>CM065052.1:74905582-77305582 GCA_032883995.1 Coronaproctus castanopsis | reverse complement strand
TGCCGTTAAATTCATGGTTTTATCAATAACAAAAAAATAATTTCGGGCATCACATGCAGATTGAGCAACGATTTCTAATCTCTGTCAACTTTTACAGCATATATACACATATATTAAGTATATGTACTGATATCAAACGATGAAAAAGTAATACATATTATATAGAATACTATAGATTTTTTATTAATCACTGTTTAAAAAAGGACAAAATTTACTACCTTTGTACTTCACAGGGAAATCGTATGGATTGTATAATGTCAATATTTGTTTATGAGTATTCTTGTCTTGTAGTTGAAAAAGAAGCTTACGCGGAAAAACAAACACTGGAACTTTTGATTCTGCCTGCATTTGCATTCCATTAAGGTATTAAAAATTCAAGATCAATTATAGATAAATCTACACAAAAACATGATATATTAGCAACTAAAAAATTAAAAGGCTTATTGAGGTACAGGTAAGCATATTTATTAGTATAGAGCAAAAATTATACTAACCAGATCATTACACCCTTCTTTTGAAATTAAAAGATAAATAATTATCATTTACAATTTTATATTTTTTCTTAGAATTAAATTGTTTTCCTTGATTTTTCTCTTTGTCTAAGTACAATATCTCCTGTATTATTAGAGACATTACTCTATAAAAAATATAAAACTTTAGCACTGTATATTTTGATTTCCATTTATACAACTTTTTCGTGCATTTATGATTTATTTACATTTATGGTACATAGTACATATACATAATTAAGATTTGAGACAATAAGGAAAAAAATGACAGTCTAATCGATAATTCCTTTGCGATTTAAAATTTTTAAACCAAATGTCTCATGGATTTAATTAATTGTCACAGTAAAATTAATTGTAATAATATGCTTTATATATTTTTTGTGCAAACTATACTAATTATTACTTTATTTTTTATTTCGAGCTATTAACAATCTACTACGCCTTTATTAAAAGTAAATAATGACTAAAATTATGAATTCAGTTGTGTGTGACTTGGATCAGAAATTTATTGTGTTCATTTTTAGTATGTTTACATGTTTTACACTAGATGTTAGAAGATGACAGATCCGTGAAGTTTGATATTTGTGATTAATCTGTTTGCGTTTTTGAAATGATGGATTGTTTTCCTCTATTCAGGAATGGGTTGTCGTCAAAAAAGTTAAATGTATGATAACTGATATTAATTTTTAAATACATAATTTGGCGTAGAACGAAAATAAGAAATAAATGTATAAACACTCTGATAAAATTATTTTGTTCCCGTTTTTATATTTTAATAGAGTTCCGTTACACGAATATTAGTATAAAAAGTTGTTCAGGACTAACAGTGTCCATAAAATGTATGTATTAATATAATTTCTAATAATGAATTGTCTGGATTATGTTGGTTGCTAGAAGTACTATAAAATATATTCAAAATTGATGAAAATTATATATACAGGCACTTCTTTCATTATCACAAGTTCTGTTGAACAAGGCAAAAATCGATTGTTTAATAATTAATTAATTCCGCATTAAAGGAAATTTTTCAGTATTTTTGTTAGAAATTAAATAAATGCTAACTATAGAAATCGTAATTATTTTAAAAGTATTTGTGAAAAAGTTGATGTTTACTATAAAAGAATTAATGTATGATAATGAATCATAAAAATAGTTGATCTTTAAATTAACAATCGATTTCACGTTCAAATTAAATGGCTTGTATCATAGGTGTTAGAATGTCGCGTTTGTGAAGATATATTTAGTCTTCAAGGTGATAAAGTACCTAGATTGCTTTATTGTGGCCATACTGTATGTCATTCTTGCCTCTTACGTTTGCCGTTAAGCAATGACGGTGTAAGTTGTCCATTTGACAGACAACCTACTCCAATAGGTATGTATAAATTAATAATTAGGATGAATATTATAAATATTTCTTAATATATAAAGATATTGTACATATTACATGTATATATAGTAATATATGTATAAATTAATTGCATAATTTTTTCCTTTAATCATAGGGTCTTCCGGAGTTTGGGGATTGAAGAAAAATTTCGCTCTTTTGGAGCTATTAGAAAGATTACAATTATGTTATGAAAAAGAAGCTGCATCGTATCTTTTGAATGCTGAAGCCTTGGAAAAAGAAAAGAGTGTACGTGTATACACTACTTTGAAATGTTTTTATTACATAGAATGATTGTAATTTATTTAAATTATTAAAGAATGTGAATAAAAAATATAACGGTAGGTATAACCATTGTATGTAATATATATTATAACGCTTTTTATTGAAATGAACTACCTATGTCATGTTTCATAAATTAATATACGAATAAAACTGATGAAGTATACTATATTCTATTATGCAGGTAATTTTGCACTAAATTCATCTTAAATTCTTTCTTTTAGTTTCCCTATGTCGAAGTTATTTAAATAGTATAATTAAGAAATTATGTAATCATACTAAGACCGATTGTTTAAATTCGTGATTGTAAACACGGAACTAAATGTAATTCTATATTATTAATGATTTGTTCTTAGTCAATTTTCTTCTAAAAACGCGTTTGTACTTCGATAGACAATTATCAGTAATTCGTAACATGAATACATTTCAAAATGTGTTTCTGTAGTTCTTCCTTGGTGTTAATATAGAATTGAAAAAAAAATATATATATATATTTTTATATCGTATCACAATATATTTATGTAATAAAATTTATAGAAATAAACGAATCTTTTTCAAATTTCTTCTTACAGGTAGTTAACAGGTAAATTTCGGTGACATGTTCTTTTGTTTTTCAAACTTTGAGTTTATTACTGTTTTTAATTTTTATCGTTTTCCATTCAGTCCCGATGAAGCTGTGATCAGTAAATACTAATGTAGACTGTTTTTATTAAATTAATATATTGCGATATGGTATAAAAGTTTTTTATTTTATTTATTTTTTAAAATGAATAAACCGCATTTTAATTTATGATTTTTCAGTTACATATTCCGTGCGACGAAAATGACGGTCATGTTGCGGTAGTGTATTGTACGGTATGTACTTCTCATTTATGCGAATTGTGCTCCACTAATACTCATTCCACGCGTACGTTAAGCAAGCATCGTAGAGTACCAATTTCGGAAAAACCGCGGGAAAAACCGTATTGCTCTTCACATCCGTCTCATATTGCTGAGTTTACATGTCTACAAGAAGAATGCTCGTCAAATTGCGTTCTTATGTGTTATTTATGTAAAGATTATGGCAGACATAAAAATCACAAGGTTTGTTTCAATATAACACGTTTCTTATACGACTTCAGACTAAAATGAGTTTACGAAATATTTGATTGTGATAAAAAATTTTGGAACGGGGTGTATGTTATTCAGTATATATAAGTATCTTTCGTTTAACTTTAAACATATTTTTTGATTAACATTTTCATCATACAGGATCATTTAGATTTTTTTTGTTGGTTTGTTATCTCATACTTCCGTCATTTCGAAAATTTAAAATTACCTTCCTGGTATACATTTATGTTAAACCCCTTTATGAATTTAAAACAGGACGAACACTGTGTACAATAATATGCACGGTTCTTTTTCTATTTTTCTATTTGTTTTGATTCAATGTCTTTTTATTTGTTTTCATCACACTGTGCATTTTGACAATTATTTTTTACTATTTCGGCAATAGACGTATGGTTAATTATTTACTATCATTTGAGTTTGGAATTTATATTCTTTGATTGAAATATTTTACAATATTAAATAACGCTTGATTCATTACGTTTACGTATATTAGCGATATGAGTATTTTTATATAATATGTGTGTATGTATATGACGATCACGATATGCCTATATCAACCCACTGCTGGGTGTAGGCAGTCCCCAAACTTTTCCAATGACTCGTATCTTGTGCGGCTCGGATCCAATTGATTCCTGTCCATTTAACAATATCGTCTCGCCACCTAGCCATAGGTCTTCGTTGTGGACGCCGGCTGCCAATGGGCCACCACTGTAATACCCGTTTAGTCCATCTTTCATCCTTTTGTCTTGCTAAATGTCCGGCCCATTTCCATTTTAGCCTGGTTATCCGTTCCACTGCGTCTACCAATTTCGTCTGTTCCCTAATCCATGTAACCGTCTTGCGATCTTTGAGCTTGATTCCGAGGATAATCCGTTCGTGAGCCGTTTGGGTTTTCCTAATACTTTCAGCTGTCCCTTTAGTAAGGCTCCATGTTTCAGCTTCATATGTCAAGACTGGCATCACACATTGATTATATAATGCGTGCTCATTTTTCCGATTTATAAAATTGTACGCTTAATTTTTAATGCTGTTACGAATTCGTATAATTACAAGTATATATCAGAAAATATAGTCAAATTAACAATGAATGTTTAGCATGCGTTAGTTGAAACAGAAGCAGAAAATATCAGAACTTTAGTTAAATCAACAACAGTTCACATGAGAGGATTAATGGAAGAAATGAGTGGAACTGTTCATAAACTTGGTAAGTAATAAACTTTTAGTTTATATTATAATTGTATTATTATTAAAACAAACTTTGTTTACTGATTTCTTAAAAATATTCGCGACAACGATATTGAATAATTTTGGTTTTAAATTTATCTGTTTTACTAAATTATGTTTGTAATCCCTCGCAGTGAACACTAATTAAAGACTAGTTGGAATTTCTGCTACACTCATCGCCTACCAATTAAAATTGCTTTAAAAAATTTCCGTTCTAAAACAAGTGCGCAAAATGTTGAAAATTAATAAGTAAGCAATAAAAAAGTGATTAAAATCACTACATTTTATACGTTAAAAGATCATTATTTTTACATGTAAAAATTTTGTTTATAATTCTAAATCACTACACGTAAAAGAATAAAATTTTAACAGATGAGAAATATATCTTGTTGAAAAAATTCAAAAAAATACTCCATCGTTTCAATGTGGTTAGTTTTCGACATTTTCTTCGCGTTTATTTTTACATTTACTTTATTAACCTTGCTTTTAAACAAGTCGTCAATCGAAATAGTTCTGTAAAATCACACGAGATTAGTAAGTTCGTAAATGTATAATATTTATCGAGTTTATGGATGAATAAATAATAATAATTCCGGTATTTGTCGTCATAGTGATCAGTTATTTAATAGCAAATAAAAGCCCGACTAAACAAAACGATTTTAATTCATTTTATAACTTACGCGTATACATTTTTTAAATCCTATACAGAGCAAGTTATCTTACGAGTCGAGGGACGAACTAGTCCTGAAGGCGAAGTTGTCGAAGTAGGCACTGCTACCGTAGCCCAATCACGGGTTGAATCGTATTTTAATCAGCTACGAGAGGCTTTGTTAGTACAAGAAGCAGCTGCTTTAAATGCTGTCGACACGTACGTTAGAGAAAAATTATGTTCCTTGCGTCAGGTTCAAGAAGACGTAGTATCGTGGCTGTCTCAAGTAAACATTTAATTCGCAAATTACTATTATTATTATTTTTTTGAGACAGACAGAAATTTAAGAATGCTAATGTCAAATATAAAAATGTTAAATACGTTTTGTTTAAATCGATAGATTCAAAAAGACTTCTGTTTTAATTACGATCGAACTTCTATGAAATTTTCTTAACAAAACACAAAAGTTAGCTATTTCCTGATGTGTGCTTTTGTTTTTGTATAAAAACGCGTATGATTACGTGTTTTTCATTTTTTTTTGTTTTATCGTTATTTTCAGTACCGTATTGAATGATTCGAGGCCCATGGGTACAAATGGCGTGGGAACCCCTTATGGAAGAAAAAATTAGGAATTTAAAAATTATTACGTCAACAAAAATACTTTTAAAAAATTTATTAATGTAAACTAAATTATTAGTACTCTTTAGAAATATAGGAATTTCTTTTCATTTATTTTGATAAAATTAAAATGCATCGAATAGGTAATACATTTATACCAACAAAATATACAAAAACTTACACAGAAAATTAAAGAAAACATTTTAGTGTTTTTTTTTATTCTGCGAAATTTTTTATAATCTCATTAATGTCTATTTCTTGTAATATATATCGTTCCGTATTCGTGATTGTCAAATAATTTTTATGTTCTTAATACATTTTTCGTAATAAATAATTTAGAGAATGATCTTTCATCGATTACGTTGCTATTCATTAACGTTAAATATATCCGTTAGACCATTTCAACATATGGAAAAGATTCTTGAACTCCTTTATCTGGAATTAAAGAATACATCGTTTGCTCTTTATATTTAAAAAAAAAATCAATAGTCTAATTATTTTTGTGGGGCTAATGCCCCAATTGTCCATATGTAAATCCGTCCCTGCTTATTTTAAACTAATTTTGTTCGAAATATTTTTATATCGAAACGTTGCTCCTTTTTGAGTATTTCGGTTCGCTATTATTCAGGGGAAAAAACACGACACAGATCGTGTATTAGTTTACTATGTTTATTCGTAACCAGAAATATATCTGATTAAACATGGATCGAGGTTTTTGTTTTCGAATGAATTTCAAGCTCATTTTACCTAGATTTGAATTCTACATTATGTTCGGATTAAAATGAATTTTAACTTTAAAACTCGTGTAAATCATAACAATTATGAAGTTACGTGGGTCGAATTATTTTTTCTATAATATAAATTGTTTTATATAATAACCAATTTAATGAGAACTGTTTGCAAATGCGCTTGTAGATAGCGATAATATGTCTTCAGTGCGAACAGATTATGCAACAGGATGACGCTCGTGTATTGTCATCTAGTCATGAAATTAAAGATGCGTTAGTCGCCCTGGAAAAACAGAAACAACAATTCGGCGAACTTGGCCAGGATCGTCTTCAACCGGATTTTAGTATACCAATTACATTTACGAAAGTAAAAAAAAAAACATTTATTTGTATTTTTTTTTTTTCGATTCAGTAATCTCATCGAAATTATTTTATATTTAAATTGTTTATCAAGTCTTGAAACCGTAGTAATTTCTCCTAAATAATTATTTTTTTTTCTGAAATAATTTTGATTTTCGGCAAAGTAAACATAAAGTTCTTCTCAAATTATACGTGTCATATAACGATCCGACTGAATCTTCTTCTTGAGCCGTCTACGCTGTCGAAGATTGACATTTACATCTTTTAGCTCTTTGATTCATGCCTGCCCGTCTCGTGTTAAATGTAAAAAAATTCCAATCTCGGTAACAGCCATCCATTTTTGGATGTTAAAAATCCACGAAATCTTTCTGCAGTAGCTTGTATCTGGGTCCCCGCATCAAATGCCCCAATGCCCCAGATAGTTACTTTTTCTTAATTTTATTCATTTTATCAGTTCACGCTCCTTATTCATCTGTTCCATAACTTTCTTAGTTGTAATTTTTGTTGGCCACGGTATTGCAAGGAATCGTTTATACAACCATGAATCAAACGCTTCTAATTTTTTTATTTAATCTGCCTTTAAAGGCCAAGTTTATGTCGCGTTTAAAGTGTGTGGGAAAAATATAGCATTACTATTCTCCACCATAGTTAAAAGTTTGAAATCATGACTCTGCAAAAAGTTTTTTAGGTTATGAAATGTTAATAGCACATTTTATTTCTACTTGTAATTCTACGATCGGGATGCTTAAATTTGTTTACTTGCTTCGCTACTCTATTTTCAGTTTTAATCTTTATGCGTGGTGTGGCGTTGGCTATAATTAATTTTTTAACTCGGCTATATGTGTGTTTCTTACTTAGATAGACGTATAATATATATAGTTAAGAATTCTTAATAGTTTCTCTTTTACACGCGTAAATTTTCTAAAAAATTAAACACTTATGGTTTTTTCATTTTTCAACACTTTTTCTGCATACAATCTGTTATTTTTAAATAATAAATAGAATTGTAATTTATATAAGCTATGATGTCACAAAACTGGCGACAATGTATGTATACCAATTAATATTAAATTATGTTGTAACAAAAAAAAATTACAAACATTATTGTTTAGGATAACAGAGTTCATATAGGGCCAAAAATCGAAATGCGAGTGGTTACTTTAGGTTTAGATGGTGCTGGAAAAACTAGTGTTCTGTTTAAACTGAAACAAAACGAATTCATCGCACAAATTCCAACAATAGGCTTCAATGTGGAAACTGTGGAGTACAAGAATTTAAAATTCACTATATGGGATGTGGGTGGTCAACCAAAATTACGACCGCTTTGGAAACATTATTATTTAAATACTCAAGTGAGTATTTTAACTTATTTTGCACAATCGCAGTTATTTGTATAACATAATTACTTGTTATAAATACGTAATATTTTGGCATTTACTTTTCTATAATTTCAAATAATTTTCATTTCTAGAAAATATTTTATTATTTATAAAATGTAAAAACATTTTATTTTTTTATCCGCGATTTAGAACCCACTATAAAATATTAATTGGTTTGATTAGTATTGGCCACGTCATTTTTTATAAAATATTTTCCTTTAGTATGGTGTATGAAAAAAGCATTCGGAGTATTTTTAAAAAGGCATTAATGTAAAAAAAAACAAACCTCGAAAACAAAGAATATAGGTGCAACAAATTACAAATAAAGTCGTATATAAATTATAAAAAATGTAGTTGTAACAGAAATGTTCAAAGATATCGAATTGCAAGTAAAAATTACTTATTGTAAATTATTTTTAACGAAACTTTTTCACAGTTACAACATCTTCAAGTCATAATTAACAATAATGAAATAAAATACTAATGATAACGAAATTATGTAGTAGTAATATAACAATTCTTAACTTCTTCTTCTTCTTCTTCTGGTGCCGTATCCTCAATGGATGTTGGCGATTATCCTTCTGGCTTCCAATCTGTTGGCTAACTTCCGCAAAGGTTTCTGTATTAAGTTCTTGTCATTGTTTTGCATTATTCAACCATGTTTTTCTTCTCCTTCCTTTTCCTCGTTTTCCAGTGATGTTTCCTTCAATAATCAGCTGTAACATTTCATATCTGCTGTTCCTCAAGATGTGCCCGAAGTAAGCTATTTTTCTTTTCTTAATAGTTCTTTCTAACTCTAATCTTAATTCTTAACTATTATCAATTCATTTATGGCATATCTAGTTTCAAGTTAAAATACTTGCCAACAGATAATCTCACAATAATATAGAATATAAATACTAAAGACAAAATATATTTATAAGGTGGTCTTTAAAATTAATTCATCATCAAATGTTATTAATGCGTTTAATAAATTATTTTTATTTCTTAATTTTATTATTCGTTAGAAATAACTTACAATTTGTGATTTTTACTTCTAACTTTATTCATGCATTGATATATTTTTTAAAAATAAATCACTACAGAAAACCAGGCGAATACACCTTCTAGAATCACAATGTAAAGAACTTGATTGGTTTGATAATTGTGAGAGATGCTGCAGCTTCAATATCCAGTATGTCGCCTTATTTTGTTGAACTCTCTGATCGCCGTAGTATTAAGGTTGTAATTCTTTAAATTAGATTATAAGACAGATTACAAACCTAACCTTAATGATAGCTATGCTGCTATCAGTACTGATGAACTTTAATTATTAAATTGCAAAATACTCGAAAGGCATCCGCATCAGATAACATTTCTAACGTAGTAGTTAAAGTCATACATGCCATACATTCAACATTTTTTCAAACACTTTAAAAAATGTCTCCCGTTACAAATGTTTCCTGATTAAATTAAATTAATAAATAAACAAAAAAAAAAGATCGTTCACTGCGTAGTGGTTACCAACTGTAATAATCAGTTCGATTTTAGACGTTCACGTCATCAGAAATGACTTAGGAAACTCAACGATATCATTCAGTCAGCACAATCAAAAAAAGTTATTCAATGCTGTAATTACTTTTGATGTGAAAGGCGCGTTTGATAATTACATTCTACAATAATTGAAACGTTGAAAACACATAAAGTTCATCCAGAATTAATTAAAGTAATTTACGATTGCCTGACAAATAGAACTGCAGTGATTAAATCGAAGTTTTATTATTGAGCGTAGTTTCTCATGTGGAATGCCTCAGGGTTCGGTCCTCGGACCAACACTCTGGAATTTATTATATTTTTATATACATAAACAAATGGAAATATTTTGTACGCGTATTATGATACAGAATTTGTCAACTTTGCTGATGATTTATGTTCTATTGTTAAATTGAAAAACCCTACGGAAAGAGTTATTTGTAGAACTTTAGAAAAACTTTTCGGTCTTAAATTTTCAATTGGAAAAACCGAAATGATGGTGATTGGCAGCAAGCAAACCACTGAAATAATTAACAAAATTATCATTTGCAAATTGTTATGTGATAAAACCGAATCCTATTGTAAAGGATTTTAATAATCGGGGAGTAATAATAGATCATAAGCTTAAATTTGATAAACATGTAAAATACATAACATCTGTATATATACAATTATTTATACAATATTAATATTCGCTTTTAAACTGATTAACAGCAAACTTCAATAAAATAAAATCAAAGTTGTTTGCGTTGTAAATATGTTAACAGGTTCGATTTCGTATTATATTCTCGTTATATATTGCGATATGAAACGATGGTATTAAAAACTGATAAAATTTAATAGTGGATATACGTTAATATAAAATATTTCCACTTTATTTTATCTTATTTCATGTGTTCACCGAATAAGAATTGATAACAGTGTGTTTGGCCTGATTTTCATTTTCTTATTAGAAAGTAACGTGTTTATTCAAAATTATAATTATACTTTTATTTTTATAGGCAATTATATTTGTAATCGATTCTAGCGATCGAGATAGATTAGAGGAATCTCAGAATGAACTGACGAAATTATTGTCAGAAAAGGAACTGAAAGACGCTGTACTATTGATACTTGCGAATAAGCAGGTAAAATAATTTGCAAATAAATAAGTGCGACGCCACTCTCACACCGTCTACCAATACATATAAGGGTTTGTGCGACGTCACATATGATTATTATTATTATTAGGGTTATTAAATTATACTAATATTATTTGAATTGTATTTAATTATTATTATTATCGTTATTATTATTACGATAATAAAAAAAAAGGTGTTGAAATTAAAATTATATATATATATATATTTATATGGTATATATATACTTATATTTTTTTGGCCTGTACCATAGGTCGCTTTGGCCATTTATAGGATGATTTTCCTGTTTTAAACTATTAAACATGGGTTATTATATTTCTATACTATTCTGGGCTATGAACTTATATATGATTTTGACTGGTTCTGCATTGTTTAGGTCACTTACTATTGATTCTACATTTAGAGGAAGTGTGTATTTGTATTTTAATAATTCCCGTATCATATTATTTCGATTTTGTTTGTATTTCTCGCATTTCCATATGATATGGTTGATATCCTCTTCCTCTTGACATTTATCGCATAAACTATTTTGGATTATGTGTATTCGGGTTAGATGTGCCGGTGTTTTATTATGTCCTATTCTTAATCGGATAATTGTTGTTAAAAAGTGTTTACTATATTATAATGAGTTATTCCAAAACCATGAGGTTTTCGGTATTTTTATCTGAATTTTATGATATTGTTTCCCTATTTCTTTTTGTTTATTATATTCTTCTTGCATTTGTTGATATTTCATTATTTTTATTTGTGGCATATATTCTGTATAGTGTCTATTAGTATTAACGTTTTTAACATTCGTTTCCGATTTTGCTGCGTTATCTACTATTTTATTCCCATATATACCGCAGTGGCCCGGTATCCACATCAATATAAGTGTTGAATCATTTTTCTGTATCTTTCCATGTAAGGTTTTTATTTTAGCGATAATATTGTCTTGTTTTGTTTTAATAGTAATCAGTGACTGTATTGCAGCTATAGAGTCTGTCATTACTAAAAATGTTCTTTGTTTTTTATTTTTAACATACTCAAGTGCTTTGTATATAGCATATATTTCGGTGCTTGTAGATGAGCCAGCGTATTTTATTCTGTATGTTCGTATCAGATCTGTATTTTCATGATATATTGCTGCTTGATATCGGTTTCTATTAATGTCTATAGATCCGTCAGTATATATCCGTTCATGATTAGGGAAGTTAGTGATTAATATACGTTGTAATATTTTATTTTGCATATTAATATCAGTTTGTTTAGAGAATAGATTTATTGTATTGTAATATTGGAGTAGTTGTATATAGTCTTCATATTTAATTGTATATATTGGTAATTTATAGTTTTGAATTGGTTGTATATTGTATAGCTTTCTAGCACTCACTACTAGAGGTGGTCAAGTTTTACATTGCCAGTAAGGTTTTCTGATCAAAGGTTCTAATTGTTTTATTTGTTTATTTATTATATGTTGTCTATTTCCTTTAATTTTTAACATATATTTATTTGTAATATATTGTTTTTGTATTAAAATACTTGGTTCAGCACATTCTGCTCTAATATTATTAACTGGGCTTGAATTCATCGCTCCTATGCAAAGGAGTAGTACTTTATTATATGCTGTCTGGATTTTTTTGGTATTGCTGGAGTTTAAATTTTGGAATATACATGAGTAGTTAAAATGAGATAGTATTAATGTTTTATACAGTATAAGATTTGTTTTGGGATGGCTTCCCCACCGTATTCCTGATATTGTACGTATTAGATTGGTACCATTACTGCATTGCCTTAATATATTTTGTGTTTCGGAATTCCAATTTAATTTCTCATCTAACATTATGCCCAAGTATTTTATTTCTTTAACAAATTGAATTGAGGTGTTACTGTAATACGGGGATAGTGATTAATTCTGTGTCGTGTGAACAAAATTCCCTTTGTTTTTCACTGTTTATTTTTAGTTGCAGTCTATTTATTATTTCTGTCATCTTAGTTATAGCTGGTTGTATTTGTTTAACAGCAGTTGAAATAGTTGCAGCTGAGCTGTATATCATTATATCATCAGCATATTGCAATATTTTAACTTTTTTTGTTTGTATATTATCTAGTTCACCTGTATATATGTTGTATAGTAATGGACTAAGGGTTGATCCTTGGGGGATACCTGTACCTGTTTCGCTTGTTTCAGTTTCCTTTATTTCGTTTTGATATTTTATAATTAGTTTTCTGCCATTATAATATTGTGCTATCTATTCAATATATATTGTGGGGATACTTATCATCTTGAACCTGTTGCATAAAATACTCAGGTTTACTAGATCGTACGCGTTTGACATGTCAAAGGTGATAGCTATAATGTAATGATTTTTAGACATATTTATATATATATCGTTAGTCAGGATAGCTATATTATCCCTTGTCCCAAATGTTTTCCTAAAACCAAACTGTGTTTTTGGCATTTTGTTTTGATGTTCCAGTCTCCATTCAAGACGTTCCTTAATCATAGATTCAGTTGTTTTACCTAAGCAGCTTAATAAAGTTATAAGTCTGTATGATTTATAGTTATTTGGATTCTTATTTGGTTTAAGTATAGGACATATATACTGTGTTTTCCATTCATTAGGTATATATGTACTTTTAGTTATGGATTCGTTTAAAAATTCAAGGAGAAGATCCTGAAAGTAATTTGTTGTATTTTGTATGGCTTTATATGGAATACCATCAACTCCAGTACTTGTGTTTTTATTATGATCTAATGCTTTTTTAAGTTCCCAAATAGAAAACGATTTTTCCATGTCGTTGTCTATGTGGGAATTGTTTGTATTATTATCGCAAAATATGTTGCCAAAGTTATTAATAGGAGTGTTATATTGATTAATAAAACTTGGAATCCAATTCATATTTTGTGTTATTGCGTTATTAAAATTATTAATATTACTTGTTTTTGATATTAGTTTAATTTGCTTCCTTTTTCTAGGATTTAATTTTTCATAAAATTTGTGCCATTCTGTACGTTTTCTATTTTTAAAGTATAATTTACTTTTGGCTTGTTATTGTTTAAAATTATTATAATTTTTCATAGTTGGGTATTTGTTAAAAGTATAAAGTGCTAATCTCCTCTGAGCAACCATTTTTATTACATTCCTCATCCCACCAGTGATACGTTTTGAAGTTTTGTTGTTGATTAATTTTGGTTATGGGTGCTAACTGGTCGATGGTAGCTTTTAGTATATCTGAAAGAACTGTATATTTTTCTGCTGTGAGTTTATTAATGAATTCTGTTTTAGTAATTTGTTCAATTTTTTCTTTAGTAATTGTTTTAAATTTGTCCCAATTAATTTTCCTCCAGTTTTTGTACGTTACTTTATTGTACTCTTGTTTATTATCTTTCTTGTATATTGCATTTAATTGTGGTATGTATAAGTAAGCAAGTAAAGGTAAATGGTCACTTCCTATGGGATCTTTCAGAACTTCATAATTAATATTAGTTGATAAATCTGGTGTGCATAATATTAAGTCGATATTACTCCTCTGTTGACTCGTCGAGGGAATACGAGTAAACGAAGTAGTATTTACAACATACATACTATTCTCTTCAATAAAGTCAAGTAGTTCTTTCTCTTCATAATTTGTATTTTGACAGTTCCATACTGTATTTCTTGCATTTAAGTCATCAGTAATAATATATGATTTCCCTAGGTAAGATTTTATTTTATTCCAGTGTTCCTTTGTCATTTTGTAACCTGGCGCTGCATATATTCCCAGTATTGTTATATTTTTGTTACTATGTCTAATTTCGGGTAATGATATCTGTATCTTGCTCTGATCTATATTTTGTAAATGTATATTATTTGATTTAAATGTATGATTTATGTTTTTGTATATTAGTGAGGCGACTCCGCCTCCTTTAGTATTTTTTTTATCATCTCTATCGATGTTATAATGTTTTATTGTTAATTTATTTCCCGGTTTTAACCAGGTTTCAGTTATTATTGTTATACCTATATTTTTATCTACTAACCTTTTTTTTAGTTCAATTAGATTTGTGTATCGTTCAATTATCTTTATTTTTTTGTTTATTTGCTTCATTTTTATTTTCATTCAGTTTAAGTTTATTTTCTTTATTTTGGCTTATAGGATATTTTGAACTCTTATTTTTATTTTCTGTGTCGGTATTATCAAATGTACTTGAAGATCTTTGATCAGTTCCTATTTCACTAGCTGTACTAGATTTACTTCCCTCATAGTTTATTCTTTTTGTTTCCTCTTCTGGTAAACTAGGTATTTGTTCGCCGCGTTTCCTCTTTATGGTTGTCTGTGTTCTGTAGTCTTTATAATCTCTTAATTGTTTTACATCTATATAATTTTTTTCTTTTATTTTAATATAGGATGGTTTTTTAATAGGTGGTGGTCGGTATTGTGGGATGCTTGCAGTAGTATTAGTGGCGTCGCCACATTTTTCCTCTAAGTTCGGGAATTCTACGTCATAATTTTTTAAAGGCGCAAATCTATCGTAGTTGATGAAAACATTTGAGTAAAGTGTTTCCGGCTTATATGTTTTTGGGAGTTCTATGTTAGCTTCTTGGAAGCTAAAATTTTGTGTTGCCATTAGTTCAGTTATTTGTCTTTTCCTCTCTAGCCATTCTGTGTTGATAGTTTTATGTTTGTCACCACAAAATAGACATTTAGCTTCTCTTTCTCCGCATTTACCAGTATCGTGTTCTTTGGAGGCACAGATTTTACATCTTTCGGCTTTTCCTTTACAGTTGAAAGTATTATGTCCATATAAAAAACATTTTAGACATTGATTTACCCTTCTCACAAAAGGTTCTACTATGAATTTAACCTTATATATGTATATATATACACATATTCGGGTAATGATTGACCGTGAAATAATATTTTAACTGATGAGGTAGGTTGATGTTCTACACCTCGATCTGTTGTTACTCTTTTGTTAAATCTCATTATATCCCGTACTTTAAATTGTGCACTTTCCATATTGTTGTAAATCTCATCTTCTGTATATTCATTATCTACATTTTCTATCACGCCTGCTCTTGTCGTTAGGAAAAAGGGAATAAATAACTCATAGTTATATTTATATTGAACACGTTACCGACATTGGCTTATACTTCACGAACTCGCCTGTCCAGATGGGATGCCACGTGGGATGGCCGCGATCGTTATTTGAATTTAAATAAATGAATAAAAAAAATAACCAAAAAAGGGTTTTTACTTTTATTAAATTTTATTATATTTATGAAAAAAACAAATTCGAATTTTTTATACCTTAACGCGCGCGATTTTCGGACACGTTTATATTATTACTCATTTTCTTTTAAAAAAATGTTACGGCATTTTATTAATTATTTATATAACTGACGGAACGTTCCCTAGCCTGGATGGACGAACTTCACGATCGAAGTCCCAATCCATCCTATTCAACGCCAACCGTTGTATCTTCACCAACTTCACTAACCGACTAACTTGACTCAACTAACTTAACTGACTTAACTGATGTATCTAACTGCCTGGCTCTCCAGAGCTCTGGAGGCGCTGCAGGTCTCTTATTATTATTATCTTATTCTTGGCAAAATGTTGGTTTCTTTTTATTTATTTTTTCTATAGATCTTTTCTCATCCTTTATGGATTTTGCCTTTTTTCGACAAAAAAAAAAACTAATAGTTGGACCAAGGAAAATTTCCGTTATTTCTTATATTTTAAGGTTATATGTTTTTATATATATATATATATATATATATATATATATATATATATATATATATATTCTTATGCTTATTGTTATCATTAGTATGGCGGCCAGCAGTAACATATAAATACCTGCACTTCTACGAATTCTATTTCTAAATTCTTTATTTCGGCGAAACCCTCCGATTTCTCTTTTGGGATAGCCAATCAGAAAATTCAGAGCTGTTTCTTTTAGGTCTGCCCATTTTATCAGGTCTATTTTCACATTCTTTAGTCGGCACTTGCTATATTTTTTATTGATATTTTTCTTATTTTTTATACATATATAACTTTCGACGAATTTCTTAAAAACTCTAATCTCACTGACGCCAGCATGCCCGCTCTCATACATATATACATATATATACCTATATTATATTATTAAATCTTATCTTTTTCCAAATAATCACGTTCGTCCTGTCTACCTATACGCCATATGTTGTATGCGTATACATATACATGTATATACATGTATACGCTTATTACTATCTCTCGCAATTCAGTATTTAATATATTATTATTATCTTCTCATACGTGTTTCATAATCATGTAATTTTTTACTATAAATTTTAATTTTAATATTTTAATTAATAAACTTTAATATCTCTTACTACTACTAATGATGTAACACGTAGGGTTGTTACATTAGTTATACGTTCGCATAATCGGACGTGTGAATTCGTTTTTTCCTTATTATTCATTAGTATAGGTAATTTTTATTGTTTTTATTTATTTCGTTAATTTACTTGCAATGTACTTTAATCGCATCTATTCGAAACACGTTAGAATTTGAACATCTAACGTCTATATTTACTTAAGGATAATAAATATGAATTTTTTGCAGGATATTCCGAATTGTGAAACGATCGAAAGTATTACTGATAAATTTTCGTTATATAAACTATGTTGTGGTCGTAGCTGGCACATACAAGCCTGCGATGCTCAAAGTGGTGCAGGGTTACATAATGGACTAGATTGGCTTTCGCGGCAACTAGTGGCATCCGAAGTTTATGATGTAAATTAATGTAGTCGAACTATTATAGTACAGTCTTATAACTTAAACTTAGTAGTTTTTTCTTTATATTTCTACATTAAAAGAAAATATAATTTATAATAATCTTATAACAGCTTGTCTTAGCGTTTATGTAATGATATCGAACGATTTACTGGCATGCGTTTATCTTTTTGAAATTCTGACCGTTGACTCTAAAATATATTTCTGGTAACTTATATAATAATATTTTCACTGATTAAGATTTGTGTTCAGAATTATAATTTTTTTTTTATTTTTACATGCCGACTCTTAGGTCATCAACGCAGCAATTGATAATTAATTCAGAGTTTCTGGAATAACGGTGTATCCCAATAGATAAAACCGTTTTTTGCGTGTGTAAATATATATTTTTTTATGTTATTTAATTACTACTACTTATTATTGGTTAGACAGCGCATCTCTACATTGCCTCTTCTTTAATCTTCTAACTGGATTATCCGAGAGTCCAGTCTGATGGTCTTCATGCGGATATTAACGGATTTAAATTTTTAGCAAATGTGCTATGCATTCTGTTGTACTGCTGCTTAGATACCTCCATAACCGAAGGAACATTTAGATCGTTCTGAATTATATTGTTTCGAATATAATATGGCGCATTTGCCATTATCCTCAATATTTGTTTAGGTGCGTCTTAGCAACTGTTCCGTACACTTCTAAATCATATTTCCAGAGTAGGAGCTATAATAGTGTTGTAAAGTAAAACTTTATTACCAAGACTTAGTTTCGACTGCCTTCCTATCAGTGGGTATATATGCTTCAGTAAGGATCTCAATTTTTTTCTAGTGTTAATTATGTGAAGATTCCATGTAAGGTCCTGTCAAGGGTTAGTTAAAGATATTTTACTGTTTATTCTTGCGTTATTGTATGATTATCGTAATTAACAGGTGGACATGTTTCACGTTTGTTTGTAAATGTAACATGCGATGACTTTTGCTCATTAATTAAGATTCTCCACTTGAGAGCGCATTTATGCCGTAAAGATAAATGATATGGAATATACCATGACGCTTTGTGAGGATTCTTATGTTTGGGTAATACAGCAATGCCATCAGCAAATGTGGCCTGCAAGGTATGTATATGTATTGTAAGGGAGTGGTCCAAGGACACTACCTTGAGGTACTGATGCCAGTATTTGACGCTGACTAGACAGGACGTCGTTTATTTTGACCTGAAAAGATCTATCGTTCAAATAGAATCTCAACACATGATACATTTCAATCGGAAAAATCTTGCGGACTTTATATAGCAAACCGTCATGCCAGACGCGATCAAATGCCTTTGCAACTTCGAGGAACACCGTAAATCATGCAAAGTAACGTAAAAAGATGCATTTTTCATGCGACTCGACTAGCGATTGGCGCTGCGATATCCGGGATCGGAGTGTGAACTGTGCGTCCGGCTATGTGGATAAAAATTCCCAATTATCTCGTGGAAAATATGCGATTGAGAAAGTAATAAACAAGATATATATATTTGGTACATGGAATGTCCAAGGATTGCTTCTAGCTATTTTCAGAATTTAAATAATTTTGTATTTTTACATCGATAGCCGTCTTTCAGTAGTTTTATATTCATCGGATTTCTGTATAAACTTTGTTAACCCAGGAAAACCTAAAAGTTGTTATCGTTCTGGCACTTACAGTATTGGTAAGCATATGTAGTAGGCTTAAATTCGTTGTCTGTTGTGTAGATAATAACTCGTCATTTGAAACTATTTTTAATGAAATAAACATAATTCCAAACTTTCAATTCGGCTTTCGCTCTCACCACTCTACGACCCAACAAATATTCAGAGTCGTCGAGTCCATTACCCATAATTTCAACTTAAACAAGCATACGTTGTCAAAGTGTTCGATACAATTTGGCACGCGGGTATTCTTTACAAAATGTTAAGTAGTTACTTAGATCTTTTTATGTGTCTGTAGGTAGGACTGTCTCGTCTCACAAAACTTGTTCTGCGGGTGTTCCGCAAGACAGTATAATCGGACCACTTTTGTTTATCCTGTATCTCTATGATTTTCCGAACCCAACCAACACGCAAGTTGGATTATTTGCTGATGACGTTGCGATATTCTGTAGCTCCTATAGACCTAGCACGATCCGTAATAGACTTCAGCATGGAATATCGCGGCTACTTAAATACTACAATAAATGACAAATTAGCACAAACCTGAATAAAACCGAAGCTATTTTCTTTACCCGTACGAGACAAGCTCTAGCTGACAATCTGATGGTACATGGAAATACATTAGAACAGTATGATAAGGTTCGTTATCTTGGTGTAATCCTCAACAATAGGCTTACTTTCAACATATAAAAAATATCGCAATGAAGACAAACAATGCTTTCTGTTCCTTGTACTCTATCCTTAAGCACAAGTCCTTCCTCAACATTAACAACAAGATAATCCCCTATAAACCACTAATCCGTCCAGTACTTTGTATCGGTTGTCCATGCCTGTAGCATCAAAAACCTCCTTTAATAAATTACAAGTCATTCAAAATAGATGCCTCAGATGTATTCTCAATGCACTTCGCTATGCTAAAATCGACAGTATGCACGAAGCTACTGACCTGATCTGTATTAGAGATTTTATTATATAGCTATCGACGTACTTTTTTTATTAAATGTTCATACCAAAACAATGAACTCGTCTCCTAGATTGCCGATTGCAAGTCTAGGCATTTCAAATACAAACACAGACGACTTAAACATAACATTATGTAATAATTAATTATAATTCGCCCACTTTTGTATTTTTATTTATTTTATTTTATTTTTTTGAACATAGTATTTATTAAGAACTCACGACCTGAACAATATATTTTAGCAGTTTGTTTCTATATTAGCATGTATTATCTGTAATTGGAAAACTTATTTATTTTGTAATCGTAGTTTTTTATTTGCATTTTTCCTGCAGTATTTAACGTTTTGTTTTCTTTTCTTTTTTATATTTTTATGGTGTTATTATGGTAAGGTGTTCTCAGTACACAATATTTGTAACCTATGTTATGAAATATACTTAAAGAAATTTGTTGAAAGTTAAAATTACCAGAAAAAATTTGACAGTATTAAAAACGTTAAAATATATTTTACGATGCGATGAGATGGGTGTGTTAACAGAGCTTAAAAAAGTTTTTGAATTATATTAAATAATATGTATGCAGTTGTAATCAAATTCTAAAAATTCATTTAGTATTGCAAATAAATTTTTATTATTTTATATTCAATAAATAAAGGACCCGAATAAATATTGAATGTTGATGTAAACAGTTGTGTGTAATGGTTTTACTGGAAAACTACCTAATAGAAAAAATATGCGACATAGCGTGTAAACTATGTAATAAAATCATATCTTTATACAATTAATAAAGCGGAACAGGGAAATCTTACTTTTGTAGATTTGTTTGGGCTTGTCAAAAATTTAGATTTGTGATGTGAACTAAACATTTCATTAATGTCCGGTAAGAAATTCAATAAATGTTCATTTACCTATATGCTGATGCTTAATTACTGTTAAAGATATTTTCGTTTAAAAAAAAATAACACAGTATTAAAAACATGCAACAAATCGTAGTATTGCATTTCAATACTCTACTTTTTAATTAAAATGTTGAAATTTTAAGAATATGTAAAATGAAATAAAAATATAATTGCTTATGCAGAATTTTTTATATTTATAAAAATAGTATCTTTCATGTGAACTTTGAATAAAATATTTCTATTATAATTTATTATGTTACGGTTACCGACACTGTATTAATTTCATCAAACTGGTAGGAAAATATGGTTTTCTAAATTTCTTACTAGGTATGTTGGGTTTTGTGGTTGTAAGTTTTGTTTTTTTTTTTTTTTAATATTTACAGTGTTTTTTAGTTTACTACTACATTAGAAATATCTTGTAGTGTAATTAAAATGAGATTCATAAGTAACATCGGTAACGCATTATTCGTAAAACATTTATTTGCAACGAATGTCGCTACCACTGCTACTTTAATGGGATTAGGAGATTTCATTCAACAGAGAATTGAAATTTATTCAAAACCACGTCCCTACGATATACGTCGAACAGGTAAAACGGTTTCATGAACTTCGTTTTTTTTTTTTGTAAACATGAATGGATTATCATTATTATTATTGAACAGATTTGTTTATGGATTCAAGACATCTAAAAATAATTAATTATATATTTTTAATTTATTTATTTTAAATTTATGTGCCATGCACAGCCTTTGTCAGCTAGAGACACGGATAAATATAATTACAAAAAAATAATAGATTAAT
This sequence comes from Coronaproctus castanopsis, assembly GCA_032883995.1. NCBI lineage: Eukaryota > Metazoa > Arthropoda > Insecta > Hemiptera > Monophlebidae > Coronaproctus > Coronaproctus castanopsis. The sequence continues at coordinate 77,283,617 of CM065052.1, read as the reverse complement.
TAATTATTGTATTTATATTGTGTCTCAGCCAGAATATATATATATATATATATATATATATATATATATATATATATATATATATATATATATGATGCACTATATTCAATATATTAATCTTCGAGTATTTTGGAGTGATTCAAATTAAATAATGTAATTTTGTTTTCAAATTAAGAATTTTTTATATTTAAAAATGTGTAATTAAAGTATGTATTGATGTCTATTTTCATTATTTGTGTTTGGTGTTTTTATATAACACACTCGTTTAAGCTTTCTTGTGCTATCATTATTTCTATTGTTTAGATTATTAACATTTATTTTATTTTATACGTAATTTTCAGGCACTATGTTTTTAAGCGGATTAATTTTAGGGCCATTTGCTCACGGATACTATAAAATTATTGATAATAAGTTTCCTGCAAGAAATGTGGCTACTGCTGTAAAGAAAATACTTATCGAACAAACTTTTGCTGCACCGCCATTTATTGCAATATTTTTTATGTCCTGTGGAATTATTGATGGCTTGTCTATTAGACAGTCTTTTGAAGAATTAAAGTTAAAATTTCTAATTATGTATCAGGTGAGATTATTACGTTACACTCAATGTTTAGATTTCATCCCAATAATAGATGTTCAGTTTTATTACTCTTATGTTTTTATAACTGTATACCGTAGAAGCGCTTATCTAAAAGAAGAATATTAAAAATTTAATTTTAATGCTGTGATCCAAGAGTTGCAGTTTACAATTACTTTATTTGTTTATTTATATTGTTTCTATTAGCAAAGATGTTTTAAAACATAATTGCCACTTTTTATTAGTACTATTTTTTCATTTTTCAGTGACATTATATTATTAATTTATTCGCGTTTTCGTTAAAACGTTATTATCCTGTTGAGTTTGAATTCTGTCTTATTGATGATAATTTCTGTTCCATATTTTTTTATTAAACATTTTTGTAATATTGAAGATATTTAGCTAAGATCGTTTATAAATTTTGTTTTGGTAATCATTCAATTTCATTCAAGTAGCATATGTTATTCGCTATTGACATCGATTAAATTATTAATTTTAAAGTAAATCAGATATTTTTTATTTCGTTTTTACAGATTGATTGTTTAGTGTGGCCTCCGGCGCAGTTTATTAATTTTTTATATCTTCATCCAAAATATCGTGTTGTTTATGTTAGCATGGTGGCCATGTTTTATGATGTATTTCTTTCTCAAGTTAAGTATAACATGTGAAATTTATTTACTTTTATCTTATAAATAATGATGTTCCTTCATTGTTGTTTTTTTTTTTTAAATTATTATAATACTGTTATCGTGATTGTTATTTATTAACATTAATTTTTTCTTTGTGAACCAATTAAAGATAGTGGTTTTTATCTATTAACTCGTTCGTCACATGTACTTCATATGAAATAGATATTTTTCGTATTTGCTTACGAAAGTATTTTTCATTTGTTATATGTGGGTATCTCATAATCGACACTCTGGTTAAGTATACTTTATGCGATCGTAACCATTTGACAAACTACGAAGTTTGTACAGTTTATAGGCAACAATTGCAATATTATAATAAAGCCGGTACTCCTTTAAAAATGATGCTCTCTTATCAATTTACAATTCCTCTTCCAGATCATGCATAGATACAATACCTAATATCCTATACCAATGTTATTAAAATGGCCAATATTGATATTGCTAATGAAACATCAGGGATAAATGCTGATAGAAAAAACTAATAATCATAACATCACTAGTGCTGGTTTCATTTTAAAATGAATTCAAATCTATAATATGTCCTCTAGTTAATCTCTTAACAAAAGTATGCACTATTATTGTAATGCCCGATAACATAAAAACTATCACACAGCATTCCCTTGTGATAATAATTTAAAATCTTCCTCAACCAGAATAACGTGGATATTGTACTAATCGCTAAAACCCATCTTGTGTATAAGAAAATATTTAAAAAATGAAAAGCTATGCTGTATACAGCTTATCATCCTCATGGAAGTGTACGTGGCATTACAATGGTAATTGTAAATACCAGTGGCGTGCGGTGATTTTTTCCACAGGGTAAGCGATAACCATATAAAGTGTAATACTATACCAAACGAAAATTCATTTACAAATACACGTGATAATACATCTATTTAATACTTATTTAAATACAAAATCCTTTGGACGATCTACTTTAATAAAGTCAGTTATAACGAGATCGTAAAACGTACCCATCGGTTCATTTTGCAGCTGATTTAACAACGCTTTTTCAATGGATATTAAAGATAAACCACTTAATCGGTTCTGTCCCTGTGCCGACCTCTGATATGATTTTGAGCTAAATCATATTCTTCGATAATACTTTTGACATACTCAAGTATACCATCAACAGATCGATCCACATCAATAAATTTATTAAATCACTCTTGAGTTTTTGCAATGTGACTGCATATGTAACGTAAAACTACAAACATATTGAAAATGTCCGACGTTTCGTCCAGTAATCAACGATTTCGCATTTTTTATTTCTTCTTTTATCTTAGTTTGAACAACAGCATGTACCAAAGAAATTAAATCTTTGAAGTACCGCAGAACCTTATAGAGGTCTCTATGTACGTTTTCAGGATCATGTCATATTTTTAAAGTAATTGTAGGTCTACATAATTCCCGCGATTATCGGAATCAGCCTTTTCAGAGGGGCCACATAAAGCAAGCTCATGAACACTGAGATTGCATACTCCATCAATTAATCTTTTAAAAATATTTCTATTTTGTAGTACAATCTCATTATGTTCCATGACTTCAATTTGTACTTGATCATTTAATTGTAAATCTATGCACGACTTACCAAATTTCTTCAGCTTCGTGGAGGAAAAAATATGACTCAGAACATTCTTGGTTTCATCGATCAAATTATTCAAGTTATCATATCCCTGAGTAAGATCGTTCCATACATATTTATTTTTTTCACTGCCAAATAATAAACACGGCCAACGTTTTCCACTATCTTCACAACCAGTTAACCACAAAATGTTTTCATTGAGATTCTTTAAAATGTCTGATAAAAGTTGTACTTTCTTCTGTTCAGCTTTTAAAGATGGTAATTCCGATTTTGGCTTACCACAATTTATAATTTCTAAACGGGTTTTCAATGAATTCCCGAACACGTATTTTGTTTACAAAAAAAATTGACCATACAGCCTGCAGAAGTCATGGATTAAACCACGTTAAACTTCAGCCGAAAGCGATATTAGGGGCGCTTACCATTGCTAGTGTCACCTTCGTGTTTATGGGTGTAGTGTGGCTTTGTGTTAATGAGTTATCCGTACAGCCGGCTGAAAGCAATCTTACAGCCGCTTTACTCGTCTAGCGTATTCTTATCGAAGGTTACAACCTATAGTCCATCATCTCTGTGCACGTATCCTAATAGAACGAATTCTTTTCTATGTAACCAACTAATACGACGCGCCTGTATAACACAGTTCATACACTAAGTATAACACTTAAGTGCGCAACCAAGTATCACATGCGGTTGTTGAAGTAATAAGTGCCAATATAATTGCTTTCTGTTTTCATATTCTATACCTTTATAAGTTAGGATGAAAAATTATTTTTTCGGGATTTTTCATGGCGCTTACCTCGCTTAGCTGGAAAACAGGTCACTGGTAAAGACTCATACAGGAAATTCAAAAACTTTTCACACAGTATTTATGTGCACCAAGTACAGGGTGATCTAGAGAACAACGATGGTTTTGTTTTTGAATAGCGCAGTTGGTAACACTGCTGCAATACAAACCGAATGCTCCACGTTTAGTGTATGCATAAGAGATTCGTTTTTGTCCAGTTTCAGTTATGACATCCTATAATAAGAAGGTCGCGTTTTGCATGGAATATTATTTTTGTTGTGACTCGATCACGACAGTGCAAAAAGAGAGATTTAAAAAATTCAAAGAAATTCAATTTTAAGGTGGGTTGAACATTTTGGAGAGACAGCTTCTGCAATAGAAAAAATGTCCTGGACAAAAAAACCGTTTCATGCCTCCGCATACATTGATAGAGTTTGGGCATTGATCATTTGGAGTCCCTGACACTACTCTTCATCAATGGAGTGTGCTATATTGAAATGATAAACTCGTTTTTTCTTGCCTCACTTGGTCATTGTCTGGGCCATACATGGTTTCAGCAAGATGGTGTAACATGTGACTGTTCAGCAGAGACGCTTGCAGTACTGAAAAAACGTTTGGTAATTGCATATTGTCACATTGTATGGATTTTCTTGATCACCGCGCTCCCTAGATTTGACCAATCCAGATTTTTTTTGTGAGGATACCTAAAGAGCCGCGTTTATGAAACACGTCCACGAGGTCTGGAAGGCCTGAAAACTTGTATTCCTGAAGAAATTCAAAAATTCAACGACCTCTCCTTGAAAAAGTGTTCAAAAATGTAAAAATACTAAATGAATGTATTGTTAAAAATTGGAGCCATTTGAACAACTATATAATTCAATCTATTATAACTCTGTCAGTTCTTTCTCCTAGGATTTATACATACTGGGCTGAACAGTTACAGTAGATTATCAGATTTTCTAGTTTCTTTATTATCTATGGTTTGCAAAAATATAAAAGTGAAAACTATAAAACTAATATTCTTTCCTCTGACCATGTGCTGTTCTTGCTCTGCTTGATGTTAAAGTTAAAATCAAAGATGAAGAATATCTTTGTAACAGATTCACTAAGTGGAGCTATTTTTCTAATATAATTAAAAATAATACAGATTTAAGAATAAAGCTGAAGGAAGCACAAGTTGTTACAAAAATTTACTTAACTGATTCAGGATTCTTGCAACTGTTCCACTAAAAGCAAGCCTAAATACACAGAAAATGTTTAAATACCGTTTGAAATAAGAATATTAATAAAAGAAACTAGAGCAGCCAGGAGACAATGGCAGCATGCTTGTTATCCCTTTATAATTTTTTATTAAAAAATTAAAGTACAAAATTAATCAATATAAAAAATGAAATTTATTATTATTTATGATCACCAAATTCAAATAAATGATTATGGAAAAGTTGTTAAGGCAAAGTCAAGAGCCATTATAATGCTGAATAGCAGCTGGGTAAAAATCAATCAACAAAGAGCAGAAACATTTTCTGAATATCTCAGTATAGCTTTTACTCCACACAAGAATCTCAACAGTAGTGATTCAGCTATAGGAGATAATATAAATAAACCATTAGGGACTCGGAAGTTTATAAAACCATTCCCCCAAAGGAAGTATATGAAAATCTACAAAAATGTCCACTAAAATATTCTTTATATTAATAAAATTATGGGCGAAATCCTTAAACATGTTCCACCATTTTCTTATGCTGTATTTAGTTCAATGTTAAGTGAAGGATATTTTGTAATGGTGTGAAAAGCCACTAACTAATGTGTCCTTGTATTACCCAATAAGTTTATTCTGTTCATTATCAAAAGTTTTAGAAAAGTTAATCTTGAACCATGTAGATTTATTTATAAAAACGCATTATAATTGTAGGCTCTAAACGTATATAATCCCGGACTTTTCATGGAAAATACTTATGATGCTGACTGTAAATTATCTGTTTTTAAAAAATTCGAAACAAAATTATTTAAAAATGATGAACACTAGGTGTTTTTTTTGTAATAAAATTTATGACGTCACATGATGGCCTAATCTCTACTACTTTTATTAAACATTCGACTGGAGAATTTATTATTTACAATTTAATTAATACGGTAATACACTTTGCAACTATTTCCAATTTATCAATTTTTCTAAATCAACGAAAAACGTCGATATGGGTGATTAAGCAAATAATTCCCTAAGTATTTTGGAGCACTGGATTATTTGATTACTATAGCTATACATGAGTTTATTATTGAACTTTTAATGGGTATTCTGAATTATTAAAATTGTTTATGCATGTAATTTGAACTATTTCTTTTTCAAATTATAGAAAGAGCATATCTGCACTGCACCACTTCTTCTTTTTAAATCATCTTATCGGGGAGAGTATTCTACAGACATGTGGGTTAATATTAGATTGTAATTTATCAAAAAACTTTTTATACTGGTTCATATGAACTTCATTGACACATGGTATATTTAGGTCATTATGGAGGGTTAAGTTAGATAGGTGCAGATGTAATAATACGAAGTATTTTCAATTGTTGTCGCTGTATTCTCAATTATACTGGTTCATATGAACTTCATTGACACATGGTATATTTAGGTCATTATGGAGGGTTAAGTTAGATAGGCGCAGATGTAATAATTTTTTTTTTTTTTTTATTAAATTTACCTGTTACAATCTTAACTTAACGTTAAATAAGTAACTATATTATAAAGCTTATCACATAACACAGAACATATCTTATTACGTGATACAAACGAGTGTGAAGCTGTTAGCCTACTGGCTAAAGCTTCCATAAAAAAGTTTATCGCCTACAAGACTAGGTCTTGCGGTTTATTACGCTTAAGGCGTCTAATGTCTAAAAGTGTATCGAGAAGTTTCACTGCTTCCACGTTGACATGATGGGAAAGCCGTTTCTCGTGCTGCTTAGCGCACTCCTTGATTACATCGTTAACGAACATGATCTGAAGATCGCGGTGTATATCATCGTTACGCGAAAATCGATATGCGTCGACTATCATACGCAGGATGACATTTTGTCTCGTCTGAATCTTGTCACGATTTGCAGCCTTAGCACATCCCCATAGCTGAATGCCATACATCCAAATCGGTTTTATTATTTGTTGGTACAGTAAACGCTTACACGATACGTCCAACGTAGAATTCCGACCGATAAGCCAGTACAGTTGACGCGTTCTAGCCTTAATCTGTTTGATTTTGGATCGGATGTGGATTTCCCACGTAAGGCGCTTATCCAAGTGTATACCAAGGTATCGAGCTGACTCTGCTTGTGGGACAACTCGATCACCCAGATAAACCTTATGCTGCGCATCGACTTTGCGATAAGAGTAAACGACATGGACAGATTTAGCTTCATTCAGCTTGATCTTCCATGTAACTGTCCAGTTTCTAACTCGATTGAGCGCGCGTTGATCGTTCAATAATTAATTTACGTACTTCGAGGGGATATGTTGTCTCCTGATTGTTGCTATTTTTAATCTCGGGCGTTGCAATTTTGGCAGATTCGCGAATCGCTTTGATCATATTATTGCATTGTTTTTCTATTTCGTCGGGTGTTTTCAGACGTACTTTCACGTTCACTCGCTGGTCAAGTTCCAAACGGAAGTTTTCCCAGTCTGTGAATCTATTCGTGAGCATACACCTTTTTTTTGTTCTCTGTATCACTGTAGAACTAATAGTGAGCAATACTGGAGAGTGATCTGATGTGAGATCTTCGATGTTTTCTGATAGCACATAATTAGTAGCTATACCTTTGACAATGAAAAAATCAATTAAATCAGGTCGTTTTCGTTTATCGCTTGGCCAATAAGTAGGCTTACCTCCAGAAATACAAGTACTATGAGTACTGTGAACTGCTTGTAGGAGTTCTTTACCTTTGACATGTGCCATATTCTCATTTCTAATATGAACTGACCTTGAACCCCAGGCTTCATTCTTAGCATTATAGTCGCCACCTATCACGTATCGCGGACCAAAATGATTAAGGAAGTATTCGTAACTATCTCTTTTTATTTTGTGTTTAGGTGGAAAATATACAGCAGCAATGTTGACTATTGTACCGTTCCATTGAACAGCAACGGATGTTGCCTGCGCATATTCTTCACAAAACTCTTTTTCGGGAAAGTGCTGTATTTGTTGTTTAATAATTACAGCTGATCCTCCGTGAGCACCGCCGTCAGGATGGGGTGTGTGGTAGATAATGTAATTTTTAATCTTTGGACAATTCCTCGTTGTGAAGTGTGTTTCCGACACTAGAGCAATGTCGATCTTATGAAAATGAAGAAATGTTTCTAATTCAAGAAGACGATTTCTTAAACCATTTGCATTCCACGTGATTATTCTAAGTGAATTCTCAGTCATTTCTTCTATTTTTATTACGTTTATTAGTAACTGTCTGAGATTGCTTCCCTTCCAATTTACTCAGCCGATTAGAAATGGAGGCCATTTCCTTGGTTAAATTATTCAGAGCAGACATGATGTCCTTGTATGACTGCTCCGTCAGTTGCATATTCTTCTTTTGTGGATTTTCCTTGTATTGTGTTGTTGACTGTTCACTCGTTATTGGAACATCAATATCCTGCCTTGCTGCCGAAGCGTATGTTACAGTATTTTGTATTTTACCGGATATATCTATTTTCTTCTGCTGCACCCGTTGCACAATGGACGGTTTTTTCTTTTTAGCAGTTTTTCAACATCTCGGTAAACTTGACAACCTTGATAGTTGGCTGTGTGATTAAGCCCACAGTTAACGCATTTGAATTTTGTTGGATCTTTTAACTTACAAGACGTAGACTCATGGTTCTGAGCGCATTTAAAACATTTAACTGGGCGGAAGCACCCTTGCTTAGTATGGTTCCACCTTTGACACCTTTTGCATTGTGGAATTGCAAAATTTTTGTGAGGTTCCTCGATTTTAACTGAAGTGTAAACGAGATGTGTAATTTCGTATACGTTTTTATTATTATCTTTTGGCTCAAGATCTACGTAAAATAAAGGATAAGTTTTCTTACGTCTACTGGTAATTTTATTATCATTATCACGTAATTTTATCATTTTAGAAATGTTTACAATATTTACAACATTGTGTCCCATGTTATGTAATTCATTTTTCAGCTCATCTAAATCAGTAGTGGGGTGAAGCCCCCGAATTACTACCCGAAATGTTCTGTCTGTTTTAAGTTTGTAGGTATGATAAGAAATCCCATGAAGAGGATGATTTTTACTCTGTTCAAGTTCGCGATTCATTAGTTTAATAAGATCGGTGATATTACGAAACGCATCGGCAGTTTTTGCAGAGACAACAACGTCACCATTGCTTATAGTTTTATAAATATAGTTATCACTACCGAGCTTTTCACCAACTGTCTTATAAAACATCGTAAAATTTTTCACACCGCTCACTGTTACTTTCGGTGGTAAAATCTTTTTAGCAGATAATGGGGTTTCCTTATTTTTCACACTTTGGTTATTAACAGTTATACTATTGTGTTCTAAGATTTTAGCTTCGGATGTTGTTGCTCTATTAACTGTCTGTATTGTAGGAAGACTTTGTGTGCATGGTCTAGCAACATCTTTTCCTTCATACAGCTTAAGCCTAGCTATTAGATTCTGGTTCATTTCTTTTAAAGATTTTATTTGTGCCTGCAACTGGGCATTAGATGCTCTCGCCTCCTCCTGCCACCGTTGATATTGTTGTAGGGTAATATACATCGCGGGGTTACCCGACGACGTATCCATTTGTTGAGACATAATATGACTCGGCGTTTACTAATTTTACGAACGACAATACGTGTATAACGACACGACCGTCGTACTCGAAACAATAGAAATCCGATCAACGATATTAGATGATAGTACAGACATACGCGATAATTCCGTTTTATATAAATGATTACGCTGATATGGAAACGTGGACGCACGAGCGTACATTAATCGCTACTCAGCTATACCGATACGGAATAACAACGACAGAGATAAAATGTAACGATCTTACCAAACGCCGGTATTCCCCACAACTATAAACAACTGATAAACGGCTTACAGTTCTTTATTCAAGGAATGCTTGAGATAAAAGTAAACACGTATTCAAATATCACTAAAGAATTTTAATAACAATGAACACGAGAACATAACGATCGACCAACCTCGCATTAGAATCATATATATCAGATGTAATAATACGAAGTATTTTCAATTTTTGTCGCTGTATTCTCAATACATTACTTTTACATGCAGTTCCATATAATTCGATTCCTTATTTCCAGATTGGAGCTGTTATAGTTAAATAAAGTTTTGTTTTTAAAGCAAGTTTAAAACAGGATTCCTTCCTAGAAGAGGATACACCAACCTGGTTCGTGAAATCATAGTTTTCCTTGTTTGAGCTACATAAAACCACCACGTTAACCGTGGATCTTGTTTGCAGAATTTCATTACCGTGGATACATACTGAACGACATGTTACTTCTCTGTTGGTAAAGGTGGTATGTTGCCACTTGAATGTATTAAATGTTATACACCATTTATGAGCCCACTTTACAATTTGATATTTCTTGTATAATACTGGACAAAGGAAACTACCTTGTGGTACTGAAGTTAAAACTTTATATTCTTGCGAAAAGACATCATTTATTCTAACGATAACTGTTCTGTCAGTTAAGTATGATACGGAGCTTTTTTTTACAGACAATTTATAAAGGTCTGGAATTAAAAATTGTTTTAGTTTAAATAACAATCTCGGATGCTAGACCCGATCAAAAGCGTGTGTTACATCCAGAAAAACAACTTAGTATACATAACCTTTTTGCAGCATTGACGATATTGCATCGACTAATCTATAGCACTGATGTATTGTTGTGTACCATTCAAAAAACCAAACTGATGATTTAGGATTGTATTTACTGTTTTCATGATCAAATCTACACAACTCAAAATTAGGTTTTTCATGACATTCGATAATGAACAGAGTAAACTAATTGGACGATATGAGGACACTTCAGTTTGTGACTTTCTTGATTATAACCGATTTTTTCCACTGGCTTGAAAAGTATCTTTCACGGAGCATCTTAAAAACATAACATATGAGGACAGCTGCTTTTCAGATCCAAGTGCCTTCTTTAATGGACATTTTTGTAGACTTATATATATTTCTTTTAGAAAAAATTAGTTTTATGAGCTGGTGATACTGTCGCTGAGAATCTAATTGATATCACATTTTTATTACTTTATTCATCACCGTTGTTTATGGTGCTTTGGTGCTGGTACAACGTGGGGAACAAAGTATTTTGGAAAAATTTTGTGAAGTAAATGGTACACATATTTATGATGCCGAAAACATGGAAGTTGCATTTAACAGAACGCAGAAAAAACTTTTCATATTTTTGAAATTATTATGAAATTTCATCCGAATTCAATGTTTTTTTATTCGTCATCAATCACGTTTCAAGCATGTTCGAGTGTCCCTTAAATTAGTTTTACCGGGCTGTTTTTTAATGATTTACCGCTTCTTAACAACTTACCCTTTGATTTTTTAATATGCTATAGTTGAAATTACAGCGTGAATATTGTTATACATCTTATAATTAAATAAAAATGACGCATATTTAGTTCTGGTACGTACATGGAACATAATAAAACTAATGTTTTTGAACCGATTTTAGTAATTTTGCGTACAAAATAATTTAATTTATTGTAATTTCTGTCCCAGAATAATGATGAAATATACTTATCTTTTGTCACCACTTAATTCAATTAAGCATTATGCTAATGGTATGTTTGACAGTGACAGTATCCAGTCCTCAATTATATCTATAGAATTAAATAATCACACAGTTAATGTTGGTAGTATTTATTGCCCACCTCGTTAAGCTGACTATGATGCATTATTTAATCATCTGGGTAGATATTGGATTCTTGGAGGAGACTTCAATGTCAAGAATCCAACATGGGGATCAAGAATTTGCACTCCACGAGGACGAGTATTGCTTAAGTCAGCAATTCGTGCTAACTGTCAGATTATTTCGCCAGGAAGTCCTACTCACTGGCCCTCTGACATCAACAACATACCCGACATAATTGACTTCTTTCTTACCAAGGGTATGCCGGTACATCATTTTAAGGCTGAGTGCATAGCCGATCTTAGTTCTGATCATGTACCCATACTGCTATCATACCTTATCTCACCGGTTAAAATTAATCATCCACCACAATTGGCAAATAAAAGTACTGACTGGGAAAGATTTCGAGAACTAATTGATCTCTATATTAACCTCAATATACAATATCATGTACCATCAGATATCGATGCAGCATCTCATCTCTCCTATCACACTGTGTCCAGTCTAGTACTCAGTATTTTGAACAACCCCCAACTGAAGTCAGATATTCCAACTTCATTCGTCTCTTGGTCCATCGAAGACGCCAAGCAAGAAAAGCCTGGCAAAGACATCGTACTATTGAAAATAAATCTGTTTTCAATAAATTGTCTAAAGATACTACACGTGCCATTCGTCAGTGGAGGAACAATTCATTTTCCAATTACCTATTGTCTCTTGCCTCCACTAAAGAAGCCAACTACTCATTATGGACTGCCGCTAGGCGAATTCGCCGTCCTACTCGGCCTTGTTTTCCTTTGAGGAAGGAAGATAACTCATGGGCTCGGAGCGATTCTGAAAAAGCATATGTTTTTGCCAAACATTTTGAGCATGTTTTTGAGGATAATAGCATTCAATCCTCAATAGTTCCTTCCTGTCCTAGTACATCTAATGGCAGAATTAAACCAACTTCTCCCCTCGAAGTAGCCAAGGTTATTGATAGCCTAAAGTCTAACAAATCACCGGGACATGATAGGCTTTCTCCTGTTGTGTTCAAAGAACTGCCAAAGAAGGTGATTGTCTATCTGTCGACGATGATAAATGCTTGTATTCGTCTACGGTATGTACCTCGCACTTGGAAGATTGCGAAAATGATCATGATTCACAAACTAGGGAAACCAGCCGAGGATCCTGGATCTTACCGGCCCATTTCCTTACTACCTATCATTGCGAAAATCTTTGAAAACATTATTTCGCAGCGTCTTCGAAGAGTTATTGTAAACAAACATTTGATACCAGATGTTCAGTTTGGATTTCGTGAAAAGCATGCAACCGTTGAGCAAATTCACCGTGTTGTACATACTGCAACTCAAGCACTTGAGAACAAAGAATTTGCTACAGCAGTTTTTCTAGATGTTAGTGCAGCTTTTGATAAAGTTTGGCACCTTGGTTTAATTCACAAAATTAAAAGATATTGTTCACCGGGCTTTTGCAGACTACTCATGTCATACTTAACTGATCGACAGTTCTATATACATTTTGGATCAGCGACTACGCACTACATTAGCATTTGTGCTGGTGTTCCACAAGGCTCTGTACTTGGTCCTATACTCTTCCTACTTTATACTATGGATATTCCTCAAACTCCTGAGACAACAACAAGTCTTTTTGCAGACGACACTGCAATAATTTCACATAGTCGCAGTTATGTTACAGCTGCATGTATTCTTCAAACAGCAGTAGACAATATTTCAACTTGGGCTCATACCTGGAAAATTAAATTAAATGACAGCAAGTCAGTACGAGTAGACTTTTCTCTCCGACACCATGGTTACATTCCAACTTATTTGGATGGTAAACCGGTTCCAGTATCTAACTCTGCTCGCTATTTAGGTCTGCATCTTGATTGTAAGCTCAATTGGCACGAGCATATTAGAAGAAAACACAAAATGTTGGACCTTCTGCTCTCCAACTTTCGATGGCTCCTTCAGCCTAATTCTGAGCTTAGTCTCGAAAGCAAGAGGCTCATCTATACTTCAATTTTCCGACCAGCATGGAGCTATGGTGCAGAGATCTGGGGATTCGCAGCCAAATCTAATCTCAAAATTCTCGATTTCAAAACAAGTTCATGCATATGATTTCAAGAGCACCTTGGTTTGTCTCGAACGCCCAACTTCGTATCGATCTCAAAATCGATCCAGTTCCTGTTATTATCCACCAGAAGTCAAACAGCTACATTAATCGCCTTCACCTCCATCCGAACGTTGAAGCAATCTTACTATTAGATGATTCTAATGATACTCGACGGCTGAAAAGAAAACATCAGCTGGATCTTATTAATATTTAATTTTATTATTTTTTTGATAAAATAATTTAACTACATGTGAAATTCTCCTATAATTAGTTATGGTAAATGTAATTAGTTTTACAGTTCTAATAAAATCTTCATAATAAAAAAAAAACCACTTGTTTTATTAGCATAAACTAGGGAAATTAAGAGTTATTAGCTTTGTATGGGAAGTACTTCAACATATTATATTGTAATCACTACCATTTACTTATGTTTGTAGTTATTCACCGTAACCAGTAATTAATTCACATGTTTTTTTTAGTAATACACGTTGGAAAAAAATAACACTTTTTATACAATATAATAATTGTATTTAAAAATATAGTTGACAGGTTTTTTTTCTAGCTACAGTATTAAGATGTGTCGTATATCAATTACTATTGATAAATTGAAGATGAAGGCACATTCAAATAATTATAAAGCTATGATGAGTGATTCATATTTATTGATGAAAAATGCATTTAAAAATATTAAAACTAATCATTCAATTATCTGAAGTACATTATTTCAAATAATATACATGGTTAACCATATACGTACTTCTAATCGCATTGGTAAAAGCTTTTAAAATATCCCAAACATAATAATATATATAATAATTAGACTAGTTAATGCATATGCATGTTATTTATGTGTGTAGTATATGGAATAGTTATTATAGGCGATATATAAGAAAGTATAATGTTCATATTTTACGATTAAAAATTAAAATTTTCACAAATGTACAAATTGCTATAGCCTGAATTTTATACTAGAACAAGTAAACAGTTAAGAATGGTTCTAGAAATTCTCCAAAATCGTTTTATAATTCTTAAAATAAATCAATCAATAATTTTAAGTAAATTTAAAAACGAGTACAAACATGTAAGTACAAATTTTCAAAGTCTAAAAACTTAACTTTCTATTTATTACTTTGAAGTTGTTTTATATTATGAACCTGGTTTCAATCTGCGTAAAATTTTATTAACATTGCTATGAAATAATACGATTTTTTCTTACAGGTTTTAATTTAAAAAAATAAATTATTGGTCAGATACCTATGATTATTCAATAAACAATATGTTTAAGAAGTAATATACTGCGCCATTCTTTTATAGATTTCATAACAACTTTACACCGTTTAATCGAAACTGAAATACAAATTACTGAACCAAATATTTAACACTATTATGCAACGAAGTAAAGTGACTATTCAGTATGTTTTGCTTTATATATTATGTATTCTAAATATTTTTCTTTTTAACTTATTATTTAAGAACAAATATTTTCATACATGCGTATATAAACATACAATGTTAACCTATGAGCATCAAGAAATATTTCATGTACGTAAAAACAAAAAATTTGTAGTTTACATTAATTTAGTTTGTTACCTCCAAATTTGAAAGCTGATTTTCACGGGCTTTGAATGTAATAATTTAATGTCGAAGATAATCAATGTAATATATATATTCCAAATTATAAAATTTAGAAATTTTCTTACATTGACAGCAACTATGTCGGGCACAAAAATATTTTCACAATTTAAAAATAATCGTAAACACTCCCAAAATATTCATTTTTTAAGTAAGATGTGTATCACTGGATAATCACGAATTACAACCAATTGATCCAAATCTTCATTTTTTGGATTCCAGTATTCTTTTCCTTTACGGTAACATATCTGAGTACTTTGTTTTAGATTTTTAAATTTTCTTTTAGTAATTTCAGCACATGTTATAGTTTTTGAAAGAGCTGCACCCGAACCACTCCAAAGAACGTGATCTTTAGTTTCGAATTGCTTCCAAGCCACTTCCAATAAATTCCTTATTTTGCTACCGCCAGAAACGGTCATCCACACAAAATCATCCGGTAAATTAGAAAAAGGTAAATTCTGTTTTTCCCAGTTTTCTATTTCATTTCCACCTTTTGTATACTTATTCATTACTTTTACAAAACAGTACTTTCAATAACAACAAACACATTCAAGGAAGAAAGAAGAAATGTATAATTGTATACGTAAATTGGAGTGAAACAATTTGTGGATTCTATTCGATAATATTTAATCTCTATATAAATGAAATATTTTAAAAATTATTTTTTGTATGCAAAAATTAATAAATATATAACCCAATGAATTATATAATTTTATAGTTGCTTTTTTATTTACAATTTTATGAAATTTTCAATTGATATTAAATATATTTTATATTTAATAGTTAATTTGTTAAAGAAAAACATCACAATGGTAATTTACAAAATAATGCTAGTTATAGATTGTCAAAACTCTGTCTATATATTTTTGTCAAATTAAAAAAAAAATAGGTAACTGTATTATTAGAGATAAGCAAACCTGTTTTTTTAGGTAAGCAGATAAAAATTCGTCACTCCTTAATTTAACCAGCTCTTTTTATTGATTAATTTATCGCTAGCTCAGTAGAATGGACTTGGTAAATTAATTACAACGGCTACGCAAAAATTTAACATCGTTCATGGTTAATTCTTTAAAAATTATGTACAAGTAGAACCTATCCAAAGTGACTAAAAATTAATGCATAAAAATTTTTTTTTTTTTATATCCCTGCTATAATCTACGCCTAGCCTGTCTAGGCTATCAGTAGATGTTATCATAGGTGATTACAATTTAGTCACTTATAGCCCCATCCATTGATGTTGTAGCTAGTTAATGCATAAAAATGACATGATATAATTATAAATCGACAAAAATATAAATATGTTCCAGAGTCACAAAGTTTAAAATAGAAACATGCAATAAATCTATATAAAAAAGCATTCATTAATTGTTCATAAATGTATACATATTACTAAACTAACAAATTATGTTGCAATAACATTTAACAAAATTAATAACATCTAATTTAAAATTAAAATTTTAAATGTTAAAAATATAGATAGAAACGATCATTATCAATCATTTAATTTAAAACTATTAACAAATCGACCAATTACTGATATAAAAGTATTTGCAGAAGAAGAAAATGAGAAATCTAATATTTAATTTAACGCAAAACTGTATTCCGGGTGGTATGACGCTGCTGACATATGTATTTTACCGAAATTAAATGCTGCGTCACATCTGGTGGCTACGATACACATGAGCGTTAACCCTTTCAGTCAAATTGTGCGAAATATCGCACATAAACTTTAATGCTTCAAAATGTTACTATTTCAGGTTTTAAATCATGAATTCATTTTGTACGATATTTCGTACATCATATTAATTCACATAGACAATATACTTTATGTTGTATCGTTTACAAATCTAATAAAATCAATTTTTTGTTTACAGTTTTGAGTGATCCTGAAAATTGTATTTTTATGTATGTTTATTTATAAATTACATGATGTTTTTGTAGTATTTAGAGAAGCAATTGATTTAATGTGGTAAGTATGTGTCTTATACCTTATACAAAACTATATTTATTGTCACCAATATTCAGTTTATACGATTTTTTTGAAAACAAATGTCCGAAATATCGCACAAAAGTATAATCTGGAATAAAAAAGGAATGTTCAATTTTTTTTTTTTTAAATAAAGATTTTATTGGGACTGTAAAACTAATTATATTTACCATAACTAATTATAGGAGGATTTCACTGGTAGTTAAATTATTTTATAAAAAATAATAAAATTAAATATTAATAAGATCCAGCTGATGTTTTCTTTTCAGCCGTCGGATGTCATTAGAATCATCTAATAATAAAACTGCTTCAACATTCGAAGGGAGGTGAAGACGATTAATCTAGCTGTTTGGCTTCTGATAAATGATAACAAGAACTGGATCGATTTTGTGATCGATGTGAAGTTGGGCGTTTGAGACAAACCAAGGTGCTCTTGAAATCATACGCATAAACTTGTTTTGAAATTTTTCAAGAATTTCGAGATTGGATTGGGCTGCGGTTCCCCAGACCTTTGCACCATAGCTCCATGCTTGTCGGAAAATTGAAGTATAGATGAGCCTCTTGCTTTCGAAACTAAGCTCAGAATTAGGCTGAAGGAGCCATCGAAAGTTGGAGAGCAGAAGGTCCAACATTTTGCGTTTTCTTCTAATATGCTCGTGCCAATTGAGCTTACAATCAAGATGCAGACCTAAATAGCGAGCAGAGTTAGATACTGGAACCGGTTTACCATCCAAATAAGTTGGAATGCAACCATGGTGTCGGAGAGAAAAGTCTACTCGTACTGACTACTTGCTGTCATCTAGTTTAATTTTCCAGGTATGAGCCCAAGTTTAAATATTGTCTACACTCTACAGCTACTTTTATAAATTTATTTTCATCGTGTGAAAATAAATATATAATTTATATATAGAAAGAAACAGTGTTTACGTGTATGTTTACCAAATAAGGTTGTTTATTGCAATTAAATAAATTATATAAAACTAAAAATTTGCATCTAAGATGGCAGTAATTATAATAAAACATTCAATACATTTTTTTATTGTGATTTTGGTTTATTTCAGGTGTGTTATAATTGTTGTATTACTTGATCATTACTGTTTGAGTAATGGCGCTTGGTGACGAAGAAATTTTCATTATTTTTACATTCATCATAGACTGGTTCTTATGATGATTTTTAAGATGAACAGGCGGTTTTTTGACGAACGTAAATATATATTATTTTCTAAACGTTATATTATTTATTAGCAATGTTGGAAATTCAACCAATGGTAATTTTTATAAACTGTTTTGAAATAGAAATCTAAAATATTTTTTTTTTTTTTTGTATATGAATTTTAAAGTTTAATTTTCATACATGATTTTATTTTACATATTTCAATTGATTTGGATGAACGAAGTTGATGTTATTGGGACAGTTACAAATTCGAATTTACAGAATCATTTTATGCAAAAAAATGAATTTACACCAAAAAATGAAGTAGTTTGGAGTAGAATATATTTCTCCGATGATCAACTGGCATGTATTACGTAAGAAGTATATGATTTACCTAAACCGGTTGTATTTTTTAAAAAATATATTCCTGATGACATATTATCATTGATATTTGAAATGACAAACTTGTACGCTATACAAAAAACAGCTAGATTCCCGAGTATTAATTTATTAGAAATTAAAAAATTTATAGGAATGCATGTTTTGACGGGAAATCTAAGCTTCCCGCGTACAAAAATGTACTGGGATCCTCATATGGGCATTTCCATAATAAAAGAAAACATGTCATTCCAAAGGTTTTTTAAATTAAGACAAACGGTACATTTGGTGGATGTTAATAAAGATCATACAGTAAAAAAATTTAAAAAATTGGCCGTGAATCATGTGACATTATTATCAGTAGTGATGGTCAGGTAATTATGACAGCCTGGTATAACAATAAACAGGTTATAGTTGTGTCAAATTATCTGAGATGTGGAAATATGGATTATTGTCAACGATAGGACCGAAAAGAAAATAAATATATAAATGTCTCACGGCCAGAATGCATTTCTTTGTACAACAAATGTATGGGCGGTGTAGATAAACTCGATTTTCTAGCTAGTTTATATCGTTCACAGATACGATCGAAAATAGTAAAATTTTATTATTAAACAAAACAATAAAAGAAACCTATTTTATATATTAATCCTAAACATATACATTGAAACAAGTGCAGTAATTAAAAATGCACATTGAAATTCTGTAATAAAAATAATAGTTGTTTATATATAAATATTTTTTTAATACTGCAAATTTTGACAATATAATTGAGGCTAATATCTAAAAACAAACAAAATTATCGCTATTGGTTAAAAAAGAGTGTGAAGCTATTTCTTATTGATTTGGCTTCAAATGGAACATTCTTGAAAACCTCCGGAGTGTGTTCAACATTTTTAGTCATTTTCCATATTAATAATAACATGATTTTAGTCAGGATCATGAATACCATCTCGGTATCTAATAATATTATGAAGAATACAGGCAGACTAAATAAGAAATATGCTTTCTTTACAGATGAAATTTCGATATTTTTAAATGGAAACCTCCATTTTGCTCGCAGTATTCCAAAAGTGCATAAAGTTTCATCCCCAACTAAACCATGAGGTACTTTTACATTTAAATCTGGAAGATTAGTAATAGAAGGTATATTAAGTTATTTTTTCTGCAGTTTTCTGAAATATACCTCCATCATTTTGTTTTCCTTGTGAACCAACCTCAATAATCATAAACCTTTTATCTATCAACAACAGCTAGATGAACAATTCAAAAATATTTCAGATAATTAAAGTAGCTTGCCTGGAGGACATTTCATTTGACAAATTCCATAGAGTATAAAACCTTCTTGAAACTTCTTTCAAATGTTTTTCCGTCGGTATAGATAAAACATCTGACTGAAATTCCAACCACAAAGCGTTGCATGTATCAAAAACAAAATTGTGATTTGTCCTAATCTAAACTCAAAAGCTAAATGTCTAAATCATGTTCCAGTGGCTAAAAACTTGTAGAAATACATTATACTCATAGGTTCTACAGAATAACTGTAAACAGTTAAAAAAATATATTTTATTTTATTTTTTAGGAGAAGAAGCAAAGGGAAAATGAAAAAATTTAAAGGATAAATATAGAAAGTTAGTTAACATACCATATGTTTCTTCTGATTTATCAACAAATGGGAATTTTTGAATTGCATGGCTTTTATTAAAGATGTTGTTTTACCGGTACAGAAATTTGGAAATTTAATATCGGCTACAGAAGAAAATGAAAGTGATTTTGAATAAAGTGATGAACAGATTTTGTATGAGGAAATAGAATCTAGTGGGCCATCTTAATCTATAACTGGGGCGAAGGTTACATGCGGACTCACATTAGGAAAATAAAAGACAGCCACGTAATAAACATGAGGATGAAAATATTAATCAAATTAGAAGAAAAAAATTGGAAGCTACTGTATCAATGAAAAAAGAAGAAAAAGGACCTAATTACCATTTGTTTGTTAGTCTACTACCTTATATAGAACAATTTAATCCGCTTGAGAACTTAAAAGTAAGATCTGAAATACAGACGTTAGTAACTAATGTATACATAGGACACATGGAAAAAAAAATCAAGTGAAGTACTGCTGTATGTTATCACCATAATATATAAAATAATATAATTAACCTTTATTAATCCTGAAATAAATGAGCGCACATTTTCAGTAAACTATTTTTAACAGTTTTTCAGTAATATTATCAATTTTTTTACATTATTAGGAAACAATTATAATTTACCAATTTTTGAAATTAAAATTTGTTTACATTAAAAGAGTTCATGTTTTAACTGGTTTTATATTATTGAATGGTAATTGTAGTTTTAGCGAAATAGTGCTAATTAAAAATTATAATGTTCTGTTTAAGCTAGTTTCTTAATTTTATCTTAAAAAAGTAATACCGTATAAACATATAACTAATCGTTCTTCAGCAGTAACATGTTGTTTCAGACAAATTCTCTTTTTTTCTGAACGATTCTTTACTCTATTCAAAATATAATAAAATACATGACATTCTGATACAATCGAAAAAATGTTTGCGCATCTTGCTTTAACTTAAAAGTAAGTTATGATATTCATCATATCTATGTCGTTGCCTATTTATCGGATGAACACAATATTTTCTTTTTTTTTTGGAATAAAATCTACGCAATCGAAGTGATGTATTTTTAGAGAGCAGCAAGCAGCAATTTTAAGACAGTAGACGACGACATAATAACGAATGATTGCCGCTCAACAAACCACCGCTAATATCGTAACCTGTTAGACGTTCATCTATTTGCAGCTTTGTCGCTTAACGCTTACCGCTTCCTTCTGTCGTAGCTGAGACCTTAGTCAGTACGTGTTGTATTGAGGCATTGATCTGGTGTAAAAGAATTTCCTTTAATGCCATTAGATCTAGTTTGGTCTAAAGCGTAACTGCCAAAAATGTTTAATTTTTTGTTGCCTATACGTATGTTTTATTATATTACTGGCGAAGAAGAAGTAATTCGTCTGAAATCACTGACATTACAATCAATATCTGATTCACTTGATTTAGAATATTGATTTCGGTTATTTAAAACAATGATGTGAAATTTAACGTTACTTTATCAGATGCATTTAAACCGCTAAATACCAAATTGATTATTGATAAAAATAGTATTACAGACTTCATTCTGTTAAATATGAAATATATCTAAAAATAAAACCCTTTACGCTTTATAAGTCTACGTAATAGCAAAAGATTCTTTTCTAATTTGAGAATAGTTTAAAATTTTATTTTAACCATTTAGAGGATGAGATTGTGAGATTTTCTTCAGAATGTAGGTTAACTTGCCAAACAACTTTTTACCCTTCCCTTAAACCCAATTTAATATTTCTCCATTAACAGTTCATAAATTAATTTGTATTTTGGTTGCCAAGTAATACACGAATTTCCTAATTCAACAAATTTAGGAAGCAACTAATTTTCAAAATGCCGCTTAACATGAATATTATGACTAATAAATTTTACTCACGACGAATATTTTCTTCCATGTAAGTTAAATTACTAACGTTTAATATTTAACATATTCGTTATTAGAATACCATCAATATGGAAGTATTGAAGGCTAAATAAAGTAAAATCGACGTCAAGGAAAATTAATTTGGTGTCTTAATACGATTGATCGAGTTTTGTAAAAATGCGCAATTAGACAATTGAAACGTACCGTTTTGTAAGTATCGCAACTTTCCAACAATATTGCCGTTTAAATTTATCTTTAATTTTATTTATTATAATATTATGTAGTATCAGTATCATTTCCATTGAACATACGTTTTAATGGCATTCTGAATTGTGTGTCTTATTTATACATTATTTCTGTTCTGAGAGTCGTAATTGAAATATTTTTAAATTTAAAGCAGATTTTATCGATTAATTTATTCTCTTAATAAAAATGAGAAATATAGAAAAGTTTAAATTACTTCAAATCAAAACAAATGGAAATTTTTTGTTAATTGACACGTAGTGGGGAATGGGGGGGAATACCGGTCAGTGATGTAAATATCACATGTATTTATTAACACAAGACAGCCAATAGTGCTGCTTTCTTACTACTGGTCCACCAACAGAAATTATTATTGGGGTCACAGTGTGCTTGTCTGTTGTGTAGCGAGGTAATAACACGTGTTTTTGATAATTTTTTTGTAGCGAAAAAAACTCCAAATTGTTCATTTTTCATCATATTCAGGAGATAGGCGCCGTTTGAGCGGTAGGGGCAGTTGCCCTCTCAAAGTTATTATATATTTTTTGTACAATTTTTAACATTTATTCAATAAGAATTTTATACCATAGTTTTATATGACACAGCAGATTATTAAATTCGGAAAATTATTAAAATAATTTGGTAAAATATATTTGCATGAGTTTTGTTGGAATCTATCTAACTTTTCTCAGTTAAGACGAAGTGTTTAATTTTAATGTAATGGATGCCTTGAAATTATAAAATACAATAGAACGAGCTCAGTGGACTGCAGATTACTTGACAGTTGCTATTAGCGATGTCAAAAGTGGAATATCCATAAGAATGGTAATTTAGTATTCAGTACATTGCAGGAAAAACTGAAAATACGAACGTCTCATATGGGAAGAAAATCTGTTTTCACCAAAGAACAAGAATCTGGCATAGCTGAGAATTTAATACAACCGAGAAAAATGTTTAATGGCTTAACTCCACTACAATTAAGAAACTTGTTTCTGAGTATGTGGAAATTTTAAAAATTCTACATAGATTTGATGAAACTAAGAAATTAGTTGTTTAAGATTCTTTAGAAGATTTTTTGAAACGAAACATTAATATTTCAGTTCGTAAGCCAGAATCAGTTGAAATATATTAAAAGGATTTAATAAGGATAAAGTTAAACGATTTTTTAACAAACTTGAACAGGTTATGGATAAATGACATAAGCCCAGTTCATAAAACGAACAAAATTTTAGCCTTAAAGGACAGAAAAAAGTTGGCGATGTGTTCTCGGAAGAAAGGGGATAAACAACTAAAGTTATTTGCTCATTTAATACATCTGGTGGATATATACTTCCTGCATTTATTTATGCAAGACAGCGGATGACCGAGTAGTTGAAAATGAATGGACCGTATAATGCATTGTACCTTTGTTCGAAAAATTGATGGATTAATGAAGCTTTATTTGTTCAGTGGCTTCATAATTTTACACAATATTTTTCTCCGAATGAAGCATAGCCGGTTTTGTTCATTATTGATAACCACGGAAGCCACTCAACCGAGGAACTATATGAGTTTTACAAAGAAAATTTTGTAATTTTATTTTCACTGTCGCCTTCATCGCATCGTTTATAGCCTCTAAATGTAGTTTTTTTTATGAACCATTAAAAAAGCTTACAACAAAGAATGTAATCTGTATACGAGGTCGCATGTAAATGAAAAGATTATGGTATACAAGACAGCTGAATTTTTTAATAAAACGTATGTTCAAGTTGTGACAATTGCTAAGGGTATAAGTGGAAATATTTTAGAATAATTATTTACACCGCGAGAACTGAGGCTGTCCTTAATAGCCTAACTGACTAAGATATATAATTAGAATAATATCAGGAATATGCGTTTGCTCTAAAAATATTTATTACAATTTTGGCTTACGTGACCGCCATTCTCCCGTTCCTCTAAATATTTTTATTTCAATATAAATATAGTTCTACATTTACCACGTATGTATGTAAGCATATATTATATACTGTGTGTGTGAGCGCGCAGTTACATAGGGAATGTTTTCTATGTAATGAGTTGTTGCGATATTTTATATTTTTTTCATATATTATTTATGGAGGTTCAATTTTCTATTGTGATTACATTTTGCTGTTTTGGGAAAATCGTTTTTATGATTTGTTTTAGCTGTAACGTCCTTTTAAAACTTTTTATTATTATTAGATAAACTGTTTAGTATTTGATTTAACATCATTTTTCAACCACTTATTATTCGACAAGTGTATTATA
The DNA here is from genome assembly GCA_032883995.1 of Coronaproctus castanopsis. Taxonomy (NCBI): domain Eukaryota; kingdom Metazoa; phylum Arthropoda; class Insecta; order Hemiptera; family Monophlebidae; genus Coronaproctus; species Coronaproctus castanopsis. The sequence goes on along the minus strand of CM065052.1, from coordinate 77,258,817 downwards.
ATTTTTTCCAAATTGCGCAATGAAAATATAATGATGGTATGTATCGATTAAAATGTTCAGTTTTTTATAGTTAACTTCGTAAACTAATTAATTAGTTTATATTATTTCATATATCTATCCAGATTTGAATTTTTGATTTTTAGGGTCTAATTTTTGTGAAATTTTTTTCTGTTACAAAAAAAATTAATAATACTGACATGAATTTTTAGTTACAATTTCACATTATCCGTAAAAGGGAATTATAATTTGAAATTCCGTTTCTTTTTTAAAATAAAAAATTCCAAAGCTAATAAAAAAATTCTCAAAAAATGTTTTTTGCGTTTTTACTAAGGGATCCAGTCTTGACATTACGTTGAAGTGAACTTTACGCGGGAGATATCAAATAATACACACATGCACACACACATATATATATATATATATGTATATAATATATAGATACCAGGTGGCTATTTTTAATTTTAGCCGTAGTCACCGATCAAAAAGCATCCCGTAAAGGGGCTTGTTCCGTGTCGATACTCGACGCCGAGTTTTTTAGATGCACCTTGTTGACCAAACGATGTATCCTAAAAAAAATATGCGTGACTAAATCAATATTCCGTTACACTCGTGTATTTTTAAGTTTTAATTTTTGAAAGGAAAGTTTCGTTATGCCAGGTTATATTAACTTTATTCAAAAAATTACGCCACATTTGTCATTGTTGTATCACTTATATAACTTTAATTCATATGTTACTTGAACGAAAAAGTTATCCCACTATGTTACATACCCAGAAGTAGTTTCATACGGTAACAAATTTAGTGGGCGTATACGTACGTTCATATTCCTGATTATCGAGAGTTTTCTTGCCAGCATTCTCCTAAGTTCTAAATATAGAATTATCGAATTTTAGAAATGATTTTTAATTAACCTCATCATTGGATTTCGCAGATTGGTCGTAATAATTAATTTTGAAATAAACAATAAAATATCGAAGACTCTGGACGCCTTAGATCTTTTAAATCAGTCCTGATTACATGCGAATAATTTGTTAGAAATCATTTTTTTCGATATTTAAAAAATAATAATAATAAAGTCGTAAATATTGCGTCGTCGTGTAAAAAGAGGGACGCGATGTAGATACGTAAATTGTATTATTCTAAAGTTTATTCACGTGAACAGAAGTAAGTTGAAATGTTGATTATTTCAAGTGTTGATTTATCACTTTACTTACGTGTAATAATAATGATTATATATTTTTTTTTCAGAAGTGCGTTACGTTTATCGCATACGTGATGTGTTATATTATCTTTGTCAGTCGTTAAAATATAACTGAATCTACAATAGTAACGCTTTTTATATATATATATATATATATATATATATATATATATATATATATATATATATATATATATATATATATGCATTGGGTTCGCACTTCGTTTTATTCAGATGTGAAAGATTAGGTTCGCGTCTTGTTCTATTCATAAAATGATTTTTACAAAATATTTTATATCGAACGTAATATTCGGAAAATACTTGTTGGTAACAAATGTAATCGGTAGTTCTGTTTTAATGGCCGCAGGTGATGGTATACAACAAGTGATCGATGTGTACAAAGGATCAGGAAATTTTAGTTTTAAAAGAACACGTATGTAATATCTGATTAACTAAGTAATAAACAAGTAGTAACGGTATTAAGTACAAAATTATTTTACAATCTACTGCAGTTTCATGGTGTTTAAAATGACCACGTTACAAATTTATAACCCCGAAGTATTTTCTTCCTAATTCGAATTAAATAAAAATATTTCATTCACGACGTTGTTCCCATCTGCTATTATGAAAATTTATATTAAAAAACAAATAAACAAATGAAAACAATTAAAATCATTGATTTTTTTTTCGTTATAAAAAATCACAAAGCTTTTCAACTGTTAGACAATGGCGTGACAGCCGAAAAGCTTTGCGATATTTTATAAAGAAACATATTTTAGTGATTTTTACTTCTTTTTTGTTGTTTATTTTTTCAAAAATTACTACACACTCTTCAAAATAAAAATAAAAAAAATAATAGAAACGAATTATCAAATAAACGTTTCTTCCTAATGGTAAATATCAATGCACTCGCTTGTAGAACATTTGTTTCCATTTCACGAAACAAATTCTGAAAGCAAATACAACCTTTATAACATTTTCTCATTATTTATTTCATCCGATTTCATGATTAATATCGTCTCATTCTATATTTATTTTAATTTGTAATAATATATTTATATAAGGTCAAGCTTGAGTAGATTTTACAAGCGTTTGTGAAGGTAGGATGATTGAAAAATGGATAGCAGGCGAATGTATTACTTATGTAATTCGATTGTCGAGTAAGCGTAGTAAAATAATACTAAAAAGAGAAATTAATATGATGGAAGGCAGACAGAATATAATCGTAGAGATCAAAACGATTAGTGGCTACTAATTAAAGGTGTGTAACCGACGATAATGTTTAAGATAATACGAAATTGGGCTTTCATAAAGTTTACCCATCACGATATGGTGTATATTGAAAAGATAATATGTTACGAATAATTAATTACACGAGTATATTACAATCGCGGATAAAATAATTAAACGTCAGTATTATAAACCAATACATGTTTAGAGAAAAGGATAAATGTAGAAAAATAAGTCGGTTATATAGAACTGATTAGAACATGCGAATATGATCTGCATCGAGGGTGGAATAAGGTTGGAAGCAAAAAGGAGAGGAAATAAGGCATGTACGAAGCATATTCGGAGAAAGATGACACATAGCGATAATTGAATTACGAATAATATTTGAAAACCAGGGAAAAATAGGAATATCTGGTTGAATTCTATAAATAGAAAAGTTGAACAGATTGGTCTAGAACGTCTTCCAGTTCTCTTTATGTAATATTTTAGTAATAGAAAGAAGATCGATACGAGGTGAGTAAGCGATAAATAAAGCGAGACGATTGATAATTTTAGCTGAGTAACCGGTAATACCATTAACTAGCAATCTCGCAGTGACCGGGAATCTTGACGAACTTTACAGTGACCTTGGTATTCAATAGGGAAGTAGTAAAGTTACGATGCTGTAGAAGAGCAACGCAGATTGAAATAAAAATGCGTTATCGAAGTAAAACAACTTTCGGAATCACGAAAAATTATATAATTTCTTTGGAGGATGAATGAGAAAGGACGAAACGCGAGGAATGTAGAATAGCGTGACGAATTCACCGGTGAAAATAAAGTATGTAATAAGGTGAATTGCTTGATAATGTGTAGAAATGGAACAGTGAAGGCGGGATCCGTGTCCATCTGTGAAAATAGGAAGAAAGTCTCAGACCATTTTTCACTAGTGTGAAATTGAAATAACTTAATAACTTATTCGAGACAGAAGAAGGAGTGAATGCTTAAGATTAAATATATATATATATATATATATATAATATATATATATATGAATAAAAAAAAATAGGAAATTGATTTTATTGAGAAAATGCATAGTCCATTCTTCTTCTTTAGGTTGTATTTCCTATGCAGGAGGTTGCACATCATAGTGGTAACGGTTCATTTATAATTGTCTTTCCTTTGTTTATTGTTCAGTATTAAAGTACGCATCAGAATCGTGAATATTAATTTGCCGAATGCGAAAGAAAGTTAGCACTTGAAATGTAGACCGACGGAAGATTACTCGGAATTCCATGGACCGAATTAGTATCCAATAGGAAAGTTTTAAGGAACTTTCAATTGTGAAAAATATCGAAGGAAAGAAAATAAAATTGAGAATTTATTCACGTTGGTGGTGGTGCAGCATAATTGTGAAATCGGCCAAAGGAAGGAAGACACTGGAATACATTTCACAGCCAATGTCGGAATTAGTAAAACGTCATGCGAAGTCGGTACCGAGATTTAAATTGAATTAAAAATTAAAGCGACGAATTCCCTGCGTTTAAGTAACCGTTTATAGTTTAGAATTGTTTAAATTTGATAATTATAATAAATATAATTTTAAATCCGATGCGAAAAAAATATAAACGACTTTGATGTTAATTCTTTAGTCAGCGACAGTCTATTGAAAACAGCGGATAACTTTATTTCGAAATTATTGACTCTTTCATTGTGATTAATTCGATATTTTTCGTTTGCCTTTGAAATTAATTGAAGATACGAAAAACAAAATTTTGTTAAACATCCCCTACGACCTCCGATTTGAAAATACGAATGTTGTTTATTCAAGAATAATAATGATCGAAATTTGTTATTTCGGTTGATTTAATTTGACCATGTATGGTTTTTCGAAATGTTTGGGTCTAAGTTCGTGAATCAATATTTAGCTAATAAGTCGGGTTATTTTTGTTATCAAATTTGTAACAATTTCGACTTACAAAAAAAAATGCGCGTTAGATCGAAATGTAAAAAAAAATGTTGATTATCGGTTACTTATGTTTATTTTTAGGAGACATGCTGGGTGTCGGATTTTTATTAGGTCCTCAACAACACCTATTTTACAAACTTATCGACGAACGTTACCCATGCAGAAATTTCGCTCACGTATTGAAAAAGTTGATGCTCGATCAATTCATTAGCTCGCCTATTTACATAGTTTCGTTTTTTATATGGTGTTCGGTCGTAGAACAAACAACTTATGAACAATGGAGTAGAGACGTTAAATCAAAATTCTTCACCATTTATAAGGTTGGTATCACAATGACTGACGGTATTATTTCGTTATAAATTAACGCAGATAAAAGCTATTCTCTTTACTAGCAGTTGCCAACCCTCGTTAGTGTAAGTTATCGTTAATTCACCGAGGCAATCTTACTATTTAGGAGTCATTCCGAATTCTCGTTTAATATTTAATAGGAATATTAGTAATCGGTAATACGCCCAAATTTATCCCGCCCCCCCGCAAATTTTGAATCGGCGATTGTATCTAATTAACTGTTAATAACAAAGTAGTACGTATACATTTGTTATTCTACCCAGGAGGCTAATGCCTGTCCTATTTGGTGGGCACACTTAAAAAATTACACCTATTCTCTTATCATTATTTTAAGTAACCTGAATATGTTTGTGCGGATCTGTGCGAAAAAAAAAAAGTATTTAGAAATAGTTTTAACGCTAATTTATTATCGTTTAAACTAGGGAAGAATCGTGTGTGTTATATGGTTGATTCTTGTAACGTGTAATATACGAAAAGATACGGTTATTGTATTATTATATTTCCGGCTAGACTGATAACATTCGCGCGTGGATATTTATTGTGTCCGTGTCGTTGATTATGAATAATATGTAATTTACTATTAATAAATCAGGTAATTATTGGCTGGCTCTGCCGGACCATTTATATTTATGTATTTATTAAGCTTACTTATTTAATTTAATTTAATTAGTAAATAAAGGTACGAAGTCGAACAAACCGCCTTCTTTAGCCACTAATCCCCGTTGCTTCTACCTCTAAGAAAAGCTTTAGCCCAATCCAGTTGCAAAAATAGGATATGTGATTATAAACGTCAACATTCCTCCATAGCGACCAGTGAGAGTGATGATTGGCATTAAACATACATCAGCAGTAAAGCATGTTGTTACGAATGATAAACTTGCTCCAAATAACCCTGTACTAAGCACTAAAAGAAACATCTTTAAATTTTTAGCTACTGCAAACGATGATAATGATGAGGATAATAACAACAACGTTGAACGGTCATCTGACGAAACCAGTATGAACAATTGAATAAATTCAGGTGTACATACTGGCGTCAAAAGTTAACAAAATAAATAGAGATGAAACCGCGCCACCATATTTCAAAAAGAAGATGGTGCACCTATAAATAATATCACCGGTAACCTTAACCATTGCCTATCGTCACTATTTCCCAATGATCAGAACAAAAAGTATTGCGTTCGAATTTTAAAATTGAACCACAGAATACGATATTAAATAAAAATACACAGCCCCTGTTAGAAGCAAATTAAATATTATTATAAAAAAATTAAAAAACAACAAATGCCCCGATACAATTACAAACTGATTAAATTATTTCATAAATATGTACCAAATTTGCTTAACATTATGTATGAAAAAATTTACACGATGGCATACGTCCCAAAAATATGGAAAGAGGTGAAGGTGATCTTATTAAAAAAAACCTGATAAAGACCCAAATAGCGTTAAATCCTATCGACTGAATTGTTTTTTAAATGCTTTCGGCGAAATTTACGAAAAGTTACTAAAAATATAGATAACATATTACCTAAATTAGAAGAACTTTCTCGATAACAGACAATTTGGTTTCAGGAACGGTCTATCAGCAGTAAACTATGTAATTTTCAAAGTTAGGGAGGGACTCAAACAAGGTAAACGTATCCTAACTGTCGGAATAGATATAAAAGGCGTCTTTGATAATTGCTGATGGTATCCTGCTATATTCCACAACTTGAAAATATTACTATGCGAAAACAAAATTCTACTGCATACACTGTACCACTATCTTAATGACAATTAAATTAAAAATTGGTGATAAAAGTGTACAAAAAGCAACGAATATGGGCTGCCCGCAAGGCAGTGTGTTAGCTCCGCTACGTTGGAACATTTTATTTAATGGGGGGCCCTAAAACTACAATATAATTCATTATAAAAGGAAATTCTAAAATTGAACTGGAACATGTAAATGAAACGTTACATAAGTTAGATGGTTAAATGACGTTAATCTACAGGTATCCGTCGATAAATGTTTCGCTTCATTTTTCACTAAGTCATGAAAACTTAAGAGAAACACAATCAAAGTCGTATACCAAGGCGCTTAACTTACAGTCTTTTAATATTTGAAATACTTAAGAGTTATAATTCACAACAAACTCACTTTTAACTATCTGATATCAAAAAAATGATGGGAAATATCACCAATTGCTAAAAGCATGTCAGACTACTTGGGAATTCTATTTTAATTACAGAATGATAATATACAAATCGCTAGTTGAAGGCGCTGTATGTTACTGCTGTTCCGTGTATATCTAACGATTTATATTTGCAACAAAGAATAATGAATTTCAATTTGTTAATAAACATCTACATCGAGAACTAGGCTCTTTATCACCGATAATACAAACCGTTTGGTTAGCCCCTGCGGCATCCTATAACAAACGAATTAAAAACTGTTTAAAAAATTACTACAGTACAATTTGGCAATCCAAATGTGAAAAATATACAGTTGGGCGACATACTTTTGAAATGATCCTTAACGTTTTAGATAGACATAACTTTAAATTTTCACCGGATTTTTATACGACCCAACTATTAACAGGGCATGGGAAAATTGGCGCGTGCTTATGTCGGATGATAAATGCTCCTGCGGGCTGAGGGAAACTGTAAAACGTATTATTTTCGAATACCCAAAACTACAAAACCATAAGACACTTCAATAAAACAAATCTAAAATTTAATAAACAACGAACCGCTAAAATTTCCAAAAATTTGCTTTCCACTTACTTTGTCCTAGATTTCAGAACACTAGTCACATAATAGTCCGTTCACATATCACCATGTGTCTCTGTATGTATTTGCGTGTGTGTTTGTGTAATGTGCACGTAATATCAAGAAACTTAGTTATGTAAATAAATTCAAGTGTACATACTCTGTATATGATTCTATCAACCGCGTGTATTTTGAAAATATAAGACCATTATTATGTCACCTTTTAACTTAAATATAATTCTAATGCATGCGAGAGTAAATTGTAGCAACAGTACACAACCCGGGTAAATGTGAATGTATGTGAGAATTTTATTACTATTAATTATGACAATAAATTGTAAGGAGCTGCGCCTCTTCTGATTAAACTTAAACGGCGGTGTAGGAGAGACAACTCCAATATCAACACAAAAAAATTTATAATTTACATAATAAATTTTGACAAATAAATTATTTAATATAAAAAAGAAAAAAAAAAAGTAGACTAAATCGAGGATCATATGCAAATGTCGTTCAAACAGGAAGTACAGCTTCCACCAGAAATCTAACTGAACCAGATCAGATGTCAACTGACCATACCGATTGAAACTGAAGTTTTAATAGAAACGAAATTTCAACAATGTTGACAATGTTCCTGAACGAATTCAATCCATTAATATCGCTCCTGACGAAAGTTATCGAAAGATTATTTCCAAAATGATACCCAACGTCAATATAGTCACACAACATTCATTCGTGGTAGTAGTGTGGAATTCAAATGGTATTACTCAATAAAGAAATGAATTCGAACTTTTCCTTCAACAAAATAAAATCGATTTGGCACTAATCACTGAACCCACCTCATGTATGAGAAGAGTTTCAAAGTTCACGGATATATAGCATATTCGGTTCATCATCCGGATGAAACAGCTCATCGGGAATCACTAGCACATACAAACAATATAAAAAATTTGAATATAGCACATTCTCATATCAGATTGTAGCAGTGAATGACGAAACACTTGCAAAGGATATAACAGTAGTTTCAATCTACTGCCACCCCCAAGTTTTATGCATACCGCAGATGGACTATACTTCTTTTCAACAAGTTTGGTAGTGTGTTCGTGTGTGGTGATGACTATGACTGTAATTCCAAAAATAGTGCTTGAGGATCAATAAATTCATCCGGAAAGAAGCTGTACAAATAATCTATACAGGATAACGCACCTGCTGTTTTATCCTCAATGTCCCCTACATATTGGCCGTGACACCGCGATAGGCTCCCAGATGTCTTAGATTTCTTCATTATTCGTGGCCTACGAAGATATAGCAGGTAATGCAGAACCGTTATTGATCTGTTCCAGTGGTTGCCACTTTCGATGTAAGATCTAAAATCGTTCTCAACCAACAGAGACACATAAATCGCAGCACACAAGAATTATTGAAAATAATATTGATCCGAGGGTTAAACTAAAGAACAGAAATGACATTGACGCAGTCGTTAACAATTTTTTAGTCTCGTGTAGTATGCGTGTAATAACTCTACTAACCACCACATATCAGGGGAATATCAAAATCTATACATATCCGTGGAAATGAAGTTAATTAAGAAAAGCAGCTCAACGAGAAGAAAATGGCACGTGGTCGTTACCCATCCTTATACATCAGATACAAAGAGCTGCACAACAGATTACATCGTAACATTAAGGAGTATAAAAATAAAATGTTCAATTATTATACGCAATCTATCAATGATGACAAAGAACCGGTATGGACTTCAGCTAAAAAATTATTAAATCACCCGGAAGAACCGTACAATATTAGATCGAACAACAACTCGATTAGAACAGAAAAGGAAAAGGCGAATGCGTTTGTGGACCACCTTGGTACGGTTTTCGCCCCTTCTCTGATCGCGACAAAGTGTATTCGGACTACATACAAAAATCGTCAACCAGTTCAAACACGTTACTTCTGTATTTTCTCCAAGAGAAGTTCTCGCATGTCTTCGTAATGTGCCGTTACGTCAAGCTCCTGGCTTTGACAAAATTACTGGAGAAATAATTTAGCGGTTGCTACAGAGAGCGACTGTTCTTCTTTACTATACCTTTAATGCAATTCTAAAGATGCAATACTTTTCCAAGATGTGGTCATGGTTCATAAAATAGGGAAACCGCAAACTGAAGTATCATCACACCGCCCAATTAGCTTACTCTCCTCGCTATCGAAAATTTTGGAGATGCTAATCTTAAATCGTATAGACCTAATTATGAAAAAGCTAGATGTGCTACCGAGTCATCAATTTACTTTTTGTACATTCCCATAATATCGGACCAAGTTTATTTTTTAACGCTAAATCAGAATGTTTTCCAAGAAGCCAATAAGTCCTCGCAATTTTATATTAACTGTTTCCTTTATTTATTTATTTTTGGAAAACATATTTTTATCCATATGCACACCCGGATATTTAACATTCGTTTTTCACCCAATTATTCTCACATTGATTTGGATGAATATATAATTAAAATTTCTCAATGAAAAGTTAATTTGGGTATAATTAGATTCATCAAGCCTAATACGTCAATGCCTCAACCAGTTTTCCACTTCCATTTTATATATATATATATATATATATATATATATATATATATATATATATATATATATATATATAATTTATTCGAAGCTATGGTATTATCTTTATCTGTATCCAATTAAGCTGTGTCATATGTTATCATTAACTGGAACATCAAACGTGTATAATTAACGAATATGAGAGATGATATTGATGTATTGTAGAGTAGTGATTTTATGAATTAACAAAAAAAAAATCGAAGTTAATCACTAAAAAATTTTTTATTATAAAACAAAGCTTTTCGACTATAAAGTCATTTTCAAGCATTATTTTTGGTAATGATTGAAAATGACTTTATAGTCGAAAAGCTTTGTTTATGTAATAAAAAATTTTTTAGTGATTAAATTCGATTTTATTTTGTTTTGTTAATTGAGAGATGATAGTTATCACGAATCTTATAAACAAAAATTAGTTAAAAATATTATATTATATATTTAGGCAATTCGAATGTTACATTAAGACAGTTGATTGACCAGGTCATCATAATAACAAATTCGCAGGAGATAACTTTACACTCATTTCTCGGGTCCACTTCACGCTATTCTCATTTAATTGTAATACATTTGTATTATTTAGTACAAAGTTTAAAATCTACGAACGGCGGATTGATGGGAGTATTTTATTTTTTATATTATTTTTAAATTTATTATTATTTAATTATTTGTAAAAGTACTGGTTTAGTGGACTCTGAAATTTTTTAGTAAAATATATATATATTTTTTTTTTGATTTTAAGAAGCTCCAAACATATTTTTAGTCCTGAACCTATATATGAATATATAGATATACATAGACTACGCAAAAGCGTTCGATTCATTAACTAGAAAAAATTTTTCATAAAAAAGAAGTTACACATCATCTAATTTCTCTATAAAGAACTTTATGAAAATACCGTGGGTAAAATTAAGATAGTCGAAACGAAACATACTCGAATGAGTGCACTGTTACCCTTACACATAAATATATATATATATATATTGAACATATAATGAACAAAATATCGATAGTTCGCGATAAGAATAGTGTATAACACGTGCCCTCGAGTTCTTGTCTCTTTAAAGTAATAATAAACAGTTACATAAACTAGAACAATCGTATCTTTCTGAATCCCCGCTATTCGAGTTACCACCGACATCGTGTTCAATTACCGGCGTTATCAGTTACGATGGTAGGCGAGACCGATCAACTATCAATCGGCATTATACCAGTATCATCTACACAACCGAAACTACTACTACAGCTTCGCAGCAAGGTAATAATGCTCCAATTAAACACACAACATACGCATCCACTTTACAACAGAAAGTAATACCTCTTCATAATTTTAACTATCCGACCGAAGAACAAGTTATTGTCTTTAACTACATACTCGAATATAAAATTATAGACTACCTGTCGTAGTACACTCATTTATGAATACGGCGGTCTCGAAATCGACGGCCATTTAATCAAAGCGCGGAAGCTAAAATCACCAACCACTAAAATAATGCTTTCTAACGTGTCACCAGCAATATGAAATTGGCATCAAATATATCAATCCTTAGAATTAAACCGCTAGACGACGAGTTTGGCCATATAGTCAGCTGGTGTCGACAAGTATACATTACCAACTTCGAAGAACTAAAATTACCGAGCTAGAGTGAACTCAAATGACAAAAGCTACCGTAGCCGATGACTTAATCTGCTTCAAATACAACGTTTCCGACTGTAAAGCCGACAATTGCAATGCAGATGAGACACTGGAAGATCTAGGAAATCCAGAAATCGATTCGCAGCCACCCTGCACAAAATCACCAGCTCTTATACAAGAACCACAAGAAATAACATCGGACAAATTTCCATCCCTTTCAAATAGGAACTCGAACGAAGCAGACAACCATTCTCAAATAGTTAATCAGCATTCCTTCACAAATATTACACAGCAAACGAACCGAGAGAACAATTTTAATACAATACGTGCAGAAAACTTAAAAAGACAACTATCTAATAACTGTTCCACAACGAAATCCGAATTAGATAATAAAATCGGATCAATTAAAAAACAAAAGAAAGAAATAAAAAAAAAGGATTCTGCAAACTGAAATGCCTTAGAAACCGAAATAAAAACAGAACCTGACAACGAAGTAAATGAAATGGACTCAGAAACAGATGAAAACCTAACCACAGCAGCATCAGATCCGAAAGCGATAATGATCTAGATGTCACGCAGTCGATAATATACTTAAACCTCTTAAAGCAAACATCAAAATTAACGAAAAATACTATCCTCTTACATATTCAAATTTTTGTATATTTATTGATATGAGCAAACGCCATCCAAACATTCCTGAACCAGCATTGGAATTCACCTCAGAAACATCAAAACTAATTGATAACAAGACAACTACCGAAGAAAAATCGATAAATGAAAATATGATTCACCAAAATTATTAAAAACTTAAAAATGGAAAACACCACACAGTAACAGCCACACTCATATATAATTTTAAAAGAAAATGGATTTAAGAACCAATTGTAATGGTATTATTACTCATCTAGAAGATCTTAAAATCATTTTAGCAACATATAACCCAATAATACTGCATCTAAGAAACGCATCTCCACCCAAATCAAAAAATATACAAAAGTCTAAACAACCAGCCAGAAGCGCACGGTGGAATTCTTATAGCTATAAAAAATGACACTAGTTATACAGAAATAAATCTCAACTGCGATCGTTTACAGACTTTAGCGATATGCTTAAACGATAATCTAGCTATAACAATTTGCACATCAATCCAGAATTGAAGAAAGCGATTATACAAATTTATTATCGAACCTTACAATTCGCATAGCGAACAAATAGGAGAAAATATAACGGATAGAAGGAGCAAACTATTAATGAAAATAATAGAAAAAATTAACCTAACAATACACAACTACGAACCAACACATTACAATACCATTTATAGAACATGGAGCATCATTGATTTCATTCTAAGCACAAGCCGGATCGCACACTTAATAGACACCCATCTACATGCCTACATGGGAGGTAGTGACCATTATCCTCTGATCATCAACATACACAGTAAAATTGCTACACCGAATATGGAGACAAAATTCAACTTCAAAAAAGCAACCTGTAAACTTATGCTTTAAACTAGAAAGCAGCAGCGACACTGATACGCTCGTTGCATCCGACTGTAAGTTCATTCCAAAACACGCTGATCAAGCTATCCCGAAAACAAAACCATTACCTAAAAACAAAACTGCAATACCTTGGTGGTCGGAAAAATGCTCAGTAGCCATTCCAAATAGAAGGAAAGCACTCAAAAAGTTAAAACGAATATTCACAATTGAAAATCACATAGCTTACCAGCACGCCCGATCAAAAGCTAGGTGGGTGCTTAAACAAGAAAAAAAGATAAACTGGAATGAATCCACATCTAGAACATCAGTCCAACAACTTTGGAATGAAGTACAGGCATTAAACAAAACATACACCCCTTGTATACCAAATTCAATTTCAATGTGTGGAAAGCTGTACATAGAGGCGGAAGAAATAGCAGAACAATTTGCACTCTATTTTGAAAGCATCTCAAGCGATAATAAGTTGCCACCTAAAGCTGGATACGTATACCAAAAGCAGATTACATACAACAAACACAAAAAAACAAAAATCTTGCGTCATCTCCCCCACGCAACGGGATTATTTCAAACTCATATTACAAATATCATCAAGACCTCGAACCTTAACCTTTCAGAACAAATAGATCACCGTATATCGCTACCACCGAGCAGAAGAACAAATTTAAATATTGACGTATCATTGGCATTACACAACAAAAATATGATGTCAAAACAAAGAACCTATGACAGACTAATGACATTATTTGATTCATATGAAAAATTCTATACAGGTGCATTAAAGACAACCCAGGTTACGGGTTATTCCATCATACATCGAGATATCATCGTAAGATACGTTTTATCAACCGAATTATCAATGCTATCCGCTGAACTAATCGCAATCAACTTAGCTATCGATTTGGCTAGAGACTTACGCTTACAAAAAACGATTATTTTTACCGACGCACTTTACACCGTTCAAAGCATTAATCTCGATCTCTCAAAATCTAACCACCCGATTACCTGTCAGCTGACCAACACATACAAGAAACCGTTATATGCTGGATCCCTTTACATTAATGGAAAATGAAGCTGACATCGCTGCGAAAGAAGCGGCGGAGATGTTTCCAGTACCAAAAATTTCAATACCAATACAAGACGAAATACACAATATCAAAAAAACGAATTTCATGAGGCATGGAACTTACGCTGGATATTCTCACAACCAACAAACTCCGAAACGTCAAGTTGAACACAGCTCTATGGAGAACAATCATCCCATCGCGACGTGATGATGTTGTACTAACTCGGCTCAGAATTGGGCATACCGCATTAACCTATAATTACATAATAGAAAAAAAATCAACCGATATGCTGCTACTGCGGACGGGAGCCTCTAACAGTCGAACACATGCTAACAAAGTGTAGGCCACTTCAGAAACATCGTCCTGATGGCAATATTTTAATTCACACGGCACTTTCTGATAATCCAGTAGAACTTGAAAAAAATATATCCATTCAATTAATTACGGTGCCTCTAAATTAAGTTGTGGTACACGGCACCTAAAAACAAAAAAAAAAAAAATAGACGGATAGTATGCAGACGGCATCCTTTTCTTTCAGCAAATACGAAAAAAGAACTAAAACATTTCACGTCAAAACTCAAAACTGTTATATACTGCTTTCAATGCGGAAAAAGCAAAAGTTATGTCTAATAAGAAATTCCAAGTTCAATAGTGATAACACAGCTATAAAATGGTGGACAAATGTAATTATTTTGGTTCCCTCATAATAACTAGCGGAGGATGCGAAGAAGATATCAAGAAACGTGTGTGACGCTGCAAGATATGTAAGAACGAAATTAACCAAGATTTAGGAAAGCGTTGCACTTATCAAACGAAATGCGGTAAAATTGATCAACAGCTTCATTTTTTCCAATAGCGATGTACAGTTCGGAAACCTGGCGTATAAAACGCGCAGATGCCAGGCGAATTGATGCTTTTGAAATACGGGTTTATAGGAGAGCTCTTGATAGCGTACCGAACAAATGTTGCGATATTGGATGATTTGAAAGCCCAAGTCCGGAAAATTAACGGGAATGGGGTAAATTTTTTGGACACATAACGAAGAAAACAGGATCTATCCTACAACGAATATCAGGAGTATATAGAAACCGAGGAAGGCAAAAAAAAAACTGAACTCACACTGGTTGCAGCTACGAGAAAGGCAGCATGTCGGGAAGAGTGGTGAAAAGTGGGGTTTATACGATTTCATGTTGATATCAGATAATACCTTCGCGTTATAAACTACCTAGAATCGAATATATTATATTTGAATTGACAAAATTATATATTTATAGTTACACAGTTTTGTATTTATACATTTATAAATGGTAAGTTTAAAAGAACGTGCAAAAAAAGAACACATTTATTTCGTTGAAATTTTATATATATTTTATCGTTTCGTTTATAATATTCATTTATTCATAAATCTGTTTATTCCCGTTTTTATATACGTATGTGTAGAAAATCCGATACATTCGTGCGTAGTGAATTTTCGTATCATTCATTATCTCCCGACACGTACTTAAATAATGGACTAACGTATTTACATAGTGATACTTGTTTGCCGTTCTTAATTCAATGGCGTACGTTTTAATCGCTTAATCGGCTATAGTTAATCATTGTTTCGTGAGCTGTGCAAGTGACGTGGGTTTGTGAGAAGTTAAATCACCCGTAACGCTGCGAAGACCGAGTTATTTAATTTGATTATCTAACTGTATTACGTAATCGTACGCAACAAAAATAAACGTTTACTCGAGACAAACGTGCGTCTTATTAACTTTTTTTCTTTATAAAAAATACTGTATTTCATTTTTTAATCTTTATCTTCTAACTGGTAAAATAGCGGATAAGAAGGCGGTTGATAAACTTAGCTGAATATCGTATCAATTCTTTATTATCCGCTGTACAGAATAGTATAATTATTACTACTTTACTACTACTGTTATTATTACCGAGATTTACACATTATATATTTCCTTTTTTAATTTTGCCTGGCGATAGTGAAATAAATTTAATTTGGTTTCCTCGTTATAATAAAACAAGGATGAGGTTACAGGAAATTTATGCCGGAGCAGTGGAGTACAATTGCCTAGAGAACTAAAAATTAATCGAATTACAATTACAAAAGAAGACGAAGGAGACTATGAACTAAATACATCTGCTGCGTAGACGAGAAAAGTGTTAAACGATGACAGTTTTGACTAATTAATTAGGAAAATTTAAAAGAAAAATTAACATTCATCAAAACCTACTGTATTTTGTAGCATCGATAAATTCACACATGGTTCAGTCCTCTGCAGGTGTTAAGGCTATGCGGATTATTAATAATTAAGTTTGGATAAATATTTCGATTGTTTTCATATTATAATAGGTATCTTTAAAGAATATCTATACAAGTACAAAATTTCATACTCAAATAAATGTCAAATATGCAACCTACCCGATAATACTAAGCACATACTTTTAGGATGTAATCGCAATAGTACTAATTTTAACGATACTTGTGTTACTCAATTAGTTAATAAGAAATTTACAAATTTTAATGATTTTGCTGTTGCCGAAATAAACTATAATACATGTAAAATTATACTAATTAATTAACATAATTAACTTTATTGTAAAATAAGCTGATTAGAGCGCCATAAACTTAAATGGATGGGCTCTTTTCAGTTTATTATTTATAATGTTCTTGTATTAAATTTTACCAATACATTTACCCCATCGTGTATTACGAACTGGGGCAAAAAAAAAAAATATATAATAATAATCCAGCCGTCGCATAGTGTTGCGCATAGGCGGTTTTATTCCCTTTATTTTAGTTTCATATAAACAATCAAATGAATTAATGCCATTACTACTATTATTATTATTAAGTACTTTAATTAATTTCTTAATTATTTATTTATCCGTTTTTTATTTTATTTTATTTGTTTATTCGTATTCGACTTGTAATTAATTTTTATTTCATATTTCTTTTGTTTGACATGTACTGTTGTATTATATTGAAATTGAAATTAAAATAAATTTGATTTGATTAATTATATTATTCGTATTTATTATTTTAATTATTTTCAAATTCTTTACAAAATGTATATCTAACTACCGGCAGGCAGCGATTAAATATGGAAAATTATTTAATCGCTAGTCTGTTGCTCGCGTAATTTTGCGCATAGCCAGGTTTGGTGAATTATGTCGTTTATAATATGTTGGATGTTTTACTGTACGTTGTCCGCGAATAAAACGCTATTTGATTTTATTATTAGTAGTAGTAGTATTATGTAAAAGAACGATAAATGATGCGGTCGATTACTACGTAAATACTTGAACGAAAATAAAGAACGTTCACCATCAAAGTTTATATTATTTAATGGCGTTTGTTTGATAGTAGAAAATTTCTTTTCAAATGTCAGCTCATTCGTAAAAACAGCGATGGGAATATAGTTTTATTCTGAGAGAAAAATAAATTAAATTGTAATAGTCTCCGATAATGATCCGAAAAATTATTTTGCCGAATCTTTCATTAATTTCGGATAAACACGATTATTAATTCGTTTATTTGTAATACATCGAACTTTGAACATCTTTCTATAAAAATTTTTGATCCACCGAAACAGCGTATAGGTAACAAAAGCTAAGATCAAAACTAATGCTAAATAGATCGACCAACTAAGAAACGAATTAATTATAATTAAAACGTGTTGCTGCTAACTGAAAAGATGAAATGGATAATAATAATATAACTTTAATAGATAATAGTAACTATTATAAATCATAGCTATCGATAGTGGAAATAGTTATTTTTTATTCGTTAAAATTGTCGAAAAATACATATATTATATTGGGACGACGATTTCAAGAAATTTTTACCAAACAGAAGTTCCCTGTATCATTGACCCATTGTAAATATGATTGGAAACAATTGAGAGAAACCTTCACTTGGAAGGACCTAGTATAACGATTAATAAAAAAAAAAAGGGAAAAAAAAAGAAATAATAATATCAATAATATATTTTTTTTTATTTGGTCCACATTCCGGACATTTCGCAGGTGGGAAAAGTTTATTGCTTAATAACTAGATGTA
Organism: Coronaproctus castanopsis; assembly: GCA_032883995.1. Classification (NCBI taxonomy): domain Eukaryota; kingdom Metazoa; phylum Arthropoda; class Insecta; order Hemiptera; family Monophlebidae; genus Coronaproctus; species Coronaproctus castanopsis. Next base: position 77,240,476 of record CM065052.1, on the reverse strand, counting down.
ATATTGTAGGGGCAGAGGACTAGAGTGCTAAAATTAAAAATTTATAATAATTATGTAGAAAAGTCCAGGTGTATCTGAAAATAAAATAAAAACATGGTGTGTGTAATAGTCCTCTGACAAGTGTACTTAATATCTAGGGTAGTGACGGGATGAACTACATGGTCCCGTCATCACCATGTGTGTGTGTGTGCAAAGGTGAATTTGTGAGGATGCGTGATAGAAATTAGAACATTGAACGTAAAACATACTTATTGCTAACAAAATTTGTCCATATTCTATTATCCAAATGCAAATAAAATTATAAAGAAAACTTCTTCGTAATCAAAACAAAATAAATCTTATAAAATAAATACATACAATTTTTTACAAACAAAAACACAAACTTAAAACAAGATGAGTATATGGATTTACAATTATTTTCCTTCTTTTAATAATATTCATACTTATAAAAATAAAAAAGCAAAATCACTATTAATAATAGAGAGGGAATTACATTAATAGTTATATATATATATACAAAACTTAAGCCATATAACAAAACTAGTGTAGGTGTGTAGTGTATAGTAGTCAGTCAATGAGAAGCATAGACCACACTATTGTTGCGGTTTTATGTTTGAATTAAGTTTTAAAGAAAAATAATTTACTATTGTCCGGATTTTACACATGGCAGACTCCATATACAATAGGAGATTTTTGGAATTAGATTTATTAATGACTATTGGTTCTGTGGAATTAATTCTGAATTGAGACCAAAGTTCGGAGAAATAAGGGCAGTGATATAATAAATCTTCAATGTCATCGACGGCACAACAGGTACACAAGGTGCACCCAGGATGACTTATAAGGTGAAACCTATGTAAATAGGAACCAAATTTTCCATGCCCTGAAAGCATTTGTGCATTATAAAAATTAATGTTTAACTTCTTCAATTTCATTCGATCGGAAACTTTCAGGAAAAACACATAGGTCTTCCTTTCAGTTTTACATCTATCCCACCTCTCCTGTCATGTTGCAATAAGTGAGTTTTTAATGAATTTTTTAGAATTTTAATATTGGGATTATTCCCTAAGCTAGAGGTTTCAACATTCAAGAACTGCAAATTTTCAACACAGAAAATATCCCCAACCACCCTGTATTCAGAGATGATTGAAGAACCTGTGATAAGAAGATCCAGTGGAAGAGTGTTAGAGATAACATTTGCAGCAGACGTGGGGCAGGTTCGATATAGAGATGAAACATTTAAAAGACATTTCCTCTCGTTCCAGTTAAAAAGATTAATGGTTCTTTTATTGATATATATATATATATATATATATATATATATATATATATATATATATATATGAGAAAGCCATACCTGTACTGAGACTCAATAAGTCTCTTATAAAGGATAACCCTCTCCCTATATCGCAGACAGAAAGTATTAGGTTGGAGCGGTTTAAGTTTGTTATGGACACCATCATATTTTCGATGGATATACTCTAGATCTGGTAGGAAGGTAAGTCTATAATCCAGGATTAGACCTAGATATTTCAACTGTTTAGTATGAGAAATTGATTGGTCAGATATTATCCTAAGTTCTTCTACTTTATTTACTATTATCCGATCACTAAATGCAATAAATTGACATTTGGAAGCAGAAAAAGCAAGACTTAATTTGTTAATAATGGATTCCAGTAGTAGACATACAAGTCCAATTAGTTTGAAATCATAATGCGTATCAATACTGAAGCAGATAAATAAGTCGTCATATTTGTTCGTATAAGAAATTAATTCATCTATTTGAGCATGAATACGGGAATAGAGGATATTCCAAAGTATGTATCCTAGGACAGATCCCTGAGGAACACCACATTGCAATCTGTCGGCGACGGAGTGATTAATGTTAAGAATCTCATGTCTGTTTTGAGCAGTCAGTTGTGTTTTGATTCTAGACACCAGCTTGTAGAGGGCATTCTCAGTAGAGAATCCTGAAACCAAAAACTGGTTCCGGTGAAAAATATTAAAGCTATCAGCTTCTTTTAAGAGGATTTCATTGATAAACTTTTCATACACTTTACCAATGGAGTTCAGTAAAGAGATATATGCAGAGAGGGAGTTAGGATCTTTTCCAGGTTTGGAAAGTAGCTTAATATTAGCCACTTTCCAATACATTGGGAAGATCTGGCGTGCAAAGCAGTTATTAATGACCTAACTAAATAAATTGGGGAACTTGGAATTTAAATACTTTACGACTTTATTATTTATTTTATCTGAATAAAGAGATTTTTTATTATTCAGCTTCTTCTCCAGGATAGTTATGTCATTAGAAGTAATTGGGATAATATGTTTATGTATATCAATAATATATATATATATATATAAAATATCGAAATGTAGGTAGCGTAGATATTCATTCAAACCTGACTTTCTGGAAGTTTAGAACCTGATAATATGATAATATATAAATAAGAAGAAAACACTAAACTTAATTGTGTGCTACAATAATACATGTACAATAGGTTCTTAATATTAAGTACTTGTAACACCTTATAAGTTATCTTAAATTAGTGTTGTATTAGGGCAAATAATAATAAACAAAATTTTATAAATGTTAGATTATTTAACAAAATATAAATTAAAAATCCCTAATAAAAATGAAGAAAATATGATACCCACACACATACACATACATATAAACACATGGACATACATGCAGATATACAAACAACTATACAGATAAAAATAATTACATACACGCTAATTATTATACAAATAACGTATGCTTAATTTTACGATGTTTACCGATTTATTTTGTTGTATTTTACGCGTATTGTAAAATTTTTCAGATAATTTATTCATATACGAAAATAAATATGAAATTATGAATTCTGAATGCGTATCTGTAAATTTTTGAAAACACGGTGGTAAATATATGAATCTCTTAAAATTTGATCATTCTTTATGATTACTAGGTTACACCACCATTATTAAATTTAATTTTGAGCAGTAAGTTGGCGCTATCTATATGTATTGCGTCAAATGAATTCACTAGATACCCCTAGATGTCTCTACTAGTATTATAAAACAGCAGAATGATTTCCTGTAGCCAGTACATAATTCCATAGGACATAATAATGTAAAACCATTACCGTCAATCTGTCCAACTCCACTACCCAAAACCGGTTTTGTGCAGCTGCCATTTTTTATTTGCATAGTATCGACCTATCGCCGATAGTGTTTGTGTAAAGTAGGATGTCGCGTAAGAAAATAAAGTGATAGTTTAGTCATTTAGTTTTTACTGAGACATCGCTGTTTTTATCATTCATTGGACTTTTTTATTTACGTTACTAAAGTAACTATAATTATGGATGAATATATTAAATCAGATGTAAAAATCGAAGAAATAGAGTTCCCTCATTCGAAAGATGAAGATTTGTGATGCAGACCTTCATGTTCTCCGAGAAAAGGGAATTTAATGTGTATTTCGGCATAATGTAATGATCATGAAGACATCAACCGCATCAACATAATAGAAAGCATCATTCCGCGTAATTCGAGTACTTCATCAATTATTTCTCAGTTTCTACACATGTGAGTACCTCATCTGAAACTTCTATATCTGGTTTTACACGTTAATGAATGCATTTTAGGTGTTCCTTTCAAATGATAATATTCAAACAAATTGGATGTACAAAAGTTACGAACAAAGAGTTTCATCGTGAAGTTTATGAAAATCCATTAAACTAGCGTTCGGCAAGACAAAAGTGTGAAAATAAAAAGGCATAAACCACATGTTTGTAACACAATTAGATTTGAGTTTGCAAGTCATCGACTAAAAAGCGATTCATCAAAGCGTTGTACCATCTGCAGCACAAAAAAAGAATCCTGTACGGATGTTTAGAATCTGTTCTATCTGCAACATGTTTTTATTGTTAAATTTTTATGAAATTTTGTATTACAGTAATTATAAATGTTAATATTTTAGTTAGTTATCCTGCTTTTAAAATGGTTTGGCTAGATTGTTGTTTTATAATATTAATATAAAATTTTATATATTAATAATTTTCACTACACTTGGAAAAATCATTTACCATAAAATTTTATATATTTTATTTGTCAAACTTGCTCTCTACATGACGGGGCGATAAATTAAGCAACCTAATGTGGTTCAAAGAGTTAATATAATTCTGCAACAATGATTTTCAATCAACTGTAATTTTGTAGGCATGCTGTTGTAATCTGACCACAAAAAGAACACGCATAGCCACAAACGGGGAACAAGACCGTAAACACTTGCTTAGATGTCTACTACTTGGAGGTGAAATAAAAATTGAAAGTTTGTGGCACAGCTAACTGACGAAGTGATGAAGTTAATTGATTTTTGGGAGGGGAAAATATAAAACGTTATTAATATGATACAACGACGATTATTGGTCGATAAATTAGTTATTCGATTAAAAAAGTAAATTAAGTACGGATAACTGTACGTATTATTAATTATATTACTAATGTTATTATTAAATAATAAATGATAATGCAGAGTTTATTTACCATTACAATGATTATTTTAACGAATGTGCAAAAAAGCACCTGTGTTGATAATATTGATATAAATACAACTTTTTAAACGTGATGTTTAATCATATTTTTTTATTATTTCGAAAATTTTATTTATTCAGGATTTTCGACGATGTAAATTATTTTTCGCACTTATGTTTTTTTTTTACTTGATATTAATCCTTTCAGTCACAATGTTCGCTATATAGTGCGTGAAATGTTAATGCTAACAAAATGTTTTATATTCTGGTTCACGTGAAATGTCTCAAATGTCTCTCAGTTTTAAAAATATTCATATAAATACATTGAAAGTTATCTGCAGTTCACTAAGAATCAGTATTATATAATAAACACTCGTATAAAAATTTATATTTTTATGTTCATATTTTATAGTGTATGACTGAAAGGGTTAAAAGATTCCTTTAATAATGCAATTATTTTTTTAAAATCCGATGGTTATACGCGTAAAAAAAAAGAAATTCGGATGTTTAAACACAACATTTTTAATGTTTTGGTACGTATATTCGACTTTTCGGATGTAATTTATAATGTTTAAAATTAAATTTTTATCGCACTCAAGTTCCTGTAATTGATAACTTTATAAACTTTTATATAAACCGATCACATTTATTTTGATTTTCAGATAGACTGCATGATATGGCCACCTTCTCAGCTGATTAATTTTTGGTTTCTTCCACCGAAATATCGAATGTTATATGTAAATTTCACTTCGATGATATATGACTTAGTATTGTCGCATGTGAAATACACTATGTAATTTAGGATTTATTTCGTTGGATCAATTATACTTTCTTTAACTAATTAAAATATACATTTTTTAAATACTTGCGTTTTGTTTCATTATTAATTACATTGTTGGTGAACAAAAACCCAACTGTTGTCATGGGGAACAAAACATTGTGATTTTGTTGTTCAAATTTGGTTTCTCGGGTTTCTGTCTTAAATGTACTGTCATGAAATTTAGATATTATGAGGATATATAGACTTCGTCTTCTGGGATTATTTGTGTTTCTTCTTCTTCTTGTAAATCCATCTCCTACCGGAGGTTGGTGACCATCTGACAATATATTTCTTCATCTCGTGCTGTGTGAACCAGTGTAGCCGTGTCAGGCATATTGAACCAATCTTTAAGATTTTTCGTCCATGACCTTCGTCTGCGTCCTCGACATCTGCTACCTTCTATTTTACCCTGTATTATGGTCTGCAATGTGACGTATTTCCTATTCCGAATGATGTGCACAAAGTAGGCTGCTTTGCGTGTTTTTATTGACGCCATGACTTCACATTTTTTCTTCATTTGTTTTAAAATGGCTTCATTGGAGATCTTATCTATCCAAGATACTTTCAGAATCCGCCGGTATAGCCACATTTCGAAGGCTTCTATTTTCCCGATTGATGCACCCTTGAACGTCCAACTCTCTGCTCCATACAACAAAACCGCCAGCACATAACACTTTGTAGCACGCCACCTTGTTTCCAGTGTAATGTTTCTATTGCGCAGTAATCGTTTCATTTTCCGAAACGTGCTTCGCGCCATTTCTATTCTAACTTTAATTTCGTAATCAGGATTCCAATCATCCGTTAGCCAATATCCTAAATATTTAATTTTTGTTACTTTTTCAATTTCTTTACCTGCAATGTGCAGTTGTATATCCTGTATGTATGTTTTACTAACAGCCTTAAATTTTGTCTTTTGTGTATTAATCTCAAGTCCCATTTCTTTACTCGTTTGATTTATTTTATTCAACATGTACTGTAAATCCCGCACATTATCAACAAAAATAACTGCATCATCTGCATATCTAATATTATTCATCCATTTGCCATTTATTTTTATTCCCTTTTCTACATTATTCAGGGCATTTTCAAATATTCTTTCCGAATACAAATTAAACAGTGTTGACGATAAAATAGCCTTGCCGTACACCTTTAAGTATTTTGATCTCTCTAGTAGTCATCTGATTGGTTTTAATGTGGGCTGATTGATTCAAATATAACTGTTCAATAATGTTAATATCTTTGCTATCAAGTCTTATATCTTCTAATTGCTTTAATAAAATGTCGTGTTTTACGTTTTCAAATGCCTTTTCATAATCAATGAAACAAACAAAAACAAAACTGGTTTTTGTTTGTCTAGGAATTTTTGAATAAGAACTTGAGCAGCTACCAGTGCTTCGCGAGTTTCAAACCCATTTCTGAAACCAAACTGCGTTTCCCCAAGCCCCTCATTTATTTTACACCATATACGAGCATGTATAATTTTCAAAAATATCTTGATCATATGACTCATCAAGATTATAAGTCTATAATCGCTGCATTTTTTTTAAAATGATATTTTTGGTAATGGTATGAAACTTGCTGTTAACCAATCCTTAGGAATTTGTCCCGTATTATATATCTGATTAAATAATTTTAACAAAATGTTGTTTCTATCTATATCAATAAGTTTAATTAATTCGGCACTGATTCCATCTGGCGCCGCAGCTTTACCATTTTTTGACTGCTCCACTGCTTTTCTCAACTCACTTTTCATTATTTCAGGACCTTCTAGTACTATTTCTGTTTCGGCTTTGTATTCCTTTCAGGTGTCACTGTATAATTTGGTGATATGTGATTCCCATATCTCTATTTGTTTGTCTTTTTCTATAATCACTTTATTATGTTTATCCGGAAGTTTGCTAAACTTCTTTTGATGCACCGTATGTGTTATTTCTTTAATATTTTTATGCAGATTAAAACTGTCATGTTTCTTTTCTAATTTCTCAATATCTTTACACTTGTCCTTCAACCATTCTTCTTTCACATGTTTTATTTCCATTTTTATCACTTTCTGTACATTATGGTATTCCCGTTTATTCTTATGTTTCCTTCTTTCCTCTATTAGTTGTAATATTCTTTCATTCATCCAGTCTTTCTTTTTTGCTATTTTTTGGTAACCCAATTGTTCTTCTTCTGTATTTTTGATTACATCCCTCAGCTGTGTCCATGTATTTTCGATATCATCCGTGTTTGTGATATTACTAATATTATTATTAAGTGTATATGCTAGATTACTTCTTTGTATTTCATTTTTTAACCTTTCAATGTCCATTTTATTTTGTATTGGTGGCCTAATTACTCTTTTCAATCTTAGGAACATTTTACCCATAAGTTATGATCTGAATTTATATCAGTTCCTGGGTAAGCTTTAACACTTGATATAGAGTTCCGAAATCGAGAATTTACTAATATAAAATTTGATTTCTAATTATTAAATCCGGTTTATCTCTTGGTGATCTCCATGTATAAAGCCATCTTGGTGGCAGTTTGAACCATGTGTTTGTAATAATCAACTCGTGTTCTTGACAGAATTCCAACAGTTGATCTCCTCCAGAATTTCGATCTTCTAACCCATAATCGTCGACAACATTTCCTACACGTCCCTTCCCTATTTTAGAATTGAAGTCGCCCATATAATGATATTAATATCTGCCTTTTTGATGCTTTGAAAAAGTTTTTCCAATTCTTTATAAAACAGCTGAGAATCTTCCTCACTACTTTTTGCTGTTGGCGCATAGACTTGAATTATGTTTATATTGCAGGGATGACCATTAATTTGTATTAACATGCATCTTTCTGAATAAGGTACAAAACTGTTGACATATTTGGCGGTTTCATTACTTAAAAGGACAGCTACTCTATGTCGATGCTGTGAATTATTTTCTGGACTCCCAGAATAAAACATAGTTTTATCTTCCATTTTATACTTTCCATTGCCAGGCCAACGAATTTCACTTAGTCCTAATATATCAATTTGGAGTCTTTCCATTTCAAGGATAACATTCTTCATCTTTCCTGCTTGATATAAAGTGCGTACGTTCCACGTCGCAATTTTCTTCCATGTGCCAGTCTTGTATTGACCAGTCGTATAGTTTCCATGTGATGCCTGGTTCCTACTTCAGCATGGCCGGTCGCACATTTCACACCACTCGGCCCGGAACCCGAATGGCGCCGATTGCTAGTCGGATCACCTGGCACAACTATACTTTTTATTTTAATTGTCATGATGGTTTACTAGGGAGATGTAATGAGGTAGTTCCCGTTGATTTCCTCATCGCAGTATTATAGCCGTTTAAATCTAATACTGATTATCGCCTAAATCGCTTATTAGTCGTATGTTTTGTAGCTAACATTGTAAGTTTATTAACAAACTGCCAGAAATGTTTTTAGTTCCTATTTAACAAAAATTTAGAACCGCTTGTACTATATTTCGTTTTTGTAGCAATTATATTGTAATTTTTTCCCGGGAATATTACATATAATACATATCAACTTTAAGAATAATCGCAAGCAATAGGTAAATCAGAGTTATACAATTGTTTACAATAGTCTACTGTATAAATTTGGTTTTGCGCTTCATTGATCCTTGTATTTTATTCCTATTAATAAAAAAAATGTAGAAACGTAAATTAATGGTGCTATCAGCTTTTTGTAAAATTATTTTTTCTTTCAATTTTATCACTAACTTTTATGTCTATAGTGAGTATAAAAAGAAGAGAAGAAAATAAGTGAAAAATAATCATGAATGTAATTTACCTCTTACTAAAAGCAAATTTCAGGTAGAAAATTGCAAGTTTTATCTAGATCTTCTCTACATTTACCGAGTAAGTCAAAGACTTTTCTTCTTCATAGATGTCAAATTCTCTCGAGTTGTCCATGAGCAAACTGCAGTAGCTTCATCTGATATTACTTCTGTTGGGTACTTGATGTCTATAATTCTATATTAACCAGGATGCATTTGTTACTGTACGTAGTACTTTATTTTGAACAAGTATTATTGATATATCGCTCCTTTTAGCACATCTCAAAGTGGAGCTCCATAAGACCAAATTAGTTCCAGCATCATCTGATATAGAAGACGTTGGTTATTAATTAATAACTTCAATAGTCAATACAAATTCATCATTATTGCTTTAAAATGGGAACAGGCAGGTAGAGAGACAGCCAAAAATTTAAAAAAGCAGATTTTCTGTTTACGTGTGATAAAAATAGCCCAATGCAGTGATTATAATGAAAATATTCGCAAATCACAGACAGACATTATAGTTATATATATTAGTATAGATTAAAATATGCTACTAGACAGTTATCGTCCTATCTCACTAACTAGCGTCATTGCAAATAAAGGCTAGATAGGCACTTTAATCCGCTGGCTATTAATTTTCTAGATACTAGTAAGGAAGTCAGGTGAATCATGAAGTAAAATATACGGATCGATAACCGTAATTACCTGTTAATTTAATATTTGTTAGTAGACCTACCGCATGCATGAAGGAATTTTAATATTTTATTCGTTATTGTTTCTTGTATATAAATATCATTTGATATGTCATACCAAATTTTAACGTGCGTACCTCTAGGTTTGTTCAATACAACCCTGAGACAATGGTTTTGCATAGGTCGCAGTTTATTTATATTGCTTAGGCTGGTGTTAGACTACATTTTGGACGAAATAACTTGTCTATATATTAAAAGTTTATTGATAGGTAATAACGAAGATTTTCTGTTAAATATAGGAATCAGTACACTCAATATTTTATATCCTTTTGTGGAAGTTACATCGGTGGCATTCATACACCTCTCTTCTGCTTATGATACAGTATGGCGTACCGGGTTGCTGACAAAGCTATTTGAAATAATTCCATGTAAAACCATGTATAGACTAATAAATGTGATGCTGAGAAATCGAAAATTCCCTGATACTCTTTTCGAAAAGAAAGCAAGCAGAAAATCCTGAATAATGGGCTGCCGCAGGGATCTGTATTATTTCCATTATTTTATATCTCGGACATGCCAATAACTGCGTCAAGAAAGTTCATTTACGTATACGATGTGGCATTAGCTACGCAGAACAACAAAATTGAGATCACAGAAGCAAAACTCACAGAGGACTTACATATACTATCGCAATATTTTAAATGGCGTTTGCAGTCAAATAAAGAGAAAACTATGGTGTCATGCTTCCATTTAAACACGCGAATGGCAAAAAATAAAATTAACGTAACAATCGATGGATACAAGATAAATTACGAACATTACCTGAAGTATCTGGGTGTCATTTTAGATCGACAATTAACATACCGAAAGCATATAGAAAGCACAGCCGCCAAAGTGCGTACAAGAGTAATAAACAAAATATCAGGAACCATGGGGAGCACCAGCAGCAACATTACGAACTTCTGCTTTGACTCTAGTTTCCTCAACAGCAGAGCACGTAGCACCAGTGTGGCTGAACAGCGCCCATGTCCACAAAATTGGGGTGAAATTGAATTCGGCCACGAAAACAATAAAAGGAACATTGATATCTACACCAAGTGTTAAGCAATATTATGCCCTTACAATGCCTTCGGAAAGAAGTAGCGATTAGAGAATGGGAGAAATATAAACAAAATACAGAATTACTGATACATTAGGATACAGATGGAACTAATCATTTAGTCGAGGAAACCAGCGTATAAAACTATAATAAAATTAATAGAAGATTTCAATGGAATTAAAGAATGGAGAAAGAAATGATGTCAGGATCATTCGGACATGAATTCATTTGCAAACCAGATGATAGACCGCTCGGATTCGTCCTGCCCAGAAATATCTGGAAAAAAATGGTCTACGAGACGATTCAGCCTGTGACTGTGAGGATACAGAGCAAACAATGGAGCACATGCTCTGAGAGATGGTTGGGGTGACATTATCAAATTAACTGACCAAGCGGTGGATTGGCTGCAAAAGCTGGACGTTAAAATACAAATATAATTAAGTATGGATCAGTTTAAAAATGTAGATATCCTTGATATACGATTAAATAAAAATAAAAAACTTCCAGTCCAGGTACTCATTCGTATGTTAACTTGTTACCTTATTGGGTTTTCATCTCGTAGATATTATTGCTTCTGTTTTACCGTCGATTATTTGGATTATATATTTATTACAAAATTGGAATGTTTTAATAATTGCGACCATTATCCTGTTGCTAATAGCATTTATGCGATATGGTGATGTCAGTAGAACAGTACCATCACATACAAAAGCAAAATAAGTTCGACTTCATTGGTTGTAGGAATATAGTTTATATATATATTACATATATATATATATATATATATATATATATATATATATATATTATAAAAAGGAAAGGGGCCCAGAATGTTTGCTTGAGGTACTCTTGCTGTAGTTTGTTAAATATTAGAAGTCTGAATCTTAATTTTAACGTACAATATCTTGTTGAATAAATGTGACTATATTATAGACACTAAATACTATGGAAATTCGTTTTTTATTATTTTAATGTATTAATTTTATTTAAAGACGCTCAATTACTGAGACCATTTGCGTCTGTGAATTCTTTATGTATTGTTAATTATTCCTGTAACCGAGAGGAATTTTGGGAGTTTTAACATTTTATTATCAATTACTACCTTTATTCGTATTTAGTAAGCTAACGTAGTTTTGTTATCTTGATAATTCACATTATCTATCTTATTTCTGGGTCAAATACAACAGAGGGGTATTTTAACCATATTAATATTTACAACTCACAAAAATTAAAAATATAAAATAAAATAAATTATAACATTGAAGTTGAAATATTTGTTTGAAAACATAATTACCCCAATTTCGTATAATTCGCAATAATACGATACATAAAATTAATACTATGTTACAATTTCTTTAAAACTCAACACGTTGTGTTTACTGTGAAGGAATCAAAATTCATGGTAGAAAATTAAAGAATGTTGTAAATTGTACCATTGTTAGCAGAAAAATATTAATAAATACATAAAATGTTTATATTTTAAAATATCATTATTAAAATATAAATATTTCAAATAAAACATTTGATCATTTATTTCAATAGCAGGTATAAACAGAATTAATTATATTTTTTATTTACATGTACACAATTGTAAGAAAAATTATTTACTCTTCAACTTCTAATCACAGTAAGAATATCTATTTGTTTTAAAAACTGTGAAGTAAATTATGAAAAGTTATTTGCTTTAAATTAAAATGAGATGACGTGAACTAAAGAATGTTTTACAGGTGAACAAAAAAATTTGGTATACTCAATTTATATATATATATATATATTTAAATATTTATAAATAATTAAATATCGTAAAACATGAAATCTATAGTATTAAAACGTTCATTTTTAAAAATATGATTAAAATATTTTTCTAAAGTAAAAAATTATAGTAATTTTTATTTATATTTTTCTAAAATTTATATTTGCTCAGTATATTTTATTTTATTGTTAAATTAAAATTTATATTTATTTGCATTTTTATAATTACCATATAAAAGAAAAAAATTCGTAGTTCCTGTACCTTACATTTGCTTAAAGCTTTGAAAATATTTAACTTCAGCATAGTAATTCTTTCGTGGTTTACTTCTATTGGAGAGTCGAGTTTACCAATTGGACATTTCCATTTGGCTTTGGTGATGATACAAGCAAGTCTTCGCTGATGAGTTTTATTGTCCACTGTACGGTATAATTTTCTTGTCGGTACTTCTGTTTTGTTGGTGTTAATTTAAATACTTTTAAAGATGTTAAAATTAATTTTAATTTTGTCTTTATCTGTACTTTCTTCTTTTGTAAATTCTAAAGTATATTTCAATGAAAACTTTCCTGATGGTAAGTATTGTTAGTAATTTAGTGAATGATTAAACTTTAGAAATTGTGAATGATTTTTTGAGAAATAATGTCAAGTAACTTTTTTCGAACGATATACTTATTATTTTAAAAACGTGGACCAAGTACAAATTTAAATTTGTGTTTAGCATACATATTGCGATTGAAAATTATATGATTAATATCTCAAATATGCATTTTAGATTCATGGGAAAGTAGATGGGTGTACTCCGAATTTCCAGGGAAGGAATTCGGTAAATTTAAATTGACTTCTGGAAAGTACTATAATGATGCGGAAAAGGACAAAGGTATTTCCGTTAGTTAATTATTTATCGTCGTATGTTGTATTTCAGCTATAAACTATATTTCGAAGTATGTAACGTTAATTAAACTGTGACTAGGTATACAAACTTCGCAAGATGCAAGATTTTATGCTGTATCTACAAAGTTTGAATCATTTTCAAATAAAGATAAACCATTGGTTATTCAATTTACGGTAAAACACGAGCAGAATATAGATTGTGGCGGTGGTTATGTAAAGTTATTTGATTGTAGTTTGGATCAGAAACAATTACATGGTGATACTCCGTATCTTATTATGTTCGGTAGGTAATAGATATTTTTAATTATCCATTTTGTAATTTTAAAGGTTGAAAAACTGAATTTGTGTACTAAAATTAAATTAAAAAGTTAATAGGATTATTGATATTTGAACTATGTCGTTTGAATTTAATTTGATTCATTTAGGAGCAAGTTATGAATTTATACTTGTGTCGAGCTTAATGGTTGCATACGAATGTTTAGGGTGATTAATATGGTTATAATAAACACATCAATGAATGTGTTTGTGCAACTTAATTATTCAAATTAAATAAAGTAGCTTTTATGATATATTATTTTTAAGGACCGGATATTTGCGGACCAGGTACTAAAAAGGTTCATGTAATTTTTAACTACAATGGAAAGAATTTACTAATTAATAAAGAAATTCGTTGTAAAGATGATGTATTTACTCATTTGTATACATTGATCGTAAATCCGGACAACACGTATCAGGTAATAAATCATTTGTAATAATATGTATTAGTAAGACATTTAGCTAGTTGATTTTCATTTATTTTTATTCGATGTCCGTTCTTGTAAACGAGATTATGATTTTTAATTTTGTAGGTCCTAATTGATAATGAGAAAGTTGAAAGTGGAGATTTAGAATCTGATTGGGAGTTCCTTGCGCCAAAAAAGATTAAAGATCCAGAGGCGAGCAAACCTGCAGACTGGGATGATAGGCCTACTATTGATGATCCTGATGACACCAAACCAGATGATTGGGAAAAACCAGAACATATTCCGGATCCGGAAGCGAAAAAACCAGATGATTGGGATGAAGATATGGACGGTGATTGGGAACCTCCTATGGTAGATAACCCAGAATTCAAAGGAGAATGGAGACCGAAACAAATTGATAATCCTAGTTATAAGGTAATTAATTTTTTGTGACGTAGTGCTTAATTTTATATAAAATGGAATAACAATTTTTGTGGTTCTCTAAATTAGCTTAACCCTATTTTTTTTACGCCTTATTTTCTAAAATAATGTTTTGATTGTACATATTGTTGAGATTGCCATGTTTTTTCTTGAATGTTTAATATGTTTGCAGTCTCTTAGCTTATTTACAGTATATGTTTTCTTCTTATTACTTAATGCTAATGCGTTAGTTTTTATATTTGAAGATATCCAATTGTGGGCATTTTACGTATTGTAAAAGTTGAAAGTTTAATGTTTGAAAGTGTTTAAGCAAAAAATATTTAATACGTTTTTTTTTTTTTTAAATATTAAATAGTTTTTAAGGTTAACACTAATTTTTTCCCTACGTGTGTATTTACAGGGTGTTTGGATTCATCCAGAGATTGATAATCCGGAATACAAACCGGATTCTGATTTATACTTCAAAGAAGAAATTTGCGGTATCGGTTTTGATTTATGGCAAGTGAAGTCGGGTACAATTTTCTCGAATGTTTTAATAACTGATGATCCAGCACATGCAAAAGAAATTGGAGAAACCGTATGGAAATCAGCTTACGTGAGTTGGCATAACATATTTAATAGAATAAAGTTTTGTTGATTTTAAAAATTATTTTAAATTTTATCCTGATACTGTTATAAAAATAGATAGAAAATTTTAGTGCACATAATAAAAGAAACGTATTACTCGTGTAGGATTTTATTTAAATTGATATGCCGTATAAAATTTGAGTCCTAATTTTTTTTTTAATAAGCCGGTTAATCTACTTAAAGGATGTCTTTGAAATATCGCAGTATTTACGATCTATACAGTTAATTCTGAGTGTTAATTGGTATATTTATTTTTATATATGTTCATTTTTTAATAATAATTAATACTTGCGTTAATCATAATATATACATAATTATGTTCTTATCTAAATAAGATATCTTTGAAATATTTTTGTTCTTATAATTTGTACTAGGTTCATCAATGAGGGTATTAGATTTGAAAATCATTGTGCATTTTAACATTAAAAAAGAAATGAAGAAAATAAAATTTTATTATGTACTCGATTCGTTAGCTATACGTCATTGAATTTGTTTTAAATGATATTGTTAAATTTTTAGAGGGGGGTTAAAATTTTTTTCGTTGCGTTTGTGTTCAGTTGAACATCATTCACGATGTTCTTAAGTTCTAATTTGTTATAATATTTGTTTTTGCTGATTTATGAAAAAACATTATAATCTTAAACGATATAATATTACGGTTTACGATTATATAATGTGGAATGTAAAAAAAAACAATTTTATTTTTTTCTGTTACTGGGCTGTTTAAAATAATCACATTATAAAAAATCTATAGGAAGGAGAAAAGAAGATGAAGGAACAACAGGATGAAATTGAACATAAAGAGGCCGAAAAGTTAGCTAAAACAGAGGCAGAAGATCGCAGTGAGCCTGAAGAAGATGAAGATCTCGATGATGAAGATAAAGAAGACGTTCCAGAAGGGGTATGCTTAAGAAATTTTTTTGACTTTTAGACTAATATAATTACCCAAAACATGTATAAAACTAAAATTATGTTTATTAGTGTAGTTTCTGATGTGCCACGATTTTATGCTTTGCAACAAGTATTTCTATTTATTTAAGAAAAATACAAATCACTATTATTTTTTTGAAAATTACTTTTTTGTTGCTAACAAGAAATCGAAATTGATGTTCGTTGAATTGTATTCACTTAAAAAGTAGTGAGAAATATTAAATTTCGATTTTTTATTGCCAACAGACTTCTAAAAATTATACAAATTAGTTTAGCTGTATATTTGATACTTTCACGGAGAGGTAAATTTGTGCTATTTTACATGTGTGTAACCTGAAATCCCGTAGATTTTAATTGTTAAAAATAATAAAATAATACGCGAAGAATAATTTTACGGATTGCGTTCTTAAATGTATCCGATAAAACCGATATATGCAATGATGATAAATTTATACATTTTTTAAAACTTAGACTATCGTAAGCATTTTTTTGGTAGGATTATATTTTTATACAAAAATAATTTCCTTCTCACGTGTGTAAAAGAAATATTTTTAGAAACGTAGTTTATTAAACAAATTAATGGCATGTATCCAGAAGGAACTTTCTCTCTTTTTTTGGCAATAGTACTCTAATATGTATGCTTGTGATTATAAAATATATTTATGTATTTCAAACGTTATGTTCACGTATAATGAGAAAAACGGTTTGTCCCCGCAAAGTTTTATTATTCGTACACGTAGAATTAATATTCGGCGTACAAATACATTTATTCTTTATAATTGTGCCTCTATTAAAATTTTTCTAATACGTTGTAGTATTTAAATGAGAAATGTTATTTATTAAATACGCAATAGTATTTAAATTGTTTCCTAATATTAAATAATTGCAACTGTTTATTTTGAACGACCTGGGAAAAAATTAATAAATTTCGTGTATAGCGTAGTGAGGTAAACCCTGCGTTTATGATTTAATAAATATATTGAATCGCGTGATTCAAATAATTGAAATTGAATTGATTATATTTAATTTTTTTTTTTCACAGGGACATGACGAATTGTAAGCATGCGATAACGGTATATTATTCTGTCGGTGATAACGTTGTTTAGAGCAACTTTGAAAACAAAATTGTTTAATTATAAATTTACTGGTATTTTATTTTTCCGTGTGCGTTGCAAATAGAACTTACTACAGTAAACGCGTATAAACATTTACGGAGATTAATTGATATTGATAGTTTATTTTAATGAACTAAGATAGTCATTATTATTTATAATATTATTAATTGTGCTTTATCTTAATAGCGGGAATTCTTCCTTTCCTCTTTCTATATATATATATATATATTATTATAAAAAAATATTGCTAATAATCGGCAATACACGAAATAATTTATTTATAAGGTAATCACTACTTACTTTTATGTTTTGTTTTTTATTATTCTTTGTACGAATGTAAAACATGTATTTTTTTCATTGTTATATATACACTTCGTTGATTTTCTGAATTAGCGATTTGATGGTCATACTATTTTATAATTATCAGTGTGTATTTATTTATTCTACATTTAATTGTGGGTAGTATTCGACTTGTCAGTAAATAAAACTGTTTAAAAATGTGTTACATGTAACAGCTTCGTTTAACGAAACATTGGTTCATTTAAAACATTTTATCTATCTCACAGATTACATGCGATATATTTTATATATATATATATATATATATATATAAATCACGATAATTATTTTCTATATTTTACATGAAATAAAGTACATAATTTCGGGAATGTAATATGTTCATTTTCTTTAATATCATTTATTCATTTTTTAATATTGCTAAAGAAAAAGCGTGTTACAAGATAGCTACGAAATTCATATACTCGTACGAATAACTTTCTTAAATTTGACAGTACAATGTCGTAGTTAAATATTTTACACATAGACTGATGTGTTTAGCCAAAGAGCCTATAATTTTTACGTGTACAATGTTTATTTACTTCAATTGTGATTAGATAATAGCGTGTTTATTTACTATGTTAACTACAATTTCTTGAATGAATTGCATATTCTTACTGCGATTGAGACAGTTATATATTATTAATTTTTGAAATCTTTAACGACCATTATGCATAGAGAAATATAGTTTCAATAAGTTTACTAAACAGAATGTTGACTGATCGTTTCTTTCGTGTGTTCCTCGGAGATAAAAGTAGCAGATGGCGAAGAATAAACAATGGTTTACCTCAAGGTTCCATTTTGGCACCACTGCTTTTTAATGTATATCTTCAAGATTTTACAAACATACTGAATAGTACCGTATTTCAATACGCTGATGATATTGCAATTGCAGTGCAAGATAACAATATTGACGAATGTCAAAGGACGTTACAGACGGAATTAAACATAATAAGTGCATATATGGGAAAATGTAATTTACGACCAAATCCGAACAAAACTGAAGTTGCCCTATTCCACCTTAATAATAGGCTAGTAAATACACAACTAAATCTGACAATAGATGGAACGCAACTTAATAACACGAAGAATCCAAAATATTTAGGAATAACGTTAGATCGTTCGCTCACGTACAAAACACACCTAACTAATCTAAGCCAGAAAATTAGAACACGCGTAAATATCATAAGAAGATTAGCTGGTACGTCGTGGGGATCAACAGCTAAGACTTTACGCATATCCGCTTTATCATATACAGCCGCGGAATTTTGCTCGCCGGTGTGGATGAACAGTTGTTATGTGCGGAAAGTGGACGTTCAGCTTAACGAAGTAATGCGTATTATCTCAGCAACGATACGCAGCACACCAACTGCATGGCTTCCAGTTCTTACGAACATTCAACCGCCTCATATTCGAAGAACCGACTCGTTGAAAAAGAACTCGGCAAAATTTAAAGAAAATGAAAATTTACTAATTACAAAATTTATAAGAGAAGCACCTAAAGTTAGATTAAAATCTAGGAAATCCCCATGGACAACTTTGGATCAAGCACGATTTGCATTCGATTGGAAAGAACAATGGACCAAGGAATGGAATTCGGTGCGTAATTCGTTCATAAATGGATCCCTCGTCGAAAACCCTTCGGAGCAACCTCTAGGAATGGAACTTCGACGAAAGGAGTGGCGACTCTTGAACAGAATCCGAACTGGCCATGGTAAATGCGGTCACCTTCTGCAGAAGTGGGGTATTTCTGATTCGGCTAGTTGCTGTTGCGGACATCCCAAGCAAACAATAAAACACATCGTCGAAGAATGCGAAGTATACTCGGAAAATGGGATTACGGTTGAAGATGTACATCATCTGCGCGGCGGGAGTTTAGACTGGCTTTCCCGTTTAGAGCTCGATCTATAAATCAACATCATACCATACGATAGGATACGATTGTTTAAAAAGTCGTTAGTAGGATAGGGATTTTTACCTATTCATCCGAATCGACAGAAGTGAAATTTTTGGAGGTAACGAATTAGGATTATAAATATTTTTTAAATCTCGCGTTACAAAGTAATATCGATTTCAAAATGGAAATTAATTTTAAAACTGATAAAACTATCGAAGTGTATACCGAAGAAGCTACTTCAGTTCCGCTTCAGAGGGAATTTATTTAACGCAATTTACCAGTAAATTACGTTTTCTTTAAAATAACTCATTTCGTTTTTAATCTTTAAAGGAATTTTTGTTGTATATAGAAGAAATTTCAACGTTTAAGTCGCTACGTGATTAAGTAATAAAACACCTCCGTCTTTCTTATAAACAGTTACGTATACAATGTCGTCATGTTATATATATATATATATATATAGTTTGCTCGTAATTGATGAAATTCCAATTATTTCGTAAAATAACGATTTAAAATCTAATCTCATTTCATAACGGTACTTATAATAGTTATTGCGTTCGATGATGAAAGAATATTTTTTTTTAATGTCTTCAATTTACTTTTAACCGACATTATATTGCGTAAGTTTTTATTGCCAGGTTTCATTTTGTTCTACATTTGTCTACACCAATTGCATGGTTGTCAAATTAATGAAAAAAAAACACCAAAATGATCGCGGTTTTTCCAACGAGTATCACATGATCGTCTTTTAATTTTTTAAAATAGAGTAGGTTTAGTCATATTAAGACTATCACACAGATGATAATATTTAGTTATACTGAATCATATACGTCTAAACGTTAACTAACGATCGAAAGTGATGTACTTATTAAAGTGGTTCCTTTACTTCTTGTACTATATACTTTAAAACGAATATGCTTCATTATTGAAAGCCCGTATGATTTTTTTTCGTATATATGTGTGATAATGCGACAATTTTTAATTTTTCCTTTTTATTAATAAATACGATTTTCAATCACCAGGTAACTTGAAAGGTTTCGTAAATCCGTAAGTTTTGTAAGTATAAATTTTTGATTGGCCATTCACATTTTTTAAAAGCATCGTATTAACCATTCAGCGCGTCTTCGTACATTAATAAGAAACCAAAAAAAACCTTTCTTATCATTCTTATATGATGTAATGTAAAACGTGGTTGTTATTAGTTTCAAGACAAGAAAAATTTTTAACACCTTGACCGTCTGTGAAATATTTACAAAACATTAATTACGTATGCTTCAATGCAAAACTTAAATCATATCCTTTAACGTATTTACCGGCAGAACTATAATTAATGTAGTAATCAATTTTCGATTTCATTTTACATTATTAAAAAATATTTGCTACCTTTTTATGATCAAGATTGATTTGAAACCATCCACCTACGTTTATAATTTAAAACTCGTTCTTTGAACATTTTCGTGTAATATTGATCAGTTAGGTTAATACATATTTTTAATTTACAATGACAGCTGGTTTGGTAAATTTTAATTTTTTTATTACTTTCACACGTAAACTATTTTGTTCCAAAGAAATAACGGTAGTATATTTCATCATACCATTCGTTTCGACAAATTAATTTCTTTTAGAATCATTTGTTATCTTTTAAATTTGTTTCTGTACAATATGCTTAAAATAATATATATTGTTCCTTATAGATACCTTAATATTATAAACGTATGGGCCATTTTGAAAATTGAATAAACGCGAAACGAAAGCTCCAACACAAATTGAAATGAAAATAATGAAAAGTGATCATATACACTGCTCTTCCATAATTTGAAAAGTTTAGAATGTGATTTTTTTAAATAACGAACGAAGAAATAGTTGAAAACACGAAATTTTTTCTTTATGAAAAATCACAGTTGTTATTAATATAAAAAATATATACAAATTTGTAAAAATATAAAATGTAAAAAATAATACTTAGATACACAATTTACAACGATTTTTCTAGTTATAAAACAATTGTTCCTTGTTTTATTGATTTAAGTTTAAATTTATTAAAATCGCACGTACTTCTAGTTACCGTGCGCTTAACCAATAGAGACGCGTAGTTAGAATTATCAGTCAGAAGTAATTGATGTTGAATCTGTCATCACGATCATGCTGACTGATATATGTTTTTTCACCAAGCTTCAAAATTTTTGCATTGGGACTTGAAGCGTTATACTGATTTGTAGAATAAAGTCCATCTGAAATTAATACGTTGATACGATATTAAGGATTTGTATACTCCCGGCTGGTGTCACTTTGCCATGGAGGAGGAAGGATTTCATCGTCTTAATAAAGTTAAGTAGAAATGAAAATAGTTCGTATTACTAAAAATAAATTATACAATTCGTCTTTTTTTTTTTTAAAGCAACTTATTTTTTGTGAAATTTCTTTTTTTTCCCCTTTTTTATTTGTCAATTTGTACCTAGCTTACTAACCTATCAATAAATGTTTGAAAGGAGGCTCGTGTATGAGCAGCATACCCATTGGTGTGTTTTGCCCTATTTACACTATCATGAATCTTGATCCTCTTGAGACGTTTAGTTTGTTTGGTATCGCTTACAAATGCGTCATGTGATTTTGAATTCGCCCTGTCGATGACATGGACGATGGTATGAATGCTCAAATCACGATTGATCAGTTCATTGGTGACGTACCAACTTACTGGTCTCTTTTTTTTCTTTTTTTTTTTTGTCGCTTTCCACACCAGTTTCAGATGTGGGCGTTACTTTAGAAATGATAAGTACTGAATTCTTCATATTTTAAATCAATTAGCGCATTCCTTATAGTCAGGACTTTTAAAAGATGTCTTTCGTTGTCACAGAATTCGTGTTCTCCTTTTCTGCACTACGAGATCATATTTAAGCTAATGCTGTGGTTGTTTCTCTCATATAGAGTTGAGTGGAGTTACTCTGTAAATTTTCTTGCTGCGCGTAAAAGAGTAATACTTTATTATTATTACTTACGAGAAAGATTCTAGAAAAAAACTGCATCGTAGACGTTAAAAAATTAACGTAATGAATAACTAAATAAATATAGAGTTTTTAAAATATGTTCTGTTCACAATCGTTACAGCGAAAAAGTATAGCTATCGTTTTTGACACTAACATAGTTCATTATTTTGTGACCAGTTTTGCAATTTAGTAATTTTATCTTGTAGCATTGATTTCAATATCCATGTAATAGAGCAAAACATCCACTAATATAGTTGATGTTTGGATTACATTTATAATATTATTTACATCAATATTGAATAATGTGGAACAGTAAATCGTTGTTCTATTTATCAGGTTATACGGTTTGTGTAAACTTCGATCAAAAATTCGCGATAAATCTTCAGAGACGTCTTTTAAGTTCCCAGCTGGATTTACGTATTATTAAACATGTTTTATTCGTCTGCGTTGAAATTTTTCATACTTGTATCGTAGGGAAATTGCAATTACACAATTTCATTATACGCCACCAGTGGGGTAGTCAGACTTGGTTGAAGAGGGGGTCCAAAGAAAACTAAATTATAACAGTAAACTCAAGTTAAATTGAACTTTAAATAAATAACCAAAACTCAAGTAGGTTAAACTCTAAACAATCCAACTCACCAGAGTTATTTTTATACTTATTTGAAAGAGGCCATCTTTATTTTAGGAATATGACTAAACAAAATACCGGTCCGAGCTAAAACAAAACGGCGACAGCCAGGCCTGTTTTTTGCTATCAATATCACCGACAACGAAATCAACAGATGAACAGAGGGATACATATAATGTAAAAATTATTATTTGTAATACATTACAAAACTATTTAATTCAAAAACAACGAAATTTGAATAAAATAAATGAAAAAAGAAATAGGTTTAACAAATGCAAAACTTAACAACGACTATATATTTTCTTATTATCAGAATGATTCCAAGGGGGGTTCACTAAGCCGCTGTACGCCACTAAGTCTGTTGCACGCATTTAAGAAATTCCATTAATTATTTCCTGTTGAATAATGATAATTTACTAGGTTCGAGGCAATGATTTTGTAAATTATGTTTTCGTAGTTCGATGTTAAATCACACCAGACTAACGAATAATAATATTTCGGATGAAATTAGTTGTTCGTAAATTAACAATTATGTCACGGATAACATTATTTCTGGACAAATAAATTTTAACAAAGAAGACAGACTAAGATAGTTTGTAATTTTTAAATTTGAAATATTTGTAATTTTTATTCTTTTATGCCTCAATCTTGAGAACTTTCATTCAATTCGATGATGATATAATATATAATGGCGCGCAAAAATTAATTAATTTTAAAGTTTCGCTCTTTTTACTCGAAAATACACCCGTTTTTAATTTTGCGAACATTTGAGAATTACGTATCGTATTATTGGTAAAAATTTAACTATAGACGTCCCAAATGAAAAATGAATAAATAGAATTTATTCGATAAATAATAACCTTAGCAACAATATAATATATAAAAAATCAATTGAAAATTAGTTAAATCACTAATATTTATTTTCTTAAAGAAAACACAAAGCTTTCGGCATTTACGCCATTATCAAGCGAAACATTTTAAAACATCATAATTTTAAAAATATAAATTAAATATAATTACTTAAAAATATGTGATGGCGATTGTGAAAATATGCTCCAAAAATGCTGTCTGCTTCTGTTCTGTATATTTTTTGATTTGTTGAAATTTAATATCGATATATTTGTTTATTAATTTTGTTTTTTTATATTAATTTTTTCTTCAATACTATTTTCCGGATTCTGTAAAAGTTGTGTACCGGTGGAATTTTAAATTTTTCATTAACTGTTGCGATGTATGATGTCCAAAAGTAAAATATAAAATATAAAAATATACGAACGCAAAAATTTTTTAAAGAACACAATTTTACAAGTAAAATGAAAACAATTATTAAAAATCTGATATATTAGTGATTTAACTAATTTTCAATTGATTTTTTATAAAAAAATCACTACATTCCAGATTATAAAAAAATTAAAATATAATATATGTTGAATATATCGAAGAGTAGTGATTTTATTAATTATAAACCGAACAAAATATAACACAATCACTAAAAGTTTTTTAATCGCGAAGCTTTTCGACAGTTACGTCATTTTCAAGCACGCACCAAAATTATTACATCTTTTTTTTGTTTTTTTGGAAAATATTTTGTTTGGTTTATAAACGATATA
Organism: Coronaproctus castanopsis; assembly: GCA_032883995.1. Classification (NCBI taxonomy): domain Eukaryota; kingdom Metazoa; phylum Arthropoda; class Insecta; order Hemiptera; family Monophlebidae; genus Coronaproctus; species Coronaproctus castanopsis. The sequence goes on along the minus strand of CM065052.1, from coordinate 77,215,627 downwards.
ATAGTATCCGTTCTCATAACTTAAACTTCTTAACACAGGAAATATAACGATAAAAACAAAACCTTGCAAAGACAAATATTAAATAATCGAATTAAAATTTACAGGAAGAAATTGGTAATACGGACTTATTGCAGTTATTTGTTGTAATCTACGTTTCAGTTTACGATGCCATTTAGTTTTTAGTATATACGACTGTGAATGACTGTGATTGGTTAGATGCGTTATGTAATATATTTATCGTCGAGTATAAGAGATTTCATTGCACAAGCATCTCAGTTTGAAAATAGAGATGATAGAATTAAGTTGTTCATAATTAAAAATTGTTAATTATGTTTTTTTTTTTGTATTTATTTATATTACAGTTTTTAACAGTGGTGGCTCGTGGTTGAAAAATCTAGCGGTTGCAATTTACCCTCCCTCTCAATTAAACATACGCGAAAATTTTTTTGTTCCACACAACACCACAAAGTAACATTAATAATATCGAAATCAACAAATTGTAACACGCATTTTAACCCTTTGGCTCATTCGAGGCATACTTGTACAACTCAGAATCGATTGGGGCTTGGATAAATTGATGTGTTTTGCTTCCCTAAGCGGCATAAAAAATAAAAAAAAAAAACGCGGAAGAAATTTTTAAATTTTACTTATAAGTATGTTTATAAACATACCTAGGTTAGGTTAGATTCAGTTAGGTTAGAATCGGTCAGGTTTATTTCGGCTAGTTAGCAGTAGAATTAAAAGAAAAAACGAGACTTTCAAAAATGGTTTCCGCGGATTTTTAACTTCGTAACTCGTTATAAATAATAATTTGTGATATTTAAAAAAAAAAAAAACGAAAATCGAGAATGTACAAGTATTCTTCAAATCTACCGAACCTTTTAAAACTGTAATCAGAAAAACTGAAAATTATTAAGTTAGACTACCGGTCCTAACATAAAAAATTTTAATATTAAACCGAAATATATTAAAATTTTTTTTTCGCATGAATAAGTACAAAATTTATAGAATTAGAAAAGTATAACATCTTTAAAAATACTAAAACGAAACAATTCGATAAGCTACTTATAATAGTTAAGTATTCTTATTTTTCACAATCTACACAAAACAATCCTCTGAAAATGAAATTATCAGTCGCAGTATAAATAACAAAGCTTCAGTAAGAAAAAATTCTACGAATGTTAACACCGGTCAGCAATAATATGAATAACATAAACGGGAGAGAGAGACAAAATGGATGGATATTAATGGTGCATAGAACACGGTTAGCGGCACACTGTTTCTCGAAAATGTAACGATCGAAAAGATCAGATTGATTAAATATCACGGATGTCATATGGCAGATGGGAAATATCCACCGAGATAAGGAGCCGAATTGAACAGGCGAGAAATTCAAAATATGAATTTCTGACAAAGCGGAATTTGAAGAAACACCTACTGTATATGTTTCGAGCGTTTTGCTATACGGCCTCAAATCCTGGACGGTATCAGGGGCATTATGCGAAAAGTTAGACGTGTTTGAAATGTGGGCGTACCGTAGGATATTATAAATTCTTCGGACGGCTAAAATAACTAATTCCAAAGTTCTACAACGGTTGAACAGAATAAAAAACCGAAATAATTAATTCAGTGAAAATAGGGAAACCCCGGATATTTCGGGCTCATAATGCGGAATAACAAGTAGGAGTGACTTCAACTGATTATACGGGGTAAAATAAATGGTAAGCGTAGGCGTAGTCGGGGCCTAGAATAATATGGTTAGAAAATCTAAAAAAGTGGTTCAAACTAGATACAGATATGAAATATTTCGAAAAGTTATGGATAAAAATCAAGTCAAACAAATGATCGTCAACGTTCTCCGAGGACATAGAAGAAACAAAGCTACCGTTTATCCATAAATTTATTAACATTAATATATCCATCGCGATAAATTAATACCAGTTATCGATAACCGTGATATGGCACATCTCCGTGCACGATATAATAAATGTATTTAGAATTAAGCGTAGATTTTTATAAAAATTATTTTCTCATTTCGACTAAAATTTTACTATTAATATTATGTGATTTATTAATAAGTATCGATTTTTTATAATTATCCGATTTATAGGTTAAATATTTTTATCGTGGTTTTTTGTTTCTTATCTTAGCAGTTTGTTTTTTATCTTCTCATTATTTCCCTGTATTTCTTATATTGATCAGATTTATACTGAATATGAAAAATTTGATTTATCATTAAATTAAAGGTTAGAAGTTGACCGATAATTTTGTGAAAAGTATGTTAATGAAATAAAGGTTTTTTCTTCTTGTTAAATAATTTAGTGGTAAGAGTTACGGATACGAATAAAATTATTTTTATTCACACCGATATAATCCGTTTAGATGGTTTTTTAATAATTATACACTTTCGTGAAGTTTTACAAATGACGCTACTAAATTTAATAAACAATTATATTTCAAATAAACTACTTCTGTCGACTATAATTTTTATACGTTGATTTATATATCGTTTAATTTGTCTTCGTTTTTAACTTAAAAAAAAAAAACCATAATAATAATAAATAAAAAAATGAAGGAAAAAGTGGTTATTCGATAACATTAATTTAAATTATGATCTGAATTTTATTCTAATTCGAGGATAATAAATAAATCGATGGAAATAAATTGATTTTTATTTATAAAACAGATTACACGCCTAGTGCAATAATAAAAATACGTGTAAATCGATTTTTTTTTTCGATCGATCGATCGTTCGACCATTATTATATCTCTGTACTGCGGGGACACGTTAAAATATCGTTTCTTTTATATCGTGTTAAACCTTCGAATGCCCTTCTTTAATTACATTACGCTCTGAACTTTATCTTAAATTACTGCGCTCGTCTCGTAACGACCCTCCTTATAACGTATTGTCCCTTCTTCAAATTGATAATTTACATCTGTTTCCGGACATAGCGATATTTCTAGAGAAGCTGACCGAGTTTGTAGAAATGTGAGTTAAGTATAGTGCCACGTTGGGTAGGCTGTAACGGCATCCCCTATTTAAAAAAAAAACAAACAGAAAAAAACGCTTATTTACAAAAAATTCAGAGATTAGTCACCTCGGGTCGTTGACGTCAATTGAATAAGGAGAACTTTTGCGTTCTGGAAAGTGAAAAAACTTCCTTTCCGACAACAACGCATCAGCCAGAAGTAAGATCACTCGTTTAATAATCGCGGTTAACTTTCTTTTTTATCGCATCAATTACTTCGCGCGTGTGTGTTGTTTTAATTTCCTCCTTTTAACTATGTTACTTTTTCGTTTTTTTTTTTGGCGAGAACGTATCAAGTATGTTTGTATGCACCAATTATGCCGACGTTTCTTTAGAAAATATAATAAGTGCGAACTGGACAATGGAATTAAAACAGAAATCAGTTCACACACACCACACATATATATGTTCATGTACGTGTATAGATGGGTTCTTATAATCAGCGCGTATTGTAATTGCAGGAAAATGTCGTCCTTTGATAAAGCAAAGAAGGTGAACACTTTGAGTGGCGTAATTGTTTTATATTTAAAAGCGTGTTTGTGCCCGTTTTATAATGAAAATAATTAGCCAGATCGATACCGTTATCCGGGACAGTCATCGCGCCCGTAATAATTGCGAACGTGTTTTTCTTTTCTTTTTTTTTGTTTCTCGGCGGTTTATGCCGTATTTTTTCTTACACACTCGGTTCGTCCTTTAATATACGATGGAAAATATGAAGAACAATGAAACATTGTTAGGTTTCCGAGGTCCAAGAAATAACTGGATATTTACGTCCCGTGCTTAACAAAGGACGTGCTAATGAACTGACTTATGAGAAAATAGCAAGGTTAGCTAACCTTTAATAAAGTAATAGATGCAAAGTTTATGCGCAGAATTGCTCTCTAATTATTGTCGTAATATAATTTATTATATATATATATATATATATATATATATATATATATATATATATATATATATACATGTGTATGTGTAACTAGGTGTTTCTCTAATAATAATAATAATGAGAAACGAGATTAATAATCTATTAAAGTTATATTAAACACTGTAACGATCGAGTCAGATTAATATATCGGTGATTATTTTAGTTTAAGAGAAATTTCATTCTATTAAATATTTTTTCCTTTTAACCCGTCCAGTCACAATGCACATTATGTTGGACGTGTAAATTTAATGTTAACAACAATTTCTATACATGAAATGTGTCCAATTTTAAAAATATTTATATAAATACGTTGAAAATTTTGCTAATGTTCACCTAAGAAGCAGTATTGTATAATAAACACCTCCTATAAAATTTATAATTTAATGTTCAAGATTTTATAATGTATGACTGAAAGGGTTAAAAAAGAAAATCAGGGAAAAATAAATAAAAAGAGAAATAAATTGTTACTTTGTTAACTCGCTCGAAGACAATTTTATTTCAAAATCTCCTTAACGATGCGGCAAAATGAATCATTTTGTATATAAACAAAATGATTAATATGTGCGACTGTGTAATGTTCGGACTTAAACTTTTTTCGTTAATACGCGTATTTCGCAAAACGGTTTTAACTCACAAAGAAATGAATAATGTAATACTGTATGAAGTAGATAGACGAAGAGAGAAGATATTAAAAATTCGATCAGAAATTAAAAATTACAAAAACTTTTCGCGGAGAAATGGGTCTAATTTCTAAAAATGTTTATTTAAAGATCTCTCTTATTTAAAGAAAGAACGCCCGAAATTTGTACGAAAAATAAAAGAATATATATTTTTTAAGTAATAAGAATTTTTTTTTTACCAACAAAAGCCTTCAATGTGTAAGTTACCTGTGCGGCGGACACACACCTCGAGTCCTCCTACTTGTTACTAAATTCACAATTATCGTCCTTCCCTCCCTACTGAAGTCCAGCTATGTAGAAGTTGAATCGCCAGCTAAGTTTTTGTATTTCTTCTTGCACTGGACATATGCCCAGGTCCGAGTGAATTATATGGTTTGTCATATACTATGGAGCTCGATATATTTGACGGAAAATTTTGTTTTGTAATCTATGTATTTTATTTTCGAACAATCTCGTAATTGTGTACTATACATACATGTGGGTTTCAGAATTGTATAATTACTCGGTATAGTTTCTGATCTGGATTCTAGGAGTCATTGCATTTTTCTAAATTTGAGTTCTATCTCCTTTTTATTTTTTTCAAACTATGCGCGTTCTCCATGCTAGTCGGCTGTCTAGATAAACCCTCAAATAATTGATTTAATCATACTTCGGTATAACTTGACTGTCGAGAAATACTGCGTGATTATGTTGTGGGCGATTGCTGATTGTAATGTGGGTCGATTTTGCCGGATTTACTATTTTTATGAACCATTGTTCGATTCAGTCGCTGACTTTATTTACGTAGCTTTGCAGTTTGTTAATGGCCGCGTTTGAATCTTTATCAGATGCGAGTATCTAAATATCGTCTGGAAACGTAGTTATTTCAACTGTACCGTCTTATGTCTGCGGTATATATAGTGTACAGTAATGGGTACACTATCCTGCGGCACTCCTAACTCATCTCCATGCATTACCTAATAGTGTCTATTATTTAGGTACGACGTGAGCAAAGGGAAGATATTCTGGCACGATGATTTTTCAGTTTGTACGATAGTCCGTCATGCCAAATTTTGTCAAATGCCTCGCTTGTATCCATAATTACAGCTTCATTGTAAGATCTGTTTTCCATCCCTTTAATAAGAAACAATAATAATAAAGAAAAACGTATGTAACGACAGAGAGAAAAATATGATTTCCTTAGCTCTTTCAATCGCGAGTGTACGCGAAATTTTAACGCGAACAAAATTTTTTATTTTCCGGCTGACACGAAATTTCTCAATTTTAAAATATAAATAGATTGAAAATTATCCACCTAAGAAGCGGTATTGTATGATAAACGCTTGTAGAAAATTTTGTAATTTTGCGTCAAAATTTTATAATATACTACTGGATAACTCATTATCAGTTTATTGATATGCATACAGAGTTTTCGGCCGGTTTAACAGAATCGACTAATATAATTTAGAATTATTCGAAATTTGGTGAAATGAATCATCTAATCGTACAGATTGTAGAGCCCCATTAATAAATTAAATATATTTTTAATACAACATAAATATACGTAATCGGTGTTTTACAAAATCAAATCTGAGAATCACCGTATTCAAAATCCGAATAATATTCAATCGGTTTTAACAAAATCTACTAACGTCGATATTTTCTGCGTTCCATATCCTTAAATTAAATTATAATTACTTACTGTTGTTAAAGTTTTATTATTAAATCCGAAACAAACTTTGATAAACATAGTAAAAAAAAAAAAAAAAAACACGCAATAGAATATTTCAGTCAAAATATGATTACTCTAAAACAACCGAAATAATAGAAGCCACTAACAGATATTAGTCGAAATGCAACTAAATTAAATCGGATTATTTTTTATTATAAAGCACATCACACACTTCTTAGCACATGATGTACAAATTAATTCAATTTACTTATATGGACAAAATAATATTTTTACAAGATTTATAATACGCGTTAAACATTATATAGAAAGAAAGAAAATATTTGATCAATTACTTAAATTAATAAGCAAATTTTAAAAAATATTTTCAGAAAACGACTGATTTATTCGGTTATTTTAGAAAAACCGAATTAATCGGTTATTTAAAAAAGTCGGATTACTGGTTATTCATAAGTCGCGGTTGCCCATCTATTATTATATATATATATATATATATATATATATATATATATATATATATATATATGTAATAAATAGAATGTAAATATAACGCGCGATTGAGTGATTGAGTAAGCGTTTGTGGTAGGGGAGAATATTAAAAATAACGCAAAAAGTAAATATTATCGGAAAAATGTTAAATTAATTAATATTTTATACAATCTATTTTTGTATTATTCCTCAATATGCATGTGTACGCGTGTGAAGAGATGCAATCAATTCGACATTTTAATACATTTCTCGCGATGTTATTATATTTGTTATTAAAATAAAAATGAAACAACGTACTTTACCGGGATAGTTCGTGACGTAATTATTCGAACTATATACATATATATGTATGTGTGTTTTAATGCGCGAAAGATTGTTATTAAAACGAAAGAAAAATAACAGTGTGTATCGTCGTAGATCCCGAAAAGGAGGAAATGGGATTTCGATGTTAATACGGAGTAAATGAAACAGGGGAAAATATGTCGACGGTAAACTAAGCAGACGAGTGGGCAAGGTAGGATTGCTGTACGGTAAATCAGCAACCATCTTCAATCATTTCGTAGGTAGAGATGATACTGTGTGAAAAAAAGAGGATAAAAAGTATAAATGACATTAATTAACGCGAGACAGGAAGCGTAAATGAAATTCTTTGTAGAAAGAACACGTTGTACCGTTGATGTAATTGAGAATGTGAAATCATTTAGCACGGTTAATCGAATTAGAAAGATAGAGTAAAGTGTGAATATGTATGTGTGTGTATGTTGGTGTGTACGTATAATATATACAAGTATATATATATATAAATATAAATATTTAAATTGATTCATATGTTAAGAGAAAATAATAATCTCAGATGCAGATTTATATATTTAAGGATTTACCAAAAAACTGGAAAACTCAAATCGGTTTCAATGAGAGGAAATATACATGGGACGATTAAAAGAAATAAATAAAAAACCGTGTATGTACATATAATCGCACAATGGGAAAAGACGATTAGGCCGGCGAAAGTTGAGATATGAAAACGTTATTGCAGATGATTTCAAGAAATTGGTAATACAAAGCTGCAGAAACAACCGAGTTGAATCGTAACAATTGGAAATCCGTTGTTAATCAACTAACAGTGGACCGCAAATATATAAAGGAACATAAAAAAAGGACCAGTAACAAGGAACGATAATATCGAGCAATGAAAATTCAAGGGCAGCTCGTGCATCTTTTCATTCACTCACTATGTAGGTTTGATCTCGCATATCGGGCATAGACCCGAAGGAGGAATTCGAGGTAGTGGAACGAACATTCGTTAATATAGTTCACATAGAGGAGGAAAATTATATAATTTACATATACATCTTCTTTTCCTTTTTCTTATGCCTTACTCTACGAAGAGCGTCGGCGTTCATGTATGTTGGCAATCAAGACCTCTTTTCTCTGTCTTATTGCATGAGTTTTTATATTGACCATGCGTCCATTCCTTAATGTTATCCAACCAGCATGTTTTTCGTTCTTCCTCCACTTCTTTTTCCATCTACTTCTCCTCGGATGATTAGTCGCAGTAGTTTATATTTAAGAAGATTTCAGTTATTCAGATGGTATTTCCCCGCACATGTAGATTCTATCGAATAATTTCGTCAATTTTTAAATATTTTCTTCATCAAACAGCTTCATTATATCTGCATGAATTCTGTAACGGCCTGTAGCTTTTCCACCGGGGTTTAATTTAATTGCGTGTCTTACTTCCGCTTCTAAAATTTGTGGACTCTGTTTTAAGCGATTGGGAACAGTAAACTTTGTAGATCGATTTTCGCAGAATAATTTTTTTATTAATGTTTTCCATGGTTCTTCTTTTCCTCTTGATCAACAATAGACATACCATATTCATCGTACAGACAAATTTAGGAAACCTTTTTTAGTACTTTTATCTGTTTATGCATCCTAAACGAGTCATGTTCTTCAGCTAGCTTCATTCTTCAGCTAGCTTCATTATTTCTTCGGACTGCTCTTCCATCCACTTGTTTTTAACTTCTCCGATTATTTTTTTTTTAATATTTTCCGTTCCTGCTCTTGTGGCTTCTTTTTCTATTCATTAAATCTAGTATTTTTTCTGTCATCCACTTTTTGTTTTTAACTCTATTCGTCTTGAAATGTTTTTGGAAAGTTCCCATAATAAATACATTCAGACTAGCGCCATAAAATTGTCTGTTATTTCCTTCCAATTATAGAGATTGAGTTCTTGTTTCTGCACAGCTTGTAATTCATCGATATCACAGTTCTTACATTCATGTTTGTTCCTAATTACTTTTTTCAAACGTAATCTTCTTTCAAAGACAAGTAGATTATGATCGGAAATAATATTGGCTCCTTGGTACATTAAAGCGCATTTAATCATATTTCTACATCTATGATTTATCAAGATAAAATTAGTTTAATTCGTAATTTTTCGATGTTTTCCATTACCGGGTGCTTTCCATGTATAAGTTATTGCGCTCGCAGAATTCAAATAGGTTATCCGCCTGTCATTATTACTACCTAATTATTTCCCCGTTTTTCAAATCCTATCTTGGCATTAAATCACTCATAATTATTAAAATATCTGATCTCTTGAGTTTATCTAGTGTCATCTGGATTGACTGATAAAGTTCTTCTGTTTGTTGATCGTATATTGAATCAGATGTGGGAGCATAAACCTGAATGATGTTTACTATGCGATGGGTACCTTGTATTTGTAAAAGCATACATATGTCTGATATTGGTGTGAAATATATTGTTGAGCCATCTTGGACGACCAACAACATTTGTTGGGGGGGGATTGTTTTGTTCTTTATCATAACACAAATAATAAAACATTTCTTCTTGTTGTTGAGAAATTACTATACTTGGCCATTTATATTCACACATACCAAAAATATCTATTTGTAATTATTTCATTTCTAATAGGGCATTTTGAAGTTTACCAGGTTCATATAGTATTTTTACATTCCACGTTTCTAACTTATAGGTCTGAGTCTCTGCAACCTGTGCCCTTTAAAAGGCTTTTCAATATTTAAAACCTGTGCCCTTTAAAAGGTTATTCAATATTTAAGGTCCTATTCTTTAAATTACATCTTAATCCTCCGACATGTTTGTCCTCACTTGTACATTGTCGCAGGACTCAAGTCAATCTGCATTGCTACACGAGACCGCCTATTTACATTCTTTCGAATACATCCCATAAGTGTAGTATCTGAACTGTTATCTTTACACACCGTGATTCTTGAAGAATTTAAATGCAGTGGTGGTTTCCTGATTTCCTTCTACTGTTTTTTTTTTCAGGATTTATTCTGGATAAAGTTCCTCACCGCAAGGCGAGGGGTTTGTTTTCTGTCAGAATTAGCCTTGGAGTAAAAAATCCTATAAGCAAGAGACCGGCTCGTTGTTGGCATAGCGGGTGAGACTTAATTATACAGGCGGCTTCAACTCGTCAAGTGTTAATAGATAGTCGTAAACAGTTTCCAATCTATTCTTCTATATCCTCATGTCCATCACCCTGTCACTACTGAAATAACTGTCATATTTCGCAGTACTTATTTCGGGTTCACCTGTCTCGTTCTCACGTAATTACTACATGTATCGATCGTTTCGTCTTTTGCCTTAGTAATTGGAATTTATACGTTCAGCAAGGATAGCAACTCGGTGTACATCTACGTCTTTGTCCAAGATCGAGTACTATTTTAGCTATATTGTCACACTAATATGAAAAACATGTATACAGTACAAAAGACAACCAACTTTTATATTACTGTGACACAGGCTAAAATATATCTAGTTTTTACCAACATTAGTCCTCAGCGTAACTTATTACAAATTTATTATCCCATTAGGAAATCCGGATTGGGGTTAATTTGAAAAAATAAAACAACTGTATTTCAAATAATTCTGAAATAGTTAAAAATTTCATATTTTGAGACAGCTTATTACTCGGAAGTATCAACTTAGTTATAACTGTATGCGGGAATCTGCAGCATAACACTCCAGTACATTATTGTGTGAGAAACAACTGGTTGGTATATAAGGTACAACCGATAAAGCTGACGACTGGAAAAATACTGCCTCAAATATTAAAACAAGTAATTTAGTTTATATATATATATATATATATATATATATGTGTGTGTTGCTGGCGGCGAATGCTGAGATTACCGTGGACAGCGAGGAGGACAAGCGTGTCAATATTGGAAGAAGTTAACCCGGATGCTCGATTACAAGATATCGTTAAAAAACGCATATCCACTTTCTTTGGCCATATCATGCGACGGAACAATCTAGAAAAACTTATAATATTAGGTATAGTTGAAGGTCGCCGGCGAAGAGGGAGACCACCAACGCTGGCACCAGTTTACTACAGTAAATGGTCAGATGCGCCCAGGACAGGGATAGATGGCGATCAATTACACAGAAAAATTAAAGTGAATCATAATATCACGATGCTTGGACCGAGCCCAACGACATATATATATACCATATATACATAGATATAGGTTATAGGTATGGAATCATACAGGTCGATGAAAATAAACAATATTTTTTTTTAGCATTTAAAATCAGTTTATCGATGTCCACTGCATATCGCAATTAACATAATTTTAGATTAAATTCTGTAAAACGTTTGAATATCTTGAATCTGCAACAATTACAGTACATCCGTATTGCTAAACATTTTATCGAAAATATTTAATAAATCGTTTACATATATTAGGAATAAGTATAGACCACGCTTCCGTGTAAGATCTCGTAATTAGATGTTTCGTAATTGCCGGTAATATGATTTAACTTCATTGCGTATATTCTGTTTCTTAAGTAAGATTAAATGCAGTAGTATGTTGTTCCATACGCGTGAAGCTTCTTCAGTAGGATAGTGTGATCAACTTTATCAATCGCATGATGTATATGAAACTAGATTGCGATCGCAGATCTACCAGCCCGCAAACACTTTCGTAAGCTCGTTTAAACCGAAGAAATTATTTTTCCCAACTAATTCATCGACATACTTCTCAAAAATTTCCGAAACAGAATTAGGCCCGTAGTCTGTTCAATCTTTTCTATAGACGGGTAATATTATACTTAATTTTAAAACTTTAGTAAACACATCGATTCGTTACATAAATAAATGAATGGTTTAATAAAGAAATGTATATTTTCTTTAATTAATGCCGCAGATAGACTGTCAAACTTAAAATAATGTGTTTATTTATCAGGGAAAGAATAGCAGATTTAACATTTTCATCAAATGCGAAAAATGTTGTTGAAATACTAGAATTTTCAGCTGTACAATGAGGATGTAAATGGTGAAACGTATCCAATAGATGCGCAACGCTGCTAGTAAAATAGCAACGAGCAAATAACATTTTTGTTACAGAATAATAAATGATATAGTATTTCCGATGGAAACTTCGTTAACCACATAATCCCTATAATTTTATTAACGATCAATCAATAATTTTATAAATTTCAAATTTACTTGAATATGCAATATTGCAAATTTTCCGGCGTGTTTACGAGTATTTACTGCAAATATTTGCGCATATATGCAAGTTTGAAGTATATATACCCATACTGTATATATATACAATATAGATAATTAAATGCGTCTATGAATGCGCCATAATCTAGCACAAATAAATCTATAAGTATGCACAGCACGTGCGTACTTATTTACAATACGCATTTATGCCGTATGCGCTTATGCATACTCACGAAAATTAAGATGTGCCTGTGATATACACTTGATCGCGCCAAAAAACAAAAATACGATACAATTTTTTCAGTCGCACGTTATCAAATTTTAACTATAAATTTTATACGGAGTATTTATTATACAATACGGCTTTTTAGATTACTTTTGATAGTTTTCAATTATGCAGGATGACCCAAAGAGGACGGACGGTTTTGTATTTTGAATAGCGCAGTTGGTAAGACTGCTACAAACGCAAATCGCGTGCTCCACGTTTAATATATATATATATATATATATATGAGAAGTTCGTTATTGGCCAGTTTCAGTTACGACGGCATCCTCTAACGAGAATGAATAAAGAGAGCTTCGAAAACAATTCAAAGTTAGGCGATTTTTCTTTGTGGGGATACCTAAGACGAAATTTTAAAAATTCAGCGACCTATGCTCGAAAAAGTCGTTGATGAAAATTTTCTATAAAGACCGAATGAATGTATTATTTGCAGATGTCGGTCATCTGAGCGATATTAAACGAGATTGTAAGTTAGTCTCTCGTTTTCTTATTTTGAAATAAAATTTCATTCAAAAGTAACCTATTAGCATTAAAATTTCACGTACCGTATAAAGGACGTCGTGATCGAAAAGGTTAAAGAAAATAATATCGATATAATCTTTATTTTAAAAAGTCTAATACACGTCCCGTATACACGTACACATCCGGGCTACCATTAGTATTTGTTAGCAAGGAAACTATTTATACGTCGCTCCGAACATAGATTAAATATATTTAGTTTTCACCCTATGTACACGACCATTTTATTAAATGAAAAACGGTCCTAGGAACAGATAAGAGAATTTAAAAATAAAGAAAGTTTCACAAAGATGACGAATTTATCTCGGGTTCGAATATACTCTAAATAAAATACAACCGATTCTTTACGCCTTCGTTTATAATTAGACTTATTTTCAGAACCCTCGGTAGTTTAATATATGCGCTGTCATATACGCCTTATTAAAGTCGGGCGATGAAATCGTGTATTGACTTTGTATGCCAGTTCTACCATCCCCTACTCTATAATTTTGAAAATATGTACTATTATTTTTCTAAACAAAATTTAAAACATGCAGTGTTCGTACAATTCTCGTACAGCGAGTCATTTTTTTTCCCTTTAAATTCTCCAACCAATGCCTAAATAATGCACGTTGTAAAATTTTAATAGGTAAAATACGCTATTCTGCACCTCTACTCCGATCTGTAATTCGATAAAGCGAGATAAGCTAGTACAGAGCTGGATAAAATCATTTCGAATCAAACCATTTATTTAATTGTATCCGTGCGAATGCAATAATACGTTTAATAATAATAATAATAATAATAATCATATTTAATTATACTGGTTTTTTCCGTTTGCCGGCTCCGTTTATCGACGTAACGTTAAGTTTTCGTTTTAAAAACGTATAAAATGACCGAATACGCCGGAATCCGGTATTTTCTTTCCGTTAGTTTTTTGACTGTCCAGTTTCTCTCCCTTTTCATTGTTTAATAATAATAATATTTAATTATCATTTTTTTTCCGGTTTGCCGGGTAGGTTTATGGACGCAAAATTAATTTTTCGTTTTAAAAACGTGTAAAATAACCAAATAATATGCCGGTAAATACGTTTTTTTATTTCCGTTAGTTTTTTGACTGTCCAGTTTCTCTCCCTTTTCATTGTTTAATAATAATAATATTTAATTATCATTTTTTTTCCCGGTTTGCCGGGTCCGTTTATGGACGCAAAATTAATTTGTCGTTTTAAAAACGTGTAAAATAACCAAATATGCCGGTAAATACGTTTTTTTTATTTCCGTTAGTTTTTTGACTGTCCAGTTTCTCTCCCTTTTCATTGTTTAATAATAATAATATTTAATTATCATTTTTTTTCCCGGTTTGCCGGGTCCGTTTATGGACGCAAAATTAATTTGTCGTTTTAAAAACGTGTAAAATAACCAAATATGCCGGTAAATACGGTTTTTTTTATTTCCGATAGTTTTTTGACTGTCCAGTTTCTCTCCCTTTTCATTGTTTAATAATAATAATATTTAATTATCATTTTTTTTTTCGGTTTGCCGGGTCCGTTTATGGACGCAAAATTAATTTGTCGTTTTAAAAACGTATAAAATAACGGAATACGCCGGAAAAAGAAGTAAATCCGGTTTTCTTCTGTCCGTCAGTTTTTTGACTGTCCAGTTTTCCTCTCTTTTCATTTCGTATTTTCGTATTTTCTTTTCATCATCGATCGCTCTGTCCTATTCCGTCTACTTAATTCGAACGTAATCGCTTGTAGTCGTTTCTTTTTTACATTCGGTCACGTAATGTCATCAATGTCATCAGTGTATGTATCCATCCTTTCCAATAGACGCGCCACAGTATTTACAGTCAACCAGCCAGCCAGCTTCTCGCAAGCGATCCATCCGTAGTTGTTTTGAAAGAGAAGTCAGTTTGAACTTCTACACACGGTTGTGTCTATTGTTAGTTTCGCGTTATTGAAATTATTCGCGATATTTTCCATCTTTATTATCATTATCGGAATTATTATCATCATCAGTTTTATTATTATTATTGTTATTTTTGATGTTTACGATTCATAGTTTCTTAATTCCGAGTAATAAAATTCGCGAATTTTAAAATTAGAGTTCGCACACTCGATAGCATTCGAAAGGAAGGCGGAATAATTTTCTAGATAACAATTATTATTATTGTTTTTTTTCTTTTTTTTTTTTTTTTTTTTTATTTTGTTCGTCAAGAAATTTTTACGGCTACCAACTTAATCATACGAAAATTCGATAAGAATCGACTAAACAAAAGCGGGTAAATATATTACTTTATCGATACAGTTAACGGATAATAGTGATATAACTTTAAATAATGGGTAATAATAACATAGTCTTAATGGATAATAGTAATATAGACTTTAATGAGTAATAGTAATTGTTATAAATAACAGCAATCGATAATGAAAATAGTTTACTCCTATATGTATTAATTGTTTTTGGTTACTCTGTTAAAATTGTCAAAAAATTTATATAGGTACATACATATATATATATATATATATATATATATATATATATATATATATATATATATATATATATATATGCATACGTTATATATAGAAAAAAAAACTATATCCAAATAGTATGATACAATAATGTACTTATTATAGAGGAAGAAACAAATAAAACAAAAAAAAATAGAAAAATAAAGAAAATACGATAATAGGACAAAAAATAGGTAGATACGTATGTACACATACATACTCGCACATAATACATAAAAGCATACACATGCATATAAATATGTATAACTAAATAAATAGTAAATAATTCAAAATGGACGATAATTATTATTGGAAAATAATCTATGCTTAATTCTACGAAGTGTTTCACAGCCCCCTATAACGTTGACCAATTTATTTTGATGTATTTTACGACTTTAAGCGTATTATCAGTTATATTACTAAACTATGATATATGTATATGTATGTGTGTACATAAAAAAATATGTAATAATTTTGGTGCGTACTTGAAAATGACGTAACTGTCGAAAAGCTTCGTGATTAAAAAACTTTTAGTGATTGTGTTATATTTTGCTCGGTTTATTATTATTATTATTAATATATATATATATATATATATATATATATATATATATATATATATATGTATGTATAATACACAAAATGCAAAACAATTTTTATCTCGCAAAAAATTAGTTCATTGAGAATTCAATAGGTGACAGCAGTTATTAGTTACGTAAACTATTCGGAAAAGAAATGACCGTTTACACGTACGTTTGGAAATAAAACAATTTTAAAGTAACGTAATCTGTTTCGGCTCACCTTTGAAGCTGAAATAAAAATTTTGAAGAATTAAAGTATAAAAGAAAATTTTTAAGTCATTAAAAAATGTAAACAACCGATAATACGTATGAAAAAAATTAGAAATAAAACGCTACAATTCACAAAGGAACAATGTTTTAATTATATTTCGTGTAGTTTGCACAGTGCACATCATCGGAGCAAATTTAAGTTTAATTAAGACTAGATTAAACCGAAAGATGAAAAATGTATTAGCGGCTATTGTGACATTTTGAAATAATTCCTAATGGATATAATTGCGTATCGATACTTATTGTAATGTAACATAATTAGTAAATATCAAATATAACGAAATTAATAAGTTAGAGTTGGAGGAAATGAGAAATGTGAAAATTTATCGTTTATTATATTAAAAATATAATCTTAATTTTATTCGGATATATTATCATTAAGTTTATAAATGTTGGAGAATGTAAGCAAAAGTTTGTAAATGGAGTTTATAGCGACAATAAACTTAATTGGATCGACGCCTTAAAGTTTCACAAACAAAAATTTGTAATTATTAAATAAATATACTATTATAAAACTAAACAAACGATTAACGAGAAATTGTTTTTATGATTTCATATTACGTATCGAATAGGAGTGAAGAACATCATATTGAAGCGTATTGGTGTACCGTTGGAGTGCAGTGCCTAGAGAAATTAGTCGAATATATGAGAAGGATTGTTGAAAGGTGCGGTAAGAGCATTTTTAAAAATACCGCATTTGCAATTTTAGGCTCGTCGTAAGCTTAATTTCAATATGATAATGACGAAGTCGCGCAGCATATTATCCGGAACGTTCATATCGATTTTTAATAGAAAACTTATGTAACGGTTGGACATCAAACATTACTAGCTCGGTATTCTTTATAAAAAAAAATTATTAAAAACTAGAGAGAAATGTACTTAAAAAGGTTCGGCTGTCTAGAGTCTAGAGCATCGGCTGTATTACTACTGACTAAATCAAAATGTTCAGGAATTCGATCAGACAGAAATTGTGGATTCTAACGAGTCGTATTTCGAATTTTACACAAAATATCGATGATTTGATTTTAATTTTACAAAATAATGTTTATAAAGACACCATCCAATAAAGTTTTTGGTTTCATGTATTCCTATTTTACAATATCATCAACTAAGTAAATGCGAAATATCATTAATTTGGATCGATTAAACTTTCTTTTTTTTTGTTAGTCGAAAATATTTCTAGTCGTTGTGATTATTTCATTTTATCATTAAAGTTTAATATTCGATTAAAATATTAATTACGTAATATTATCATTTTCTTGTGTCGAGTACGTTGACGCGACTGAATGCGGAATGTGTCCGTGTGACTGAGGATAACGATAACTTCGTTTAAATATGTATAATGTGTATATATATATTCTATCGGACCTTATACGGTACTTCTTCAGAAATAGCGTAACATTTTTATCATATATCGACGATCAGAAAAACGTGTAGGAAGCGAATAAGCGTGATCATGGATCATTGAACCGTCGTCCAGCGGATCCGCGCATAGATGTAACAAAATGATAGGCGGTACACATAGTGTGTGTACTTATATTATATATATACATGTGCACATATGTAGGTTCGTATATGGTTATTAGATGGCGTCTTATTGTATGCTCTGCTTCATTTAATGGAAGTTATCCTTTACTTTGCGATAATGTTAAACATGTAGTTTGTCAGTGTAAAGGAAAAAAGCGTATGACGTAGCATATAATTACTATCGACGTCATTAATAAGAAACTATATATATATATGCATTATTAAATTTCGGATAAATGTTCATTTGTCGACAATCAGTCTTAAAGTGGATGAAAAATATGTTTATATATGTATATATACACATATACACTTGCATAAATAAATAAATATTTAGATGTATATATATATATATATAATGTATGTGTGTTACATATGTATGCATATATATATGTTATGCGTGCTGCATATCTGTACTAATATCGATCAGTCTTAAAGTGGATGAAAAATATGTTTATATATGTATATATACACATATACACTTGCATAAATAAATAAATATTTAGATGTATATATATATATATATAATGTATGTGTGTTACATATGTATGCATATATATATGTTATGCGTGCTGCATATCTGTACTAATATCGATGTAACATAGTAATACACATTTTGATAACTCATCTACATATATATATATATATATATATATATATATATATATATATATATATATATATAAATTTTCTCTTATAATATGTTTATATATATTCATACATTATAAAAAAATATAGAGTAGCCTGCGAAAGTAGCTTATGGGTACCGATAGATATCTATGTTTAATCTTAAATAATTCCGAGATAAAAATTGGGAATTTTTCTAATAGAATAATTTCATTAGGATTAAGAGAGCAATCGATATTATACAGTTTTCTCAGATGGTTATATTTACTACATGTGTATACTATGTGCTGGAAAACCTCTATTTTATTAGTTGCACAATTATGACATTTTCCATCATTGATGATTTGTAATTTATGCAAGAAATATCCGATAGAACCATGACCTATACAAATTTAATCATTTTTTAATTATATTTTGGAAAAATTTATTAATTAACTTACCATTAGTTTGAGCATCGTATCTTGATTTTAATTAATTAAAAATCTGCAAATCAAGTTGTTTAAAATATTCTTTGTTCATAATTCCATTATGTTCTCTTTTAATTTCAAAAATAAGTGATCGTTTTTTAATATGAAGGTCAACAGGTAATACTCGTGCAATAGTTTGAATAGCAATATTTGAAGCAGTTATATATGGATATGTTAAATCAATCAAAAATTTTCGGCAATTCGAATTTACTTTATGAATTAGCTGTTTGGTTAAGCGGTTGTAGTAGATACCAGCACAATATGAGTATAAACTCTGTACCGAGCATTTGTATAGTATTAACTTTGAATTATAATTTAGTCTCCGTAATTTACCACCGAGTGATTTAAAAATATAATAATATTTATCGACCTTATCATTTATGTATTGAGTATGCTTATTATATTTCAGTTGATTATCTATTAATACCTAAATATTTAATGTGGTCAGTGTATCTGAAAATATGATTATTAAACTTAATATTATTACATAAAATTTGTACAAGATTTTGATCACGGCCAATTACAATCTTAATTTGAGACTTGCTAATTTCAAACTTAAGGCTTAAAGAGTCCGCTACTGTTTTAAGTTTACTAATTACTTCATTACATCTATTTATGTGAGTCGAAAGATTTAATTTAGAACATATATCTAAATTGTATAAAAGTAAGTCGTCAGCGTAGCTTACAATTTCAGACCTTCACATATTTCTTAATTTAGCATGTACATTAGAATATAAAATATTTCACAAAACCGGACCAAGAACAGATCCTTGTGGAACACCAAAGTTATTTTCAACCTCAATATTATCATTTTGATAAATAAACTTAGCTCTTCTGTAATTTAAGTAATTATGTATTAAACCGATTACGTTAAAACTAAAACCGTATGAAATTAAAGTGTCGATTATTACTTGGCGATCACAATAGTTAAATGCGCCTTCAATATCAAACGACAAAATAATAGATGAATTTTTACGTTGTTAATTATGTAGTAAGTTATCTGTTACATATAGCAAGTTCTGTAGAAAATTGTTTTTCTAAAACCATATTGATATGCATCAAGTACGGATGTATTATTAATTTCATTATTTAAAAATTTTAAAATAATCTTTTCATAAACTTTGCTAAGTAATAAATAAATAAATAAAAAGTGTATTTAGCACGCAATATAAATTACAAAATCAATGTCAAAACAATATTATTACGTATACCGAACAAATTCTTACTACGTATACAAAATGAAAACAAAAAGAAATAATAAATACAGTAATAATAGCGCGGAACTAGATTACAGGAAAACCACCACCAAAACCTGTATACAATTTGAGGACAACTCTATGAAGAATTTTAAGGCAGCAATAATAAATATAAACAAAATAATATGACTGCTCAGCTATTTATATATATTACATTAATAAAGTTCATAAAATTAAATATATAAATTACATACGATTAAAAAGCAGGTGATACATTATAATAGCATGTGTTTTATTCTTTTATGTTTATATCTTTTATATTTTAACTGAAGACTAGTACGCGTATAGTCCCCTCTATTGTTTATTATTGAGTATTGGCTGCGTCTACAATCGTCAAAAAAATTTTTTGTATGCTGCCTAATGATATCACCCACGACCGGCAAGTCTAATATACGATGCATGCGATCTGTTTTTGCATGGATAGGAAGTTTAAGAATTATCCTGAAGACGTTGTAATCTGGACACATTTGAACGGCTTGTATACGACCATATTGGGCATGCATATAGCATAATTGGCCTTAATATAGTTTTATAGATAACTAGTTTATTAACAGGACTAATTTGGCATCGTCTATTAAAGATTGGGTATAGACTAAAAAGAGCTTTATGTGTTTTGTTAGATATGTACATTTAATAAACATATTGGTCTATATCCATTTACTTTACTTAAATCTTTATTTGGTTTATTCAACATTATAATACTAGCACCTTTCCAAATGCCTGGGAACATATTTAGTTGTAACAATTTGTTGTACAGCGTTAATAATAAATTTGAAAAGTAAAAGAATATGATTTTAATAACTTTATTAGTTATACCATCTGACGATGGTACTTTTCTATTGTTAAGTTTCGTTATAATACTTTTAACCTCTTGGTACGTCACATCAAAATTTAAACGCTTATTTTTATCTGTAATTTTAAACAATGAAATAGAAACAGGGTTTTTAAAATTAAAAAAATAATTTCATAATTAAACTCATTTTATCTAAATTGTTGGTGATTAACTACAGTCAGTATCATAATGAATTTTTAAATCAGGAAACTTAAAACACTGAATTTGTTAAAATTTTATATGGTTTTTCCCAAACCCTAGAAGAAGTACAAAAAGTTCTCCAGGATTTTTGTTTGAAATATTTAATTTTGCATTTATATAATTTTAAAGTTACGTTATATATTAATTTATTTATGAAACTTTTATGCTTGATATCACTAAGTTTCCTAACAAGTAACTTAAGATATTCTAATTCTTTATTCCACCATGATTTGTTAACTATAGATTTCATAATTTTAGATTTGTTAATATTATATGTTAAATAATTAGTAAATTGATCAACAATATAGTTTTGTTCCGTATTTGTTACTTTAATATTTGTTTCAAAATTTAGTGTTGAATTTGTATTTAGATTATTGATGAACAAATCCATATTTAAGGTAAGTACATTATCATAATTATCAACACATATAAAAAATATCGATACTCATATTTCTCTGATCGTTTAAATGAAATTCCTGAATTAGATAATTTATATAGCACACAATCTATATCTAATGTATTAAGCTGGTTCCATTGTGATTTTGAAACGTATGAATGTTGTAATAATTGTTAAATTACTAGAATAAGCGAGATTTTCGAACTGTGCATTTCTGGATGTGTTATTGAAATTATTTTTTTCAATAAATTTTATTCGTGAATTAAAATCGCCGAGGATTATTACAGTTTGTTTCCAATTTTGTTTAATAAGTTTAAGCAATAACATAACATAAATTGATGCTGCAAGTCTGTATGAGGTGGAAAATATATTCCAAAAATTACAATATCGTTTACATTAACTTTAATAATGTAATCAGAAACTTTGGTGCGACTTACATTTTTAATATTACTATAGACAGCAACGTAATTAGAGTGAATTAAAAAGTTACCTTTTACGTTACCATACAAATATGGATCACAAATAATGGTTAAAAAATTACTATTATATGGTTTATTAATAAGTAATAATGATTGCGCATCTTTGCAAGTATTAACATTTTGTAAAATTAATTTTATGTTAGCCATAGTTAATGTTAAGTTTTACTTTATTTACAATTTTCATATACAATGGACAAGTGTAGGAGAATGTGTTGTGTGTAAGATTTGTAATATTTTTTATATCCGTAGTTGAAATTTTGCCTTTTTTTTTTCATGTTGCACGCAAGCATGAGAAAAACAATTATGACATTTGTCCGCAGCTGATCATCGTTCATCTTGAATTTATTATTAGTAAGATCAGTTTTACATTCGTTGATCATTTGTTCAAAACGGTAACACTTGAAACAACGGATGACTGGAACATAGTCATACACTTTACATTTGCACCAATTCATCATCATATATCCTTAATAAATGGTATGCTTCTGGTTCTAGACAACGAACGCACGCATTTTACCATTATTTGTTTTTTGTTAATGTAACTGATTTCGCATTTTTCCCGGTTTTGTTTTTAATTGCCATAGAAATATCTGCTTCTGTGGTGGTATGGTGAATACCAACAACAGAGATCATTGAATCCATTTTTGATGCTATTTTCGTTTTTATATTTGTAAAGTTATTAGTTACTTCTTTTTTTAGTGTTTCGAATTGACACTTTTTCCTAACACCTATTATAACTACTTTTTTGTTGTTTTACAAAGCCGATATCTACACCAATTTGACATGTGTTAATTTTACTTAGGTCAGTATTCCAATTCGTATTTTCGGAATTACTGGTATCCTGAATTATTAAAGTTTCAAATTTGGTTACTGAATTACTATTAGTAAACAACTTAGTTTTTTAACTTAGAAGCGTAAGTTTGTTTTTATCTGAAATTACACCGGAAACAATGTTTGTAGTATTTTTTTCAGTATTACTCTTTAATTCTTCAAAATTATTATTTAAATTAGTAAATTCAGTTTTTAAATTACCTAATACTTCCAACAATTTCCAGAGGTTATCAAATATTCCATCCTTTAATTTTACTTTCATATTATGCGATTCACTTAATAGTTGTTTAATTACATCTATGTATTTGATACTGGTGTCAAAATAAATATTAGTTTTAACACCAGTCATTTTCACTACCAAAAAAAAAATAAAAAATAAAATAAAGTAATAATATATATTAAATTATCTTGTTACTTATAACAAGAAACTTTACGTACGAAAAGTATTTGAACGCGTGATAATAGTCTTATCCACATTTATGAAACATATATGATATATATATATATATATATATATATATATATATATATATATATATATACATACATATATATGTTTTTTTTTAGAACAGCGGACGCTGTATGAATATTGCAATCTTAGAAATAGTTCTAAATAAGTAGTGATTATAATTAATTAATGAATAAGGTTACTGCGCTTTACAAAGACAGCCCACTGGCTAGACTTCGTTATTTATACATATCGGTCATTACTTATGATGTCACTAAGTCATTGAGTTTAAGGCGTTTAAGTCGTCTTAGATGTTGATCAGTAGGTACTGATACTTCTGGATTCGGATGATTACAGTCTTTTATCATGTCGGTAAGCTAAATCAGTGATTAGCTCATTAACCCACTTAATTCTTAAATCAGATTGCAGTGATTTATTTCGTTGAAACCAGCTGGTATTGGTTATCATACAAAGGAATTTATTTTGAATCACTTGAATAACTCGCTTGTTCGAAGCTTTGGTGCAACTCCACAACTGGATTCCACACGTCCAGATTAGCCTTAGATAAATTAATCGTTTATTTTCTAACTTCATTTTGGAATATCGCCCTATGATCCAATACACTTGGCGTACTTTGCGCATAATCTGGTGAGCTTTCGCATCGATGTGAGCTCTCTAAATTAGCTTAGCATCCAGATGCAGTCCTAAGTATTTTACTGAGTTAGTAACTGGTACTTTCTGATTATTTATGAAGACTACATACTGGGGGTCCCGCTTACGCAGGGCGA
This sequence comes from Coronaproctus castanopsis, assembly GCA_032883995.1. Classification (NCBI taxonomy): domain Eukaryota; kingdom Metazoa; phylum Arthropoda; class Insecta; order Hemiptera; family Monophlebidae; genus Coronaproctus; species Coronaproctus castanopsis. The sequence continues at coordinate 77,191,337 of CM065052.1, read as the reverse complement.
AGGTGACATGGACGGATTTTTGGTTATTGAGCTTAATTTTCCAATCATTCGTTCATTTTATTATATGGTCCAGAGTATGTTGAAGATTTATTGTTGATTCAGCTTGGGAGTCACTGACTGACAGTCTATTGATGTGTCATCAGCAAACATCGCAATTATGGTTTATATAGTTGTTAAATCTATCGTGTATATGAGATACAAGATGGGCCCGAAGACATTTCCTTGCGGTACTCACGATTGGATTGGATATTCAGCTTTTTCTTCACCTCTCGGTATCTAATTTCCAGTTTCATCTTTCAATGACGGGATTCTAGTTATTGGTCTTTTGAAGCGGTGTTGATTCCAATAAAGATTAGTTCCTGTTCTCACTTGGACTTAATCCTCCCAGATAGTTTTGGCTACATTATTTTTGCTTCATTTTTGAAATTAATCTATTCAGTTTATTGTTGATATGGTTAAATATATTTTTGTCTACTCGATTACGAGTAGTGTGTCACACTCGCCTTGCTTTCCTTCTATCTTTATTCAGTTGCCTGATTTCGAGTGGATAACAATTTTCAGATGTTACGTTACAATTTTCAGGAGAAGATATTGTATTTTTAGCAGCTTTGCAAATAGTTTCTCTAAACTTCTGACTCTGTAGATCTATTTCATGTGTTGTTTTTAATCTAACTTTTAAGTTAATTTGGTGATCAAGTTCATCTCTGAACTTGTCCCAATTTCTGTACTTATTGGTGAGATTAAATCGTTTCTGTTTTTTTTTTTTATCACGGTGGCGCTAAGAGTAAACAATATGGGGTTGTGATCCGAAGTTAAACCGTCATAAACTTTAATTTCAATATAATTTGTTGAAATACCCTTCATAATATAGAAATCCAACAGGTAGTCTCCTGTTGACAAATATTTACTGTTGGATTTATTACAGGCTTTGAGTAAAGCTTTCCTTCTTGCATTTTCAGTTATAGATCTCCAGTCTATATGCTTGGAATAAAAGTCGCCTCCTATGATGAGCCTATTACTTAACTAGTTCTAAGTCCTCTCTTGCTTGGTGGAAAGTAAGCAGAGGTGAAGTTTATTTCATTGTTATTTAGTTGGATAGTTATGGCACTAACCTGCATGTTATTATGCTGTATCTCTATATTTTGGAAGTACTATTTCTGACAATTACTGCTGTACCACGCCATCCGCCTCCATCTGGGTGAGGTGTGTGTGGTATATTAAATAATTATTTTAAATTGGAACCTAATTTGAGATGAGTTTCTGAAATTGTGTTAAATTTTGAATTTGTTTTCACGCACATACATACATATATACATACACTTACACAATATACTAACATAAATCCATACATACATACATACATACAAATATATATATATATATATATAATACGTTTGTTAGGTATATATGTGTATGTATGTTTGTGCGTGCCGCATATCTGTGTTAATATCGATGTAACATTATAATACTCAAAGTTGTTCTTGAAAACTCATTTACAAATATATGTTAAATTTTGAATTTATTTCACGCTCATACATACATATATACATACACAAACATATATATATATATCTCACACAATATACTTATACATAATAAAATATATAATGTATGTTTGTGTTACGTATATATGCATGTTGTGTATGCATGTTATGTATCTTTGTGCGTGGTACATACCTGTGCAAATATGGATCTAAGAATATAATACTGTTGTTTTTGAAACCTCATCTTCAACTAATAAATAATTTTGTTCACATACACACACAACTCACACTCACTCATATTCATCTATATCTATCTATATATATATATATATATATATATATATATATATAGATAGATATATATATATATATATATATATATATATATATATATAATATGTAACTAATATCTATATATATCAATATCTTGTTCGTTTATTGTCGCGTAATAACGATTAAGTTGTTTAGTAAGATATATTTGCACGCGGTACTCATCTACTTGTACACACATACACAGAACATATTTTGCGATGAGAACAGGAGTTTCGCTGTTGTCTATTCCAATAGTTCTAGATTGTTATTATGTGGTGTATGTGTTCCTTTACTAATGTACATGTAGTATATACGTTAAGGTTTATATTGTATTTATTAATTCATTGAAGATTATTCGTCCGTTTATTTCGAGTAAGATTGTGTGAATGATGTATGTTTTAATGAGTGTGAGACTTGTGAATGCGTGTAGTTTTTCGGGTGTGAGGCTGGTGAATGTTTTCAATGTATTTTTTTTGTATTATACTTTTTTTACTTTTAATTTTATAATTCAGAAAAAATTATTCATTGTATTATTTTATTTATAAGCCTACACTATAATTGGCTGTTAGCTGTTGTGTGGCTTCATTAAATAAATAAATAAATAAATGACGTATATAAAATGTGTACAATACATGTATATGTATAAAATATATAAACATATATAAGATATATATAATGTGTATACTTATAAAATACATACATATATATATATATATGTGTGTGTATAAATATATATATATATATACGCTAATTATCCGGGGTTTTTTAAATGTATTTTTCAATGTAACGACGGAACGTATATTATTTATTCGTCTTCGGATAATCGACAGAATATCTAATATATTATCTTGATCAGTTCTGTTCGATGATAGGACTAATGTGATTAATTAAAATAGTATGACTGTCGAACTTTAGTGACGTTCGTAGTTTATTATTATGACCCTATATACGTTTGTGAGTTTCTTGTTATGTAAGCGTTTATAGTTAAATGTAGGCACACTATTAAAATGTCTGAACAGCGTCTGTATTGCGATCATTTTTTTTCCAAACTAAATAATTTATTTGGTTAGGTATTTTGTTTCTGTATTCGTCCGGTTAAGTAGCTGTTATTATTTATTATCATATATACGGAGCTCGTTCAACATCTATTGGTAATGGTCTCTCTTCGTTAACTGCGTCTTCGAAATATTACGGGCAATAATAGCCCATTCGGCAACTTTCGTCTATATTATAACTTTCAGCGAATCCTTTTCTTTCGACTCAATTTTCCGGAACATCGTCTTATTGAACGCTATTGTTGCGACCTAATCCGACTAAGAGTTATCGATGTTGTATTAATTGAACTGATTTTTACTGTGAGCCGTGTTTAATTTTCCGTCCTCTTATGAAGGGTTTAAGGGAAAACAAGGCATGTAATAAGACCCTTCCTATGGGTTGAGTTAGTAAAGTCTGGTTTTGTGGTTATATTATTAATGAAATCATTAAATTCTTCGTACGCTAATGAGAAGGGCCGAGGTTCAACATTCTACAGATGTTTACACTTCTCGGTTAAGTTTGTGGTGGGAGGGGGTGTTTGTAGCAGAGGAGCATTATTTTTAGGTATAGACGCATCTATGTCGCTGGCTTGGTTCAAAATTCGCTGCGGTATAGGGGTTTTTCAATTCGCAGTTACGTTGGGAAAGTTGACTCTTTGAAGTATTCGTCTTACCTTTTTCTGTTGTATAGCTTTAAAAGTTTTTGGCGTAGCAAACTCTGTTGATCGGCGAGGTTCTAATAAATCTATAAGTAAGCACGACTACTTCTTTCTGAAAGAGTTTATGTATCTATTTCTTCTTATTATTATTAGTTATTTTCAATTCACTGCCGAATGTAGCTCTCTCGAAGTTCCTTCCATTTTTCCCTGTCGAGCGCGCTATAACTTTGTAAAATACGGTACATATGTCTGCTACATTCTATATAGTATACACAAGTGTGTGTGTGTGTGTGTGTTTGTATTTGTGTTAAATTTTGAAAACGAGGATGTGTTGCTATAACGTTAGATTACGAAAATTGTTTCTAAAATTAATTTTCTACACCGCGCACATCGAAAAAGATTTCGCGTCGGATTAACGAAAAATAGATTGCCATAATTAAGCGCGACTCGATATTTGTCGTAATAAATTCGGTCGAGATTATTAACGTACAGTATAGAAAACACAAAATTATTTATAATGATATTTATTATGCAATTCGTTTGACGAGCTCTAGATAATGTTCGACGTATTAATATAAATACTATTAAAATTGAGACATTTCAGGTAGACTGGAAGCTAAAAAAATCAGCATTAAAATTTCGTGTACCGTATAGTGGACATCGTAAGTGGAAGAGTTAAACCGAGTCGTAATAATATATATTATACACATCTGTACGGTTACAAGATAATTGGTTGTTGATCGTTAGGAATAATGAGAGACGCGTTGATATAGTGAATTAGCTGGGGCGAACGTAATATCTCATTTTGGGCCGTATAAGAAATTACTATGCCATTCCTGTATAAGCTATCTCCCGTTGTTGGAATATATCCGCGAGATGCGCAATACGTACGATGATAAAGCTCTCAATCGGAATGTGAAAATGATGCGAAAAAACAAAAATGTGAAAAATAAGGATTATTATTAATAATAATAATAATAATAAATTCATTCCAGAAATGGCGATCCAAGTTCAGGCAATAAACTAACAGCGAGAAATTACGGAAAAGATATCATTAAAAAAAAAACCACAGGTACCAAAGATGTGGCGAAGCGAGTGAAACAGTTAATCGTATTCGAGGCGAGCATGTGAACAGTTAGCCGGGATGAATTTTATATGCAAAGATACCAACATGTGTAGTTGCTGTATAATCTGTCGGGGGAAATTTGATAAATGTGAAAAAACCACTCTTCGAAAACGAATAATATAAATTATACACGGTAATTAAAGTATAATAAGCAGCCGGATATGTCGCGTTCGTAGAATAAACGCGGTAATTTAATAGATATCACCGTTCTAGCTAAATGAATTTATTGATTAAAAGTAACGGAGGATAAAGTAAATAGAAGATTGAAAAAATTCGATAACGATTGGAAATAATTTAATAGAATTATAACGGAAAGTATATAGTTAACCCGGGAGTTATACATACATATTTTATATATATATATATATATATGTATGTATGATCTAATAAAAAAAATCCGTACTTGTTATATAAGGTATGCAACAGACCTTGTGCTTAATCATCCGGACGAAGGAAATTTGTAATTTAGCTGTTACAAATTTAACCAGCGCAATTATTATTAATAATCAATCAAATCAAATCAAATCTTTATTACTATGCACATTTTTATAATCACCATAAAAAATATCAAATAAAAATACCTGTAAATGCGCAATAATGCGCGAACAACAGGCTTACAAAAAAAAAATTTTAATAACATATTATATTTATACATACACATATATACGTATATACATATACACATACACATATAAATAAATAAAAAATGATAATAATCTTAATTTATAGTCGCGAAACATTATATTTATCCATATACGCCCACATATACTTGAAACCACAATGTAATAAGTAGAAAACATAAACGACAATATTTTATGACTGAACGCACTAATTTTACTGACATACATATATCGCGATCATGCTGTATACGAGATTACGATATGTTGATAAAATAACAGAAGGAGATAGACCACCGTACATTTATCGTAGAATGTGATCCACATTTCTTACAGATATCAAAAATTTGATCAAAAGTTTTCTTCTCCGTCGTTTATAATTTCATAAATCTATATTCTTAATTGCCTAAGTATTGTACATAACGGCTCCTGCATAAATAGCTTGCATACACGAGTTCGTGATTTAATAAATCGCGGAACAACATTCGCACCCCGTGATCTTGTGTTTCCTTCGTAGAATGATAGATGGAATTTATTTTTGTGTTCCACAACAAAATTTAACAGATGCAATTTATACAGTTAGTCATCTAATTAATAATACGCAATATTACGAATTTTTCAAAGTATTTACAATTACGTATTGAACATTTTACACATATGTGCGAAATACACGCAAGCATATCTAAATATAGACAAGATAAATAATCGTATACACACATCCATCAATGCGCAATAATCTATCGTAAATAAATGTATAAATATTAAATAATAATAATACCAATTAAAATTTATTTGAACATAATGCAATATTACAAATTTTCTAACGTATTTACGATTATCTACTGCAAACATTTACACTATGTGTAAGTTTGAAGTATATATACAAGTATATACAATATAGATAATTAAATGTATCCATCAATGAGCAATAATCTACCATAAATAAATGTATAAGTATACAAAGAAGACATGCACGCCCGCACGTAAACATCTACAAGTACATCGTTAACTTTAATTAGGGAGACCCTGTTTTCGAATATATATATATATGTGTAATAATATTACAGACAATAACAATGGATTATATTTTACTCCGTATAATGCGGGAGATTTTTTATTTATTTAATGAACACACCTAGAATAATGAAGTTATAAAAGCAGCGGGAGTTGACCTATAGCTCCAAGGTTGTGTTTTATAAATGTAATTAGCTATATTATATACACACATACACACGGTAAGCGTGTGTGAACGTGACTGTTTTTATTAAGTTGGATAAATTGTACAAAATTAATTTATTCGGGGAATACTTTAGATGAGTTTGATTGTATTTTGGGCACCTTTTTTTTTTTTCTAAATTAAATTAGTTTCCGGCTCGGTTTAGGTTCTTCGTCTCGTACTCTTAAAAAATATGTACACTTTCTCTTTCATTTATTATATCATTCTTCATCGTCACCTATCGTTATATTTCATAATGGGTGGATTTTTTGATTTTTTTTTCCCCTTTTTAAGTCAACTCACACATATACACATAATCATATATATTTACGTATGTACTAATACGCTACACGTATGTTCATTTTATATACAAACACATATATACATGTATGGAATGTTTCTTTGTGTGTCTGTTGGAATGGATAAATGTATTTAGCCAACGTCGTTCGATTTCCGTTATATGCGGGTTCATATAAATAAGGGTAACGATATATTTGTTGTCTACACTGTTTTTTCTGATTATTGTATTTCTTGTTTATTTATTATTATTGCGATTATCGTTAGTAATATTATTATTATCATGATTATTATGCACGTATATAATACTGGTGGAGGATTATTACGTGTTTTTGATGCATGCGGGAGATGACTTATTACATCTGTTGCTTGATGTATAAGAAGATGCTGATGGTAATGAGTTAATTCTAATTCCGTGTTAGGGATCTCTCTCATATTTGAAATTTAGTGTGGAAAAACCAAAAGTAGTAATAATAATAATAATGATAATGTAATATTATTATTAACGATTATTATTATTATTATTACAGAATTACAAAGAAAAAAGTTTGATAAAAGCAAATGAATTTTAAAAACCGGTTCGAAGATTTTTTATATTCGTTTTATTTTTCTTCGAAATTATTTTTATTATATAATATACGTTTTTTATTACGTAAATTTAAAATTCAATTTTCTATATTCCTTTGAAAATATGTGTGTGTACGTGTGTAAGTAGGAGTTAATGTTTGTAAGTTTATTTAGGTGCTCGAGTATTTTTCCAGGTCTGGACGTGAAAATGTGATTACATCTGTGAATAAGCGCATTTTTTTTTTAATTAAATAAATAAATAAATAATTATTTTTTACTGTGTGGTGTAGGTATAATGACGCCGTGCGAAATGTTAATTTCGCTAATACGACTATTATTATATATTTTAATTGAACATTATGTTCAATTTCAAACGCACAGGCGTATTTCTAATACTATTAATCGGTATTACGAATACATGTATGAAATTTAATGAATAATTAATCATATTGAAGAAGCGAAAAGCTTCGATAAAACTTCGTTATTAGGACTTGTATTTTATATAACACCGCTTCTTAGTTTCCAATTATTATGGGATAGTATTTAATTAGTAATTTTTTTATAAAATATAAAAAATTCGTGCACTATAGGGTTAATAAGTGACTTAGTATAATAATAATAATCTCATTTATTCCAATATAATACGCAATGTTAAAATTTTAGCAATGTATTTATAATTATCTATTACAAACATTCGTACATATGTGCGAAACACATACACCGTTATGCGAATATATAAATAAATTTATAAAGATAGAAACACACGCAAGCGCATTCAGTTTGAATCGTAGTTCTACCATCCCCTACTCCAATTTTCGGCGAGTTTTTTTTCCAATAACGAAAATTAGTAGATGCAATTCGTATAACTCTTGTACAGTGAGTATTTTATGTGTTTTCAGTTTTCCAGTTGCAGTTCTGGATCGCATACCATAACACACGTTGTAATATGCTGTTCTGCAGCTTCGCTTCAAAGTATAAAATTCCATAAAGCAACAACTGAGCCCGGTATGATAACAATAATAATTATAATAACGTTCTATCTTCTACAAACGTCTGAAAGCGAATTTTTGCCAACCTATAACCGATACATTTTGGGACTCGTTCGTTCCAAGACGTAACTGTACGTCTACGTACGGATTAAATTACGCACAGGATAGGTCTATAAACCTGGTCTTTTACATGAAGTTTTTCACCTATCAAGGTTATATTCGTATTTATTTTTATTCGCCGAATAGACCGTTTTAATTTGCGTGTTGTCAAGTTTTGGATTTTGAAGGAATCGACAGTCCACATATATCGCGTTATCACATTATGTCTATATCAACCCACTGCCTGGGTGTAGGCATGTTCAAGACATTTCCAATGTTTCCTGTGATCAAATTGATTCCTGCATTTTTTACCATGTCATCTAACTACCGTGTTGGTGGTCTGTCTATTTTCCTTTTTGAATTCATTGGGCACCATTGCGGAATATGTTTTGTCCACCTGCCAAGTCATATATATATATATATATATATATATATATGTATATAAATAATAATATATATAAATAATAATATATATTTACTATGCCTTTATAGAAAATATAAATATTTTCGTACCGAATGTCATAGCCATTCTGTCCAGAAAACACATTGGTAAAAATATAATTTTAATAATATTTATAAAGAAAGAACTTATACGTAAATTGCAGGGGAAATTTAAAATACGAAGAAAAACCGGCTCTATTTTAAAAATAACAGTGTGTACGCACTTTTCTGATCAAAATGAACTTAGAAGTATCTTAATTTATTTGTTAACATTTAGGGTTTATAGCTGGTTTATTGAAAAAGGACACGTTTTATACGCTTGCGCTTATATCTTTTATATCGTGCCTCGTAGAGATTAATCGCCTATAGAATTTTCTATCGGAATATCCGAATATCGACAAACGTCAAAAAATTTCTCGTTGGAATTTTAACGTATCGTGTAAAGATTTTATTGAAGTAAATCGAGATTTATTCAATATTATTCGAAAGTAATGGTTTTGCAGTCACTTGGTTTCTATTACTTCGGTTAGTATAAGACCAGACTGGACAGGTATACAGTAATTTCGGTAAAATTACTTTTTTTTATATATTACAAAATTATTTGGCGTACATACTGCGGACTTTTCGTTAAATATAGGAAATAGACAATCCATTTGTTGTATTTTTCTATTTATACAATCGTTAATATGTTTGGTAAATGTAAGTAGTTTATCCACGATGACACCTAGAGATGCTTTACATGCTCATACGTATATATATATATATATACATATATTCTAAAAATACTTCGACGTGAATTAGCTTTTTTGGGCACCCTCAATGAAGGAATTACGTAGCGAATAAGCTTAAATATAGATTCAATACTGCAGCTTCTAAATAATTTTCACTTTTTCTTAACACTTCGAGCAGCAAGTTTTAAGTGACAGGATAATGTATTATGCAGCACCCCATTTAGGAAGATTTTATTTATATCTTCTCGTTTCAATCGTAGGAATGAAACATGACATATCCCACGATTATCTACGTAACGACATATGTAAAATTCTAGGAAAGTATTAACGTTTACCTACTTGAGACGTTTATTAGTTTCCCCCCACTTTAAATGGCTTCCGTTATGTTCAAAAATTACTTATGTACTAGTCTCTATCGGCGATCGATCGAAACGCGTAACTAAGAATATTTTCGTTTTGAAATTCCGATTTCGAAAATATTTTGGTTAGTTGGTGTATTATTATTATTTTGATAACGATATCCGCGAATCGAGCCGGTAAGTTATATTACTATATACGTATATTATTGTTTACTCCATCGAGATAATTTTTCGGTATTCAGGTAATTTTGATACGTAATATAAAGGAAATAGTATCGATTGTCGCATACCCGAAACCGTGACCCCGAGACAAAGTTCAGGAATTTATTTCATATTTTCGCTGGAAAAAAAAATAAATTCACTTCGAATTAGGCGTAAATTTTAAATATTGAAATCGAACAAAGCAAAAAATAATCATTTTATTTAAATCGTTAACTACTCGTTCGATCTTTCGGTGTATTATACTGATAAAATTACTTTCCTCGTCAGCAGGTCTTTAACACATCTTACCTACTCTAGATTGGCTTCGATCTACTGTTTATTATCGAATCGGTATCGGTTTATATTGTAGTCGGAAAACCTTATACGGCTGCTGATTATAACCTTCTTCAAGTCCCGTCTGTGGTTTCCAATTGTACAGACTAAAATCCGTTCCGTAATGCTGAACGACTTAAATATTCATTTCAGAAAAAAAAAGAAACGTTTTCCTTCGTCACTGTTTAAAATGTGTTTTTTTTCTTTCGCCCTTTCTTTTTGGACTCTTTTAAAGAAATTTTATCTCAATTTTAAAATTATGCCAATTAAAATTTGAATAGTATTATTAGAAACTAAGGTAAAAAATAGTTGAAGAAAGTGTTATATATAATTAGATCGGTATACGATTGTCACGATGGAAATAACATAAGTACAAATTTGAACGAAAAGGGACTGTCTAATATTAATATTTAAAGAAAAATCTAAATCAGCATCTATAATAGCGCATGAAAATCGGGGAAGGATGGAAATAGTACGGTGAAGGAATAATGTTCATTTTCAATAAGGAAGCAAGAAGACGATTACCAAAACGTAACCGGCGGATGGTGCTGATGAAAATACGAAGAATTGATGGAGCAACAGGAACATTATCGAACAACGATAGGTGAAGCATATTTGGTTGTACTGATTTATAATAAGCAGTTAAATAGGGGGGTTCGACCATAAAGAACGTCAAATATTCCTCGTGAGATGTTTTGATAGTAAACAGGGTACATAAGGAACAAGTAACTCAATATTATCGAAGGAATTGGCAAGATGATCGGCTAGATAATTCTCGATAATAATACCAGCATGACCTGGAATCCAAACAAATTTCGCTGAGATAACGTCGAACATCGTATAAATTCTACGTATAATAGGAGATGACCCATTCGGTTCTCGTGATCAGAATAATTCCGTTCCCTATAAGTACATTATTTTCTTATATAGTGCTACGATTACGAAAAAGGCCTTTTAGTATTTTCTTAGCGCCGTTTGCGAACGATGCAGTGAGTTTTATTGAGGATAGTTCTTAGAAAATTATCTGTAAGAGAATTGGCAAGGTGAAACACACCCTATTAGAGTGAAACGTGTCAGAGACGATGTTGGTCACCTACGTACGCATTGGTTAGACATATGCAAAATTCGGAGTTAGGTTCGATCGAGCAATATGACTATTTTACGTGGACACTACTACAATAAATTTCGCTTTAATTCCACGCTCGTGAAGTTGTCAAAGTTCTAATATACTAATTGTAATTCTGGGAGTCTAGACAGTTGTAAAAGAACACTTACGAAGCGAATGATAGGATATATTTTTTTCTATATATACATTTCCGCGAAAAATGATGAGCTCGCGTAAGGTATGTGGAAAAAAGTTAGAGATGTTTCAATTGCGATAGTAAAAGTCCGTTGTATACCTCTTTAATCATGAGTGTATGTGCTTTCATAAGCATTGTACTCTTTCTCCAATACTGATTCGACAATATGGAATTGTTAACTCCGTCTAGGAGACTCTTCGATGTATTGAATGAGCAATATCTCTAATCTAAACTGTATTATCCGGAAGGAAACCTTATGAGAGGAGTCTAAAGCCGTGTGGACTGAAATTTATGTCGTGTACTTTATTATGACTACGAAGGAGTGCCGGTAAAATTCCATCGCCGTTGTACGGAATTAGTTTTCATTTAGTACGATGAAAATATTTGTGAAGAACGAGTTGTAAAACTGGTTTGATTAAAAATTTAAAAATATCTTAAATAATTTATTATCATAAGCCAAAAAAATAAATTTTGCAACAAAGAACTAAGAATTATTATTATTAATTTTTTTTTAATGAACGCTTATTATTTTAAAAATGAACACGGACCACCACCAATGTTTTTTGAAGTATTCAAAAAATGTGAGAGAGTTTGATAAACAAGTTTTTGGATCATTTTATCGAACATAGTCTTGACGAGGGTAAATATGTTAAAAATAGTTTTGTCGAAAATGTAAATAAACTATCGACTATCGGGATTCGTCGGGCGAACTTTATCAGGTAATTTAAAGAGAATACTCTATCAACTAATGCGGCCTTAACATTAAAAGGCTTCACGCGCGAATTAAAAAGTACATTGCCAATGTCTTTCTGTGTAATTTGTATATAGTAAGTATGCTGATATGTATATATATATATATATATATATATATATATATATATATATATGTATATCATGAACCATAAAGCGGAGGAGCTATAAAATATTCTCGGGGTCGTAAATAAGGTAGTAAAATAAATCTGGAAGAATTCCATTATAAAATTGTTCATATATATATATATATATATATATATATATATATATATATATATATATATATATATATATATATATATATATATATGAGCGAATTGTTTGTGGTTTACATTTACCTATATACACCCACGTACTATGTATATGCGCATGTGTGTGTGTGTATGTCGACGTGCATATTACGAGTGCCGGCTTATATTGTAGAAAATTTATTTATATCGCCGTTACGAATCATAAATTACATGTACGCTTATTATCGATCCGAAATTTACCTACGATATAGCAAAACTCCTTTTTATTCTGCACCATGAATATAACAACGCGTTCATTTGAAACTGTATTTTCTATCGGAGTATATAATTTTTCGCGACTCGTAAGTATTTATTATTTTCCAACTTTCTCACTAATTATAAGGAACGACCGTTAAAAATTAATAGCGAATCGGATAATGAATTAATTTTAACGATCCGTGACTTTTTACCGAGAATTTGAGACGCAGTTTCTAGAGGATGGATATCCGATTTTCTCACGGATACAGTCGAAGTTTCGTTGATTATTAAGCCGGCTATAACAAGTGGTTGTAGTGGGTTTTATTTATTTTTTTAAATGAAAAAATTAGTAAAATGTTATCTGAAAAGTTGCAAATCGTAGAGAACATTCGCGAAATTATGTCTCGCAAAAGATACAATCTGCCGATTAATGCGATAAAAAAAAAAACAAAAGTGACGTGGGGAAGAAAGGACGCACACCGCGTATAAATATTCAAATTGAAAATAGAGTACTGGAGCAAATAGACAAATATTTAAATATCTCGGTCGTAGGATTACGAGTACGTAGAAATAACAGAATTCAGATGGCGCTATTGACATTTCATAATCTAAACAACTTTTTACGAAGTCGGTGAAGAATAGTCAAATGCTATGATTTTCCACGCTGTTACACACGGCCGTAGAAACTTGGATGTTTATGGCGGATCAAATAAAAATATTAGAATCGTTTGAGTTACGGCTGTCTAGACGATTACTTGCAATAGAGCGAATAGCCAAAATCATCTGGAGAATTTACATCTATTTCCAGACAGCGATATTTCTAGAGAAGTTGCCTTCGTTTATAGAAATATGAGTTAGTAACAGTATTACGTTGGGTAGGTTGTAAAGGCATTCCCATTAAACAATAAAAAAATAAAAACTAAGAAAAAATAAAATAAACGAGATTAAAGGTAAAACGAACAAGCGAATAAATACAAAATAAACAGAAAAGAAATTAGATTGAAAATTGTCAATTTGCGATAATACCTTAAAACGGGACTTTCTAATTGATTTGCAAAATATTGCTGTATCGTCCGCGTGTAAAGCATTCCGCGTGTTTGCTAATTTGGAAAAAATCGTAGGAAAGCAATGTGAATAAAATCGGACCCAAAATAATACCTCGTGAAACATCTTGATAGTCGATTTGAAATTATCCACCCTCGCATAAACTATTTAAAACGGTTATTTCTACAATAATCCGAAGTGAACGGTTATTTCACTTTATTTTTTTCTTCGTAATATTGTCAATCTAAATTGAGTATTTTTTACATTTTTTTTCCATTCTATATTTTGTCTAGATTGCATACATATTTATATTTTATTCTTTTACGTCTACTAGATAATGTCTTAATAGCCGAAAAGTTTAGTGTTATTTTTATATATGAAAATTTACTAATAGACATTCGCTGGGATTATTTTATAAATAAACTGATTTTTACTTTGATATGTTTTTTGTTTTTTTTTTTTTGTTCTGTAATATTGTACGTGTAAATTAATTATTTTTAAAAAATTTTATTTTAATTTTTTTCTTTTATATTTTTTATAAATTGTATATATTTTTATATTTTATACTTTTTTTACGTCCACTCGATGATGGCTAAATAGCCGAAAAGTTGTGTAGTCTTTTTATATAAAAATTTAACGATTTTAACGAATAGGTTTTTGTTGTTCCTTTTATAAAAATCGCTACAGCTCACACTGTTTAAAGTATTCTACGTCAACAAAATGTCTATCTGGTTACGATAGACAATTTTTGTTTCAGCGTTAAAAGTTTATATACAAGACGTTGCGACTGTGAAATGATTGAAATACTTTTCAACGAGATATATTTCAAATAATCTTCCGATCACTACCAAATAGTTTCGTGCCTTTCGTACTTTACGATCTTTATTGTAAGTAACCTGGCTGAAATATAACGTGTAATAGCAGGACGAGTTTTAGGCGGATAAATACATACTATTTAGTGTAGGACATCTACTGATGCAATGTGGGAGACGAAGATTTAATAAATAAAAAAGTAAATCAAATTCACTTTATTCTAGGCATCCGACCATCGTCAAAGGATTTAATAATAAAAACAAAAATTATAATAAAAAATATCCGGTTATATATATATATATATATATATATATATATATATATATATATATATATATATATATATATATATATATTCAAGACTCAACAATCAGATTTCGGGGCTACTATTATACTCAAATCGGACGGCTAGATATGAAGTGATTTATTATATATAAACTTTGTAGTAACCGAAAAGAAATAAACACATTTCGTTACTCGGTTCGATCGTCGTTATTTCTTCCGACTTTATTTATGATTATTATTATTATTGTTAATACTATCTTTTTTTTGTATTTAATCCGAAGCAAGGACACGCTACTAAAAACGACTAGTCCGCCAACCGTTGATCTTTCAAGAAAAGCGGTAGAGGAGGATTTTTAATAGAACCTGACAACCAAAAATATTATCATGTATAACTTTATATTCAGGTATTATATGTATATATATACACACGTATGTACATATTCATACGTAAAGCCTGTTTTAACCGTGAGAGTCACCATAGCTTATTACACATTCAAGGTGTTCCACCTTTTTAAAGACGTGATAAATGATTTCCTTTCAACTGTTTCTTATTCACTCGTTTTAACAAATCTCCCAAACGTGATAAATTAAATGAAAATAAATAAGATTAACAATAAACAGAAAAAAAAGAAAGATGATATAGATTATTCACACTTTTAAATAGCGACGCCTTAAAAGCATTCCCCCTCTCTCTTATACTTATACATACATATATACACACACACACATTATATATATATATGTATATATATATATATATATAATATATAATATATATATATAATATATAATATATATATATATGGAGTAGTGATTTTTTATCTCAAGGGAAACAATGCTAAGATTAATAACGTTATTAATTATTAACATTAGTGATTTTAACTTTACTGTTTCGTTATTTATTCTTCTTCTTTGAGTGCCATCTCCGTTAACGAAGTTTGGCTACAACTTTTGAATATTTCCTTCTGTCCCGAGCTAAAAATCTATTAGTTCAACAACCGATTTCCTTGTCCAAAAAAAAGCATGTAAAAATCCAAAAAAGCATGTAAAAATCCAAAAAAGCATGTAAAAATAAAAAAAAAGCATGTAAAAATAAAAAAAAGCATGTAAAAATCCAAAAAAGCTTGTAAAAATAAAAAAAAGCATGTAAAAATCAAAAAAAAGCATGTAAAAATCAGAAATAAAAAAAAAACGTATAAAATTTAATTTTTGAAGCTTTTTTTAAAAAAAAGAATAAATATTTTTACCCCTTTATTTATTCCTCCAATTAATAAATTATATATATATAAAATAAATAAATATATATAAGTATTAATTGGAGAATACATAAATAATTATATATATATATAATATTTTATGTATATATATTATTTATTTATTGTATATATATATATATATATATATAATATTTTATGTATATATATTATTTATTTATTGTATATATATATATATATATATATATATATATATATATATATACAATATTTTATGTATATATATTATTTATTTATTGTATATATACATATATATATATATATATAATATTTATATATATATATATATAAATATTAATATATAAGTATTATATATATATATAAGTATTATATATATATATAATTATATTAAATATAAATATTATGTTATTAGACATTTATATATTTTCAATAAATATATGTATATATCCTAATATAAATATATAACTAGGAGAACATTAAATTTAGCCAAAAAATCATCAAAAATACAATAAAAAGGAAATATAAATTAAAATAGCTTTTTTAAAAAAATTAAAAAAACATTAAAAAATCAAAAAAAGCATGCAAAAACATGATTTTTAACGTTTTTTTTTTAAAAAAACATTAAAAAATCAAAAAAAACATATAACTACCTCTGGATCTCTGGTCTCCTTTCTTCCATTCCAATATTGTTTGTAATATCTTGCATTTGTGATTGCGCATAATATGCCGTAAGTATGCAGTTTTTTTCTTTTTTTATAATTACCAGCAGCTCTTGGTTTTGACACGTTCGTTTTAGGACATCTTCAGCATATGCAATTTTTAGCATTCTTCTGAAAATCCACATTTCAAAGGCTTGGAGTCGGTTTAACGGTGCTTTTTTAGCGTCCATGCTTCCGATCCATACAGTAGCACTGAGTATACGTAGCATTTCACCATTCTATACCGTATATTAAGACTGAAGTTTTTATTACTGAATAGAGGCCTCATTTTTACAAATATTGCTCTTGCCTGTTCGATTGAACCCTTATTTCTGTATCTGGATCGATATTTTTCTGTTATATAACACCCAGGATTAAGCCCGCCGTGCACGACGTGGACGTACGAAACTCATGTGGTTGTTGTTTCGTTTCTCCGCCGATGGGACTAGCTCCATATGGCGGTCCACTGACTACTTACTAGATAAGGTGACTCTAGTTACAACAACGTGTGTCCCACAAGACCCGTTATTAATATATAATATATACACATATATATGTACACGTGCATACAGTTACATATATATATATATATATATATATATATATATATATATATATATTTATATATATATATATACATGGGAGTACTTATAATATATAATATATGTATATGTACATATAAATATATATGTACGCGTATATTTATATACACTTGTAATTACTAATAAGGCTATAAGATATATTTGGTTTATATATTGTGTATTCAGTGGGCAACTCGTACAAATTAAATGATTTTGCACTATAATTATACAACATACTTTATACTGATTGTTTAGTTTAAATAAACTTCAAACAATATATTATTAAAAACTTATTTTATTTAACTTATTGTAATTTGTTTGCATACGCGTTAAAATGTACATATACAAATGCAATAATTTTAGTAAGAAAAATGAAATAAAAATTATTTGCTTAACGATCGAATAGAAAGCGCTATATGCGCACAAATTAAAATCCTTCTTACCTGTTAATTATTTGGGTTATCTTTTTAGAGTGTTCTTGAATTTTAGTCAATTTTATTTATATGTAAATTTTTTAAATTTTAACTTATGCATATACCAGTGGCGATTATTTAGATATATATGCTTAATTTTAAATAATATCGAGATAAAAATCGGAAATTTGACGGAATAATTTCATTAAATTTAAATGTACATTCAATTTTATACAACTGCGACGAGTGATCATATTAGTTACACTTATATATTATATGTTGAACATTTTCTAATTCATTACTCTTTTATTATCTCCAATTATGTTTATATATATATATTATATATATTATATATATATATATATATATATATATATATATATATATATATATATATATTAATACTTTACTACAAATTTACTACAAACGTTACTGCTTTAATTAATCTCTAGCTTTTTTCTCCAGATCTAACCATCAGTTTCCTTTTTCTTCATCATAGCCTCTTCTCACAGGTTACTTTTGCTTGATCGTATTCTTTATATTTTTTAAGCGCTCTGTATAGCGCTATTAACAAATAATGATAAACGCAGAGAATGCAATATCGAAATTGATTCACCAGATCACACATTTCTGTATATTGTACTAAATTCGAGTACATAGGAGCTGGATACAACATGCGAGAAAACTACAACTGGTTCAAGAATAAAAACAATACAATTAATACATTAGGATATATAACTACAATATTAAAAAAAAATGAAAAATATATTTTCAGCTTTCTCCCTTTGGACATGAAAGTAGAGAAGACACCGATAAACCATTGGTCAAACGGACTTCATCTACAAGGATTTTAAAACGTTCTATTTATTTACGTTGATTTATTGGAGAGTAGTGATTTTATGAATTAACAAAACAAAATAAAAACAACGTTAATCACTATAAAATTTATTTTATTTATGCAAAGATTTTCGACTTTAACGTCATTTTTGTATTTGCTCGAAAATGACACGTGTTAAAGTCGAAAAGCTTTGCATAAATAAAATAAATTTAATAGTGATTAACATTGTTTTTATTTTGTTTTATTAATTCTATTTATTTGTTAAGGTTATTGTAATTTTATTTATATAAATATCTATACTTAAATAATGAGAATAAATAAATAAATATATATATATATAAAAAAAATATAGCACGTATTCTAACAATGTTTTACACATATTCGATTTTCTACATATTCACGTAACACACATATAATCGTTTATATATCTGCTCAAAAGTTTTATAATAAAATTAAAACTTTACCGATTAATCATCGTGTAAAAATTCTTAATTAATATATTTTTAAAAAAATTTTACTGGACACACGTACGACGATTATGAATTGACCGTAATAATTGAACGACTACAAAAATATTAATTGTTGAAGTGAAACTTCTACTGGAGCGTTGTATATGGGGAGTTAACCTGTAAAACGAACGAGCGAGCCAAAGGCTTATACATTTAGGCAGCAAAGATTTGAACGAAATAACGAATAACCGCGCGCGCATGCGTAAGAGGAAGAATACAAACGCAACAAATTTTTACGCGTATATATGTATATATATATATATATATAATTAGGGGCTACCCATGAAGGGGTATTAATGGGGAACCTCAATAGGAGTAAAACAAAAAAAGGTTTTGTACAAATCCGACTAAAATTCTCCAAGTTATACACGAATATCCATCATTATAGGCAATAACTTGTGATCATTATTTAGGAAAGCTTTGGGGGAGAAAGCAAACTAAAACTTTGCAGATGCACGGCAGTTGGAATGAAAACCCGTCCTTTCAATAGCCTTCGCGTGTGGGAAGTCTACATAAAACAAAAAGATCGATAATTTATATATATATATTTGATCGTTTTTATGTGTATATACACACGCACACACACATATATATATATATATAATGTATATATATTTATTGAAAAAAAGATCGATCAAACGTTAATATTTTAAGGAGAATAATTTTTGCTATATATCTTGCCATCAGAAAAAACCAAATTCGTCAAAATAACGTGTTTTATGCGTATATATATATATATATACAGTAAAATCCGCTTAATGTGATCGCAAATGTCCGAGGGGATATCGATAACATTAAGCGGCTGATAACATTAAGCGAAAAAAAAATCGAGTTGAAAAAAATTTTTTTATTGCACGTACATATATCACATACTTGATTCTAGCTTTGAAGTACATACCACAAAGTGCGTTTGATAAAATAGATACGTAGGTTAATATGATTAGGCATTACTTACCCTTCGGAAGGTAACGTGTCAAAGAACTTTGTTTCAAATTCTGAACGAGTAAATTTTTAACAAGTTTTTCTGACGCATAAGTATCATTGAAATTATCAACAGTGCCTCTGCACTGCACAAATCGTCGAATGGTTGCGAGGGCATCTATAACTTCTTTGTGAGAGGGTACACTATTTTCATTTTCCATTTCCTCCTCTGATGATGAAAGCTCTTCGTCGTCGTGATTTAAAATGTTGTCGCATACATCTTTTTCAGTCACAGGAGCAGCAGTAGTCAAATTGGAATCAATATCGAGCCATTCTTCAAATTCGACTTGCAACAAGTCATCGGGAAAAGGGAGTTCACAAAGCACTTCGACCTGTTCTGATTTTGGAACGAATCCTCCTTTTTTGAAGCAGTTAGAAATTGTTAATTTAGTAACTGAATCCCAGCCATGCTTCAAGAGATGGAGAGCTGATAGAAGATCAGTTTTCGTACTTAATTCGGCCGCCGATAAGCCTTGCATGTTGCCTTCGATCTGTTCCAAAACTCGTTGTCTCATTTCGTTGCGATAGTACGCCTTTAGGGTCCTAATTACGCCTTGATCTAACGGCTGAATTAATGAGGTGGTATTCGGCGGCATAAAAACAATTTTAATGTGGCGTAAAGTTAGGTCGACATTATGAGCTGTACAGTTGTCCACCAGCAAAAGAATGTTTCGATTTAAGCGTCGGTCCCATTGCACCAACCATTCTTTAAAAATTTCCAACGTCATCCAGGCATTCTTATTAGCCGAATATGAAACTGGTAGGTTTTTTACGTTCTTGAAGCATCTTGGATTTTTACTCTTACCGATAACCAGCAGTTCTTCTTTTTCACCGGACATACTGCAGCAGCATAGCACTGTAATTCTATCTTTGGCTACTTTAAACCCCTTCAACGCTTCACTTTTGAACACGTACGTGGTTTCAGGCAGTGCTCGGTAGTAAATCCCGGTTTCATCAGCGTTAAATATGTCATCAGGAGAATACTGATCAATTAAGGTAGGCCAAACATCTTTGATCCACGACTCAGCCGCAGAAACATCAGCGTCAGCTTGTTCGCCGCACGGCTTTCTATAAACTAAGTTGTGCCGATTCGTAAATCTACGAAACCAGCCTTCTGTAGCAACGAAATCTTCTTTGCCTAACTGTTTCGCTAAACTTTCCGCTTTTGCA
Organism: Coronaproctus castanopsis; assembly: GCA_032883995.1. Lineage (NCBI taxonomy): Eukaryota > Metazoa > Arthropoda > Insecta > Hemiptera > Monophlebidae > Coronaproctus > Coronaproctus castanopsis. Next base: position 77,169,763 of record CM065052.1, on the reverse strand, counting down.
CGTAAAATCGGACCGTTAACTGACGCGTTCTTGTCACGTACCTGATCGAACCATCCAACCAAAGCTGTTTCAACTTGTTCATCTTTACCGAATCGTTTTCTTTTACGCGAAGTGTTCCCGTTGCATATCGTCGCAGTTTCCAATTCTTCTCTCGACTTCAAAATTTTACATAATAGCGGTTGCGAAATTCCTAATTTTGATGCTGCTTCACGTTGAGATATGGGTACAAGCGCGTCATACTTTCGTAAAATGTTTACTTTTTCCGAAACACTGCAATCGCGACGTTTTGGTTTCGACGACATTATCATAAGGAAAGCGATGAAACAACTGTATACGAAGACGATTTGTTATCAACTTCGTTATATGCATAATTGTAGGTACACATTCAATGAAAGAAGATAAGAAACGAGATTTATTGAAAAACCTGCTCTGATTGCGATAACAATAAACGACGTCTTGATCACATAAAAGGGGGAAATTTGTGTGTAAAAAGGACAAGAAATCGGGACCGAAGCATTTTGATAACATTAACCGAATGATAACATTATCCGGCTTCACATTAAGCGGATTCTACTGTATATATATATATATATATATATATATATATATATATATATATATATATATATATATATATATATATATAAATACGTGTAAAAAACGTACTTACAAAAATGAATTAAAATATTAATGCCATGATACACATCGTTTCGTTTTTACACATATTTAGAGGCAATCACATAAATATGCATAAACATATATGTATTTTATAGACACCATAATAATAATAATAAATTACGGACTATATTTGATCTGGGCTAACATTTCATAACAATTTTTTTTTTTAATTTTCTCGCTTTATTTAATTGTTAATCGATAACGATTCTTTAGTCAGACATAAATACGCTTTCCACGTGTATGATGTACAAAAATTAGCAACGCTCCGACTTAAAATATCGACTGTACCGTTTCTAATTGAATCGGGAATTATTATTTCCTTACATGTTTCGATAAAAAATTTAACTACAATTACGTCGTTCGCATTACGTTACAAGGTTACAAAAATTATTTATCAATCTGCACGCGAATGAACGTTTCACAATTAATTTTTGTTTTCGATATGCATTACACAATTATATTTCATATTAATACGAGGATGAATTTTATAAATAGTATTGATAATATTATCATGTATATTTGATCGATATTGCAATTTAAGTGTTTGGATATATATATATATATATATATATATATATATATATATATTATATGTGTCTTTTTGACGTATATAGAGTACTTAATTATATCGGGAGTAATAATAGTAATACTTGTCATCGCTTATTGTTATTATAATTGATCGTTGTGAATAAAATTGCGTTGCAAATAATCATATTGAATTGCGAAAAACGTACATTATTTTAAATTCAAATCTTTCATCAACAAATCTAAACGCGCGAGCACTATCGACGAAATATTAATATCATTAAATATCTGCATATTATTTATCATCGTTATTAATTTTTATCATTTTATTCTTATTCAATATAGTTTTATTGCCAATTATCTAATTTAGTATGTTTATCATCGTGTAAGTATCGAACTGTTTCAGTTTAAAAAAAAACTACCTAAGTGGTTTTTATTACCAACTGTTCAATGTTTGAACATTCAGTAATACTCTTATGTATTCATTATATATATTTCAGGCTTTCCTAATGATTTTTTTTTTATTCCTGTATTATATGTATTATTATTTGCGTTCAATGTTTGAACATTCAGTAATACTCTTGTGTATTCGTTCAATGTTTGAACATTCAGTAATACTCTTATGTATTCATTCAATGTTTGAACATTCAGTAATACTCTAAAGTTTTTGTATTCATTATATATATTTCAGGCTTTCCTAATGATTTTTTTTTTATTCCTGTATTATATGTATTATTATTTGCGTTCAATGTTTGAACATTCAGTAATACTCTTGTGTATTCATTCAATGTTTGAACATTCAGTAATACTCTTATGTATTCATTCAATGTTTGAACATTCAGTAATACTCTAAAGTTTTTGTATTCATTATATATATTTCAGGCTTTCCTAATGATTTTTTTTTTTTATTCCTGTATTATATGTATTATTATTTGCTCAATTCACAAGGTTTTAATTCGCGTTCTGTTGGATTAAAAGCTGTTTCGCCCCTGAGTTTGTGATTCTGCAGTCTTAATTTATGCTTTCTTGCCAGTTCTTTTATCAGCAGTGACACTTCTGTTACATGGACATGTATAGAGGAGATATTTTTATTTTTGTTGTAACTTTCAATTACCCTTTTTTCATGTCGTTTGATATATTTCATATAAAAAAATTAGTACCTACAACCTTTTTATTATTAGCTAGCACACTGGGACTTTTACGTATTAATTTGTACACTTACGTATATTATATATGGACATATTATTGTTTATATTCTGATGCGTGTTTTAAAATTTATTTGCCTTACAAATTCAGCTGTAAAAAAATGTTATATTTCTAACTTACATTTGAAATATTGTTGTTTTATGATATAACTATGACTAATTTGAATTTACATCTGATTTATCTCGCTATTCGTGCACATGATCCGTATTTGGGAGCATGTTATATCTGAATGTTTACTTTTGTAGTTTTATGTTCCTTGAAATGTATTGATCGATCGATTGATTATTATTATTATTGTAATTATTATTAAATCGAATTGACATATTATTAAACGAGTTCGAGTAGATTATATCGAGATGTTAGAAATTGCGTTTTATCGTGGTTGTAGAATTCGCGATCGAATGAAATAATTCCATTACGAAGTAATTAACCGACGCATCTAAAACATTGCAATATGTTGGACGTGCCTTCTCAATCGAAAGCGAGGTGGTCCATTCTTTCAGTCTACCGATCATGATCAGTCCTAGCGGCTGAGATGGTAATCTTGCTCCAGTGTTTGCTGCAAATCACGGATTTGCCTACTGGCCAGTATGTGATAGTGACCGACTCTTACCAGTACATTGAAGTGAGAACGATGTATCAAATACGACATTCTTGAATTAAGTGAACGTAACACCAGCATCACTTTCATTTGGATTCCGAGTCATCGAGGGATAATAGGCCGTGATGAGGTACACCGTGCGGCACAAGGGCTTACTCAAGTTCACTTGCCGATAACGCTAGAAGAAGATAATATTATAGCCGGAAAATCGTGGACTCGTGAAACCAGTCTTTCCATATTCGGTCAAGTATACCTAGCAACAACTATATAATAAATGCTAAACTTGATAATTTTAACGAGTAATATCCTTATAGGCATTAGATACTCGTAAAAAAACACACTTTTGATTAATATTTTAGATTTTCCGCGCGAAATAAAACGACGATTACGTAAATTAATTTTTTTAAATGTTATTTCTGTTATTATTATTTTTTAGTATTTTATCGCGATGGTAGATTTTTTTAAATTTTATTTCTGTACTTTATTATTATTACCTATTATTGTTACTATTATTATTATTATTATTATTATTATTATTATTATTATTATTATTTTTAGTATTTTATCCCGAAGGTAGATTGATTTTTGTTTTGTCACACCGGGTCTTTTGACCACAATTGACATTGATGACACGCTGTCGTATTTTTATTAACTCATTTCCCAATGGAAAAGAGCCAACGTCTATGTATATATTATCCCTACAACTTTAGACAATTATGTATGCTCAGTTTACCACCTCCCCAGTCCATACACCGGTCAGGTGTGAGAGCACAAGTATTGATGATATTGAATAATGAACGCTTATTCCTTGTCCCCTCTATAAATGCAAGCATCACTGCGACCCTCACCTTACACCATGTACATGGGCGAAGGCAGAGTCATTTCCGAATAGAGTATTATTTTCGACCATTAGGTCCACAATCGAAGTATGCTGCCGTATTCATGTCATAGTTATGTAGGATCAAGGATATCTTGTGTCCACGTTCTTTTTAATCTTCTACGTGGATTACTAGGCAACACTGGCCGATACATGTTCGATATTTCAATGTTTGAGTTATTTTTTAATTCACTGAAAAACTTCTTGAATCGTTCGATATCGCGCACGCACTCTATCTCCAAATCATGGTGTAGTGTGATGTTGGAAACAAAGTATAGAGCATTAGCTATTGAGCTAAGTATCTTCGAGCTGCTGAATCCGATTTAGATTTGATGTAGCTGATGTACCGTAAACAGAGAACTGAGACGGATGTGACTGGGAACAGAGTATTACCGCTGGTGCATTGGTCGACCATATTCGCTAAACGGACAACCCAATCGAAGAAGATACACGACGCTAATAGCACAGCTAAATACACTATTCGCTTACATAGTAGACTAGATACTGATCTTTGACTGTATTTTTTGACACATATGCTGAATATGTTGTTTCCACGTGTGGTCGTCGATCGAGAAACAAGCCTAGGTATTTGACAACAGTTGCAATTTACAGAGGAACGATATTTTTATAATTTTAGAAATATTTATATATATGGATGTATGAAATGTGGCGATTTCACCGATACAACGAATTAGCGTCGTGTATCTTCTTCGATTGGGTTATCCGTTTAGCGAACATGGTCGACCAATGCACCAGCGGGGTAATACTGTGTTCCCAGTCATATCCGTCTCAGTTCTCTCATATTGCTGATTCTAGTCAAGTCTTTTATATTTTCAAGCCTCGAAATGTTTTGACTTATCGTGTTTACATTTTCCAAAATATAACGTAAAATACAATTCAATGCTAGTGCATATCGAAAAGAGTTCGTAATTTATATTTTATTATTACTATTTTTTTTTTTTTGTGTACGAATATAATGTGTATAGGTTTATGCGGTACGATTGTTTCTATACAGGTACCACAAAAGGTGATAATTTTTTATATAATAACGACGTTTATTTTATACGTAATTCATTTTTGTATGTTTGCGTATATCTACGATTAATTAAATTCGTTTCGTATTTTTTTTTATTTTTATTTTAAACGATTTTAATTTTATTTATACGGAATATGAAATAATTTATTAACGAACATTTTACAACTTTTATTTATAAATTCTATCGTTTACGGTACCTCGTTTGTGAATTCTAACCCGCGTGCAGTTTATGAGCTCAGTCGTATTTTATTTCGATATTTAATGAAAATGCGATGATAAATTAAATCGAATTGAAATTATCAATTTACACTGTAGACGATACGATGGGGCAGTAACGAGATACTTTTGGTTAATTATTTATCGCTACTTAGTATCATTTATTTAGCTTTGTAACTGATATAAGTTCATTGTACTCTTATTGTAAAATAAATTAATTCGATTTGATTATTATTGTAGTATAACAACTATTTTTAGTACTATCATTTAAACATATTTTAACTGAAACTACAAGAAAAATTGTTTCCTAATTCGGCGGTGTATATTTTTACCATGTACGTTTTTTGTGTTCCGTTTCGATTTGTTTGAATTGCTAGCTTTATATAACAGTAATAATAATAATAATAATAATTCTTATTATAAATAAAGAAACAATTATCTAAATGCACCGATTCCAAATATCAAGTACGAATTGCATTTGTTAGACTATTATGAGTTAACAACTCGCATTATTACATCATATCCGGTCGTATCGATTTCTGCGACCGACATACCGGAAATTTTAAAGTTTCTTCATCCGTATCGAAATATAATTTATCCGAATCAAAGGTGCCAAATAGGTCGCGCTTGAATAAATCTGTTCGTTAGTATGCACCAAGTTCGCATCGATTTTCTTCCGCCATTTTCCATTTGTTCCAAGCTGTACTCAGTTGGTGTCACTCCACTTCTTATCCTGTTCAAGGTGCGCAATAAACTAAAATTTAAATAGTTTCTCGTTGGAAGTGATTCCGTTACAGTTACTAGCGCTTTAGGTTGTTCAGTAGACTTCACCGAGATTTTCAGCTCTTCGACTGTTCCCCTTAAAGGCTACGTCTCGATTTTAATCTTCCGTTAGCGAGTCATAGTTATGTTAGTGGGTGGTGTTCGTTGTGTTATTTACCATCGTTCACTTTATGCTGCTACACTGCGTCTAATGTCGATTGATGCGACGCAACTTATGTAACGGTGTTGTTTTTAATTAGTATGTGCCGATCAAACTCTAAACTGGACATGCATTCTCTTATGATAGGTAGCAAAACTAGTCCCGATGTTCGTTTCGCTACCCATTTAGTGTTTTTCAATTTATTTCTTGTTAATTTTAATTGTTTCACAATATCTTCTAAATGTTAATGTTCTGTCTAACTGTTAAATACTTAGGGTTCTCGGTGTGACTGAGCTTCGTATCGTTCCATGTGATTTACAGTCGACGTTTAGCCTGTTGATTACGCGGGTCGCGTGTATGAGTTTTCGTTAAAATCCGGGTTTTGGTCGGTTAACGACGTAATATTCATCAAGATTTCTGATCATTTCATCAGAGGGTTTGTTCTACAGCCTGGAACGTGTTGTTTTGTGCTACGATCACAAGATCATAAAGGTTTGTAGTTTTACCACGAAGCAATACATTTTTTGCCTCTTCTAAGTACTGTATATTTTTTTCCATTTCACAGCACGTCAAAAACCTATTTTTTTAAATAATCTTTTAATAACATCGTAAGTGTTTTCGTGTAAATTTTAAATCTCGGGTTACATCATATACATTTCTATTAAGCGCGCAACGATAAAATTGTAATAGAGAAAAATGTATCCTGTGTAGCGTTCTACGATAATAAATAAAATAGTGACGGGAACACGATTATTTTCATTTATAAGGTCGGTTACTTTCGCCCGGCTACAGCATCATCTAGTGTTGGTCCATATAGTACGGGATGTAGTGATTTCATTTATAAAAACGGACAAAGACAGAGTATATATATATATATATATATATATATATATATATATATATATATATATATATATTTATATATAAAGTAATTATCGAATATTTTTTATTTCAACGAAGCCTTTCTATAGTTACGTCATATTTAGGTTATAGAATTAAGTAAACGATAATAAAATAAAGCGATAATAATAATTATTATAATAACAAAACAAGCGTCTCAGTTTGAAACTAGATATGTTATATGGTTAGAAATTATTATATTTCTTACATAGTATTTTTGTTTTACTAATAGAAAATAAATAAAATAAAAATACCCTTCGTATGGTGTCCAAAATATATATATATATATAAATATGTATGTATGTAGGTATATAGGGTGACCTAGAAAAGACGTAGGGTTCTGTTGTTTTTTTTCAAATAACTCAAAAACTGCTCGACAAAAATTTTTGAATGGAATATTTTATTTCAAAATAGGAAAACGATAGATTAACTTACAATCATCTGTGGAACACAATATCGTACAGACACCGCCATTCGCAACAATACACATTCATTCAGTCTTTACAAAATTTTCGAATACTTTTTCCAGCATAGGTCGCTGAATTTTTTAAATTTCTTCAGAAATCCGTGTTTTCGGGTCTTCCAGATCACGTGGACGTGTTTCGTAAACGCGGCTCTTAAGCTATTCCCACAATAAAAAAAAATCATGTAACTTTGAATTCTTCTCGAACCTCATATATATATATATATATATATATATATATATATATATATATATATATATATAATATGAAAGTAATCAATTGGGTTCGACTCTTGCGGAAGATTTACGTCAAAAAGAAAGTGCAAACGAACGATGAAAAAATTATCAGAATTTGTGGGGCCAATGTTCTTGACGTTTAACGTTTTCTTCATAAAAACTGCAACCGCAACAAGGTGCAGATTCAACAAAATTCATCCTCCTAGAGTTATTCTATGACGCGGTGATCTGATTAACCAAGTGATTCGAAGATTGCGCTACTGTAGAAACTTCAACGTACTGATGAAGTTCTATATCTAGTCAGGATATTCGTCGTCCTAAGCGGTTTAAAATAACAGACCTTGTCATCGACGTATCTGATCGCTGGAACAGACAACCTTCTGCAATATGTTGTTTCGTACAACGTTTTATAGTTAGCGATTATTTACGTTATTAGTAAATATCGCGTTATTTATTGACGATAAAATAAAATAATCGTCTCATTACATCGTGTTGCTTTATTGCGGGGCTGTCGTGAATCACCCATGTGACCTGGTATAATCACGTGATTCGTTTCGATCGTCAGCTGCTCGTATTATTCGAGTTTATAACCTCCTTTTCAGCTTTTTAATTAATATATTCTTCCGTTTATTTCTTTTATTTCTCAATTTTTCGATCGATGGTCAATGTTCCCTGAAATTATTAAAATCGCGACGCTTCTAAGTACATAAGTCCCGTTTTCCCTTCCGCTAGCTGGGGTATTTTATATTATTCGTGTCGCGAATTTCAATTTCGGTATTCCACCAGCTTTCTCTATACAAATTACGAAGGCGACGAGGTTACTAATATTAGTAGAGATCGCTTCTCGGCCTGTTGGCTAAGATCAAAGTGTAGTATCTTATCAGTGGGAATATTGTTATTCGGCCGAACAATTTAGGAATATTCAACCTTCCCAGTAATTCCCTGGTTCTTCAATCTTCCCGCCAACGTAGAAAACACAATTTCGTTTATTCGTATTATACGTCGCCTAACGTTTAACGTCGACAACATTCCGTACGTTCTATTTACGCACAAATTAACCTCTTCGCCATTCTGTACCCATCTTTACGATGCCGATCAGATTGCCGATGAAAACCACCTATTTTTCAGCTGCAGTTATTACAGACTGTGTATCAATCGAAATTCCTGTCAGGTATTGTAAGCCAAGGAATCCCTCTCTCAACTAGTCTCGGATGTCTGCTCAGCTCACAGAATAATAGCGTATACATTCTTATATTTGATTACATATTAGCCTGTAAGACACGTCGTCCGTTCGCTACAGCCCTGGGTGGAATCACAAAAGCCCATTTATATATATATATATATAAGGAATACTAGAGATGTAAGGAACAAGATTTATCTAAATCTGTTCAAAAGCCGGATATAAAGTTTTCATCGGACATCCTATAGGCGAAACTTGTACACGCAATAAGACGGACAAAAATCGGAAAAGCAACCGGGTTTGATGTTTTTGATGGAGTATTTCTTAAAATTGTAAAACATATCGGATCCGAAATTCCGAAGCGATGAAATATTAGCTGAGCGTCTATAATGGAAGTGCGCTAAGTTCTGGTCGTACCCTGGCTAATTGGAAAAATTTGTCGTTTACGTAATACGTATCCTTTTTTCGATTATTTTCCGATAATCTCGACGAGAATTATCGCGTTAAAATTATCTAATTATAAATTTACGATTAATATTCTGTATGAAATAAAAATATTGACGCCTCGGTTTTTATTTTAATCAACCATAAATGAGAATTCCGAATAATTTAATCGTTATTATTATTTACTTTTTGATAAAAACTGTTAATTTATTAGGAACGAACCTCGTCAAATATTAAAAATATTAATCTGGGCGGGGCGCATAGATTATAGATTACGAAACGCGTTATTATCTAAATCCTCGTTGAAATTATCATCGTTATTTTCGTCTTATTATTATTATTATTATTATTATTACTACTACTACTAATCCTAACGTCGTGTTCTTCGTTCTTGGGATAATTGCATTTTAAATATAATCCCGGATTCATTTAGTTTAGATTTAGAGTAACGTTCGGTTTTGCTAATACGCGTTCTCAGCGATTACGTAAAATACAAGAATCGACGTAAAAATACAATTCGAGTAAGTTGGAGTTTCCGTTTTTAATTTCTCGTTTATAAATTTCGTCCATATTAGATAATAATTTTTAATAATAACGCGGCTTACTATCTTATAACGAATACGATTTTGATTGTACGATTTTCAAATCTTACACGATTGCCGGAAATTCGGGAAATAAAATCTAACCTTTTCAAACTATTCCCTCCGTGTCTCCGTGTCTCCGTGTCTCCGTGTGCGGGTTAATAAACAAATTACCGGAATCTCAGAGCTTGTGTCATTTACGACCTTGTAACCGTCAAAACTAGTCGATATATATATTTTTAAAAAATAAAATTGCGGTTGTATATTTTCATTTCATTTATATTATTTTGTTATTAAGTATAATCGAAGCAGCGCTGCGTACTTTTTCGCATTTTCGAAATATTCTACGACGCCCGTTCGGACTAATTTTGCATAGAAAATCGGTAGTTACACATTTCGCTATAAAATTAAAAAATAAATATATACTTTGAAAAACAACAACAACTCGGTATCTCCGATTTATTGGTCGTGATTCAGCAGTTGCAATTGGCCCGACTTCGATTGCCAATTACGCAACATCGTCATTAGAGAAGATGCTATGAGTACCACCGTCGTGATATTTCATTCCGTAATTGTCTAGAACGCATCTCCGTTTATATTACGCAAACTAGTTTGCTTTTTTTTTTTCAAATAGTATTTTCGTTACAAGTAAACGTGTAATATATATATATATATATATATATATATATATATAATTTAGTACTGTGTGTTTCACGTATAGTTTAGAAGTAAAGTTTTCATATGCCGGAGTCATGATTGCAGAATGTTATCGTTGATTTTTTTACGTCTATTGTGGCGAATTCTTTTCATCGTTCGGATATAGATACTTCTTACACGTCTTTCTCTTCGCACAAAAGCGATACAGGTTTCTATGCGCGTATAAGACGTTGTAGTACCCAACGAATGGGAAAGTATGCAAAATTTAAACGAATTTTTATTTTTATTTTTACCGAGGATGTCTTTTGGTCGGGAAACAGGTTTTATTTATCATACGGTATATGAATGTAGTTGATGGTTACCTTTATCATCGTATCTTCGCGCAACACGATTCCGATATATGTTAACTAATATATTTTTTATTTAAAGTCTCGACTTCTCGCTACGTAGAATAAGTTTTTGCTATTTTTATATAATCAATGTCCGGAACCGAACTTCAACAAAACTAAATATATCCTTAATCAACGATCACAATATACCCCGCACTCGGTTAATCATAAAAAGCAAAAATACAGTTAATTGCCATATGTATATTTGGGAAGTACAATAAATGAAATTTGGGATTAAACCCAAGAATTAAAATGCAGAATCAGATATAGCGAGGTACGCATTTTATAAAATGAAAGTGTTATTCGCATGGAAGGATCTAAATTTACAAACAAAAATGAGACTAGTGCGATGTTACACTTTTCAATACTCTTAGATATGTCGAAAAAGCTGAGTGGCTTCGAGATGTGTTTATATCGTCGTATTCCGAAAATTCCCCGGACGCAGGAAAATATGTTTTATTTAAGATAAACGAGGAATTGGAAATCCTTCTTCTTCTTTTCGTGTCCGGTTCGCTACGTTTAATTATATTTTATCGTACCAGTATTCAGCCAGAATTAGCCTTGTCGTTTGCTTCGGTGACATCATGCATTGTACACGTCGTCGGGTTCATTTTACACTCCAGTATGTGCGGCATTGTCTGGAGTTCTCCGCACTGACATTTCTGTTAGACCCCATTTGATCATCGACGATGCATTCGGTTCATATCGACCATTTCTCTTTATATTCTGGCGCCAGAGTTTCTTCAGGTGGTCTCACGGGGTTTGATAGAGTTTTTTTTAATCCGTAGGGATATGCGTTCTTTTTCAGGTTGTGACCTCGGTGCATTAGTGCTTTTCACGAAGCTATTTCTCGACTCGAGTCTATATGATGCCACCTCGGTTTGACCATACATTGGATGTCTCTCGTCTCGACACTAGGCCGTCGGCTATTATATGGCGTCTTATATGTGGAGGCGCTATTATTCCGTTCAGGAGATAAAGGTTTCTTGTTGCGGCCTGTAATTAAACGGCACGATTCGTTTAAGGCAACATACACATGTTTTACATTAGACCTAGCCTAAGCAGGGCAGCCGTACTCTGCAGCTGAGAAAACATCAGTTAACGGATATGCACTTGAAGAAGAAGATATATATCAATATGTACTTATATACATATATGTAATATATGTATATACATAGGTATCTGCGTACCCATCGTTCCAGATAACAGACCTTGAAGCGAATGTGTCTATATTTTTAATGAAGCAGTAAACGTAAACATAATTTATTAATGCGGATTGTATTATTTTTTAAGAACATTTACTTTATTAATTTAAAAACACGATAATAATAAATTATAAGAAAGTTATACACGGGAAAGATGTTGCTAATACTTAATTACCGATTTCGTTCTTTTATCGTCATGAGTAAATTATTATGTTGAAGTGTAATTAGATGAGGATTTTAATGTTTTGTTAATTTGAAAAAACAGTATTCATCGATGAGTAATTTTTCAGGGGCTAAACGGGTAGCCTACGTACGTATCGATATTTAGTCGAAAACAGTCTTCACCGGTTGCGTCTTCATGAGGACTGAATGTACCATTCAATCCTGATGATGTTCTGTAACCAGTGAAACTAAAATAGGCTGTTTTGATTACTGTATTATGTATATATGTTGTCATCCGATATAAAAGTGTTTTTATTTTATTTAATTTATCATCAACGAGGAATCATTACAGACGTACCTTCTGACATAGTTACGTACTTGTTTATTATATGATGTTCGCGAAAATTGATGTTCTTTTCCAGGGTGTAATCGTTATATTATTTATAAATGCACGAGGTCTATGAGGTTATCCTTGTTATAAAATTAGGCTTGGAAAAGGGTCATATATCGTAATATTTTTTTTTCGTTTTTTTTTTTAATACGTCTTCTTCTTCATAGTGCCATCTCCGTTAACGGGGAGGTTGGCTACAACGAGTGAGAAACTGGTCCTGTTTCTGGCCGAATGTATTATAGTTCATTGGATGAGCAATACGTATAGAGCGATAAATACAGAAAGTGACAAAGAAAAAGTTGAATTAAAATATGTGCACGTGATATATATATATAAAAGATATTCAAATTCCAATTATATATTTATTTCTTCTTCTTCAGACTCTTCGAAATAGGTATGATACTATTCTCTCTATTGTTGTCTGTTCTTAAGGCTATCTGTAACTTTCCCGATATTTAACTGTTCCCCGATATATTTTTAATCCGGTCTGTTTTTCTTATTCCCAGGTTTACTTACAATATTTTCCTAAAGATATCTTTGAATAAATTATATTTATTATCTTTCATTAATTGGCCGTTGCTCTTTCGCTTTAACGTGTTCACTAATTATCTATTTTCATGGTGGGTAATATTTCTTTATTGGAAACTTTATCAACCGTGGTATTTTTGATATTTTTTTTTGTAAAGTCACATTTCAAATGCTTGTATCTGTTTATCGATGCTGTTTTTGATGTTAAAGTTGAGATATAGATTGAGTGAACGTGAAATTAATTTCGAATTGAAAAAAAATGAAAACGTACGTAGTTGTTATATACATACACGCATACATATATATGCGTGTGTGTGTGTGAAGAGATATAGGATATTTACGATTATAAAGATCGCAATATTATGTTATAATTTACAATTTGATATTTTCGTCTTGAAGATTTTATACCTTATTGTTCTTTAATGTTAGAGTATCTAAACGGTTTGTCTTACGCTATTTTTATCGTGCACACACACACACATACAAACATATTCGTTATTCTTTTGTTTAGGGTCCTAGTAAATTAATATTTTTCCGTATGTGCATATCTCACTTCGCTAAATCAATCTGAAATATTTCCTCATTCACGCCTTTTCTCTATCTCCTTCTAATGTTACTTTCCCTAAATATTTTCCTTTTATATTCTCTAATTATGGAAACAAACTATGACACCGTTCGTATAGATTAATAAATGGTAAAAGTTACATGAACATTTTTGATAACCATTGATTTGTCCGCAATCTACCTGATGATAGTTTCGATTGTCCACTTTCTTTTTCACGGTGACCGGATTTCGAAACGAAATAATTGTAGAATACACTATCTGCTTTTTCACAGTCCAGAAAGATGATTTTTACAGGTTCTGTATATCTGCTTCGTGGATCTTCAAGACAGAATACAAATAATTCCGAATTACAGAACTTTAGTTCGGAAGATTTTTTCCTTACGCGTCTGCCTCGTGGATCTTCAAGACAGGGCGCAAGTCCCAACATCTTGATTCAGATTTTCCTCCTAATTTTTCAAAACACGTAAACATACGACGATCGTCGTAATATATATATATATATATATATATATATATATATATATATATATATATATATCCAAGGTTTATAATTTTACAAAAAATATTTGTTCTTATCAAAAAAAAAAAAGAAGTTAAATGTCGAAAAAATTTAGTTAATCCGATGTAGCACAATTGTTTTTATAAAATGAAATATTGAAAACATACGAAAGGGCAATTTTATAAAAAATATATAATTTTTTTTTTATTTAAATTTATGTGCCGTATACCGCAATTATAGCTAGAGGCACGGAACTAAAATAATTACAACAAAGGTATTAAATAATTAAGGTATTAGATAATTATAAGGAAGATATTAACTGTTTACATCAAAGGTATTAAGATAATTATAACAAATGCGTTAATTTGATACATTTTAAAAATTCGAAAACTCTATTAATGATATCCATGTTATCCTTCAGCAAACTTTGCAAGTCGAGCGATGCGATCCCGTACTGTTTTCGGTATTTGTCGTAAATTGGACAGTCTACCAATAGATGCTCGACCGTCAACTGACAACAACATTGTTTACTTTTTTTTCTAATAGAGGAATATGTGTTAATTTTGTGTGTCCTATCTATTAATTCGAACATAATACTACCCTCTTCCATTCTGCTACTACGACGTGCTGAGTGCCACTGTTTTGAAGATAATTTTATCGATCGTAGTTTATTCACCGTAGATATTCTCCGCCAGTTACTATTTCATGTCGATTCGAAATGATGCTTTAAGTATTCTTTGAAGTCAGCTATCGGTACATGGATATTTAGAAGCGGATGCGAAACGGCTGTTCTTGCTGATACGTCGGCTATTGAATTACCATATATATTGCAGTGAGCTGGTATCTACAAAAGTATTATGTTTTTAGATGTAGTTTGTAACATGAGTTTTATTAATTTTTATATTTTAACATATATACGTTTTTTATTTCCGCCGCGTTTAGTTTAAAGCCACAATGATATAATTTTTCAATAATTTAACGTGGCCGCGAAAAATCTGGTAGTTACAAAAACAATTCGGTTCGCTATGACGTGTTTTGTCTTTCCTAGTATTTTATCGTCCATTTATTTTAAACTTTGATCATTTTCTATATTTCGAATTTTATTATTATATATATATATATATATATATATATATGTATGTATGTATATATATATATACTTATTTATTAAAGTGGACATAGACTTTTTCAGTCTGTATTTATAATAAAAGACAATAATTATTAAGCGTTCGTAAAATTTTTCCTTTAATCGTCGTTACGTGATGTAACACACTATTACTTCGTCTTAACCTGTACGAGACCTACAAATAACAAAAAAAAATAAATCGCTGTTGACGTTTTTTAACGCACATAATTAGGTCATATTGTTCGGTTTAAAACGAATTGCAGTTTGTCCTCATTAAATTTATCGCGTTCGCACGTGCGTATATTTGGAGTTTTTAAAATACAAGTCGAGAAGGAATTAGACAAAAATAAATGCGTTAATATTTTCAACGATATTACTTCTAGAAAATAAAAAAATATGAAACGCGATTTTAGTAGACTTCGAAAAAAAAGTTAGTCATTACGGTGGGTGGAAAAAAGCATTTCCTAATATTCTTCTTCTTATCGTATAATCATCGGTTATATATATAATAACACAAAATTCTTATCCTATGGTTCCCCGTCATTAAGATTGTGAATATCATGTTAAACCTACAAGTGTAACTACAGTCTTCCAATATATGCTGCATTGTTTGTCTCGGATTTCCGCTCTGGCACGCAGCAGTTGTCGTTATACCCCATTTTTGCATTAGATATCCGTCTCTTCGCTGTCCGGTCCTAATTCTATTGAATGTCTTCCATAGTTTCCTAGATAAATCCATTTAATTTCATTCCTCGGGTCGACAACTAAATGGGAATATTTTTTGTATATTCAGAACATTTCCTAATATTAAACGCGAGGAAGTGTATAATAAAAGTAAATTTAAATTTCAAATTATTTCGATATTACGCATCTGTATTGCAAATTTAGATAATTAAACTATACCGAACCGCTCCAGAAATAAATAAAATATGGTCAAAGAAAAACAAAAATATATAAGGTACAGATGCGCATATATACACATTATAATATACACATGTACACGGGCGTAGCCAGGGGGTGGTTTTGTATGTATGACCCCCCCCCTTGGAATCAATCTGATAATAAGAAAATATATAATGGTTGTCAAATGCAGTTTTGCATTTGTTAAACCTATTTTATTTTTCATTTATTTGATTTAAATTTCGTTGTTTTTGAAGTAAATAAATAGTTTTATAATATAGAAGGTACTAGAAGAATTTTGTAGCAAAAACGCGAATAATAGATTTTAAATTTAAAATTTAGTTAAGTATTCCTTCAAAAAATATAAAATCATTATTTATCGTTTATTTTTTTTATTGTACGTTGTAAAACCATCTCCCTCTGTCCTCAATAACATACTATTAGTGTATTCCAGTTAAATATTTCTGCCGTCTATCGCTTCTAATAGAATTACATATTCGACGTCTAATAAGTATAAAAATAACTCCGGCGAGTTGGATTACTAGGGCTTTAACCTACTTGAGTTTTGGTTATTTACAAAGTTCAATTTAAGTTGGGTTTACTCTTATAATTTAGTTTTGTTTGAACCACCCTCTTGAATCAAGTCTGGCTACGCCACTGCACATGTACATACATATGCACATATGTACCCATATATATACACATGTACATACATAAGCACACACATGCACAAACGCCATATTAGCTACCAAAATAAATAATTAACATAGGTACAGATTAAATGAGTAACCTATCCTACGATGTTTGTATATAAAGCATGGTGAGGCTTAGCATATTGTATTAACATTATTGTTAAATGGAAAACGAGAATCCAGGATGACACTTAAATATCGAACTTGGTTTCGCCAGTGAATACTTTTGCCATCAATGTATATATATATGTATATAATATATATGTATATATATATATAAAGATAGATATATTTATATATATATATGCAGAGATATATATTATACATATACATATATTGCGTGTATATATACCCATATATACTTATATATGTGCGTATGTGTACATATCAACAGAAGAAGATATGATATATAGCGAAGAGGGATATATATAACGAGGGAGGAAGAAATAAACATTTCATTAGAAAATTTACCTGCCTAAGGATAGTCGATGTGATGTGGTAGTCGTTTGTATTTTTTTTTTTTTTAGTTTGAAGGTTCGCAGTGTATTTGCTCGAGGAAAAAATATGCGAAAAATTCATTTTTTAATTATTTTTCAAGTGCAAATTTTTCTTTCGTTATTATTAATTAATGAAAATTTACACGATGACCGAGATATTTCTATACGTTCCTTATGACGTTAATAATTATCGGTGAACTTTGGGTATAATGTGATTTAATAATATGATAATTAGATCAGACGCGTCCACAGTTAAAAGTGAAATGTGCAAAACACGTTTATTAAGTCATATTATTAATGCGTTTTGTGAATCATTCTTACATATATTCGTTATGTTTTTATATATACACACGCACACTTATATATACGTGTAATATACTTACGCCCACACATACGCTCACGCACACGCAACGAGGTGCCTGACCCGGCTACGCATGGCTGAACTAATGAAGAAAATGAGACTAAATACCCCACCTCCCCTACACGGCGTTAATAAATGAAGTAAAATGGTAATTAAATAATTGCGACGAAAATTTATTGTAATGCTTTCTAATGTAGAATGCTTTTGCGAATTCATTTATAATTCTAAAACTATCTGGATGAAAATGACTAAATCGCCTACGAATTTCATTTTAATAATAAACAAATAAATATATAATATATATGTATACACGCGCGGGCGCGCGCGCTCACACACACGCATATATATATATATATATATGTATTATTGTGGGGCACGTCAGAATTTTAAATAAATTAAATAAAATATAAAATTAATAGAAAACATAATAATAGAACACTATATATATATATATATATATATATATATATATATATATATATATATATATATATATAATTATATATATATATATGTATAAATCTTGTTGTGGCAGCGTAGTTCGTCGTCCTTTGACAACTGGCGATCGACGAAACCGATATAGAGCCAACATTTGAACATTTTAGAATAATATGTAAGTAGTCAATTAAATGATAGAAATATTTGTACACCGTTACTACAGAATCGCGAGAAATCGGGTGTTGTCATCGCAAAAAACGTCCATCTTCTCGATGACGTCATCATTAGCCTACGCCGATCGATGGGTTTACACGTTTATTGTATTTGTTAATTCGTAAATCGTTATATGTTCGTTGTCTAGATACGTATTCGTGTTGGTGAACTATTTTGCTTAATAACGGGTAATTATTAAAACGTATTTAATGTTGTTTTCACATATTTTCGAATCATTTTTACAAATAATTAAAATAGATATAAATAAATATAACTTAAATCTAATTAATAAATGTAAAAATTAACAAAGCGACTCAATAAAATTTTTATAAGCGACTAGAAACAAATAACAAATTCTTCAAATCTTCGCGACTTACGACGGAATATAAATTTAAATATAAAATAAGCGTAAAATTAAAAATATATATAAATAATTCTCAATAAAATTAGTCACCACGACAACGGGATCGGGATTTAATAATACCTAATAAATTTTGAATACCATAAATCGGCGTGGACTACGATGGGATTTTTAAACATATAGGCGTATTAATTAAAATAAAATATTTCACTTCGTACATAGAAATATATATTATATAATGACTTTCGTTTTCTGCAGTATAAATACGTAATAATTAATTTATAATTTCATCCGTTTTTCGTTATACGCTGGCTTACTGCGACATATGCGCTAGATCAACGACATTGTTACATTTATTGAGTCGTCGTTTTTATTTAAAGGAGGAACCTTCCTTTTTTTTTCCTTTTTGATTTTTTACTTGACAGTCATTACTAACTTAACTCTATGATCAAACTTCTGCATTTCACAGTATAATGTAACCTTCTCTGTACGAAGAGCGAAGAAGATTCCTTCGATTTTATACTCCTTCTCGTTCGATATTGTTCGATCCATTTTATATTATTTACATAAGTGTGTCCGTGTTGTTTTGTAGTAGCGTGCCATTCAATACGTAATCGGTAATCCGAATTATTCATTAATCCGGTAATCCGAATTATTCATCGGATTAATTATTGTATATAATTCATTCATTAGCCCGAATAACTGTCCTATTGTGAATTTGTTGAAGCGGTTTTTCCCCCCTAAATAACTGAAATGGTAATTTTTCATTTTAAACTTGTTACGTAATATATATATATATTATATGCGTGTGTGTGTGTGTACGTACGTGTGATGTATATTATGACCTATATGAATATTCTTATTGCCAGTTGATTTCAATATGATTTATCATTTGCCTTTCTGTCGTTACACACATCCTTGTGTTTCTTTTAAATTGGCTCCCACCATATATCCTTCATCATCGCGTTAATCTATATCGTCTTTTTTCGGGGATCCTTTATTTTAAATAATAAGCGACGTAATGACGACGTTAATAAACGTCGTTATTCGAGTGTAAAACTTTAGGCGTATACGCTTTACCGCTTTACTTCACCTCCCCCCCCCATCACTATCTAACTAATTCAGCTGAGAAAGGAATAAAAAATGCGAATTTAATAAGTTTTAACATTTTCGTTTTGATCGCTATCAAGGATACTTTTATGACATAATCTATAATCTTCTTATTCTTCCTTGGTCATCCTAATGAGTTTAAAATTGTCTTTTTTCTGGCCTTCTTTTAAGGTTTACATAACTTGATCGATATCTTTTCTCCTTGGACTTCCTCCGTATCGGTTTCCTTCCATTTTCCATTCTCCATTCAATTAGACGAAACTTGAATTGCGTCGATATAAGTGGCCTATCCATATTTAACCATTATACTTTTTAATTTCCGAATTGAAGTCTTTGATTGTTTTATGTTTTTCACATTTTTTTCGTTTGTCACTTTTTCCGGCCAATTAATAATTTTCTGTAAACTACGCTGGCATCGAGTTTCGAAAGCCTCTATTTTTTTTTTATACATTTGGCGGTTGATAAGTTTCTGACCCACACATTCAATATGCTCCCTACGTGTGATTTAAGTGCTTCCCAGTTTCTATTCTTATATTTCTCGAAGTTAGTAAAAATTTCTTTTACTGAAAGCCATCTAGTTGATATCCTTTTCGTCACTTCTTCCATGTTGAGTAATTTTGCTGTATCTGTACTAATTTACTAATTTTAATCTATTTTTTCCATTAATTTTTACGTCTATTATATCTTGCTTTTTAGCACATTTCGTAACTACCGTTTTATCGATTGGGAGAAGTTTTTTGACAGGGTTAAATAGGACCTGTTTGTGTAATGCAATGGATTAAATATCAGTGGACTATATAAGGATAAAAGAATAATCAAAGCATTATATGAAACAAAAAAAAAAAGCCGATAATAAGAATCGGGAGAAAAGAATAAATAAAAATAGGGAGAGGAATAAGACAAAGATGTTTATATTACCGGGACTTTTTAATATATATATATATATATATATATATATATATATATATATATATATATATATATATATATATATATATACAGAAAATATAATGCAAGATTTTAAAGAGAAAGGTAACGTCAAAGTGACAGGATTAAGTTGATGTTCCATTTTTTTGCGGATGACATAGCAATCGTGGGAAGTAATGAAAAAGAACTAGCGATTGCAGCAAACAAGTATATAACCTATGTAATCGAAAAAGCTAAATCCATTTTAATATTAGTATTCCGATTTATCGGTGAAATCGTGCGCGAATCTATCCCATTTATATCACAAAGGTATTTCGTTTAACCCTTTCAGTCGTACGCTAAATTATGAATTTTATATACGGGCTTTTCTCATTTCGTTAATCAATTCGTAAATTACGTTTAAATATTTCTGATTAAATATTAACGCGGAGATGCCTATTAAAGCAAATCCTTCATACTTTTAACGACAATCTTCACACCTCTATAGGTATTCGGTGATTGTGTTTAGTAACTTAAAACCGGATGATATTAAAATTTAGATGTAAAAATGTCATGTATAGATTTATTAGTATATTAACGAATTAATTATTTTAATTTAAATCGTACAGGAGTAAATTCAAACCGATACTAGGGATCGCGAAAGCGATGTTTAATAAATAGATCAATTTAAATTTAAAGTTAATACGAAGGTAAATAAATTCGTTATTGGGTTAGTGTATTTATACTTCGTATATAGCGAATAAATACATATATATATATATATATATATATATATATATATATATATATATATAAAACAATACGATACTACAGTATCCAAGTTGATTTAATTTTCTTCTTTTTATTATTATAATTTTTGTTAAATTAACATTTCACGTCGACCAGAAAATAATTTCGTTAACGTTAAAATTTCACTACAATGACCGAGAAAGGTTAGAAAATCGGGCCTAAGCGTGTTAACGATTTTATTATAAGGAAACAGTGAAAGTTATATAAAAGTATATATATTCGATAATAAAACGGATCATCAACTTTACTAGCGTGCATATTAGAGTTTTTATCACGTACAATCAAATGTTTTTTGAAGGATATTACATATACAACTCAATTGTACAGCACGGTGGCCGCTATTGCGGTATATCTGATATTTATCATTCATTCCCGTTTGGGCTCGTATCGCTTAAATTTTGATTAGTCCATACAGTGATGAATTTTTCAGATAAAAAGAATAAAAAATTTTAAAAGTATTCCAACTTGCGCAGTCACCGTGTTCCTTTACATAGTATACGAAATTTTAATACTGAAATTGTGTCTTGTTTACATGAAATGCCTCAATTATAAAACTATCATATTTATGTCTTCTATTTTTAATAATTTTTATCATTTTCACTAACACCTTATATATACATATATACATAACAATTGGTAGCTTCTACTTGTAACTTTATGGCTACTTTTTTCACGAATATAAAGTTCTTCTACATGAAACCCCCCACCTAGGCGGCAACAAACCTAATATAATTTCAAATCAAATCATTTTTATTTACTAAGTACATAGATAATTCAATAAATAATAATACACGCTACAATTCAAAGATTTAACAAAACGATATCTTAAAGCTAATCAGATTAGTTTAAGAATAACAATAAAGAAATGAAACAACCGCAGGAACTTTAAAGGGAAATATATTTATTTATAATTGAAATAGTAATAGTTCAGGAACCAATACCACGTGTACTTAACACATATATACATACTCTTGTACGAGACAGAAACGGTAGAATGTATACAGGTTTTGCACGATGAAGCCAACTTTATTTTAATAATAATAAACGAATTTTAATGAAAGTCCAATTTTAGCACATTGCATATTGAATTTCTGATTTGTTACACTCATTTCTTACCTCATATTTCCAAAGTTGATTTATTCATTTAAATAGTATGACGCTTTAAAATATGTAATCTTAATATATATATATATATATATATATATATATATATATATATATATTTAATTTTATAATTATTTATCAAAAATTAGATTTTAAATCACACGGCATGATTTAAATTACTAACTTCGAAATTTAAATATCCGCGGTTTTGTCCGTATTTTATTTCTAGTAAATCTAGTTGAATAATGTGCGGTATCTTAGAGAAAATTGGGTAAGAAAAATTGAAATCGAATTCCACTGCATATAAAACTATAATAATCAACAATTATTATCATAGCAAATTTTCACATAAACATACGTAATACATACATGCACATATATTTGTATATACAGGCGTATAGCATCCATTACAACCACGCCTATGTTTAGGTGAAGTAAGTCTATAATTAATTACTAAATAAAAGTTTCGATAAAAACATATAAAAAATACCTAAAAAATACATACACATAATGAAATTTACATATATATATATATATATGTGACAATTAACCGTTTAAGTAAAATTATCGATTAAATTTAAATTTATTCTGTTTAACTAAAAAGGAAAACCTTGTGCCAGCATTTAACATTTATAAATACGGCCACGATTTTAATCACTTCTGATAAATGCCTTCACGCGCGCATACACACGAGTAAATCGGTAAATAATGTACGTACGATAAAATGTTTTAGAAAAAATCCAAAAACCAATTTTGTACAATAAGATATGGAAAGAAAAATTTTTCTATAAAATCGAGTTAATTAGAATCCAGCGATTAAAACTAAAGGAGAAATACATACACGAATAGATTTGAGCGTATGTGTGTCTAATAGTTTCTTACAAGGGAAAAGAGAATTTAAAATAAAGTGACCCGGTTTTGTTATAAGACTTTAGTTCCAGAGAAAGGGATATACATTTATTTCGCATTATTAACGATGTATCTATATAGCTAAAGTGGCTGTTTGTCGTTGGATTAGATTTTTCAACGCTAGCAACATAGTAAAACAACCATTATTTCTGCTTCCTCATTTGGTCATTGAACTTCAGCTACGAAGACTTATAACTGCAAACAGTTCGGAATTTATATAAAACCATACACATACACTAATATACATATATTTTATATGTATATATATATATATATATATATATATATATATATATATAATATATATATATATATATGTATGTATTCGCAATCTTGCCCTATCTTTTAAATGTAAACTGTAATTAGTATATTGGTCGTCGATTCAAACGGAAGGAATTGGGTCGATCTTATATTGTATTATATCGGCCGCAGTACATCGTGTTGTTCTTTGCGCCGGAAATAATTACTCCTTTCTGGACTTCTCTAATAATCGATTATAAATGCTTGATACTGGAGCTATTATAGTATCTATAATTATATATATACAGTTTTACCCAACGCGATATTGTAGAGGTCAGCTTCACATTTTAATAAAATGGAACTACAGTTTCTCTATAAAATAATCGTTTTGCGGTAGTACTATTTTAAATGGTACGTTTTCTGTACTATGTACTCTTAGGAGCCGAAATAAAATGAGGTAAAGCTCGCGAATGAACATTTGCCGAAATAACTTTACCTATAATCTTTAAATAGTAATTTAGGTAGATATGGTTTTTATTGATGACACAGGAAGTTTTCTATAGCCGGCTGTTTGAAAATTGTTCGATTTTTGTTGAAGTTCTTGATTTTTGTTGTTGTATTGTACCCATTAACTGTATTGCAACATATGCAGTTTAGATATCATGCAGGATGTTGGATAGTTTTAGAAATAGAATAGGAGCTGAATCTTTCATTCATTATCCTCTAGTATTTTGGGGAAAAGAGCTGGAAATGTGTGTATTTGGGATCGGAAAAT
Source organism: Coronaproctus castanopsis (assembly GCA_032883995.1). Lineage (NCBI taxonomy): Eukaryota > Metazoa > Arthropoda > Insecta > Hemiptera > Monophlebidae > Coronaproctus > Coronaproctus castanopsis. The sequence goes on along the minus strand of CM065052.1, from coordinate 77,145,059 downwards.
GTTGATTTCTCGAATTCTACCAGAAGATGGTTAATGGATACAGAGTATACATACAGATGGGGGTATATGTATTATTTAGTAAATAAGAATGAGAAATTTTCGTATGGTCAATGCGCAAACGGCATAGTATAACTTCTTCTTGTCGGCTAGATCATGATAAAGTAGTCTAAATCGCAGTGCTTGATTCTGTATTTAACGCAATTTATCGGTAGAAGGAACTCCATTCTATATTCTCGACTATTTATTCTTTAGCAGGGACGTTATTAACTTTAAGTAGTTCAATGAGGGAACTGGTATGTTTCCAATGTGGAGGTTCAGGTCGCTTCTTTTCTGAAAAATCCACTAATTCGTTCCTTTTGATCTCTCTATGTCTACGTGAAGGTAATATTGGCCGAAGTGGAAGAGATGATTGAAATTACATCCGTTGCGATGGGATTTTACGATTTCTTATATATTGTGAGATACAGAAGAATGAAGAAAGAGAATGCCCGAACGAGTATGCCATGTAGATCTGCAGAAAGAACTGAAAAGCTGTTTAGTAGTAAGTAACGTATTATATCAGATTCGTTTAAGAGTACCGCATATCCGATATTTGATACATAAGTACCCGGCTTGTGTAATTTAACAGGAAATCTTGCAACGAACATTTGATAGTCTCAGGTGAAGTAAACTTTTCAACCTTCCGAAGAGATAAATCAATGTATGGCAAGAAGGTTGACCATGATGGAAGAATTGTAGGCGTTGTATAACATATTTTTGGAAACTGATTGATACGGAACTAACTATTTTGGTTTTTAAAGATTAGCACACGGAATTTGAATGCCAGTGTTGGCGGACACCTGCTGATGATTTGTGAAGCTGGTGTCCATGGGCAAGACTTTATATATGTTAAGAGATTGATAGAAAGCAATTCTCGGCGAAGGCAAAGTAACCATTTGCTGCTACTTTCACATAATAGACTGATAGATGATGAGGTACAGAATTCGTCAGTCGTTAATCTGAGCGCTATGTGCTGGATGCTATTTAGGATGTTTAGAACCGAATTGGATTCTCTAATAAAGATTGAAGCGCCATATTCGAATTTTGAACGTAACGGTAAATGTCGAGAAGTAATAGGTATGGGAGAGTTTTTCTTAGAAGATTGAGAGTGCCGAAGCACAAAGCTCTCAGTTTTAGTTATGTGTGTGTGGGGGGACCAAGAAAGAGTACGATCGAACGTTAGTCCTAAATTATCGACTATTTGCATAGTGGGGGATTATAAAGATTGAAAGGGGCTGATTACATTTTCTTCTTCTACAGAAATACATAGCTGTTGTTTTGATACAGGATAAGTGGCTCCATTGTTATTTGCCCAAGTTATTCGGTTGAGATTGTTTGTTGTCAAATTTGATGAACCTGTCTAACATTGGAGCAGGGAATGAATATGACGAAGTCATCTGCAAATAAGGCACATTTACCTGGAGTAGTCTACTATGCTCACTTTGAAAGATTTTTATTAAAGTTAATGGTTGTTTATCGCAAAAATACTTAGGAAAAATTATATAGCGTGAAATAGTATAAACATAATATTTATTTATTTATTGTTAGTTGTAGGAAGAATTTCAAACATAATCCTTCACCAAAAAATATAAACTAGCTTAACATCTAAACACACAAATACATATATATATATATATATATATATATATATATATATATATATGCATGAAAATATGTGATTAAGATACATATTTAAATAAATGCACATTATTAATTCAATATACGTATATACTTCGTAATAATAAGTATAAAAATAATGTTATTTTTTTAGGAAGAATCGCAATGAAAGCCGCTCCAATGATATAAACTAGCTCTAAATGTACGTACATCGTCGACTGATAGCTCTTTAAAGAGACTTGGAAAACTTTAGTATATGGAGTAAGCGTAATGGACTTTCCATCAATTTTAGTAAATACGTCACTTGCTTTTCGGCGCCGTAATATGAATAAAGTTACATTTAATTACACAATCTCGATAATAATATAGCGAGGTCGTCCGTGATCTTGCAGTATACTTCGATATTGAGTTTCTCGTTGTATATATAAACTATATTGCTCGACGTGATTACTCAGTTCACGTCAGTTCGTCGTAAGAAACTCGAAATTATTCATCTATCCGAGAAAACTAAATACGCTATATAAAGCTGTTCTTCGTTCTCAGCTAGTGAATTGTTCGATAATTTGCGATGCGGAAATAATTCGGGTCAAGTTTTTGAAATATATTTTTTAATTCGTATAACGAATTATTATCCAGACTACATTGCGATCTGTTATGCGACGTTGTGTTTAAACGTGTACCGTTGTGTATAAAAGATGGAAAATTTCAAAGTTAAAATTTTCACATGTACAATGATCGATTTGACTTGGCAAATTAATTACGTACAGTACTATAGCATGAATACACTATAGAATGAAGAAAAAATGCTTACCAGATATTTCAATTTTTTATACCGGTATGTGTGTAGAGGGGCTACATACTGACGATACTGTTAACGCTAACGTATAAGACGGTTGTTTTAATTTCGAAAATTAAACCATCGAAACGGATCGTCGGTCAGCCGCGAAACTTTTGATCAACGATTAGCAAGTTGGTATTTTTTTTTGTCCGTTTCCTCTCGCAGATCGTGCCTGGCGAAATTGTTCTCTCTCTCTCGCGTTATAACATAGATATACATTTATATAGAGATATATATACGATGTGCGAATATTATCGTACGTCATCTACGTCGTACAGGAGATTTTTCATCACTCGGTTAGTGCATTATGAAACGAGATGTAGTAACGATGTGAAAATGGAATTCGTCGACTTTTTTCTAGCGATGAAGGACAATTGCAACGTTGGGACGATAAATATTCATTCGAATCGTGATGGCTGTTGCGAATAAATGAATCGTTACCATACAGAAATAATTACATATATATATACATATATATATATATATATATATATATATATATATATATATATATATATATATACATTTACAGATATACGCGTATGTATTACGTATCTATATATCTATATAGAGAGTAGTCGTTGTTATTCGGATTGGTTAAATCTACTTTTACGTTTTTGATCTCTCGTTCTCTATTACACGCCCGGTATAATACGCGGTTATCCGTGCGGCTGATCTGCGTTGTTCTGACGATGATTTCCGTTATCGTCACACTACCGTGCAGAGATAGGCGAACAGATCGCTCAGACGGTATCTCGAATATTATTTTACATTCTCTTCTTGTTGGCGGATAATGTATTTAAACAAAGAGATTTTTATACTTTAAATTCTTTCCAGCCCTACTAACCGCTTATCCCCGTCATCTTCAACTTTTGATGAACTGTTATATTATTATCGTTGTTATTACGTGCTGGTTTTTTTTTTCTTGTTACAATATGTCGGAGAAAGTTCCGCTATATTGCGATGTTTTATAGTTATTATTATATATTATTATTATTATTACTAATATTAATATTAAAAACGGTGTGTGAACTGAATTCTCAGCTTCGGACTTCCGACAATTATATTGTCTTAAATTTTGAATATAGTATTTTCGCCATTTAAATAATACGGTTTCCTTTCTGTTAGTATTTTAAACAAACCTCCTCCTTCTCCTCCGCGCTTAATTCAATATATATATATATATATATATATATATATATATATATATATATATATATATATATATATATATATATATATATATATGTATATAATATAGTATTAAAAAATCAAACGAAAACGTAGTATAGCCTGCAAATTTTAGCTTATGGCTATCAGTAGCTGATTATTTATTCATCATTAAATTCCGTTTCCGTATCGGAGGTACTAATAGGACGTTATCGTACATAGACATACACACACCCGGCAGAACTGATTGCAATCGTTTTGTTGCACGTCACAATACAGACCCGCGTGGTTTTTTTTTAGTGTACTATATTATTACTAGCGCGCATATGGTGTTGTGCGTGATGGTTTGCATCCAATATTTCGATTATTTATATTTTCATTTTCTGATGATAAGTTTTGCGTCACCGATTTTGAACTCTGTACCTTCCTTATAAGAAGTTCGGGCTCTGGTCACTAAGCTATCCCGATGACTTATTATTATATATTTATTTAATTTTAAATAATTTCGTGAGAAAAATCCGAAATTGGCTTGATAAAATAATTTTATTCGATTTAAATGTACAGTCAATTCTATACAACTGCCGCGGATCATACTCCTATATTATATGGTGAACATTTTCTATTTTATTAACTCTTGCTGTTGCGACATTTATTAATTATATTTAATTTATATAAATAAAATCCGATAGAACAATGATCAGAAAGTATCTGCGTCATGTAGTAATTTACTGTAATATTTTTATTTTTAAAACGATTTGTAAAATAAGAAAATGTCGACAGATATGAAAGGAGCAACTGTTAATTAGTAACTAAAGACGTACAACGAACCACGTGTACATTCGATAAGAAAATATGAAAGTTCAAACAATTTGATAGTTGTACGTCGTTAAGCAATCTTTGTATACCTGATCAAAGCGACGCACTCTGAGAAAACCAGTAACGGCGTGGCTTTGTTAATGCCTTCTCTCGATTTTCTTATTTTCCATACAATGATATTTATCTAATCGAGACCGGTTGGACTTTGACTAGAGGTTTTCCTTTATTATTGAAAATATCCTCGGCAGGATTCGAATTTAGGTCGTGCGAGCAGTACTTTGAAGCGTTTTTGTTACGCTACATCATTCTTTTTCTTCTTTTCGTATTGTCGCACCGATATTCGGCCATTGGATTTTTCATTTGCTAGGGTAACATCGTGCATTGTACACATCGTCGGATTCTTTTTACACTCCAATATATGTGTTTCAATCACACCACATCATGAGGGCTCTGTATATATTATAGAGATTAAAGAAAGAGGGAATATACGAATGTCGTCGGATAGCAAGTTGGTGGATAGTACTATCGGATCCTTTTGGAATTTGGTCGCGACGAACTGATTAATAATAAATTGAAGGGGCAATGATAATACTATGTTCGACGATTTTACCAAACTCTCCAGTACTTAATACTAAAGTTATAAACGTTTTTTTTTTTTTTTTGGCGTTAACGGCTTATATAAGTAATTTTCGACGATGTCTTAATTATGCCGTTTCCTATGATTCTGATTGTAATATATAAGACGATTTTACTTATGTTTGTCGTAATTGAGTGAGTTAAAATTGCCGGCTTATCAGTAACGAAGTCAAAAGTCGACGATTGGTAGAAGAGTTAAAAAAAGAATTTTCGTTTTTTTTTTTTTTTTTTTAATTTTTTCTAGAATATTATTATTTAGAAATAGCAACATGGTTTATCAGAAGTTTTCTGCGTCAAATATGGTGAAACCAGCTCGCAAACCTATGCTATTCAAGCAGGAGGTAGGGAGCGTTATGGGTTCTTCCTTGTATAATGTTGCAGATATACCGGTTAATAAAAACACAGCGTTATGTACTTTTGCTGACGAAACATGCGAATCATCCGATTCTGATTCGGGCGTTGTGTCTAATAAACTTCAGAACCATTTAGCTCTGATTCGTTAACCAGACGGAGAATCAAGATTAATCATACTAAAATCAGCCCCGCATTACTTTTACTCTGCGTAAAGGACTAACGCCATCATCGGACCATCTAAATGGCACATCCATTCCCCCAGTTAACCCCGCAGTAAATATCTTGGTTTTTGATAAAAAAAACTTACCTGGAGTCAATAATAAAATTAAGGATGCGCGGATATGGTCTGCTCAATTTCTAGAAAACAGTCGAAGCTATCAGTTGAGAACAAAATATTATTGTACAACTCAGTCATAAAACCGATTTTTATTAGTGAATTATATGGCATAAGCCAGCTAACATCCGGCGCTTACGGTCGATGGATTACGTCAAATTATAGAGACGCTCCTTAATTCGTGTCAAATCAGTCTATACATTGCGGATACCAACTGTTAGAAGTAGCCAAAAAAAAAAAAAAGATACAATATCTTTTTCAGCGGACTAAGAAATGCCGCTAATCCAGCTAATCTACAACTGGCAAATCGTGATATGCCACTCGCTTCATCGCGTCGGTTGAAGAGAAACTGTCCACAAGAGACAGTCTTAAAACTTCTTCCTCTTCCTCCCCTCATTCCTCCTAGATAAGTCCCAAGTTGTGGTGACCATCAACAGTATCTGATTATTTTCTGTTCCTTCATTACATTTACTTATCGAACTATCTGCAGATTGTAAATGAAAAAAAAGGTAAATAAAAAATAAATAAAAATCTCGCAGAAATCGAAATAAAAAACAAAGCGTACCGATTCCGTAAGTTCGTTGGCTACAGAATACGAGCCATCGAACTTTTCCGAAGAAATTTCCCTAATCCGGGCAACTGGCCGTATGTCGGTCTAAATGAGTTATGTAACGCCGACGATACCTTAATTCGGGGTTTTTCGTAAAACTTATACCCAGGTAATGGCTAAATTTGTCGCATTTTCCTTTATTTTGACGTCAGCGTCGATATCCAAACAAATGACATAGGTATCATTTTGTCTGCTTCATACTCGTCTCGGGTCTTAATCGCTGGCAAATGTAATTCACTTTTTAAGCTCGCTAATATCATAATATTTTAACGGGAGAAAGTGCAAGTAATTTAAAATCTCGAATTAAACAGAATGCCTACTTCTTTTTTTATATACATAGAACTGGCCAATCAGATGGTCAACAAGCAGCTGGTTTGTTTTATGACGTATGCGGAGAAGAAATTTTTAATGTCAGTCGATTTAATAAGATCTAATCCACCGAATATTAGCAAATTTATATCGCCGAAATATTTTTACGGTTTTTCTATCTTGTTAAATCGCTTTTCTCGATAATAATTTTATATATAAGTTCACGGTGTACTGAGATATTTGAAACATACCGGGGTGTGTGCTGATATTAATTGTTTCAGAGATCGCTCTGTATAATATCTATGTTGCTCCGTTTTCCACACATTCCCAGAGTTGAACACTCGATAAACTGTCTAAATAGACTCGGTTATAGCGCGGATTTAATCTTATCCGGTAGACCTGCCAACCAAAACTCGGTCGAACGCCTGTTTAATACCGAGAAAAACACCGGCGCGTATATTTTATTTTACTCCTCCGGGCTACTGAAAATATTAAAAACAAAATCTCAATTTATATCGTTGTGTTTTTGTTTTTGTTTCAGGGAACAAATGGCTGCTAGTAACGGTACTAGCAGCGGTGCTGGTGGTCGTAATATTCCTCGTATGTGGGATATTTTCGGTAAAAATACCGCGCCGGTATGTAAAAGTTCTAGTTTGGACGAAGTAGTTATTATCGCGGATGATTTGGAGAATATTTTGAAACTAACCGGCGTCGAAGACAGCAGTTCTTTATCGACCAATAACGATAGCGCTATCTCGGTCGGTTCTACCAGCGACGAAGACGCCTATAAAAATAATAATAATAATAATAATATTCATAATCGTATTTCGAATAATTCGAGCAAGAAGAAGAAACACGCGAGAACTAGTAGAAAAGACGAAGCCGACGGTAGTAATTTAATAGGGACGGCCGATTCGGAAGTGAAATATTTAGAAAGACATTTATCGATGAAAAAAACTATACGGAAGAAAATTATGAGAGATTTGCAGAAAGCGTTCGTGGAAGATCCGAACGAATTTCGCGTCGAGGATATACCGCGGGAACAGTTGAAAGCCGAAATAAATTTACAAAGTTTAAGTTTCGAACCGTCCGGTAAAAAGAAAGCAGGTAGCGGCAAGAAGAATAACGAATCGAATTTTTTAGACTTTTTAAGAACCGGTAGCGATAATAATAGACCGTCTTCGAACGTGAACGTTTCCTGCGGCCAAACAGTTGCAATAGGAGCAGCACAAAACGCCGGCGCTAATCATCATTATCGTAATCAATATCGTAATAATAATAATAATAATAATAATAATAATAATAATAATAATAATAGTAATAATTACCTTAGTAGTAATAGTAGTAAATTCGAAGACGACGGTTTTGAAGACGACGATTCCGGTCATAGTTCTCCTATTAGAGGTTGCGGAAACGGTACTGCGCTCGTCGAAGTTACATCTGCCCTCGGTACTGCCGATCAACCGGACGAAGAACGTAATAAAACCAGCTTCTGGAGACGATTTACCATTAAAGGAAGTCGTAATAAACGATGATACACGAGATGAGTCTACATAAATCGATACCTTATTATCAGTTTAAACTTGTACAGGCGTTACACTCTTCCGCTATATAAATATAGATTATACGCTAATGTTACGCGTAAGATGAGAACGTCTCGATATAAAAATAAATTCTAATATCGTATTATACTATTTTAAACGTTGAGATATATTTACAAAGAAATAAAAAAAATTCCGGCAGTTACTATTAATATGCAAAAAACATTTCGTATACGAGAACGAGAAGAGAACGAATTTATTTCGATAATTAATTTTTTCACAAACTAAATTAATTAAAAAAAACCAATTGAAAATTAGTTAAATCACTAATATTTATTTTCTTAAGGAAAACACAAATTTCAACAAATCAAAAAAATAGACAGACAGAAGCAGACATCGTTTTTGGATCATATTTCCACAATTACCATCGTATATTTTTAAGTAATTATATTTAATTTATATTTTTAAAATTATGATTTTTTAAATTTTTCACTTGATAATGGCGTAAATAAAGCTTTGTGTTTCCTATAAGAAAATAAATATTAGTGATTTAACTAATTTTCAATTGATTTTTTATAAAAAATCACTACATTCCACATTATATAAAAAATTAAAATAAATTAATTAAGCTCTAAGTGTATATTAATAATAATTTTAGCGAATAATTAAGAAATATAAAACAGCTCGTACATTAATCAAAAAATTTAATTTTTACAACAAATATATTTTACGTAGGACTAAAATAAAAACCTACACGAAAGAACGAAACGCCTTAATTAATTTTAAATTAGTCGTAATAATTAAATCGCCTAATTGTGATTTTTAAATTGATAAAAATCCGCGCTTAAGTCTACGATGTCTATATTTAGGACGGCTCGCTATTAATTAATTATAATAGACAAAAATATTTTTTAATAAACATCTTTCGCCGTCTTCCTTCCATCATATTCCCTACATTATAAACCGCGACTACGAGGTATTATTTCTAATTTTCATTTTTATTTTAAGGCGCAAAATGATTATTTAAAATTATAGTTTAGTATGTCAATCCTTTAATTAGAATCTACTGGCCACAACGGTTTAACTCTTAGGCCAAAAAAAAAAATAAACTATTTAATTAGCTTTATTTCGAACTGTAAACGTAAAAATCGTTCAATACATTAAAAAACCACGAAACTTTTCGGAAATTAAGCCATTTTCGAGCGGTCGAAAATAAAAATAAAAAGTACAAAAAAAAAAACAAAAAAAACTGAAATAAAATAAAAACTAAAATATAAGGAAATAATTAAATACGCGTAATATTATATTAATAGCTACGATTGAATGCGTCTATAAATCAACTCGATGATGAATGTGGTAAACGAAACCGATTAACGTGTGTAACCTAATAATAACCAATCAGAATGATCTATATTATTCTACGTTTAATATATAAAGGTGATTAAATTTATTTCTAATATAATTCTTCGTCGAAATTCGTCATCGAATGTAATAAATTATTTTTATTTCTGTCATTTATTTGTCCAATTTTTCGCGATAATTTTCTTATAACGTTTATCCGTACTTAAATTTTTATCATTTTGGTTTATCGTTTTTAATTATAAACCAAAACAAAATCGTAACACCGTTTAATCGCTAAAAGTGTTTTTTATTGCGAACCTTTTCGACAGTTACGTCATTTTCAAGCACGCACCAAAATTATTACATTTTCTTCGCAATAAAAAACTTTTAGCGACTGTGTTATATTTTGTTTGGTTTAGTAAAATCACTCCGATATATTCGAGACATTTATCGTTTTCAGTTGTTTAAATAATGATTCTTCATCATTATTCATATATATGAATTTCTTAAATTTCATTGCGATAGTTTCTTGAATGTACCTTTTTTTCGCGTCGATTACAATTTAATTTATATAAAATTTAATTTATAGAGATATACTAAAAAATTCGAGCGCGCATATTTTAAATATTTTTATTATTTATTATTGTTTCCGAAATGCATTGGCCAGAAATACGCGATAAATACGATATATTCAATAAATGATAACAAGAGGAAGATTTCCGGAGAAAAATAGAGGATACATACAGGTATTGAAAGAGAAGGCGAGGAATTTTCTGGTTGGCCACTAATCGAAGGGTCGAGGAATACCAGAAAAAAAGAAGTGGAAGATGAAGAACAGAATAATGGAATAACAAATTCAAATGTCACCTCGTGTAATCACATTTGTTGTTAGTGTAATTCAAAACGAACGTCGCGAATTATCGAACCCGATAAAACTATATAGAAATAACGAATTGTTTCATTTGCGCGATTAAATTGTTATTTTCGTAATAAAAATGTTAAAGATAAATATCGATTAAATTTGGAATTTAATATTTCTTATATTCTAATTGGCCGAAAGAATGTTTTTGTTTCCTTCTGATGTTAGGCTTATTCAAAAATAAAATGTAGAAAAATATACGAATAAAATAATTTTTAATACGATTTTTGATTTATAATAGAAATTAAATTAAATAACGAACGTAATCGTATTAAAATACAAATATGATAACACATAGAGAGGTTGGATATAGAAAACTATCCATAACGGTTACTGTGTATATATATATATATATATATATATATATATATATATATATATCAATCAGAATTCGACTGCGAGTAAATCGATACGAATTTTGAAATAGATATCTCGACAAATTACGTAACAGATAGTGTAAACGGAGATGTAGCCGTTGAGAAAACTGATATTTATCATCATCATCATTCGTTGCGTGAACCCGTAGATTATTTTGCCACTCTATCTGTGTTTCTTCTGATAATAATCTCTTTAGTTTCGGATAAGTTAAATAGTATATTCGTTTGTATATCCTTTCATTATATGCTTTTCATATTGCGCTTCAAAATATGTCCAACCAATAATCGGTCTCATTTTTTTCCTTTTGTTAATACGATTAATAATTTTATCTATTCATCCGTCGTGTTCTTCGCATCATTTTTCTTAGACCGCACATTTCAAATTTGTCAAAATAATTTTTAGTTGAAATCGCGTCTATTCAATACCACGCTCTGAACTAAATATTTCATTTAAACACTCTAGGAATCGTTTTTTTTTTATCTAGGTTTGTTGATTTTTGTAGTTTGAAAAATGTTCGTTCTTGTTAAATGCTGTTATAATGTTCACCCCTTTAGTACGTTCATCGTCTCCAAGGAATGAGAACTTCTTGTAGTTTTATTGTTTTATGCAACAAGTGTTCCGTTATTTCTATTGTTTTACTTTTTTACTACATGCGATGAGTTTTCTTTTTGTAGTGTGTTTTCCATTTTTACTATACCGTATTTTCTGATAATATTCTAATCCTGCGTATTGTTTCACCGGGTATGTTAATATCGGATTTTATCTTAATCTCGTTTACTATCAATGTGCGGATTGAATAAAGCAGAGAAATAGCGAACAACGTTCTCGTGTTTCCGCTTTTTAATTTTGACATATTCGATATTTTTCCACGTCCCATTATCACTATTTGTGATGTTTATATAAAGTTTCTATAACTCAGGGTAGTACCGGTTTGAATGTTTTTGTGCGGATTTATCGACTGTTGTTTCTTAGTTTATATAAGTTAAGTATGCGGTTTTATTTTTAGATTTTTCAACGATTGTTTTTCGTTCTAGAATTTACTAACCTCTCTGCTGTCTTATTCTGAACTTAAATTGTTCCTCTGTACGGAATTCGATTATTCTCAATTTAATAAGAATCTTCCGGACAGGCGAATTTAAGTTGATAGTTTGAAAATTTTCACATACATATAACCTTTCTTCGATGTTGGAACGATCAATTTATTGTTATTTTTTTTTTTTATAAATCATCGGATATAATATCAGTTCCGTAACTTTTTAACATAATATATCCTACAATTTGAATTTGAGTATATCAACACGTCTGTCGGAATTTTCACCTACCGGTCTTTAAGGGCTCTAATTAAACCGATTTATAAGTGTAATAACTTAGAGAGCTGTAAAATGTGTCGAGTAAATTAAATCGAGGATAGAAGAAATTAGGATTGAAAATCAACTTTCTAAAATAATGAGATTTAACCCCCGAATGGCAACTAAAATTTAAGATGAACATTGAAGGGAAAACGATGCGACAGTCAAAGAGTTCAGATATTCACCGATGACGGAAGAAATATTAAAGAAATTAAATCGCGTATTAGAATAACGAAACAGTTTACTAACCTGCAGTACTGAAAGATCGAAAATTAAAAATCGACACAAAAATGAGAGAATTAGTCGATGCTAAATAATATGTCTCAGAAACACAAACGAATGTATAAAACGATTAAACGCATTTTCGAGACGCTCAGGCGTATGTGGCGAATCTCGTGGAAAGAGGAGAACGCGACACATATAGAAAAAAGCGATTCGGAAAAGATGATTCTGATAGATGACATCGTGAAGAGGAAAATATGTGACACACAAAATCGGAGCATGCTATACACTGGAAATGATAACATCTGGAATGGAGCAAAAAACCGTTAAGGACATAGTGGACGCCGCAAGAAACAGACTATTATAGGGGCAATTGGTGTACGACAATTTTTGGAAATTAAACTCGCAACGTGGTGATGATGATATAAGAGTTATAAAGTTTCTACAAATAAATTAATTAAATCGTATCTAAATAATAATAATAAAAAAGTTTTTGGTTAATTACGATATTTGAATGTTGGTCTTTCGTATTTATACTAAAGATGTTACATTTTGTGCTAATGATACAAATCACTATGTCCACTATATATATATATATATATATATATAAGGTAAATGAAATTTTAATACTAACAAAATTATATATTTTCTGCTTGACCATGAAATGTCTCAATTCTAATTATATTTACGTAAAAACATTGAAAATCATCTAGAGAGTTATCTAAAAAGCAACGTTGTATTAAAAAAAGGAGTGTATAAAATTTATCATTTTTTGTCGAAATTTCATGCGTGATTTGGAAAGGTCGATTAAAATATCGTCATTATTAAAATTGCCTCGTGTAATGTGCTATTCTTCGAACGTTAAATTTGACTTTTATTTAGTTACATTATTACTACTGCTTTACTTATTATTACGTGAACGTATGGGAATTTTCATAAATCGAATTATCATTTTCGTTGTTATTATAATTATTTGTCATGACGACTACTTACTATTATTATTCTATTCTTATCCTCGGAATAATAATTATATAATTATTATGTTATTATTATCATTATTATTACATTATTATAATTATTTTTGATGAAGATGCTTATTATTATTCTTTGCCTTTTCCTAAAAATGAATTAAAAAACATTTATTACACTCATCAAAATTTCGAATTATATTTTACTTCAATGACGTATTATATATATATATATATATATATATATATATATATATATAATTTTATTATTATAATTATTATTTTAATTTTTCGCGGCATTTCGACTCGGTGTTTGTTTTAATTTCGTAATTATTAATATTTCTTATACTTGTAATCAAAATTTAACGAACACCTATTAGTTTATTTTTTATTTTTCAAATTACAAAACGATCGTGTGTCATTTATCGTTTTAATTTATTTACGTATTATCTAATCGTCGTGCGAGTAGTTTGAGCATGTCCTGTATGTTTTTTTTTTTCTTTTAAATAGAATTATAATTAATTTTCGAATATTATATTTTAATTTTATTATTTAGCGTCGTTTCTTGAATGATCGTTACACGCGGTTTTATCGAATTTATTATTATTAATAATATTATTTATATATTAACGAAGCGACGATATTGCGAATTAATCACAACATTATTAATTCGTCCCAAACTCTAATATTCGCGTGGGCGTCTCGATTACTCAATTCAGAACTGTCTTTCTTATCGAACGCCAATTCTACGGCGGAAGAAATGGCTCTCACATAATCTGTCCACATAAGGTTACATCGAGGATTGATTTTAAGTCTTAATTTCTTAACGTAGCCATTAATCGCAAATATTATTCCTACAGTTAAATACGTTTCATCTTGTAATTTTTACCTCAGTCCTCACGTCAGCCTCGTTGAAGACATTTTACAACAACAACAAAAAAAACACGAAAAAACTTGTGATTTGTGATCATTAAAACGTGATCTGTAATTTCACGCTTCTAAAACTTTGGCAATACGGTTTTGACGAATATAAAATTGTTAACACGGGTTCAATCTTTATTTGAACGACGCGATTTTAAAATTACTCTTAATTATCTTTTATTTTTAAAAAATAGCGGTTATAAAGTGATCTCGGTATAATTTTTATATGTTAACCGGGAAACCACATGTCGAGAATCTTAAATCGGAATATACTTTAGGTTCAACATCATTAAAAAGCTCTCATCTTTGAACGCTATCCATCATGTACAGTAATTGGACAAACAATTAAGGTCTTTCCAACGGCTTCAATATTCACCATCATACGGAACACTATACATCTTTTCTTCGTTCGAATTCCCTCAACATGTTCTTTCCTCCGCTTCAAATTTTCACCCTAGCTGTTTCTATTTAATTATTAATTTTGCTAAACGAATCAAGAATATTCTTTCCTCACTTTAAATCCACCTCATCCAATGTTTTTCTTTCACTTGACATCATTCTTCCTTGGAATAACTACAATATTGCATATAGTCTCACTAAATTTTTAAATACTTCTATAAATGTGTAATAAAAACAGTCTATCTCTAAATGATTCTACATTACCTATCCCGTAACCTATATTTTACAGACCAGTCTAAAAACAAACTAGAGTAAAAGACAGAAAACCGCAGTTTGTTTTTCCAACGTACCGCGATACTCGATGTTTCGGTAGAATTTTATGCGCTCAAAATGGTAATCATTTTGACTGTTCATTCTTACTACGCTAGAACTTTCTGGTATACAGCGTCTTGTCACGATTTAAAACAATACCCTTCGCCTGAAGAAATTGGTCATCTAATTAGAAGTGTGATTCTGAAACTAGCTAAAGATCCGCATTACGTCATCTTATATCATCATTCTCATATATGCGATCGAATAATATTATATCGGGCCGAAAGTTGTGGTTTATACAACAGATCAGCTACATTGGGCGCTTAATATCATAGAGGATTCATTGGAAACTGAAAAGATTTGTACATCTCTGTTTTTCGATGTTCAACACGGGCGCGTTGGTTTGTTAGCTACTATTCCTTGCAGATTTTTATTTAACGTTAGAATCATATATTAGTGAAAGATTACGTACGCTACGATTACGCGTTCTCTGAGTGGGTGTGCCCTAAGGCTCATTGGACCAACGCTGTATTTAACTTATACAGACGATTTTCCTATGACCAATAAAATTCAGGTAGCCACATTTACCGATGACACGGCACTTGCGTCTTCCGATACCGATTCAAATACAGTAAGCAGTAATTTTGGAAATAAAAACTGGTTTAACAAATGGAACAAAAATGTCAATAAGAACAAATTTGCAAATATACTGTTACAAACAGAAAAGCTATATCTCACATCCCATTCGAATCAACAACGCAGAAGTACTAATAAGAACAAGCGTGAAATATCTGGGCCCTTAGTCAGCTAACATATTGAAATCATATTCAAATGAAGAGAAAAGAAGTAAAAAACTATTCTGCTTAATGAGCGGGTGCTGTCTGTTGACAATATTAAGTAAAGCACGCCGTGATAAACGGGGGGGGGGAGGGGTTTCAGCTTGTGCAAAGTCGAGAAATGTAAAAATTATACAGACTGCCCAAAATAAAGTTCTTCGATTGATAACGAATGCGCCTTAGTACGTAACAAAACGGATCATTCACCGTGATTTAAATATTTCCTATTTATGCGAGATCATTAAACAATACGTGCAGAGTCATATTGTCAGGCTGGAAAATCATCCAAATAACTTGGAATTAGGGATGTTGGACACGGCCGGCGATATAAGACGTTTAATGCGTAGTAAACCATTGTACCTAATCTTAGGTCTCGTGGTTACTTACCTGGTGTGGGTACTATATGTTTTTCTCCTAAATACCGCTAATGATAACGAAGTTTAATGAGGAAAGAAATTAGAACGAAGAAAAACAACTGCGAAAATTTTAAAAAATATATAAGCAAAGAAGTTTTTAGTAATAAACATTTTAATCAATCGACTATCGATTCAGATGTCGACATACTAAGTGGCTGTTATACTTGTAATTATTTTTTTTATTTTTTTTTTTTTGTAGAGAAGAGAAATATATAGAAGACAAATGAGAAATTTAAAAAACTTTCAACAGCGACTTTTGCGACAACTACTAAAAACTAAGTGAGACAACTTTACATGAAAACGTGAAGTTTTCCGTCATGGTGGTTGATACAATTATTAGTAGAAATCTAGATGGTTCATGTTATGCGGATAAAGGACAGTAGACGACCGAAAAGGATACTGTTCGGAGAACTATGCCAAAGTTAAACGTACGCGAAGCGAGATTAGAACGGATGTATAGATGTAAAAATTAATCAAGTTAACGAAATTAGAAAATAACTGGTAACAGCTGGCGAATACGATGAAAAAATTTCCAGATCATAGTTTCCGAAAATAAGATGCACGAAAAGAATGTCATAGGACTGAATACGTTGTCATACACAATTGATTTCCTTTGTCAATTTCTTTTCTAGCTACCCAACGTGATACTGTACGAACTAACTCATATTTCCATAAACGTGGACAACTTGTCAAAAAATATCGCTACGTCTGAAAAAAGATGTAAATTCTTAAGATGAAGAATTAAGCGCAGTAATTAAAGTTCTAGTTC
Source organism: Coronaproctus castanopsis (assembly GCA_032883995.1). NCBI lineage: Eukaryota > Metazoa > Arthropoda > Insecta > Hemiptera > Monophlebidae > Coronaproctus > Coronaproctus castanopsis. The sequence goes on along the minus strand of CM065052.1, from coordinate 77,127,965 downwards.
AGAAGTAATGTTATTAAAGAATGACATTCGAAGAACACATGATCAGGATTGTAATTTGTACGTCCAGTATGGAGGCAGTAAGGAGTTTCTCTCAGTTGCATAACGAACAGGCGGTCCGGTAACAAGTAATGTCCGAAACGCAGTCTGCTGTACAATTCCTTTACGTTTAATGTTTTAAAAAAAAAGTAGGATCACGTGAATTTAGGTACGGTTGTAATTGTATCGAAAGATAAATGCTGTACGTTCTCTACCCATATGTTTGTTCCCAAAGTTTACTTTGTTCCGACTGTATAAAACATACGATATCGTGTGCAAAAACTAAAGAGAACACCGTTAGAAAACGCTGAATCTACAAATTTCGTTATCGGGGATTCTTCGATGTTCCGCCGATATCTATAAGAAAGAAATACACTCTAACATTTGAGATGATTAAGTTTTAACATAAATCGATATATCCGATGCTTTTCCATAGCCTTCAAATATTGCTTTGTGAGTCGGTGATTTTTACTCGTAATTTATACAGAAACGACTTTTCTCGAACAAGATTATCGTTATTATTGATTATTGTTATTTTTTTTTCGCGTATCCCGTCCACCACAAACACTATAACCATTGTGAAAACTATAAATTGAATAATTCCTAAATAATGCCCGATATTCAAGAGAAACTACTAATCCGTCCTCAATTATGTCATACAGACTGTCCAGCTCATATTTACCACCGATCGAATAGGTGATCATGATCCTACACGTTCCTCGTGGTTGCATCTGTTGCAGTTTGTCATATTGCATTTCTTCAAGTTATACATACTTCTTAGTCGGTTTAATGTTTTCAAAAGGCTGTATTTTAATTGGTTGCCGTTAGGCAGCTATTCGCTTTTTGTTCTTCCCGGCTGTCTTCTATTCTATGCTTGATGTTTTGCTAAATCCGCAGTGCTTTCCATTTGATATCGAGCTGCAGGCAGTATAAGCGTAACAAAGTACCGGACGGATTAACGTTTTATTATCATGGTTTTAATGTTACGGAAGGACTTTAAGTAAAGAATACAAGGAACAGAAGGAATTTCTTGATTGCGACATTATTTATCTGCTTTGTGAAAGTCAATCTCCAGCAGGATCACACGAAAATAATGAACTCTATCACACTATTTTTTTCATCGTCCGAATTTATATCGTCTACGATATTTTCGTTATGTATTTTGTTTTTGTATTCGTTTTTGTATTTCTGTACTTTTTTTTGTGTCATTTTATACTTTTGTCTTTTTGTCTTTTGTCAAATTTCTATTTTTGTCTTTTTATCTTTTTGTTTTTTGTGTTTTTGTCATTTTGTGCCATTTTCTCATTTTGTACGTTTGCTTTTGCCATTATTTAACTACAGCTACGACCCCCGTAAGTAATTTAATTTCTTTCTTTTCGACCAGTTGTTTGATCCATTTATGTCCACATATAAGGCGGTTTAAAATTAAACGATGGTCATGTCGACGGCCAACTGTCCCAATTTAGTTAATTCCGCTGATCGAGTTGTTTTAATGTTTAAACGCGTTTCTCTTTAGGATTATTTGATAAAACGGAGGTAATTTACGCAGTCAGCAATAATAATAATAATAATAATAATAATAATAATAAATATTATGTTTATTAGGGAACAATGGATGTTCTTACATTCTTTTATAACTAACGATAAGTCTATATATATATCTATTTCTCTTTCTTCGCTTCATGAACAGACCTGTCTTGTTGGAATAATAACGGTTAATTTGGCTAAACGTTTAATAAACAAATTGTACACGGACAACGTTCTATCACCTAATGTTAACGTCGTCTTAATAAAGTTTCGATATAAAGATACTCGCACACAAACTTGCGCGTATTTCTAAAGCGATAGTATAATTTTCTGAAAATTCGTTAGATTTACATAATTTATGTTTATAGTCTGGTAAGTAATTTTTATTATTTTCATTACTATAATGTATATTTTTAAGAGTAATCGTATTAATTAACGATATATATATATATATATATATATATATATATATATATATATATATATATATATATATAATATATACACATAATGGAAATTGTGTTAGAAATAACGAATATGATACCTTAATGTTTTTTAGCATTAACACTATCATCCGGGGTTAATTTCAAATTAGAATGTAATAAAATTCGTCACGTGTGATTATAAAAATAATTATAAAATCAGAATTTTGGTTTGCTCGTTGCTAGAATCTGGTATTTTCGTTAGGTTTTACCGGTTTCGTGGGGCATTCAGGCATACTCGGCAAAATGTAGAAGCCAAACTCCGTATACACTTGTATCAGTTATTTTATGTCTTAAGTTTGCTCGTGTAAAGAATATCGGGATTTTTCCAAAGCTTATCTAGCATAATATTACAGATCGATTCAACCTCTAGTACTCATAAAATCATAGTTCAGCGACATAAAAGTACCTAATAACATGCTCGGATATTTCACGACTATCTTATGTAGATTACGATTTGGAAAAAATCGTCCTATACCGATATCATCTCGTAAATTTCCCTTTTTTTTCTATGATCCTTTCGATGACGAGATAATGACGGATATAAATCATGTATTTTTAGAATGCTTTTGACGTTCGACAAGTTGAAACCCATTAATTTAAAATCTAGAAAAAACACAAGTGTGATAATTTCATTTAAGAAACAGGGAGCATTTTCCGCGAAAGTTGGTCGAGCCATCGTGGTTGTGGGTATGTCTGTCATGTTTTGGAAATTGTTACTTCACGTAAAAAAATTTCACGTTGAGAAAGATGAGAAGCACTATCAAACTGCAGGTATCCCATAATTAACGTCAAGGAAAAGTTTTTCCGAAATCCCGAACCACATTTATATTGAAGGGCGACGATGATGACGGCAATGATGGAAGTACAGGAAAATCTTAGCAGCGCTGGTAGATTAAGTGTGGCCAATCAGTAAACCGAATTTGTTCGTGCAAGAATAGTTACGAACTTGGTTAAATAACGGAGTTCAGCGACGGATACCAGTTGTGAGTATCGTCAAGCACAGACTATGAAACATTTGGTGGAAAGAAGAGTTCGGTGTAATATTGATAGTATAATGAATATAGACCGCCAGGTCTTAAAATTAGCAGTATATTAATCTAAGCAAACATAATAGCTCGGATTCGTTATCATCAAATTAAATTTATTTGGATATAACGGAATATTACAATTTTTCGAATGTATTTACAATTATTTATTGCAAAAACGTACACATTTGTGCAAGTTTTGAAGTGCATACAACCATATACAAGTAGTATATACAATAAAATACACCCAAGTCTACCATAAATAAATTTAGATTCTGGTATCATTATTTAATTTTACACATCCCTACGTTACTTCTTACTCTGCCTAATTTATAAGTGTAACCCTTTCTTTATCATTCCATAATATACAGACATGGATAAACTGTATGGAAGCCAAAAAAAAAAAAACAAAAAAGTATAAGTATACAAAGAAGACATGTACGCCCGCGTATAAACATCTAGAAGCACATACTTATTCGCAATACACAATTTAACGGACATGTACACTCACATATGCGCTCATACACGCTCATGAACATTAAGGGGAGCGTACATAGTAATATGCACTGTGGTATATACTTACCCATTCTAAAAAAACAACAAAAACAAAATACATTGTAGATTCTGTTTACTTATGCGCGAATAACATACCTACTTGTGAACTACATAATTAAAAATTAAAAAATTGCACTTTTGCGTTAAAAGAAAATGGCATATATATAATCTATATTAAAAAGCTTATGTAAATAAACGTCCCAACATATATATCCACATTCACATATACATCCGGGTCTGTTATTCCAAAAGAATTTGTAAGTAGAGGAATCTTCTATATGTCGCTCCGGACTTAACTGAAATGCTGAGTTTCCACCCCGTATACACAATTATACTAACATCATCAATAGCAACAACAACACCAATAATAATAATGATAATAATAATAATAATAATAATAATGGAAATAAAATAAAATGAAACAAATAAAATTAAAATTTATTTCCAATAAAACAATTACAAAATAAAAATAATCATGAACATGCATATATAAACATTAAGTAATCTTACAAACTACATAAACATATTTTACAAAACATTAACATTCAGTATCAACTAAAAATTTGAAGTCGACAAAGCGCATATATTGCGCGAACAGCGGAATTATTTTCCAAATATCATAAAATTAAAAAAATACTATAGGTCGCAGCGCACACACAAGCACATACCTATACAACTAATAATAATAATAATAGCAGTAGTAGTTCATGTTGTCGCACATTTCTTTGTAGAACACAATAAACATTATTATATATGTGAAAATATTTATTATTATGAAATTAAAGACACGTCTGAAATGCAATGTTAGTTTCCAAATGAAAACACACACATACACATATATATATATACATACAGTCACATAATTTAGTGCAGCATTTATGAAATATGTTCATAGTTGTTATTTTTTTTTGATTCGTGAGCTGGATTAAATTTAAAATTACATTTTACACTTTTCAATTGGTTTTTATGCCTAACGAGAAATGTGTTTTATATATTCAGTTGCTTATATATACGCGTAAGTTTGAAAGGGCTACGTGTGTGTTTATATTTTAAATAAATTTATGAATTAATAGAAAACACAACTTTTAAAAAAAAAAATATTTTACGAGGTAAACATAGTTATTTCGTGAGTATAAATTGTAAGTGCTATTCGTAACACAATTTTTAATTCTCCATTGAAGTGGTTTTTATCTTTTTTTTTTTTTAAATAATTTCGAAGGAATTATAATATTTTGCAAAGTAAATTTGAATGATTTATTAAAAAATATTGGTTTACAAAAATTATTCTAGTACAAAGGAATTTGTCAAAAATGTAGGTTAGTAAAGTTCTGGTTTGAAGTATTACGCTGTGAAATTTATCTATCTATTTTGTGTTCGTTTTATTTCAGGTCATGGACAAACGACATTTAAGATACATTTTTTTTTTAAACAGGTACATCATTATATTTAGGATAGTTTAAACGCTTTCCATATCAACGATGAAATAATTCTTTCTTTGACAATCGATTTAACTAAACCATTTTGATTGAGTACTATCGATGATTTTTTGGTTGTTTCATCATTAAACATTTTCTTTTTCTAAATCGATTTCATTATTAATCGACTCGATCCATTGCAGAATAATAATGAAGCCAACCGTTGTTTGTAACAAATATTTGAAATATTTCATTTTTTTCACTTTACCGGCTGCATTACTGACGATTACCATCGTGATGTATTCTTTAAATAACGGTACGTACGAGAACTTTATTATTATTATTATTATTATTATTATTATTACGAGGAATAATTGCTAACTTTGAAGTATATTTTTTTTCATAAACATTCACCATCAAGTTTGCTTATAATCAAATCTGTTATTTTACATAACTTTTCTTTGTAATATTGCATAGATTTAAATTAAGTATTTTCTCACGTTTTATTTGTTGTCGATTTTTATTTATTATTATTATTTTAACTATTTATACTTAATGATGGATTAATAACTGAAAAGATTTGTGTCTATCATATCATTTCCTCAATTTAACAAATTTATTCTTAATCCACCCCTTCTTCCAATGTATATAAAACCCCCTACTATGGCTTTGGCAACCACTCCATATCAACTTGAAACTAACCCATCTTTCCAAGTTTTCATACCTATCCCATGTACTCCAAAACTATATCTCTTTTGAAATCTCCGAATATATCCTTTGCTGGTTTACCGATGGCTTTAAATCTGGGGGATGCGTGGGGTCTGCCTTCTTGGTACCTCCTGTCACTCATCGCTTTCGGCTTCCTGCTGCATATTCTCAGCTGAATCCTTTGCTATTTTCAAATTTCTAGAATTCCTGTCCACGGCTCAATCTTCGACTAAATTCCTTATCCATTCTGACTCACTTAATGTTTAAAGTATCTCCACAACTTTTATACGGACAAATGCACTTTTACAACGCATACTGCTTCTTCATGACCTTACTAGATCTCAAGTTTCCACGGGAATCTGCTTAATAAAATATCCATCCACTCATCGATATTTACGGTTACTAGGTGTTAACAAACTGAACGACGAAATTTAAAAGTCCCAAGCTTTTTTTAATGAACTATCATAATGGACAAGTGTCACCTATATATGGAGACACGCATAGGGATGTCTAGTAATATGTCTCCCATATATGGAGACGTTTGGGTGTTTACAAAATGCATGTGGCTCCACGTACGGTAGTTGTATTTAATATAATTCACAATTATATCGGTAGATAGTGCTGTCAGTAACGTTTCATTTTCATTGAGAAATGACTATGTTTATATGTTATGAACGTTTTGGTTAACTTGCGCGGTTTATGCATGTTATATTGGTCATGCAGCGATTATTGTTTAAATATTCATTTTATTTCAATTATTTTAAAATTAAACATTAGTAGTTATTTAATATGTCAAAATTGTTGATAAATTATATTAATTCATAATTACATCGGTAGATAGTGCTGTGAGTAACATCTAGTTAGAACAGGTTTCATTTTCATCAAGAAATGACTATGTTATGGACGTTTAGATTAACTTGCGCGTTTTATGCATGTTATATTGTTGATGCAGTGATTATTGTTTAAATATTCATTTTATTTCAATTATCTTAAAATTAATCATTAGTAGTTATGTAATATGTCAAAATTGTTGATAAATGATGACGATATTAGAGGTGTATTAGAAGAATCAGACGATAAAAAGTGGTAAGTTGGGTGTATAATATATTCTCGCACGTATTTATTTATTTTCTATGGTAATTTCGTCAGATGTAAATTAAATCTAATGAATTATTTGAATAAATAGAAAACACAATATAGGTATTAATAACATAAAAAGTAAAATGCAAATTTAACAATGAACTTAAACGTTTGAATACAGTCGTGTGTTTTTAAATTTTATATTTTAATTTTTGTGTACATTAAAAGGTTATTGTGTTCATTTACTAAAATAATTATATATTTACTTTGAAAGGATAAGTATGTATCAGTTTTAAGCATTTAAACAAATGATGTAAATAATGAATAAATTTATCTTTGGTAAAATTTTGATTTAAAAGTTGAATATAACAAAACAAAATAAAAGCAAAGTTAATCACTATAGAAATTATTTTATTAACGCAAAATTTTTTTCGACAATCACATCATTTTCAAGCACATATAAAAAACAATACATTTATAATTTATATGTAATGTTTTTCGTATACGCTTGAAAATAACGTGATTGTCGTAAAGCTATGCGTTAATAAAATAATTTTAAAAGTGATTAACTTTGTTTTTATTTTGTTAATTCATAAAATCACTACTCCAATGCATTAACATTAAAGTTGAATATGCAAACATTATTACAAATGATTATTGCATTTTTGTTAATTTGTTATTGAAATCACAAAAATGTCTAAAATAAGCATGTAAACACTGTGTAAATTACTATGCTAATTTATTATCAAATTTACATGCTAATACAGTTTTCATTATAAGTAGATCATTTATTTTTAGTTTATTTGCCGCAAGTATAAGAAACTTATTAAATAAAAATACATATTATTTATAAAAATTACAAGAATTACAGCATTTTAGAATAACTTATGGTTTCGTTACATCCTTACTAATGAAGATAGTGACTCCTCGTCTAATACTAGTGACAAATCAAGTGACAGTGAAGATGTTTCGAACACATGGGAGGAGTATTGTTGTTGCATTACATTATTTTGAAATCATTTTGCGTTACTGACATTTTGCAAATAATGAGGCGGCATTGGGAAATATGGTTCATAAATTTAAAGAATTGCTACTTTTACTTGAAAAAAATTTTCAAGCATCACACACTGTTGGTCAACACATTGTAATAGATGAAACGATGGTCCCGTTTCGTGGAAGAGTTTCAGAGCGAACGTCATAGGTATGGAATTAAACTATTTAAGATGTGTTCTACCGATAGATATATGATCAAATCTATCATGTATGCTGGAAAAATTGAAAGACTTCATGGAATCGTGTAAATTTATGTGAAACTAGAGTATCCACATTTATGGTATACAATCTTTTTAAAATTAATGCCAACAAAAATACTTTTTCTCACACATTTTTTCTATGTTAGATGTAACAAACATGTCTCCATATATGGATGACACACATAAAGTGCTTTCCTGAGCGACAGGGCACTTAAAAAAAAAATACGCATTCAAAAATGCTTAAAAAATTCAATAAAATTTTTACAAATTGCCATTTTCGGAATTTTTTCAAAAATTATAGGTGCTTCTGGTGAAAAGCGCTGTGTCCATATATGGGTCGGGGCTTAAAGTGTTAAAGTTGATGAAAATTTTGTACAATTATGTATAACCGACGTGAAAAGAAGATTCACGATTACTCAAAACTAAACATGTCCGTATAGTACGGTTCCTAGGACTAATTCGAATGTTATTAAATAAATTATTTTTATTTCTTATTATTTCTATTTCCTTTTCTTTAAGTAATTTTTTATTTCATGTCAATTTTTCTGTCTAAATATAATTTCGGCCGGTCGAATTAATTCCGTGTGTTGAATATATATATATATTGCGCACATCATCATTAGCACTCTACTATTGAGTGGGAGAATAGTTTTATGTCAATCTGCGCATGTAATAGAAAATCCATATTTTGCTTTAAATAAAATGTACAGATAGTTACACTTGTAAATGAATTATATGCACTTTGTGGAATTGCACCGACGGAGATTAGACGTAATGTATTAGCCCAGGAAAAAAGCTAATAGCGACTGCCCTTTACAAAATTACGAAGATCTAACTGAGAGGAGATCGAAATCCAGACATAGTTTACTACGAACATTTGAAAAACTGAAGAATTCCAGTTAAGTCGGTAAGACTGAAGCCTTGAGAGTCAAAATTGAAAAACGATAGTATCTTCTAATTGACCAGAATTTCGATAACAATCCGTGGGTAATCGGCACAACGAGAGATAGGGAATAGCGTATGAATATGTGAGTGCGGAATCACACGTTGTAATTTATTTTTAAACAGAAGAAGAAGAAGATAAACATAAAATACAACACGTTGTATGCTAAGTACACAAAAATTACTCTTAGTAACTAATATAATAAAAATAAAGTGTATCATATAAAATCTACGATAAAATAATATAGGAAAATTTTAAAAAACCTGCCACAATTAAACAAAAACAAATATTGATTATAATTAATTTACTTAAAGTGTAAATAAAAAAAATCAGTTTAAAATCGGCGTATGATTAGCTAATATACCGATTACGTTAGCTGATCGTCCTATAGTCCCTCTATGGCTTTAATTAATTCGTTTTCACGCTTTTTACAATTTTAGTACAATTTTTTGGCAAGCTTGTTGATGTGTAGAATCATATCAAACCCGGAGTTGCGGCATAAAAACCTTATTCCTCAACAACGGTTTTGTAACAAATGTACCGTTGAAAACTCAAAACCATCAAACGTGACGTGCACATGGTGTTGTCCGCGACCGAATAATAATTAATATACAATGTTTTTTTTTTCTGTTTTTTTTTATTTGCAACAGCGAGGTATGAACAAATTCGAATAGTTTTGTAAGCGTTATAAATTATACTCCTTATTCTATGAAATAATTAAAGGAAACGACTGGAAGGAGTTTAAAATATAAATATAATATTTTACGTATAATAGTATCGCTTTTTATAGATAATTTTGGATAATATTCAAAGCATGTTCTTTATTACGAAAATAGACGATTATTTTAAAAAGTTTATGTACTGTTTAGGAAGGACATTGTGACTGAAAATGCTAATAATGCAATATTACGAACAAATTGTATTTTGGGATAGATCGACAATTTACGATCAGTCGGTCGAGATGTATCATAAAAAAATTAAAATTATAATTAAACATTAAAAATTTGAATTAAAAAATATAATTAAAAATTAAAATTATAATTAAAAATTAAAATTGAAAATTTAAAGTGTTCGACCGGATGCTATATTATTATTTTATTCGTGCGAATTCAAAATATTTCACCGAATACGTAATTACAAACGATTTGTACTTATTTTTAAACAAAAGAATAGAAATAACATCGTTACATTCTGTTTTACTGTAGATTATATTTCTTCGGTAAGTGAAAGAAATTGTTCCCATACGAACGACGACGACTATTCGTGTATTACGAACGTTGTTCCTAATATGGAACAAGAACAACAAGAATATGAAGAAGCTGACGCGAAAAACATGTCCTCCGATGATGATAGATCGTATAATATCGTCAGAAATAAACGATCGATCAGGAAATATCGCGAAGAACGAAATGTAATACCGTGTTCAGAAATGATCGATAATGTAACTCGTCATTTCAGACAGATCGATCGAGACGTGAAATATTTTAAAGACGTGTTGGAAATTTGGAAATCGTCCGCTAACGGCGAATTAGATAATTCGGTGAAGAATAAAATTAGGAAAAACGATCGTATAGAGTCGACGATGTTGGTGGCGGATAACGAAAGATCGATAAATCAAATTGAAGAATTTCCTTCGTTCGAACAAGAAGATGAACAGGAGGAAGATGAAGATGAATTGGAACTGTTTAAAGATCAAGAAGATGACGACGATGACAATGTAGACTACGAAAATGAAAAAGTCACCGGTACGATCGAAAAAACTAACAAAAATTCGGTCGATAAGATAGTCGAAAGATCCAATCGCGATACATCTAAAGTCGACGACGACTATAATTTCAAAATAAACGGAGTTGCTAAAAATAACGGACAAAATGCTAGAAAACGTACGCAATGGCGTCCGTATTGTTTTCTATTGAAATACGAATCGTCTTTGTCCAGTATACGGAACAAAAAGGACGACAGCGCGACGATATCGTCGACGACTTCTCGTCGTATTAATAAGAAGCCGGTCGTTACCGATACCGATACGTTTTCCGCGTTTTCTTTGAACGATTTAAAAACTAAATGGTATAAACGACGTTCGAATAATAATATCGATAAAAATAAAGATAATAATAATACTAATAATGATCATAATGAAACTAATGATAACGATAATAATAATAATAATAAATATAAAAAGAAAAATTGGAAGCTGGGAGAGGTTGTCCGATTACAGTATAATAACGGAGACGATTTTTATCGCGCGATTTTAAACCGTATGAACGAAACTATGAAGGCGATTAATGTTACTACCGTGGACGAGCAACAAACGGATTACGAATACGGTTTAGAAAGACCAATTTTGCACCTTCATTGCGGATATTTTCCGCCGTACATTTTCACGTCCGACAAAATCGGCGACAGTTTAAACGATTTTGTTTTAAACGAATCGACGATAACGTCGAACGATTCGTTTTGGAAACGATTAATAATCGGTCCCGAATTAGCCGGACGTAAAACGAACGAACTAACCGGCGAACACGATAATCGTCGAGACGAAAACGCGGATAACCGGGACGACGGTAATTTCGAATTTTTATTTATTCCGGTTTATTTTGTATTAAACGTGTACGAAAACTTGGACATATGTGAAAATAATCTCTAATTGTTAATTAATCAATTAATAATAACGAGTTGTTTTTCATATTTAAATTTGCCCCATTATAACTCGCATTATAATACTAAAAAAATGTGCCTGGGGCGCAGAGAAGAAATGAAGCTTAAAAACGCTTTCTCAAAGAGACACTTATTTAATAAACTCACGATTTCGTACAAATTTCACAAAGAAAGTAACACACTGCCGGCTATGCTTAACATGACGTGGCGATGACTCAATGTTTTTGTTCTCAAATCTGCGTCACACATACATCCTTTGTGCAGGGAAGATTTGAACGAAATAACGGATAGTCGTGTGCGCATGCTCAAGAGAAAGTACGAACACGCAAACATTTTTTAACGCATATATATATATATATATATATAGAGAGAGAGAGAGAGAGAGAGAAATGTTGAATTGTCTGTTATAATTTCTCTACGTGTTTATACGTATGTATGTAAACTTATAAAGCGTGAAAGAGTAGCGTAGCCCAATTATACTGTAAGAATAGCCCTGCCTATGTGCCTTTGCGTATAAGCCTTTGGCCCGCTCTTTTTACGGGTTAACTCCCCATATACAACAACGCAATAAAAGTTTCATTTACATAAAAGAAGTTCCTAACGTATAATTTCTAAATGCTTTCCTATTTATAAAACTCTGCGTAAGATGTGTACGTTATTTCCTACATTTTTAAAAAATATATATACATATATATATATATATATATATATATATATATATATTAATTAATTAATTAAATTATCCACTCGTTAACCGAGTATGGAGTACCATCAATTATTTATGAGTCCTGAGGTGGCTAATCAAACCAATTTTTGCGGCGCACACCTTTCCGCATGCATCGCACGTAAAAGCGTCATTATTAATATTATCCACTCGAACCGTTCCAATCAATCCTTTACGTCGGTTTCTTTTCCTTTCTTCCGCAGCTCGAGCATTTTGATCCGCTTTCTGCAAACCATCTCGTATTGTCTGTCTCCAGATGGTACGATCCATCGCTAGCTTTTCCCAACTCCTGCGATCAATTTCGCATTCCTTTAATATCCGATGCAAATAGTCTTTATATCGCCAACGAGGACGTCCAATGCGCCGTTTACCAACCAGAAGCTGACCATAAAGGAATTTCTTCGGAAGTCTTTTCTCGTTCATTCTGATTACATGTCCAGTCCATCTCAAACTATTACTATAAAGCAGCATCCGAATAGACTTGCATTTTGCCCGCGTTCAAATTTCGCGATTCGTCACTCGGTCCTGCCAACGAACACGTAGCAATCTGCGCAGCGCTCTCTGATGGAACGCTTCCAGCGACCGTATGTTCTTCGTATATGGGGCCCATGTTTCTGAGTCATAAAGTAGTGTCGGTAAAACAATGGACTTGTACATTATCAGTTTTGTTGACAATAAGATATGTGTATTATTAAAGATCCTTCTATCAAGCTTATACATTGCAGCTGAAGCAGCTTGCATTCTACTACAAATCTCGGTGTCCAAGCTGAACTTGTTGTTAAGCATACTACCAAGGTATTTAAAACTTTCCACTTGTTCTATTACACTATTGCCTAATTCCAACACGTGTACATTTTGCCGTTTGTTTGTGGGAGCTACCTGTACAAGTAATTTGGTTTTTCCCTTATTTATAGCTAGGGCAAAACTGTTGTATACTGCATCAAGTATTTTGATAGTAGTCTGCAGTTCCCGTATAGTGTGTGCGACCACAGCACAATCATCTGCATACTGGAAATCGAATACTCCTACTCTGGAGCATTTAGAAGCTGCTTGTAATCGATGTACTAATCCGCCATTAAACCTACTGATCATTATTATCTTTTCAGGTCCCAGCTTTTTAACTGCTATCATATGTATGAAAGCCATATACACTGAAAACAGCACAGGGGCCAGCACACACCCTTGCTTGACTCCTGTACTAACTTTAAATGATTCAGAATTGCCATCTCGTAGCAATCACCATGCTTGTATTGTTGTCATATAGAAGGGAAAGCAATAGAATAAATTTCGGCGGACAGCCAATTTTCTGCATGCATTTCATCAATAGCTGCCTATGCACCGAGTCAAAGGCTTTACTAACATCAATAAATGCAATGAAAAGATCCCGATTTTGTTCTAAGCACTTTTCTTGTAGCTGCCTAAGCGAGAATATTGAGTCGATGGTACCACGACCACTGCGAAATCCATTCTGTGTCTCAGGAAAGGTTCGTTCCAATATTGGTAAAATACGATTAAGCATAATCCTGGCAAATAATTTCCCCACAGTTGAAAGCAATGAAATTCCCCTGTAGTGGTTACAATCGCTCCTGTCGCCCTTATTCTTAAAAATGGGCACTATGGCAGCTAATTGGAAATCAGTTGGCATAGATTCTTGTTCCCACATAATAGAAAATAATTTATGAAGCGTGTTTAGCAGGTTGCTGTTTTCCAACTTTAGAATGTCCGGTAACACTCCATCTGGGCCGGCAGCTTATATATATATATATATAAAAACAGGGTTAACGGTATCTAGAATAAATTTACGATGATATATATATATATTTTTTTTTTAATTTTGAGAATTAATACGATCTTAAGACTACGCTCAAATAAGTATTACAATTATTACGATGGTGTATATGCTTAAAACTAGTGTTAAACATAAAGACCAGTGCGAAGACACTTGCTCCAGCAAGCAAGGCTTCTTACTAACTTACATATATCATATATAAATTAGTACTTAATGCTAAATCAAGTCATGCGGTTTCATTCGTTTCAAACGGCGAGTGTCGAGTTCGATGTCAAGCAATTTTTTCGCTTCAAGATTGGGATGTCCATGCAGTCGTCGTTTATGCATCTTTGCAATATTTTGTATTACTTCGCGTACACTTTTTACTGCGAGGTCGCGGTGTACGCCATCGTTGCGGGAGAAACGATAGGCATCTACGATTATTCATAGGATTACGTTTTGCCGAGTTTGGACAAGCTGCTAATTGGTGTTCTTAGCGCAGCCCCATAGGGCTATTCCATATGTCCGAATGGGCTTTATAATTTGTAAGTATATCAGGCGTTTGCAGTAAATGCTGAGCGTTGAACGCCGTCCTATTAGCCAGTATAGTGATGACATGGTTGCCTACGTTATTATATGTCGCTCCAGTTTGATGTTCGACCAGCTGCACTAATTTTTGAAGAGAAACTTTAGCGACTTCAAAGTTTTCGCGTCGTCTTCTCGCTTTAAAACAATGCGTGAGTAACTACTCATTGGCGATATCGTGAAAAAACGTGCAACTAAATTCTTCGATCGTATCGCGATATATACAATTATAAATAATATGGGTGGACGCAATTATAAGAAGTTCTTAAAACATAGATACAAGAAATATAAAAACACCAGCGAATTAAAGGTATACTATTTTGAGTATCTCGTATTTCTGCATTTTTTCTTTCTCTCAGAATTGTGATAAATTCCATCGCGAAAACTTTAGAATACCGAAAATATAATTTCATCGTTACGTATACTTACGATAAGTTCACTATATCTGAAATCGGTTATAAGCTTTATATATTATTATTTTTTTTTTTTTTTAATTTTTCCTGTTACTACCTGTAGGATTTTCATTTTCCTATTACTTTACTTTTAAATGTATATATTAACACTTTGAGCTGCATGTCAGTCATATGTGCATTGTCCATTACAGCCAATGTATTTTTTTTTTTTTTGTAAATGTGATAACGTGCTAATTTTTAATTTTTATTCCATATTAGTAAATATCACTTTCTACGTGGTTAATTTAAAATTTTTCTATTTATTTTAGAAATGGAATAAAACCACAAAACAGTGTCAGTCATTTACCACTGATACATTGTTATCACACGTATGTTTATATTTGAAAGTATAAAGTTTTCATCTGAAACTTTCATTATTCAATGTTATTATATTAACCATTCAATGCACTCAGAATTATTTTACATTAATTAGAAACCAAAAAAAATCTTATTCAAAAATGTCAGTTATATATGACTGATATTTTTTTTTTACATCACAAACAAAATACCCTTGTTATTAGTTTCAATACAAAAATTTAACTTTCAATCAAAAGAGTTACAAAGAAGGTCATGACTGACATTGAATCTTTTATCACAACCATACTCGTCAATCATAATTGACTGACATTACCACCAAGGTTCAAAATGTGATTTGGGGCTCAAGAGTTCATCCGATAAGAAAATCATATTTTTCCGTTACAGATAACTCGCTATGTGCTTTTTATTGTTATTATGTTAAAACTGAGACAAATATACGTTTCTTCTTCTTCTTCTTCTTCTGATGCTTTATTTAGCTCGGTTACTACACAAAACCGCGAACACCTTCTAGCCGTATATTTCATAGTACATGATAGACTTTCTGCAGTCGTGCGTCGCATCGTTCTTGATCCCCCATTTATCTTGGCATCTTCCGTGTTACGTACTAATGTAAGTTTGAACTATAAATTTCTCGCTAGATCAAATCCTGATAATTCGATGTATAAGTCTTGGATAAGTTTACGGTTATTTTCAGTCGACAATTTATCTCGCCAAGTTTGAGCTTCGTCAAATTTATCCGTAATGAGGGTTTTCTCGATTTCAGACGTTCTATTGTGTTTTTATATGCACATAAGGTGAGGGCTTCGTTATTATATTTTGTCCATTCTCTTACTGGAGCCTTCGCTCTACTATAATACGTTACATTTTACCTGTTGGAATATGTTTTTTAAAAATAATCATGATTAGGTTAGTGAATCGGTTGTAGTTGTGTACTGTGGTGGGATCCACTCACGTAATCGTTCAGTAGTGTAAAGTTCACTATTCGTGTCCATCTCAAAACGAACTGTATTAAGCCTAGCTCGTCTTTTATATAGCCGACGTCTCTTGATAGACACTATATAGTCTTATAGTCGTTAGAACATTTTATTGACGTGTACTATGGTGCTTCCATAATATAATAACGAAGTCTATCATGTGGCAAATTTTAGATTCGTGGGTGCGTTCATATTCGTTTATATATATATATGAATTTTAATCGGAACAGGACGTTTGTTGTTATCAAATTGAGATTTAGAAGAATTACGGATATTAATTATTATCGTTAGCCGATAGTCGTATATAATTCTTTTGTCGGCATTAAAACCATTGTTCCTTTTGGTACAGGATAAATAAGTCTATAGAAAGGCTCAGAGTTTTATCTTAAGTGTTATCCTATGTTCTTTAGTTCGGGAAGATTATCTTGTTTAAATATCACACAATTATTATCGAATAGATTCTGTCGTTTCAGCCTCGATGTGGTGTTTTCTTTTTTAATCGGTCGCTACTTCCTTTTCGATTTTTAGGGCATTTTTTCGAACCCTTACTCATTTGTAGGGCAATAGGCAACGGGAACTCTAAAAAGGCCCGATTGCCGAAACAAATAGAAAAAAATTCCTTTAACAACTCTCATAGTTGGTGCGTTTTAGTACAAAATTAGAAAAAACGAATAAATATATGTAAAAGAAGTTGTCACATTATTCTTGGTACGAGATTTTTTCGATGAAAATCTCGACTATAAAGTAAACCAGTCGGTTGTATTCCAAAGGTTTATAAAATGTTCCTGTAAGAAGTCTAACATGGACAAACTGGAAGGTCTATTAACGCATTCGTTAAAAAACTTATTGTTAATTGTAAATATTAGCGTATAAATCAGCCGTGGCGTAACATTTAACCGAAGCGAGTCATTCGGTATACTTCTGTATTGGTAAGGGAACGAAAATATGGAAACGGATTTGTCCGAGAAGATATTGAAATAGAGAAACGCAAATTGGAAGATAGATTTTCACTTCGAGCTTTTATGGAAACCTGTATCGGTATTTAATAAAGAAAAATTATAAGTCTGTACTAATTTAACCAATCAGAGTGCAGAAAATCTATCACCTATTGGTACAAGAAATCATAGCACAGAAGAAGTGTCAGCTGATGTTAAATAAATAATCACAGCATTTGAAATATTAGGTTTCGATTAAGAAGTGCCTATAACAAATTGTCAACACAGAAACCCGTGATATAGATAGTTTAATTCTGAAGTGTAAGTCGCTTTGAAACATTAAAATTACGACGTGATTTTTCGTTGAAAGTAAGCAGATTTGTCGGGAAACAAACGATTCGTCTGGTAAGTAGTTTGTTTATTTTTTTTTATTTTTTTATTTTTTTATTTCTTAATTTTTGTGGTCAGTTCGTTTCTGACAATGAAATGTGGTGTAGTCGTTTTTATATCTTTAAGAATATTTAACGTCCAACGGAGGGGGGGGGTTCAACCGGAATTTTAAATGTCGAAAACATATCATTATCGGTTTGTTTAATAATGAGTCGCATTTAAATAAATAAATTTTTCGAAATAAGTAACAACGATCCGTTTTATCGATGGTATTTAGTCTGTTTTATTAAATATTTTAAATTAAAACGATTTATTTCAGTATTAACGTAATAATGAAATTATTTTTGTCGTTTAATACATATATTCGATAGTAAACATTTGCGACCAGGATGAAAAGTTGTGCGCTGACATGAAATCTTGTATATCGTCGTTTAATTGGTGCGACGGAATTATTCATTGTAACGACGGCAGCGATGAAGTGTTCTGCTCTTGCAAAGAACGTGTAGATAAGGCGAAACTATGCGACGGTTATTTCGATTGTCCTGACGGCGAAGACGAAAACGGCTGTTTCGGTAATACTTATAATTAATAGTTAATTTAATCAAATTTAAATTCAGATTTCAAATTAAAAGTTCTAATTTAAATTTCAAATTTAAATTTATTTCAAGTTTCTGTTTGATTCAACGTAATTTAGATACATAAAATAAAACGCTTATCTTATGACCGAATGGCAAAATACGATCTTTTGTTCACTCACGTCACTAATCATCACACACATTTGTATACATATACATTTTAGAAATTCTATCTACACATTACCTAATATTTTCATACAATGAACATATGAATACAATAAATCTCAACTGAACAAAAACGTGTAAAAACCATAATCATATAAAAACATTGTTCAATGAATTCTATAAGTTCGAATAAAAACTAACGCGACAGTATATTATACAAGAACCCCCCCCCCATGGAATCAATCTGATAATAAGAAAATATATACTTGTTGTTAAATGCAGTTTTGCATTTGTTAACCTATTTTATTTCTCATTTATTTTATTTAAATATCGTTGTTTTTGAAGTAGATAAATAGTTTTATAATATAGAAGGTACTAGAAGAATTTTGTAGCAAAAACGCGAAGAATAGATTTTAAATTTTAAATTTAGTTAAGTATTACTATGTATTATTCCTTCAAAAAATATAAAATCATTATCGAATTTATTGTAACTATCTCCCTCTGTCCTCAATAACATACTATTACTGTATTCCAGTTAAATATTTCTGCCGTCTATCGCTTCTAATAGAATTACATATTCGACGTCTAATAAATATAAAAATAACTCTGGTGAGTTGGATTGCTTAGAGCTTTAACCTACTTGAGTTTTGGTTATTTGCTTAAAGTTCAATTTAACTCGGGTTTACTGTTATAATTTAGTTTTGTTTGAACCCCCCTCTTCAGCCAAGTCTCTTCTTATTTGTGATTTATTTACACGTGGAATTTCCACCTGTACTGCTACAACTTGTGCTACTGCTATCGAATGAAATTTTAAATTTATTAACATACAAACTGTATAAAGTGTACAACTGAAGTACAGTAAGCGACGTTTACTTTCGGACAAATATTTTCGGTATTGTTTGTTGAAGATTTGTTACATACTCAGTGTGGTATATAGCCATACCATCCTCAATGGAGTATGCCATACGACAGCACCAGTTGTTGGAACGCGAAATATATATACAAACCAGAATGACCTTAAATAGTAGAACGGATGCTTTCTAACTTTTTTTTCCGATAATAATACAAATTATAAAAATACAGTTTTAGTCATGTCTGTATGGAATGTGAAATTTTCAAAGAAAATTGGATAAAAAAAAAAATTATCGCTAAAATACAAAATAACTCTACACGCTTTACTTAGAAATCTTTAATTAATTGACATACTAAAATTAAATATTGATAATTGTGAAATATGATTACATACATAATGATTTTAGGATCTGAACGTAGTGATTTTTAAAAGATAAGCAACAGGAAAAGTAATCAAAAAATTATTACATTTTTATACTTTTCGGCTATTAAGCCATTATCAAGTGCATGTAAAAACATAAAGTATAAAAACATATATACAGTTTATAAAAACTATCCAAAGAAAGCAAAACAAACAATATAAATTAACACGTGTAAGAAAATACTTAATTTAGATGTACAATATTACAAAAAATTGCAAAGTGAAAAAACGGTATAAAGCGATAGCGAATGTTGTAAACAACAAAATCTACCAGTCAGAAATATCAAATTTATTCATAAACTAAATAGCGAGGAAAATAGAAACTTTCTATCTGATATAAAAATTGATTAAATAATCGAATTTATAGTCGAATTTCGTTCGTTACTTTAATCTCTTTCCATTATTATTTGCATTTTTTCTGGTAGTTTTCTATTTTTATAATTTTGTTCTCTATGTAAAATTTTATAATTTTAGTTAATATTATAGATTTTGGCTTTTAATTTTTTACAACGTTTTCCAAATAATAATTTTTCATCATTGTTCGTGCATCAATTTAGATATTTAAATCTTACCGTGAATTGTCTGCCTGTTTCTTTTATGTATTCTTTTTCTGGTTTTTCGCTCCGCATTTTTTTTTTTTTTTTAATATTGTACATTTAAATTAAGTTTTTTTTACATTTTAATTCGTATATTTTTTGTTTTATTCATTTTATATTTTTTATAAATTGGATACATTTTTATATTTAATTAATTTTTTAAGTTCACTCGATAGTTAACCAAAAACCCTTTTTTTTTGGTCTTTTTATGTGTGAAAATTTACTGAACTTGGCTATTTTAATCATGTATTTTCTTCAGGAATTGTTAATTATTTCGTAATTCGTAATTTATAATTATAAAATGGTAAACTTAATCCAGTTGTATTTTTCGCGAGTTAGCATGAACAGATAATGCTAGATATTCATTTTGATAGTAAATTTATATATAATATACTTTTTAAAAGTATATATTACTTTTTTAGCAGTTCTAACTTTTCATTAAGTTTCTTTTATATGATAAAACAAATTTAGGCCATAAATCTTATACACCTAATGAATTCCAATTATATCATTTACCCGAGTCGGTATCAATTTTTACAGCAGAATTTCTTGCAATCTATAACGCTTTAAAATATATATCTAAGCAAACGCAACAAAATAAATATATAAAATGACTGATTCGTAGCGCTCTTCAACATATTCAGCGACGACACATCAAAAACACAAATACAGATATTTTCAACCTAAAACACGCTATCAAAAGCATTATCTTCAAGAACAATGAATTTGTTTTTCTATGGACACCAGCTCATTCAGAAATAGCCGGGAATGAAAACATTGATAGATTAGTTAAAACGTCTCCTACAAATCTAAAAACAATAAAATCAACGCACATTACCGATTTACATAGTCCTTTTGTAAACAATTAAAACATCATATTGAAAATTCTGGAAGACCCAATGTGCACATACACACTTGTATCAAATTAAGCCGAGATTAGGAAACTGGAAAGCAGCAGACCAGAAAGTGAGTAAAACCGAAAAAACGCTAGCCAGACTACGCACTACACGTTACTTCACAAAACCTACTCAACGGGGACCGCCACCCATTTGCCATGGATGCAATTCGCAATTAAATATAAACCACATACTATTAGAATGCACAAAATACAGAAGACAACGTATAAAATACAATCTAAACTATTATAAAAAACAATACTAGAAGATAACCCGAACAAAGTTTAAAATCTTTTACAGTATCTTACAGACACTATTATTTCCTAACATTCGCCTCTGCGGCCCAGGGGTTACTGAGGTCCTTGGATACCATTCAACATTCAGCCGTCCGAATAGCCACTGGAGCTTTTCATACTAGCTCTACAGCTAGTCTTAATAGTGAATCGGGATTACTTCATGTTACCGAAGGCAAATCCTGACAGGTAACTTCCTCACTTCCACACTTATCTCTCCAAACCTACCGTTCAATGATCTTTTGTACAATATTCCAAGCTACAATGAAATATCCATAAACATCCCTAAATATGCAAATAAATTCTTATCATTATTTCCTCAATTTAACAAATTAATTCTTAATCCCCCTCTTCTTCCAATATATACTGACCCACCACCGTGGCTTTTGCAACCACTCCATATAATCTTGAAACTTTACCCACCTTTCCAAGCATTTATGCCCACCCCATATACTTTAAAACTATATTGCTCTTGAAATCTCCAAATATAAGGACGCTGCGTGCTGTTTTACTGATGGCTCTAAATCGGGTAGGAGTGTGGGGTCTGCCTTCTCGGTACCCCTGTCATTCATCGCTTTCGACTTCCTAAGTCCTGCTCCATTTTTTCAGCTGAATCCTTTGCTATATTCAAGTGTCTAGAGTTCCTGTCCATGACGCAGTCGTCTTCTAAATTCCTTAGTCTTTCTGATTCACTCAATGTTTTAATGTCTCTCCACAACCTATATACGGATAATGCACTTCTACAACGCATTCTGCTTGTCCATGACTTCCTTACTAGATCTCAAGTTTCCAAAGCTTTCATTTGGATTCCCAGCCACATCGGTATTCCTGGTAATGAGGCTATTGACTGAGCTGCCAGAGAGGCGTCTTTGCTTCCACACATATCTGCTCGTCTCTCTCTCTATAGTGACGTTAAAGCTTTCCTGAAATCTCTCCATGGAAGTCTAATGAACAAAACCAGCTCCTTTTAATCAAACCTAATCCACTATCCCAACTGCCATTTCCTTTCCAAACAAGAAAGAAAAATGTTATAGACTCCGTATATCCCACTCAAACCTTACCCATTCCTATCTTCTTCATGGCACAGACCCGCCACTCTGTCCTTTTTGCAAATGTCTCAACTGCTCATACCCCACATACTAACATCCTGTCATGCTCTCACAACATTAAGAATCCAGCACAGCCTTCCTCCTTCTTTACCTCAACTTTTATCTGAATCTACTGACCATATTCATAATGTGTTCCTGTTCCTGGATTCACTGAGCCTCTTAAATCAGATCTAGGACCACAGTAAGCCTGTGGGCGCATATGGCCCGTTAGTGCAGCCGGCGCCCGTATAATAATAATAATAATAATAACTTAATAAATAGTTTATAACCGACTTTAAGACGCAAATGATCAATCGAGCGTCTATAAAAAAATTAAAAAAAAAATTAAGTATACTTCACGGAAAAGTTTGAGAGACAGTTATGTTTATATATATATATAATAAACAAAATAAAATCATAACTCAGTTTAATCGATTTTTTTTTTTTTTATTGCAAAACTTTTCGACTATTATGTCATTTTCAAGCATATTATATATATATATATGTTCGTATCCGATCGAATAGACAACATCGTGAAGGTCGAATCTGTGATATTAGAGCTATCGAACATCTGATTAAAAATAAAAAATAAAAAAAACTAATTATAATATATTTATGCATCTATTTTTTTTCTCAGAAATAAAATGAAAATGAAACGGATTAAGTTATTTTTATAATATTGATAGTAATATTCTTCTTTATATGACAGGTTGCACCGAAAATTCTTTTAGCTGCGAAGATTGGAACGCTTGGAAAACTAACACAACTTGCATATTGAATACGCAACGTTGTGACAATCGTAGAGATTGCAGCAATGGCAACGATGAAAAAGATTGTATTCTTCTGGCTGATAAGATCATAAATAAACAGGTAAAACTTTGAAAAATAAACAACAAAAGGAAGCTAAAAACCCCAAAATTTTTTCTTGATCAAAAATCGCAAATATAAAAAAATTACAAAAATGTATATGATTGTAAAAATCATTACTTAGATACGCAATTTACAAAAATTATACTAATAAAACCGTATTTTTAAATATCTGATAGTGAATGTAGTAAACAACACAATCAACAATTAGCAATATAAAATTTATACGTGAACAAACGCAATAGCAATTAAAATAAAAATAAACAAAAACATCCAACAATATAAAATTTATACCTAATAGTTTCACTATTGTGTTTGTTTTTTACCACGTTCGCTATTAGATTCTTTAAAAATGCCTGTGTTATCATGTAAAAAATCATACGCCATTATCAAGTGAAACTTTTTAAAAAATCATAATTTTAAAAATATAAATTAAATATAATTACTTAAAAATATGTGATGGTGATTGTGAAAATATGCTCCAAAAATGCCGTCTGCTTCTGTTCTGTCTATTTTTTGATTTGTTGAAATTTAATATCAATATATTTGTTTATTAATTTTGTTTTTTTATATTAATTTTTTCTTCAATACTATTTTCCGGATTCTGTAAAAGTTGTGTACTGGTGGAATTTTTCACAATCACCATCACATATTTTTAAGTAATTATATTTAATTTATATTTTTAAAATTATGATGTTTTAAAAAGTTTCACTTGATAATGGCGTAAATGCCGAAAAGCTTTGAGTTTTCTTTAAGAAAATAAATATTAGTGATTTAACTAATTTTCAATTGATTTTTTATATAAAAAATCACTACATTCCACATTATAAAAAATTTAAAAAAAAAAAAGTTATGTAATTTTAGTAAATTGTGTTTCTAATTAAAATTTTTTACACTTATATATATATATTTCTATTCACTCGATAATGGCTTAATAGTCGAAAAGTTTTTTGATTTTCCATCAAATATTTTTTTTAGCGATTTTAACACTTTTTTGTTGTTTATTTTTTTTCTTTTTAAATCACTACATTTCAAATTTCTCAAATTAAAATTTTAACAACTAAAAAATAATAATTGTAATTCTGGTCATTTAATCGTATTAAAATAATATTAAAAAAATATATATATATCATTACCTTGATTCTTACGATAATAAATACAATTTATAATAGAAAGATGAAATCTAAATAGCAAAATTCATTATTATTGTTAATTTCTTATTAGGATAAATAATGAAATCATCGAGTGCCGTCTCCGTATCGGATGTAGGCGACTACTTACCTGTACTTAATTTGTTGTACAATATAAGTAGCGTACAGGGCGATCATAATATGCCGCTAGCGTAGATAGACACACACACACACACACACACCCGGGAGAACTGATTGTAGTCGTTTTGTTGTCACGATACAGCACAGCCCCCGCGTATTTTTGTAGTGTACTATATTGTTACTAGCGCGCATATGGTATTGCGTGTTTGGTTTGTCTTCCATGAAATAGTTTAAAATGATTCAAATAATCGAGTTATATAAAAGACATTGAAATAAGAAATATTTATGAAAAATTAATTAAAAACGAGCTCATGTTAAATATTTAAATTAAATGTTTTATGTATGCACGTGTTCATATCGTATATATATATATATATATATATATATATATATATATATATATATATATATATATACATTTTTACTGCAGACGTAATTTCGTTTTGCCCAGGTCTGAAGTACATATATTAAATACTGCGCGTGTTTGATCAAAATTTTCGAATATTTCACACTATTATTATTATTATCAATGTGTCCAGTCGGTTATTATAGTACATTCTTCGTTCAATACTTCAGAAAAGTTATAACATTTTCTTGCCAATATATTTGTTTTAACGCAGTCAAACATCCTAATTTCACCGCAGTTAAATAAGTGCTCGTTACGTTACAAATACGATTTAAAGTTTTTGACAAATTGCAATGTTTAGATTTTTCTCATCGGTATTTTAAATTTGAAATCTCATTTGGATTCCTCGGCTACTCACTCAGTTGACCTCAGGTAGCTACGTCGAGATTTTAGTCGCCAACCTTCAAGTTTCGCATAGGCATAAAGTGGTTGTTAGGAGCTGCATTCCACTTTTCTTTCTTTTTTTTACTACATTCCACTTGATATTACGCCATTTAGTATATATAGAAGTTTTAATGGCGCTGGTTCGATAAAAATTATTTCATTTTGCGCGTGATACGAGTCAGAACTAGTTGAATTATTATTTTTCTGGATTAATTGTTTAAAGAATGTCTATCCAATTAAATTTTGATTGGAAATAACGAAAAAAATAAACATTTTTGGAATATTTTATTTAGTTTGAAAAGATTATAATTATGAAAAAAAAAAAGTCTTCTTTCGAATTACAAGTAATTCCGACGGTCAATTCTCTATAATAATAAATGTAAACGTTCTTCCTGTGACGTCATCTGACATTTCGGTTCTTGTTTTTCAAAATGAATTCGAAAATTTCCCGATCCTCCTGGCGTGAAACTTGATTAATTTTGTGATTCTTTCATAAATAATGCGCTAAAAAGCGTAATTTCATTTCGTATCTGAATAATTTGTAAATATTTATAGGATCATAAGTGGATACGATTCGAATCGTTATTATAGGAAATATGTTAATTGCTATATACGAATGCTCAAGATAATTTATAAGTGGAATATTGAATTAATACGCCAATCTATAAATAACTCGGAATCAATGATTTAAAAAAAAAATGTTGGTTACGTCATACGACACAAAGACAGATAGGATAGATATATAGATGATAAGGAAACACATAGATATAGATAGATGGATAAGACAGACATAGATCGATAGATAGGATAGATCATCATATAGATATAGATAGATGGATAGATCATAGATAGACAGACCGATATATCGATAGATAAACAGATATAGCTAGACGGAAGGAGATATAGATGGATAGACAAATTGATAGATAGATATATCCATATATCAATATATATATATATATATATATATATATATATATATATATATATATAATATATATGTATAAAATATATACCTGTATCCATAGATATATATATATATATATAGATAAAGATGGATGGATGAACAAGTAGATAGTAGGAATGAAATCCATTGGAACAAGCGGGCTTTATGAAAGGTAGAGGAACAAGGGAGCAGATTTTGAATATTCGACTACTAATAGAAAAAGCACGAGAGTACAATGACAAAAAGGTACTCTGCTTTGTGGACTACAAAAAGGTTTTCCTGTGTTCAATGGAGCAAACTTTGGCCAATTTTAGTTGAAATGGGAATATCAAGACATTTAGTACGTTTAATTATAAATTTATATAAACAAAGTACGGCTAAAGTCAGAATAAGCAAAGATATACACTCGGAAGATTCTTACCCATCACGCGGTGTACGGCAAGGCTGTATTCTGTCCCCATTAGCGGGTTTTCCATTGGAGAATTTAGAAATAATAGAAATCTAGAGTGTTCAAAATTTTTATAATTAAACTTTTTATAAATTATTTAAGCTTTCGTAATTAATTTCGTTCATTGATTTTCGTTTGGTTTTATCGGATACAGACGTTTCTCGTTTCTTATTCGAGCGGTATTTTGCATCGAAATTGGAAAGGGCATTGGTATCCCGCTTGTGTTCCAAGATCCAGCGATTGGCCTTTATTAGCGTGTCAAGCGGAAAATGGTCACCTAACGAGGTACGATATGTATATATATATCGTATATATATTTACAAGTTACTATTGTATATATATATATTATATATATACTCGGCCATTTCGGAAGCTCTATCGATTTAGATGCAATTTTGTACTCACGTGTAATGTATATAGAGAATGACCTGCATGGAAATTACAAATTTTGAGTCCGGATTCCGAGTACACCACAATTAAATTTTGGAAATAACGATGTTTTTTATCGTCTTTGTCTCGATACTCGTAAAAATATACGTCTAAAATTTCAAACTAGATCTCATTAACCATTCGAATGTTATAAGCTGAGAAATTTGCTTTGTACTTCGTATGTTGATAAATTTTACATCTCGAAAACAAGGCATCAGAATCTGCGAAAATAATTTTTTAATCTATAAAAGAATTATTTCAAAAAATCCGATCGTAAAGTCTAAAATTCATTTTAAGTTTTTTGATATTCTCCAAAACTGATATTCTCGTTCATAACACCGGAAATTAAATTCTATACAACTAAAATAGTTATAGTTATAGATGTAATTGTTTTTAATAGTATGCGATTCGTATCTAAGTATACTTTCTGAAAAAATACGATTATACATCGAAATCATCCAACTCCTCGGCTCATTTAAATAAACGGTGTAAACAGTTTTAAAAATTTTTAAGACACTAGAAAAGGTAAAAACACAAAACGGAAAATGAAACACTACAATTCACAAAATGAATAATTGTATTATTTTATTCGACAATAGTCGAACAGGTTTCGAATTAACGCAGTTTTGCAGTCGGTCTTTGAATCGACTCGTTTCACGAATTGTCATTTTAATCATCTAAACCTGCAACACGGATACTTTTATTTTATTGCAATCAAGTTTGTCAACATACGTCGGATGAGGGTTCTGTTCATTTCGATACACATTTGGACGCAGAATTATTTGGTTTTAGAAATCGACATTCCACTATTGATCAGGTTCATAGGGTGGTTAGACGGCTTTTGAGGAAAAGTAATACTGCTCAGCTGTGTTCCTCGATGTAACGCAAGCTTTCGACAAAAAGTGTGGCACATCCTTTCAATAGGAGATAGACAAGTAGATGCAAGTCTTAACTTGCAACGTGCTATAAACAGAGTTGCTGCGTGGGCTCTACGCGCGTTAAACTAAATGAAGCTAAATCTCAACATATACTTTTCACATTGAAACAAAGAAACTCGACGCATCGAGTGTAGCACTTTACCAATTCCGCAATATGATTCGGATAAATATCGCGGCATGTATCTCGGCGCTTTCGTCTAAGGCGCGTGTAAAGATGAAGTGTAGATAAATCAAGACAATTTTTTTTTTCAATTTAGTTCCCAGGACGGAACTCCACGTTTGTTGTATACTGCAAACGCCTTCTCTATCAGCGGATAATAAAACTACAGAATTGCATTGTGAGGATGCACTAAAAAGTCCAACCGCAACAATATACGGACACAACAAAGTATCATACTTCGACCTAATTGTCGATGCATATCGTTACTCTCGTAATGATTAATCGACACCTGTGAGTAACCAGGTAATTAGGTTCATTTGTACATCAGAAGAGATTTCATCAACATGTCAACGTTGAAGCTCTTAAATTTCCGAACACTGGCGAAGATATAAGTCGTTTAAAGCTTTTTAAACGTCAGGACGTTGCATTGTAGCTACTTTTGCTTATAGAGGATTATTGAACCAAATGACCTCACAGATATTTTACTTTACTTTATTAAAACCGGCAATTATTTAACTTTCATTTAAGCCTGTGTTATTTAAAAAAAAAAACACAAAAAAAAACTTGCTACATCCTTATTCCTTCCTATCACCGGGTATATGAAATGCGTTCATTTTCATCTGATAACTCTGCATGTATATCATATATTTAACGACGATGTTTTTTTTATTACAGCGACCCTGTGGCGAAATTGTTATCGTTAGTCGATGCTCGTAATACGGATAATTTCATTATGGATATAGTCGGAAAAGAGCCTCAATTCGTTTCTTATTGTCATAAAGAAGATCATGTCATTTACGTGAATTGTCCGGATATATCGTGCGGTTCTAGAAATCCTTCAGAATATGATTTCGGATTTAAAGAAAACATGTTCAGATTAAAACGCACTTACGTCGATAACACGACCGTAAGCGATAAAACACGAACAGCGCCGAGTAACGAATATCGAAATCGTAACGTTAACGATATTCTGAACGATTCGAATTTTTATAAGACTCTGTTGACCCTTTTAATGAACGAACGATTTTCAAAATCTTCCGAAGCTGCAAGACAAAAACGTTTTATATCCCAATACGTTAACAGTTCGCGTTCAGAAGACTATTCATCGTCAACCGATAATAATAATAATAATAATAATAATAATAATAATAATAATAATAATAATAATAGTAATAGCGGCGAAGAACAGGGAAGAGTAGTCGGTGGTCAGACTAGCAGACCCGGGCAGTGGCCTTGGATAATAGCTCTTTATAAAAATGGTATCTTCCATTGCGGCGGAATTATATTGGAACCTAAATGGATAATGACAGCCGCTCATTGTGTTCAGAAGTAAGTTGTTATTATTATAAAATAATCATAAGTTGTAAACTGAAAGTACTTGGCGGCAGATTTATCGTAATTTGCATTATTAAATGCGATAGAATTTGATCAGAAACAGAGATAGGGTTTAATATTATTGCACAATAATTTTATCCTATAAATATATATATATATATATATATATATATATATATATATATATAATTTTTATAAAAAATGAAACAATAAAGTCTCGAATTAAATGCGTTAGCTGTTAGTGGTTTTTTAGCTAGACATATATTATCGCGGTGGCATAGTTTCTAGAGTGGTGTCAACTCGACGATCGAAGTTTCAAAACCAACTGCCACCCACAAACTTTATAAAGTTTAATCATTATGTTACCCTTTGATATAACGTTATGTGCGGTTGCGTATGACTAGTACACGTAAAAATAAACGTACAATGGCTAGTCAGGACGTTCGACAATGAACAAAATAAATACGATTTATTATTTTTCTTATTTATTATCATTAATTTTAATTTTTTTTATTTTAACTTGAAAATGGCGAAAGGTTTCGTTATTAATTATTAATATTAGTGATTTTAACTTTATTGTTTCATTTTTGAACAATTTTATATTATCCGCATATATTTACCCTAATCATCATCTCTGTAACATTATTACGATTGGATTTAGGATATTCTAATTGGAAATAATAGGAGAGTATGCTTGAATTATAAAGTTTGTACCTTCGCATTCTCAGAAATTAATTACAGTACGCTGCTATTAATTTCCTACACGGAATATTATCTGGTATTTAGCTGAAAGAAAAAAATACCAAGCTGTAGCAAATTATATTTTAATAATATCGTCATGTCAATAAGATAGACAGCGGCGCTAATCATCGAGTGTCATATGACAGGGATCGTATTATTTGATTCCTACTTCACGCCGCATATCTTCATAGTGATGGTCATGCCAGGCGTGCTTTGCTAATCAAGCGAAATATCCAACATTTTCAGCGACAGGAATTTTGTCGTAATTATATATAATGTACAATCGTATGAGTTAATTTCGATGACGGGGAAATGATTCGTCCCCGTATAAATGTGGTAAAAAAACTATGGCGTGTAGTTTTATTTGTGTAGAACTACAGTAGGCGAAGGCAAGCTATTTCTCGACGACGTTGACTCGTTGCAATTTGGGACGGCAACTAACTTATTTACCAACAGACCGACGTAAGAAGCCATGCTTAAATGATTGTTTTATTACGAAAGGTATCGGAATTAAGTTTATCGATGATGTTGATGAAGGTCTGTCTTCGGATCGTTCGCTATTATCATTAATAGTAAGTGTAACTGTTATAAGGTAGAAAAAAACAGAAAATATGCCGATCGGGATCGATTTCGCTATGAATTAGACGAACGAATAAATCTTACAGCGAGACCCAAATTTCCTATCGTGTTCTATGTTTCAGTCTAATAGTTCGCTGAAGCAATTCAGAAAGTTTGCAGTGCTACCCTTCCAAGAATCGCGAACTCCAAAATATTACATATTCTATTGAAGTCTGCCAGAAGACTGCCGAGATAAGGGAAGCTTAAGTCTCGTAATCCACGAGATAAAGCTACTAAAAGTAGCATAACCTGTTAAACAGATTAATTAAGGAAATACATATTAAAAAAACAATTGCAACATATCTTCGAGAACACAATCCGTATGCTGATATTATACACTCTGTCTACTCGGAGGATAAAACGGATTAGGGATAAAGTTGGAACTTCGATTAGAAGAGACGTTGAAAAAACAGAACTCTTTCGCTAGACATCTAGAAGTTTATTAAAACTAGACGACGTTAATGTTGGATGCAACAACTTTAATGAGTTGTCGCATAGATCAATCTCTGAAACACTTCTCACGAATCGAGATAACGCAGCAAATTGATAAAAATTTTATCTGACAACACTACGTATATTGAAAGAGCAATCAGATAAAACTATTGTTCTACACGTACTTTTTCAATGCAAATCTTAGACTTCAACATTTTATAGCACAAATGATTATGCTCAAAAAACCTGAAAAGTTGACAGCGGAGGAACGTTCTAACGTTACAAATATATCGTTACTGTCGTCAGTCTCATAAACAATACGAAATACTATTATTAAAAATGTGTTTTCATTTTTCATTTTTATTATTGTTTTGGTTTTTCTATGTGCAGACACAGAGATAATTACTACGAAATACGAGCTGGAATGCTGAGAAGATTATCATTTTCGCCGACTGTACAAACGCGCACCGTATCCAACGTTATTGTTCATGAATCTTACAGTCGATCCGACATGACAAACGATTTGGCTTTGCTGTTCTTGGCGAAACCGCTGAAATTTAACCGTTGGGTGAGACCGGTTTGTCTTCCAGTCGCTCGATATCCATGGGGTCCTCTTCCTGGCTCTTTATGCACCGCAGTCGGATGGGGTGCAACTGTCGAACACGGAACGGATCGTAAGATATTATAACTACGACGTGTATTATCATTTACCTTTCTGCGTGTCTTTCTCTCTTTTTACATGTATACATATTAAATATCTCGGAAGTACGCTAAATGATAAGATCAGTTTAGATGGGGTAAACGGCGGTAAAAAAAAATATTTAAGAATAAATACATTTTCCTGCCAATCGAGCTAATAATTTATAAATCGGTGATATTACCGACGCTACTTTACGGATCAGAAATTTTGGCTCCATACAACAATACAACATACGATCTCGCTTGAAGTATTTCATCAGCGTCTGCTACGCATATACTACGCGTCCGTTGGCACACGTAGCAAACGGCGAAATTTTACAACGGGAAGATTGTTTAGGAATTACTTAAGATGGTCCGAGGCACGTTATTAGAATGGGTGAAGAACCCATTTCCAAAAACGTTTTCTATGGCCAACCGTCACATGTAAAGCGTCGTATTGAACGTCCGCAATGGCGGTACAAAGATTTCTTGGCGAGTAATATTAAAAGATTGTGAATTAGAATCTAAGAATTAGGAGAAATTAGCGATAAATCGAAATATAGAAATGTGTAGATCTTCGGACTAAAACGGTCGACTCATGGCAGACAGGCTTAATTCAGAATAGGAGAAAACTTCAGCAACTCCGGCGCTTTTAAATGTGGCGTATGTAGGAGTGTGTTACTAAAATCGGGTTACCTAGTGATGATGATGATGAGAAAAGGTAATGTCTAATATGACTGACAGCATACCCACGACCTATATATATATATATATATATATATAATACACACCATTAATGTGTGTTATATCTGTTCCTCCTTTTTTTGATTATATATACATATAACGACCATCATCATTTAGTCGTTTTCTCACTATACTATCCTGAATATTATTTTTGGTTAAATCAATCAATGACGATTTGAATTCTAATTTACGTTGTTCATATACCTGAAGGGAAAACGCATATTCTTTTTGCGTTCTGCGCTGTCTTCTCGATTAATTATTTTATTTATCATTTGGTCTCATTAGACGACTGAATCATTTTAATAGTATTTTTATGAAGAAATCTCCCGTGCCAACTATATAGCACTCAGCAGATTCCGCTTTAGCCGCATATCACTCTTTCATGACCATCTACTCTAACGTGCCCATTCTCCTGCTTTTTGACCCTTTAAAACTTTCTCTCTTATTAACAATATTTTAGTACATTGACCTTTACTCCGTCCCTATCGATTCCACATCAGTCTGCATACCCTATATGGTTTCCTCTGCAATAATCCTTCAACTATTTTCTTAATTATGCATTTCTTCCTCCAACCGCATTTACTACATCTCACAGTTAAGTTATCGGTACTGAATAGCTTCGACAGTTGCACGCGGCATTATAAACAAAATAAATAAATGAGATTTTGTAGAAAGTAATAATTTATTGGGTGTTGTATACAGTTCAAAATAGTCCAGAGAAAACATCCTAAGCGTTCGTATGTTCATTCATAATATTTTTGCCCGACGCTATCGTTATAATCTACCACACAGTCGATATTTTTTCGACGCATTTTAACGTGTCTTCAACTTTCCAAAAGTCCTGGTTGACTTTCTTTGAGCATTCCCGATTATCGGGAATTCTTTTTTTATTAAATTACACCTTTCTGTGATTTATTCGCGATATATATCTTTGACTTATTGGCATGCGTATATGTACATATGTATATGTACATATGTAAAAGTACCTAATGTAAATGTGCGTGAACGTACATAATATACTTTAATTTATCCATCTATTTATTTATATATATTTTTTTCCATTTATATAAGAAGATACTAGAAGAAATCGAATGATTGGACATCTGCTAAGACATTCAATCACAAATCTGATTGAAGGAATGATGGAAGGAAGACCAGGAAGAAGAAGACCCCGAAAGAGTATGTTAGAAAAGGGAGAAGATATCAAGAAATAAAGACTATGACCGGCAACAGGATTCATTCGATGTAACATTCCACCAACCTGAGGGTTGAGGAGAAAAAGAAGAGAGAAGAAAATAATAAATATAGATTAGCCTGCGAAACTAGCTAACCAGTAGTGACTATTAATATATCTATGTTTAATTTTAAATAATTCCGAGATAAATATAGGAAATAGTTCTAATAGAATAATTTCGCTAAGCAATCGATATTGTTCAATTTTCTCATATGGTTATATTTACTACACGTGTGTATTACTACGTGCTTGACGTTCTCTATTTCATAAGCTTTTACGACACATTTTCCATCATTGATGATTTGTAATTTATTCAAATAATATACGATAGAACCGCGACCAGTAAGTATGTGTGCCGTGTAAATAATAATCCGTATGAAATACACGTTGTGTCATTATTTAGGTTATGTTTTTTTTGTTTTTTTTTTTTTACAGCCGATAATATTAGAGATGTTCAAGTTCCCATATTAACGAATTGTAAACATGCGAGTGATGTAGTAGCGAACGAAATATGCGCAGGATTTATTAACGGTGGTCATGATACGTGTCAAGGAGATAGCGGAGGTCCCTTATTGTGCAGGTGATTAGATTTATACCGTCTCTCGGGTTATAATAGTTTTATGACGGAATTATAAATCTGTAAATTTTTATGTTTAAAGTTTTTCAACTACTATTAAACCATCTTCACAGTTTATTTAAAATTAAAAGCTCTACACATTGTAAATAAGTTATTTCTTATTAACAGTCAGAAATAAAAATATTATAATATGACAGAATCGAAAATATGCATCTACCACAATATTATTACCGTTGGTGTCAGTTCGGTCTGCAATAAAAAGAAGTAATATAGACAAAATGAGATCAATAATCGGATAACATTAAAAATATTATTATATCGAATATTATTATATCGAATATTATTACGAAACGAAGGCAATCGAAAACCCGAGAAAAGTAAGAAAATTTTCCGGACAAATACAGAAATAGATACGTAGATGCGGGTAACGATTAATTTCGAACAGTATTACCAAACTTGTTATATTTCTGTTTTATATGGTACGTTGTCAATAAGTCCGATAAATTACAAATTATTCTAAGTAAATGCGTGCTTGCTTGAAAATACACCGCGCTATTATACGCTCTCACATATGTATGGTTATACTTAAGAGCTTATTCGGAAAAAAGGTTGATAATTTTTATAACAGATTGTTGGACGGTCACCATCTCCTATAGTACGACGAGTCGACCAATTATATATACGGAAGAAAGTTTGATATATTTTTACGTTGTATAATTTTTCGTATGTAAATGAATATCCTTAAGATGGAATGATTTGTTTATTCATTCGAGTAAATACACGATGACTCTCATTTTTAGTTCCCGGTTGTCTAAATTATTATTATAATTATTATTTTCTATCTTATTTTGAATTATGATTAACATTTAATTATTTCCAAGTTTTATTTTAGTTATGAAAAAAAAAAATCGCTTTCGTTTCTAGAGTTACGTTATTGTTTTAATAATTCACCAGTAAGAATGAAATAGTTTTCATTTACTTCGCAGTATGTTTTTGTGCAGACATCCGGGAAGTTTTAAATTACCACTACGATATTTATAACGTTGAACTACGAGAATTAACCGGGACGCTAACTAGCGTTCAAAGTTAAACATCAACGATAATTATCATTGTTGTTGCACTGATTCCTTTTTTAAATAATGTGCAACGATCCTATTAAGTCTTTTCTAAAATTTTATTTCATCCTCTTTAAACTTTTGACCGAAATCTCTATTTACGCACATATTATATTTCTATTGTTAAAATCCGATATTGAATTTTAAAATTTTAACGTGCGTATCGTAGGGTTCCTACGAATCCTGAAAGTTGGTACGTAGCCGGCATTGTTAGTCACGGTGAAGGTTGCGCTCGACCGATGGAGCCTGGCGCTTATACGAGAGTAGCCTTATATTTATCGTGGATCTTCGATAATACCGGTATATATATATATATATATATATATATATATATATA
This sequence comes from Coronaproctus castanopsis, assembly GCA_032883995.1. Lineage (NCBI taxonomy): Eukaryota > Metazoa > Arthropoda > Insecta > Hemiptera > Monophlebidae > Coronaproctus > Coronaproctus castanopsis. The sequence continues at coordinate 77,091,588 of CM065052.1, read as the reverse complement.
AAATTTAAATTTTATATCGATAAAATGCAAATGGAGTTTAATTTATGCGATTTTAATATAAATATCTCTTGAAAAACGTACGCCGCATTTTAGAGAGAAGAAACATGAAAACATGATAAATATATAAACAACGAGAAACTGGTTAAAATCTCTAAATTATACTATAAAAATACTCCGAAGCTTTTCGATTATTAAGCCATTATCCAACGGACTTGAAAAAATGAAATATAAAAATATGTACAATATAAAAATATGTACAATTTAAAAAAAAATATATATAGAAGGAAATAAAACAATATAAATTAAAAAGACTTAATTTAGATGTATGCATAATACAGCCCGTGAAAATGTGAGTGTACGGGTGGTTACTATCTACATATATATATATATATATAAAAAAGAATGTTTGTTTATTTGTTTGCTTGTTCGCGTTTTATAGACGGCTAAAACGCTTAACCGATTGGGCTGAAATTTTGCAAGCTTATTACCACCACTGCCGGAAGGTTTTAGGTTATAAAAAATAATTTAAAAAAATTGTGGGTTGACCTTTTTGAATTTCGATTTTTGAAAAATTTCTGTAGAGTCGATTTGATAGATATTAAAATTACGAATTCGAAACAGAAAACGGTTTTTAATTACGATCGATATGTCTCGAGCTACGAATTTTTAAAAATTGGCGACTTGCCATCTTTGACAAGGCATAGCGCGTGACGTAAACATTTTTAAACGATTCCGACTCTGGAAATAGTCATTTCTATATAAGATCTACCTAATACCGCGGAAAAAAATTTTCAAACTGAATCCGAAAATTTCAAAAGGGTACCTTCTATTTTTTTCAAATTTCGATTTTTTCGCAATAATTCGCGAACAATTCGAAATCGGGGGAAATTATTTAAACGAAAATTAGGCGGGCATTAAAATACGCGTCTAATGATAGTATTACCATATTTTTATAGCTAATACTCATCGAGAAATTTGAGGTTAAAGGGTTTTGGGCCGTTTTTACGCCCCTATGGTGGGTAGGGGTTCGGGTTGGCATTAAAAGATAGCATTTATGTTATAACGTAAATGTTACTAAAATTAACTCGCGAGTTTAAAGCTGAATTAAATATAATTTTTAATTAAGTTCAACAAATGTACAAAAATTAAAAAGTATAGAGGCATATCATTTAAGGTTCTTTACAAATTTGTTTTTTAAGTTTTTTGTGTAATTCCTAGTTTTCCCATCAGTATTTTTTTATTTAATTCAGCAAATAAGCTAATAAATTTATTGATTCTGTGGCGATACGAATTCGCTGGGTCAGCTAGTATTATTATATACTATTATAGAGTATTGCAAAGGCGAGTAGTACACCGACGAAATCTAAAATGGCGGTGCAGTGTATTGCGTATCTGTAAATGTAGCACATTAATTTGAATAATAAAGTATTAATAATAAAAGAAAAAAACAAATTAGAAACTGCAACGTTTATTAAAAATAATAATAATCGCACGCTGTTATACATCTGTCGTAGACGAAAGTATTTTGCATATGGACGATCATCCGGTATTGACGTGTCCCGGATTAAAATGTAACGAAGACGGTCGCTGTATAGCCGGTAAACGTATATGCGATAAAGTGGTCGACTGTTTAAACGCGGACGACGAATTAAATTGTTCGAATCCGTTATACAAATACTTCAGTTTACGCGACAAATCACTGCTCAGAAACGACGACCACGATAACCGTTACGATAACATCGAAAAAAGTAACCGTTATAATTCGACCAAACGATCAGACGATCGAAACGGTTCCGTTCGGCTCATCGATCATTTAAATTCGACTACTAGTCGTACCGCGATCGTGTCGGATGATTCGTCGAACGTCTTTATTAATAATTTGTCGAATCCGAAATATTTGCCCGAAGTTTCTAACCCGTCGTTATACACCACCGTTAGTAGTACAACGCTCGGATCGTTAAACAGAACCGATTTAACCGTACCGTCATCTTCACCGGTATACGATATCCTCAAGCAATACGATGAAGAAAGAACAAGAAAAAATTGGACTTCGTTAATGTACAACGTTTTCGATAATTCCTTGGACTATCCGAAGGGTGCCAACAGAACCGGTTGGTCGACATTCGTGTGCAAACAGTGTGTATTGTTTTACAATATGTATATGTGTGTGTATGTTTTTTAATGTTGTATACATTATCGAGTGGATAAATAATTGATATATTATATATTATATATATATAAGATCGCTACTTTCCAGTCATCTTAAATGATGACCTTTCATCTGTTCACAAAATATAGTCAGCAGTTCAACGGGATAGTATCCTATAGTCTAATCTTTACTGCTGATATCCCAGAGACTAATGAAACTTCTATCGCAACATTTGCGGATGATAGTAGTGTCCTCTCACGTGTGCTCTAAAACGGCGAATCGAAACTTACAGACTGCTATACATGAAATAACACTGTTGCCGGATAAATAGTAAATAGTTATAAATGGAAGTTATTTTCAACTAACCAACCGAAGAATAGATCGCAATAAATATGTAGTGAAATTAAACAACATAGCGATAGAACAAACTTTAATTGCTTAATACCTTGGTGTATATTCCGATTATTCGTTAATATTAAGACCTAGAAAATGTAACTGGATTACTGGAACCTTGATTAAAATTAAATGCTTTATTAGATGATGTTTTTATAATCCTTTTCAAGAGGTCCTTTTATTTTGTGCATTTTTTTTGTTCTGTTCATATTGAACCCTTAATATTAAACCTCATTAGGTATAACCCCTGGCTATTTATTTATTTATTATTTATTTTTTATATAACAATAAGGAAATTTGGCATTTATGCAATATTCTTCTCGAGAATTAAAGAGGTTCTTATAAGTTATATTCCATTTCGCGTAATGAAAAATTATATTGATTGATTTTTGAAATTTATTATTTCTCATTTTCGTTCTAGGATGTCGCAGTTAATTCCGTCCAAGTGGTTATGCGATGGTTCGTTCGATTGTGAAGATAATACGGACGAATTGAATTGCGGTTGCGTAGACTATTTATCGGGTATAAAACCGGCCACAATTTGTGACGGACGACTCGATTGTCACGATTACTCGGATGAACTAAATTGTACGTCCGAAAGCTGAATTTGTTTTATCTTCTACCTTGACGAAAATTGACTTCTGTTAGTTCGATTATATTATTTCGTTTTGATGAAGATGATTATGTTATTTATGTAGCATTGTCGAGAGAACTGATTCTCATTCAATATATATATATATATATATATATATATATATATATATATATATATATATATGTAGAACATGTTCAATACCTTCCATATTTGGTAAGTTATATTTCGTCTACAACAAAATTAGGCCCTGACTTACTACGGACGAATATGATCGTAAGCGTTATAAACATTCAAAACTAATGCCAAATATGTATATATATATATATATATATATATATATATATATATATATATAGGATATATTGATTTGTTCTTAAAAAATCTGAAATTATTGAAATTTGAATATAATTATATTTGCCATTTTTGCATTATTAAAATAGGTTACATAATAATATGTACATATATATTAATTTTAATTTTTTATATAATGTGGAATGTAGTGATTTTTTATAAAAAATCAATTGAAAATTAGTTAAATCACTTATCAGATTTTTAATATTTATTTTCATTTTATTTGTAAAATTGTGTTTTTTAAAAAATTTTGTGGTTGTATATTTTTATATTTTATATTTTACGTTTGGACATCATACATCGCAATAGTAAATGAAAAATTTAAAATTCCAACAGTATACAACTTTTACAGAATCAGGAAAATAATATTGAAGAAAAAATTAATATAAAAAAACTAAATTAATAAACAAATATATTGATATTAAATTTCAACAAATCAAAAAAATAGACCGACAGAAGCAGACATCATTTTTGGATCATATTTTCACAATTACCATCACATATTTTTAAGTAATTATATTATATTTAATTTATATTTTTAAAATTATGATTTTTTAAATTTTTCACTTGATAATGGCGTAAATGCCGAAAAGCTTTGTGTTTTCCTTAAAAAAATAAATATTAGTGATTTAACTAATTTTCAATTGATTTTTTATATATATTGATAATAATACTTAATTATACGATACGTTTGGCCGGTACCATTTTATATAGGCCTGAGACATTGTCTATGACCGGTAAAAGTAAAAAGAAATTAGAAACACTGGAAACTGAAAGCATCATGGAAAGACAAGATCACAAACAAAAGTATATATATAACAGAGTAGAAGAAAGCAGTACAATATTGCAATACGTAAAGGGTGGTTGGAATGGATTGGACACCTCCTAATAAGGCACTCAAGTACGTTCGCAGTTGTTCTCAAAGGAAAAATGTCAGGCAAAAGGAAATGAGGAAGACCAAAATTAAATATACCGGATAGTGTAAAAGAAGAAGTTGGCTTATCGGTTAACCTGAAAATAACAGCCCAAAATAGAGAAAAATGGAAAAGTTTCATAGCGGCAGCAAACCAGTCAAGAGACACCAAAGGAGATACGTATGTATACATTAATTAATGGCAACGGTCTTTCATTTATAATTTCCTTTCCTGTGACGCATTTTATATAATTAACCTATTTCTGATGATGAACAACTTACTTTAAAGGGGTCCACTTATAAGGAAGAAAGAATTAGGCATTTAAAAATTATTACGTCAACAAATATATATATTTTTTAATTACAAAAATCAGTTTAAATCACTAAAAGTTTATTTCCTTAAATTTCACAAAGCTTTTCGGCAACTACGCCATTATCAAGCGATATTTAAATAAAATAAAGATTTAAAAACACAAAATATTAATTTAAATATAAGTTCGCAAATTTATACATATAAAATGAAATATAAATACTTAAAACAATCTGAAAATCAATCAGTAATAACAAAATAGAAGATAGAAATATATTAAAAAAATTCAGAAGTCTATAAATTAAATTGTAATCAATGTGAAAAAGAATAAATAGGAGAAACAGGCAGACAATTCATAACAAGATTTAAAGAACATTTAAACTCATATGCAAATAATGATGAAAAATCATTATTTGGAAAACATTGTATAGAATTAAAACACAAAATAAATAATATTAATCAAAATTATAAAATTTTACATACAGAAAAACATTTTAAAAAAGGAAAACTACTTGAAAAAATGGAAATAATAAAAGAAATGGATAAAAATAATTTATTAAATTCAATTGTAAATTTTGAGGAAGAATTAATTTTAAAAAATATATTGTAAAAAAATTGTATTATTTCTAGCTATTGATTTTTGATTATTATAAAATATATATTTTTCACTGTTCAAACATATTTTTAAAATAATTATTTTCTAGCTACTGTTCTGTAAATTTTATATTACTGATATTTGATTGTGTTGTTTACCACAGTCACTGTCAGATTGTTTTAAATATTTATATTTCATTTTATATGTATAAATTTGTGAACTTATATTTAAATTAATATTTTGTGTTTTTAAATCTTTATTTTATTTAAATATCGCTTGATAATATGCCGAAAAGCTTTGTGAAATTTAAGGAAATAAACTTTTAGTGATTTAAACTGATTTTTGTAATTAAGTAATAAAAAATCACTACATTCCACAATCTACCCTATATATATATATATATATATATATATATATATATATATATATACAGTCGAATCCGCTTATAAGGGACTCCGGATAAGAGGGGCATCCGTTTATGAGGGACATCCGTTTATAAGGGACAATCAGCAAAACCCCCGAATCAAACGTATGAAATGAAGGTTGTTTTAGTTCGCTTTAGAGGGACAACGCCTCCGTTATAAGGGACAAATAGACTTTCAAGGCAATAAATAGTGAGAGGGGCGATAAGCCAGCCGATATAAAATGACACTTCCGGTCGTAAAACGAAAATATTCACATAAACAAAAATTGTATAAAAATGTTTTAGTCATTTTTACAATTCGTTTTTTCTTTACGTGAACATTTTTGTTTTTTCTTCGTTTTGTTTGAGATGTTCTTGTGTTGACATTCTTTTATTGACGCAATACTGTTTTTTGCTCTGTACGTTTATTAATAATTATGCACTCTCCGATAGCTTATTAGTTCTTAGTTTAGTTCTGCAAAAACTGTAGTGCATCGTGCGGTTTTATTTATTTTTTTCTTACGAAAATTTTCTTTTCTTTTTTTAGTTCTGGTGAATTTTTTGTGTGAATAAAATGTCGCATAAATGTTTATCATTAAAGGAAAAATTTCTATTTCAGACAAAATCGAAATTCAACCTCCCAATATGCCTATTCGGGAGTTAGCAAAAATCATGGGCGTCTCCAAAAACACCGTCTCCCGTTTAAAAACAAATGAACAGAACTTATGTAAAAAATGGAATCGTACTGAAAAGGGCAGCCAGGTTCTTTTACCTTATATATGCCTCCTGTATTTTTCTCTTAATTTCCATATAAATAAATATTACGCATTAATAAGGTGATAAGTATGTTAATTGTTTACTAAATTGTATATATCCTCGCTTCAATAAGAGATTTTAAAAAATTCGCTTATAAGGGACAGCCGGTTATAAAATGACTTCCGCCCGATGTGTCCGTTATAAGCGGATTCGACTGTATATATATATATAAATACTTTTAAAAAATTTATTAATTTAAACAAAATTATTAGTACTGTTGAAAAATATAGGAATTTAATTTGATAAAATTAAAATACATCGAAAAGGTAATATATTTATACCAACAAATACTTATACAGAAAATTAAAGAAAACATTTTCGTGCTTTTTTTTCTGCGAAATTTCTTATAATCCCATTAATGTCTATTTCTCGTAATATATCCCGTTCCGGTACTCGTGATTGTCGAATAATTTAATATGTTCATAATACATTTTTCCGCAATAAATAATTTCGATCTTTCATCGGTTATATGGCTACTCGTTAATGTTAAATATATCCCCGTAAGACCATTTACTCGGAAACTATTTTCGAACTCCTTTATCTAGAATTAAAGAATACATAGCTTGCTCTTTATATTAAAAAAAATTTCTAATTATTTTTGGGCTAGTGCCTCCAGCGCCTTTACGTAAATTCGGTTCTGCAGACTGTGTTCGCTAAATTTAAAAATCCAATTCACGACCGGTATTTAAAGTGATGTATATCCTTCTATCCGCACGTTTACTACTGGAATAAAAATTAACGGTTATACATTGTAGCATACTGTTTTCTTGGACTTATCTCACGTTATACCGTAATATTTGTTTCATTTCACCACAGCCTGCGTATTTAATCGGAATCATTCAGCAGACTAGTAGCAAATAGATTCCTATGAACGCTAATTCGAGTAACATGTTTGTCTCTTGATTTCATTCTCCACAAACATAATGTTTAAGTCGTTATTGTGGATAAAGTTTGGGACGTAGACTGCATTCAACCATTATAAGTTTCCACAAAACATCCCTCATCGCGTTAAATTAATCGTTAAACGACTTACAAAGTTGGTCAGTTATGATCGGAAATACTAAAAAAACCAAAAATTCTTACGTAATTATTAACCGTGTCGTCCGACGTCGACTCCGACCTATCGGTTATGACGTTAATTTAATAAAACCATTTGCGGTATGTTAATCATTACTTCCTCGATATGATGACATTCAAATAGAAAATGACAAACTGTGTCGGTAACACCGAGTTGATAGAATTCGCAGACACTACAAGATACAATTTTAAATCGATCCAAATAACTACCAAAACTACCAAATAATTGACTTGTGTAAAAATTAATTCTTAATAATTTAATCTTAGTCTTACATTTACCTCGTATAATAATTTATACGTTAATCTACACTTGTTAATCCATCTTTCTTGCTGGATATTTAAAAGAATTAAATGTGTTTTTTAAAAGTTTTTAACATTTGTGCGGTTTTTCATATTGCCAGTTTACGTTAAATTTCTTATTAAACTGATCACTGATCGATCTGTAGTGAGCAGTAAATGATAATATAAACATTTTATATTCTAACAAGGCAGCTGGGTACATGCTTAAATCAGCTGGTAGAATTCCAGTGGCAACTGGAGTTAGTTCTATATAAAGAGCCAACAGTCAACAGTAGATTCCTCAGAATTTTTAGAATTTCATTCATTCTAGAATAAGTTATATTTGTAATATAAATACTTGAGCGGTAATTAAAAATTGCTCGAATAAAGCTGTTATACATTATCATTCTGCTATTATATAGTAAAAAGAAGAACCCAAATGATAGGCACTGCGTCACGAAGGGTTAATAATTCGTCTAATAGAAGGGATGTATCCGGGAAAGAATGTGATTGGAAGGACGCCAATAGATTACATTTCACAGATACTCGAAGATGTAACGGCGTCATCGTATGAAGAACTGAAACGGATGGCACAGAATGGACGGAGATGGAAATCAATGACGAACCAATCTTAGGATTGAGCACAATATGATGATTATTATTACACGGCCTAAGTTAGATTGGATTTATAATAACAAATTTATCAGTTACGTAGTTTACATGTTTAGATTTTGCAATGTAGAAGTTTAATATATTGAAATTAAAATTTCAGGCGCTTTCTGTGCGATAAATGAATTTTTATGTTCGAAAAGTAGAATGTGCGTGGAAATAGAGTCTCGATGCGACGGTGTAAAAGATTGCGAATACGGTGAAGACGAAGTCAATTGCTGTTTGTATTTATTTATTTTTAATTTTTTTCTAATAATTTATTATTTATTTTACTATCCTTTTTTTTTTTTTGTTAATTTTAAAACTGTGAAATGTGGAGATTTCTAAAAAATATAAACAACAAAAAAGAGGTTAAATAAACTTTTATACTTAAAGATCACAGAGGCTTTTTAAGTGAACGTAAAAACTGTTTTTTTTAACTTTATTTTTTTAACTTTATTATTATTTTTAAATTGTTTATCTAAATTATATGTTTTCGATTTTTTTCTTTCATATTTTTATAAATTTTTATATTTTTAAATTTTTTTATGTTCACTCGATAATTGTTTAATAGCCTTTGTGATCTTTTGGTATAAAAGTTTAGTGATGTTAATTTTGTCTTTGTTGTTTATCTTCTTATTTATCCTAACGATATCTATTTGATGGGAGTAAATCGCGATATCTAAAAAAGTTATTTTATAGTTTTCGCGACTTTTATCCATATCCACGGCTACGTGTCCTTTTTTCTCAGAAGCCGGATGTTTTCCGTTTCCCAAGCGAGCGCTAAGAACTTCACGACAAGAACTTCGCGACATTCGGCGCTCCAATACATCTCAATTGTTTCTGTATTTTGTTTCCATTCACGGTATTCGCCATATCCGTTTGTCGGGAAATAAACGCTTTCCAATAATCGTTCCATGTTCTCTGTGCTCATTGCGTACGGGCACTTTAATATTTGAATATGTAGAGTTGACGTCGATGAAAGTTCTAATTTAACGTTCAATTTTCCCTTCTTCGGTATTATTACTCTATGTTTCAGAATAACGTTTTCAAACGTCTTATACATAGTCCCGTTTTCCGTTGTATCTCCTTCAAATGTGCGTTTTTTAGGTCCTTGTCCTTTATGCAATCTTATTTCGAATTTTAGTTTTATTATTTCATTTTCTGAATTTCATCATTTTCATTTCATTCTTATAATAAGTTATTTTTATTTAGTTTGGTTTGTTTGATATCGTGATATATATATATATATATATATATATATATATATATATATATATATATATATATATATGTAGGATGATCCAGAGAAGACGGACGGTTTTGTTTTTTGAATAGAGCAGTTGTTAACGCTGCTACAACGCAAACTATGTACTCCATGTTTAATATACACGTGAGAGATAACTAGAAAGAGAACGTGTTTTGCGTGGAACGTTGTTTTCGGCATGAATCGATCATAACAGTATAAAGAGAGATTCGAAACGATTTAAAAATAACGTGATTTTTTATTGGGATACCTTAAGAGTCGCGTTTACTAAACACGTCCACGAAATCTGAAAATCTGAAAACTGGGATTTCTTAAGAAATTTCAAACATTTATATGCTCCAAAAGTCGTTGAAAATATTATAACGACTGAATGAATGTATTGTTGCAAATGGCGGTCATCTGAACGATATTGTGTTCCACAAATGATTTTTTTTAAACGTGCCTTATACTGCTTCTATGGTCAGAGGCACCGAATGATAGTTAGATTAAGGGGAGAAGGTTGGATAAAGTACGGAAAGTTATAAGTTTAGATTCAGCAGATGGTGAATACTGTAGGATTTCGGTTAGAGAGGATGCAAATCCAACAGTAAGACGGTGAGCTGAGTACAAAGGACATGATAGCTAAAAAGAAATACTTGTGTGCAAGAAGTGTGCGTCCACAGAGTATGCGGAACAGAGCGACTTCATATTTTCTATTGGAATGTTCCGACCAGGTTGCCTTCTTCCGATCCGTGGTGAACTGCGGTATACATGAGAATCTTGCCACTGTTTGACACTGCAGTTGACTGCAGTCCCGATCCATGGGGTCTTTTGCTGGGAATGATTGTAAGGTAATCTCTTGTTTTTCTATTTTTAAATAAAATTTCAAATAAAAATTCAAATAAAAATTTTGGTCTAGTGGTTTTTGAGTTATTCAAAAAGCAACAAAACCGTCCGTCGTCTCTGGGTCATCCCATGGAATAACGCAAATGGCTTGACGATAATACGAATTATAATGTTTAATTATTTAATCTAGTCCGAATTATTAAAGTAGGAAAATTTATTCAGTCTGAAGAAGAATATATAAACAAACTTGTTTGGTAAGTTATTTTTTACGTAACGTCTTAATTTGAAATAACGGTAAAGATAATTGTAAAAGGTCAATTGAAGAAAATGGAGGTAATTGTAATTGTAATTGTAATTAAAACAGCGGTACCTCGGCTGTATCGAATGCAGCGAAACTACTTTTGTGTAGAGCGGATATAATTCGTATTCATTATTCGATCATCGGCGTCAATCCCGGCTTCGATTTCCATCTATTTTGTTTTTTTGCAATATTGTAAAATTTCATATTTTTGTCCCCTCTTACGATATATCCGGACAATCGATTTTCGCTTTTAAATCATAAAGAGTAATTCTCGGTTTTTTTTTTCTGTCTTCATCGTTCGTTATTTATTGAATCTAACTGATCTTCAGAAAGCTCCGACAGACTCAAAAGTTTCAACTCTCCTTGATGGAACGGCTGCGAGCGTCTGTATTTCGGCGGCATATCTTACTGTTGTCCAGACGGTATTTAAAGGTCTTTCTCTATCTTTCTCCTTTTATCATAACAATTTCGCTGTTTTCTGCATTTCTTTCGGTTTTGTCGAAATTAATGCTAATTCCAAAATTCTACCTACATTTATACACATTGCGCATTAGTCACTGTAATACATTTGTACCTGAGAACGGACCGAGAACCTATGCTGCTGCGGCCAGAGGATATGCACAAAATAAGAGTAGCAGCGTGTCTGACGATTTTTCATTTTCTAGTTTTCTAGCATTATTTCGTGAGTTTGATTTAAGTTCTATTTTTAATATAGCTAAAATTATAATTAGTAGAATTAAATCATTAAATAATAAGGACGTTTTCAGTGTAATTCAGGTTATACTGGAAATCATTGTAGGCGTATTTTAAGGTGCCTAATAGTGAAGGTATCAGATTAGTAATGTAACGAGCTGTATAATTTTATTCGCGCCTATGATATTGATGTAGTAGCATTGTCTGAAACCAAGCTGGATAGTAATTTAAATATTAAATTTCCGGGATATAAATTTTGTAGAGCTGACAGAAGTAGTAGAGGAGGGGGAGTTGCACTTCTTATTAAACAGCATTTATATACTGAGCTTCTCCCTACTCCCCGTTTATCTTGTGTTGAAGCTATTGGCGTAAATATTTATACCAATAGTGGCAGCAATTCTGCGAATAATAATTCAGTTATTAATAATACGAGGTTCAACACTATCAACACAAGAAATAAAAATGATCGATTCTCTCTTCGTAACTTTGGCAATGATATTCGAATCCTGATGCGGTTTAATCACAAAGTACTGCTGATTGGCGATTTCAACGCTAGAAGCAGAAATTGGAACTAGTGAGAGCTGCTGAAAATATCTTAAGTGATTTATCATTTCAGGACAATTTCCATATAATAGCTCCCAAAGAACGAACATTCTTTCGTAACCAATCAAAACTTAAAAATAGCGTACTGGATCTGGCACTTGTAAAAAATTTAATCATTTCTTCCCTTGTGTCAGTTAATGCCCTTTCCTCCGATCATAATCCCATACTCACTACTGTCTAACAAATAGCTGGTAGAAGTTTGGACAGCAGATTGAACTAAACACATAAACAATACTAGTCTTAAGGCAAATAAAGCCATCTGTTCCATTTACCCGTTTTTTAATCGTAAATCTTACTTAAATATTAACAACAAGATGATAATCTACAAATCATTAATCCGTCCGATAATTACCTATGCCTGTCCGGCATGGAGCTCAGTATCTAAGGCTACTTTTAATAAACTGCAAATCATTCAAAATAGATGTTTAAGATGTATTTTAAATGCGCCTCGTTACACGAAAATCGATAAAATGCACGTTCACTTAAAATTACCATATATCAGGGGAATTTTGTGTTAAAAGTATCGAGTGAATTTTTTAATAAATATTTATACCATGATAATGTGTTCGTTTCCTCGATCGGTAATTACGATTCCAGTCAGCTAAAATTTACGTATACGAAATATAAACATATTAAGCATATTTTTTATTATAAGCTCGCTTAATCTTAATTATTTATTATTTTACCGCTATTTTCGACGGTCTGCTTTGTATATTTTTATCGCAGGTTTTTTTTTTGTTTCATTTTTCCTGCATTTTGTATATGTATATATGTTGAAGATACATTGTTCAAAATTAAGTTTCTGCTGTTATGTCTAGAGTTACTGCGGTAAGTTTATTTTAAGCGGTAAGCGGTATCATAATTATGGCTTTTGTAATGCTTAATCATGTGTAAATATAAGTCTTCTTTCTTTCTTTGTTTTTCATAAATTAGCTATTATCGCGGTGTCGTCTACGAATCTAATATTGCGTACGAGTAGTTTTCGTCTATTACACTTGATGAACGTAGTTTAAAGGTCTATTTTGAATGAATATTGAATATGATAGGAGATTGTACGCTGCCTTGCCTTACTCAACCTTCTATTTTTATATCATGCGATTCTTGATTATTTCTTCGTACTGTCGCCTTCTGTCGGCCGCACAGATTTCTGATACATTTTAGGTCATTAGTGTTTATTTTCTAAGTATATCGAACATTCTGTCGCGCTGGAATTTGTTGAAGAGGATTTTTCGGAGCCTTAAATACATTTTTTGATTTCGCTGGTAACATTTTTCTACTAACAACTGAATAGTATTGCCTCACGGGTACTCATGCCATCTCATACTATAGTATAAATTCTGACAGTTCATTTTTGATGTCTGCAACTTATTTATATTGTATTTTCTCTCTGTGGTGCTTTCTTTCTTACGGTCAGCTTTCTTTTCAGCGTTACTTCTAGTAAATTATATGACCCCGATCGTATATATCTGCTCCAAATAGTGTTGTTGGTTTTCTGGCCGTGTTTTTGAAAATTCGATTTATTAAATTAGTTTCCAACTATTTTTTCTACTCTGTCCACAGGAAATCGCTACGTATAGAGTGTGTTACGACAAATTTCGCCCCTTTACAAAACTGAATTAATCTTTCACTTCATTCATTTCGTTCTTCTAATTCAAATTTTGTTTTTTCCAATTTTTAAGTTTTCAACTATCACATTAACTTCGTGGGCTATAAAATAGCTCAATCACATTTTCCTCGATGAGACTCCAAAATTAATTCACATCGGCATTATGTTTACACGTCCGTCATGATTTACAGCCTATCATTAGCTTATATATTACGAACATCATTTAATTTTTCTTAACGTGATTATTTATTAACTTTGCCATCTTGTTCGGAGTCGGTTAATATCGATTAGTGTCCCACATTAAATTCTTTAACAGTTTAATATAGATTGCGAATATCATAGATAGTTTTAATGTTTCTATACGAGTGAGATTGTTATAGAGAAAATTGAAAAAATAAAATTGGAAGTTATTATATTTATAATTCTATACGAGACTCGACTCATAAGTGATTATTCTAATTCTTAAGCGGTTTTTTATAAATTTTCGATTAAAAAAAAGCATAATTAACACAAAAAGACGCTTATTTAAACTTACGATTTCGTACAAATTTTACAAATAAGATGAACGCACTGTCAGTGACGTAACTATGGCTCAAATGTTATCCGTGCGCGCATGCGCATAACAAAGAATATGAACACATTTTTACTCATATATATTATATATATATATATATATATATATATATATATATATATATATAGAGAGAGAGAGAGAGAGAGAGAGAGAGAGGAGCCCGCCTACACTGTTAGGATAGGTCTGCCTATATGTGTATAAGCCTTTTGGCTCGCTCGCTCGTTTTACGGGTTAACTCCCCATATTCAATGCGCCAATAGAAGTTTCACTTCAAAATAAAACCTGATCGATACTTTACAGATGCCTTGACCGACGGTATGGAAGTGCGTTTGGATGTTTTGGGATATGCCGTGGATAGTTGGCAAGGTATTATAACTTATAACAAGAACGGAGTTTGGAGACCATTATGTTTCTCCGATTACGTACAGATGGATGATGTATTAGAAGCCTGCCAACTATTGGGATACAAGTAATTTTTAATAATTATTTCGATGAAATTCACTAAAGACAATGTCTTGTCGCTATTGTGTCGTGTTGATCGCCAGTATCCGAAGTTCTTGATATTTACTTATAGTCAAGCGATCGTATACACTAGATGTTCTTGGTCTTCTTCTTGGCATTTTGCCTGTAACTTAACTTCTATTATATTTTTGATAAAGTTATTACGTCTTATTATATGTCCTAACGGCTATATTTTCCGCTGTTCTATATGATTTACCAAAATTTTTTTCGCGTATTCCTTCTAGAGTTTCTTTGCTTGTTTTCATTTCTTCCCAAGAAGTTGCGCCAAATCCATATCACCGTTGAATTCAGTTTATTTCTCGCGCTATTAAGCACCACTGTAACTGAGCACGAATATGCCCGTAAAATGAAAATCTTTTTCTCGTAACGTCGGACAGTTTCTCTACTTTCTCATGTAGTTCTTTATTGGACCTATTTTTCGAACATTTCCTTTTCTTTTCTTGAGACGAGAATTTTCCTCAAATTTTCCTTTCTTTTTTTCCAATATTAAAATTTTTCCAATATCATCTCTAAGTATTCGGCTGCATATAAACACCCCGTTTTAATAAACGTATAATAATATCCGATCTCGGCATTTATTTATATTAATTTTTGATTGTATACATTCGGCGCTAATTGAAACGTCGTTTCCACTTTTCATTTTCAGCGACTCATTATCTAATTCATTTTGCCGTATAACCTCGCATAAGTATCCGAAATTTGTAACTTTTTTGACTTTCCCCGTACTTTGTGCACATGTATCGAAGCAATGTTTTTCCTATATTCTGTCTTCTCAAAGGAAATCTGTAGATTTGTTTAATTTTCCAAGAAAATTTACCGAGTCACCTGCAAACGATCATCGGTAGCAATTTTTTCCTTCTAGTACACCAATATCTGTTTATTTATATTTTCTGATTTCAGTAATTTTTCCTACTCTCCTATAACCTTTTCTAAGACACGATTGAACAATATTGAGGATAGCTCAATGCCTCGCCTTGCGCTCGTTTTAATATTAAAAGTTTCGAAGATTCGACCCATAAATTTTTTGATCATTCTATCTATCTCTCTATTTATATCTGTATATATATATATCAAAATAGCGGTGGAAAAATCGAAAGGCAGACCGAGGATAATACTTATAGACACGATAAAACCAATACTGACGTATGTTCAACTGAAGAGGAGCGCGGCAGATCGTGAGAAATGAAAGGCGGATATAGTGATGACGGCCCAGTCTTAGGACTGAATAACACCGAAGAAGAAATATGCCTATATACGTGGAATTTAAATAAAATTATTATTTTATTTATTATATTGTAAATGTAAATATATTTATTATGTAAATATTGTTCAAGTTCGATTTTCGTGCGCAATTTTGCAGCGGTTACGATAGTTTCGAGAAAATACTGGTATGGAATCACAGTTTACCGATTACGTCGATGAACTGGAATGAAACCGTTTACGATCGCTGTATCGGCGTATCGGTGAATTGTTCTTCGACGAATCGTCTTTCCGACATCGACAGAGCGACCTGGCACGCGGACCTACACGCAGACGGTTTGAAAATATGTCCGACCGTTTTATTTACGTCCGAATGGATTATAGCAAGTTATAAGTGTTGTCGATTATTCGAGTAAGTATCGATTTTAGAAATATGCGACTAATTATCGATAAATATTCGATTATTCGCTTCGTAAGTAAGACTTCTTCTAAAAATTTACCAGTTTTGACGTTCTACTATTCATCGTAAACATCCATTTCTTTTTGTTTATTGGATAAACCATACTCTTACGTTTTGTTTTATTATCTTGTATTCGAATGTCACTGACGCGCACACTCACTATATAAGATTTCTTCTCGAACTATTCCTCCGCAATTCGAAAAAGTTTGTATATTCCTTTTTATTCCTCCCCCGAATCTGATTAAATATATCTGAAAAATTAAGATAAAATGTCTCAGTATCCCATCTTATATACGGAGAATGACATCTGAGAACCAATAAATGTCCAACAAATGGAAATTTCGCTGTGTTGAATGGAGAACTTTTAAAAAATGCGCTGTTAACAATCAAAATCCAAATAACTTTTTAGGCGCTCATTTCTACGTAATAAAATAATGCATCACGATGATTTTCTAACGATCCGACGAATATAGTTTTTTACGAAGGGAGTTTAAAAAAAGAAAACCTGAAGTAAACTTTTCTGCATGAAAATCGGTGGATTACATTTTTTACATTCCCGGCAAAGGTTCAGAAATCTATGTTTCTCCTTCGAATTGGTCTATCCTAAAAATTTATTCATTAATTTTATTTATTTATTTGTTTATTTATTGTTTATTTTTAAATTTATTTAATCGATTTATTATTTTTATTATTTTACATCACGATGATACGTAGAACGTAATGTATTTAAAATGTTGAAGAATTGAAGGAGAGGAAAAATTCAGTTATTTCAAAAAATATTGAAATTGTTAATAATTCACCGCGTGAACACGAATGTTTCATATCTAAATAAAATGTACACTTTAGTAAACTCACATGCCGCAAAATAGAACAATTTGTGGGAAATGGTGGATCATATCAGCGAAGAAATGCCAACGACAAATATCAAAATACTACTGGGAGAATTTGACGATTAAATCGAGAAACAGGAGAAGACGGACGGTTCTGGTTGTTTTTTGAATAACTTAAAAACTACTCGATCAAAATTGTTGAATGAAATTTCATTTAAAAATAGGAAAATGAGTTAAAATCATTCGTACTATCGTTCAGGCGACCGGCATTTGCAACGATATATTCATTCAGTCTTTACAAAATTTCGAAGACTAGTTTCTTCAGAAATCCGAGTTTTCGTGTATTCCAGATCTCCTGGACGTGTTTCGTAAACGCGACTTTCACGGTATCTCCACAAAAAATCGCGTAACTTTGAAGTCTTTTCGAAACTTTCTTTGCACTGTCGTGAAAAACGCGCGCTCCTTCCTATTATAGGATGCCGTGATAACTGAAACTGGACAAAAACGAATCTGTGTCGTGTGTACACTAAATGTGGAGCACGCGGTTTGCGTTGTATCAGTGTTACCAACTGCACTATTAAAAAGTCTTCTCTGCGTCACGCTGTACAACCGGAGGAAGATTAATATAGGTATAAAAGTTTAAAAATTATTTTCGCGATGTTAATTCGTATATGTCGGTTAGGATCAATTTTTCACAAGAATTCAACCTTTCAAACACAATGGACAGTTTATCATCAAAATATCAGATGATAACGATGGTGATTGACAGTGGGCATCTTTTTAAATTTCTAACAGTTGACAAACAATTTTGATTATGAATAGGGTTACGTATAATTTTTAACGTTCAAATTATTTTAACTTGTCTTAAAAATTAACGAGTGAGCGAATGACACTAAAATATTCTAATAAATTGTTAGTGTTCAAATCGTGCTAACTTGCTTTAAAATGACGTGGAAATATTCTAATCTAATGAATTATAACGAATGCAAAAATCAGGAAAACAGAAATAGACCATTATTTAAAAACTGAAAATAAAATTCGAGCGTTCATCAACCAGAAGAAATTTGACTCGATACGAAATTAGGAGATGAAAAAAGGAAATAATAGTAGTTGTCAAAAAAAATTCTCCATAAAAAAAATCGAGTTGATTAAAATTGGTAAAGAATTCAAAAAAGAAAAATTAAAACGGTAAATACGTTCTTTTTCTTGTTTCGAATTTATGGACCACGTGGTAAAATATCTTCATGATGTTTATTCTTCCTCTTCATTCCAGTATTTCTTCATTTGTGTTTTTTCTTCCTTTCATCTGTCCATTTGGCATCGGTTTTTTTCAATTTTTCTTAAAACTTCGGAATGTGCTAATTGCACTTCTGAACTTATTTCTATCCATAACGCCATCTTTCGTAACGTTAATTTTCTTAAGGTCTTCCTTAACTTCTCGAAACCACGTGATTTGCGATCTAGGATTCCTATCGAAGTACTGGAAAATTCTTTTTGTTAGGCTGTTTGTCTCCATTCTCTTCAAATGACCGTAATAGCTTAATCTTCTCTTTTTCATGATATTGATAATATCTTCAGTATACTCGTATATTTCTTCATTACTTCTTTTTTTCCATATTTCACGGTCCCGTGATTTTTACTACTATTTTCCTTTCCTTCATTTTGATCTGTTCCATTACTCACATTCATTGCTAAACACTCCGACGCGTACAGACATTTCGGTTTAATCACTACATTATAATGTCTTAACTTAGATGTTATGGACATTGATTTTTTTATTATATATATATATATATTTTTTTAGCTGAAATACTAACTCCATTTTTCTTATTCTATCTTGGTTAGCTGTCCAACGCGTTTGTCTGTATAAGCTCCCCTAGGTATTTGAATATGCTGACTCTTTTTATACGTTCGTATTTGGTGACCATAAATCAAGGTGCGTTTTTTCATCAGTCATATATTTGGTTTTTTCAAACGATATCTTTAGTTCCGTTTTTTCTGCTACTTCTTTTTATTTATTATTATATAGTGTTTCTCTTGTCCACCGAATGGTTTGCCTTTTTAAAATCAACGCATGTTATAAAAAACTTCTTAGCTCTGATTTTTCTAATACTTAATAATTAGCTTTAGATTCCACATTTGTTCAATACACACTCCTCATTTCCTAAATCCTGCTTGATATTCGCCCAGATTCTCTTCTACCTGATTTTCTAGTCTGTTTTATAGGGCTTTTGGAAGTACTTTATACGTCATTGGTAAAAGTGATATTCCCCTATGCAATCGGTTCTATCTCCTTTTTTATGAAGTGGATGTATTATGACGGTTTTCAAATCACTTGGCATTTCTTCCGATTCCCATATCCGTTTAATTCAATTCTAAGGTTTGATAATGGCATCATCCGTTGCATACTTCCATATTTTAAGCAATAATTCCATCTTCTCCTGGAGCTCGATTATTCTTCAATTTTTTAATTATTTCCCGCGGGTTCCTCCTACTCCCGAAGGATTAGATCTTTCAATGTTCCCAATTGATTTTTTCCAGCCGTTCTGTCGACTGCTCGCAGTTTAATAACTGCTCAAAATACGTCGCTAATATTTCACAATTGTCTTTATCATTTAAAACTAACAATCCAACATCGTTCTTAAAACACAGACTTTGTGGTTCGTATTTCTGTAGCTTGGTCTTGAAGGTTCTGTAAAAGTTTCTAGTATTATTTCTTTGGATGTTTTCCTCTATTTGAACTAATTGTTCTCTAGTATATACATTATTATTATTATTATTATTATTATTATTGTTATTTCATCTTAATTATGTGTTTTTAAGAAAATATATGTATTTTTGAAAGAGACGACAGCGTTAAATTTTCTAACATTTGTACATTTTTTTAAGCGTTGCCAAAGATTACTTAACGGTAACCGTCGGAAGTGCATTCTTTTCATCTCACCTGATACGATCTGCAAATGAACAAATCGTAAAATTAGATAACATCACCTGTTCTAGTAAAAAAGGACTGTTCGCGGCTCGTTTGTTCCAACCGGTTGTTCCATCGCCGTATGTAAAACCAACAGGACGTCCTCTGTGGTAAGACCAAGTTGTACTTATTACATTTATTACGAAATACCAATTTTATCGTTTTTTTAACACATTATCGTCGTCATCATTTTTATAAACAACAAAAATGTAGTTAAAAATTCCCAAATTTTTATATAAAAATATAAAGCTTTTTATTAATCAAGTGGGCATAAAAAAAAATTATAAAAATATATACAATTTATAAAATTATGAAAGAAAAAAATCAAAAAATCAAAAAAATATACTTCATTTATAAATTACAAAAAATAGCAAAGTGAAAAAAAAAGTTATTCATAAAATAATCTGATAGTGAATGTGGTAGATACAATCATAAATCAACGATATAAAAATTATATATAAAATCATTATACTAAATAGCCAGAAGAATAACTATGCGGAAATGTTTTTATTTTTCTCTGACTATTTTTATGCATAAATTTCATAGTGCTAATTTGTGATTCTGTTGTCTGCCATATTCATTATCAGATTATTTGATAAATAACTTTTTTTCATTTTGCTATTTTCTGTAATATTGTACTTCTAAATTAAGTTTTTTTTTTCACATTTTAATTACTTAGTCTTACAAAACGTATATTAGCATCTTATCCTACAAGGTGCTAACTACGAAAACTAAAACATGTAATACATCAATAGAGAATTTTAATTTAAAGCGTGTGAAATGGAGTGATTTTTAAAATAACTAATTTTTCATTTTTTTTTTAAATGAAAATCACAGCTTTTCTTCAGCCGAAGCCATTATTAAGTGAATATAAAAAAAATAAAAATTTATACAATTTATTAAAAATATAATAAATTAAATAAAAATCTTCCTCTTCTTCAGATAATATCATTTTTAGATTACCAAACAGGGCCGTTTTCAAACAAATGTTAAAGGCGCCTACGTTAATCCTTTAAGTTATCGTACATGTATTACTTGATAAACCTGGTTTAATCTGAAAAGTTGCAAAAATGAATCGCATGTTCTGTTGAACAACCTGATAATAAATATATTCGATATGCTTAGCAAATCTATTAGCAGGTTTTTTATTTTTATTTTATTTTATTTTATATTTTATTTTAAATAAAAAAGAAACTGCTCATAGATTTGCTAATAATATCGAATATATTTCTAAAAGACAAATTTGCTTTTCACCCTGCTTTTGGAAAATATACTATAGTGTAAATTTTTTCGTACATAACTTTTAATAAGTTTGCAATTTTTTTATGAACGAACTTTAAAAGTTTATTTATGATTCCATCAGGCTGCTGTTGGTCGCTTTAATTGTTTTTAAACTGTTTATAACATTGTTTAGTTACAATAACAGGCCTATTTCTAAGCTGGTATTCTCATTGTTGTAGTAATTACTAATTTGATCTTTAAAATCGTTAAATACCGTCTTAACTACTTTTGTACATTACCTTCATTTTCCTCATCGGTAGAAAGTAGAGTAGGAAGACAGTAAATTAAATTATCAGTCCTATTTGTAATTTGTTATCTATTTGTTTTTTTAAATAACGACGTGTCATTTGATTACCTTATTTTTCGAAAAGAAATTTTAGAAGTTAAAACGCAAGTTTTCACGTTTTCACTAGAAAAATTTCTTCACGCGTTTAAGTTAACCCAATAAATTTACGTGTTCGCTTTTTTTACTTTCTGACGCAAGCAACGATGTTTTTTGTTAGCGAACTACAGTGTCTAATTTCATTATTTCTTCTGAAATTTCTTGTTTTTTTTTTTTTTTACTATTTTTAAGGCACTTTTAGGTGATTTAACAGATGTTGAACTTAGTATCGCAATCTACATAGTTGCTTACTCTATCATATTTTTCAAGATGTTCTTATAATCGGATATGATTATAATTTACGTTATTAATTATATTTTGCACCGATAATTGTGTTTGATAGTGGAATGTGTTATATAGGATACCGCAAAGAAGACGGACGGTATTGTTTTTTGAATAGCGCATTTGGTAACACTGCTACAACGCAAACCGCGTGCTCCAAGTTTAGCACACGCATATAAGATAGCGTAACATCCTATAACGAGAAGGAGCTCGCGTTTTACGTGGAAAGTTATTTTCGGCGTGAATCGATCGCGACAGTGAAAAGAGAGTTTCTAAAAAAATTCAAAGTTACGTGATTTTAAATTTCAAAAATTCAGCCACCTATGCACGAAAAAGTCTTCTAAAATGTTGTAAAGACTGAATGAATGTATTGTTGCAAACGGTGGTCATCTGAACGATATTATGTTGCACGAATGATTGTAAGCCTAATCTCTGGTTTTTTTATTTTTAAATAAAATTTCATTCAAAAATTTTGGTCTAATAGTTTTTGAGTTATTCAGAAAATAACAAAACCGTCCGTCTTCTCTGGGTCAATATTTGAAGAGATTCGGTGTAAACTTTCATATCCTTTATGTGGAAACAACTATCACGAGTTAATAACAAGCAACCAGTTTGATGACAGTGTTCACTGTAACGGTTTAAAACTATATAAAACTTTCTAATAACACGGTTAATTATTACAATTAATATTTACGCGTTTATTATTGCGTTTAGGACCCCAAACCTTAAAGAAGGTAATTTATGCGCCGCAGTCGGATATAACGATAAAAATGATACCGTGGTAGTTCGATTAAATCCTGATTTATCGCGGTCGAACTGTCCGTTCGGTTACAATTGTTATTCCGTTCAAAATAAACGCCATTTATGCACCGTAAGTTAATCAAAACCGCCTAATTGATTCTTAATTCTTAACTACTATACGGATAAGATTATTTTTAACTATTATACACGGTACAGTGCCGCATCAGGTATGGAAACCGCTACAGCTCTCAACTCGTTCGTAATTAGTGGCAACTCGGTTATATACGGGCAGTACTTTCCGAGTAAGAATCGATTCGAATTCGATTCAATTTTTATTTTCATTCTTAATTCCTGGATTCTCACATCCACACTTGAAAAGAAGATCGGAGCGCTGGAGATGTACATATATATCGCCGTATTTTGAAGATTTCATGCCGAGACCATATTACCAATACAAATGTGCTGCGAAAAATGTCAAAGGAACTCCTTTACACTATACGCTCGAAAAAATTAAAATATTACGGTCATATAAATAGACATCCAGAAATGTATTATTTATCCCAACTTGTCCTGTCATCGAGGTACATCGGAAATCAGGGAGAAAAAAATGTCATGGAGAGCTGATATGCGTCGGTCATCTACAGAGTTAGCAAAGGTGTCCAAGGACAAAGCCAGAACAGCTATGTTGATCGCCAAACTTCGGTCGAAGATGGCGTAAAAAGAGTAAGAAGATCGTATATATATAATAAAAGATTTAAACGATCTGATTAGGAAATTTCTTTTTTTTCCATAGAACTCCAAGTGGATAAGCTCGTCAGGTGGCGGTGTCGTTTGTTCATGGATTAACGGTTGGTACATGGACGCTTTGTTCGACGACGAAGCCGAATCGTTTTGCTCTGCCGATACGAACATGTTGAAATTACGCGCATTTAAAACCGTATTCGATTTTGCTTTCGATTTAACCGGTTAGAAGAATTAATTAATTATTTTTTTTATTTCATTTTGTATTTCGTCGATACGGAGACCCCGGTATGTCGGTTGACAAATAAAACTTTTAAAGTATTTATTAAAAAACAACCATGGGTACATATATATATATATATAGTGACTAGCCCATTAAAAGTCACATCTTTAAATTTACACTTTATGCCATAACCAGCAACGACCAACCCCGAATAACCGGACAACGAACATTCTCTCGAAGCTTATCACTGGACCAGTCATAATAAAAGTAGGCTTTAAACTCACATGCATCAAGGCCAGTTCCATGCTGAAATTTAATTATTAAATGCGCTGAAGGAACATATTTATTAAGCCAATACCAGCAAGTTATGAGAGTTTCTTCAAACTAGTAGCTGATGCACCGGAAACTAGCATCCCTCGAGAATTCTAGAAAACATATGTTACAGGTTTGTACATTAAATGTGATCAACTCTATGAAGTGTACAAATTTTCCGGCGATGCTTATATTGCGAATAACCTAATTGAATAGTCGGATAAAATGTAAAAAATAAAATAGTCTAAAGTTTTTTTGCTAGTACACATTCCATTGAATATACTATCAAACAGCCTCAATGAACGAATTGAAATGTGTAAATCTTTCAACTCGCAAATTAAAATGGAACTATCAAACTGGAAGGAAAATATTCATCCAGTACTAGATGAACCATCTGCCAAATGGAAGTCCTGTAAGACTGCTGGTAATGACGGCATACTTCCCGAATGTAAAACATTTTGATAGTAGCCTAAAAAGTGTTACTTAATCCATTTAATTTAATTATGAATACTGGAAAACTGCCGGATTATTTAAACCATCTATAATAAAAGCGATTTTGAAGAGGGTAAGGAGACGGATCAAGCCGAGAACTTCAGTCCAATATCGTTTTTAGCGTCTGTTTTATATTGTTTTCAAGGTTACTGCATAGCCGACTGTCTCTAGTCGTTGAGATATTTTCAGCAATACTTCAAGTCGGCTTCAAACCAGGCCGAAATTGTAGAGAGCAAGTTGCTCGCGACTAAATTACTGAAAACGACTTTCAGAAAAAAATAAAGCATCAATTTATGATAGAGTATGAAGACACGGATTGATTAATAAATGTATAAAAATATTCCAGTGCAAAACTTTAGTCACACTAGGTCAGTAAGATGATTTGCAATCGTTCTTTCATTGTGCATGTTTCAGCGCACCTTGTAAACTGAACAATAGTCTACCGCAAGGACCGGTGCTTACGCATCTTTTCTTTAATTTGTATACGCACAAAGTCCCACAAACGAAAACGGAAAAATTGATCACTGCAGACGATGTTGCACTGGCTATTCAGAGTTCTGATATTTTCGAACTACAAAGAAGCTTAGAAGATGATTGTTTTGAAAGCCAGCGGTTACAATTGAATAATTCCGAAACTGTTGCGCCATGCTTTCACCTCATATATCAGCTTGTTAGCATGAAATTTAAAATCAGATTCAAAGACAAGACATTAAAGTATGAACTAATGCCTAAATATCTCGGAATAACACTAGGCAGGGAGTTAACATAAAGGAAACATTTAGAAAATATCTTTACCAAAATCAAGACTAGAAACGGTATTATTCAAAAAGCTAATTGGCGCTAAATGTAGCGTTTCTGCTATGGCACTAAGTATTGCTGTTTTGGCGCTAGAATGTTATGCAGCAGAATATCTAGTCAAACCTTTCAGTCTATCCATTATAAGGTACGTAATTCAAAAAATGTCTATTTTTATAATAGGGAATATTTGGTTGGTACAGAATATTTCAGTTCTAAAAAAAATTATTATATAATTATATAACCCATTAAAAAAAGAAATTAGTATTATACATAAAATATTGCTTTATCACATTCTCGAGTCATTTTCTTTGATTAGTTCATTAAAATATATAATTTAAAAATATATATATATATATATATATATGACTGAAGAGGTTAAGTAGCCGCCATACTGCGAAAATAGGTACACAATTGAATACAACTATGCGGTGAATTATAGGGAGGTGGAAATCAACGCAACTGAACTGGTTATCTATACCCATATTATACTTCTCCATATTCGTAGGAAGGTATCTCCCGCACGAGAACGGGACAACTACAAGACTATTAACTACCAATTTTTTTCTTCTTTCGTGTTGGTTAGCTTAAATTAATTTTTTCGCAATATTTAACTGTTTTAATTGCATCGTCCGAGATTCTATTTATATTAATCATATCGTCCATCTTGCATCGCAATTGCAACAATGGACAAGCTAGTCTTGCCACATTCACATCCGTCTTCATTTTTAATTTCCCATAATTTCCCTTTTTTTTTTTGCCGTTCTTCCCGTCATTGAAACTACCAATAAATAAACATATGCCATAAATATACGGATTAAAATCAGGAAGATGCATTTGGTGAATATCATGAGAGAAAAGAAATGAAGGATCTCGAAGGTGGCGTGAACAGTGGTTTAGCTCAAGTCAGGATAATCGGAAACTGATTATCTAGTCCGATAACATGGAAGGACCGGGTGCGATTAAATCGATTGCGCAATGAAAATGAGGCTTTGCAATGACACATTATCTCGATGACGGTTTAAAAATGACGCTACTTACTGTCAAACCATTCTGCAACTTTTGGCGATATTCGCGCAGTGGCATGGCGAACTTGTATTAAATACTTAAATATCGACCTACGACGAGGCCATATCTGCTTTAGCAATAGGAAAGAAAAAGAAGATAAAATGAGAAGAAGTTGTGATGAACTGGAAATGTGATGTTTGTCTGTAAGAAGAACCGATCGGTTAAGTAAATAAGGTAGAATTACGTCGAATTAATCCGAAGGTCGTATAAGACAGTTGTTACTTTTTCCCCCATCAATTTTATCATCAAAGTTTTCATATGTTCTGATTATTAATATTTTGTGCTCGATTTAATATTTTTTTATGATTATTTTTAATTGAATTTGTATTGGCTTATTTTTTTTTCTTCGTTTTATTATCGAAGTCTATATGTATAATTGTCTATATCTTCATTATGCATATTATATTTTGTTTTTTATATGCTTATTTTCATTATATTTTTTGAATTGTTTTTAATAGTATTTTTTGATATATTTTCGTTTTTAATAAATAGTTTTATAAAAATATTAAAAGTTTTATTTATTTTTTTTTAGTATTTTTACTAATTATATGAATAATTTGAATATATACGTATACATTTAAAATTAATGTTAGAATTTTCAATAGTTTAGATATTTTAATTATCAAAGTATTATTTTTCATTTATGGTTACATAAGGTAAGGTTATTTCATTAGCTGTTTTTTTTCCTTATTTAATCCTTCACTTTAGTTGTAGTTGGGATTTATTACGTTTTAGTTGAACTTATTTAATTTTAGTTTTATTATTTTTATTTAGTATTTTATTGTTGTTTTTTTTTATAACAGTGTTTTGCCTTTTTGTAATGTGTAATATAAGAATTATGTATTTTTTAAAATTCATCATGAATATTTCAGATTTATCTTTTTTATTATTTACAACTTGTTTCGGATTTACGCTAGAAACGCTTATTAAAACAAAAAAATATGTCCCATTAGAAAATTTTTGAATTTTTGTTTAATTTTTCAAAAATCTATATATATATAATATAAATTGTCGAACGACATTACGATCACTCTCGATAATTACGTATTTCGTCTGTTTTATTTTGTCCGTCTAAATTGATTCTCTCGCAGTGAATCCAAATCGATGTTAATCGATGTATCGACTGTTCTCTCAATTAGTTATATATTTCTACGATTTTACTTATTTTATTCCTGCAGGACGACGCGATATCCTTACATTTAAGCATCCTGAATGCGACGGTTTCAGATGTTCGCTAGGTACGTGTATTAGATGGTCGATGGTATGTGATGGAAGATCGGATTGTCGCGATAATGAAGACGAATTACCGGATAATTGCCGTCGAAAACTGGCTATCTGTAAAAAGACCCCAAAATTATGCGGTACGTAATTAAAATATATTCGAGTATGTATATTAATCTCGTTATAAATGTTATTACCACTTTGGAAACAGTGTGCGAGATAAAGTATTTAGGATTATGACCGATTACAAATTGCCTTGGTCGAGTCAGTTCGTATCTCTTCACGCTAAATTGAGAGAATTAAATTATATTGAAGTGAAACTTCTATGGGCGCGTTGGGGAGTTAACCCATAAAATGAGCGAGCGTGCGAAAGGCTTATACACATAGTTAGGCTTATTCTTTCATATATATATGTGTGTGTGTATGTGTCGCGGTGGCGTAGTTGCTAGATGTCAGCTCCATGGTCGGAGGTTTGAAACCAACACGCGACATAGAAAGTTTTTCATTATTTTTTTTTTTTTAATTTCCGCAATTATGCCACTAGCTCTCTAGGCTATCTAGCAAACTTTTGAAAAAACATCGATTGACTTGAATTCTTTATCCAGCGATAAGGATTTTCGCTAAACGTATTTTAATACTTTTTGTGTTTATTGCTGATTATTCATAATAGATCCGTAGGTTTTGTTCGTTTTAATCGTCTGATTTCTGTCGAGTTATCCAGCAGAGCAACAGCTAAAGTGTTTGTGTGATAATACAGTTTATCGCCATATTCACTAGCTATTTCTTCTATTTTATCTTTCACGGGTGTAACACCTAGGTCCGTGTGCAATGTAAGATTGCTTACATACCACGGTGAATTTGCGATAGTTCTTAATGCTTTATATTGAAAGCGTTGTATTATCGCTATATTACTCTGCTTAGCACAGCCCCAAAGTTGACTTCCATAAGCCCATATAAGCTTTAGAATTTGATTGTACAATAATATCTTGTTCACCAGTGATAATTCGGATTTTCTTCCGATAAGCTAAAGCATGTTCCTAAACTTTATATTTAATTCATTACGTTTTGCTATTATGTGACTTTTCCAAGTTAGTTGTCTATCCAAATGGACTGCTAGATAGTTTACTGATTTCTTAACTGGAATTATCACATTGTCGATATTATAAATTTTCGATATTAGAAATTTTTTTATTTGTAAATATTACACGGGTTGATTTTTTCCCATTGATTTCTATACGCCACCGCTTGAACCATATTGAAAGAACTGCTGATTGTAAATTAATTTCAACATTTTCTAAAGACGAGTTGGAACAAATAATAGCTAAACTGATTTAATTCTTAATTATAACGGAGACGGTAGTGGCACCTCACTTCGTATAACATCATATGCGCGCCTGCGTCGCATATAAATAGTGTCTTGAATGCTAGCTAATTTTGAATATAAAAACGTACAATAGCTAGTCACGATGTTTGGCAACGAATAATACGACGATGATTATATATATATATATATATGCGTAAATTTTTTTGGGCGTTCGTATTCTTTCACTTGCTTATATGAGCACGGCTACTTGTTATTTTGTTCAAATCTTCACTGCACAACGGATGTATGCGTGATGTAGTTTGAGAGCGAAAACATTTGAGTCATCACAACGTAAAGTTAAGGGTAGTGGACAGTGCGTTTCTTTTCTTTGTGTAATTTGTACAACATCGCGAGTTTATTAAATAAGTGTCTTTCCATTGTGCGTAATGTAACAAGTGGGATTTAATATATCGAATTAATGTTCTATGATGTTGCATTTTATATCGTATTTATCTTTCACATCTTCCCAATTCCCTGAGGCACAAATACAATTTCTTTATTTTTTTTTAATTATCTGCAATGTGTTATTTTACTTCGAAACATCTAATTCGTCTGTATTATACGTTTTATATAATACCTCTTTTTTGTCATATGGAATTGTACACTGGACTGCTAAACATTAAAATAATTAGTAGCAAAAATTCAATCAACTCTGTCTAACAGGACAACTGGCATTCGTAAATTAAGTAGTAATTTGTTAGGGCTTGAGGGTTTATACAAAACTGAACCATTAAATTTTGTATTATAACGTTTTAAGAATAACGGGCTACGTCAGTAAGTATAATAATAATAATTAAAATTAAAATTTTAAAAGAATATTCATATATATATGTACTTATTATTATTATTATTTGTATCATGTTGGATTTTTTTATACTTTAGCCCTATCTATCTTATCTATCTCGGCGATCAGACCATACTATTCGATAAATATCGTTAACAAAACAAATATACCTTCATACCTATATATATATATTATATATAGGTATGAAGGTATATTTGTTTTGTTAACGATATTTATCGAATAGTATGGTCTGATCGCCGAGATAGATAAGATAGATAGGGCTAAAGTATAAAAAAATCCAACATGATACAAATAATAATAATAATAAGTACATGATAATATATAGTGGAATCTGAAAAAATTTTAGTCAGACTTAACTTATATAGTATATAAACTTATTAAGTTATCAAATATGTACAAATACTTTCCAGTAGATTATATATATAAAAATATTAGTTTGGACATTATCTATCCGTCGCGATAAAATTTATATTAATAATTACACGCAAGATCATAAGTTAACCAGAAAACCGCGGAAATTACATTGTTCCGGTATAAATTGTTCCTTGGGGGGGGGTTTCGTGTTTTTGTATAGCAATGTATTTACTGTAATTCAGTATGTTTTATATGTACAAATTTTAAATTTTAATTATATATATGTATGTATGTGTATATAAGAGTATTGTATAGATTGACTGTTATTAATCTTAAATGTAAAGTTGTCGGAACGTCTAACCGGTAATAGATTGTTGGCTCTAAAGTAGCGATCACGACTGAGGCTTAGATATAAAACAACATATTTCTTTACATGGAAGACAGTCGTAATAGGAACTATAAAATATTATAAATAGCGTCTACGTCCGACATCAGTTAATAATATTATAAATTAAAATTTCGTTATAAATCATAAATTTTTGTAATTTCGTTATAATTCGGCACACGCGGATTAATAATAAATCAATAACTAAAATTTCATTAGAAATTAGCTTCCTACAAATTAATAAATTATCGATTTATTAATAATTTGGCTCCCTGCGACGTGATTATTAAATAAAATTATCTAATTTCGTAACAATTTGTCAAAGATCACGTCGGGATATTATTTAATTTCTTTATAACTTTGGCAACTCTCAACGGGAAAGTAGTAACCTTAATTAATTAATTTATAATTTGCCAAGACCCTTTACCGTTATTTAATTTCATTATAGTATGTAAAAATAAATCTAGTTTTAACGTCTCTATTCGTGAAGGGAATGCTAGATCCAGTTACCGGGGGAAAACTGAAATTACTAAATTTAATAAATATTATACGCGAATGCAAGCACGGTATACGGGTACTGTACTCTATAATAAACTACTTGAAATTTCCAAAGTTGATTTAAGGAAATATAAGAAGCGCAGAAAGATCTTAGTGTCCTACATGAGGTCAGTCGTAATTAATACGGTGTATCGAGATTTGACTACTTCATATCACTTTTATATAAATCTATTTGTTTATTTTGGAAAGTGTTTTTGTGTTTAGTATTTCACTTTTTATTTTATTAATTTATACTATTTATTTTTATTTTCATTTTATGTTAGTTCGTTTTATATAGCTCCTTTTTTTCCAGCACAATATGTTTATATTCTGAGTATCATATCGCATTAATTGTGTGTATAAATTATAGAGTAAAGTTGGCGTTCGTGCAATTATGCGCATAGCCGAAGAATTTAAATATTTATGTTTAATTGTAATTGCATCGTGATTTATTCCGAACTAGTACATTTATTTTCTAAATTTTATCATGTGTGTGTAATATATATTGTATAAAATGAAAATTGGGGCGATATGTATCTACATAATGTTGTATATATGTAAGTTTGCTATATTTTAATTTAATTGAGTTATTATTCCACTTACACCTTACACGGTTAATTATATATATTATAACTTTTGAAAAAAAAAAAAAATGTTTCGTATATCCAAGAAAAAGAATCAATTCAATTTTTTTCTTATCCTTATAAAGTTTCCGAGAAACGGATAAAATTACATTTTTCCGGTAATATAAGTTAAAAAATTAGAAGTATTTAAAATACAGTTCTAATACAACCTTTTTTTAACACAAGTATTTTATCGAATAGTTTACTTAATAGTAATAATAGCGGGGTATATAAACTTATTTGTAGAAAATCTGCCGGAAATTTTAATATTAGACATGTAGAACATACCGCGTTATGAAAAAACAAAAGAACTGACCTTTCCAATTTTTCCGACCACTTTATACATAACCAACGCATCTTTGATTCTACTTCTGCACTTCAAATTTCTCCAAATTAGTTCAGATAGTTTTAATAGCCTTTAAAGTTTTACTAAGATCGAAAGCTTTAAGATGCGTATTGGTTTCCCGGAGACATCTTGAATTCTAGAATTCTATTCGTTTTGATGAAAGTAGACGTTTTTCTTTGTAGCTTACGCATAACTCTTAGTGTGGGTATGTACAGTGGTTGAACTACTGTTAAGACACATTTTTAGGTTAGAATCAATGTTTGGACTAGGTCTATTATTTATAGTATTAAGTACTTTTGTAATCTGGACAATTATGACTATTAGCGTGATGTCGGGCTCCACAATTTACATAATTAACTGCTGCTTGATTGTTATATACTCTTTTATGTAATAAGAATGTCCGCAGATAAGATAATTGGCCTGGCATTTACGACATTGTATTAAATTATTTTCCGTTTAAATTTCTTTCAGTGTATTAAACAATATGAAATATAACTAAAAATAGAGGTAATATTATTCTATGTACATACACAATCGGATGAGTTTGCTTCGTGTAATCAGGAAATCAATTTCAGTTTTAATGTCGACAATAGATGTATTAGCTAGCGGGTAGACTTGTAAGATTAATTAGTATACGTGTGGGTAAAATTTTACGTAAGTAAAATAATGTTCTTCGTATGTGATGTAAAAAAAGTATTTATTATTTGGGATTCTTATTTTAAATCCACCGATTAATTTTGTCTTAAATTTATCTACAGCTAACCTATGGTTATTTAAAAAACCCTGTTATCGGTGGCATTGCCATGTAATCGACAGGGATGTCTGGTGCACTACGACACGAATATCTTCTTGAATATCAGAAGAGAAGAGGAAAAGATTTATCAAACGCAACTCGTCTTAA
This sequence comes from Coronaproctus castanopsis, assembly GCA_032883995.1. Taxonomy (NCBI): domain Eukaryota; kingdom Metazoa; phylum Arthropoda; class Insecta; order Hemiptera; family Monophlebidae; genus Coronaproctus; species Coronaproctus castanopsis. The sequence continues at coordinate 77,058,355 of CM065052.1, read as the reverse complement.
CGAAGGCTGACTAAAGTTTACCAAAATTTAAATTATGCTGACTTCTTTTCATCTTTTAGCTTATATTAAATTTGCATATAAAAAGTATTGGAAAAGTCTGTGGTTTAACCCATTTTCAACGAAATATTAGAAATCTGTCCAACACGATTAATATCAAAACGGAAGCGATCTAGTTGCGAACTTTTATTACAACCATTCGAAAGCTGGATTATTTCGATATCGAACGCTAATTTATTTTTTAGTTAGGTTATAAACCCGAGTCGAAGATCTTTGTCATTAGTCAATAATATTATCTTTTGGATTTCTTATTTACGCTTTAGAGAGTCTGGTAATATGACGAAATTTAAACCTTGTAACAAATACATCACCAGATTACTCTGTCTTCGGACGTTAGTATAGCTCGCGCAAACTTATCTCAGTCATCAATCTTAGTTGATAGACCCACCATGTCCCTATTTTTTCCCTAACGATTATTTGACGTTCTAGCGAACTTTTGTCACGTGTTATCTTCTTTATTTTTCTTACTAGGCATTTGATTATAAAGTTATTTGTTATTCGGTTCCATTTAGGATATTCTTAAAATTGTTCTATATGTCCACATTTCGAACTGTTACAAATTATGACGTATAATGAAATAAGAACTCCGCAACATTTGCTAGAGATTATTTAGCAACCTGTATAAAAATAGCGTCTAAGTGTAAACAGGCATAAATCCTATCTGCTATTCTCTTCAATGTATACGTACCGAATTTTTAGAATATGAGGTAATAAATGAATTTAATGTTCTCCGGTCGTTGGTTTGCAAACACAGGAGGATGCGAATATGTAGATATCTTGCATCAGCAAGATTTACAGTTACGAAACTTGGAAAATTATGGTAAGACACGTGTATAACGAAGAACAGAAAGTTAAAATTGATTAAAGCATTAATTTTTCTAATCGCGACCTACAAACTTTTACTAATAAAAGAACAGATTAGAAGCGGATAAATTCCGTTGATATGGCAGTTTATAGGAAAATGCTCTTGATACCACGGTATACCCATAGAATAAACGCTACTTACTGGAAATTAATAAAAATAAAATAAGATACGTGGTCACGTGGCAAAAAGTGAGAACACGGTGCAGAAAAATATTATACAGGGCAAAATACCTGAAAAGCGCCCTAGAAGAAGATGTTCAAAGCGATGGTCAGATCGAGTGAAGGTCCTAATTGTGCTTAATTAGATGCACGTCATGCGATGTCACCACGTATTTGCGAACAATAATGGATTTGATTAGCGAGTGTGCAAATTTGCAATTAATAAATCTAAGTATATTGTCAATTTCGATTTCATATTGTTCGAAAAACTTGTATCTCTTCAGAATCTTAATAATCTATTAACAACATTTCGCGTCGTGGCTAATTGACGTTAATAATTTAAAAAATTTATCATAATTATTTAATATATAAATAATGTGCATACATGTATATTTATATATATATATATATATATATATATATATATATATATATATATATATCATCATCATCATCAATCATTAAAATAATAGGTTCGTTTTCTCTGTTCGGTCTTGTTTCATGCTGTTGTTTTTAGTTCATTGTATGTTTGTTGTACGTATCATATCTTTTATTATTTCCACGTGTTACTATCCAATTGTCCTCTGTATCTAGTATTCCTTGCTTTCTCGTCTATGATTTTGGTTAGTATTTTATCATTCCTTATTATGTGCTCCATCATTACATCTCTCGTTTACTTGATGGTATTCATTAATAAATTACTAGCGTCCGAGGTCTTCGATTTTAACCTTTTTAATTCATTTTAATTTTAACATTTCCCTCCAGAACCATCTTTCTGCGCCCTCGAGTTTTTCTTATCGATTGCGTTCATCGTCTAGGTTTTTACACTCCATACGTACAATTTAACTATCCCGCACGTTTTTCTTCTATTGTAGAATGCAAGAAAGACCAATTAACTTGCCGTAACGGTAGATGCGTTCATAAATCGTCCATCTGTAATCGGAAAAACGACTGCGGTGATAAAACGGATGAGCCGGATCATTGTTCTATTGGACTGAGTTGCGCCGAATATTTGAATCTAACTGCTCCCGCTAAATTATGCGATTCTAAAGTAGACTGCTTGGATAAATCGGACGAAAATGTTACGTTATGCGCTCCAAATTGTCACGACGTCAATTCTACTTCCAACTTATTTTTTTGTAACACGTAAGTATTTATTTTTATAAGTTCGTTCCTGCCGTAATTAATTTATTTTACACACACACACACAATATTTAAAAAAGTAGTATTTGACTAGTGCACTTTCGGTGACGTACATTGAACAAAAGTAACTATTATTATTATCGTATCCGGTCGATTATTACGTGGTCCTTTCTTATGTTCATATCGTTTTGTCATAATTAAACTTCCTATTTATGTTACAGTTAAACAGGTCATTATTCTGAATTTCGCCATATTCACATTGACCATTTTGAGATGTAGGTTGAATTTTACCGTTCCTCTTCGAATGCGATTTAAAATTTTTCACAAGTTGTAATTCAAATCTCTGCCTACTGGAAATATATTAAGATTTTCGATCCAGTCTGGATGCCTTAGTTCCTCGGTTATCCTCATAAAGCTACATCTAGATTCTAGTCGTCTATCAGCAAGTTCCGTGTAGTTATGAAGTGGGTGGCGATTGTCATGAGATGTTTTCCACTTTTCTTTCTTTGCTGCCACATCCCTCCTGATATCTGGCGGATCAATGCCACTTAGTTCATATAGATGTACTAATTGTGTTGGTTTAAGACAATTCGTTACGATTCTACACGCAATGTCGACTTTTTTGGCGTGTGCTGAACGATTCCATACCGGACATGAATATTCCCCGTAGAGAAACAGGACGCCATATCCGAAGTTCCAAGTAACTGTGGCTTTGCTCCCCAGCTGCTGCAAGTTAACTTGCGAATAAAATTTGTTCTGGCCATAACCTTCATTTTTGTGGCTAGTAACTAAAATCAAATAAAAACTCTCTTCATACAATATCACGATTATATAACGTGTGACGCTGTATGAAAATGTTTTTATTTTAATTATATTTTAATTTATTTATTCACACCATCGTTATAATTTTAACGGTCCCAGGACTGGTTTAACTCCGTAAAATAGGAATTTTCTAGTCCAACCGGTTCTTTTTCATTTTTCAATATCGGCCTGCGCCTGTTGCGTCCTTCAATAGTGCGTTGACTAAAGTTGATAAAATTCAGTGGAAATTTTTAAAATATATATATTACTCTATATCAGGTACTTCTACCTAAATATACGAGTTACGATATATTGCGAAATTAGATATGAATGCATAATCCATCTAAATCGTGTATTCGACTTATACATTTCCCTAAAAGGACACCGCTATGTATGTATCAGAATGATATACATGCGGCCTTATTCCTTAAATGTTCAATGTGTACGTGAAGTTGCCGACCTTATGTATTAAATTTTTGATCGTTCCAAGATTTGTATTATGTAGTTGGTGTTTGGCGTGTGTGTTTCTCCGGTATTAAAGTAAAAGTTTATATTATTGTACTTATTAATTTGTTTAGGAACATGCGTGCGTATATTTGGAGTAGGATTATGTAAATAGGGTGTAAATAATGTGTGTTTTAATGTGACTCGTGAATATATGTAGTCTGTCCTTTTTTGGTTGTTTGTAATTTTTAAATTATTCATTATGCTATTTAATAATTATAAATGTACTCTGTAATTAGCTTTTTAGTTGTGTGGGCTCCGTTATATTAAAAATAAACATTACCATAAATAAAAATGTTTCGCGTTCTACCCTGTTCTCTGTTTTCTTGAATTTGCTATTCTATTACATCGCGTATTGATATTAATAAGGCGTTTGACAAACTAAAAAAAATCAAACCAATGTTGCCTATAGAATACAACTTATACTATTCAAAACCTAAGTACTAAACGATTTCAGGTCAAGTACGATACCGATCGATTTGAGGTATACCCTATTATGCCTGGTGTTTCACAAGGAAGCGTTTTGGACCTCTCTTATATACACTGTACACAGCAGATCTACCGATAGATGATACAGTGCACATTTGCATCAGACTCAAATGCTGATAGTTGCAATCACTGCTCTATCAAACAACGTAGACACAGACTGTATTACTAGACCTAAAAATGGAAACTAAATATAAATCCGGAAAAGTCGATAATATACGTGTCATTTACTAATAGAATAGATCATGATAAAGAAGTATCATTAGGAAACAGCGTGATATAAAGAAAAAATGAAGTAAATTATCTAGGGATACATCTAGAAAAAAAAAAAAAACTAATGTGGAAAATTCATATACGAAAGAAAAGAAAAGAACTGGATATAAAATGTAAAAATTTATACCGACTCGTAAGATACAATTCTGAATTATCCTTACAAAATCGTACAAAGTTGTATTGAAACCAATCTGGAGTTATGTACAAATTTGGCGATGTGCATAGAAATCAAATAAGTCGATAATCCACCACTTCCGAAACAAGGTACTTAATTTACCGAATGCCATGGTATGTGTCCAATGAAGTTATACACCACGATTTAAACGCAGATACGGTCGAAGAAACTATCCAAGCTCTTTAGCCGATTACGCATTTATCCAAATCAGCTGGCAGCGTCACTTGTACATACGGATGTGAAGTCTACAAAGATAAAGGATCTAGTTTTATAGTTTCATAGTTTGCAAGGTTAAGCATGGATGCATCTTCTACACGTGATTATTAATAAATACTATTTATTAGATAGTCTCTCAACTGGCTAGTTATAAATTAGCATTTGACGTGAAAAGAAAATTTTAAACGATAATTATTTATTTTATGTACTGAATATCCAGGTGGTTATCCGTGTTCAGTTGAAATTAATGAGGTCTATCAATTGTAGTGATTTTTGTTTAGCCAACGTTTATTTCTAAACCAAACAGTTTCTCTGTATCATTTAAAGTCTGTACCACTCTTTGTAACATTTTCAAAGTGATTCAAAAAATACATATTTTTAGTACATTTTATCGTTATTCTATATGTGGTCTCCGCTAAATTTAATTTAAAAACAAGTTCCGCACCTTGTCACACTCTCGGTATTTATACTCGACTGACGGTCGTTTGATGCGACTATAAGTTATTATTAATCGATACATTCGTTTCGGACGAAAAATTATTATCGATAATTTTTTTATAACGGTAATGACGAATTTACTTGTTACTTTATCAATTGTGTAATACATATTTATTTAAACTACAGCTCTAATACGTGCATTCCGATGGAATTCGTTTGCGATGGCGAACGTGATTGTACATACGGAGAAGATGAAGCCGTCTGTTTGTCCTTGAAACCGGTTACCGATAAAGTGTAAGTTTCGAATGAAAAATAGACAATTTGATTTAAAAACAAAAAAAAATTAACAAGAAAAATTTTTCTTTATAAAAAATCGCAAAGCTTTCCACCGTGTTAAGCCATTGTCGAGTGAATATAAAAAGTAATAAATCATAAAAAATATGTAAGTTCGTAAAAATATAAAATGTCAAAAATATTACTTCGATTGGCAATTTACGAAAAATCGTCAAAATGATAAATCACAGTATTTTTAAATAATCCGATAGAGAATGTGTGGTAAATAACACAATAAACAATGAGCGATATAAAATTTATACATAAATTATATAATAGCACAATAGCAAGTAAAATAAATAAAAACTTCCAATGATATATATATTTTTTAAACGAAAACACAATAGCCGGTAAAATAAAAATATTAAAAAATAACGATTAATAACGGGTGAACATGAAAGGAGAATTGCTCAATAACACTTTACCTGATTTCAAGATCTTACACTTTTGAATTCGCTTCAATCGGCGTCAGTGTCTGGAGGGGTTGAAACCAGAGTATTTGGATGAAATTTTTATCGAGCCGATAAATCTGTTTACAACGTTTCGTATATATAACTAACGTAGAGATCATTGTGAAGCTACATATTGTGTCAATTATTCGGTAGACTATGATGACAAAACAGGCACTATGGAAGGATGTTAAAAGTATCATGGGTGAATAAAGTCACAGACAACGAGTTTTTCGAAAGAATAGCAAAACAATCGGAACTAAGGAACCCACTCTATTAAAAAGGGAAGAAACAGTTTTAGATACTTCAAACAGTTAAAAAAAACTTTGTAGAAATAAAGACAAATGGAAAATTATGAAAGCCAATTAAATTAAAGAGAACTAAGCTGTCTAAAGATAAAAGACGCAAATAAATAGCTACGATGATTTATATATATATATATATATATATATATATATATATATATATATATATGTATATATATATATATATGTATGTATGTATATATATATATATATATATATATATATATATATATATATATATATATACAGAGTGTTGCATTGTTCGTAGATAGTAACGTATTAACAAGTGGAATATTCAAAATTATTATTTTACGATATTCGCAGGAACGAAGGCATTCTCATGATCAGAACACAGGGCGTGTGGGACGCCGAATGTATTTCCAACGATTTCGCGTCTGCAAATATGGATGCCGTTTGCCAAAATTTGGGATTTCAACGAACTGTTCGTACTCAATATATAGTTTCGGTGAAGTCTGCGCGACAGATTTACAGCGCGGTCAAACTTAATTCCAAACTAGAAGTAAATTTAAAAATTGCAAAAAAACTCGTCTCTGACGAGCAGTGCAATAATATTTACTTAGTGTGCGAGTAAAATTTCTTATAACGCTGCGAATATACGAAGCATAAAAAAATGGTATGTCTCAAATATTTATATATATATATGTATATAAGATAAAAACCAAATTTGAATCACCCAGAAAAAGTACAAATTGTCTAATATTATTAGTCATTAAAAGCAATGACTAGTCACGGTAGCCATTTTGTTCTGTCTCTAATCATTGACTGATGTTTTTAATATTGTTTTCTATCCGGTCGAGATTGATCATTTAATCGGTTAACGATTAATAATTCAATCGGTTTAAGATTGACCCGGCGTTGGTAGCGTGAAAAAATGTAACAGACATTTGATATCATGCGAGACTTTATCTCACGCGAGGAGAAATCTCGCATGAGATAAATACTCGCAAAATGTTATTTCGTTTTTTATCACAACTGTTTTTTTTTTTTTACTAATGTATTATGAAAGTTTTCTTCAGAAATAGCTTAAAAAATAACGGGAAATAGAACGCCCGTGTAATGTGTAAAAATGAAGGGAACAAATAGGCAATATAAATGATAATTTTCTGAGAATTGGACACATTTCGTCGTCCCATGATTACGTCTAAAACAATATTTCACATATTTAAACCTGTCCTTTCGGTTTCCAATTATGTTATCGTCCCGTTCACCATATTAACATGAGCCAGATTTGCAATATCCCGCTCATCTCTCAACATAAATTCTTCTGTTCGAAAAATTCTAGACGGTCGTCTAAACTTCAGTCTACATTAAATTAAACGAAATCATCTCTGCCATTTAACCTTCAGTACTTGCCGTATGTCGCAATAACCTACGTAGTTATATCGGTTCATAGTAATTTAAAAAAAAAAAATAACAATAATAAAACAAATTAAATACCGAAAACCTCGATAACAACAAATGTTAAATAAATAAATCATTTTTGCAAAAAAATAAAAACATTTCAAAAATTTATTTTTTAAAATTGTACTCTTTATGAAAAAAAATTCACTCTATAAATAGAGAAAATCTCGTACAACTCAGTTAAAAACAAACGGTAGCATCGTTTTCACTACGATCAAATTGAGTTTGACCTTATAGTGGAAGATTACGGACATTTCTGATATACGTCAGTGGTTCCTAATATATGGAATAAGAAGAATAAATCCTTTATTAAATAAGGAAAATACGGTTAAAAATCACAATTTATAAATATATCGTGTATCGGAACTCGCCTTACCACTATAACTTACAAGATTAATTAATTATCCTAAGTAACAAGCAGAACTATTACAACGTAGGAGAAAAAGGAACAATAACGATGAAATATAAAAATAATTAATATAATATCGCAATAATAATTAGAAAAAAAATGAATAAAGGAATGACTCATTACAATAAATTATATTTAATACGTCTTATATTCACCTTCAAAGTTTCATGGTTTATATCCACATAGGTCTATAATTTTTTCGGTGAAAACCATGTTCGTATTTTTTCCTCGTTACGTAAACACTTATATTTTGTAATTTTGTATACATAAACATTAGTAGCCTGGAATCGTAATTACCCATCAACGAGATAAACTCAATACATGACAATTATCGTAAAAATTAGGCGATATGTTAAGAATATTAACGAGAGGTAATTTCAGAATATTATCCATATAATTTATTCTATTATAACGGGGAGCATTTAGTATACACCTAATGTTCTGAATGAGCTGCAATTTATGAATAGCGTTCGATATCGAACACCAAACAGGACAAGACTGGTCGTATTAGTATTTTATGAATAATAAGTTTATTGTGTGTATTAAAATATGATTTTCTATTAAACATGGGGTATATAGAACATTTTATACGTTTAGTAAAGTCAGGTTTACTGTCAAAAACAACGCCTAAATACCGGACCTGATCTGACCAGAAGAAATCTTTTGTGTGGTTAAACGTCTTAGGTCTGTCTCTCGTCCTCATGCTTATAACTTTTATCTAATTAACGTGTTATAAAAATGACATTTCGAATTATAAAGATTATACCGTGTCTATCAAACACTCTCAAAGGCTAATAGCGTGTGTTTTTTAAAAATGTTAAAAAGGATATTAGATTAAAAAAAAAAACAAGAAAAAAGAACACAAAGGTCTACCGAGTCGAACATTATCAGAGGACGCCGTCTAAACGATTTTCTCTAACAGAAATGTCAGGCCAAGACAATACGAGGTTAGGTTTACTATTAATCTTTTCATTTTTTCACTTAACGAAAAACCAATTAGATGGTTAGTTGAGTAGGCTACAGACATTTTTATTGATCACTGGTAAGATTTTAATTTAATAACTGCGACGAGTTTCGACAGATGGTTGAAAAAAATTTAAACATATAAAAGTAAGTTTAACGACAAGACGTAGATTGTATTCTATATATTTATCATTTTACTGTGATAGAATAACACACTCTGAAGTATTATACTCTGAATACCAAGAAATACGATGAAATGTGAACTCAGAAAAAACTGGCAAACAACTGAGATTCGCTTAGTTAAATAATTAGATATAAAATCTGATAAAATTAAAATAATATACATTCAAACATTAACTAGTTTATTTTGTCTCATCTATGAACTAAATATTGTAGAAGTAACAGAACTAAGAGCACGGAGTCGAGATAGGAAAATATATCACTAAGATCGTTGGCTCGTATCATCGTAATTAAAACATATGTTCGTATAATAACTGGAATATACGTTTTCAATTAAATTCTTCCGATAATTTAAAAAAAAAAACAAACAAAAAAAAACCCTAGTATATGATAATCAAGGATGGAAAGTCACAGCACTGTATCAGAAGTACTGGGAAACACACTGCGCACATACGCATCTCTATCAAATAAAACCAAAGTTAGAATATTGGACGACAGCACACCAAAAGAAACAGGCGTCAGGAAGCGGCTTTAACTAGACTACGACTAGGGCACACATTGCTCACGTCTCGATATCTGTTGCACGGAGGTCCTCCATCTGTCTGCTCAACATACAACGACCAACTAAGCTTACACCACATATTACTAGAATGCAAAAATTACGAAAAAGAAAGGTTAACCTACAAACTAACGGATTATAAAATTTACTACAGGATAATATATCGAATACTTGTTAAAGTTTATTACCGAAATAATTAACGCAATATAAACTCAACAACAGACGCAAATGATCTTAGCAATTTAGCGTCTATAAATAAAATAAAATTAAAAAAAAAAAAAGGTTTTAAAACAGCCGTCGAAAATTAGTATAGTTATCTCGAATTTTCTATATAATTTATCAAACGTTAACTTGTTATTATGCTATACATGGGATATTTCATTATTCCCCTATTTTTAATCTTTAAAATGAAACTTATTTTCTAACAACAAAAAAATGGAGTTACAATATTCGATAACCATGTAGTTGTTTGGTAAGTTAAAAGTGATTTGATATATTTTATTTAAACTAAATGCGCTAAATGTATCATAATTGACATTGTAATTATTTAAACTGATATACATATTTATAAAACTGCTATCAAATATACATATATACAAAATCTGTGTTATATAATGTATTAAAACTTAAATTTTATTATCTCAAATAGAGATAGCGCTGCTACATACATTTTGGATCTTAAGTTTTGGCACAAGCTCAAGACTTAATTCATATCCAACTTTTGTCCGAATATATAAACGTGTTAGTGCAACCTTTATGATTATATTAAAAGTTTATTATCCCAAATAGAGATAGCGCTGCCTAATATGTTTTTTGGAATATAAGTTTTCGCACAAGCTCAAGACGTAATTCTTATCGAACAATTGATCGATATTTTATATATATATATATATATATATATTACATGTAAACATGTTATGAGCACTACCTTTATGATTATATTAAAACTTAAAAATTATTATCTCAAATAGAGATAGCCTTGCTACATCCGTTTTGGATTTTAAGTTATAGCGCAAGCTCAAAAGGTAATTCAGTCGAACTTTTGGCCGATTCAGTTTCGACGATAGCGCCACATATGTGTAATAAAATTTTAATTTGTTGAGCTCATGTGGTTATCGTTTGTTTCATGCGTTCGCTATTATCGGTAAAACGGGTTGTTAATAAGGTTTTATTATTATTATTAATTGTACGTATTATTCCGGGCATTTACGTTATACCGTAAGATACGTATTATTAATTATTTATCACAATTTGGTCGATCACCGGTAAGCTCGTTCCATTTATTTACTGGTGGTTGGCGCTGTGTGCATGTGTATATATATGTGTATATATACGTCGGTGGACTGTATTTATTAGAATTCGTGCGTTTATCACTTTGTGTGAGCGCGTTTTGAATTCAAATTATTGATAAACTCATTAATCTCACTATTGACGAGAGCAATAGATAAGATATTACCTTAAATGTTAAACAACGCGAACAAGGTCACTCATCACTCACTTATAATAATGTTGTGGAATGCTAATGGCATTGCACAAAAAAAAAATGAGTTAGAAATTTTTCTTAAACAAAATACCATTGATGTAGTGCTAATAACTGAAAAACACCTTATGCATGAAAAAAGCTTCAAAATGCGTGGATATTATGTATACACAGCCATCCAGATGGCACTAGTCATGGTGGTACAGTGGTTATGGTTAAAAACACCCTCAATCAATATAAAAATTTTGCACGGAGTACTCTTGCATACCAGACGGTAGCGGTTAATATCGAAACAAACGACCTTACAATCACTGCAATTTATCGACACACGGAATTTCAGGTACCAGAGACTGAGTACAAGTCCATTTTTAGAGCGTTGGGAAATAAATTTGTATGCGGCGGCGATTATAATGCCAAAAATAGCTCATGGGGATCGAGAATAATGAACCAATCTGGAAGAAAACTTGATAAAGTTATTCGAGACAACTCACTCGTTATTCTCTCGCCAAGGACTCCTACATACTGGCCAAACTAAGGAAATAGACTCCCGGATGTACTAGACTTTTATATAATACGAGAACTACAAACATCTAATATTAAATGTAAAATGGCTATTGACTTATCATCAGACCATGTTCCAGTCATTGCGGTCTTACATGTGCATAGTAAACGAACAGACATTCCACAAGGACTTGTAAATAGAACTACAGATTGGAATACGTTCTCTACTATGATTGAAAATAACATAAATCTTAAAATAAAATTAAAAAATGAAGACGACATCGAATATGCGGTTAAAGATTTAAGTAATCTTATATAATATTCTTGTGCTAACGCAACAAACTGTGATTCGAACAGTTCGCAGAAAAATGCATATCTTCCGCTCGATATAAGAAGATTAATTAAAAAATCTCGGGCAGCCAGAAAAAACTGGCAGCGTCTTCGATATCCGTCCTTAAAAATAATTTATACGAAGCTGCAAACCGAATTAAAAAATAAAAAAAAAACGAATATAAAAACAATTATTTCAAATCTCGTTTACGGTCGTTGAACGGAAATAACAGATCACTGTGGTATACAACAAAAAAATTACTGAGACAGTCGAATGAACCTTTCAATATAAAATTGAATAATACATGAGCTAAATCGGACAAACAGAAAGAAAATGACTTCGTAGAACACCTTAGTACAGTCTTTACAACATATCCTGCTCATGATGAAGAACATTCCATCTATATACAGAATACCTTGAAGGAGCCATACCAGTCTCAATATGCTACAAAATTCTTCTCACCAAAAGAAGTATCTCAGTGCCTCAAAAAAATACCACTACGAAAGGCTCTTGGACTTGATAAGCTTACTGGTGAAATCATTTCACATTTACCCCAGAAAGCGGCTATTCTAGTCTGTTATATTTTCAACGCCATATTACGTATCGGTTACTTCCCTAAAGTATGGAAAAAATCAGTTATAATCATGCTACCTAAGCCGGGCAAATCAAAAACATCCGTTTCGTCCTATCGTCCGATCAGTTTACTTTCTTCGCTTTCTGAAGTACTCGAAAAATTAATTTTAAATCGCGTATACGCTGCAATAACGATCAATACCGGTGGCAAAATAATACCAGACCATCAGTTTGGCTTCCGCGCTGATCATTCCACTATACAACAGTTTCACCGATTGGTCGACGCAATCTAGTCAACTTTGGTGAAAAGAGAAGTGTGCTCGGCTGTCTTCCTTGACGTCGCGCTGGCGTTCGATAAAGTTTGGCATCCAGGATTGCTCTACAAACTTCGAAAATGCGTGCATCCGGATTTATACACATTCTTTAAATCATACCTAGTCGAAAGGACATTTATCGTTAGAATTAATGATTCCTGCTCGGAAGAGCGAAAAATTTTATCTTCGGTACCGCAGAGTAGCTTACTTGGACCGCTATTGTACTCCATCTACACCAGCGACTTACCCATTTCAAACTTAACAATTGTGGCCACTTTTGCCGACGATATTGCCATCCTCGCGTCTAATCCAAATCCAGATTATGCAAACGCGGCGGTTCAAAACCACATAAACCGACTAACTAAGTGGGCACAGCGTTGGTGCATATCGTTTAACCCAGTAAAATGCCAACACATCATATTTACCAATCGGCAAGTAACGTGTCCAAAGATAAAAATCGATGACACTGAAATTTCGCAGACAGACTCTGTACGTTACTTCGGTTTGTTCATGGATAGGAGGCTGACGTGGCGTTACCACGTGGCGCAGACAAGGAAATCTGTAATTACTCGTGCCAGAATGTTGCACTCGTTGCTGGGAAAAAATCCGGTCTTAACTTGAATGTCAAGAGATGCATATACTTAACAGTCATTGCGCCGATCTGGAAATATGGAATCGAGCTATATGGTACCACATGTAAAAGCAATCTATTACGGATACAGTAACAACAGTCGAAAATACTACGCACAATCACGTCCGCGCAGAGATATGTTTCAAATTAAACGCTTCATAATGACCTCATATCATCCATTCAAGAAACTTACGCTGAACAGTACAAGAGATTTTTCGATAAGTTACAAAATAGCGCAAATCCAAACATAAGCAGAATGTATACGATCACATATCCCCCGACGATTGAAAAGAAGAAAATGGTGCCGCGACGCCCTTCCTATTACCTAAATATAACAAAATATGATTCAACGTGATTTAATTTTATCCTCAATCCTCCTAGGCTAGTCGACTCATTGGAGTCGTTGGTCTAATACTTAATTCTGCCTTTATTGTTTCCTATCCTCCTTTTACTTCCTTTCCACGTCTTTATTTTTAGCACCGTTGGTTGGGGTATTTTATACCGGTACAACGAAAAAAAAAAAAAATTAATGTTAGTACACTGATTTGTAACATGTAAATGTGTTATGAGTGCTACCTTTATGATTATAAAGTTTATTATCCCAAGTATAGATTGCGCTGCTTAATACCTTTTGGCACAAGCTTAAGGCGTAATTCTTATGGAACCGTTGATCGATATGATATATATATATATATATATATGTATGTATATATATATATATACATATTACATATAAGCATGCTATGAGTACTACCTTTATGATTATATTAGAACTTAAAAATTATTATCTCAAACAGAGACAGTGCTGCTACATTCGTTTTGGATTTTAAGTTAAAGCATTAGCTCAAAAGGTAATTCATGTTGAACTTTTGACCGATTCAGTTTCGACAATAGCGCCACATATGGGAACTTATATTTTAATGTTATTACACTGGTGTGTAACATATAAACATTGTCAACAATTTCGTAGAATAATGCACGCGCATGAGTTTCTTCATTTTCTGGTTCTGATAGTTTTCGCCGTTTTCTGACAATAAATTCTTCATTTTCTTTTGACTTCACATAATTCCATATGTTTTTTTGAAGATCGCGTCGTTTCTATATTTTTCGATTTCTGCATGATGAATTTTATTCATACAACAAAAAATGTCTAATTATTTTTTTTTTGTAAAATATGTTTGAACTTTGTTAAAATTTTTTATGAATCCTTGGGCTGATATTACGGTCTCGGTATCTCACTGTTCCGAATTTTCAATAACAGTTGGAAAGAATGCAGTGAAACAATGATGATAGTCATTTACTGTACTTATTAATCTAGAAGAGAAATTCCATCGGGTTGGTGCATTTCTTGGCATTTTTTTAGTGCTAAATTGCATGTGCGCGTTTTATAGATTTACTAAAAAAGCACCTAATCCAGAAAACGTCTGGAAAAAAATTCGACATTCTTTTATATTTGAAGCGGACTGTGATAAAACTAAATTCAACGAATGACTAAAACAACAGACAAATAGTGTTTTCAGATACAATCTTTGGAGTTTTATACATAAACCTCATACTTGTCCTGCCATCCCCGATTGAGTCACAAGTTTCTGAGCTAAACCATATTCTTTGATAATACTTTTGACATACTCAAGTATACCATCATCAGATCGATCCACACTAACATCAATAAATTTATTAAATCTCTCTCGAGCTTTTGCAGTGTGACTGGCATATGTAACGTAAAACTACAGACAGCTGTGATTTATTTAAAATGCCCGACGTTTCGTCCAGTTATATAGCAACGTATTTCGTATTTTTTATTTCTTCTTTTATCTTAGTTTGAACAATAGCATATAACGAAGAAATGAAATCATTTTGAATATAATTTGGAGTATTGCGGAACGTTCTAGAAGCCTATATGTGCGTTTTTAGGATCATGTCATACTTCAAAAGTAATTGCAGGTCTACATAATTCCCACCATTATTGAAATCAGCCTTTTTGGAGTGGTCATGGAAGGCAGGCTCATGAACACTAATCGTTCTAAAATGTTTCTATTTTATAGTACAATCTCATTATGTTTTATGACTTCCATTTGCACTTGATAATTTAATTGTAAATCTATGTGGACTTACCAAATTACTTCAATTTCATGGTGGAAGAAATATGACTGAGAATATTCATGCTTTTTAACCGTATCAAGTTATCATATCCCCGAGTAGGATCATTCCATACACATTTTTTTTCACTGCCAAATAATAGACACGGACAACAAAACAGTTTTCCAGTATGTTCACAACCAGTTAACCATAAAATGTTTTCATAGTGAGATTCTTTAAAATGGCTGGTAAACGTTATACTTCATCTTTTAAAGATGGTAATTCTGGTTTGGATTACCACAATTTATAATGTCTAACTGTTCATCAAAATTAAATCGCGAAAACGGGTTTTCAATGAATTCCCGAACACGCATTTTGTTTACAAAAAAAAATCAACCGTAAAGCTTACACAAATCACATGTATTAAACCACGTTGAACTCCAGCCAAAAGCGATTATACAGGCGCTTACTATCGGCAGTTTCGCTTCGTGTTTATGGGTGTAGTGTGTCTTTGTGTTGGTGAATTATCCGTAGAGCCGGCTGAAAGCGATGTTACAGGCACTTACCATCAGTGTCTTTTCGTCATATTTACGCGTCTAGCGTGTTCTTGTAATGTTCAAGTCACAGGGAAATGAGTGAAACTAGGAAACTATATATAGTCGTTTTTTTTTAACGACAAAAAAGTGTTTTGACCCGTGTGTTCTACCAGTTTTAACTTATGCTAGCGAAACATGGCCAATAAAAAAAAGAACGGAACAAAAATAAGAAATAATTAACGAAAAATAGAAAGGCCTATGTTTGTAATCACTTGAAAGGTCAAA
Source organism: Coronaproctus castanopsis (assembly GCA_032883995.1). Taxonomy (NCBI): domain Eukaryota; kingdom Metazoa; phylum Arthropoda; class Insecta; order Hemiptera; family Monophlebidae; genus Coronaproctus; species Coronaproctus castanopsis. The sequence goes on along the minus strand of CM065052.1, from coordinate 77,041,889 downwards.
TGGACGGAAAAACATATCCGAGAAACAACGAAAGCTACAGATGCAGCAAATATTAAAAGTAGCATATGAAGATGGTACGGATACGTTGCTAGAGTGATTATCAACATCATGGAAACCACGACTTTTGGACGGTGAGATCAGGCGGACATATGAAATTTAAGAGAATCCATCGGAAATTTGGACGAAGAAGCACAAGATGGCAGCATTTGGAATAAATTTGTTACAATTAAATATATCTATAATAACAGTATATATATATATATTTGAACTACATAACAGCGTAGTCAGTATATATATTGAGATTAATTAAATCAGATAATATAATTGTTTATTTATATCATATTTTTATATTTCCCTAATTATCTACATATTTATAATATTATGTTGAACTACATAACAGTTATTCTGTAATAAATAAGTTCTACTCCTATTTTTTATTTAATTATTTAAACGTTGTGTATCCGAAATGTTATTTAAAACTGATCGACGACCTTCAGTACAATCTAAAAAAATTCACAAACAAAACTATCGGTTTTATTTTAATGTTCACAAACTTTTTACTTTCACATTAGTCGTTTGAATGTAGTAACATATGGCGTAATTTCTGTCATAGAAACTGGTCACACTGACATGAATATAAAGAAGTTTCAAGTTCCTACTTGTAATTTTAATTAATATAGTTCATGATATCTTGAATTCTTGATTGGTTAACTGCATTTGTATTATTGTTATATTGTTACATTTCTTTCAAACAATTTAAAAAAAAAATCATATTATGTATTTGATGAACCGGTAATGTTTTACCGATCCAAACGCGTCATCATTATTAATAAAAAGGAAAATATAGTGAATTCTCGATTGAAATGATGTAGTAATAATTCCAAATTAAAGAACAGATTTTATTCTTAGCCTTGCATCGTGCATTGCGACATAATTTTCGTCTTTAATTGTTTGTCATAAGAACTCAGGATGTTATAGAGAGAAGTAATAAAGTGTTTTATATGAACTGGTCAAATTCCATTAAAAGGAATGATAAAAATTATGTTAATGGGGCTGGTAGTGTATTTTGATAATTACTTATAATTATTAGCTTATTTTAAAATGATTGTATTATGAATATTCAACTATTGTGGAGTCGTGCAAATTTATTGAAATTTAGTACATGAACAAAATGGTAAACTTGAACATATGACGTCATTGAATATTTTTTTTTTAATTCGAGAAAATCATTTGTGATATATTTTAAAAAGTTTTTGTTAACATTTTTAAAAATATAATCTAAATTTTGCCTGAGCTATATTTCAAATTGTTAAGAGATTATTGTGTAATCAGGTTTATATCGAGATTATTTTATTTCGATAATAGTACATTTGTTTAAATGCACGAAATGCTATTATGATCTTTATTGATTCGATTTTGTTCGTTTGTTTATTTGACGTACTGTACAGTAAGAAATGTTTTAAAATGAATATTTTAATGTTATTTGTGAAATTTTATTTAATTCGAAGTAAAAATGCGAGTATTTAATACTTTTTAAATGTAGGTCTATTATTTTACGTTTAGAAATGAGTCGTTTTTAAGGTAAGCGTGAAAATTTAAATGATTCGTTATGTTTTTAACGTAATTATATATTTCGTTTTAGTCATCATTTAGTGTAAATATTTAAAATATTATTATTAATATTACAGTAATGTTTTATATTGAAATAAAAAAGTTTGGATGCGTTTATATTTGTTTATTGAACGGGTTTTATTTTATTGTTAATTGTGATGGATTGATCACGTAATTAATTTTTTTCTGGAGCTCTGAGTTTGTCACGCATTTATAAAAATAAATTTGTAGTAAAAATTCATTTTGATATGTAGTGTAATTGTATCAACGTATTTTAAAATGTAAGCGTTTAAATTCGAACTACTGATTTTTTTAATTATTACGATAATTTATTGATGTGAAAGTATCAGCTTGACTCTCAGATTTTGTAATGTTAATCTGATCGTATGGTGTATTTTATGGCCAGATTTTTTATACACAATCTATTATTGTGGTGCTTGAAAAATGTGATTGCAGTGGCTGAATTACAGTTATAATTTTTTCATTTACAATAAAAGAATATCATATCTATGATAAAAAATGATTTAAAAACATTTATTTTATATTTAACCTAATTAATTCTCTTTCTCGATAACGATATATTCTGTGTTGAAAATGTATTTTATAAAAAAATCCGAAAAAGTTTTTAAAATTATTTTTCTTAACTAACGACGTAATTCATAATATAATGCGAAAAATGGAAATCACGTAAACTTAAATTTTTTGAAATTTCATTCAAATAACATTAAAAACTAGTTGTTTTTGAAATAATAAAAAGCAAAAAATAAATAATACTGTACTTCATTTGAAGCAAGTCCGCTTTATTCTATTCATACCTAAATCTTATTTTTATAACGAGTTACAAGATTATCTCTATTCAACTTGAACGTATTTAGATATTTACTTGTGGAAAATGAGTTTACGATACTTAATATAAATATGTATATTATTATACGCAAAAATTGTGTTGTTAATTGCGGCTAGCCGTACAAACAGGTTCGAGGAAAGAGATATATTGCGACTATAATGAATTTTCGATTTTTTTTCTTGCTTAAATATATATATATATATATATATATAAGTTGATAATGACGTGATATTGCGGTTATTTATTATATTAAGTGTTAATATAACTTTTATTGTTTATTCGCATATTTTATATGAATTATTTTAAACAGTTATGACGTCGAAAAATCAAAATTTTAAACCGTTTGGACGTGGTAAACATTCAAATCATCCTAATACCGTGGTTCATACTAGTATTCAATTTGACAAATTATTCTGTGAAAGTACAACTGGACCAACCGCTGCAAAATCGGCGGGAACGGTTGGTAAATGGGGCGTTACTTCTTTCACGTCCATTAGAAGTTCAACATTTTCCGTTGGTAATGTGTTATTCTATTTAATAATTTCCAATGAAAATTTCTATTATTAATAGACGTATTATTATTTTCTAAAAATAGTAATCGTTGATTAAAAAAATTTACTTTAGTGTACGATGACGTTAAATAAATTCCGATCTCTTATTTTGTTACGCGGTTGAACACATAAACTAAAGACCAGATTAAAAAACATACAATTTAAATTATACGGCAAAAATACAATTTGACTAAGTAATTTAATTGAAATATAACTGTTCAGTTACGCTTTATAACGGTCAGGTGAAAATACGAATAAAATATTCGTTTTTCATAAGAGGCATTTGGTTGATATAGAATATCGTTATTTTAGAAATATTTATATAAAATCTTAAAAATTATCTACAGTCATGTAAAAAGCGGTATTGTACATATTTATGTTCCAGTCATTTTGTTACAATACACGAAGCAAACTGCATCTCAAAAATGGTAATTTTCTATCGATATAAGCTTTAATATTTTCATTATTAACTATTTAATAAATCTAAATTTATAATTTCACGTGAAAAAATTTATAACGCGTGAATAAAATAGAGTTAAATGAGGATAGAATTGTACAATATATTTTTATCTCAAAAAGAGATAATAATAATAATTTTTTTTTTTTTTTAAAATGAAATGTATTGAGGGTGAGCTTGAAATGTTCATTAGGTTCAATAAAGATTAATACCTTAAAAATGTTTAATATTATAATTTATTTTCATTTTATACGATAAATCAAGTTAGTCGTCAAGAAATACAAAAATAATATCTGGAAATTCTAGTATAAATGATAATCGTGATCCAAGTTGATAGCGTGTACAAATAAATTAAAACGAACGTAGTGTGTAAGTTGGGATATGTTCTTTAAGAGTAGAAAATATCTGAATGATAAATCGATTAATAATAGTAAAAATGGTTGTTACATAAATATGTAGATGAAACACGTAAGAAATTAAGGTAGAAAAATTCCAAATAATGATAGTTCCATTATCTGCGTTGAGTGGAAATACGAATAAAGAAGTATTTAATCGGAACGTAATATTAAATATAGCAAAATGGATTATAAAAATTACTGTCAGATGCGAAAACAAAGCATTTGTGCCAGTACGAACGCATTACAAATTGTCACTTGTAAAGAAATCTAATTTTAAAATTAAATGGAAAATATTCGGGTAATTGTGGAATACGTATTTCTGTAAGTGTAAATGATGTAATCATGGAATTTAATAGGAAATTATTGTTCTGATTTTTTTTTTCATTTTTGGAGACGCGCCTACTATGGAACTAAATCAATTCAAAATAAATTTGTAAATAGGTTGTTTCTAAAAATTTACGTTATTTTTTCTTAAAAATAAAGTTTTATTATAAAATCAAGTGGTGTATTAAGGATATTTTTAGACAGTAATAATTTGACCATCCTTTTATATTTTAAATTGATTATCGAGGAAACTGTTGAATGTAATTTGAAATTTTATGTTCGTTTATTAATTTTTAGTCGAGTGTTTACAATATTTAAAAAGGCGAAATTTATTATGTTAGTCATATATTGATTCTTTTGCTCACGATATTTTCATTTGCCATATCATCGTAAGGGTTAATTATATGTGGTAATGTGACCTATGGTTGGTAAGAATACCACCAGAAATTCTATTTAAGTATAGGGGTAACGTATAAAAATAATTTCGCGGAAATTGTTGAATCGACCCTCTGGGTAGTTGAATTTGCATGAATTACGTTTTAAATTATACGACGAATATAATTACGTAATTAACAATTTATGAATTATCTTCTGTATTCGTTTGAAACTAGTTCCGTTAATATTTAAATGAGATACTTTTTAATGAGTTTATATTATTTATTATGGGTTAGCGAATATCGACGTTTTATTAAATCGTAATAACTGTTGATTTTAAAATTTTCTTTCACGCTCTGTAAAAAATTATGAACGTGTTTAATAATATTTTTAGATATATATTTAAAACGTTAACGTTTACGAAGTATTTATTTCCCTTGCTATTATTATTTTTTTTTTTGTATACAAAGAAATGAAAATCTAAAGCGTTTGTTTTAAGGTGTTTCCACTTTTTTGGATAAAATGTAAATTTTAGAGATCTTCTAAACATATTATTAAAAATCCGATTATAAGAGGGAAATAAAGTTATTCTGATGAAAAACTGATATTATATTTGGAACATTTTGTAGTATTAAAACGTTCCAAATATAATATCGGTGTTAAAGAAAAATTTTATAATAATAATAATAATAGTAATAATGTCTTTTGAAATTATGTATCGATTAGGTCGCAAGGAATCTCGTTTTAGTAGTTTGGGCAAGAAGAAACTGCAAGAACCTGATGATGCGGTACAGGCTAAACGTAGCGCTCTAAGTATCAGAAGTAAGCCAGAAAACCAGCCTAGAAAATTTTTTAAAAGTCGAAATAGCGAATCGGTTGCATCCGATAAGAAACGTACTAATGGCGTGAACGTGAAAAAAACATACCGCAACACGAGGTAATATTACACTGACGGTGTTACAATAGCTTACTTTTTAATCGTTATTTTGTTTTTCAATACGTAATTCAAATTATTTCTCTGTGAACTAATTTATTGTAATTTAATGTTTTTAATTCGTTAAGTAGAACGTATTTTACGAATTCTTCATTTATTTTTTATTTTACTATCGAAATACGATTTATTAGTTTTCGTGTCAGATGGAGGCAGTATTACAATACGGAATTGCGAAATTTAAAAATCGAATAGCTTTCGCTTCAATTTTCAGGATATCAATTACATTTTTAAACGAACACGTTTTTGTTATCATCCGCTCTTCGAATGTTCTCGGCGATAACTACGTCGGAATTTGTCACTGATAACGTTTCGGAGATACTTGCTGGTTCAGTTGAAAATAGAGTTTGTATATATATCTTCGAAACGTGACAAATTCTGACGCAGTATTTATCGAAAAATTGAACGAACATTATTACTATCTAAAATTTGTCGATTGTAGTTACGTTATTCTTACGAATCGGTAAGTAAGGTTAGGGTATAAATCGGACTTGTTGAAATATTTATAAAATCGTATTTAGTATTTTATATTGCCGAATTATTTCGGTTTCTTGTAATGCTGTTCTGTACATTTTTTTGTTTTAATTTTTTTTCTGCCATCCATACACAAAAAGAAAAGAACACATTTTTAATGTTCTTCGTGCATCGAAACATTATTATCGTTAATTTTTAATTTATATCTCTTAAAAATATGTTGGTCGTTTGTTTTCGAATTTTTTTTTTTTTTTTTTGGAATTTTTACGTATACCAGAGAGTCAGTCTTCTTTTTGTAGCCGTTACCATAGTTTATAACGTAAAACAATATTCTATTACGATTATTAACGCTATCTTTACGTTATTAAATACGTGCCTAATTTTACGTTTTGTCTGTTGTATACGTTATAGAAAGGATGTTGTTAACGAGATTCCAGCGTCTACTGTTACAAATACGTTCGAACATGAAAAAAATTGGCACCAAAAGTTACAAGAAGAAAAAACGAAAATCGAGGAATCAGAGAAACCGATTAAATTATCCATATCTAAAAAATCTTACTCGTCAACGGTTTCAGAGCCAGTAATAGTATCGAATAATAATAATAATAATAATAGTTTAAATAATAATTGTAATAATATTGTAAATTATAATAATAATAATAATAATAATAGCGCTATTACTACCAGCATTACTACTGCTACCACTACTATTATTACTAATAGTAATAATAATAATAATAGTAATAACGAAGAATTGAAACGAGACGAAAATAATATCGTAACACAAACATCTCCCCGAGAAAGAGATAAACCTCCTATCGTGTTACGAATATTTAAAGGTACGTCGCGATTGATTACCGAGCCCGGACCTAAAAGCGCTTCGCCGAAAAATGAAGACCATTCTAGATCTCCAGCGTTTAACGCGATTCCGTCGGTAAATACAGACGTACCGTCGACTGTAACGAAAAATCAATCGATACCGATCGACGAAACCGATCGTTTATTCGGTAACGATAAAGACGATAAAACGTCGACCGATGAAAGTCTGAATAAAAATTCGCCGAATATCGACGACGATTCGCGAAGCGTCGATATTCAGTCGTCTTCGGTAATAACGGCTCGTAGTTTAAGACGTCGACTGGCTCCTTCCGAGACGGTTCCTTCGGAAACTGTTTCGCAAGCGACGCCGCCTAAACGTGTACTTCGAAATACGCGAAGTTCGATACCTACCGGTAAGATCGTAATTACTAATTTACATTCGGACAATCCCACTGTATATACGTTATCGGTATCGAATAGTAGTAGTAATTCTCACATTAAAAAAGATTCATCTAAAGAAAATAATAAATCATCTATTATTAATAATAATAATAATAATAATACTAATGATAATAATATTAATCATAAACAGGCGCATCGTTCGCATAAAATTAAAATCAATCTTAAAAATAACGTCGTTAAAACCGAAATTAGTAATGACGAAAATATCGAACAAATGAAATCTCGTCTTAAATCGAACGATAACAGTAAGAAGCGACATACGAAATCGACTAAAAATCTCGCGCAAGATAGCGGTAGTATCGCATTGAAGAAAGTCGAAGATTTACTCGCTAGTACTACTAGTACTAGTACCAGTAGTATAGACGTCGATAGCCAGGCGTCTAAATCGGATTTAGCGAATAAATTCGATAAGCCTAGCGATACCGCGGAACTTCTGAGGGTTCTGGAAGATGATACTGACGATATTATTAACGAAAAATTACCGTGTTTCGTTAAAAAGCACGATACGATCGCGTTACCACCACCTTCGATTACTTTGAACAATTGTCGAAATATCGATAATAATACTAGCATCAATAATAACGACAATAGTCATGATAAAGCTATTATTCCCGAAATAGTTTCCAACGGCCGAAAGAAAATTTCTCCGCCCGAAGTGCCGAAATTAAAATTAACTTTGAAGAAGAATTCGAATAATTACGTCTGCAAAGATTTATCTACGAATATATTCGAAGTGCCGCCGGAAATAGCGATCAAATTAGAAAACAAATCGGAATCCGTTGTTACAGCAGCCGTTGAGCAACGTAATAGTAATAACGACGATGATAACGGTACTACTACTACTACTACTAGTAGTACTACTATTAGTAATGAGGACGAAACAGTTGAAATCGTTAAATCGAACGACGAGAATCGAACGCCGTTATCGTTATCATTAGACGACGAACAATCGTCGTCAGTTCCGATTATTATAGAAACAGCGTTACCTTCGTCGTCGGAAGTTACGTCTCCACTCGGATTATTAGAGGATAAATCAGAAAAAACCGACGAAAAACAAGAAGAAATCGGTTGCGCAACTGCGGCTAACTTCGTCGATACGGATTCGGGTATTTACGACGCCGGCGGTAATAGTTGTCCGTATTCGTCGCAGGATGCCGGCGATATTTTGAAAGAAGACGACGACTTTATGTACGAAAATGATAGCGCCGTTGTCGGCGATATTCTTCCGACCATTACTAGCGATAGTATTTCCGATGTTATTTCAGACGTTACTAACGTCACTACAACCGTTACTATTCTAACTACTACTACTAGTAATAATACGATTATCGATAATTTCACTTCGACCGTTACGACGACTGTTAACGAATCAGTCGTCGTTTCTACAGCTACCTGTTCGTATCCGATATTGAAAAAAGGCAGTATATTCAAGTCGAGAAACGCTTCCGGCGGTGGCAATAAAAACAGAATGGCTCTTTATAAATATAAATGGATGGACGATAAAGATAATTCGACTATTAACGCGGACGGTAACGAAGTGCCGTCGGATAAAACCGAGTCTGTCGCCGGTTCGGTATTTGACGGGACGGACGAATTCGATGAAAACGCGCAATTGGTCAAAGTTACGAAACAGATTACCGACAAATTCGGTTACGAAGATGTGGTCACCAGCGTACGGTGTCCCAGGAAAAATAAAGAGGTAAACATTTTAAATAACCGCCTTATTATAATATTATTTCTTCTTCATTTTTAATTTCCTCAATCTATCAATTTGTTATAACACATTTGTGTTGTCATTTGTTGGTCCTTCTATTATATATTCGCTATTTCTTGATATAGAGTGAGAGGAGATAGACGGCGTTGTTTTTCGAATAGCGCAGTTGGTAACACTGGTATAAACCGCGTGCTCCACGTTTAGTGTACACGCGAGGGATTCGTTTTTGTCCTAGTAATTACGGCATCCTATAACGAGATGGAGGAGCGCCCGTACGTTATTTTCGGCGTGAATCGATCACGACAGTGTGAAAGGAGTTTCGAAAAGATTGCAAAGTTTTTTTTTTTTTAATGGGGATGCCTTAAGAGCCGCCGTCCACGAGATCTGGATGACCTGAAAACTTGGATTTCTGAAGGAATTTCAAAAATTCAGCCACCTATGCTCGAAAAAGTCTTCGAAAATTTTCTGAATGAATGTATAGCTGCAAATGTCATCTGAACGATACTATGTTCCACATATGAATTGTAAACTAATCTCTTGTCTGCCTATTTTTGAATAAAATTTCATTCAAAAATTTTGGTCGAGTAGTTTTTGAGTTATTCAAAAAACAAACCAAACCGTCCGTCCTTTCTAGACCTCTCTATATATGCGCCCGATCCGTCTATCTCTTATTATGTTCGTTAAGCGTTTTATTCATCGATGTTTCAGAGTACTGGCGTATTTTTTATTCTGTCTGTCCGTATATATATATATATATATATATATATATATTTGTACTTTTCTATAACACTGTATGTTGTTTCTGTCTTTATTTATTTATGGTCCAAGTTTCTGAGCCATGCTAGGAGTACACTTCGAACGTATACCTTTGCTAATATTTTCCTTAGTTCTATGGCGATAGTTTAATCTGCGAGGAACATTTATATAATCTAATAAATCTACCGCCAGCTGGTTAATCTTGAACTACTTCGTGCACATTTAGCACTTTTAGGTTCTTATGCAATTTCGTTTTGTATATACCAGGTTGCACCGGCTAGTATACTTAGTATTTTTAATTCGATCGCTGCACCATTTTGATATTCGATATTGATGCTGTCCCTCAGATTGATATGCCATATGTCCGCACCGGCTCAATAACTGCCCTGTAAAGCAATAATTTCGATTTTACAGGTAATTCGAAAGTTTTGCCCAGGAGCCGCAGTACATGTTCCGCAGTTTAAGTTTGATTTCTTTAACTTTGATCCTAATGTGTTCCTTCCAGGTCAAGCGGCGATTAAGCCCCATACCTAGGTATCCGAATTTATTTTCCTATGGAATCGGACCATTAAGATCAACAGGTGGACATGCGTTCCGCCTAGTTGTAAATATAATTGGTAATGACTCCGATGAGTTAATTTTTGTAGTTAAAAGCTAAAACAGATTATTTTACTTCACCATCGTTGAGTGTCTACTATGAATATATGCTCAGTGGGGGTTCCTCAAGGTAGTATTTTGCCACCCTTTCTGTTTACTTTGTTCTTATCTGATTTCCCTAATCTTCCTGATGTTCAGATTGCTCTTTACGTGTACACGACACAGCTTTTCTCTGTGTACTTCACACCTAAAGCAATTACTAATAAGTTACAGACAGAAAACGAGTGTTATTGCGAAAAATGTAAAATTGATATGCGATAAAACTAGGGCTATAATGTCCCCCCCAAGGAGTCTCACATTACCTACTGAAATTAGAGTTAATGCTACCGTAGTGAGCTGGTCCAAAGATGTTCGTTACGACGGGTTAATTTTGGATAACAGGCTAAATTCTTCCGAACATTTCAATCACGAAAGCTTGCCGTATATCCAATCTTAATAAATTAATTCTGTATAAAACACTCATTCTTCCTGTAATCACGTACTGTCTTGGAGTTTTGTTTCAAATACCAATTTTAACAAATTACAATTGTTACAAAACTGGCGTCTCAAATGTGTACCGAATGTCCGCAGATACTACCGAATCGTTGACACGCGTATTAAACATGCCTTATAATACTTAATGTAACGCGGAACTTCTGCGATGACTTTTTAATCCACGATGTTCATTAAATTTCTACCGTAGATAAATTACGATTCCAGGCAACTTCAATTTATTTACACGGCAGATATAAACATAAGGAGCTCAAACATAATATTTTATTATTATTATTTTTTTTTATTGGGCTTCCACATCAGTTTACCCATTAAATTATATTACATAGACAAAAAAAAAAAATAAAAAAGAATTATCTTAATTTTAACTATATGGGTATGTTACAGTTAACAATAAACCTATATAAACATATGTATATGTGCATGTTACGTGTGTAGAGTAAGAAAGGAATATTGACAGGAAAAGGAACGTTTAGATATATGAAGTGATTATAGAAGGAGTCACGAGTGAAGTGGTAATATGAGCACTCCAGGAAAATGTGATTTGCGTCTGCGATACAGTGGATATCTGAAGGATGTGAACAGAACGGAGAGGCAACAAGATGCATTTAAAAAAGTGTAGCCGGTGGACGATTCTTTCCAAAACGTAGTCGACATAAAGCGACAATAAAACCACGGAGCAGACTCAATTGTATTTCGATATTATAAAACCATGGTAGACAAGGAAGATCAGGATGAAGCAATTTATATTTTGTAAGATTATAAGGATTATTCCAAATAGCTTTCCAGTATTCTTTATGAGTTGTCTTAATGATAGACAGGAGATCAATGCATGGCGTGTAAGCAATAAATAAATCAAGGTACGTTGTACATTTAGCATAATGATTCCCTTTAATACCAGCATGAACAGGAATCCATGAAAACTTAACAGAGATACCGGCGGCACCCCGTAAAAGGGTAATTTATAAAGTGAGAACTTTAAGACCAAGAGACAACTTTTAGAATCTGAAAAAATTATTACCTTTTGAGTTACCCGATTCAACAGAATGAAACGCAGAGCTTGAAAAATAGCCACTGACTCTGCTGTAAAAATGGAAGAAACTCGCAAAAGGGAAAATTTTTTAACTATGTCTAAGGAAGGAATTATAAAAGCTGCTCCTAGATGATTCTTTGATTTAGAACCGTCTGTATATATATATATAGTGAGAAATTCCGACCAGTTATCACAAATATGGGATGTAAATAGAATATTGGCGATAGAAGGGGGTGTAGAAACTTTGAACGTTTTAAAAGAATTTAAATCTATATCTAACACAAGATCATTATTAAGAAAGGGAAATGAAAAATAATAGGAAGGTGAAGAAGGAAGTATTAATTCACTGTACATAGAAAGGTGATGTGCAGAAAGACGTAAAATAGAACGATGATTAAAAGAAAATCTCCAGTTCTGAAAAATTTCGAGGAATGAGAGAAATATCGAGTATGAAGTAACTGAGAAAGAGTTAATCAAAAATTTATCAGCCAAATAAGACCGTCGCATAGATAAAGGAGGGACTTTTGCCTCTATTTCTAGACTGGCTATGGAAGTAGAGACAAAAGCTCCAAGGGCCAAACGTAGACATGTATTTTGAAGTTTGTCTAAAGTTGAAATATACCTAGATGGTGCATTGGCAAAGAGAAAGCTACCATAATCTATGACACTACGAATAAACGATTTATACAAAAGAAGTAAATTTAGAGGATCACCCCAAAAAGTTGTATGCGAAAGTGTTTTTTCGTTTGGAAGCTTTGGAATAAATGGCCTCAATGTGATTACGCCAATTGAGTCTATAATCTAGGACAAAGCCTAAATACTTGCAAGATGTGGTAAATGGAACACAATAATTGTCAACCATTAAACCGGGTACTGAATGGTTAACACGTCTATAAGAAAATATGATAGAGTCACATTTATGAGATGAAAGAGTGAAACCCATGTTGTTTAATAACTTACAGATCAATTCTAAAGAACTATTTAGTAATTGAATACCTTCTGAAAGATCAGAGTTGGTTTTATAAAGTACAATGTCATCAGCGTAGGATAAGATATTAATGCTATTACGAGGGCAGGCTTGAAATAATTTAAACATATAGATATTAAATAAAACCAGGCTTAAAACAGATCCCTGAGGTAGTCCCAAATGTACAACCCTGATGTAAGGTTTAACGATAGACGAATGTTTAAAAATAAGAATCCGATTTGTAAATAATTTACATACGCCATAGATGAAAGAAGGAGGAATTCCTAGTGAGGCAAGTGTATCACAAAGCATAGGAATTGAAATGGAATTAAAAGCATTACTTATATCTAGAAAGCACGCAATTAGATATTTACTTGCTATCAAGGACTTGTAAATGTCAGCTACCAGATGAGAAACGCAGAACCTACGTCGTCCGATATTAACTGCGCAAATATAATGACGGCGAGAACTATAGTTAAGATGTCAACTTTGTAGTATCACTAAAATGGTATAATTGACAGTTTGTAATTATAATTTAAATCATTTTGTTTTTCTAGTTTTATACGGTTATAAAAAATGTGAAGAACGCTCATCAAATTCAAGAGTCTGGCGAATTTCAAGAATTTAACGATGACGTGGAATATATTTTGGATGCTTTACAAGACAATAATCCAATCGGAACTAGGTAATTCTATCGATATTATTAAGATTCGATAATTGTATACGGTTTTTTATGGTTAATTAAGTAGATTTTTCTTTTTTCACAATGTAAAAATATTCGACACTATTTTATTGTTGTACATTTTGTTGAAAATAAATTAAAATAATTTCTTTGTTCTTAAAATAAAATCATCAATTTATTTGTTGCGTATTTTTTTTTAATGCTTCTTATATAGGTGTTTATCAGCTATTACATTAGCTACAAAGTGCATGGAACCGGCATTTCGAATGCATGTTAGGGCTCACGGTACGGTTACCAAGTTTTTCAAATCTCTCCATGACGCAACTAAAGATCAGGTAAAAGATTGAATACATATGTGTCATATATTTATTTCGCGCTAAATTAAATAAATCCGTAATCTAATTGGAAAATCAGTTCGAAATGATACTTTTGTTTTTGCTTAGAAAAATTAGAAATTTCATGAAATCATAATTTTATACTATCATGTTAATTGTTGTACTTACTTTTAAAAATATTCAAAATGAACGTATCGCTTAAATTTCCTAATTTTCGACAAATTACTAGGTTCTTTGTATACCTTTCATATATATAAATTAATCAATTTCAGAGTCTCGGTATGTGTACAGCGACGGTTATGTTTGTTTTAAGTCAAGATCGTTTAAATATGGATTTAGATCATAATTCTTTAGAACTTATGTTGAACTTGTTGGAAAGTGATGCAAGTCATAAGAACGCGTTGGACGATTGCGGTTTAACCGATTCGCAACTTATAAAAACTCGCGATAGAGTACGACAAATTTGCGCCGACGTACAAGCTCAAGGACACGCAAAACATTTAAATCTCGATAATATTACGGTAAGTACGATGCGTGGATAAATTTATTTCTTTTCAAATGATTTATATATATGAGTGAATATTTGTACCATATTCACTTATTTTATATAATTTGTTGATTGAAAATTTTTGAAATTTATATAATTTAAATACGAAAAAACCTCATTACGTGCATAACTATAACTATTTTAATCGTGTAGAGTTTCCTTTGACAAATTTTCGGAGTTGCAACTAGAAATGTCAGTTTTGACAAATATCAGAAGGATAATGTTTTGTTTTTTTTTTCTTGAAAATAATTTTGAAATTTTTCGATCGGATTTTTTTCGTTTAAATAATTATTTCATCGATTAAAAAATATGTAAATCGAAACGGTATAGAAATTTAATTATATTTACCTATCAATAAAAGCAAATTTCTATAACACATTCGAACTTTTAACACGTTCGAGCTGAAATTTTCAACGTACATTATTTGTATAAAAAATCGGGGATCGTGGCTCAAACTTTCAAAATTCTTAATTTCCGCACAGGCCATTTAGGCTATTTCCAATTACTTGATAAATTATAAAAAAAAAGTTTCGTCGAAATCATTTGAGCTGTTTCTATGTGATATATCCAAGAATTGCTCTCGTTTAATAAGATTATATCAAATGCGAGTATCTTCCTTTTAAGTTAAGCGTTCGTGGTCCATGTTTCGTAATGTATTTCAACACTGTCTATATGTAGCATTTTTTTGAGTTTCGAACTCATTTTTTTGATTCACGAGTACTCTGTTCAAGTTGGTAAACGCTTTGTTTATCGTGGCAATTCTTGTTATTATTATTACTTTTTTTTTTAAGTCTTTGCCATTATTACTTATGAAAGCTCCGAAGTACCTATATTAATTTACTTCTTTTTCTGTATTTCTATATTTATATTTACTTTGTTGTCGTTACTTCTCGTGAACTTCTTTTGTTTTTTTAGCATTCATTTTCGTGTATTTTAAACCAGCGCTATAATATATTCGGTTCGGAATTTTTTGCATGCGTGTTTCTATTTCCGCGATGATCACTTTATCATCCGCATAGCTTATTGCATTTATTATTTCGTAATTATCAATAATTCTCGATAAGTTGTAAATTAAACATTTATTATTTCGAATTATTAATAATTCTCGATAAATTCTAAATTAAGCATTTATTATTTGGTAATTATTAATAATTCCGGATAAGTTTTAAATTAAAATGTATAACTCTCAGATGGCCAATCAATTATTGTCTTTATTTATTTATTTTTAAATTTCTAATTAGATTTTAGGAAGTTTTTAGATTGAAGAAAATCTTGGCACCCAGTATTGTTAATAAAATTTTATTGCTGTATTTTTGAAATTTTGTACTATCGAATTAAGAACAAAAATCAAACATTTCCAACAACGCCTACAGCTAGCCACCACTACTTAAGTGGTTCTCCACCCCTTCGCTATAGACGGAAGCAACTTGCATTAAAGTACGCAATAACTGTTGCTAGCCATTAACTTCACCCAAATCAAGCTCATATCAGTTAACTGCTAAAACCAGTTGGACTTCAGTTTTCATTAAAGATTCAGCGTAATATTCTAAAGAGAATACCAACAGTTCTTTCGCCATGGAGTAAATTCAAGCCAGAGATTTGCTGGGATCTTGCTACAGCCGATAATAAATGAAAACCAAACCATGTAATACACGCAACCTTACAACGGATGTTGCTCCGAGTACCTCAAGCCATTACATGATACACAGATCCATCAAAAACTTCGTTTCATGTAGGTGGTGCATATTGCATCCAAAACAAAATTCAGTCCTTCAATCTTCCGATAATGCTGTCAGTCCTTTCGGCTGAGTAGTTGCGATTCTTCAATGTATACTCCGAATCGCCGATCTCCCACGGAACGATTATGTAATTTGCTCAGACTCTATGTCTGTACTAAAATACATAGAAGCCACAAACTCTGAAGTATCATCTGTCGATCATATTCTTTTCTCGTTAATGGAGCTGTATAAACGGAACACAAAGATCACCTTTGCTTGGATTCCTAGCCATCGTAATATTTCATCACACGATGCCGTACACCGGGCGGCCCGTTGGCCGTCGCAAATTCGCCTTCCAATACATACGGGTGCGGACTATGCCCTAGACTCAGTACAGAACATATATCCTTCCATAGTCAGCCCAGTATTTTGGATTGCATCAAGAAGGATCTGACGGCATGTCCAAAACTCGTTGGAAAAATTTGTCTACCGAGATTGGAAACAGCGGTAAACAGAGTGTATCTTGGACATACACAAATCACCCACTCCCTTCTTGGTAACCAGCCACCACCTGTATGCGATAAATGTAGAGCACTGTTAACCGTCTATCATATACTGAAGACCTGCCGGAAATACCCTCAACATCGTACTAAGGAGATGAGCTCAGCTATACCGGACGTCTACAACCTAGAAATTCTAACAGCCTTCCTAAAAATACTCGTTAAAAAAAAAATTAAAATAAAGTAGGCTAATTAAAATTGTACCTTTTTTTTTTTTTTTTTTTTTTAAATTAGATCGGTCACTTAGCGATGGAAACATTACTCAGCCTAACATCGAAAAGAGCCGGTGAATGGTTTAAAGAAGAACTACGAGATTTAGGCGGTCTAGAGCATATTATTAAGACGATCGTCGAATGTTGTCGACACGTAGACGATACCGCTAACGCGTGGTCATCGTCTTCTTTGGACAAGATAAAAAAAGTAGTTAGATGTTTGCGAGTACTGGAAAATGTAAGTCGTTTAATTTAGTTAACGACGTTCCGGATAATCGTTTTCTAACTAATATATACTAATTTTCTTCTGAACGAGTATTGTTTGATTTTTTTAGGTAACTACTAGTAACGAACAGAATAATATATACATGTTGGAGTTTCAAGATGGCATACTGATCGATACGTTAATTAGAATGTATAAAGTTTGCGATTATGAAATTCCATTGTATCCTACTTACACCATAGCGGACAAAGAATGTACTGGTGCCATATTAAGGGAATGTCTTATCGCGAATTTGAAAGTTTTAATAAATATTACTCAGACGTATAGCGAAAAATGTGAGTCAATATTTTGCCGCGTGTACAAATATTAATAATATTCGGATAATGTTAAAATTTGAAATGTTTCTTAAAATTAGTAATTTTAGTAATTTCGAACGTGTTGTTATTATTAGTAGTCGCATGTTGGACTATCGTCGCTAAATCTTGAAAATGACGTTCGCTTATTCTGTAATTTTATTTTAAAAAATAAATTTCTCGCTATCTAAACTAAATTATAGATAAACTATATTGTGCCGTTTTCATAAAGTCGATTATCCGAATTTCGCACAAGTGCTTGTACATGTCTATTACACGCTTCAGGAAACAAATTATTAAAGATAAATAATAGATACGATGTCTTAAAATTAATATTTAATAAAAAAAAATATATATAGCGACTTTTTCAATTTTTCAGTTATTGTTTCGCTATCATTTTTTTTTCAATATGTCAATGTTAAAGATTAAAATTAATATTATAAAAATGATTATGTATATTTTTTATAACGTACATACTTAATTGTTATCGACACTTTGCATTACACACTAAGCACCCTAGTTCCCTGCACTTTACATACATTTCGACAAATATACTTGTCCCACACGTTTAGTTTGATTCTTTTATTGTAATACGAAGGAATAATATGATTACAGTAATTTTAATTTGTTCGTGCCGAGATTTAATATAATTGATCTTGTTTGTAACACAGCGCGTTAATTATAAAAATAAGTTTTAACGTAAAAAATTTCGTTAATTACTATTTTTTTTTTGTATTTTATTATTCGAGTGAGACGTATTCAATTCTTTAAATTTCGAATATCCTTGTTTTATTCGTTTAAAAAAATCTAAACGTTAAAATTTTAATTTATTTTCCTCCTTAGCTTTCGGTTCGTATTATATCGGTTCCAAACAGGGTGTGATAGATGCTAGTTTACACGTATTATTACAATTACCTCAACATATACCGAACGAGGAAAAATTTGATCTAATATTATTGGTAAGTACCCGTGTATTTTACGTTTCATATATTTTTTTGACAATTATTAAAATTTGTCGTAAAGTTATTATGTTATTTTCATGCTGCGGAAATAAAATTTAGGCAAAACGAAGATAATGACAAACAATGTAAGATGAATAATGATAGCTATAAATTCGGAGCGAATTGAACAGGTGGACAATTACATTTATTTGAGCCAAAAAATTACGATAAACAAGAACATGACGGAAACAGAAATTTCAAGAAGAATATATCATTGTCGTGGGTGGTGTGTTGGAAATTAGGCGGTGTATTCGGGAATAAAAAAATACTAATTAACTTGAAAAAGTAACCGTATAATCAGTGTATAATTCGGGTTTTGTCATTCGGTTCGGAAACGTAGCTATTTAAAAAAAAAACCCAATGAATTAAAAAGAATCGGGAAAACCTAAACTGCATATGAAATGTTAAACACTAACAGCTGGATCGCATTCGTAATTCATGGATAGACTAGATGACGCAGTGGAGCGGATGACAAAAATCAAATGGAGTTGGGCTGGTCATGTGATTAGATATAGCGATAACAGATGGCCGAAACGTATTCTGCAATGGTGGTCAATGGACAAAAAAAACAAGTCAAGGGAGAACGTTAGCAGGACGACATAGTAAATGTGGCCGGAAAACTGAATTCGAAATGCACAAAATAGAAATGAATGGAAAGTGTTGGGAAATCCTTCGTCCAGTAGTGGGCCGACAAAGGCGTATCGTGATCGTGTGAATGTTATTACGCCGATTAAGCGCGTTATAATAAGAATTAACAAAAACGTCAAGTTATAATAATTATTCTATCGGCAATAATTAAATGCGTATACAATAATAAAGTTGCAATTTTCCGTTTGAATGGTACATTTTTTGTTATGCATTTTCATTTTTGTTTTGTAGACCATGATATTATTAATCAATTTAGTGGAACATTGCGAAAACAATCGAAAATTGATAATAGATGCTAAAGCTCCCAGCGACGATGAAAGTATTTTTGAAAGTATGACTTATTATTATTATTTTCACGAATAAACCGTTGTAAGTAGATTTTATATAAAATAGTATTCCTGTAGTGTTTCCTCGGGGATACGTATTTAATATAACGAAATAAAATAAAAATACTTTTCTACAGTATCATAATATATTTATTTAATAAAAACATCCTGCTTGTTTCACTGGCTACAGCATCATCAGGATCGACGGCATAAAAGTATTTTTATTTTATCTTATTAGATATATATATATATATATATATATATATATATATATATAATATATATATATATATATATGTTTGTTTACAAACATAAATCATTCCTACCATAATCAGTTCCTGTAGAATTTAGAATATCCAGTCGTATAAATAAGTTTCCCTATTACACTTCCCGTAATATGATATCCGCATTAAATTCTTTTAATATCGCCGAGTTGGTTCTTTTCACCACCTAGTCTGGCCAAATAAAGATTTATATAACTAATTATTCGTCAAAAATATTGTTTTTATAATTAAATTCTTATTATTTATTATTTGATATACTATATTTATGGATATTATTGTAAATTAAATATTCCTTTAATAATATTTTATTTATTTTAATTGTAGAATATTTTAATGAAAATTTTTTCGAATATATTTTATTCGTAGTTTTATTTATTATATATATATATATGCGATTATGTTTACCTATGTATATACGAGAATTCAGAAATATTTGACTTTTGTAATTAATTATTTGCTAAAAATATTAAAATTATTATTCATTATTTAATATAATATATGTGTAGATATTTGTTATAAACTAAATATTCGCTTTAATATATTTACTCAATTCATATTAATAATAAAATATTAGAATCATCATTAAGTGCCGTCTCCGTATCGGAGGTAGGCGACTACCTACTATACATATTTTGTTGTACAGTATAAGTAGCGTACAAGGCAATTATAATATGGCGCTGGCGTAGATAGACACACACACACACACACACACACACCCGATAGAACTGATTGTAATCGCTTTGTTGTCACGATACAATTCAGCCTGGCGTGTTATCGTAGTGTACTAGATTGTTTACTAGCGCGCATATGGTGTTGTGCGTGGTGGTTTGCCATTGCCTTCCACACGATAATATTAGGATTATTTATTTTCGGATGATAATTTTTGCGTCGTCGATTGTATTCGAACTCGGTACCCTCCGTATAGAATTCCGTGTTCTTAGCCACGGCTATTCCGACGACATAACATCAAGCTTTCCCAGACGGTCACCCATCCAAGTACTAACTTGGTCCGACGTTGCTTAACTTCGGTGATCTGACGAGAACCGGTGCATTCAACGTGGTATAATCTTAATAATATTAGAATGAAGTTGTTTAAATAAATTTTAGTAATATTTTTATTTACTAAAATAATCGAACAATTAATTACAGTTGCAATTGATATATATGTTTTTTTATTATTGATAGTAAACATTTTTCTGAATTTTTTCTTCATCTTCATCTTCCATCTTCTTCTGGTTGTTCAGTATCGACTTCATTGTTATCATATCGCAATCCTGATTTCTTGCCTCTACAACTGGAACCACAGCTTTTTTTTGAAATTGCAAAATATAGAATTAAGCAATTCTTCTGGTGCTGGCGGCAATAATGTTGTTATTGGTTCCAGGGTTTCATCTTGCAATATCATTCCTGGGGTTATAAAGCATTTTCTAACCAACTTTTGGTCTGATAATAGACACGAGTGATATGTTGTCGAGCTGCAGCACTTATAGGTTGAAGACTTGATAATTGAACTGATTTGTTGAATCTTGTTGATTTGATAAATTGTGTATATCGAAAATTGTCTATAGCGTGTTCTGATTCCGGATACGTTCGCTAAGAAAATACATACTCCATTTTCAAACAGTTTTTCTCTAGAGCAGTTTTGTTGTTGAAATACATGAGCTGACCGATCTAAACGGAGATTTCTTTCGAACATTTTAATAAATGCAATTTTTTCGTGTAACATCCGCTGAATGCGTGTAAAAATAAAATGTGTTTCTTAGAATGAGGGTATTTATCAAAGCTCTTAGATGAATATAACTATGTCTCTACATTACCCTTGTCAATTTTTTAAAAAGAAATACACACGACAATAGTTCTACCCTAAAAAAGAACCGGTCTTAACAATGGGACATCTGCCCCAACTCACTATAAATAAGAAATGTCGTCTTAAGAGACTTGTATTATTTCAAGGATGATATAATACATAGTAATATATGTATTTGGGTTTACACATTAAAAAAAATTATTTCCTTCTTAAAATATATTTATGATATATGTATTCATGAAAATATTATTACAAGAGATTGGAAGAATTTTCCATTCAAATATTCTATAAAATAAATATTGTTAAAGGGGTATTTAATTTACAAATAATATCCATAAACGTAGTATATTAAATAAAAAATAAAAAAAAATTAACCATAAAAACAATATTCTTGATGGATAATTAGTTATATAAATTATTTAAGAGTTGAATTCTGCGGTTGACCCTGCGTTATCGCATATACAGGTAAGCGATCTCCCACTCTTCGCGCTCTATCACCACAAAAAGGGTTGAATGTGCAAAAAATTCTTTGACACAAAAAATAAAGAGAATTTTATGTTCTACAACTGTTCTAATCAACTCAAAAGTCATTTAGAGCAAAGGAAACGAGATATTTACAAAAAACTGATTTTCGTGACCTTTGACCTCGAATATCTTGACGCGTACACGAGATTCTGAGACTTCCCAGAGACTTATATAATGTCAAAATGAAGCCGTATGCAAATTTTTAGCTTTATTAATCGTCCACAATCGATAGATTCGTTTTAAATTAGATAATTTTTCGTCGATTTTTGTTTGTTATTGTTAACGTTTTTTGGACTTTTTTTTACTGACGTTTTAATTTTTAATTATGCTCACACACACACACACACACACACACACATATATATATATATATATATATACATAGTTAAAGATTAAAACGCAAGTAAAAAAAATCCCAAAACGTTAACAATAACAAACGAAAAATTATCTACTTTAAAACGAATCTATGGCATGTGGACGATGGTGAAATGAATTATATTTCTTTTCCTTCATTTCATTATCCGAACCAGATGTCGTGATCTTATTTGGCACAATATAAAATACGTCATAAGTTATTGTACATGTTTTTAATCCACATAATTTCTTAATTTAATCCACGTAGGCATGTACTTTTTTTTTAAACATTCATCTTTGCTTCCAGAATATTTTTTCCAGTCTTTTTGCTGTTCCTGTGTGACCAAATAAGCTTAACATATATTTCTTAATCGATATTAATAGTCATTGATTGGCTTCGATTTTCAACTCAATTCGTTTGTCCTATAGATCGCCCATGAAATTCTTAACATTTTACGATCTTTATTAAAGCCGCTGATCGTGCAGATTTTCAATCGGTATATGAATAAATGAACAAATATTTTGTATATATTGCTAACATGCAGTTAATTGTGTACAGGATACATCCTTATCACGATAAACAAATTTATTTTATTATGATTGAACGTTAATGATGAAATAAATATATATAGGATCGCAGGAAAAAGTTAATATAAAAAATCTGCAACTTAGTTCGATCTCTATATCAACATATATGTATAATTTATATATATATGTATATTTTATATATATGTATACTATATATATATATGTATATTTTATATATATGTATACTATATATATATATATGTATATTTTATATATATGTATACTATATATATATATATGTATATTTTATATATATGTATACTATATATATATGTATATTTTATATATATGTATACTATATATATATATATATATATATATATATATATATATATATATATATATATATATATATATATATATATGTATATTTTATATATATGTATACTATATATATATATATATACATGTATATGTTATATATATGTATTACATCTGGATTGCCTAGTTTTTCACCTTTTGGCCTGTATAATAGCCAAAAATGTTGTAATAAAGCTCCATATATAAGAAATTTAAATAATGCTTTTCTTTATTTCAAGTATTTCTTAATATTTTTGTCAGAATTAGATCGTTTTATTTGTTTCCTTCGGCGTGTAATTATTAAATAAAGTGTAAATTTACGCGACGGTGTCTAAAAATTCTGGAACAGTAATTTTGTGGCAAATAATAAGAAATGCGATTTTAACATTTTTTTAAATTAAAATATCGATTGTGAGTTCCACATAATCCCGTGTTTTTATATTTTAAGTTTAAAAGTGTTCAAAACTTAAAAACATATTTTTTCATTTTTTCTTGTAATATATATATATATATATATATATATATATATATATATATATATATATATATATATATATATATATATATATATAATATATATATATATATATGTATATATGTATATATATATATTGCTTGTATGTTATATCTATACAGCAAAATCGCGAGAACCTGCCGTGAAAGCACTTATTTCTATGTTTTATCGTTACGAAGAGTCAGCTAAAAATGAGGAGAAAAAAACTGATGCAATATTAGACGGAGAAACCTGCGAAAAGCCGGCCCCTCAGAAATCTCACGAAGAACTTGTCGAGGAAACGGTTGCAATACGTAAGTTAATCAGTTGAATTTTGTGTTCTTTAGAATATACTTCAGTTAATATTTTTTACAAATTTAATATTTTCGTTTTTATTCGTGTTCGCACGTCTCGCTTAAATGAGAAAATTTAAGTACTCGTTACGAGAAATTAAATGAAATAAAGAAAAACAAATTGACGATAATAAAAACTCACCAAGACTGATAATTATAAAAAACTTTTAAAATAGAAAAAGTTATATATAAAAATATCAGCCGAAATATTGTAATTTTCGTGTAGATTGCATGTTTGATATGTGTTTGTGTATCGTTATTAGTTAACAATACCTGTTAACATTTAGGACTTACATTAGCGTTTATTATATAATGTATGTAATCGATCTAGCGTTTATTATATAATGTATGTAATCGATCGGTTATATTCTTGCGTATGACGGATGTGTTGTATTAAAGCTATCTGTATGTGATGGTTAGCTATTCTCGTTTAATCTTAATATATTATTTACTTATAGTAATTATTCCGGTACTTACGAGAAATTATTAAAGTTTCTTTTATTTTTAAAAATAAATTTTCGATATGCACGTATTTTTTTAAAAACGATAATTCTGCGACTAAAAACTTGTACGTGTCTCTTCTCTTTCTATAATTCCTCGCCACTGTTATTCATTTTATTTATTAAAAATACGTAACATAATCTCGTAATACGAATTCACACAGTAATCTGAAATTGTATGTATTGTATGTAAAGTTAATATACATAGACAATTTGAAATCATCGTACGGTCCAAATGTCATTTGGCATACCAATGAAAAATGACAATCGATATAATGGTTGTTAATTATGATGTAGAAACAATAAGTACCTTCCAGAGTGAAAACGCAACACGAACGTAGATAAAGAAGTCACGAAACCGGGAACTAACAGTATGTAAAGTAGTGGGGCGTGTTAGTGTAAATCGTTAATGCTGTGTGAAATAACTACTGGAACGAACGCTATGCATGAGGTAAACAAAGTGATTCAGTCAGTCAAGCTGATATGCGGTTTTAGTATCTATTTTGTCAATCTTTTTTTCTTATTCTATTTTTATTCTTCCTTTTTAGCAGTAAGCGCATTTGTTCTCTCCACTTGGAGTACATGTGTTCGGTTTTCCACAATCAGTGGTTGCAAAACCATACCTCTCAAATGTTCCGATTGGTTCTATGTAGGTATCTTTCACTACAACGCGTAAAAATAAATTTTTTCGAGGTCCTCATAAATCTGTATACACCTTTTATCAGCTGTGTAATAATATATATATATATATAATCATCATCATCATCATCATAAGTTTGGCAGTCCTAGGACTGATTTTATTCCATAGTAAGTAATTTCCAGCCCAATCGATTCTCTACAGTTCTTTTCATTTTCAAGTATTTATCTATGCCTGTATCATGCAACAATGTTGTCACGAGATTGTTTCGTGGTCTACCACCATCTCTTTTCCCTAGAATCTGTCCTATTACATCGCGTTACAGACCACCATGTCGGAGTACATGCCCCATCCAGGTTAATCTTTTATTTATCGAATGTAATAAGGTCCGTTTTTCATAAATTCTTTGGAGAACTTTTTCATTCGGAACTTTTTTGGTCCAACTTATTATTTGTATCTTCCTCCAACGTCACATTTCAAAAGCCAGCAATTTTTGAACACCCCTTTTGTTCAGTGTCCACGTTTCAGTACAGTAAAGCGCTCCAGGCCACACATAAATTTTAACAATACGTTTCGGTAGTTTTAACGGTATTGACTTTTGGCATAATATGTTTCGCTATGAGCTTATTTCTGTATCGCATTATAAGTATTCCGTTATTATTTGACCGAGATATCTTTAGTTAAATTTTCTTACCATTAATTTCCAGTTGAAAACGATTAGGATGTTTATGAAACATCATGATTTTAGTTTTATCAACATTTATTTACAACCAAGGAAATTGCTTTCCTGTATCATTTAAGGTCCGTACCGTTTTTTGTAGTATTTTCGGAGACTCAGCAATTATAGCTTGATCGTCTGCAAACGATATCGTTTGAAGTTTTTCTCCTCCTAAGCGAATTCCATATGTGGTTTCTGCTAAAGTTAATTTAAATATAGATAACATACAATCTTGTTGTATTCCTTTATTTATTTTTTCGGGTTTGGATATATCCCCGTATACTCTAATAAACGCCGTTTGACGTATGTATAAATTATATATCAAGTTTAATATGCGTTTGGGACATTCTATTTGCTCAAGGGGAGGAAAAAGCTGATCCCAACTGACCTGATCAAAAGCTTTGGTATAATCGACAAAACAAATGAACATGTTCTTATTTATACTCCAACATGCCTTAACGTCCCTATTGCATCTCTGGTAGATAGATTTTTAGGAAAGCCAAATATCTAAAAATTGTTCTACATATTTTTCTAAAGGTTTTTTTATTATTTGGAGCAATATTTTGGATGCGCGGGGGATAAGGCTTATAGTTCTATAATCGGTGCATCTTACTGTAGTTATTTTCTTTGGAATCGGAACAATCACAGAAGTACAGTATTCTTCTGGCCATATACCTTCATTATATATGTTTGAAATTAATTTAAAAAGCCTTTCGTGATTTTTTCTTCCGCTCATTTTTATAAATTCCGCTGGCATATTATCAGCACCAGACGCTTTATTATTTCTTAGCATCTTTATTGCTGTATCAAATTCGTCTTTTAGTATACTAGCATTACACAATTGATCAGGTTGTACCTTTTTTATCCGTAGTTTCCATATTAGCTGGGTTTCGTGATATAAATTTTCCACATAAACCTGCCATTTTGTTTTTTTCTCAGTTGGGTTTTCAACTTCGTTATTATTTTGTCTTATTAGTGCTGTTGTTTTAAGTCCTTTATATTTCCTGGACATATTATATCTCTGTTTTACTAATATGAAGTCGATTTGATATCTTTCTTTGTCGCCAGGTGACTTCCAAATATATATTCTTCTTAGTGGGGTCTCATACCATGTGTTAGTAATAATGTACTGTTTTTGTTTGCAAAAATCAATGAGATAATTACCGCGATTATTTCCAATTCCAAGCCTATATTTACCAGTTATTCCTTCCTCTGAATCTTCTCCAGCTATTGCGTTCCAACCCACCATTATTATTATTACATTATTTCTTGCTCTTCATATGCTTCATCTATTTCTGTTTCATCGCTACTGGATGTTGGCATGTAGACTTGTAAAACTGTTAGATCTACTGGATATGCAACGAAACGTATCAGAATAAATCTATTTTCTATTACTTTAACATCTAGCAATGCTTTTGCTGATGTTTTATTTAGAATCAATGCTACACCACCTTGACTTCTTGAGCTACCATCATGTATTCTGTATTCTCCTGAGAAAAATCTCCATCCATCCAGCATGTCTCCGCTAATACAATAATATCTATTTTGTTTCTTTCCATTTCTCTTTTAATTATTTAAAGTTTTCAAATTTGGAGCATAGTTCGTATATTCCACGTTGCTATTTTTAAACAGGGTTTTCGTTTGTTGAGGACCGAAGAATCCGTGCCACTTCCCAAGCCGGGCACAGTACCAGGAAAACTGTCGCTGTTACTGAGATTGTCGGTACTAAAAACTGTGTTTATGCTTACCATGGTTACTAGGGAAAAAAAATAATGCGGTGGTTTCCCCTTGCCTTCCACATGATTTTTTGTTAGGGTTTACTCCTTTAGCCTTTATGTAAAGACCCGAACCGCAAGGCAGCGGTTTGTTACTCAGGAGATAACAGCCGACAGTCATGGTATTTATACAGACTTTTATAACCAGTTCCTCGAACTGATCATCTGCGTCCTCGTGTCTCTTACTCTGTCACTACTGGAGTCACTTGTTGAGGCTTTCCACTAGTAGCTGCTCTTGGTCCGCGACTGCATATTTAACTGTCTTATTTAGGCTGTTCCACTATCCGCCACTTGTGGACGCGCCCCATATCGGTTATAGCTCCATTTTCCTGAAGGCACAAAGTTATGAATTTGAATTATGTAACGTTTTTGTATGTATGTAATGCCTAAATTTTATATTGGACGCTATTACAATTATCCATAACATTGAATTTAGCTTCGTGTGTTATTTTTTTTTTTTTTTTGCAAGGATGTATAAAATATACAAAAAAACAGATGAATTTGAATTATGTAACGTTTTTGTATGTATGTAATGCCTAAATTTTATATTGGACGCTATTACAATTATCCATAACATTGAATTTAGCTTCGTGTGTTATTTTTTTTTTTTTTTTGCAAGGATGTATAAAATATACAAAGAAACAGGAAGTTTAGTATGGCTGAAATTAGTTATGCAAGAACAGATATAATCGTTAACCCAAAAGACATATATACGGTAATAGATAAAAATAAAAATGAAAGTAAACTCTTTGAAAACTGCGGTAGAAGTGTAATAAAAGTGATGAAAATTTGGTCCCCTGTTATTGTAATTAGAGTTACATATGTAATTAATAAATATTAAAATAATTAAACTAAAATTTAGATTTAAAAATAACAAATTAACGGATACGAATATGTAAGATACGCGTGTAATAATCAATAATGTAAACATACTATAGCTAAGATTAAATCTGTGGATAAAACACAATAAATAAGCAAAAAGCAATTAGTGCGAATTCCATATTTTTGAATTCACAATTGTCAACTTTTGTATATTATAATTGATCAGACTTACAATTTGATTCTTAACGCGTTTTTTGCTTAATTTTCTACGTCTATTTCGTGAAAATACGTTGTCTTCTGTTTTGTGTGTTAATAGTCCGATCTAAAAAATAAATCATAAATAAATAAGGAATAATAATAATAATAATAATAATGATCGTTCGAAGAAAAACCGCTAGAATTTGAAATTGAATTCTTGATAATAATTGCTTGGATAAAATTTTATTAAGCAGCAATAAAAATCGTTAAATATACGTAATTACGTCATTCTAAAGTTATACATAACTGAGTGATAATAAATTATTAATTAAGAATAACAGTAACAAAAATTATATATAAAAAACATACCAACTCTTAATACTGATAAGGTAATCTATAGTACATCCATTTTCAAACTAAGGCACTAGTCAGCAGATACTATTACAATAATCCACAATTTTAACTAAATACACCTATTATGTAAAACTCTATATTTAGTCTGTAGTATTTATAGTATAAGTACCTTATATTTGAACTGAATGTGCTATTAGTTATTAGCTAAATACATTTTTTATGTGTAATTTTTGTTATTGTTTATTATAAGTAACTTATGTTTTTTATTATTAATTAAGGTATTTATAACATGAAAATAACGTAACTATCGCAAAGTATATTACAATAACTTACAGTCTCACTGCAGGCTAAATATAATAAGAACATAGTTGGTAAAACTATATTTTTTATTTTTTAGTATTTAGAGTGCAAGGTTGTAGGTTATTGTAATAATATCTGTTGATAATCATCTCAATTTGAAACTGGATATGCTATAGATTAGTTAATTGTAATTTTTAAAATAATCGTTTATTATTAATTATTTACAAAGGTGGTAGGCTATGTACTATATTTCTTCTTCTTCTTCTTCTATGTGCCGTGTGCTCGGAGAACGTTGGTGATCATCTGCTTGACTTGATTTTTATCCATAACTTTTCTATGTATTATCTTTATAAGTTCTTATTGTTCTTATTGGCATGCTCTTTCTTTATCGATACGTGTTGATTCATAAATTATCGAAAAATAAATTTTATTAATAAAATAATAATAAAATATAAATTTTGATTATTGATTTAATTTTTTATACTTTACAAGTTTACACTATATTGAAAAAAACTGTAGATAATTTTTGGAAAACGTCTTTAAGTTTCACTTCTTCCCTGCACCCGAAGGCACAGATGGTTTTATTAATTAAGTTCATTTATAACTTGAAAGTGACGTGACTGCCGGGAAGTTTTCTTATCTATATATTTAGCAATTAGTGATTTTTTCTTAGTAATTTTATCGCTGATTTTTTAAAACAAATCACTACATTCATCTATATGTATATATCTATTTGTCATATATAATTGCCACATTTGCTGATGATACTGATATTCTGTCAGTTGGTGATACAATAAAAAGTGCAACAACTAACCTGCAACGAGCCATACACAAAATTAGTAAATGGATGCGTGTTTGGAAAATCTTAGTTAATCACCAGAAATCAGCTCATGTCATATTCACTCTCAGACGATATACCTATTTACCAGTATATATTGATGGCATTGCAGTCCCCAAGGCAGATTCAGCCAAGTACCTTGGCATGCATCTAGACTCACGTCTGAACTGAAAGGTGCATGTCAAGATGAAAAGAAAACAAATTTCTCATAAGTTACGGGAAATAGACTGGGTGTTAGGGCGGTATTCAAAACTTAGTTTATTTAACAAAGTTTTAATATATAACTAGCTGATTAAGCCGATCTGGACATACGGCATCCAGCTATGGGGCTGTACAAAGCAGAGCAATCGTTTGATTATTCAGCGAGCTCAAAACAGCTGTTTGCGGACTATCACAGCGGCTCACTGGTACCAACGAAATCGTGACATACATTCGGACTTATACATTTCGTGGGTCGACGATGTAATTCGCTGCTTCGCAAAGAAACATACAAAACGACTTCACCAACATCCAAATCCTGAAGCATCAGATTTAATCAATCGGAATTGTGAATTAAGACGCCTTCAACGAGCAAAACCACATGATTTATAATAATTAGATTTAATACGCCTTTAGCGAATAATATCGCACGACTTATTAGTTTATAGTTCGTATGTATGTATCTGTATATATATATAAATATCTAAAGTTATGGGTTCTATTTTATAATTAATACTTATTTATCTCATAGATAAGATTGTATTATATTAACAATTACAATAAAAAAAATAAAAATAATATATATATATATATATATATATATATATATATATATATATATATATATATATATATATTGTTGATGTATTGGAGAGTAGTGATTTTTATGAATTAACAAAACAAAATAAAAACGAAGTTAATCACTGTATATATATATATATATATATATATATATATATATATATATATATAATATATATATATATTATATATATATATATATATATATATATATAAAATATATATTATATATATATATATATATATATATATATATATATATATATATATATATATATATATATATATATATATATATATATACACTAAAATTTATTAAAAGACCATATAATTGAAATACTATGTTTCTCCGCTAACCTATTACGTTATCGGTGAGGAGCGCTGTTTTTAATGTAAATATTCTAATATGCTCTGTTGTCATACTTTATTATTTTGTTTTCTAGTACTGCATAAAGCTGGTCAACATATGGAACATACAATGATCGCAGCTCATGTTGGCGTATTGATAGGCCATATCATCTCCGAGAATGAAGTAAATATGACTAATTGTTTATTCTTATTTTAATTATCTGTTTTAAAATAAAATTTCCCGATAAAATAATAACATTTGTCAGAATCGGGAGAGTTTTCATTATTATCGACTATTTATCGTTACTGTTATTTTTAAACAGGAATACGAAATATTTGTCCGGAAATATCTACCAGAACTAAATTTCGCAACCATGATTTCTGTTTTACAAAAATTTTTCAGTTTCGTGACATTAACTGCATCGGTAAGTTTATTATATATATGCGTGCGTGTGTCTGTATCATTATCTTCATTTATCTGTAGCAGCAATCTATGAACTGGTTCGTGCCATGTCTTTTCCGTTCGTATCTATTATCGGTTATCCTTTTTTGTTCAGTGCAAGTTAGAAAACATTGCCAGTTTGTATCAATCATATGTTATATTGACTCCTATATATCTAATTGTTCACTAGTCGAATGTTTTCAGTGAAAATCACGTTAGAATTTATCATTTATGACGTTTCGGATATACTTGCCATCTCCATTTTCAAGCCAAAAGTGGATGATAACAGTCGCATGAGTTTTAATTCTTTTATGTCTAATCGTATTATTTCTTTCTTTGTTTGATACAGCGATTTGATCGGTCTAATTTTCTCTTCTTTATTTTCTCTGTTTTGTTTTTTGATTCGCCGGTTTGTCCAATCCATTTTCATCACGTGGCCGAAAAAAGATTTGTTCGAATTTTTTGTTGTTGTTCCATTTCGAAGGATTTGAGATTCTTTTTCTATACATCGTCTCTGATCCGATCCGTGCGTCGTTATTGGGAAAACTGAAATTCGTCGGAATCGCAGTTTCGCCGTTTTTCGTAATTTTACAGTCTATCCGTATAGGACTCAGCTTGATAGTCTTCGCAATGGTCTCTTTATTTCTCTCCCAATAAGTTAATTTTTCCTTTTTAATTTCGTAACATCGGTAATTTTTGAACATCTGTGTTAGTTCAATTCCCAAATTGAATATATATATATATATATATATATATATATATATATATATATATATATTCTTGATAGTAATTCGGACATTTCTTTATTCGCTTAAGTAAATATTGCGGTATCGTTTCAAATCTTATATTTTGAATGACAAATATTTATTTATATACATCCATGTTTTATTAAGAGCGTTATTTTTGTCTTGTAGCTGACCAACCGTGTTCATAAATTCCTTCATTCTGACTGCTATGTTGTTTATTTCTTAATACGTCATCTGCGTTGTTGTTTTTATTTTATCTATCCATGTTGCCCTAGGTGTTCCTCTTTTTCTTCTTCCTTCAAATCGATTATGACTGTCATAAAGGCTTTATGACGCATTATGTGTGTCCTAGAACCTTTTCCCGCCTTTGTTGGATTGTTTATCGATTTCATTTTGATATTTACTATTTTCAAAACATTTGAATTCCTCTTCTGCGTTCATGAGATCATTATTATGAGACGTCATGCCCACATTTCGAAGGATTTTCAGTTAACGTCCGCGTTTCCGAACCATATAATAATATAATAATGTACGCTTTAAATTTTTCTTTAATTCGATTTTAATTCCGTTATCGAATTAATTTCTTGTTTTCACGAACGCTTGTTTACCTATTGCAATTCTGGTTTTTACTTTCGTGTCACTTCTTCCTGTATTCGTTATTATGATTAAATATTTAAATCATTCTACTTGGTTTAAAGTTTTGTTATTTAACATTATGTGTTTTTCTTTTCATTGTTGCCGTTACACTAGGATTTTAGTTTTATTTTTACATGTGTTTACATTTATTTGCTTCAAATATTTTTGTAATATATATATTTCTTAAGTACATGGGCCAACATAATTTATTTAGCTAATATTTATTTACATAATAAATTTAGCAAATCGTACGGTCCACCCTGCATACTAATCTAATACGCCATCTGAGACATGTGTTCTAAATAATCTTCTTCTTGTCTGGCTGTTATCAAGAAGGCGTAATGTTGTTCGAGTCGGCCGTACATGTCTGGATTTAAGTTAATAATTTTATCCATGTATTCTACTTCACAATGAGAGTGAATATCTTTATTTGTTGCGTTTAAGGGAGCTAACTGCTTGGAAAAGTTTATTTTGAAATTTTTGTATTATATCACGATTAGAAACGCTAGTATTGAATTACATAGTATTAGTTTGTTATCTAATGTTAGCTTACTATATTCAGGTTCTATTTCCTTTCATTTGATTTTTGTATGATTTTTCACGTTAATTTTTTGAAAAAATCTTATTAGTGAGCATCGTCGGAGTGCAGTTTAAACGTTTTAGAGTAAAGTTGATATTGATAGATTTATTTATGTTTACTTTTATTTTCCAATCAGCAATTTTCTATGTCGTTCAGGTGTTTTTGTAATTTACGTGCGGATTTATTACTATCCTTATCTGTCGCCTAAAACTGTCGGTGTCATCAGCGAACGTACAAAGCGTTGTATTAAATCCGCGGTAAATATTGAATAAAATATAGAGCTCCCAATATGATGCCTTAAATATCGGACAATTCCTCCTTTTGTATATATGTAATATATTTAGTAGGTTTTTTTCCCCATATGTTAACTGATACTTTTTATTGTTGTAACCGACATAATTTAACTGTTACGACTATGAAACAAACTATTTTTCGATTATACAAAGTTGGTGCGTCTTCATCTTTCGCTCTGTTTTTCTCTATAAATTTTGATCCAGCCCCTAATGGATCGAGTCGTCTGTTCTGAGAAATTCATCTATTGATAACCGACGTGCTTCGGCCAACGGCGTGACTACTTTCTATCGGATTTACTAGGTTCGGTTTTAATTCGTATTTGTGTCCGATCATAACATTTGCCGCATGATTTAGTTTTCTCGCTTTTATCGTTATGACAAATTATCTATCTTACTTTGTTCCAGCACCTCTCGATTTATTATCTTAGCCGTTCGTCGTATACAGTTTGTTTCGAAGGCTTCTTTTAAGGGCTTATTTAATAGTCGTCGTTGCGATAACGACCTAACTCGATATTTTAAAAGTTCTGTGTTTTGTTTTATTTTTGTTTTGAAACATTCTTAAATTAGAGCTTAAACAATTTTTAATTCGCATTTAGCTCGATGTTCCATATATATATCCGGGCCCATGATTCTCCTGTAATGACTATTCTATTTATATAATCTCCTAAAACGGGAATATCGTAATAGTTGAAATTAAAAGTTGTTTTGTTATAAAAAAAAAAACGACGAATTGTTTTTTTTTCTCAGTTGCAAATATTCGTATATTTTATATATATAAATATATATTATCAGGGCGGAGTTACAACTGCCAGAGGAATAAAATCGATGCAGAAAGTGATCCAAAAATTGATAGAAAGCGATCAAAAACATCGAGAACTGACCGTAACATCCTCATTATCATCATCTTCTTCTTCGACTACCGATGTCGGCAGTCAACAACCTGGTGGTAGTAGCGGGTTGAGCGGCGAGAACGAAAATCTGCTCAACGATTACCATCGGTCCGTTATTATTACTTCGACAACCGGTAGCGTACTTCCTACTTCGAAAACGACTAGCGTTATCGTTAGTAATGTGGCTCAATGTTAGAAAGTTACTACGAGTGATCATCTTACAAAACATCGCATTTATTTATTCGAAAAACATCCGGTCGATCGAGTTTTTCCGCTTCGGATAGAGGACTGGTGAGGTAATAACGGCGCCGATAGGAAGTATTGGAAAATTTTTAGAATTTACGCGTCGAAGATGCTACCGGGGATATTACATTGTAATCGTGTGTATCCCCACGAATTCGATTTAAAGAACGAGGAAAAATGAATTACACATTTTATCATACTCGATGTATACTTTTGGATGCGTTACTATTTTCTAGCTTGAATATCTCGCAAAATACGTATGCTGGACGTTGTTTTCTACTTATTTATCGATTTACAGAAAAAAGAAAAAAAAACGATTCAAAATTACAATTTTTATTCATTATTATTATCGTTAAATACTTAAAATTACGAGCGTGTAATATAATAAAATTTACAAATTGACGTTATTTTATCGAAGGTGAATTTTTAAATAATTATAAAAACCGACAGTTAATTTTAAAAATTGTTATAAACGTTAATTAAAATAATCATAATCAACGTATTCGACGTGGTGACTAAATTTAGTAAATAGTTAATTTTAGTTTATTAATTTATCCAACGACAACTTTATTGTTTCTGGACTGGGATGGAATAAATGACGAAAAACTCGTATTTTGATATATATATATATATATATGTTTCTCCGTATTTTTTACCAATTGGTGACTAATTAATTATTTCAATTCGATCAAATATAAAATTGCACGTTTTAAAATTTAATCAGAATTATAATCTATCTAGAAGCGTAAAATAATATTTCGCGCGCGATATCATTTAAGTTGTAATTTTAACTATGCTCTTTCTACCGAAGGGTTAGTAGTTGCTTATTTTTTCAGATAATTTTCATACACGCTTCTCTTCGCTTGCAGCTGATTATATATATACATACATATATATATATATATATATATATATATATATATATATATATATATATATATATAATATAATATAATATAATATAAAATGACGCGAGAATAAATTATCAATCGGGACGAATTTTAAAATTTCGATAATTAAACCACGGTTGTTTATAACCGTGTTTATTAGTCGTGATGTATACGTGAAATTTTTATGTTAACAAATTGATTATTTTATGGGTTAGTTAAAATATTTAAAAAATTTTGAATATTTACGTATGAATACATTGAAAATTATCTAGAGTTCGCCTAAGAAGCGATATTGTATGATAAAATTTGTAATTTTTTTGATTATGTACGACTGAAAGAGTTTCGACAAATTTTAAAATTTCGAGGACTTAAGACGTTTCGTTTGAATATAATTTTTTTTTCCGTCCGAATAATTTTTCTATTTCCTCGAAATCATCGCGTATTATTATATATCGTATCTGCAGACTGTTCTTCGTCCAATATTTCAGAAAACTTATCTTCGTCATTCACTATGACATCTTAGGTCATGCCCTACCTATGTAGGTTGAAGTTTGTATACGCCCTGATCCACTACGAATTCGATTTAAGGTTTTCGTCCGTATGTTATAATTCAGATCTTTATCCGTAATCAGCATATTCAGTCTTTCAATTCTGTCTGCGTTCAGCGCAAGTTCCGTGTTGCCATAAAATGGATGACGGTTGTCGCGAGACGTTTTCCATTTTTCTTTCTTCGCGGGCACATCTCGCCTAATATTCGTGTAAACGCCTTATTTGTGTCGGTCTTCGACAACTCGTAACTATTCTACACGCTTCATTACGGACAATTATATCAATTGTCCGTGGTGTAGTGACGATTTTTAATTCGATACATTAAATTTATACGCGATATAATTTTATGCGTTCGATTGATAATGACTACTTCTACTAGAAAAAAAAATTCCGATGCGATACCATTGTCACGATTTGTGTAACATATCTTTAATTCAATTCTTTCGGATACGCGCAAAATCTACTTACTTAACATTCTCACCCCGATAATTTCAGCGCCCCAAACTGAATTAACCTCTTTATCGTAGAAAATTATATAACTTATAATATAAGTCACTGTATAAACTTATCAAGTTGTACTTATCCTCCGTGTCTGTAAGACCAAAATTGGCCGTTCACGGTACGTATAAGTTTCGATAATTATATCGGTTAGACTTCGCGACAGTTTTGTAAAATATATCGATTCTCGTAACGGATTACGTTACTACTTAACTTATTTCGACACCGATTCGTTAATGACTCGTTTTTAATAATTTTTATCTGAAAAAAAAATGCTGTTCGATCAAAATGGAAATTTTCATTTAAAAGAATTTTTCGTAAAAAAAAAAAAGACCGCCCACACGATGAACACGATGATACCGTTAAATCTTGATCGAATGTAACGTAGCGTGTATACTATATCGCGTGAATTTACATATCTTCGCGAATTTTTACACTGTTCTCGCGTAGGCTTATAATAATAATAATAATAATAATAAAACTCAATTAGATATATAATAATAAAATTAACGATAACTAAAAGTATAAGCCCATATTCTGAGCAATGCTTATTCACGCGATCTTGGATAATTCTGTCGCATCGTTCATTATGTGCGTAAATTTAGTTATCCAGTCTTCACATTTCAAAAATTACCTATCTCTTCTGCCGTTATTCTTAATAATCTAATTTTTTATCCTATACCGTCAATCTCGCAATATGTTCAGCCCAATCCCACTTTTTTCTCTTACATTCATGAACGAAGTTTACCGTATTTTTAAATTTTTCACCGATATTTTTCTAATCCTGCTTTTTCGTCGAACACTTATACATCGTCATCATCGTAATGAACCGAATCATATTTCTCTTTTCCTGTTTTATTTCTTCTTCCTATGTCTTCCTTCAATCTTTCCTTGCATTGGAAGCAAAAATATTCCTCCTTATCTGTTCTTGTGCTCCACATACTTCTTTTTGTTTCTCAGTATATCTTCTATCAGCGTCGTGCTCTTAATTCCACTTCTCTGGAATATTTCCATATTCGTTATCATTCACATTTCGAATGCGTGTATTCGTTTAATGCTTTCCGCATTCAATACGTAGTTTGCAACCGACATTATGTAGCACTGATTTACTATGTTTTTTATTTCTATTTTTAACTTTCGATCTGTTAATATTATTATTTTTACATTGGAATACGCGACCTAATTCCTGGATGTCTCTGCCGTCTGTTGTGAACAGAGAATACCTGAATCCTTTAACTGATTCGATTGTTTCATTTCCTTATTCATTCCATTCTAACTACTCTCCGGTTTTTTTCTTTTCCATTTTAGTTGCGGACCACATATTTAAGCTACATGTCAGCGTTGGAAACACACGCGACTATCGAATATTTCACTTTTCGTTCTAATATTAAACGAACCTTTAAATATACATTTTAGAGGTATGTACCTTTACTTTAGTCATATTTCTCAATTTCATTCTTTGCCGTAAATAAACTATTTCTATCCGTGTAATCGTTAAAATTGTCGAATTTATTTTGGTATTAGTTTTAAATTTATTTCCCTTCAAATTGTTTTTAGTTGATGCCAATTTGTTTTATTATTATTATTATTATTTTAATGAAAAGAAATCCATATATCTTAGTAGACATTTTTATATAATAACGATAAAATGCGAGAAAAAAACCGTTTTTCTTCCGCGTATTAAAGTTTAAGATATCCGAGTATATATATATATATATATATATATATATATATATATATAATTTTTTTTTTTTGGTGTGGGGGAAAACTTAAAATCGAAGTATTCACGCCAGTTAATAATTCGCTTTTATGACCGAGATCTGATTTTTTTTTTTAACTTAATAAGAATAAGAACCTGCGGTAGATTGTTTTGAAAAAATAAGTACTTATCTCTCATTCCATAAATATATCGATGTCCGTTTAGTAGAATACGTAAACAAACCTCGGTAATTAGGTTACCATTTTATGTAGAAAATGTTTTATTTTCTAAAAATGAAAGAATATGTGTGTATATACATATTTCTCGAGTCGTTACGTTATTATTATATTTTATAACGACGATGTGGTTTTTTTGTGTGTTATTTTGTGATTTTTTTGAGTTCTATTTTTTGGATTTCTCCGCTTAATTATCGGTTATTCTTTTCGTTTTTTTACTGTTTCGATTTTAAATTGTTCGTAGAATTAAATATTGAAAAAAAACCTCGTATTTGCACGACGATAATATGCGTGTAATTATTCGTGTTGACCGTTTCAGTTACGTATAACCCCGTGTACGTGGAATTTTAAAATTATGTATTTTTCGTGTGATCGCGAAATATCTGAATTTTCTAAGAAGATTTATATGAAACGCGTTGAAAATCGTCTAGCGTCGTTTAAAAAGCCGTGTCGCGTAATAAACAGCCAATGTATGAAATTTATAATTTTGCCTCGTGCGACTGAAATGGTTACGATTTATGGGCTTTTTATTTATTTATTTATTTATTTATTTATTTGAATAGTATGCGGAAAAAAGCAAGGCTTTAATTTCTATTTTTTGATAATATTTTCGTTGTTTTTTTAATTTACGTTGGCATCGGACGTGTATTATGTATTATATAATAACTTAGGTTTATTAGCGAAACTCTTGTATTAGTTTGTTTTTTTTTTAAAAAAAAGATTAAAAATTTCACGACGTTCATTAAAATAGAATTAAAAACTTTTATCGATCGACTGTATAGTAACACGTTCGATTAATATAAAATATCGTATTAACAGTATTATAATTATGTATAATAATAATAAAATCAATTGTGTAATTTAAATTGTTTAAAAACTTATTAATATAAAATATTCGACATACTATCGTAATAAATTTAATTTTATAACTTTTAGAAAGTTATTTATCTTATTTTATAAATTAATCTTTTTTTTTTCTTTAATTTGAATTTGACAAGTTTAGGTCCTTGTTACCCGAATGAGATATACTGTCGCAATTTATTTTTAAACGTAATTATATTAATTTTTTCTTTCGGCGGGGTATTGAACGGCACATTTTGAGAATATATATATATATATATATATATTATACGCGTCTAGTCTAAAATAAAACAAAACGATGAAAATTAAATTAATTGCGTACAAATTGTTTTTTTAAATAGACATTTAATTGATTAATTAATTTTCTTATCGGGACGTGTATAGTAAATAATAATTTAAATCGCGTGAAGCGCCTGTAATTATTGTAAAAAAAAAAAAGTTTTCATTTCGTTTATTCTATAGAACGATTATCTCGAAATGACCCATGTTTGAATTAATAAATTTTTTTTGTATTTGTTAATACATTTTTTCTTTATTGACACGCGGAAATACAATCCCGCGCGTATATAGCTAGAAACGAATTAGACGAATTTAGTGAGCGTAAAAATGATGCACCACCGCGCTGATTAGTGATACCCAAGTTAAACTATTGAACAGATAAATTCAAGACTGTCAAAGCAGAACGTTCGCTGGGGCAACACTCATGAAGTTATCGGTAACACGTTGATGTGGCTACATAATCCTGGATATATACGTGTAACAGCTTTAAAGAAAAAGAAGATGTGTATGTGAAACGACAAAATTATGACGTCGCGCCACACTAACTCCTAAAAAATTAACATTGTTTTAACTTCCTCCTTCTTTCTCTCTCTCTTTATATATATATATATATATATATATATATGTGTGTGTGTGTGTGTCTGTATACTAAACACAAACACAGATATACAACTAAGTTATATATATAAAAATAAATAAAAAGAAACAAAGATGGAATATATACATATTTCATATTTCGATTCATACATAGATATATACGCAACAGTTAAGTGATATGTATACGAGTATATTGAAAATTATACATTCTCTCTCTCTCTCTCTATATATATATATATTAATTCAAATAAGTGGGGGAAACTAGTCAACGTAGATCAAAAAGGATAGAAATGTGGAATTATTAAAGGTCAACAATGTTCAGACCAAAAATCTCGAGTTGTAGCAAAGGGAATATAACTGTCTCTAGTTCTGGACGACAGCAAACTTTAGCAACATCGACACCTTTAAATGTGTAGTAAATAACTGGATGGTACTCCATATTGAGACAACGAGTGGACAAATAAACTTATTACTATCATCAGAAAATTACACATTCTTCCGTTCGAGGTGGGAACATATATATGTATATAGGTGTGTTCTATCTCTACCGGTTTATGTGATCACACCAACGGTAAATTGGAACGAAGGTTAGTAGTTATCGTAAATAATTTCGATATTTCTTTTGCAACGATACGTGTGTACGAGTATTACGTTTCATCGATGACGTCATCGTAATCTGTAGATTGTTGCGTTTGTAGGGGCGGTGCGACTTCTAATCCAAGTTTAGCCAGTATTCCTGAAACATAAACATTCATTAATACGTATTTACGCAATTCATCATAATACGGAGGAGATAGCAATATGCAAAGGGGTTGGTCAGACAAAGGTTATATCTTGTTCCCAATTTTCTTTAATATATACTTATTTCGAACAAAATATTGAACTAATTTAAAGGAAGTACTATGCGACAGACAATTGAAGATTGGAACAGCGGAATAATCATTGTAGGAAGGAAAACGTGTAATTTACGATACGCGGATGATACTGTGATTTTAGCGACAAACGAGCTAGAACTGGTAACATTTCCGACGCGAATAGAATATTTTAGCATGAAAGCTAATTTGATACTAAATCGTGCCAAGTGCACCATAGTTATTATCGACAAGACGGAAGAATTGCCTGCGGCATTTACATCGGTATCTGATAAAAATAAAAAGATGAAACCACATATCTGGGAACGTACATCACTAATAACAAAAATGATGAAAGTGAAATCAAGAGGTGAATCGGAATGGCCAAAAGCGCTCGAACAAGATTAACAGTCCCATCTCAAGAGGTTAACAGTTGTTCAAAATTCTTGTTTGAGAACAATAATAGGAGGCTTTTGTATCAACTCCTACTTTTGTACTAGAGGCTGGAACTCTTCTTCCTCCCTTGGAATTAAGGTTCACCTTGCTGGCAGATAGATTCCTTCTAAAACGAGTGGATAGTTCTAGAGGTTCTATCTTTAATCTTTTCAGACACGTTAACCGACATTGGAGATGTGTCCCACATAAAATCCCCCGCTTAGCTGACAGAACTCAGACTTGGCTACCTTACGCTGACCATATTATACCTAATTTTCTCCTCAAATATTCAACCATTCCCTACAAGTGTGGTTTTTTAAAGATCGGTATTGACACTACATGTTTTTCTTCACTACCCCAAATGAAAAGTTTATTTTTATCAATCACCGCTAGCTTATGGCTAGATCACATGTTAGTTTTTACAGATGGTTCGAAAAATACAGTATCCCAACTCACTGGTGCAGCATTTCATATTCTTAATTTAAATTACAGCAAACTGTTTAGATTCCCTAAATTTTGTATTGTGTTTACATCAGAGGCTTTTGCCATTCTCAAAGCCATTCAGTATATCAGAGGTAATGGGATCACAGGGAAAATATTAATAGCAAGTGACTCTCTTAGTGTTCTTAAAGCCCGGAAGAAACCTAGGTTACCCTACCATAGGGACTACATTCTGTTATCTATAGTAGAAAATTTAGTTTATTTATACAACAAACATGCCCTGGTATTTTTCGTTTGGGTTCCCACCCATGAGGGTATTCAGGGTAAAGGAGTATGTGATCGGGCTGCAAAACTTGGTGCATTGGAGGGTATTCTCATTCCGAGGGTTCCCTCCTGTTTAGTAGCATCCGCTCGAGCAGACCTTCTTCATCGATGGAAGTTTATGTTTTGTAAAAGACGGTTTAACTTTTATAGATCCATCCAACCTAACCTCCCTTCCACATCCATTCTCGCTCTTACGCCTCCTAAAAATCTCTCAGCTCGACTTTTCTTTTCAATCCTGGTCAGACTTCGTTCCAACCACAATTGCCTTCCTAGCCATTTGTACTCTATCAATCTAACTCCATTTTCATACTGCCCTGTGCATGCGAGAAATATAGCCGATGCTAATCATGTGATTTTTGCTTGTGATTTGTACCTTTATTAAAAAAAATTTACAATTAAATATTAACCCCCCCCTACTCGGTGGCTTACTTATTAGTCCTGAATAACAATGATATCCTCACAGCTCTGGCCACCTACGTCCTTATTTCTAAAATTAGTCTTTAAGTCGTTTTTTTCTTTTTTTCTTTTTTTTTTTTGAATTTTTAACAGTGCACACAATGGGTAATTTTAGTTATTAAGCCCAATTATTGTAAATAAATAAAAATAAAGATCATTATATAAGAATATTGGAGAGTATTAAATCGAAATTATTTTCAGTTTCAAAATAAATATTATAATAGTGGTTTAATTATGGGATCTCCATTATCACCCATTTTAGCTGATATTTATATGAACAAATTAGAGAATAACATTAAAAATAATAATATATTTAGAAATAATGTTAAATTATGGAAAAGATATGTTGATGATATCTTAATAATATGGAATAATAATAATGATAATATTTTGAATAATTTTGTATCTAATCTAAATAATTATAATAAAAACATTCAATTTACATTCGAAATAGAAGGTAATATAATAAATTTTCTAGATTTAAAAATTAACATTATTAACCAAAAAATTGATGTAGATATATACAGAAAGCCTACACAAACAGATGAAAAGGTCA
This sequence comes from Coronaproctus castanopsis, assembly GCA_032883995.1. Lineage (NCBI taxonomy): Eukaryota > Metazoa > Arthropoda > Insecta > Hemiptera > Monophlebidae > Coronaproctus > Coronaproctus castanopsis. The sequence continues at coordinate 76,997,880 of CM065052.1, read as the reverse complement.
CAGTTATTGTGTATCTATTTTTCATTTTACACTTATAAATTTGTGATCTTAAATTTATATTTTGTGTTTTTATTTTTAAATCTTTATTTTTATTTTAATTTAAATATCACTCGATAATGGCGTAATTGCCGAAAAGCTTTGTGATTTTTTAAGAAAATAAACGTTTAGTGATTTTAACTAATTTTTGTGATTAAAATGAATTACAATTCGTTGTAGTTACCGCCGTGTGTGATGATTACGGAGTGTAGCTGAATGTTTCACAAACAAAATATAAAAGACAAGAAGTCACTTACAGGACCATTGATGGATACTTAATTGCAAAATAAATGATCAATGAGACACATAAAGAGAGATAAAAATTCGAATTGGAAAAGCTAGAAGCGAATTGCTAAAAACTAAAGCAAGTATTATGTAGAAGAAATATAGTAACAGATTTGACAATAAGATTGATAAAATGTTACATATTGTTTGTATTGTTGTACGATTGTTAAAGCTGGGTAATCACAAAAGCGATGGAGCGAAAATTGGATTTTGGATTGTGGTTATACCGTAAAATACTTCGCATAAAGTGGGCAGATAAAGTACGTAAAAGTGCTACAACGTATTAATAAAAGCGAGTAGGTTGTAAAAAAAGTCAAGTATCGTAAACTGAAGTATTTTTGTCGTGTAATGCGATACCCAGAACGATACAGCCTGTTGCTCTATAGGTTAAAAAATTACAGGAAGTATACTACGGGAAGAAAAAAAAGACAGCCGGGATTTACCAGTGATAAGTTTGTTCCGAGCAGTTTTGGACCGACGTAGGGCTGTCAGCATGTTAGCCAACATTCGATAACGAATACAGCACTATATTAATAACAAATAATTTACAAAATGGGCTATTTCAGAGAGAAAAATGGTTGAGTTCATAAAACGATTCGCAGTTAAATATTGAGGTTTTGGATCTAAACCGAAATTAGTGTAAGTCCATTCGTTGTTAATAATTATTTTACTGAAAATACATTTTTCAATATTAAAAACAACCGTGAAAGTTTAAAAATTTTATGAAATTATAAGAAGGTCTTACGTAATAAACCACGCGAACTCGATATTACCGATAGTTATGTCCAGAACACACCCAGCCACAGTTCATACCTGAAACGTTCGAACGGCCTCAGTTGGGTATGAGCGTAATCAGTAACTCCTGGCCAACTTTTGCACGAAGTTACCAATGCGTAGTGTGTGTACGTTCGTTTTTTTTCGTTTTGTCGACGGAAAAACAGACTAACGAATTTAAATTAATTTTTGTTTTAAACTCCAAAAGACTCGTGCGAAAACTGATAAAAGACTTATGTAGGCGGTTTAATCAGTAGATAGTGAATCTCGTTCGTGTCGACCTTTGACAGCAGTAACATCGGATAATCGTGCATGATATGCGATTTAAATTATCGTGGTCGACTGTGCGTGAACTACGAGATGATCTTGGAATACTAAAAATTACTACTCGTACAATCTTAATCGAGAATTTGGGAATGACTCGGACATGTGCGAAATTCATTCTAAAATTGATAACGGCAAAGTAGAAGAACCTCTGCCTTGAAATCGTTCGGAAAACTTGGAAATGGTTTCCGATGATGAAATTAGAGACACACGATTGGTGGGTTTATTGATAGGATCCCGAAACTAAATAGCAATCTTCACGGTGAAAGCATCACGGCCGAAAAAAGTACACGTCATTAAAGTAACATCCTATTGTACATTTTTTTTTTCGAATATAAAATGGCTATAATTAGATGCATTACTTATGTACAACGCATGTGATCGCGCATATGGTGTCGTACGGAATAGGTTAACATTCCCTTCTAGTTCAGAGTTACACGGCCATGTAAAACTTTTTGGGCTGCTGCGAGTTGTAATCGAAACTTTGTTTTACCAACTGTGTACGTATATCGAACTAAAATTTTATGAAATGATTAATACCTTTAGGAATATAGTAGGTCAAATTATCATTCGGTAAGGTCTTTTTCATTTCCAAAGCTAGCTGATTAGCCGTATTCCAATCATTATTTTTAGTACAGCGTTCTATCATGACGGAATAAACATCGCCTTTCCGCACAAACTCTAGTTCGCTGTTTGACAATATAGCGCGACATTGCAACAGCGTCTGGTTGTCGTTTCCATTTTCTAGTTGCCTATCGGAAAATCGAATACATTTTTTTTAGCGTTATTGTATATACATATATATATAGGGTGTTTCATAATTGACGCTAGTGAAAATGGAAAAAATTATTAAAAATATGATAATGTATTTTGTCAAACCTCGTAGTCCATAATACACTTCGAAAATGATACCCGTCATTTTCCAAGCAGAGTCGAATCTTCCTCAATGTCACAACAGAAATTTGAGATATTTCATTCGGTTTTTTTTTTTTGAGCTGTACGGTATTTACGACTGAGGTTTCATAAATTTTATTTCTTAAATGACACCACAGGAAAAAATCTAATTGGGTGAAATCGTGAGATCTAGCTCTGACCAGTGATGTTTTGCCTTTTGTGAGATGATTCTGTGTCCAAAAAATTCACTCTATTCTGTCGATACATGCGCCCTCGCACCATCATGTTGTAAATAGACAAAATGCTTATCTTCAAACAGTGCAACAGAATGTTGAACGATTGAGTTCAGTATTAATGATTTGTGTAAAGAAAATTAGTCCAACAATGTTTTTCCTGCTAATTTCCTCTGGATGTAATGTTGTTTCCCTATATGTGTGCGGATTTCCGGTTGACCAGATTCCGTAAGTTTGTTAGTTCACATAACTTGAAAGATGAAACCATGTTTCATCGCTAAAGAAGTATAAATCGAGTACTGTTTGCGTACAACGTGTATTAGAAAAGCTACTGGCAAAATGCATGCCTGTGTAATCAACTGGTTTCAATACATGATTCACCGAAATACGGTATGGATCACTTTATTTACACTCCTGTGTATACTCTATTACTGCTATCTAAATCAAATGGTTTCCGATTTTTAATATCATGAACATATTCTTCCAATTATTCACAGAAGCGGAATAATTAGTCACTTGAAACTGATTATACGAGGAACAACAACACATTCGTCATCAGCTAGTTTTTTTTTTCCATAGCGCACTGCAGAAAAATTTCTTCAGCTTTATTTAATGAGAAATCGATCATAATTATATAAGATGACCCAGAGAAGATGGACGGTTTTGTATTTTTAATAACTCAAAAACTATCCGACCAAAAGTTTCGAATGAAACTTTATTTAAAAATAGGAAAACGAGAGATTAGTTTACAATCATTTGTCAAACACAATATCGTTCAGATGACCACCATTTGCAATGATACATTCATTCGATCTTTTTACAACATTTTCGAACATGGATCGGTCAAATCTGGCGAGCGCGGCGCCTAAGCGATATCCGTGTGACGCGACAATACACGGTTATCAAACGCTTCTTTCAGTACTGCGAACGTTCCTGTCGAACAGTGATACGTCGCACCATCTTGTTTAAACCATGTACGACGCAGACAATGACAGGGAAGCAAGAATCTGTTTATCATCTTGATATGGCGTGTTCCGTTGACACAATACCAATGAAAAAATAAGGCACCACCATTATCCACTTTGTGTACTTATATATATATTTTTAATCAGAGATCGATTTTTGTCGAGGACGCTCCTTACTATGTCAGCAATGATATGTTACACCATGATCTGCAAGTATCTATAATCACACAGGTTTAGCAGAATAAATACCAAACATTCTTTGGCAAATGTTCTAACCATCCAAACTCTCAATCTATATGTCGACACTGCCAGATAATCCGGTTCGAAGACTAAATCGGCGAATGCACCGAGACGTACTTACGAACTCTGCGTCTGCAGAGTGATCTAAGGTTGTACAGATCAAGACATTGCTGTTGTAGCATAATTCAAAGTCGACAGGTTGTTTATTGAAACGGAGGCTGCATATCGTGTCGTACTTTAACACACGTTTAACTGAACTCACGTGTTTATTGTCTATTTGTACAGGTGCGCACATTAAGGGGGGGTCACATAATCATATTTAAATCGCGATCACTTTTATTATAAAACAAGAAAAAAAACTCGTAATTTATAATTAATTTCTATTAAAATGATTTTTCTAAATAGTTTAATAAAATTAACGACGTTGCTTTGTTTATGCACGCCCATCGAAAGAAAATTTAAAATTAACTAAAAAAAAAAAAAAAAGGAAAAAAAAACGATTTTATATGCATACGATAACGTCTTTTAAAAAGCCTACATTATAAATACATCATCATCATCGTCGAACGTCGTACCCATTTTATTTTTACGTACAAAATGGGCTACTAGCATCGAAGGCGCTAATTATACGCAACGCAGGTATCAGATGTTATACGAAGTGGGTTGCCAGTGCCTCCTAAGTGATAATTAAGAATTAGATAACGATAAAAAACTTTGTAAAAAATTTTTTACGTCGCGAAGTTGGTTTTGAATCGTCGACCATTGAATTGACATAGTCGAGCTCTCCAGCGACTATGATACTCGCTTTAAAAATAACGTATACGCTTAATCGTTAGACGATATTTATGATGGGACTTATTATAGTTGGTCATAGACATCGTCGATTACGCGATAAAATTTTCGGTATCAGAAATTTTCGATTATCCGTAGGTCGCATCCATAATTCTCTGACAGGGCCCTACAGTAAAAAAACCCCGGAAAATTTCTTCTTTCGTTAAATCCTACTGTGCATGGATTTAATAGCCATTTTTTTCGGCTCGAATATATGTACGTCGTATATGTCGGAATAGTGATAAACACTAGTGCATTTTAGTAGTCGCACTTTATAAAATATAAACACTCTTTAGTTAGTATATATATATATATGTGTGTGTGTGTGTGTGTATATAATGAATTTTCATACTTTCGTATTTCCAAGAATCGTTTAATGGAATTTATTTTCTTGGCAATTTGTTCCAATAAGTGTCCATATTGATCCGGATTTTTGTTTAAACAGCGCGATGCTTCGTTGAGAGCGGTCAAACTTTTCTCGTAATTTCCATAGTCGTCTATTTCCGTCTAAAACGTAACAATCCATATATATACATCTTATATATTTAACGAACAATTCTTATATATGTATATATATATATATATATATATATATATATATATATATATATATATATATATATATAGGATGGTTCACTTGTTGAAGGTGTTCTTTTCCATAAATACCGTGTTAAACTTTTTACTGCGTTAACAACAGCAGCCTGAACTCGCTCGTGACAATGTGTTCCAGTTGGATAGGCGAGTATTCGGGGCCTTAAAACTGGGTATTTTTCGACTAAGTAAACCCTAAGAGAAAATCGTGCAGGAGGAAACGGGAAACCACTGTATTAAATTCCCTAGTCAGATGTGGCACGTGAAGAATTTGATAGAATGTATACATGGAATGCTCTCTAACGGGAGCATTAAACAATAGGCGGTTCACTGAAGTAATGCAGTCTAACTCGATGCCTTCCACGGTACGAAACTCGTTTGACGCATGTACTATACAATACAAAAGCAGGAATAAAATCATTGGATGAAAAGACAAAGAACAAGATATGTGATCTAATAAAAGAAATATATGAAAAAACGAGCAAGATAATGTTAATTTCTAAAAAGAACGGTACAACAAAATGTGATGATCATAAAATGATAAATCTGCTTCCATACACATCAAAAATTATAACAAAAATCTTGCATTAAGTGAAGAACAATATGACTTTAGAAAGGAAAAAGGAACTAGAGAAGCAATTCTAGGTTTGATAATCGAAAAAAGGATAAAAATTGACAAACCAGTATATTTGGCTTTCGTAGACCTGGAAAAGGCTTTTGATAGATGTAATTGGAATCTGCTAATAAGCGCACTGAAAAAACTTTATACCAATAAAAGAGAAATATAGCTTATAGATACTCTACATAGAAAATAAATAACGAAAATTAATATAAAAAATACAGAAAGAGAAGTAAGAATAAGGAAGGTAGTAAGACAGGGATGTAGCCTGTCACCTACCCTATTCAATGCATATTTGGATAATGCATATTTGGATCAAGAAATAAAACAATGAAAAGAGGAATGTAACAATGGAATAACTGTTGGAGGAATGAAAGTAAACCTATTTATGTTTTCAGACGATATAGTTGTGATTGCAGAAAGCGAGCAAGATTTAAATAATTCTTTGCAGAAAATGAATCAAATTTTACAGCTGCATAACATGCACATAAATAAAAATAAGACAAGGGTTATGAGATGCAGCAGAAAAATATGTCGACAAACAAATCAATATAACAATAGACGGGGAAATAATAGAGCGAATAAAAAGACAAAAATACTTAGGCAGACTTATAACAGAAGACGGTACAAGCAGACAAGATATAAAAGAAAGAATCGCAATGGCGAAGGTAGCTTTTATGAAGAAGAAAGGACTACTGACATCAAAAAATATCAAAACAGATATAAAGAAAAATTTTACTAAAACATTTGTATGGAGTATACTACTTTATGGATCAGAAAGTTGGACGATTGATAAAACAATGCAGAAGAAAATAGAAACATTTGAAACCTGTTGGAGAAGAATGGAGAGGATAAAATGGACAGATAAGTCTTTAATTTAATTAATGAAGAAAAAAATCTGATGAAGAAACTAAGAGAAAGAAGAAACAAATGGATCGGTCATGTACTCAGACATAATAAGTAGTTAACGTAAATAATTGAAGGATCGCTAGAAGGGAAAAGAACAAGAGGAAGGCAGGATTATATTAAACAAAGAGATATAAAAGCTACATGCTATAGAAACATGAAGAAAATGGAGATTTCCAGAAAATTCTGAAAGATAACTGTCCACCAAACGGCCCGTTCGCGTGCTACGAGGAACGTTTCTCCTTGCGTGAAACACCTCGGCAGTGCGTGTGCGGTGCCGGTGCGTGCACGGTCGCCCACTTGTTGAACGCACAAACAGATGTGCCTAGAGGAACTTGCCGCCGAGCAACTTCGGCCAGGGAGAATGCATTCGGTCGGTATCGTCAAATTATGGGCGTGCCGGCCGAGAGCTGGACAGATTTCTTCCGTCAGAAATCTACCTGGTCCACCGGCCAACAGCTTGTGCGCATTCTTTATAGAATAGCGCTAGAAAGCGGGAACGAAGTATGCGCTGTACAGCCCTATGGGGCCGCAAACTCGACACCCGAGATGAACTCGTCCAGTACCTGACAAGTCGCGCGTGCGCTTCTTAGTTGGGGGACAGTAGCTCGGTCTCTCGAGTTTCACTGAACGATGGTAATCGTTTTTACCGGCCCGGACTTCGGACCCGGGGAACATGCCGGTAGGTGAAGAGTTGGACGGTGACAGCTGCCGCGATACCTCAGTCGCGCCACCGAATACATCGGGCTGGAAGCTGTCTTGACGGTCTCTGGAAGGAACGGGTCGGTGGTATAAACTTAACGGGACTTGTCCCGGCGTTGAGGAACACCGGCTCGGGGAAGGTGGAGGGCCTTCCAGGTAAATATTAAAAATTTACTGTCCACCAATCTTGATGTAAGATTGAGGAATGAAGAAGAATATATATATATAATATATATATATATATATATATATATATATATATATATATATATATATATATATATATTAATTCAGATATTTCATGTCAAGCAGAAAATATATGTAATGCTGTTAGCATTAAAATTGTATATATCATATGGAGAACAACGTGACTGTAAGGGTTAATAGAGTTCGTGACAGATCCTTGTTACATCTGTAATGAGAATATATATATATATATTGCAAATAATGTAATTGGCCCCACTGCTTAGATTTTTAATGAATATATAAATAAATAAATATATTAAATTAATAAATTACGGAATAACAAAATAAACAGGGATAGTTTAACCGATAACAAGAATTAATACCAAACTTGAACGTTTTGTATACCTGCGCACAAGATACATAAAAGTTTGCCAGCAAGTGCGGAGCTTTGCCTTTGATGTAAAAATTAACAATATGTTTCAAAAGTTCAGGTTGCGATTGCCAGTCTAGCGTTTGCAGATAATTAGCGGCCATTACGTATATATCTCGTTCTCTGGATACATTTGCAAAAAAAATAATTTTTTCTGTATCACCAGATTTTAGAAGCGCTTTCATCGCGTTTTCCTGTGTATACGAAAGGAAAAAAAAATAATCAAAACGAATATTAAAATTTTGAAAATTTATAAAATTTTCAAAAAATTTATTAAGTTTAAAAAATTCGAAAAGTTTTAAAAATGTTGCTTATATCAACCTAAGTCATTTATTGATTTTTAAGTTTTATCTCTTACACTGTGATAAAAATGTGGTAAGGGACGAATGTATAATTTTGTTTATATAATTTTCGAAAGTAATTATCGTTATTACTTTGCTCATAAATCAGGCAGCTAATCCAAGATATGCGACGAGCAAGAAATCGTTGAATATAACAATTTACAATCACTCAAGAAACCTTTTGAAACGAGCAATGAGTCAATATAAACAACACTCATTTCAACAAGAGCTTCGCATCTTAAATACTGCAGATAATTCTCTATGGCGCACTACAAAAAATATTTTAAAAATCACAATGTAATTTCTCCGATTATAACGAAAGAAGGCAATTGGTTAAAATCAAGCTCGGATATGGCACAATATTTCGCTAATCACATGGCCAATGTCTTCTCAGCGCATACATTTACGAACATAAATTTTGCGAAAAAAGAAATAAGGCACTTTCTGCCCCACTTCAGTTATCAGTCCGATTAAGGACTTTTTCACCAAAAGATGTACAATATGAAATAAAGCACCTACCATTAAGAAAGTCACCTGGTGAAGACAGAATAACTGGTGAATTACTTTGACATATTCCAAATCGCATGATATTACTCCTTACATACATATTTGATGCGATTGTTAGAATATCATACTTTCCCGATAAATGGAAAAAATCCATACGTATCATGGTTTTAAAACCTAACAAACTGGAAAGTCATGTCATGTCATAGAGGCCCATTAGTCTCCTGAACAGCTTATCTAAACTTCTGGAGAAGTTAATAAATTAATCTGATAATCGAGCAGAGGAAAATAATTCCGAATCATCAGTTCGGTTTTAGGAGGAATCACTCTATCGTGCATCAGTGTCATCGATTAGTCGATGCCATAACATGTTGCTTACAAAGGGGTATTTACTGTTCTGCAGTCTTCCTCGATGTAAGTCAAGCATTTGACAAAGTCTGACATTCAGGACTAAAATACAAAGTCATTTTTGACTTTTGAATACTACCTTATCTAGACAAAGTGCGATATAACAATGAGTTCTAAGAATGGTGCAAAATCGCAGCCTCAGTTCCATAAGGAAGTATCTTGGGTCCTGTGTTATATTCAATATATAAAGCTGATATCCCAACATCTGGATATTCAAGCATATCGAGATATGCAGATGATATAGCAATCATCGCCCGACACACAAATCCTAGATTGGCATCACAGCTAACAAAATTTCATTTACGAATTCTTGGCAAATGGTCTACAAAATGGCGGATTAAGATCAATCCATGTAAGTCGGTATATGTAACATTTACATTAAACAAACAAATTACAGTTCAAAGGGAGTATCATAAAACAGCAGCAGACTGTGAAATACCTAGGCATAAACTTAGACCAAAGGCTAACCGAGTCACCTCATATTACGAATGTTAAAAAGAAGTTAAATACTCGACCAAATAAACTTTATTGCTTAATTGGTAGAAACTCTAAAATGTCGCTAGAAAATAAGCTCTTGCTTTACAACGTAATAATAGCACCGATTTGGACATATGGTGTAGAACTATGGGGCTCATCTGCGAAAAGTAATATCTGTAAAATCCAACAATTCCAATCGAAGGCACTTCGAATTGTATGTAACGCTCCATACTATGTAAGTAATGATACATTACACAAGAATCTGCATGTACAAACTGTTGAAGAACCTCACAAAATGACGTACAGCAGATATAACAACAAATATAAAGATCATGTCAATCCGCATTTTAACAAAGCTGTACAATCTCATTCTACCGGATAATTCACCAAGACGTCTTATGCGTAATTAAAAACAAAAAAAATCTTTATGCAAAAGATATTGGTTCTCTTATGATATTAATTTAGCGATGGCATGCTACTGTATTTACTGTTTGTATATAAATTTTATATTGTCCGATGTTGTTAATTGTTTTTATTTTATTTGCTATTGTTATTATATGTCGATTATGTTATACAATTTTCTCACTTTGTAAATTGTGTAATATATAAATTTGTATATATTTTTATAATTTTACGTTTTATATTCGCTCGATAATGGCTTAACGGGCGAAAAGGTTTGTTTTTTTTTTCATTAAAAAATTCGCGATTTTAACAGGTTTTGTTGTTGTTTATTTTTTAATAATGACACCAAGACGTCTTATGCGTAATTAAAAAAAAAAAATCTTTATGTAAAAGATATTGGTTCTCTTATGATATTAATTTAGCGATGGCATGCTACTGTATTTACTGTTTGTATATAAATTTTATATTGTCCGATGTTGTTAATTGTTTTTATTTTATTTGCTATTGTTATTATATGTCGATTATGTCATACAATTTTATCACTTTGTAAATTGTGTAATATATAAATTTGTATATATTTTTATAATTTTACATTTTATATTCGCTCGATAATGACTTAACGGGCAAAAAGGTTTATGTTTTTTTTTTTCATTAAAAAATTCGCGATTTTAACAGGTTTTGTTGTTGTTTATTTTTTAATAATGATTGAGGTAATAATTCGAATAAATTTTTATACAGTTCTAATTCGAATTCGTGTTTAATGAAAGAGAACACAGATTAGAAATAAGAAAAAATTTTACATCAACTGTTTCCATCCACAAATCGTACCTTATTACCGGCTTGCGTATATTTCTTAGTAGCCAGATGGTAATTAGCTTGTAATAAGGCGTTTTCCGCTAACTGATTTAACACCGTCACGCGATTCGGATCATCCGTATCCGGCGTCAATAATTCCGCCAATTCTTCGGTAATGTTAATACGATATTTCACACATAGCAATATAGCCGTTTCGTACTATTTCCCCAAAAAATAACCCCCCATTAAAAATAATAGCTAATTAAGTAATAATATAATAATTTAAATTAAAATTTATTTCAAATTTTTGTTTGATTCAAAATAAATCAGATAAATAAAATAAAACGCCTACACGGAATAATGCGCGATTAGAAAAATACATTCTGTTGTTTACTAACGGCATTCACACACGATCACATACATACACACTTGCAATTCTCATCTAAACATAACATAAAACTTTTAATCAGTCAATTTTTAACATATAATAATAAGAACACACTTTGTGCATCAATCCCGGTTATGCGCTCATTTGCGTGAGCACCAGATTTCCAAATTAATGTTACTTAATTACAATGTACTAGTTGCTACATATATACTTATACTGCATACCTAGAGCAGAGAGGTACGTCAGGAATTCAAATAAATTAAATATAACATAGAATTAACGAAACATATAATAGAAAATAGATTGTAGGACAAATAGAAGATGTAACATATATATATATATATATATATATATATATATATATATATATATATATATATATATATATATATATATATATATAATATTAGTGTATGTTAGTGCGGGTCGTCGTTGTCATTCAACGATGGTTAACCGACGAAACGTATATAGAGACGATGTTTGGAAATTTTAGAGGATATACATACCGAAGGAAAAAGGTAGAGTTTAATCGATGGGTTGATTAGCCCTTCCAATTACAAAATTTTAACACGAAATTACAAATTTTATACGAGTGTTTATCATACAATACACTACTTCTTAGGGAACCATAGATAATTTTCAATGTTTTTATATAAATATTTATAAAATTGAGACGTTTCACGTCAACCAGGAATTGAACAATTTGGTTAGCATATTAAAATTTCATGTACCATATAGTGGTCATCATGACTGAAGGGGTTAAGGAAAGTAGTATGTTACAATTTTGCCCTATATCATCGACTACCGGGGATTTTGACATATAACACAGAAAATTATATTATTAGAATTATAATTATTAACAACTCTAGTATAGTCAGCAACAATATTCAGTCGCCCACTGATTCTACCTGGAGAGGTCAAATGATTTGGTTCTTCATCTGAATCTGCGATCGTCGGGATCTTGTCCAGTATCGGAGGTGCACTGTCGAGTAACATTTTATGTTCCTAGTACTTGACGTATGTATTTATAAATCAATCTTGTTCGTGTCATCTTTTAATTGCTTAATTTCTTAGCACTCGTAATATGCGTATTGTCTATCTACGATAACGCCATTACGTTACTTAAACTGTACAACAAAATATGTGTAGGTAAGTAATCGCCTACCTCTAATATACAGACGATACTTCATGATAATGATTTGGTAATTTGGTAATAATAATAATACAAATTAAAATTCGAATATTAAATAGCTTATTAATTGATACATGACTATTGTCAGGTAGTGATACAGTCGAATAGTTAGTGTAGTTTCTGCGGAGCGAGATGAGAGGTAATTTGCTGTAATTGAATAAGTTCGCAATTTGTACCCGCAGAAAAATAATACTAGTAGATTTAATCCCCCCCAGGGTACTTTGTACCTTCTGGGGGGGGTACCTTCTGAGGGACCGGAGCTTCAACCGGTAAGGAGCGCGTCCACAGGTGGCGGATAGTGGAACAGCCTACAGGATATGTAGGTTAACTGCGAATTAGACATTAGTCAAATAAGCAGTCGCAGACCAAGAGCGGCTACTGGTGGAAAGCATTATGTAGGTGATTCCAGTAGTTACAGGGTAAGAGATACGAGGATCCAGATGGACAGCTTGAGGACCTGCCTACTAAAAGTCTGCAAAAATCCAATAACTGTCTCCCTCTCGGCGGGTTTAGGTTGCTATAAAAACCTTAAATCGTTACCTCCTCAGTAAAAACCCGCTGCCTTGCGGTTAGGATGTTAATCCAAAGGCTAAAGGAGACAACCCTGACAGAAAACAAACCCGCTGCCTTGCGGTTAGGATGTTATCCAAAGGCTAAGGAGTAAACCTCGGAAGAAAATCCGCACCGGCACTGGGAAACCACCACCGTATTTCGCTTCCCCAACCAATATGGCGCATAAAGATAATCACGAATGCTGCACCCATGGGATGTCGTAGCAATACTACATCAGGCAATGGGAGGTCAAACACAGCAATGTGGAATGACTCGAGTTCCCCCACGGCCTCGTTGGTGTGGCACTCTGCAGGAGGGAGTAAATGCGCGATGTAAGTTAGGGACAGGAAAATTTCAAGGATATTATCTACAGTGGCAGACAACAGAAACAACCGCAAACTAAAGGTGCTGAAAAACACTTACCGAATCGCAACATGGAATGTGAGAAGTATGTTAATGGCTGGGAAACTAAGAAATACAACAAATGAAATGGAGCGACTTAACATTGACATTTTAGGAGTGAACGAAATGAGATGTGCGAATACAGGGAAATGCATTTCCAATAAATATTGCGTATATTTCTCCGGCAGTAGAGTAATCAATATGGTGGTTTCAATCTTTACAAGCGAAAGAATTGCAAAAGCAGTTATAGAGTTCATACCTTACAACGAAAGACCAATGATGCTCAAACTAAAAGGTGATCCAGTGAATATTAACATAATACAAGTCTACGCATCTACCAATGACAAACCTGATGCTGAACTAGAACTGTTATATGAACACTTGATTACTAAAAATAGTTGAAATCACTAAATTTATTTAATTATGCGAAGCTTTTCGGCAATTACGCCATTGTCAAGCTATATACAATTAAAATTAATTAATATAAAATCATAAAATATTAATTTAAAACTAAGTTTACAATTTTACACAAAAATGAATTATGAATACTTAAGACTATCTGACAATGACTGTGGTACACAACACAATCAATTGTCAGTAATATAAAATTTATACAGAACAGTAGCTAGAAAATAATTATTTTATAAAAATATGTGTTTGAACAATGAAAAATATATATTTATGTGATTAAAAAATTAATAGTTAGGAATAATATTTTTATAATACACTTTTTAAAATTAATTCTTCCTCAAACTTTACCATTGTATAGAATTAATAAATTGTCTAAAAGAAATAAAGCTTCAGAACAGTGATATACTAATATCATTAGATGTAGTTAACATGTATAACAACATTCCTACAGACAAAGTAATAGAATATATTAAGAATAACAATTTAAATCATAATATTCATAAGGATCATTATATAAGAATATTGGAGACAGTACTAAATCAAAATTATTTCCAGTTTCAAAATAAATGTTATAAAAAAAATAGTGGTTTAATTATGGGATCTCCATTATCACCCATTCTAGCTGATATTTATATGAACAAATTAGAAAATAACATTAAAAATAATAATATATTTAAAAATAATGTTAAATTATGGAAAAGATATGTTGATGATATTTTAATAATATGGAGTAATAATGATGAGAATCCGATCTAAACAATTTATAATAAAAACATACAATTTACATTAGAAATAGGAGGTAAAATAATAAATTTTCTGGATTTAAAAATCAACATTATTAATCAAAATATTGATATAGATATATACAGAAAGCCTACACAAACAGATACATTAATACCAAAAGATTCATTTCACCCAAAAATGCATAAATTAGCAAGTTTAAGAAGTCTTATCAATAGAGCAAAATCAATTTTAACAGACAAGGATAAATTGAATAAGGAAAAAAACATTATAAAACAAATAGCAATAAGAAACAAATATAACCCTACTACAGTTGATCAAATATGGAATAAAACTAAAGTTAATATAAATATAGAAAAAGAAAAAAAGAAGTATTTAGGTTCAATAAATTATGTAGGCAGTCATACATATAAAATAATTAAAATATTTAACAAATACAACATCGATTTAGCAATAAGAAATAATAATACATTATTAAAATTAATAAATAATAACAAAATAGAAGATAAAAATATATTAAAAAATTCAGGAGTCTACAAATTAAATTGTAACCAATGTGAAAAAGAATACATAGGAGAAACAGGCAGACAATTCA
This sequence comes from Coronaproctus castanopsis, assembly GCA_032883995.1. NCBI lineage: Eukaryota > Metazoa > Arthropoda > Insecta > Hemiptera > Monophlebidae > Coronaproctus > Coronaproctus castanopsis. The sequence continues at coordinate 76,982,656 of CM065052.1, read as the reverse complement.
TAACAAGATTTAAAGAACATTTAAACTCATACACAAATAATGATGAAAAATCATTATTTGGAAAACATTGTATAGAATTAAAACACAAAATAAATAATATTAATCAAAATTATAAAATTTTACATACAGAAAAACATTTTAAAAAAAGAAAACTACTTGAAAAAATGGAAATAATAAAAGAAAGGGATCAAAATAATTTATTAAATTCAATGGTAAAGTTTGAGGAAGAATTAATTTTAAAAAGTGTATTGTAAAAATATTATTCCTAACTATTAATTTTTTAATCACATAAATATATATTTTTCATTGTTCAAACACATATTTTTATAAAATAATTATTTTCTAGCTACTGTTCTGTAAATTTTATATTACTGACAATTGATTGTGTTGTGTACCACAGTCATTGTCAGATAGTCTTAAGTATTCATAATTCATTTTTGTGTAAAATTGTAAACTTAGTTTTAAATTAATATTTTATGATTTTATATTAATTAATTTTAATTGTATATAGCTTGACAATGGCGTAATTGCCGAAAAGCTTCGCATAATTAAATAAATTTAGTGATTTCAACTATTTTTAGTAATCAAGTATAAATAAAATCACTACATTCCACAATCAAAACTTTAGTTATATGAACAGATGAAAGAATTGATGAAAATAACTAAGAAGCAAGACATAGTACTTGGCGATTTCAATGCAAAAGTGGGTAGAGGCAAAGTTACAGATATAGTAGGCGACTATGGGCTCGGCATACAAAATGACAGGGATCCAGATTAATACAATTTTGTCAAGAAGAACTGCTTGTAGCTAATGCATGGTTTGATAACCCACCATGAAGGCTATATACATGGAAATCCCCGGCGGACAAACCAAAAATTGTATAGTCAGAAATCAAATTGACTACATATTAATTAGCAAGACACAAAAATGGAATTAGGGCTGTTAAAACATACCCTGGTGTTGATATTTGGTCAGATCATAATCCTGTAGTTATGACCTTGCATATAAAATTCAAGGTTATGAAAAGGAATAATAAAAAATGTAGAATCAATGTAGAAAACTTAAATAACAAAGGCGTCAAGGTGAAAGTCGCTGAACAGTTAAATGAAAGAATACATAGTCTTACTATCAACAATAATATAGCAGATGTTGACGAAGCGTGGAATGACTTAAAAATGGAAATGAACAAAGTGACACAATATCACCTTACTCAAAAATCGGTTGTGAAAAAACAAGAATTGATAACAGAGGAAATACTATCCTTAATGGAGTTACGTAGAAAAAGCAAAGGAACAAACAACTATATAGGAATACATATGAAAATTCGGACTAAGATAAGAGAAGCTAAAGACAAATGGATAAAAGAAAAATGTGAAGAGATCGAACGTCTACGGGAAAAAGGAGACGAGTTTAATATACATAAAAAGTTAAAAGAATTAGCAAGGAAACGTAACTCGTCCCAAAATTACTGGATAAAAATAACAACTTAATACCAGAGAAGGCCGGAAGAATAGCAGTATGGGGTAACTATGTCAATGACCTCTTCAAATATGTAACAAGTATATCGGAGAATGACGATGATACCTCGGGCACAACCATAATCGAAAGCGAGGTAAAATACGCAGTAAAAGCGGGAAGGCACCCGGACCAGATATATGCCGAAATATTAAAATTAATAGACGAATCAAATATTGTAAAATTGACGGAACTATTCAATAGAATATATAACTCTGGTAAATTGCCTAGTGATTGACTCAAATCTATATTTATTACCAAAGAAGCATAGCTCAAAGAAATGTGAAGACTACAGACTAATTAGTCTTATGAGCCATACGCTGAAAATATTTCTGAAAATCATTCATAGACGAATATACAAAAAATACGAAGAACATGTCAGCAAAGAATAATTTTCGAAATGGAGTTGGAACAAAGGAAGCGCTAGTATTCTTATAAATACTGGTACAAAAGTGTTTGGATCACGAAAAATACGCTTATATTTGTTTCATCGACTTCGAGAAGGCTTTCGATAGCGTAAAACATGGGAAACTAATAGAGTGCCTGCACGATACTGGAATAGATGGGAAAGAACAAACAGTAATTAAGAATCTGTACTGCAAACATGTAGCCGTATTAAGAACAGAAGAAACAGAAACAGAAGAAATTAAGATCAGAAAAGGAGTTAGACAGGGCTGCGTGCTTTCGCCAATGTTATTTAATTTGTATTCTGATAATATATTCCGGAAAGCATTACAACGTAGGTGGAATAAAAATAAACGGCCGCACTATTAATAACATCCGATATGCTGATGATGCCATTTTGATTGCAAATAATGAACATGAGTTACAAAAGATGGTAAAAAGAGTCAATACAGAATCTAATAAAATGGGTATATTCATAAACTGCAATAAAACTAAAGTTATGGTAGTAAGCAAGGAGGCAAGAACAAAAAAGACATCAACCAAAATCAATAATAGAATCATGCAACAGGTTAATACATTTAAATACCTAGGATATAATATTAACAGCACATGGGACCCTGATTACGAAATAAAAATGAGAATTGAATATGCAAGAAACGCGTTTCTGAACATGAAAGGTATATTTGTGAACAGAACGATGAAATCACCAGATGGAGGTTTGTGAAATGTTACATATGGGCCATACTACTATATGGAATGGAGACTTGGACGATAAAAAAATCACTGCTGAATAGATTAAGATCATTTGAAATGTGGCTATACCGTCGGATGCTAAAGATTCCATGGACGGATAAAGTATCAAATGCGGAAATATTAAAACGACTAAATAAAAGATTAGAGTCAGAAAGAACTATTAAGAAAATAAAAATTGAGGAACAGCGGATATGAAATGTTACAGCTGATTATTGAAGGAAACATCACTGGAAAACGAGGAAAAGGAAGGAGAAGAAAAATATGGTTGTATAATGCAAAACAATGACAAGAACTTAATACAGGAAACCTTATTGCGGAAGTTCGCCAATAGATTGGAAGCCAGAGGGATAATCGCCAACATCCATTGAGGATACGGCACCAGAAGAAGAAGAAGAAGAAGTAGATTTAATAAATCGAATAAATTTTATATGTTTGCCTAAATAAATATGAATAAAATTTATAAATTTTAATTAATATTTAAAAAATATCTTTGTTTCGGGTTGCGTTCAGGAAGTTAAGCGGAATATTTCGAAACACGCAAATGCCAATTAATACGAAAAGAAGATTATATAATTAATGTGTACTCCCAGTCCATGTATATGATGCAGAAACATGACTATATACAAAAACAAACATCAGAAGATAAGAAAGACCCAAACTGCACATGAGAGAATGATACTCAACATCAGAGTATCGATCGGTAGAGAAATTGAACTAACGAAGTTAGATGACGCAGTGGAACGAATTTCTAGAATAAAGTGGAATTGGGCTGGCCACGTAGCCCGAAGAGATGACAACAGATAGTTAAAGCGGGTCATACAATGATGGCCGACAAACAAAAGAAGAAACCCGGGTAGACCGAGGACATGATGACGCGATGATATATATAGCCGGGAAGCAATCTTTGCGAAAGGCGCAGAACAGAAATGAATGGAAAAAATTGGGGAAAGCCTTCATCCAGGAGTAGATAGATAAAGGCATATCGTGATATCGTGAAATTGATGAACAGTGAAAAATCTGCTTAAATTAGATTGAATCGACGAATTTTTCTTAATTCGTATGATCGAGATAGTTTTGTCGAGGATTGAGGCACTCAAGCATGTTATTTTATAATTAAATAATTTATTCAATCAGCATTTTTAAAAAATTACATTTTTATGCTTTCGATTAATAATGATAAATTTTTTGGCAGGAGGTAAAATCTTTATATTTCTAAATGTATTAGAGATAAGATCCGCATTCTTTTCATAGATAGCGGGAATATCGAAATGTTCAGTTCAGATCTAGTTTTTCAAAATTTTGATTTTCTTCCAAAAAATTGTAGTTTTCGCACATTTTTTCATTACTTTTCATTTATATCCCCTTTTTTTGGCATGGTTGGGTGATATATAATTCTAAAAAAAAAAAATTATATTACTAATAACAAAAATAATAAATAAATATAAATTTAATAAATTAAATTGCCCTTTTAATATTAAATACCTTAGCAGCTAATGCGAATAAGTGCATAGCTTGTTCGTATTCATCCTTTTCCAGTAAAAATGATGCGCACTTTTCTAAAAGTTCTTTATCGGAAGTTTTATCTAGATGCGATGAAATTAAACGTACCGCTTCTAACATTCCGTATCTAATAACAGTAGATACACACAGAGAATGTAACAGTTAGCTAATGAACATAAACACATATACAAACACGCATATAGAGAAATGTTTAAATTCAGAGAGGTACTCCACCGGTTTTACAAATCTCACCATTTAGAAATATACATGTATAAATATAATTATATATATCTTCATCTCCTCTAACCGAACGTTGGTAGGAGAAACATGACATGTTGCAATAAATTCTACGGCTGTGACTAGTGTTTTTATTTCGTTCGTGCATATGATTTTCCTCTTTTATATCATCCATGAAATAAATTCGAAATCTTCCTTTTTGTATCTTTCGTTTCATTTTACCTACGAATTAATGTTTTCTTCTTCTCCATTTTGTCTGTTTCCAATTTTCTTATTAAAATATCCGAATATTGAAAGTTTATTACACATTTAATACTTCGCATCGTGGTTTCAAGTAGTTCGTAAAGTGGTCCATATACTTGAATCAATGTCGCTTTAAGTAATTCCAGTCTTAAGAGTTCAATTCTCTGTGAAATTCCTTACTCGCCTAATTACATTATTCTTATAAAAACATGTTGTAATTATAAATCTAACTTCGTCTTTTAGTTTCACTATTGTAGTCAAATAGTGATCTATTTTTTTCTGTCTAATTACTTCAGCTAATACCGATACGAAATATTTTATCCCTTGTTCTCGTTACTTTTTCTGTTGTAATTAATGTGTTTACATTTAATGTAGGTATATAACACCCGTTTCCGTGTTGTTTTTAATCGGAAGGTGGGATAATGTGGCCTTATCGTCCTATAATCTTTCTAGGCAATATTTATTTACGTATGTTTACTTGGAAAAAGATTAATTTGATTTCAACTGTGGGCTATTTGTGTTGTTATGCGTTTTTACAAAACATTCTTAAAATAACATTTGTATCCGTTTTCTATTATTAAGATTATTTCCAGTTGATGTTTATTTTCCTGCTTGCTCTAACTTAAATTTTTCTGTTTTCACGTCTAGTTAAATTCATTAAATATTAGTTTGTCGTATATGATTGCAAATTTTCCTTCTTGTTTAAGCTTCAAGATTTATGCCACTCTATAAAGGTTTGCTCTATTTATAGAGAACTGAAATGTCTTTTAAAACTTTTCGTCATGTTTTTAAAAATATTAACCATCCACAAAGCCAAGATCAACCAGTTAAAACAAAATAAAGTAAACGTTAATATTAATTCTGAATCATCCAACATTTAGTCTAGACCATCTACATCATCATATGCTGTAACAAACTAACCACCTTACTTCTCACTCCTTAAATAGAAAATATCAAACCACAGATACTTTCCATTACGATTATTAGTCAATCCATTCATTTCTTTGACAACCCAACTTGTAATTTACTTCCTAAATTATGAATACATGTACACATCAATCATTAGTCATACTTCTTCGGAATGCTAATGGTATAACCTCACGATATTATGAACTTTATGCTGTACTCCACGAAAAACGTACTGATATAGCTCTAATAACAGAAAGGCAATTTACAGCTAATAGTAGGTTTCATATGTCTAATTATTTAACCTATAGAAGCGACGATCCAGATGGCACTGCACATGGCTCTACTTGTCAACCGCGTGCCTCTAGTAAACAATAATCTCTGTATCTACTTATAAATTTGTTATGAATGTTGCATCGATGTATTGCAGGTGGCGATTATAACGCTGAACATTAGTGAGGGTGTAGGGCAAATAATCCACGTGAAAGTATATTATTAACTTCACTAACTAATAAGAATAAAATAATCTTTGCTAATAAACCCACATATTGGCTGACTTCTCAACGAAAACCACCTGATATACTTGATATATTTATAGCGTTTAAACGTTCGCGAAGGCAGGTTGTGGCTCAATTATGATTTTGATGCGGCAGTGAACAGACATACATCACAAATACAACAACTACTTTGGAATTTCTCCTCATTAAATAAAGGCATATAAAATAAGGAACACTATATCTCCGAGTTTATATCAAGGAGTTAATAAGTCAGAAAAGAAGGGCAAGATGTGCATGGAAACGTACAAGAATACCCCCCCCGGGGGGTAAATTGAAATGGAACTATTTAAACTGGGTAATAAATTCCGAAGTTCAAAAATACAGATCTTCTTCACCAAGTTCACTAATTAATTATCTACACAAGATGGCTCACTATGGCAAGCAAGTAGGAAAACCCTCTCTCGCCCAATTAAAGTTCAAATCCTTCAAGACGAAGGTAATTGTATAATCACCGATAAAAAAAAAAAAAAAATAGGAACGTTTGCAAAACACCTTGAAGCAACTTTCCATGTGCAAAGTGATATTGACGACTGCAGCCATGTAAATAGGGTCCTTCAGTATTTGAATTGTTTACTTTCCGTATCTGAAGCACCGAAAGATTTTGTGACTTCAAGCGATCCTCGGATATTTTTAAAGAAGAGTAAACATTTTTCTATTGCAATCGATTCTTTCGTCTAAATGATACTGGCGCGGTATTACTTACTTAAAAGCGATCGCTAAAGCTCGTCGGATGTCGCCAGATTTTTGATAAAGTAAAACCGCTTTATACGGATCCGTTTGTTCGAAGTATTCCGCCGCTTCTAGTTGTTCTCTGCCGCGTGCGATTCCGGCCAATTGCCATAATTGGTCATCCAATCCGTTATCCTGAAATATTATTCGAATTATGTACGACAATTATTATTTATTATTAATGGCTGTTTAATAATATCACAGACTATACACTCGAATTACCTCGTCATTTAAGATTGCGTCTGTAAGTATAGATTTTAATGCAAAATTGTAAATAAATACAGTTCGATAAATGTTCGCGCGATTGCGTAAGTAAGAATGAAGCGCGTATTAAACACACGAAAATAAAACTTATAAGGACATCGGTATTTTCGGTTGTATGCAGCTGAATTACAGACTTTAGATAAGGTCGGCATAACCTGAACAGTTTTGAAATGCGGTGCTGGAGAAGATTTATCCGCGTACGATGTGGACAGCGAAACGAACTAATGAATCGGTAGTGTGCGAGTTGAACCTCACACATAACGGTTAGTTGATATTGCTGTTCTGCGCGTAATGAAATATTTCGGATACGTTATTCGCAGAGGGCGGAATTAACGCTGGTGATACAATCGAAGGTCCGAGGGGAAAACTGAAAAGTCGTCCTCCAAAGCGTCAGACAGATGTGATAATAAAACAATCTGGGTTACATTTATATCGATGTGTACAACGAGCTAAGGATCGGTATGGCGCGCAACGATTCAGATTATTACACTTTCACGATACCTCTTTTTTGAACCTGATGATGTTTATGTGTGCATTTGTGTGTACAGATATTTGTTTGATTGTCTGTATACATTTGACCGAAAAGGAGACGATACGTATATAATAATATTAATATCTTACACGTACGGTTAATAAGTTTACTTATGTTTTGTGCTTTTTTATTACGTTTTTTTGTTATTTAATTTTATTTCTATTTTTAATTTGTACAGAACATTATGGAATAATTTATTAAGCAGCATTTTACAACTTATTTATAAATTTCGTTTATTGCAATTTAACGCAGTTTATGCGCATAGTCGGTCTATGTTTTATTTTGATATATATATATGTCAATCCGTTTAATGAAATGTGATAATAATAAATTGAATCGAATTATTATTAATGGTCGTATTTTGCCATTCGCACATTATTACGCACGGGCGTTTTATTTTTCGTATCCAACTTACTCTGAATCAAACAAAAACTCGAAATAAAAAATTTGAATTTGAATTATTAGTATCAGTATTATTATATAAAAATTATACTGATGATACAGTTCTTGCATTTGATTCTCGATACATATCTATCGTATAAACTTTGATTCAACAAGATGTTGATAATGTTTTTAGTTGGTTAAGAAAACGTAATTTAGTTGTAAATGAAAAACACTAATCGAGATTCGACCTTTATATGCGTTCGAATGTACCTCTATTACCAACAATTAACTTTTTTTATAATATGAAGCATATGGTTCAAATATATTTTAGAAAATACCCCAACACTATTTAAAATTGTATAATTAAACTTTAACCTGTAATCGTTTTGGTCTTATTCATTTAGAAATTTTCACGGTTTTTAATAATTTGATGTAATTAATGTTACATTATATATATATATATCGAAGTTCAAAATAACAGTATTTTTTCCGACGATTAACTTCTATATACTATAAAACATATGGTTTAAATATTTTAGAAAATACGACAAACACTATTTAAAATCGTAGAATTATTTAAAAAAAAAACGTTTATAAATCACACTTCAAAATCTATAATTAAAATCCTTCGGACTATTGTCGACGCTCCGTGGTATATAACAAATCTTACACTACACGAAGATGTCAAAGTGAAAACTGTAAAGGAAGAAATAGCAATAGTTGCTAAAAAATACGCTGTCCGGCTAGAAAACCACCCTAATCATACGGCGATCTCCTTACTAGACAACTCACTGGTTATCCGCAGACTCAACAGAACGAAGCCACTGGATTTATTATAAATACTATTAATATGTAAAATTATACTTAAGCACCCATCACTGGATGGGATGCTTCTCATGTCACATTATGCATAAATAATCATAAAACTTACTAAATAAGTAAATAGCATTAGCTAGGTGTAAATTAGCAATTTAATAAATAAATAAAAAAAATCTATAATTTAACTTTAACCTGTAACCGTTTTTTTTTATTCGTTTAAACATTTTCGCGTTTTTTAAAAATAATTTGATGTAATTAATGTCACATTGTATATATCGAAGTTCAAAATAACAATTTTTTTTTTGCGGTTCCGACGATTAATTTATACTATAAAACATATGGTTTAAATATTTTTGAAAATACGACAAACACTATTTAAAATTGTAGAATTATTAAAAAAAAGAAACGTTTATAAATCGCACTTTAAAATCTATAATTTAACTTTAACCTGTAACCGGTTTTTTCTTATTCATTTAAACATTTTCGCGTTTTTTTTTTTTTTTAATAATTTGATGTAATTAATGTTACATATATTGGAGATAAAGAAACAGTATTATAAAACAAACATGAAATTAAATATTGCATTGTATATATTGAAGTTTATTGTAACTTACCGATATTAATTAATGTTACATATTTTGGAAATAACAAAACTGTATATAAAACAAATGTGAAATTAAATGAATACTTGGAAATAGGTGAGACGTATATACTAGAACAGGTATTTGTACTAGGTATTTTTTTGGATAATAACTGTTCCAGATAACTAAATACTAGTCGCAACTAGTATTTTTTAAAATATGAGAAAGTTGTGAAATTATATTCTGGTGAATATCACAACTTTTCGTATTCGTCTAGCTATTATCAGTATGACACATAGTATGTATAAAATATAACTTTAAAGCGGTATTAAAATACTCGTGACGAAAAGTATAATAATACTAAGCTATACGTAGTACGCTACGAGTATTTTTTACCTAGTATTTACGCACTCCTTGACTAAAGTATTTCATACATACTTGGTCATAACGACAACGCGTAAATACATGAAGTATTTCATGAACTCCTGAATTATTTGTGATTTGTAATATATATAAACTTTTTAAAATTTTAATAACTATTATAAATTACTTTTTTATATATATTATTTGCATAGTAAATTGTTATTTTTTTTTAACTTAAATTAATATTTCCATTATGGCACCAAAGAGTAGTAGTGTTGCATGGGACCATTTTATAGGCATTGGTGAATATAAAGTTGAATGTAAAATATGTACAGTTAAATTATGCTTTAAGAGTTCGGTTTCGAATTTAGTAAAACACCTAAAAGGTAAACAATAATTTGGGAAAAAGTTGAACTTTTACCTTATATATGTTCTTAGATCCAAGGTTTAAATTATATTTCGAAGATCAAAATATTGCGGATGAAACAAAACCATATGTTATAAATATTGCCACTTCTTTTATAAATAAAGAACAAAGGCATCAAAATATGTACAAGAAGTAAATAATGAAAATGTTCAACAATTGGAAAGTAATATATCTTCTGCTGTGTAACACCATTATGCTCAAAAAATGCAAAATATTCGTCCGAAGAGAAGTACAACATCACGGGCAATTATAGAAGTACAAACATATTTAGAGAATGATGTATTATTATATACCGATAATAAAACTCCTTTAGATCGGTGGAAAGAACTTAAAAATCTATATCCGCATCTTTTTCAAGTAGCCGTAGTAAAATTGAATGCGTTAACGACAATCTGCCGTTGGCTTAATGTTAAATGACAGGAGGAGAAAACTAGGAAGTAGCAAACTAAAAGAACTGATGTTTTTCATTAAAACTCTTAAAAGTATACAATTAAAATAACATAAAACCGATATTTTTTTCTTTATTGCTATATCTGTATTCTCATTCATAAAATTTTAAATTTTTCTATATAGTAAATTATGTATTTAGTTAACTGTTCATTACTTTTTTTTTACAGAGTGAAATATTAAATATAAAAAACATTTCATTTATTACATTTTAAACGGTGAAAGTACTTTATATTTAAGATTTGATAGTATTAAGTTCAATGTACCTATTAATTTTATTAATAATATTATATCTTTGTATTTAACAAATTAATTTATATGAGATTTAGTGTGTGTGTGTGTGCGTGTACAAATATATATCTATATATCATCATCATCATCATTACAGTCGCTTCCCCTTTACAGGAGATTGCGTACATCCTTTTTCATATGCGGCGATTCCTGCCGTCTTCAAGATTCTGCTTGGTGAGCCATCCGGTGGATTTGCCGTCATTAACTCCATTCGCTTTCATCCTCTTGCTGGCTTTCGATGTATTTTTTCTTGTATCGCTAGGAGAAGAACTCCACCTTAACGGATTTTATGTGCTAAGTATTTCCTTTTTCTGTTCTTGACATCATCTACCATGTTTTTCCATTTTTTCTCCTATTTTGGATAAAACTGCCACATTGGTTGTGTAATCTTTCCATGAAATCCGGAGCAGTCTTCGGTAACACCACATCTCAAAAGCAGAAAGTTTCCTTCGCACTTCGCGCTCATGGTCCACGTTATGCAAGCATATTTCAGAACAGACCATACATATTATCCGTTTTTGTATGGTGAAGTTCATCGTTCGATTTCCAAGCACTTTGCTTAGGTTACTGAAAATCTTTTTCGCCATACCAATTCGTGTCTTTATTTCCTTGTTACCTCTACCATCGTTATTTATCAGCGTGCCAAGATATCTGAATTCATTTACATTTTCAATTTTATGTGGTCCGATTTTGATTATAACTTCTTGTCGTCGTTTTTTATAAATTTCATCGCTTTTGTTTTACCTACATTGATTTTCATTCAGCTATTTATATGTTCTGCATTTGTGTTTCTGTTTCAGCAATTATTATCTTGTCGGCTGCGTAACTAATTTCATTTATTCGTTCCTCATTGATCTTCAATCATATTTTTCCAATTCGCGCTTCATTCATCGTTTCGTCTACATATATGTTGAACAGGCTTGGCGAGAAAGGACAGCCTTGCCTGACTCCTTTCTGTATATCGCATTTATTCTTTGAGTACTTCGTTCCGATCTTTATATTAGCTCTTTGACTCCAGTATAGATTATTGATGATTTTTAGGTCCTTATCATCGAAATTGTATTTATATGATAAGGACCTAAAAATTATTATATAGCAGAGTAGTTAAATTTAAATATCCGAGAGAATGGATTGAACCCAATATGCTAGAAAAAAAACAGCAATACGTTCTAGAATAAACAAATTAGAAGCAGTTTTCAAATGGACAAAGAACGTTTATAACAAAAAATGTATGTCGCGCAATTAGAAATTACGAGATTATGTCATTCAACCGGAATAGCAGAGAGCTTGACATTAAATACAAAGAGCATGAGCGAAGAATTACATAAAAAAGAGAGGAGAGTGTTACGAAGAATCTTAAAATCAATAATGTAAACGAGGAATCTAAGATCTAATGAAGAAATATATATGCATGCGGGAAGGCTACTTGACGCGATGAAGAATTAGGTTTTATGGTCACATAAAGCGGGGTTAATTAACCGAATACTCACTTACCCGCAGAATTTTAAGAACAAATAGAAATGGTTCGAGGAGGTAGAAAGCGACTTAAGCGAAGCTGGCATTGAACCGAGTGATATCGAAGACCGCAATCTATTGAGGGAAAAAACTAGCGAAATATGACAAATTTAAGGACAAGCCGAAATTGCGCGCAGGTAAAAAGTGGACCGAAAAAAGGAAAGAACAATATCGACAGCGAATGCGGCAATTGTAAATTAAACAATTAACGTGGTCCTAAGTTGGAAGAAGAAGATTCGTATATGAACAACGGTTACATACATATTTATACACTAACCTATGTGAAGTTGTATAAATGTATATTTAATGCAACAGTACCTACTGGGATATGTATTAGCAGGTGTATCGTCACAAGTGCAAATATAGATGGCGGTATAGTACATTATTTTCTTCAGTAACTGTCGATCGTGTTTAGCACGCAGGATTAAAATTTATCTACCGTGTGTCTCATACCTAACAAATAGAGTCTTCTCGATTAAAATCAACGAGTTCGTCTCCGAAGAAACGAAAATATCCGCTTTTATTCCCTCAGGAAGTCTGTTGGGACCAATTCTCTAATCAATATATACGGCAGACATACCTGTCACTGATCAGACAATTCTGTCTACCTTTGCAGACGATATAGCGGTATTGGCCTGCAATGAAAATCCAGAATTTGCGAACACAGCAATCCAGGAACATAATATAGATAAAGTACGAACGTGGGCCAATAACTGGAGAACTTTTACTATATCACCTCTACAAAGTTAAATAAATAATTCCGAAATATCACAAGTCACGCCGGTTGAATATTCAGGAATACATATGGATCGCATATTTAACTGGCGTACACATGTTTCGAGCAAGTTGGTAAACGAATCTTGATAAAGAAGAAGAAGATCCACTTTAAGTCTGATTATGCGGATATATCTCGCGATTATAATCTGGACGGTAATACTAAAGCAATCTAGCACTAATTCAAAGAAAGCAATAAAAAATACTTCGCACGACGGTCGCGGCTTCTCGATATGTCTCAGACTTTTCACAAACATCTTGATATTCCACTTGATAAAAAAGTGTACGTTCAATAATATCAAAAGATTCTTCGATAAACTTCGCCTAAGCGATAATCTGAGTATACTTCGGTTGTCCAGATACACGTTACCGGGCAATCCTACAAGAAGATTGATGCTGCCGGTGTGCCCTTCCTACTAATGATTGTTCCATAATTAGTACACATCATCCGCTAGGATATTCCGCGTCTAACGATATCAAGATGTTAAGCTTGTGCCGATCATTATCTAGCCCGCGAATAGTAAGGCAGCGTGTAATTTATATGCTTCCAAGTATCTGAAAGATATGTGGCTACGACGAAAAATTCAACGTAGAACGATACAAATAAACGAATATTACGCGATTGCAGAACCGTCTTACTTTTTACGAAAACATATGTTTAATTTGTTTAATTTGAATCAGCTTTAGCGAAGAGTTAGCAATCCGTTTATTTATTGGTTGTCTCTTAACCACTGACAGAAGAGGCGATATATATTTTATTTTATTTAAAAGCGGGTAATGCCAATTATGGCCAATTATGGCCAATTATGGTCACGGTAGTGTTGCGTATAGGCTTGTTTTCTTTAAATTTGTTATTCGATTAGATAATTACTTAATTATCGTTTAATAATTCGTTAGTTTGAATTTTCTTCGATATTAAGAACTTATATTTAATTTAATCAATATTACACATAATCGAACCTCGTACAATTACGCGCATAGTCGGTTATTACGCGTAATTGTTCTCAACTTTTCGGTTAGTTTTGCAGATTTAAATACGTAATTCGAATTTAAATGAATCGAATTCCTTATCATTATATTTCGGTTATTTTAGAATTACACGAGCGGAATAGATTTTTAAATTTTATTTCGGTCGCTATTATTACAAAAACGTAATGATAAACGAAAATAACAAACGACTTACTACGTAAAGATGAAACGCTCTCTTCGGAGCCTTTGCGTTAGAATTGAATAATTTAAATTTCAAAAATATTCTAATTAAAAATATATATATATATATATATATATAATTTTACCTTACAAATGCGTATGGCGTTGCTATAGGTTTTGGACTTGATGAAAAAACCGATCGCCTCTTCTATCTGACCTAAATTTTCGTAATGCCGCGCTAAATGATAACAGGCGGCCGTATCTCCGGACGAAAGAGCTATTTTAGTAGCGCGATTTACGTCTTCCAGAAAGCATAATATTCGAACCATCGATAAATAATCTTTCGCTTCTTCGTAATACTTTAAGGCCAATTCCATATTACCGGTACTCTCGGTATATTGAGCCCACCATTTGATCAAGGATCTGAAAGTTTCGATAAAGATTATCGTTATTCGTTACGTTAATCGGACTTTTTTTTTGCGTGTATCGTATAAAAATATCAGTCGGAATTTTGCCGCGTGTACGCTGTTCCGGACACGATTTTATATTAAAAGATGAGAATAATCGGAAAGAATTTTTATGTTTATTTATATCGGGCGACCCGGAGAAGATGGACGGTTTTTTGAATAGCGGCAATTTGTAACGCTGCTATAAACCGCCTACACCAGATTTTTATACATACACGAGGATTAGTTTTAATTTCAGTTATCCATGACATCCTATACAGAGAGAGTTATTTTCGCCGTGAATCGATCGCGACTGTGCAAAACGAAAGGAATTCAAAGTCACGTTTTTTTTTTTCTAATTGTGGGAATACCTTAAGAATTGCGTTTACGTAACACATTATCTAATCTCTCGTGTTCCTATTTTGAAATAAAATTTCATTCGAAAATTTCGGTCGAGTAGTTTTTAAGTTATTTCAGAAAATAAAAAAAACCCGTCCGTCTTCTATGGGTCACCCTATATTATAAAATTGAATGTCGAATCTTGTCAACAGGCTAATATTTAATTTACGATAAGTCACGTTTAGGTTTGACATCTCCTTCAAAATCGTAAGTGACTATGCGCGAGTCATTCTATTTTTAAAAATATTATTTTAACATCTGAGATTTTTTTTTAATGCTCTTTCCTTTGTACTCATCGGTAGCGCGCTGGTAATCGATAATGTCGTTAAAATTTAATTACTTTGCTCATATACGGTGCTGTGTGCGTTATGAAAAATTAAAAAGAATAATTAACCGGTTTCAGTCGCAATGTCCTCTATACGGGACATAAATTTTTAATATATATATATAATAATAATAAAACCTGTCTTTCATTTAAATACACCAAAAACTACACGTATAAAATAATTAAAATTAATGAATATATATATATATATATATATATATATATATATATATATATATACACACACACGTTTCACTTTCATAAAAATTTTTACATAATCTTGCATGAAATATTACCGTATACTTTGTACTTAATCAAGTTACTTTATAAAATTATTTCGTAAACCTAAATGTATGCTTTCGTATAAAAATTGTTATCGCGTAAATGATCCGGTTTACTCCAGTCCACCGCCGCGCATTAAAACTAGAGCTTTCGCTCATTTATGAAATAACATAAAAATATTTAACCATTTTTAAATGTTCGAACATATACGAATGGATGTTTCCTATGGTATCGCGTGATGGCTTTTAACAAAAAAAACAATAAAATAAAAAAAAATGTACTAAATTTGATTAAAGAAACAGTAAAATAGTTAAGTGTTTAATAAAAAAATCATTTCCGACTGTTAAGTCATTATCAAGTGAACATAAAAAAAAGAAATATAAAAGTATATATATACAGTCAGACCTCAACATAATAGACTAATTTAGGCGAAATGTTGACCGTTGTAGCAAAAGTCCGTTACATCGAAATGATGTACCGGGTAAGCAGAAGTCTTCGTTTGTGTTACAGCAAACAGCTCGTTTTCTTTGTTATGACTTTGTTAATTCTAGAATAAGCTTAGAATTTTTAAAACGAAAAATTTATTGCACTATGTATGTATGTTATCACGCGATCACTTTATAATGTCATAAGACTCAAACTGCCACCGTACACCACTAAGAATTTTCCGTGGCAGAGCAGAATATAAGTAGCAAGAAGGTTTTTTTTTTGTTTTCAATTAGTTTTATCGAAAGTCCGTTGTATCGAAGTCCGTTGTATCGAAGTCCGTTATAATGAGGACCATCTGTACAATTTATAAAAAAAATAAAACGTAATTTAGACATATAATTTATAAAAATTAGCAAATTAGAAAAAACATTTATAAAATACTCCGAATGCGGTAAACAACGGACAAACGGCGATAGATTATAGATAAACAATAAAGCAAATAGTCGGAAAAATAAAAAAATAAATAAATAAAAATTTATTATTTATAATATATAATTCTTAGAACTAATTCTTCATCAAAATTTATCATTGAATTTTTTTTTTTGGTTTATTTTTATCTCCTTCTTTTAGTATTTCCATTTAGTAAATAATAAAAGAAAGAGATAAAAATAATTCATTAAATTCGATGATAAATTTTTATAAAAAAAAAAAAGTTAGTTCTAGGAAGTATATTATAAATATTAATAAATTCATTTATATTAGAAAGTTTTAATTATTCCGGCTATTCAGCGTAATTGTTTGTGTATAAACGTCATCTTGCTAATTTGTTCAATGTATATCAATATCGATATAAATATATTTATTTCAATACAAAATTCTATAAATCACGAAGAATTTATAATATACATATGCCAATAAAGTTATCTTAGAAATACAACCAAATGACTTTACAAAACTAAAGAAATAATAAAGAAAATAACAGTAAAATAACAATAGGAAAAATTAAAAAAAAAAACAAAACTATTATCTCGTATATTAAATTTAGTTTTGTATATAAATAAATAAAATTAAAAATCGTAACACAGGTCCGATCAATTAGAAATCTGTGCTTAATGCGACGATGCTTATATCTAGTGTAACGCACGCTGAGATCGAGCATTAATCTCCGATTACCTGAATTAAGTTAGTGTCATGATTCATTTATTTTAGTCCATCGAGGAGCATTTAATGATATTCTGCAACACTGGTTTTGGATTATCCGGAGTTTTTTGTAAGTACTAACGGACACTGGACCGGACAAGCGTAAACTAGGTCTTATAATGGTAGTGTAAATTAATTTCTTGTTTACTGAAGAAATTAAGATCGGGTAACTGAAAATTAGCGCAAGTATTCGTATGGTTTTTTTTTCGCATCACCGATAGATTTATTAATGTGCGCGTTAAATGAAAGACGAGAGTCTAGAGTAACTCCGAGATAGTTAACCTGTTTCTGCCGACTGATGCATATTAATAGTAATATCAGGCAGAGAACGAGGACATCTTTTAGTAAACAGTATAGCGTGCGATTTCTCGTAATTTTAGCCTGATAGTCACTTGTAAATAGTATTTGCCGTTTTTTGAAACCTATTGTAGATGGTACCAATTCTCAACGATGTGTAAAAAAGCGCCAGATCGTCAATATAAAAATCCGCACGACAAATGGTATATTAGGAAAATCGTTTAATAATATTAAAAATAGGTAAGCATCTAAAGTCCTTGCGGAACACCTGCAAAAAGAATTTCAAGCGTTGAATGTATTGTTTACTACATTTCCTATCAGGCTATTTTATAAATACATCGGGTTTTTTTCGCTTTGCCGCTTTTTTGTAATATTGTATATTTAAATAAGTATTTCCTTACATTTAATTCTATAAATTATATATACAGACGAAAAGCTTTGCGTTGTTTTTATATTAAAAAGTTTAGCAATCTTATCTACTTAATTGTTTATTAAAAAAAACATCGCCGCGTTGCAGACTTTTTAAATTACGGATAATAAATAAATTACATTAAACGGCGAATTCGTAGGGAGAAGTAGATATTGATGAAATGTTTCATTCCTCCAAGTCGATCAAGTCGTCTGACGACGATGGAATCGTACGTAACGGGAAGATGTGTTGAAATTCGACACAAAAAAGTTCGTTATAACTTACGGATCTTTAGACTGGTTGATGTATTGTTGCAGCTGCAACGGATTCTGCAGTAAAAGACGAGGAACATTAAATCGGTGAGTATCGGCCCGTTCGTACATTCTGATGGCTTCGCCGACATTTTGTTTACTTTCTAAGTAGCGAGCGTAATTGTTGTAAGTATTGCGCAAATGTATGCGATCCGTCTTATTGGCTATCGATAAAGCCGCGTCCCAACGGTTAGCGTATTGATACATTTTATTCAACAAATCGTATCGTCCGCAATTTTTATACAGATTTTCCGCTTCTTCCTATAATTTAACGATTAAGGTCATGAATATTTCTTTGACACACACACAATTCATTATATCATTATATTTAGAACATACGTGTATTATAACATGATGAACATCTTCTGTATCATTATTGTAACACAAGATATATTATTATTAATGATCTTTAATTTGTTTAAATAGTGTGCAATCGAAGACCAGTTAATATCTGACGCATTTAAAGTTAATATTAAAATTTTTATCTTTAACAGGAAAAAACTATTAATTAATTTACCCATAGCTTCCGTATCGTATCTAGATTTAAATTCAGTAACAATTCAATTATTGATATATTTTAAATTACTGCTTTACACAACAATAACACGAAGCAAAGTAATATAATGTTTTTTTTGGGGGGGGGCGGGACCGGTATTATCCATTTAACCAGTTTTCTTTGTACTTAAATATCTTCATTAACATAAACAAAGTAATAACACAATAGTAAGTAAACTAATAACGTTATTCTCCTTTTCTCTTTCAGTCATAGACCACATCCCCACACACACAATAAGTTAGTTAATTTTTATTTAGCTACCAAAATATTCACTAGAAATTGCGTTGGCTAAAGACGGACTAACCAAAAATATCGTCCATAGCGCACTTAGAGATTGATGTTTTTTTTTTTTTTTTAATTGTTATAATTAGTGATAGAAAATATGGATGACATTTCTTAATATATATATATATATATATATATATATATATATATATATATATATATGTATATATATATATATAACTTTTATGAGATATAATTTAAAATATATTAGTTAAGTTAATAAAGTACAATGAATTAAAAAAAAATGAATGGTTGATGTTTTGTTACTTTAGTCGTGGTCTACAGCGTTTCTTTCCTCTTTCAGTCATAAACCACATCCCTACACACTTACAATAATTTAGTTATTTTTTATTTAACTACTAAAATATTCGCCCACTTTTACTCAATTCGCGTTTATTTAACTTGTACCAATTGTCCCATACTTTTACTATCCGTCCGTTCCGTTTAAAGATTCACATAGCTTTGCAGTCAAAATATGAGTAAATAAAAATTTTACAAGAAAGCGTAACGTACCAGCATACCAAGATGAATGGCTAATGTCGCGAGTCTAACATCCGTTTGCGGTTCCGAGCTAATTTCTCGTAAGGCGGCTACACCGCGAGCGTCTTTCATCTTTCCTAGACAAATTTCAGCCACGTCTAATCTTTTAGTTTTCACGCACATTTTAGCTAAACTAGTCCATACTGAAACGCTATAGAAACAAAATGACGTCATTAGCCGGAAAATCGAGTTATTATTATTATTATTATTATCATAATTATTATTTGCCATCGTTAATAAAAGCTGACCCCGAGAAGATGGACGGTTTTGTTGTTTGAATAGCGCAGTTGGTAACGCTACACAACGCAAAAAAGTTTTTAATGTATACACGAGAGATTAGTTTTAGTTCAGTTTCATTATCGGTGGCACCCTATAGCGAGAAGACGCGTTTTGCGTGGAACGTTATTTCCGGCTTGAATTACGAAACACGTTCACGAGATCTAGAAACTACATAACTCTAATTTTTGAAGAAATTTCAAAAATTCAGCGACCTATGTTCGAAAACCGAATTAATATATCGTTGCAAATGGCGGTCATATGAACAATATTGTGTTCCACAAATGAGATGGTAAGCTAATCTCTCGTTTTCCTATTTTTAAATAAAATTTTATTAGAACATTTTAGTCGAGTAGTTTTTGAGTTATTTCAGAAAACAACAAAACTATCAGTCTTCTTTGGGTCACCCTATATTAATTATTGTAACTTCAAAACTATTCGTAGTAAATCATGTTTATTATAGTTTATTTATTTAATCAATTCACGTCTATTTAATAATCACTTTTTGTATTGTACATAATATATTCTTTTAAGATACTCTATGTCGGCGTTTCTCGAATTTGCAATCTTTTGTATTGATTGCTAAAATTTTAAACACAAAATAATTCGTAGTAAGCTTTTTCTATTCTTACTAATCTTCTTCTTCGTGTCCATGACGCAATTTTATATTTTTCCCTTCCAATAATCGATAAGTGCCACGATCTTTCCATTAATTTTATCGGTACGTACATCGAACTTCGTTAGGTCAGTTTTTATTCTTGGGCGTTGAAATAGATAGTTTTGATCTTGTATATTGGCCACATTCGCAGAAACTACTATTTGAGGGCCCCACTTTAACAAGTTTCTTTTAGCATTACTGCATCCAGTTCGCAGTCTGTTCAGCGTTTTCCATTGACGCCAGTTTAATTTCTATTCTATTTTTATATCTTCCGATGATATGATTTTGACAGTCGAACCTTCTCCGACTTACCACTAATAGCTATTATGCTCTTCGGGAAGTCTTTCCTTGATTTTAGTCTTCGAGGCGGAGTTGTTGTTTTTAATTTTTCTATTTTCATAGTAACTTCTCTTTTTATGTGTGGTGGGCGATGCCACAAGCTAGATATATACTTTTTATATCTTCGTTGGTTTGAGGCATTCAGTTATTATTCTACATGTATCGTTTAATTCTGTATCCACCTTTTTTTTGGCATGAACTGACCGTCCCCAGCTTACACATGCATATTCTCCTGCTGAGAAACAGAGTGCTAAGGTCGATGATCGATATATCTGGTTTCGTACCTCACTTTGAAGCCACTAGTTTGTGTAGAAGATTATTACGCGTTATAATTTTCATTTTCAAGTTATGACATTGTTATATGTCAAACTGCGGTCTAAAGATACTCCAAAATATTTGGGATGTAAGTTATGTTCAAGGTTATGGTTACGCCACGTAATATTTAGTTTGCACATAGCCTTCGCATTTTTTTAGTTGGAATGAACAAACTTGTGTTTTTCCTGGATTTGGGTTTAAGCCGTTATCATCATAATAATTATTTAGCTTTTGCAGCATAATCTGGAATTTATCTTGCACCTCTCTGTGTGTGACACCCTGTGCAGTTACAGCCAAGTCATCAGCAAACAAGAAGTGCTTTGTTTCAGCTCCAACTGGCTGATCATTGGTGAATATGTTAAATAGAATTGGTTTGACTGTTTTTTCCCTGGAAAGATACATAGAACTTCCTACCATTTAGTAGACTTCGAAGTAAAACTACCAAGGTATAATCTTTTGTCATATTGTAAACTTTGTTTAAGAGGAGAGTATGGTTAACAGTATCGTAGGCAGTACAAATATCGACGAATACTGCTCCAGTGATCCTCTATGTGCTGCCGTTAGGTTTACCGCTTGAGTTGAGCACGATTTCCATTTTCTAAAGCCAGCTTGTTCCTGAATTAGTTTGGCATCAACAGATTATTCAATCCTATACAATATTAATCCTTCAAATACCTTCAGCGTTTGCGATAATAAAGCAATCGGTCTATAATTCGCTGCAATCTCGGCATTTTCCCCAGATTTTAGTACGGCTACGACACGTGCTTTCTTCCATTGACTAGGTACTTGGCCGGATCTAACATTAAACGTTTTTGTTAACCATTGTAATGATTGTGCTCCCAGATGTTTCAGCTGTTCTGCAAATATTCCATCTACACCGGCTGTTTTCCTATTTTTAATGCTTTTTATTGCTATTTCTATTTCCTCAAATATAAATGGAGTCTCAATGTGGCTGGTTTCTTCTTCTTTTCTCCTTATTATTTTGTTTTTCTTTAGTCCGTTTAATGATCTACCATTCTTTACTAATTGGGTGGCTGTCTGATTTGACGTTACATTAGAATGAGTTTGTATCCTTTTTTTTCAGCGTTCAACTCACTTAGGAGTCGCCATTAGTTATTACTATTCTGCTTCATATCAACTTCTTCAACAATAGTACAAGAAATCGAATTTGCGTTGAAATAATTAAAAACCAAAAAAACACCAGAGCGGGATAATATCCTAAGTGAGATAAATTTAGATATGGATATGAAAATTCATTTATATAACTTGATAAAGAAAATACATGAAAGCGGACAAATCCCTACCGATTTCGAAAAAAGCATTACGATAATGATGCAAAAAAAAATTGGACAAGAAAGTGCAATAAATACAGAACGATAAGTTTACCGGTATATGCTTCCAAGATACTAGTGAAAATTATATGAAACAGAATGAAAAACAAATTAGAAGAAAACTTAGACGATGATCAAAATGGATTGGGGGAAAATCGATAGACCAGAGAGGCAATCACATTGTTTTAACTATACGAACGTAAAATAATTTTTAAATTTAAGAATTTTTAAGTCGCTTATCGTGTATTGTAATAGTTAATAGTACCAAAGTATTTGTGGATTTTTGATTAAATCGAACAAAATTCGTCTGCATTCTTTTTCGTATGATAGTGATTTTTTGGCAGATGGAAATAATTGAAATTTGATAAATTACTTATTGATATTGTGTATAGTTTTGAAAGCGTTATCTAAATCTCCTATGCTGAGAAAGAAACTGAATTTAAGAACCGCGTTTCGAGTTCCGTCATCGGCTGCCGCTATTTCTTCAAAATTGCTTAGGCTGATTTTTTTCATTTGCACCATCTGCAACACATGATTGAGTATATTATGCATACAATACACAAAATATTATATTTATATAATTATTATTGTTATGATTGTTAGCGATGAATTATATTAATCTGGCGCAAGATCGAGGCACGATTCGAAGAAAAGATACCAATTGGTAAAGGAAAGCGACTAAGAATTGTCGTTTTTGAAAAGGAAAGGAAGCGAAAGAAAAGTTTCAGTGACGTCTTCAACGTAGAGTGTTTAGACAGTCCATTAGAATATGCATGGCAGAGAAGATAATGTTCCGGGATAGAACTGAAGTTACGTTGATAAGATACGTACGAGTGTGATAACAGTCTGCTGATGATAATGTCATTTCTGTGATTTGGACGCGAGATTATCCAGTGATCAATTGAGCGCTTGATTAGCCGGTGTTTAGTGAATTCAGCCGCCGTTTTCTCTGCCATAAAGTAAGAACTGCTGATTTTATGTATTTCTGAAGATCTAATATTGTGACTGAAACGTCTGGGTCAAGTGAAAAGTAGCAATCTAACTCACATCAGGACACCGAGCGGGTGCTATCTCAACCGTATTCGCACGAGACATGGCGGTTGTGGAGATATAAAATCTTGGTTATAAATATATGTACTATTTTACGATAGAACGGAATATGATTATGTGAAAAGCGTCTGAAATATTTTTGGCCCTCTGAAAAAGTCGACCGGTAGTATAAAATTTTATAAACAAGAATAAGATTAAATATAATGATCCCCTTTTTTTGGAGGAAAATGAGGGTTTCACATCGGATATATAAGAGCTACGCAAAAAAGAAATAATAACCAAAACTATGAAAATATGGTAATGCTGCAGGATAATGTGAGTATCGCGGATATCTAGAAGAATATATATATATATATATATATATATATATATATATATATATATATATATTCTGAACTCCCTCGATTCCGAGTATGAGTACTGTCCTTCATTGATGCCTATGCCGATTATGCGAAATTAAGCTAACACGATGGCTGCTGCTGAAATCGCAATGCTGGCATTTGAATTGATGTTGATTTTTGTCTGCTGGTTCATAGCTTGGATTCAATGTTTTCTTTTCCATGTTGCCATTCCGCCGGCGTTTTCAAATGTTCGACCGCGTCTTGTACAATCGCTATCCACTCCTTCGCTGCTTTCCCAGTTTGGTTGTTTTGGGTTTATCCATACTATTTTTAAATCGTTTGCAATAACGTCTTTATATCTCAATCTTGGTCTTCCAACATGTCGCTTTCCCAATTCGAACATACCGAACAGCAATCTTTTCGGGATGCGGTTTTCATCCATTCGGATGACATGACCTGTCCATTTGAGTCGCTTGAAAATCAGTATTTGCATTATAGATTGCATTTCAGAAATATCTAACACTTTTTTATTTCATATAAAATCTTTGCAGCTGATGTTTAATATTTTCCTGATCATTTTTTAATGAAATGTTTAGTTTTCTTAGATGTTTCCGCATAATTGGCCACGATTCAGCTCCATACAACAATGTTGGAAGTATTATGGCTCTATATACTGCCGTATTTGTTTTAACTGTTAGATCTTTGTTATTAAATTCCGTATGCTGAACATGTATTACGTAATCTGTACGCTATTTCGTTTTCCAAGTTGGCATCTTTACTGATGCAGCTCCCGAGGTATGTGAAAGAGTCCACATTTTTAAAGTCTATTTGACCCGGATGAAAATTAGCTGTTTCTATGTTATTTGAAATTAATTGCACAATCTTTTTCCCGCTGCAGTTTATTTCTAGACCAAATTTCCTGTATGTTCCTTGCAGCTGTGTTACCGCTTTTTGTAAACTCCCTTTATTTTCCGATATTAGAGCACAATCATCTGCATATTGCAGGTTGCCAAGCGTAAATGTTTTTGTCGCTTTTTTCGATTCAAGCCTAGTTGGCTTGTAAAGGTCGCCATTAAATCAAAAATAAATTTTTACACCAAAGTCAGAGATGTACTGCTTGAAGACCATGTGGACCACACTTATGTAAAAATTGAACAGTGATGGTGCGAGCACACATCCTTGTCTAACTCCTGACGTTATTTCGAAAGGATCCGTGACTCCAGCATCGCAGATAACAACCGTCTGCATTCCAGTATGTAGTTCTTGTATCCAAGCGCATGAGCTTCGGAGGGCATCCCGCTATTTTCAGACACGTCCATAGACGGTTCGCGCCCTTTTTCTATCATTTGTTTCATAGAGAAAATATGATCAGCTGTACTCCGGTGCTGACGGAAACCGTGGCAAATACGCTTCCAAAAGTAATGTTAATCTACTTTGAATTATTTTACCAAGTATCTGTCTTGCTGCAGATAGCGGAGTGATTCCTCGATAATTGTTTTTGTATATTAATGCTGCATCCTTAAAGTATTTTGGGATGGCTTCCTCTATCCATATGCGATCGTATAATCTATGCAAGCACTGCAGAAGTTTCTCCCCTCCAGCTTTAAAAATGTCTGCAGGATGCCATCCATACCAGGTGACTTGTTATTTTTACATCCCTTAACTGCAGTCTGAAGCTCATCCACACCATAGTTGGCAGGTCAAATTCTTCAACTATACTTCTTTTGGGAATAAATTTAAATACCTTGTAATCAGTTTGGTTATCCTTATCTAGTAGCTGTGCATAATATTGTTTCCATCTTTGCTGCATATCTGCTCTGTTAGTAAGAAGCTATGTATACAATATAGGCATACAGTGTATATATAATATAGGGCGACTGAGCTTAGGTCGGTATTTTTTTTTTTTTTTCGTAAAATCGGGGGTTTTCCGAAATGTGTTTAAATACGAATTGTATACAATAAAAAACCCATTACATACGTTACTATTTTAATCGTGTAGAATTTTGTTTTATAAATTTCCTGAGTTATAACCAAAAATATCGGTATTCACAAATATATAGCAATGAGGCGGCTTCCTCGAAGTTTTTTCCGGAAAAAATTTTTGGAATTTTTCGAATGGTTTTTTTTCTTAAAATAATTCTTTCTGTCATAGATTATAAAATAATTCCGGAAGATCTTACATCGAAACGGTTCCCGAGCTATTGAATTTTCATTATATTTACCTACACGTGAATTTCTAAGCTTGTGACTTTCGAACGGTTAATGCGTTCAAGCTGAAATTTTCATCATATATTTAGATAAGTATAAAAAAAACCCACGATAAAAAGAATTGAAATTTTTATCATTTTACGGAAGTGCACTCTGGGTCGGGCCGAAAATTTCAGAATTCATTATTTCCACAGAGGCCATTTTCGATTACACATTACACATACGTAAAAATTTTATCCGAATCGTTAGAGTCGTTTCCGAGATGCCTGAAATATACAAGAATCGTTCGTTAGGATGTAATCATAGTTTCGTCATATGCATCCGTGTAAATTATTTACCTGTTTCGTAATCTTGAACAATTTATTTCTGATGTCTTCTTCTTCTTCTTTCGAATTGACCAACTATGTAAAATATCCTCATGATGTTTACTTCTACCTTTTCCTTTTACTGCAGTATTTCTTCATTTGTGTTTTTCCTTCCTTTCATCTGTCCATTTGGCAGCGATTTTCTCCTTCAATTTTCTTTCAAGTGCTAATTGCAATTCTGAACCTATTTCTATACATAACGTCATCTTTCGTAACGTTAATTTTCTTAAGGTCTTCCTTAACTTGTCGGAATCACGTGATTTGCCATCTAGGATTCCTATCGAAGTACTGAAAAATTCGTTTTGTTAGGCTCTTTGTCTTCAAATGACCGTAATAGCTTAATCTTCTTTTTTTCACGATATTGATAATATCTTCAATATACTCGTGTATTTCTTTATTACTTCTTTTTTTCCATATTTCCCGGTCAGGTCTCGGTCGCAGAATTTTGCGTGCTATTTTCCTTTCCTTCATTTTGATCTGTTCCATTACTCATATTCATTGCTAAACACTCCGACGCATACAGACATTATATACATATATATATATATATATATATATATATATATATAAAAATTCGAGGTAAATTGTTTGGAGTCTTTGTAAGAATTTAACTTTCTTACAAAAGTTGTTTAATTCTTTGTGAAATTTCTTTGTGTGTAGTAGTTTCAATATAAAATAATTTCACCTTGTTTTCTTACTAACGTAGCGAAATATTCGAAGTGTCACATATCGTTACGTGGCGAACACACATTTGACAATTTGACGATTTCCCCCTTTTATTCTTGGGTTTTTTTTGTTGGTTTTCTTACATGTTCTTCGCACATATATATGACGTAATCAAAATACTCGTGTAAAATATTTTACGCCCGTTGTACGATGTCTATTAATATTACTACGTTGGAAATAAATTCGATCGTTTATATAATTATATCGATTCGGATAATATGCGATCGAATAATAATTATGAATTAAATAAAATAAAATGATAATTATAGTTACGAGTTTTGTCGTTGTTAAAATGTTACTAACCGAGTCCGTCTGAGATTTCTTCAGCACGATGAAATGAGGCGTATCCAATCCTAATAGACCGACATGATCTTCATCCATCGATATTAAGTCGTGTTGAATAACTCCGTGTTCGATCGTGACGAACAAAGTTGCTAAATTCTACAATATTGAAATAATTTTGAAAAGTACAATTAATAATAATGTCGTCGTTGTAATGTCGACCGAATTTCGAATTGTAAATCGAAATTAAATTATTAACTTGAACTAGATGAGAAAATTTTAACTTAAAATGCCGAGTCAAAAACATTTTTAATTATTCTGAAGTAAATTGGAAAAATATCGTAAATTTTATTATTATTATTAAATTAGATTAACGTGCCGTGTGCAATTACCGATGGCTGAAGGCACGAGAGGAAAAAGGTATCAGATTGAGTGGTAGAGAGGGCTGTTTTATGTAAAATTAGATTGAAAAGGGTGTCGATGTTGATGTAGAATAATTTTTCACTTATTGGAATTCAAAGTAAACATATTCTCCCGGAGTGGTACAGTAATTGCGATAGAACTGAGTGTCAAACAAAAGTAAGAACGAATAATCAAATCAAATCAAATTTTATTTGTATTCATTTCAATAATAAATATAATAAAATTGATTAAAGTTTGCATTAGAATACAAAGTAAACCGGTTATACGCAATAATAATAATAATAATATCAGCAATAATAATAATTCGAAATAATACAGTTATTAGTAAAAATTACAAATTATTAAATTAATTATTTAACGTAGCTTTCCAACAGTTATACTATTTTTAAATTAAAATAATTAATATGAAATAATTTATAAACAATCTCCCATAGTATAGCGTTGAGTAAGCTGTAAGAGCGTCCCCATTTACACACACACATATATATACATATCTATATATATAAGTAAATTATATATAATAACAATAAGAAAAATAATGCATGAAAAATATATACTCAACTAATATTAATTAATATTTAATACATTTTAAATATTAGTTTTGTTTAAACTAAGACGTACTTAGAAAAGTGGAAGAAGAGACGAGATTTCTTTTTAAAAATGTATATATGAAATTGCAATCTGGCTTACATAGCCAATAAGCAATTTATTTATATGGGTCGTGACAGGATTGGAGATATCATTCATCAATGATACTCGAAGTTACCTCGCCAATTAATCAAACCGATGTGGAAGGTCTAAGAGGGTGCAATGGTTCAGTCTATGGAAATCGTTACCACTATCTAGCAAGTCAACTGCCAGTCGGTTCGTGTGGTATTCTAATCTGTGTAGGTAACGTTCACTATTTTTTTGGATTACCTCACGCACATACGGTACATGGTCGCGATGCAGGCTGTCGTATAATTCTTAATATTTTTGTCTGGCATCGTTGCATCATGTTAATATTGGTCACCAATGCTGTATCCCAAAGGGATATACCGTAGGTCTATACAGGTTTAATAATTCGGTTATACAGCAATAATTTCGATTTTAGAGGAAACTCGGAATGTTTACCCAGAAGCCAGTATATCTTTCTCGATTTCATGTTTATTTCTTTAACATTTATCTTAATGTGCTCTTTCCATGTCATGCGATGATCAAGCCACATGCCCAAGTACCGAGCTTTAATTTTCCTGTGGAATTAGAAATTTTACTGTTTTTTGTTTTTGTTTTTTTTTAAATAAAAAATCACTACCCTACATATATATTTATGTATTTACGCAATGATAATACCATTATTACAATTATTGAATGTTCTCGAATTGGTTATTTACACGGATATAGAGAGTTAGTGATTTTGACTAACCGAAGTAGAATAGGCGTTTAACTTTTTCGCGAACTGAGGTGAAAAATTCAGATCGTCTTCGGTGGTAATTTTTTTGATTCGATTTTTATTTTTAATTGATGCGCTAAGTTTATCATCTGCTCCGGAAGTGGATTTACTATCGGCTGCTTTGATTTCGCAACTTAAAACGGTCGATTCGTTCACGTCCCAATAATGACGAGTAATAAAACGAGCCGATGATTCTCTGTACACAGAATTCGATTCGAGTTAAATAAACAAGTATCAGAGAGAATCGGTATATATATATATATATATATATATATACATATATATATATATATATATAATGCCAGCTACACGTACACGGCTAGAATACTATAGCAAAATATCTCTCACTTTTTTCATATTTATCTCTATGTCTTTCATATATATATATATATATATATATATATATATATATATACATATATATATATATATATATATATATATATATATATATGTATATATTAAATAAATTCACACAATATTTGTATTTCATACATTTCGAAAATACCTTCGGCAAAGTACGACATGTCGAATTATTTAATGTACTGCAATAAATTGGGTTGCATATGGCGGATAGAAGATTAATAAAGAATTTATATTTGCAACAGATAGCAATGGTGATATTAAATAATGGAGAAACGACAAATAATATCAAAATGGGTCGCGAGGTGTTTGACAGGAGTTCATTAATGTATATGCAGATATCAAAATTGGAGGTGAAATTATCAATAATATAAAGTATATTGATGGCACGGTAATATTAGTAGAAAATGCGAAAGATCTAGGAATATTATTGATAGCAGTAGAAAAAACCTGCGATAAAAACAGAATTACTGTTAATACTAAGAAAACCAAAGTAGTGGTGACAGTAGATCCAAATAAGCCAGAAATAATAGTAAGAGTTACTGACTTGGAAGTAGTGAATAAGTATCCTAGGAGGGTTTGGCTTACCAACGCCGAGGATTCAAACGAAGAGATAAATGCAGGATAGAACAGGTAAGATTAGCATTTATGAAAATGAAGAAAATATTAACATCGCACGGAATATTTCTTTCAGTAAGAATTAGAACTTGAAATACTATCTATAGTCGGTGTTGTTGTATGGCTGCGAAACATGGACACTGAAGTCTAATAATAAACACTATAGAAGTTTTCGAAATGTGGTGTTACCGCCATATGCTGCGTATATTGTGGTCAGAAAAGAAGAGAAATGAAATTAAAAAAAAGACAGAGACTTGTTGGATACGATCAAACGAAGAAAGCAGTATACTTGGGACATGAGACCCACAGTATGTACTGCCGCAGACCATAATCAAAGGAAAAATTTAAATAAAATGTATGTCCAACTCAGAGGAGGGCGGCAGGTCGTGAACAGTGTAAGGCGGATATAGTTATGGTGAACCAGTCCTAGAACACTGAACGACCTCGTAGAAGATGTTATATATATAATCTTCTAGTCGTGGGACTAACTTACAGACATTGGTTATGATCGGTCGATTTAAAGTCGAACGTCTGCATCGTGTCATTTTCAACGTCCCATATATAGAGCGTCGACTTCGGTATCAGATGCGAATTTGCCACCGTTAACGCAACTTTGCTGCCATTGCAATTGATTCCCAACAGAATAACTTCTCCGAAATCGGAAATCGCCTCGACTAAATCTTTCGGATGAGCAGAGGACTTAGCTTCCCTAAAAATTTTTATAGTGTAATAATAATCATTAGTACGTTTATTACTATTTAAGTGTTGATATTACTTTTGTTACCATTATTAAGATTACATTCTCGACTGTTTACACACAAATAAAATTAAATATGTACACAAACATATATATATATATATGTGTGTGTGTGTGTGTCTGCATATATTGTATATAAATGTGTCGTTTACAATGATATATTTAAATTAATATTTTTAATAGATTATTTTACAAAATTTGAACGGTGCAAGTAGACGTGTCAGTTTAGTGGAAAATTAAGAGATTTGAAGACAGATTTTACACTAAAATGTATCCATATTTATATTTATGTTTATATCAATATCTATATTCGTATTTATATTATTTATTGTAAATACGCAATATAAATAGCTGAGAATTTGTAGGTAAACCCGATAATATGAATCAATTTTAAACATATCGAAGAGATTTTAAATTAAAATATTGTTTCACTCGAAAACAGAAAACTCACGATGTTCTTATTTCGCGAATTAAAGTTCGATATATCTATTCGTCATTATTATTCCTTTAAATGAAAAACCGTCAAAAAGTGGTTGTCGCAACATCGCGAACTTTTTTTGTAGTATTTCTACTAGATAAACGAATGTACGTATTTAGTCGATATACGAGGTGTGTTAATGACAAACCAGTATTCGGAAGATTAGCGATTTGAAGGTTATCGTGTGGATAAATTCCGCTATCAATGGAACCTAGTTTAGGTTCGTATTAATGCCATCGCTATAAAGCGTCTATTATTGACGCTAGAAAACGTTTTGTCTTTTCTAAGCCAGATCCTGATTGGACCTGGCAGTATAGAGCTTCTAACGGTATTACCTATTTTAAAATAGTCGTTGTATAATTTATTTTCCAAATAAACCGATCACCTACAAAGGAACCGAATAATTCACTTCGATTCCTAAATAGGTTGCTCGCCTGAATTAAGTAGAAACTCGAACAAAAATAACCATCAATGTATCTAAATGTATAAGCGATACGTAGAGATTTAAATCTACGTCGAATACATATAATATATATATATATATATGTGTGTATGTATGTATATATATGTGTATATATATATATGTATATATAATATATATATATGTATATATATATATTAGGTTCTTTTTACCTGCGCGAGAAATCCCAAATTTGTAATATACCGGCTAAGCTGGCCGAGGCCAGATAGGAATTATTCAGATGTAAAGTGATCGGTCGACCGTCGCAATCTAAATACTGTTTTATCGTACCTTGAAAAGTATAGACTAATATCTTACCGGAGGAGGAATGTCCGCCGATTCCGGAATTATTAACGTCCGGCATTACGATTAAATTCTGTTCGTAAATTGCGGCTGCTTCGCATTCGCAGTTAAAAGTTCCTTCGGAACGAGAAAAGATGAACATTATACACGCAGATCGAAGATTCCGTTAAAAATAGTTCCGGTATACGGCACGTAGTAATAATGCGCTTACTCGAGATAAATTATTAAAAAATTTTACACAATTTTTTTACGTCGATTAAAAAAAATGTGTAAAACTTTTGAATTTTTAAATAATTTATCTCACACATTATTAGTAAAAAAATAAGAATAGATAAAATATCCGAAGACTCGAAATAAAAACAGAGATTTATGTGGCGTTGACGTTAAATAAGAAACAGTGAATTAATAAATAAATTTCATAATAAGAATCATCATTAATCTATATAATATATAAAAATATATAAACATAAAAGTCTTAAACACACAACATTTTAACCCTCCTTCTAACTCTATATATACACATATGATACATACACATATATAGTATATATTTATATATTTTATTTTGTGTTCACTTGATAATGGCTTAACAGCCGAAAAGTTTGATGATTTTTTATTTTAAAAGTTTAGTGATTTTACTCCATTTTTATTTTTTTAATTTTTAAAATAACTACATTCCACACTTTTCAAATTATATATATTATATATTACATATATATATATATATATATATAAAACACGAGCACGATAAGTTCCACTTCTAGATAAATTCTTTCCCCAACGTCTTCCACCTACTTTGTGCTTTGCTCAACCCATTTTTCCCATTTACTATATTACTGTGTCACCACATCATTGGCATTTCCTGTTTCATTTTTCTGTCTATCAACCACCAATGTTCCGCTTTGACCATCTATTCTCTTTTCTTCAAGCCACGTGGCCAGCCCAACTACATTTTGTTATAGCGGTATATATATAATTTGTGAATGTATGACTGTATGTATAATTTTCTATTTATACTTTGTTAATTATTTAACTAATTTGTAAGTAAATGCACAATGCTCTTATTAGCGTTACACTTTTTAATGTTACATAAGCAATTTTTCCCGTAATATTCCGAAATAAAATTTTGATTCATTCTTTTTAAAATTTTGATGTATAATCATTTAGCATGGATATTAGAATTATATACGTGTGCCTATTGCAATCTATAGCCATTTTTGAGGCGATCGTGTGGTCGTGACAGCATATCACCGATAACACTCCTACTTGCTAATCTTAATCAAGTCGTTATGGCATATCTAAGGGGGTGCAACTGCTCAACCTACGTGTATCACTATCTACCCAATAAATCGCCAGTCGGTGTGTACGAACTTTTAATCTGGGCAGATGTTACTTGTTTAGAATACCATACGTCGCGATGCAAGTTGCCATTTGTACGATGGTTTATTTTCTAATACCTCGAGTGTTTTTAATCGATGTATCATTTCGATGTTAGACACCGATGCGGTACTCGAAAGAGATAGACCGCAGGTCATACTGATTAGATAACTACATTGTACAGTGAAAACTTTGACTTAAAAGGTAAATCGTCTGTCCAAAAGCCGGAACATCTTTTTTATTAAGCCACATTACCAAGCATCTGGCATTATCTTTCCATGGATTGGGACCATTAATCTTAACAAGTGGGCATTTGTTACGTTTATTCGCGTATTGACTTGGATGTATTAATCTTAATTCTTCACTGTCGTACCTACCTTGCCAAATCATTTGATCATATCCAAGGACCTTATTCATCGGCAAACGGATCATTATCGCTTTCTTAATTTCCGCGGGAGAACATGGTTATATTATGTAAGATATTGAGCAGTTCATGGAGCTATTTTTTCTCGTACTCCGTAACTTTTTACTTTTACATCGCAATGTATCTCGTTCATTATATCTTGTTAATGCGGATAATCACTGTTTTTTTTTTCACATCATCACCGACCATGTACAAGATGATTATATTGTACTCATTTATTTATGCACTCCTTAAATTGACAGTTAAGATTGTTGCAGAGTAATTATTTTCCTTTTACTAAAATTCTTTTGATATCGGCATTTTTTCCGTGTTTCCATATTATTTCGTTTTTACATCGAATCGCATGTTTAATCTAGATACAATTCCGTCTGCATATTGTTCTTTTATGTTCAATGTCACCGACGTCATCGTTATCACGTTCGATTTTAATAGTTCATTCGATCCAAGTTAATACAGTTCATTTTGCTGTTATATCTTTGTGTTTCATTTTACATACATCCATCGTTCCATTATGATGCCTTTACTTATTAGACGTTTTCTGTGTTTATGTTCCATTTTCCTTCTCTTCTCTTTTTTCTAACTAATCTTCATTCTTTTGCAACTCGTTAAAAAAAAAATATTACCTATTTCGTCGGTTCACATTGTCCTTTGTATTTTACATAAGAACTGAAGACGCTTTTTTTTTTTTTTAAATCTATTGCTCAGCTGTTTTATTCATAGACTATTAACACATTTCGAACAAAGTTTTCATAGATTCTTTTAATTATAATATTTTTCCTATGTTAATAATTGATTTTCCACCTTGTACACATTCCAATTCTTCATCAAAATTTATCATCGAACTCAATTAATTAATTTCCTTTTTTTATTATTCCTATTTTTTTCTCCCGTTAGTTTTCTCTTTTAATAATGTTTTTCTGTATGTATAATTTTATAATTACGGTTAATACTATTGAATTTGTATTTTAATTCTTTACAACGTACAAAACTGAAGGAAGGTAGACGCCTCTTATGGAAAATAATATATGATGATTTATGTGTAAAAATGTAAACCTTTCGTATCAGTTGCTGCAAACGATCTATGGTTTTTTGTAGGATTTTTTGTGCATTAGAAGGAATACTGGATGACAAGGATATATTAAGATCGTCAATGTAAAGCCGAGCAGTTACAGGCTGCGAGGTATAATTTACTATGTCATCGATATATAACATAAACAAGGTAGCACTAAGTGCAGAGCCTTGTGGAATACCGTTTTCGATCTGAACTAGTGTTGATTTTGACAAACCGATCTTAACTTGAAATATTCGGTTATTTAGGAAACTGTATAAATTACCGGATATACCGTCGGACTTTATTTTTATTTTTTTTAAATATAACGTAAATCTCCATATCCCGTTTGTAACTACCAGGGTTATTACTGCATAAGGAGACATGTGTCTAGTTTATATGTATGCTAGGAGTTCGCTTTCTCTGACAAAAGTTAGAATTTTACCTATTGATCGAGGGTTGTTTGAGATGATTTTGTGTATCGGGCCCTCTTATTTTGTGTTTTAACCTGTATGGTGTGAGTGTTTGGCAGTTGTAGATTAAGTGTGTGACCGTTGATTCTATTATATATCCGTATAGGGGACAGTTTCTTGATGGATGGCTTTTGGTATACAGATAATTATGTGATACGGCTGTATGGTACCATATTCTTTTCTGCTTGTGTCACCAGGGTTCTATGGTTAATTTTCTGCTACCCAGGAAGGTCGTTTGTGAGGTCCAGTCGGTAGTCCATTTCTGTTTACTGTTGTTCATGAGTACGTGCGCTAAATGTTGTCGGAGGTGGTGAGTATTCTGGTACTAGTGAGTGTACCATAGAGCGAGCTTCAAAACAGTCCATTAACTTGATTTCAGTAATGTGTTATTATTTATTATCGCTAAATTTACGTTATATAAAGAAATACTTTGTTAAATGTAAGGATAAATTTTGATGAAGAATTAGTTTTAAGAAGCATATTTTTATAAATTAAATCGATTTTGCGATAGACGGAAGGTTTTTATTTTTCCGGCTATTTAGTGTAAATCGTTTATGTATGAATTTTATATCGCTAATTTTTCGATTCTGCTGTTTACTACATTCACCATCGGATTATTTTATAAATTTTTTTTCACTTTGCTATTTTTCGTAATGTCGTGCATCTAAATCAATATATATATATATATATATATATATATATATATATATATATATATATATATATATATATATATATATATATTTGTTTTACATTTTATATATTATATTTTTATATTTTATACTCGACGATAGTTTAATCTTTTTCCGTATAAAAATTTAATAATTACTTTTTTTTTGCATGTTTTTTAAAAATCACTACAATCGTTGGAATTATTTCATTATTTAATTATTTTACCGATAACGTTTAATCCGTTTGAATCCGTTATCCGATATACAGCGATCGTTTTACTACTCCATAGAACTAGGTGTTCGGCCGAAACGGCTAAGCCGACGATCTTCAAATCGGTATTTAGTTCTATTTCTTTTTCATCGCTACCGGTAACCACTACTTTGCTAGCGGCCGTTTGAACGCAGGCTACCTACGTGTAACAACAACAACACGGTGGAACATATAAATTTATTATCGTATTTATTTCAGGAAATTAATTAAGTCACGCGGACGTCCTGTATAGTCTTAACTTTTCCGTACTGCAATACCAGGTCGACCCGCGACAAGTCTAACACCTTATTCGTTTACAAAAATTAGTTCAATATTCTGACTCCCGCATTGCGAGGTGTATCAGATATTAAGCTGATAAGAACGGGTACTAGACTTTGTTCTTAGCCAACAGGCTGAGAAGCGATATTAATATATAAATTAATTTAACTAAAATTCCCTAATTATGTCGTTAGACTTATTTAACAAATAGGAAATTTATGGTAAAAATTAATAATTGTGACTCTGTGGCAAGGTCTATCTTAGCTGGAGTACCTCGAGGGAGTATAACTCTATTTTTTTCTCTTATTTATTAATGATATTCCCAAGGATAAACACCTTCAGTTGGCGTTGTATGCGGACGATACGGCTATATATTGTACGTCGTATCGTACAGATACTATTCAAAGTAGCCTAAACATAGGATTTGAGAAATTAAGATCATACTTCGATAAATGGAAAATTAACATAACTGTTGATAAAACACAGTCAATATTACTTACAAAAAGAAGACCTATATAACTGCTATCCCATAGAATGGGAGACTCGGATCAAATATCTCGGTGTTATTCTAGATAAAGATCTTACCTTTTCTAAACATATAGAACACACCGTTAATAAAACTCAAGCCTCTTTTTTGAAATTATATCCTATCTTTAATACGAAATTACCGCAAATAAGCTAATTATCTACAAATGTATCTTAAGACCGATAATGTTTTACGCGTGTCCTGTGTGGTCTTATATGCAAGTCTCTCTAACTTATCTAAGTTGCAAATCGTGCAAAATAATTCTTAAAGCTACGTTTTATGTTGGAATAGTTCGTATGCACAGAGTTTTGAAATTATGATATGTGCATCGAGTAATAAATCAGCAAACCAAAAAATTTTTTAACGATTGTGTACCCTAAGCGCGTATCCCATTATAAACAATATAGGAGACTACAATCGCACTAGTCTCTGAAATATAAGAAATATAAACATGAAAGAATTAAACATACATTATTATGATTTGCTGATGCTATATAGTTATTATTTAAGTTTAAGTTTATTTTATGTATATAGTTATTTTTCTCTTCATGGCTACTCTGATCGTATATTCCATTTTATTCAATACTTATTTCATGCTGGTTTTGGTGGTGGTTTTTCCTGCAGTTTATTTTAAGCTTCGTTTATTTATATTATTACGGGGGAGAATTTTATTTGATTTCGGTACGCGTAGATGATAATTGTTGTTTCTTATTTTAAATGTAAAAATACACTTTTTACTTATTTAACTTTTCCGTCACACGATGTGAATTTTTAAATGGAAATTATAAATTTCGACTTACAAAATAAATAAAGAAAATTATATCCGAGGAAGTATATGAGAGTAAAAGATAATTAGTACTAACAAAACGAATCTTTCAGTATTTCGATTAAATCAGCTCAGGTTGGTTCTTGAATACGGAAAAAGATCTCGATGATGTAAATAGATAATGCGACGCAACGATTGATAACAGAACTCAGAATTAGTGATTTTAACTACTTTCTTTTAATGTTAATGTTTTTTTAAAATCACTATATTCAACACTGTTCAAATTATTTTTATTTTTATCCGCAGTATTTAATAAGTAACAAATCTATTCTGTCGTTAACCGTTTTTCTGATTAATTATTTATTTATTTAATTTCATCTTTATCATCGATTCCTCTTTATTATTCTCGCTCTTAGTTGTTTTTTTTTGAAATATTTTTTTACCCGCTTTTCTTTTCGTAAGATTAATATTAGATACTTAACCGTTTCAGTCACGCTGTCCGTGGTACGTGAAATTTTAATAAAGTTTTTTATTTGACGTGAAATATTTCGATTTTAAAAATATTTATAAAAATACATCGAAAAATTAATCGGTCATACGTTATAAAATTTCGCACAAAATTATAAATTTTATACAAAAGCTTATTATACAATTTCCTACGTTGTAGATTAGTTTTTCGATGTATTTTTATAAATATTTTTAAAATCGAAATATTTCACGTCAAATAAAAAACTTTATTAAAATTTCACGTACCACGGACAGCGTGACTGAAACGGTTAAGTATCTAATATTAATCTTACGAAAAGAAAAGCGGGTAAAAAAATATTTCAAAAAAAACAACTAACAGCGAGAATAATAAAGAGGAATCGATGATAAAGATGAAATTAAATAAATAAATAATTAATCAGAAAAACAGTTAACGACAGAATAGATTTGTTACTTATTATATACTGCGGATAAAAATAAAAATAATTTGAACAGTGTTGAATATAGTGATTTTAAAAAAAAATTAACATTAAAAGAAAATAGTTGGTTATGAAGTACTTGGCCGTAGATGTGTTAAGATACCTTTTTGCGAGAATTAATCGGATAAATGTTTTTTCTTCTTCCGGTATACGTCTAGTAAAAAGGATTTCGTTTTTTAAGTCGTTTACTTCGATTTCCATTTAGAAAAATAGCCGGAAACGGACAGAATTTTAGTCGTTAAGTGTGATTTCGATTCTGTATATGAGTCATAATCGATGCGCGTGGTTTATACTTTGGCGGAGAGAAATTATTTGCGTTATAAATATTGCTAGCAGGAAAAGAAACCTAAAAAAAAAAGGATACGGTATTAGGTTAAAACTAGTGGAATAACTAGTTGAAATCGGTTCCATCTCCGAATGTAATCTAAAACGCACGGTAGTCGTTCTTTTATCTACCTACTCG
The DNA here is from genome assembly GCA_032883995.1 of Coronaproctus castanopsis. Classification (NCBI taxonomy): domain Eukaryota; kingdom Metazoa; phylum Arthropoda; class Insecta; order Hemiptera; family Monophlebidae; genus Coronaproctus; species Coronaproctus castanopsis. The sequence continues at coordinate 76,942,818 of CM065052.1, read as the reverse complement.
TTTATTGTAATCAGCGGACAAGCAGTGCTCTTGTAATATGTACAGGTCGTCTACCGTTAATACGGCCACGTGAGCAATACCCCATCGACAGATTAGAACGTTGGCTTTTAAATTGCATACGGCAACCTGCTCCCAAAGTTCTACATCATCGGCCGAATGATTATTATCGACGGTCGGTCGTTTCCATATGACGACGGTACCGTTATTAGTTCCACCGCATAACATACCTGCGATTTATTTTTAATCAGAAAATAATAAAAGAAATCATTAAATAAATAAGTTGACATCTTTCGTATTTTTAGCGTCTACTTATATATTTCATCATTTTTTTTTTTAAGTATACGTTGCAATAGATTCCGTTTTTATCCGTTAACATCGTTGGCTTACAATTGCCCCGCATGTATGTTAATTTCGCGATTATAAATTTTTTTACGTAGTATCTAGAAGCTAAAATACGGAAAGGAGTAAGGCAAGGATGTACTTTTTCGCCGTATCTATTTAACGTACGCATAGAAGAATCAATCAAAAGGAGTAAATGAGATATAAATGCATGAATCAGAGAAGAATATGAATAAAATGCTTACAGTTTTACCAGAAGAATTAAAGAAATGGAAAATAAATATTAATAAAAATAAAACAAAGGTAATGAAGATCAGTGAAGACACAGTAAATAAAAAGATAAACATGAAAATAGGTAATACTCAATTGAAACAAGTCACAGAAACGCGTTACCTAAATAGCAGAAGATAAGCAGATATTAAAAGACGAATAGGACAAGCTAAATGCGCATTTAATAACAAAAAGTCATTACTAACAATACTAGTATAGGCATCCGAAAAAAATTTGCAAAAGTGTGCTTTGTTACGGTTGTGAAAATTGGTGCTTAACAGCCCAGGAAAGAAATAAACTGAATTCAATGGAGATGTGGATTCGGTGTAGAACAACAAAAACGTCTTGGACAGAAATAAAAACAAACAATGAAATCCTAGAATACATGAAAAAAGAAGTTTAATAAATCATATTGAAAAGCGGAAAATAAAAATGTTAGGTCATGTAATAACGTATAGTAACTTTCGAAAATGAGGCAAAAGACCAAGAGGAAGACCGACAACATCTATAATGAATAGTGTATATGATCGCTTGAATATAAAAGTAAATATCAAGAACTTCGAACACTGGCTATCAAGATGACACGATGGCTGTTGCGACAAGGCATTTCCTTTAGTGAATAAAAATTTCAACTAATTTCCAATATGAAATATATTTGATTAAGTAGGCTGTATAGAAATTATTTCACTCTAATTGAAATATCGTGCTAGTAAAGCGCGAAAATATCACCTAAGCCACGAATCTTACGTAGATCTACCCCCTTCGGGGTATTTGTACATCATAATTGTACTCTCAAGGATCTGGAACTGTAATTAGAACGTGGCTCGTCCAAGGGCGGCGAATGGTGAAACGGCCTGCAGATTAGGCCAGCTGCGAATAAGACAGTCGAATAAACAGTCGCGGATCAAGAGCGGCTACTAGTAGAAAGTCTCAGAGAAGTGACAGCGCATTGAGACGATAGGATACAGATGAGGCACTGCCTGTTTAAAGTCTGTAAAATCCTGCGATCTTGCGGATAGGGTTTTTACCCAAAAGCTAAGGGAACAAACCCGGACAGAAAATAGAACCTGACAGTAGGAATAAAGTACATAACCCAATTGGCCTAGTTCCGCGGACATAACAGTAAGAAAAAAGAAAGCCCGTAGCAACCGAGGCCAGAATGGGCAACTGGAATTGTCACATGCCTCCTTACCGAATAATAAAAATATAAATAAAGGGGGCAACCAGTGGCTAAAACAACTACCCGGATGTAACAAAACTAATCGAAATATATAAAAAAAAAACCGGTAACATTTAATGTTTATCGGCACATATAATGTTAGGATGTAGACAACTGAAAGAAGAAATAAATAAAATAAACTGAGATATATTGGGATTAAGCGAGGTCCGAACAATCGGAGAGAACACTATGAGATTGCAGTCACAAAGAATATTGTATTACAAAGGACAAGAAAAATAGCACTGTCGTGAAAATTATAATTACTGTAATAAATTCACATATTTTATCTAAATACATACAAAAAGTTAAATTTTTGCGTACTTTAATTTAAAATAAGAATTTCATATTTTTTAACACACACACATATATATATATATATATATATACATATATATTACGACGATCGTCGTATGTTCACGTTATAATAAATCTAAATTTATTATATTGAAGGTGGTAAACTAATATTTAATTTAATTAATATAATAAAACAAAATATATATATAATTATTTATTTAATTAAAGTAAAATATATTAAAATTATTATAATATAACCAAACCGGATTTGTAGTAGATAAACTATTATTATACAATAGTTAAAATTAATTTTAGTTAGTCAATGGAAAAAAACCAGTAAATTAGTTTGACCAAATAATTTTAGTTAATACAGCCAGTAAAAATAAATTACAGCCAGTAAATAATGAAGAAAATCCAGTAATTTTTGTTTAACAAGGCTTAAGAAAAATGTATAAAAAGGGATGGTTGTTCATTTTCAAGAGAGTTCTAGTTTTTCAGTTACAAAGTTCAGTTGTTAGTTTCTTAATTTAGAATAAAATGAGAATGGATGATTGAAACAATTACAAATCCAGTCAGGTTAGTCTTTAACTAAATTATTATTTGTTTTCATTAATAAATCTATATTAGTTTTTTTTTTTAAATATAAAATAAAATTTTTCTTTATAAATACTTTATTTATTTTTTTATTAAATAATAATATTAATAATAGTATATACGAGGTATCTTGTAATATATATATATATATATCACGATCACGATGCGCTTATATCAATCCACTGCTGGATGTAAGCGTTCCCCTTTTGTTTCCACCTGTAGCGATCTTGGGCCTTGTTTATCCATTTCACACCGGCTGATCTATGTATATCGTCCTGCCACCTTGTATCCGGCCGACCGCGACTTCTGCGTCCTTTTCTTGGAAGCCATTCTGTTATTTGTTTTGTCCACCTATCATCGTTTCTTCTTGCTACATGACCTGCCCAATTCCATTTCAACTGCGCTACACGTCCGACTACATCTGACAATTTAGTCTGCTGTCTTATCCACGTGTTGGTTTTCTGGTCTGATATCTTGATGTCCAATATTAATCTTTCGTGGGCTCTCTGTGTCACTGCAAGTTTCTTAACAACATACTTCGTTAGGCTCCATGTTTCCGCTCCGTATGTAAGCACTGGAAGGATGCACTGTTCGTATACTTTCTTCTTCAAGCTGTTAGGTATATCTTTATTTTTGAGGACAGTACTCAACTTCCCAAAAGCTATCCACGATAGATGCGTTCGCCTTTTAATTTCTTTACGCATTGTTTCTTTCTGTGTGGTAATAATTTGACCTAGGTATATATATTCATTGACGTGTTCCAGTATCTGGTCATCTAGTTTTATTTGTAACTTTTGAGGTGTATTTGTCATGATCTTCGTTTTATTAATACTGATGGTTAATCCTGCTTTTTTTAGAACAGTTATGTAGGTCAGTTATCATTTCCTGTAAGGTACCAACATTATTACTAATCAACACAATGTCATCGGCAAAACGTAAGTGACTAATTTTCTTCCCATCAATATTTACACCTTTAGACTCCCAAGACAAATTTTTGTGCTATAAATAACTTCGGAGATATTGTGTCTCCTTGTCTAACGCCTCTTTGTGCTATAAATAACTTCGGAGATATTGTGTCTCCTTGTCTAACGCCTCTCTTTAACGGTATTTTATTTGTTTTTTCCACCAGCTGTACTTGCATCATTGGCGAGTTATAAATATTTTTAATTATGTTGATGTATTCATCATCTATACTATTTTCTTCAAGCGCCTTCAACACTGTCCATGTTTCCACGGTATCAAACGCTTTATGATAATCGGTGAACGCCATGTGCAATTCCATGTTGTATTCTTTGCATTTAGATATTAAAATCCTAATAGTGTGAATGTGATCATGCGTGCTGAAACCGGATCTAAAGCCCGCTTGCTCGCACGGTTGGCAGTAATCTATTTGTTTCGTCATTCGATTTGTAATAATACTTATATAAAGTTTGTACATATGTGATAATAAGCTAATTGGCCTGTAATTTTCTAGACTAGCTGTATCATCATTTTTGTGTATTAGGATAACGTCTGCTTCGTTCCATAGTCGCGGGATAGAGTTCTCTTTTAAACATTTATTGAACAGATTTTTCAGCAAATCCAAAATCTCCTCATTTCCTTCTTTAATCATTTCTGGGACTATACCATCCGCCCCGCTAGCTTTGTTATTTTTCATTTTCTTTAAAGCGTATTTGATTTCACTTATTGTTATATCCGGCAGGTTTCCCTTATTTATTGTTAATTTATCTTTCATTATAGGATTAACTTTTGTGTCATAGAGATCTGTATAGAATCTTCCGACCTCTTTGGATAGTTCAGTTTTGTCTGTAAGGATATTTCCGTCACGATTTTTCAAATTCGTCAGCAGCTTACTTCCCATCGACAATGATTTCTTGAATACTTTAGGCCCTCTGTTATGCTCAATTATTTCACAAATTTTCTTTGTGTTGTTTTGACGTATATCACTTCTCAATTGTTTTCTAATTAATTTATATATACATATATTAAGCTGATAAAAATTGATACTACACTTTAATCTTAGCCAACAGGCCGATATATACTGATTAATCAAGAAGAGAAATATGCAGCACTCTTTGATTACTTCTTTCCGATTAAAGAGAATAAACTAGATTTCAAGAAGAACTTTGCACCATATGTGAATGACTCATATAAATCTATCATCAATATCGAGGATGTGGATCAAGTAATTAAATCACTAAATACTCGAGAAGAAAGTCCATCAGATAAAATTTCCAACGTAGTGGTTAAAATTATACATGTTAAGGATTCGTCTTTTTTCAAAATTCTTTTTGAAAAATTTCTCCGTTTAAAAGTTTTTCCCCGACACATGGAAAATAGCTGAAATTTAATTATTAAATAAAACTAAACAAGATATTACAACATGTAGTGGTTATCAGCCTAAAGTATTGCTAAACTGTATTGGAAATTGTCTTTGGTAGAATTATTAACATAAAATTGCTGAATATGCGTAAAGCATTTAAAATATTACATGAAAATCAGTTTGGTTTTAGACGTTTTCGTTCAACAGAAATGGCTGTAAAAAAAAAATTAGTGCATATAATTGAACTTGCCAAAAGCTGAAATTTATTTAGTGTTATAATCACGTTCGACGTGAAATGGGCATTTGATAATTGTAAAGATTCAAAAATAGTTAAAACATTACAAACATATAATGTCAATTCTGATTTAGTTGCACTAATTTGCAATTATTTAATAAATATAATTGCCGTAATTAAATCTGAAATATGCGCAGTATTTTTTGTGGAGTGCCACAGGGTTTCGTTCTAGGGCCTACACTCGGGAATGTATTATATTCGTGTATTCATAAGCAAATTTCAATTTTTTGAGCGCGTTGCGATTGTCAGCATTGCTGATGACTTTTGCGCTGTAGTTAATTTGCACAGCGTTACTGAAGTTGATAACGTGAGAATTATTTGTAAAATACGTGAAAATTTGTTTTTGCAATGTGGGTTAGAATTCTATATTGATAAGTCAGTTAGAATGATAACCAGCAACAAGCAAAACAGCGAGTTATCGAAAAAATCTAATTCAAGTAAATTACAATGTGGTAAATGTATTCCTATTGATCCTATTGTTAAGTACTTTAAATACTTAGAAGTAATCTCAGGCTATAAACGCAGATTTCATAAGCATATAGAGTACGTAATCAATAAAGTAAATAAAATATTTTATATGTCTTAATATCAATTTAACCTAACATAGGTAATATTAATTAACATAATAGAGTTATAGTTTATAATGATCTTATACGAGCTATTTTTAATTATTGTTCCGTCATATATATTAAACATAAAAGCATTTCTGCTATGAATAAAATTATAAAAGCTCAGAGAAAATTAGTGCTGAGCGTCGGTTCTCTATATAGAACTCAGCTCCAGTTGTTACTGAAACATTATCGATATTATCGTTTATAATTCGCTATTATATTTTAGATCAATTGAACGCAGAATTTAACGTAAATGTACAATATTATAATGCTGTTAATATTACGAATTTTAAAAGTCTCATTGCAACAATAATTTTAGATATATGGCAAGACAGGTGGAACAGTCAGAGTAATGTCAAATTAACGTATACAATTATTAAAAGATATTAGGGAAAGACTTAAATTAAAAAAATTATTGAAATTAAATTTTTAAGTCTTAACTAGTCATGGTAGCTTCGGTACATATCTAAAGCATTTTAAAATTACATACTAATATATTTGTGAATTCTGCGCACTAAACGTTCCAGTTTTGTAATTTCTTGTTTTAATGCCCTTATACTATCACCTACCTGTAGATTACCTGTAGATTTATGTGCCATGTACTACACCTAGACCAGAGGCACGGGAAATTAGGGAATAATATAAGGTTAGTGAGAATGAATTGAAAGTTGGAATAATAAAAGGGAAGGAAGGATTGTTAAATTAAATGATATAAGTTGGAGGATTTAAGAAAATTTAATAAGTTATTGGAAGCATTGTGCGTGTAGGAAAGAATTAGAATCATGAAGATCATTGAGGCGCTGTAATGCTACAAGAGAATCCGTGCATATTAAGAATGACTGATCAACAATGATGTTTGAAATATCCATAATTGTCATTTTCATGGCATATAATTCCGCTGTTAGTATTGAGTAATGGGGTGGAGTGGGGAAACGAACCACAGAGTCCTGAAATGAAACGAAAGCACCTCCTACTCCAGTTTTGTTTTTAGAGCCGTCGGTGAAGTATAATGTATGAAATAGGTACCGTGAAATCATTTCTAGATAAGCTGCTTTTTTTACATTGAGAGAGGAAAGAAAAACTGGGAGAAGGTAAGAGAGAGCAGGATATTCTCATTTGTTTAGCAAGAGTAAAAATTGAAGGGGAAGAATTGAAACCAGAGGTTGAGGAGTGGGAGGGAAGATTATTTGTTTAGCAAGAGTAAAAATTGAAGGGGAAGAATTGAAACCAGAGGTTGAGGAGTGGGAGGGAAGATTAATGAAAGAGAGAGCCTGTGTAAACTGGACTCGTTGGGAAGGCACCGATGGCCAGTCTGTTTGCTGTGTGAGGGATTGTATTAAGGTGCCAAAAAAAACTTTTTACTAATGGAACTGTAGATTCCGACTCATAATCAATTTTAGGTCTTATAACAGCGTTTAACAGAGTTGAACGATCTGATCCAGATGTTAAGTGTGCAAGCATTTTGATAATGTTGAGACTGGTCCGATTTAATATGCGCTACATGAGGTTTCTAGGTTAACTTATTGTCAAAAATTATCCCAAGATATTTAACGGCGTTTGAGGATTTAATGCGGGTGTCAGTCAAATAAAGATTAGGTCTATGTTGGTGGTTTCGTATTCGACAGAAGTGAACTTCGGAAATTTTAGAAGGAGAAAACTTCATTCCATATTTTAGGGACCCGGAAGTCAACTTATTTATAGCTTTTTGTAAGGAATCTTCACCAAGACTGACATGAGGAACCGAGATAAATATTGCAAGATCATCGACATAAGCAGCACATTTGACTGGTGGCGTAATTTCATTTACAATGTCATTAAAGGCTATACTAAATAATGTAGGACTTGAAACTACCTTTGAGGAAGCCCCGTGGATAGGTTATAAAACGATGACACAGTATCGTTTAATCTAACGCAAAATTAGCGCTCTGTAAGAAAGTTTTGAATGAAAATAGCAAGACGTCCACGAATATTCCAGTTTCGAAGGGCAGATAAAACCTTGTATACAGGAATCCGATCGAAAGCCTTTACTAAATCGAAGAAGACGACTAAAACGTGATGTTTATTAATGAAGGAATTTTGTATGCAATTCTTTAGGAACATGAATTGGTCGACTGAAGATCTTCCAAGTCTGAATCCGCACTGAATGCTGGTTAACAGTTGTCTAGACTCGAGAAGCCAGAGGAGTCGGTTGTTAATAATTCTTTCAAAAATTATACAAATAACTGATGTTAATGAGATGAGGCAGTAGTTGTTAATCAGCATAGGATTTTTGGTAGGCTTCAAAATCGGTACAATTTTAGCAATTATCCAAATTTTTGGAAAAGTGAGAGGCGTCCATATACTACTAAATGCATTTCACAGAAGGTTGATTGCAGAGTTTGAGGCTTTCCTGAGCATCAAGGTATGGACTCCAAATTACTACTGTTCTCTTCACTAGCGCAGGCGCGATGAATTAAAGAGCCCAAATTCGGTGGAGATAGAGTCTGCGTCATATATGAGTTAGTTATCTACAAGGATACATGAAGGTGGTGTCGTGGTGCTTTTCTATTGATGCTATTAATTTTCTTTCAACTATTACAGTCGAAGTTTTAAGATTAATTGACTTTAGAAAATCTTGCCAGCATTTACGTTTCGCTTGTTTTAAGGTAAAACGTGTATGGGCTCGTAATTTTCGGAATGTAATGTGATTTTCCAGTGTGGGATGTGCCTTCAGTTGTTTTAATGCTTTGCGCCTTTTCCTTATTGCAGAAGTGCATTCAACGGTCTCCCATGGAATCGAATCAGCGCGTTTTATTACTTCGGGAGAATGTAATGAGAAACAAATTTATTGTTGCATATAATTGTCCGAGTCTGAGCTGTTTTTATTAATAGATTGGAGGACTGCGGCTAGATGATTATTGAATTTCGTTTCAATCAGTTAGACCCTTCTATTGTGGTGGAGATGGACAGTATAAGTTATTTGTTCGAAAAATAATAATATTGCAATGGTCGTTGCCGGCTAAATCAGAGTGTACCGAGATGAATTTCACTGGCAAGATCTGGACAGAATATAATTATGTCCAGGGTAGACTAAGATTTTGAGGGGAAATTGTAGTGGGTAATAAAATTTACGATTTGCTCGATTTTTTCATAGTTAAAGGGAGCTTCTTACTACCTAGAAGTTGATCTGATTTATGACTTGTCTTCAGATCAGTCACTCGTTTTTATCAAAGAATATTAACAAAACAGACTAAACCGAGGTTACACAATAGAGATACCAACTGGGATGATTTCAGAGAAAAAGTTGATAAGAATATAAACCTTACATTACCATTAAAGACTGAAACAAACATAGAAAATGCCTTACAATCTTTCATAATAATACTACAAGAACCAGCCTGGTCTAGTACACCTAAGAGACCAAGGTATATATTATCTTTCAGCTACACCTAGTGAAATAGCAAAAAAAGGCGCTAAGGAAGAAATGGCAAACCTATGTCTATAGGTTTGCCTTAGACACCCATTAGACATAAAACAACTGAATAGACAAACTAAAAAAATTCGAATAGTATTAGAGAATTTAAGAAACGAAAGTTTCGATGAGTACATTTCTTCACTTTCTCCCTTGTCTCCAGATTATTCTCTCTGGAAAGCAACGCGCAAGTTAAAAAGACCAAAAAACCATATTCACCCAATCCGGAAAAATGATGGCAACTGGGCACAGAGCGAAACGGAAAAAGCAGACGAGTTTGGGACATATGTTGCTAATATATTTCAGCGTCGCTCAGGAAATGGAAAAACTTACACTCAATTAATTGCAGTACAGATGTATATCGAGCAATTAAACCAACCAATCCTGGCGGAATCAAAGCAATTATTAAAGCTGTGAACCCTGAAAAGGCTCCTAGATATGACCTTACAAATTACTAAAGCAGCTACCACACAAGGGATTGGTAGCACTAACTAATTTATTTAATGCTATAATTAGGCTGGCCTACTTCCCTGCGCAGCTTAAATTTTCGCAAATTATAATGATACAGAAGCCAGTCTTCTTACAGACCAATATCATTATTACCAGTTATATCGAAACTTTTCGAAAAATTCTGCTAAAAAGAATATTTCCTGTGGTTGAACAAAACGAAATTATTCCAAATTTTCAGTATGGATTCAGAGCAAAGCACTCAAAGTCAGCAGGTTCACCGAGTTGTCAAAAAATAGAAGCTGACCTTGGAAGAAAAAAAAGTTTGTGACTCTGTATATCTGGATGTGAGCCAGGCTTTCGCTGGCACACGGGATTGCTTCATAAAATTAAAATTAGTTTCCCCTATCATTACTACAAATTTTTCGCGTTCTATTTAGACGAAAGACATTTCCATGTGAAATATGCTTTTTAAATATTAAAGAAGACTGAATGTGAATCTTCATATTTTAGTGTGATCATTACTGCCTCCAATCTTGTAAATAAATATTTTTACTCCATTACTTTAATCATTGTATGAATACTTTTATATATATATATATATATATATATATATATATATATATATATATATATATATATATAATATAGTCTATATATATATATTATATAGTCTATATTTTGATGACTATATATTTGCTTTAATTTACAAAAAAAATTAATATGTATAATATTTTTTCTTATAAATATTATATTTTCTGTTTATTTTTACTATTAAAACTATTAGTAAGTCACAAACTCTCATTACACTCGTACTTGATGTTTAAAGGGACTATGTTACTATCCGATATTTAAGCCACACATTGCATTCCACACACATATACTTTTCTACATTTATATTTTATTTCTTTGTATGTTTCAGTTAGACCTCGCTTACATACATTAATTTAAGCATACAGCTCTCTGCACTTTTATAAATATAATTTCTTTTTTTTTACAATAAACTTACCCCACCGACAAAGTTTGGAATGGGGAGCAAATTAAAAAAACAAAAAACAAAAAACAAATAAACAATTATTAAAATATACGAATATAGGATAGTTTTACACTACAAACCTTTTTTACACAAATACGCTATGCTGGTAAACCATTCTGCCGCGTTCTTACTATTACTGCTACTGCGACTAGAATTTAAAATATCATCGACGCTAGTTTCGGGTGATTTAACGGTAGGCGATAATGTGTACGTATTACCGGTTTCGATTTCCCAAAATCGTACGTTATAACTGGTCGTCGCACAAGCTAATAGATTATCGCCGGCCCATGTGAATACCGAATTACTGCCAACTCCGTTTAATTTCACCTGCGCGAAGGAAGATTTAACACAATTATTTAACGTCAGAAACGATTATTACTATATTCACTTCGATTTATCAATAATAATAATTATTATTTAAATTTATTTGATTCAATAAATTAGATAAATAAAATAAAACGCGATGGCAGAATACTATCGTGTTCTCCCACGGCACAAACACATCACACAGTCACATATATACATATTTGCAAACCCCCGTTTAAACACGATAAAAAACTTTACTCGCATAGTATGCGATACATTAAAATATACACGACGGGCATAAAAATACGACAAAATTTGTGCATTATTGAACGAAAACGTATAAAAAGTACGAGTATATTTACGTATGCAGTTCTAGGTGTGAAAAGATCAAGTGAAACATACTGAGGCTTGTTATACCATTGCTGAAAAGTTTCGTGGTAGTTTTATATCAATATGCATTGATGTTAACTACTTTGTTGTTGTTTATAGGTTATTTATTGCTTCAGGATGTTCTACAAAGAAAACGAAAAAGAAAGGTAGCCGACGAATGACTTATTTCATAACAAAGCAGAATTCGATTCTTCGTGTCTATTCACTCAGTTGGATTCTGAAGATTCCGCGAACTTTAAAAAAAAAAAAAAATTATTTCGAGAATACCAAAAATTAAACAAAAAAAAAAAATAATAAAACGGTTTTGCGAGAAACAATTTCAGCGACATAAAGAACGAGTGTAACTTTGAGTAGATTTCCTTCCGCTAAAGTTTTAAATTTTTCTGTACTTGTGTTGATCGTCATTCTTTCTTGCAGTTTTATAACTTGCATATTTTGGATTGTACTGCATACTTAAATTCTGTATTCCACCTTGAAATTTTAACGATAAATCATCAACTCACTCCACTTTTTCCAGAATTTAACGGGCAACCGTAATACATGAAAAAAAAAATATTATTCGTATCAATCTGTAGAAATCTATCCAGACTTAAAGCAATTGATCTTTGATATACTGACAGTCCGTCTATACGTTGTCTACATCAGACGAATTGTTGCTCGTCAGTACGTTCGTTTACAGATGTTCCTCAAGTCGCGACCTGGCTTAATATTATACGAAACATCAACAGTATAGGCGAAAGTTGAAAAACACAAAAGTTAGTAAACAATTGGATAAATAGAAATTATTTACTATTAGGAGTCAATCAAACACCATTCATAAACTGATGCAGTTTTGTAAACGGGAACAAGAAAAATTAGTAACTGATATGTAGCGATTGAGGACAGTTAAAGATATGACAATAACTTCGTATCACGGTGACGATTTGAAGATTTTGAAACCGAAACTTCTAAAAAACATCCAACATTTTCGATTTAAAAGTAATTAAGAATTTAAACGAAATTAAAATTATACTAAAACCGTCGTTATAGTAAATATTCGCTTTTCATTACGTTTAATTAGTACGTTTACTTCTTGAAATAACGAATGTTATAACGACTGATAGACATACGTACATATATGTACACATATAATACACATATTAGAAACGAGAGTTTATGTAAAAATACGTTGCTAATGCATGACAAAACGTAACATTCCAGAATTTTAAAATTTGTAACGATAAAAACGAAAAAAGTTAATTAAAGACAACTGTATAAAATTATGTCACGGAGTAAGAAATGGCGAATTAAAATAAATGAAAATAAATCAACACATATATTATTCTCAAATCGTCATATAGAGTCATATTATACATATAAATAGATAATAAGATTGTACCTTTTAAAAACTATGTTAAATATCTAGGCTTGTACCTAGACCAAAAGTTAACATGGTGCAAGCATATTGATACAAAAAAGGCTGAACTCAGAATCAAAACCAAAAAGCTGCTTTGGTTAATAGGAATGCCAATCCCAACTTAAAGAACAAACTACTACTATACAACCAAATACTCGCTTCAGTATATGGAGGTATGGATGCGAATTATGGGGCTGCAGTAAAAAAGCAATATAATGAAAATACAAATATATAAAAATATTACTCTTAAGTTAATCGTCAGTGCTCCATGGTATGTAAGGAACAAAACTATACACAATGACCTTGGCATGGAGTACATAGCTGACGTAATTAAAACGATGGTAACCAAACATCAGGAGCGGTTACATAGTCATGCGGTCTGCAATTAGCTTATTGGATAACTCACCACAGATACAAATTCGCAGGTAGATGATACTAGACTTGGCATAGTAATGAAAATTATCTAAATTATTAACCATAAGATACTAAGATGACTAGTCATTGGATTATGTATCTTCACGCCATGTTATTTTGCTATAACATCTACTGATAGTCTATTGGCTAAGAATAGATAAAATAAATAAATAAAAACAACAAACGTGTCGGGCGCGGTATTTCAACAGATTCGCAGCTTTAAAGTATACCGACTTTTTGTTTTTGATCATTGACAAAGTTTGGAATAAATTCACAATAGACATAATAAATTTACGGACTATTGTAAGATTTTTTTTTTATATAATACACACACGCATAAACACACAATATATGTACGTTCAGAAATATTTTCGTTGTAAACTATGTCATTTTTTTGCGCTTCATGTTGTTTCCAAAAGTATTGAAAGAAAATGTAATCGTTTCAGAAAACGTCATAACGCAGTATACGTACTTACGGAAATCGATTATGAGCATACCTTGGTAACAGACAGAAGACTGCCGTCCGAGTTTGTGGAATAATGGCATACCGTTACTCCGATCAGAACTACGATTAGAACGTTTTTCGTTCGGTGGTGCAACATCACATGGATATCATTAGCGCAGTTTAATACCACGCTGTTTTTACCACTTTCATTTACGTAGTGAACACGAGCTAAAATCAGTAACATGTTGAATACATATAAAAACATTTGATAAGATATCATGCGACTTTATATATTCTATACGCTGATACGATATATATATATATATATATATATATATATATATATATATATATATATATATCAGTAACAAATGACATTTACCTACATAGATGGGTTAGTAGTGTATTGTAATATAAACGGTGTGTGAAAGGAGCATTCTAATTTAAATCGAATATTGATACATATGAAGTGCTTGTTAATGTTGATTTTATCCTTTTAAATTATTTTATTATTTCCGACTACTTTCGATTAGATTTGAAATTGTTAAAATAAAGTAACGCAGATAAGAAGCGAAGTAACCTTCTATAAAATAGAAATAAGCTTTCCAAAAAGTACTGTCACAAAAAGACATACTCCATATATATAAACTTCTCAATGAAGAATACATAAAGTGTTTGCCGATTGGTGGGAACAAGGATCAAACTGGTTTGTTATGGCTACTTCGTTCGATGACGTCAGAGTCATCAGGTCTTGTTACCTCGGTGATAACGGCATCACATCAGTTACTTCCGGCGGTAAACCTTTAATGTTTTATTATATTATATTAAATTTTTTTGTATTTTCTGCATGCTATTTTACTTTGTTATATATGTGTAACGATATTCAATTTGTGAATGTATATAAATGTTAAATTTATTAAAATTAAAATAATAATTAAGAAATAAAAGTTTTTAATACACATTTGTAAATTGATTGTACCATAGGTTGGCTACTACACTGGCTGGTTTACATATTCGGCTATTTTCGTATGTAAGTATAATCGGTTTAAATATATAAATACTTTGTAAAGTGGCGATCACGTCGAAATTTTAAATTTATATATTATATATATATTATATATATATTATATATATATTATATATATATATATATATATATATATATATATACATATTCTTTTATAAAGTGTCTTCACACGATGGGGTAGAGAATTAGACGGACCCCAAATGTAATCTAATTTCATTATTGGATATATATATATATATATATATTGACTTTAAACAGCGGATGGGTTCTGCTTGGTTGTGATTAGCTCGGATAGAACGGAATGGAAGAAAACGTGTCAATTATATACGAGGTGTTCATAACGATTTCTTAACTATTGTTACTATTTATAGGTGTCCGGTATGCACCCTTATATGTTATATAATATTGTTATCATATTCGTTCGACCAATATTTGGCGAAACAAAAGCTTTATTTATTTATTCATATATATTTATAAACATAATTTTATACCGGTAGTAGATGCGACGTAAAAGTTAAAGTTGTCCGTATTATAAGATGGTCGAAATCCGCTAGTGCGAGGTCTCCATGCGCTGAACATATCTAAAGCTTTTTCGTCACCGGCTACAGCTTTTTTCGCCAGACTACTAATATCCATACCGGGTCTGCTACAACAAACTTCCACGCATGTCGGTTGATCTTCTATTTCACATTGATAGACCTTGATCAACGAATTTCGGTCGTCTAATTTCCAACAGGCTATTTTCCCGCTCTGCATGGTTACCAAGATTGCAAACATAAACATTTGTATGCGTATATGTGTATATATTATATATATACATATATATATATATATATATATATATATATATATATATATATATATATATGTTCGGCAGAAAGCGGAACAAAACGTTCGAGTTGCGGAAGAAAGGAAAAGGAAATGACGTAAAGGCTTACTCGATACGACTGGAGCTGATTACATTAATACTGGCGCCTTTACGTGTGACGAATGCGGAAAGAAAGGTGCCGGGGGAATCGGTTCAATATTAGCCACTTTTCATAAATAGTAGATGGTACTACATACTCGTATAACGAGAAATGATTATATATATATATATATATATATATATATATATATATATATATATGTATGAAAATAAATAAGAAGAAAACGATAGTCATAAAATGAAGTAAAATGGAAAATAATAAAACCATAAATATAGAATTAGAAAATGAAAAAAATACGACTTGTAAATAGTAAAAATACCTCGGTTCGATAATAACATAAGATGGGAGAAGTGATTAAGAAATAAGGTCAAGAATATCGCACGCGAAAACCACATTCATGAAAAAGAAATCATTGTTAACATCTAAAAATTTAAATGCAGAACTACAGAAAAGGTTAATGAAGGGTTATGTTCAGAGTGCTTTTGTATGGGTTCGGAAACTTGTATCATAAACAAAAAAACTTTTAGAAGCGTTCAAAATGTGGTGTTGGTGGAAAATGCGAAAAGTTAAATGGACAGGCAAACAAAAAAATATAGATGTGCTTAAGACCAACAACGAAAAAAGGCTGCTTAATGAAACATATAAGCGAAAGACGATGCAGTTGTATAAAACATATTATAGGGAATGACAGATATTTAACAACAGGTAATCGATGGACGAGTAAATGGAAAAATATCGCGGGGAAGACCGAGGCAAAAATATATGGCCGAAATAATGGAAGATGTAGAAGTAAATACGTACCAGGAGTTGAAAAGATGAAAATCAGAAACTTTAAAGTAAAGTGCTCTTCATATTGAGCACCAATCGAAAGATTGAGGAATGAAGAAGATGTTTTTGTTTAATTTAAATTGCTGACGCTTAGTCGTCATTATAATTAGCGTCAAATAAACGAAGATTTCATGCACAGAAATATAATTTTAACTTAAATTTATTGTCGCTCGATAATTATTATAAAAGTTACACTCATATTTGAGACTGATACTTCGAAATGTTGCACGTTATATAAGTTACCGTTCATTGTCTCGTCTCACGATTTGTGGATAGTTGAAATATAAGTTACCAGTAATTAGAACAACATTTTGAGAACATATCGATAAATATATATATCATTAAAAAAAAAATGTTAAAACTATATTACCGGAGTAAATATTGAATGAAAGACGTTTTTAGTCGTTTAAGGATTACTCGATTATAATTATAACGTGTCGTTTTGGGAAATGTTTGTCAAAAATCAACATGGAACTCTTAATATTGGAATATGAATTTAGACTGAAAGTAACGAGGAATTATCTATGCTGTTTACTGTTTCGTTTCTTTTTATTCGATAACGTAAGTGCAATCGATTTTTATAATATCAATATCAAATATTACTATCGCCGAAATAAATTTGATTCGATTCACCACGACCGTATCGAGTTCTGCTTTCCATTTAGATACACACATCCTTATGTTGCGATTACCGATCGTGTTATTTAGTAACGAGTGTATTTTCTTACAAGGAATTGCTTCCACTACTTTAGTGAGTAAACCACATCGTCATACAGTATGATAGGCCGACGAGAGGTCGATTAAAACAGTCGATGTTTTTAATCTTTCTTCAAAACCGCACTCGATATGTGATATTGATTGATTGATTGATAAAAAGTGTATTTACAAAAAAAATAAATATATGTTACAAAAAACAAATAAGTAATACAACGCATTCCGAACACAGTTCTTACAACGTATACTAGTTTAAAAAGTATGCCCAAGTTGCTCATTTAACTAAAGTAAAAATACAGGAAATAACAAAACCCGCATACTGATCATAAAGCTACCTATATAAATTTATAGATATTTATTTTAGTAGGATAAACAATAATTTTTATATGTATTATATACAAAAATAAATTTTGAATAAAAGGTAATCCCGGCTGTACATCGTAATAGCGTGTGTTTAATTCTTTTGTGTTTGTAGCGCTTATATTTTAGTTGCAAACTTTTACGTGTGTAATCCCCTATATCGTTTATAAATGAGTACTGACTGCAGGCACAGCTATCAAAAAATAATTTTGTTTTTTGTTCGACAACCTCGTGTATATATGGTAAGTTCAATGCCTTATGAATGTGTTCAATCTTTACATAGACTGGAAGATTTAGAATTATTCTGCAGCACGTATTTTGTAGCCGTTGTAACTTCGCTAAGTTAGAACGGCTAGTATATGACCATATGGGACACGCATAAAGCATAATTGTTCTGATTATAGTTTTGTAGATTATTAATTTATTTTCCGAGCTGACGTAACAACGTTTATTAAATATCGGGTATAGCTTAAACAGAGCCGCATGAGTCTTATTGCAGGCATACTCAGCATGTTTAGTAAATGCGACCGATCCAGTATTACACCTAAATATTTAATATCGCTTTTCCAAACCAAAGATCTGTTGTTCACTATCACATGTGGTAAGAAATGCGGTCTTCTTTTCGTGAATAGAATAGATTGAGTTTTATCGGAATTTATTTTGATTCTCCATTTATTAAAATACGAATTTAATTTAATAAAACCCGGAGTTAGTCTTCTTCGTATAGTGTCAATTCGATACAATGTGCAATATATAGCAGTATCATCAGCATATAATGCCATCTGTAAATGTTTAATTTTAGGAATGTCATTAATAAAAAGAAGGAATAAGAAAGGTCCCAGTATGCTCCCCTGGGGAACTCCCGCTAATGCATTTTTCATGTAGGAATTATCATTTTTAATTTTAACTATGAAATTTCGGTTACTTAAATAATTTTTAATAAGCCGAACTAAGTAATTAGGAATTTAAGTTGAATAATTTTGTATGTTAAACCAAGTTGCCAAGTGGTGTCGAAGGCTTTCTCTAATAACAGTAATCCTGTATGCATATTTTTATTATACCCATCAGTTATGTTTTCACTAATTCTTGCTAATTGCATGACGGTAGATAAATTACTCCTAAATCCAAATTGTTGTTCTATAAAAATATCATTATCATCTATGAATTTTTTTAGTCTACTCAAAATAATTTTTTCTGCTATTTTACTAAAATTACTAAGTAATGACACGGGCCGCAGATTTCTGGGATCAGAAATGTCCTTACTTGATTTAGGTATAGGAATAACTTTCGACACTTTCCAGCAGTCGGGAAAATAAGAAAGTAATAAAATTGAATTTATTATGACTGTTAACTGAACAATCGCTTTTTGTGGCAAGTTTTTGATCAATATTGTAGGTATATTATCTAGACCTACTGATTTTTTATTTTTAAGTTTCTTTATGACGCGATGTACCTCGCTGACCGTTGTTGAATCAGCGGGCAAAATTCTCACAGGCGAATCTTTTAAGTACTTTTTAATGGAAGATAAAATTTTATTATTGCAATAGTTCGACGTCAAATGCGAATTTTGTGTATGAATATCATAATACATCATTGCTAACAAGTTACTTTTATCCTTATCCGAATAGGCTGTGCTACCATTATAGCTGATTGACGGTAAATGTGTGTGCGTATTTGTAAGTACTGTTATTTCCTTTCATAAACTTTTATCTTTAACCGTAAGATTACGAAGTTTATAATTAAAATTGGAATTTCGCTCTTCATTTATCTTTACTCTTACCAAGCACGTTAAACGGTTTAATAGTGCCTTTGTAGAAGCATTTTTAAGTTTTTGATATCTATGTCTAATATAATTTTTGAACTTGATTAGTGTCAGAATATTGGAAGAAATTTTGTAATAATTTGACGTTACGACAGATTTAGAAACGGCCAATTCAGCTGCTTTAAGTCAGTAAAACTATTCACTTCATTCTCTAGTTCCATATTACTTTTACAAGGACCTCCTAATGTTATGTTATTATTAATATGATTTCGATATGTGTTCCAATTAGCATTTTTAAAGAGGAAAACAGATGGCAATGTGATAGTAATACCAGATTTACACAGCTTGAAGAAAATAGGATTATGATTAGAACTTTAAAATGGTAGAGAAATAGGCTTGGTTATCGTTTGAACGTTTTTTTCTAATACAAAATCAATAATACTAGGATGTAACATATAACCTCACTTATTTTGATCGGCGGAAGTTATAAATTTACGGAAACCGGCCTGCTCAGTTGGTATTTGTTTATTTATAGTGTCACGTATACAGTTGTATACTAACTTTCTATTAGTTTGTATGTTATACTGAGCAATGAAATAGATATATAATTTTCAGCATTGTTTGGGTCGTTCCCGGGTTTTAGTATAGCTATTACTTTTGATAATTTTAACAATTTTTGCAATCGGTTGGTTTCCAAAATTTGTTGAAATGAATTTAATATCCATCTCATTGCGTTTTTCGCTAAATACATTATAAATTCTGGGTAGTCTCAGATTTTGTATAGCCATAGTCAGTTCCGTTTCATGTAATGACTTGACATATCCTGATTTATCTTCTGCGGTTTTGAGCTAGCTCTTTTATTCCTTATATGTTTACTGAATTTTTTGTCATTTGCCACTGTTATCATTTTGCCGGCTATATTCTCTGGTGTAATTTCAACACCTCAGTTGTGTACATTTCACCGTTAAATTTACGCAATAGACATCAAGCTTGTCTGCTGTTCATTTGAAAGTTCATGTTTTCCATCAATTCAGTCCATTTTTCTGTTCGAATATTATCTAGTGAAGCTATAAGTTTATCTGCTAGCTCATCGTTTTCCGACTTTTTAAATTGTTGATAGATATCTTCACTAAGTTTGTTCCATCCGGGGATGTATGTCTTACGAAATGCTCTAGGAATATATTTCCTCGCAGTTTTTATAAGTAAATTAACATACCGTTCTTAGTTTTCTGGAATTGTAGTCCAGCGAACACTATCCTCAATAGTTTTAGAGAAGTTAATCCAGTCTGCTTTCTTAAAATTCCGGCGTGGTATATATATAGAATTTACTACAGGTAAACTGTAGCCTATCTCTATTATTGCAGATCTATGCTGACTTTTTGTGAACTTTTTAGAGATTGTGCGTGAAATTTTTAACGTCTTCCCATTTTGATTTACGGTAGTTAAACATAAGTCAGGGTTTGTATTAATTTATGAAATGTGCCTTGCTCTTTAGCGTCATAAATTATCCTTAGGTTTTGTGCTTCCATCCATTCGGCTAATCTGAGATCAGATCCCTTTTGTTTGTTTATATCCACAATTGTGTGTTGCTATTAAAGTCGCCTGTGATTATAGCTGGTTTGTCTAGAAGATCTATCATTCGTTGTGGCCACTTGATATTAGGTGGTTTGTAGATGTTAATTATAGACAGTTTTTTAACTTTAATTTCCGTATCACGTCCTCGTCGTGCGCCTGTAACATTGTTTATATTAATATAAATTAATATAAACAATGTCAAAGAATACGGGAATCAGTTGGCGAACTGTGCTGTGCACGTCACGCCACGTGGGGGTAGTAATATGTCAAACACGTCAAGTATTAAGAAGTAAACAAATAAACAACCCTTTTTAGGGCTACCGGGAATTCACTTAAAAATAATAATATCCGAATATTTCAGATTAATGTGGAAGGACTTAGTCGTGCAAAGGATGAAATATTACAAAGAATATCACCACGAGAATATGATATAAATGTTATAATAGTGCAAGAAACGCACATAGAAGATGGGAAGCTGCTACCTAATATATCGAGATTTATTATGGCAGCAGCAATTTACCATCAACAATATGGAATTGCTACTTACATAAAAAATGAACTGGAATGGAGATTTATTAGAGCAACTGATGAAAATAATCTAAATATAACACGTGGATAGAGGGGGTTTAATCGTGGGTTTTACCGTAAAGATCGTGATGGTTGGGAATTGAGTTTGGCGACGATATATATCCGGTGTTATTTCGTTTATTCCGTATTTCTAGTATTTATACAAATTTATGTTTCGGAGTAATGATTTTTTTAGGTATTTTAGTTATTTATACATTCTACTCGCATAATACCCGATCGGTGGAAATTAATCTTGAGCCTAATTGAGACCATTTTAAACAAACGACCGTCGTCAAATGTGGAGATGGAACGATGGCGAAGTCTGCTGATCGGCCGTTCCAAAATTGCAAGTCTCCGCTCGATAGACCGATAATCAGAGTACGTTGAGCCGGATGCCACGCTAACGACGACACTTTGTTGTTCTCTTGATAAAATTCATTAACATCTCCCACGCGTTCTCCCTAAAAGAAGGGAAAAATAAAATGTTTTCTTCTTTAAACCTAAAACAAACTGAACAACGATGATTTTTTGAAGGTACGAAATGCCTATTATAAAAAGGTTAGCTGGAACAATCGTATTTTGTATTTAGAATGGTCTTCAAAAATAGTCAAATAAATTTTGAAGTGAAACTTCTATCGGTGCGTTGTATATGGCAAGTTATTCCGATAAAACGAGCGAGCAACTGAGCGAGCCGATTCGTACTTTCTCTTGCGCATGCGTGCACGTACGTGTAGGCGGGCCTATTCTCACAGTGTAGTCGGGCTCCTTCTGTGTTTTCCACATGAGCTAACATACATACGCATGACAAACATACATAAGTGTGTGTATACATCGGCATATCTCTTTCTTTATATATATATATATATATATACACGCGTAAATTTGCGTTCGTATTTTTTCTTGCACATGCGCGCACGGCTATCCGTTATTTCGTTCAAATGTTCACTGCGCTGATGTATGATTTGAGAAGATTTGGAGAAAAAATCTGCGTGACTTGGGATTCGTAATAAAATTACTATAAGAGTAGAGTTTTGATATAAAAGATTCAAGACATGTGTAGCAACATGATGTAATTTGGTTGATGGAAAAGAGAGAAACGGAACATATTAGAAGATTTTTGTGATTTCAGTGAGGCCGTGGTATAGATTATTAAGGTGGTAGACTGTCTGTTCTTTGAAATTACAGCACAACCACAAAGTTTGTTAAATTTGGATGCGTCGGTGTGGATTTTTGTAAATTCTTTATATTTGTTTATAGTTTGTTCGATGCGATTATATATTTGTATTGCGGAAATTTGATGTATTTCGAGAGATGTTAGAGACGTGTCGAGTTGGAGGGAGGAGGAGCGCCTATGTTGCGCATGCTTTTTATAAATTAAATGGTAAATTTCCATAATAAAGAAATTATCTAGAAGTTGAGAGAGTGTTTGAAGATGTGTATAAAAGTTTTTTAAAAAACGGAAACTATTCTTCGGTTTCACAATAAAGGTAAGTGTCTATTGGAATAGATTGTACATGATATTAAAATTTCTTCAATGTATTTTCTTGTTTAGATACACTAGCCGGATATTTTAAATTATTGAATTAACAAAATAGAAAAGATTACGATACCATTTGATCTAGAATTATTACGCTGGTTGAGACGGACTTAACCGAATCCATCGCTACCGCTAACAACGACAACTGTGAATGCCATTCTAAGCAGCTGACGGTTGCTTCGTTTTTTGTACTTACTTTGTAGTCGAAATATAATTCCATCTTCGCGACTATTAGGCCGACTAACTTAAAAAAAAAAATAACAATAAAAAATTAAATATAGAGAATTATTCTATACGGAAGAATAATTAAACGATCGTTTCAGGTAATAGAATGTACCGCAGTCTCACGATTACCGGTGATGAAGGAAATTCGCATAACTGATAGATTAAACAGAAATAATATGTTTTAATGCAGAAATCTACCCTTCACATACCTGTAACGCGTTTATTTTTAAAGAAAAATAAAATTATACAAACAACGCCAACAAACAAACAAAAATCAGACTTACTTTCGGTGACCAGTTTCTTAATGTTATCAAAAGTACCAACACCAGATATTTCTCCCTCATATTTCGTATACAGCTTTTTCTAATCGGTTAGTCTTCTTAACTGATATCTAGTAGAGGACACCATCCTGAAGATATTGTACATCTGTAGTATGCTTATAATAAAACGTATTCCAAATTATCGAACAATACTATAACTGCGAACGAATAAGAGTTTTATATAGAGTATTTAGTGATCGAAAAAAAAAACATTTAATACTCTATATAAAGTTCTTATTTGTTTTCAGAGTACAAGTTCGATAATTTAGGATTACAATAAGTATACTACAGATGTAGAAAGGATTCGGACTAAGGTTTTGAAATATATAATTTTTTTTTTTTGTATAACGACTAAGCAGATATAACAGTGGTGGCCAAGCGAGGGAGGCTTATGGTTAGGTAGTGAGATGCTGTGTTAAATGGGTAAGAATCGATATATAGGAATCGTTGGTAAAGTTTTGGGGGAATGCTTACACCCAGCAGTGAGTCGATATAGGCGTATCGTGATATCGTGATAATGAATTATAATTCAGACCACGTGGATTATACCACGTTATAAATTTCCTAGTTAAAGTTTTTTTTACATAGCTTCGCATTAATGACGAATATTTGATTTAGTTATGTAGAGTAACTAGAAGATGAATACTAGAATGAATCGACTAATCATCGTTTCAATTGACCGTTGGCGTGTCTATTGAACCTTGTTTCGATATAAACATATTCAAAGAGATGTTTACATGATTCACGGGTTTAGTGAAACTTCAGCTTCAAGTACTAGCTATTTTTGCGGGAAAGATACCGGCATTGATTCGTGGGTGTAGCTTGTTCGAGTTAAAAACACCATGTAAAGATGAAGTGCAGGCACATCAAGAAAACTATATTCGCACTATAAGGGCTTATAGAACGACGATCGACTCTCAATACCTATGCAAACGTCTACTATGCCTGCAAATTATAATACCGAATTGGACGTATGGAATTTGGAACTGTACTAAGAAGTCCAATCAGCAGCTTGTGCAAGTTCGACCTAACGTATTCCTTCGAACTATCGTAGATGCCTGTCGATATTCCCGTAACGATGACATCCATCGCGATCCCAAAGTTCGTAAGTGAAGTGATACGTGATATTGCTACGGCGCACGAACGACGTTTGCAACGACATTCCAATATTGAAGCAAGACGGCTGTTAGTCACGGAATCTAACAGTCGCCTTCAGAAACGACTGAAACCGTACGACTTGGTCTAATATTCAGAAATAACTTGTATATAAATATATGTTAGTTAGAAGCCTTGCTCACTGGAGTTAGTGTCTTTAAACACGTCTTATATTATCACATTTGTTTTATATTATATTTTTCCGTACGTATATCCTAATACGTTTGAAATTTTGTTCGTTTGTATGATTATGTAAGTTCTTTCCGGTGTAGTGAGTGTATGTGTGTGTATGTGTGTATGTGTGTATATATGAACGATATTTCTCATTGTCCGAGGCGAAAATGTACTGTCAATCGACGGCTTATTAACGAGCGAATTGACGAATGCGACGGTGTATTCTGCGATCAATTAAATAGTTTTTCGAGAAAGGTTAACAAAATTTCTCGACGAACGGTAAAAGACCGACTGTCAAAAAGTTGACATCCACCTGGTGCCCACTTGAATTTTTCTAATAGAAGTGAACGAAATGAAACGAACGTGTCAGTGTAATTAAATATTTCCATTTTCCTGCGCAGTTTCCAATTTCATAAACGATTAATGACGCTAGTGAACTTTTTAAACGATTTTTCAATCGATCATTGGGATGGATAGTGAATTAGCTAGCAACTTCTTTTAGATCGAGAAATCTCCGGGTCCCTGTTGGATTGGACAAAACACGAAAGAGTTACTAGGTCACAAGAACGACGACACATAGCACACATGCGCGTACATATACATATACATATACATATATATATATATACATATACATATATATATATATATATATATATATGTATATATATATATATACATATACATATATATACATATACATATATATCATCATGGTCGTATTGTTCGTTGCCGAATGTCGTGACTAGCTATTGCACGTTTATTGTTACGTACAAAATTAGCTAGCATTCAAGGCACTATTTATATCTCCCTGATAATTAAGAATTAAATAACGATGAAAACTTTCTATGTCGCGTGTTGGTTTGGGACCCCCGACCGTCAAGTTGACAGTCGAGCACTCTAGCAACTACGCCACCGCGACATATATATATATATATATATATATATATATATATATAAAATAAATATTTATGGTTCTAAAATTAAGGTATATTACTACAATATAGCCAAGAAGTAAGAATCCCACTGTTAAGAAACGATATGACACAACAGACTATAAAAATGTCAATTTTCTACTTTTACAAAAATCTAGCATGGATAACAGTGAAGGCAATATACTGGAACTCGAGTGAATATAGAAGATATATATATATATATATATATATATATATATATATGTATATATATATATATATAGAGAGAGAGAGAGATAGAAAGATAGATATACATTTAGGATAGTCGAAAAAAATTGAAACCGCCTATTAAAATCGCGAAATTTTGTTACACAAAAATTATTATTTGGTGAAAATTTTCAAAAAAGGAATAAAAAAACAACTGAAGCTGCTATTACTGATGATAAATAAACGTCGTATTAGTTGTTAACAAGACACATTTAAAAAGTAGAACATTTGTATATTTATTACTGCAAGCAATAAGAAATACGTACACCCATATACACATGTTTGCATAGAAATAAATATATACACGTATATGAATAAATATATATATAGATAAACCTTTGTCTATCCACTCATGGATGAAGGCTTTCCACAACATCTTCCACCCGCTTCTGTCATGTGCTTTCCTCAACTAATTTTTCCAGTTAACTTTTCTATATCATTATGCGACCCCGTTTTTGGCTTTCCCTCTTTTATTTTTTTGTCTATCGGCCACCACTGTAGGATCCGTTTTGACCATCTATTGTATTCTCTTCAAGCCACGTGGCCAGCTGACTCCTTTTTAACCATCCGTTCAAGTGCATCATCTAACCGTGTTTGTTCTCGTGTATCCAGTGTTCTTTTTGTGATCTGATAATCATATTATGATTGCAAAAAAAAACTAGAAATCGCGAATATCCTGCGACATTACTTACGCATGTAATTCATTATGATTGATAAAGTACGTAATGTAAATTTTAATTGCGATTTTTATTATTTTATTTTGTCGCCGTTAATAGGTGTATCAATGTAAAAACGTAATACTTACCTCCTTAATTTTGTTGGCAATGCGTGGTTAAGGCGTTGGACTGTGCTAAGTCTTTAGACTTTGATTACTTAACTATTTCGAAATAATTCAACGCGAGACTAGACGAAAAATACACTATTCGCGTGTAATGTTAAATAAATTATAATCCAACTTGTGTTTCGCAGTAGTTGCTAGGGATACGCGAACTTTGTCGTTGACTGTAGTTCGCTTCGGCGTTATCCCTTTATACGAGCCATCGATATATTATCATCATCGTTCCAGTTGAATTACCTAAGTAATACTTCGTTTAAGAAGGGGGTGCAGTCATCGAATACTTATTTCATTTCAATTTTACATACACTATACACTATACACATATACAATAATATACTTACATACACAAACATACATAAATACCTTTATTAAATGCGATTATAGGCGTATTGGAACATTTCAGTTGCAGTAAGTTCTAATATTACGTATAACGCAGTTAATGAAAGGATCCCTACTTTAAGCGATTCGAAATGTGAAAAACTAGTATCAAACAGTTCTAAAACATTACAATTAAAACAACTCGAATATAAACTATAAACACTAACGAACAAAGAATGTAAACCAATCGAACTAAAAGCTTCTAAAGGTTCGTTAATCGATTTCAAGTAGTCGTTAAATTTAATACACTGATTTAAACGTAGTCTTGATGTCGAACACCGGCCAAAATAAATAACATTAAATTAGTCTTTACGCGGTGTCATCAGCTACGCCACCCCGCCACACACCCACACACACACACACATATATATATATACACATAAATAATCAGCAAGCGATACTGAAAGATCGGAAAATAAAGATGATGGGAGATACGAAAATGAAAATTAACCATTGATAAATATGCCTGAGAGATACGGTAGTTAAACCGCGAAAAAGATGTATAGTTTCAAAACGTTCAAGATGTGAACGTTCAGGTGAAGCTGGCAGATTTGGTGGGAATAAAAGAAAGCGAATAAAGAAATTCCCTGCAGAAGACGATCTTCGTAGAGCTGCTGTCATAGGGACAAGGAAAAGAGAAAATATATAGCGCGTAAAATTATAGAGACAGGGTTACTGGTCGTACATAGAAAGGAAGGAAGAATGAGACAATTGGAAATGACGATAACGGGACTTTGGACAAAGAACCTTACAGTCACAATTGATGCGAACTTTGACGAATAGAAGAATGTAAAACCGAAAATACACCTAAATGAATGCAACGTAAGACGCTGCATGATGATGACGAGGTATGCGTTAAAAGAAGATACGGATTATTTAAGTCCTTTATTATCATATTATAAAATTTAACATCCCTGTCGCATTTAAAAAGTGCCGGACCTCGGAGTCGTTTGTATTTTTCGTACTCATCGAACATGGTAGTTTATTTTCTGTTACGATCAATTCCCTTAGCCGAAAGGACCCGGTTTTAAGGCACAGAATACTCGCTCAGTGCCCTATTAAATGATTCGATGCCCATGGGCACAAACAGCGTGGGGTCCCCCTTTAAGGCAGAAAAAATTAGGGATTTGAAAAGTATTACGTCTACAAAATTATACATATAAAAATACTTTTAAAAAATGTATTAATTTAAACGAAATTATTAGTACTCTTGAAAAATGTAGGAATTTATTTTAATTTTGTTTTTTTTTTTGATAAAATAAAAATATATTGAATAGGTTATAGGTAATATACCAACAAATACTCGCTTTCAACTGAAAGAAACCAAATGTCAGGTGTGCCACAAGGATCCGTTTTAAGTCCCCTACTATTTATACTAGCACTAAATGATCTACAACACTTAATCAAATACCCTGTTAACTACTCAATATTTGCGGATGATCTAGCAATTTATTTACGAGGAAACAATATTTCACAAATAGAAGAAAAATTACAAAAGATTATAACAGAAATAGAAAAGTGGGGCATCACTAAGAATATACACTTTTCTATCGAAAAAAACATGTGTAATTAATTTTACAAAGAAAACACCTGAACGTGAGATCAAGTTAAAACTAAATAATACATTTATAACTAACAGAAACAGAACAAAATTTTTAGGGCTTATATTGGATAACAAATTAAATTGGAAGCCACATATTGAAAACATAAAACTGAAATCTACGAAAGCTCTTAATTTATTAAAAATGTTGCATGGCAAGTCATGGGGATCTGATAGAAGCATGCTATTACGACTATATGGAATTTATGTCAGATCAATAATAGACTACGGTGCGATCGCATACGACTCAGCTGCAGAAAGTACGCTAAGAAAAATCCAAAACAACGCGCTCAGAATATGCAGTGGAGCGTTTTGCACAAGTCCGGTTATAAGCCTGCATGCAGAAACAAACATATTGTCATTAAAACACCGTCGAATTATATTAGTATTGAAATACTATACGAAACTTAGCGGTAACAAAACGCATATAAATTACTATAAAACATTTCATTCCAATTTAAATCAAATCTACCGGGACAAAAACAAACCATTTAGAATTAGATGTAATGACTATCTAAACTATTTGCGTATAAATCGGTTTAACATCAGGCCACCCGAAACTACAAACCCGCCATGGGAAAATATTAAACAGATCAAAACGACACGTGAAAAAGATCTATCAAATGCAAGAAAGCAAATAATACTGGCAATCAAGATGGCCGCTCAAAATATATGGACAAATCAAATCAACAACAACTTACGGCAAGTTAAAGGCAAATTGGATCATTGGGAAACATCTCACCGTGAAAACAGACGAGAAGAAATTGTATTATGCAGAATCCGTATTGGTCATACGAAATTAACACATGGTCCACTGCTCCAAACAGGACTCCCGCCGTCGTGTATATACTGCGGTAATCAAAAGATGTTCATCAGTCACGTCATCACTGAATGTCCAGAATTCACCGAGGAACGAGAGAAAGCGTTCGGACATAGAAAAATGACGACAAAAGAAATGCTTGCAGATGATGAAGCTATCGTTCAATATGTTTTTAGTTTTTTAAAATGTATAAATGTATTCCATAAGATATAGATTTACTTTTCCGTTGTATTTAATTATTTAAGTTATAGCAGACGCAAATGACCAAGATGTCGAGCGTCTTTAAATAAAAATATACAATACAATACAATACTTAAACGGAATACTTATACAAAAAATTAAAGAAAACGTTTTCGTGCTTTTTTTCTGCGAAATTTTTTATAATCCCATTAATGTCTATTTCTCGTAATATATCACGTTCCGTATTCAGACGATCTCGAGCCATTGATATTCTTAATACATTTTTCACAATAAATAGTTTAGAGAGCGATCTT
The DNA here is from genome assembly GCA_032883995.1 of Coronaproctus castanopsis. NCBI lineage: Eukaryota > Metazoa > Arthropoda > Insecta > Hemiptera > Monophlebidae > Coronaproctus > Coronaproctus castanopsis. The sequence continues at coordinate 76,912,504 of CM065052.1, read as the reverse complement.
TCACCAGTTACGTTGCTATTCACTAGTTAGTTACGTTGCTATTCATTAACGTTAAATATATCCGTAAAACCATTTCAACATTCGGAAAAAATTCTCGAACTCCTTTATCTAGAATTAAAGAATACATCGCAAGCTTTTCAATAGTTTAATTTTTTTGGGGAGCTCATAGTTGTGGGGACCCTGGGCCAGTGCACCAAGTGCTGCCCTTGTGTAAATCCGGCCCTGACTCGCCTATTCGTTCTGTTATTTATGTATAACTTTTGCAAGAATAAGGTATCTCGTTGTACCACAGTAATACAACACTTTCCATAATTTGGACGGTTTATGGTATCGTAAGCTTTGTTGTAGTCTAGGGAGAGTATATTCTTAGGAATTTCTCTATCAAATGTTTCATATTCAAAAATTATTCCTTTCATCCTGCGCCTTAGATAAAACCAGCTTGTTCTTCTGTAATCTTATCGCAATATTATATTAATTGCATGTAACAGTTTAAAATTGATCTCTAAACCAAATATTAAAAAGAAATTTTTTAATTTTTAATTCGAATTTAATTAATTATTGAATAGAAATTGTTAGTTTTTATCATTTGACTTTTATTGGATATATTTATGATAACTTATATGGGTGATAATGTCACGATATAGAGAAAAAACTGAAATTAACACTTATCGAAATATGGCCGGACACAATAATAATATCCTTAATGCTAAAATTATGATGTATGATACACGCGCATATCGTTAATAAATTATCTTTATTAAGTCCATTAAGTAATTTCTATAACATTTATTCGCTAATTTATAATTAATTATCAATTAATTACTAGTGTATTCAATAAAGACAATAGCGGGACTGTAGCATGTTTTTCAGCAGATTTAACCTAACTGTGTTATTACTTCATGTACGGAATATTTTTATTACAATTTCTCGCATATCTTTATGTAGATAATTTTAAGATAAGTTTCAATTTTGTGTTTCGAACACCTTATTTAAATATTTATGTTACAATAATATTTACTTTCTTTTCACACACACACACACACACACACACACACACACACACACACACACACACATATATATATATATATATATATATATATATATATATATATATATATATAAAAAATTATATACTTATAAGAATGTGAGGCGTAAAACTGGTTTTAGCCTTTATCATGACGATCTCATGCACCTGAAGTTGTATACCGAATAATTATTACCTTCAAACTAAAAAAAATTAAAAGTTTAAAAACATTGTTGTTTTGTGATAATGACTCGTTTCCTCTTTTTAATCGTTAATACCGAGAAGTACAAGTTCGTTAATTTCTCATCATCATTATCTTCATTTTATCCTATAAAATTATATATATATATATATATATATATATATATATATATATATATATATATATATATATATTATTATGACTGATATTGTTTACGAGTATCGATACACATATATTTCTTTAAATATTACCAGATATCCATAATTCGTTATATAATCGACTGTAACATTCCTGTGAAAAATTGTTAGCACAGATTTCTGCTTTACTAAGTTGGATGGGTTACCGCCGGCTCAGTGTGTTGTGTGTTGTTGGTATCTCCCAATTTGCCTAGGCCGCACGGGAGATTAGGCTATTTTCCTACGTCTAGCAGTGGACCTATATAGATTAAAAAAAATCATGCTTTTAAATTGTAATAATAATACTGTTATCACATTGATTTCCATTTTTGAATTTTCATGATAAGCGATTTAACTCATAACAGGTGTTAACAATTTAATTTAGTTACGTATGAATATTTCACACAAACACACATACATATATACACACATGTACACGTATACATAATACACCCAGTGGGTACTACATACCTTCTGTGATCCGGAGAACTAATCGGAACGGGGCGCGTCCACGGGTGGTGGATAGTGAAATGACCAATAGATATACTGTCCAGCTCCGAATAACCAATAAGCAGACCAAGAGCAGCTGCTGGTGGAAAGCCTTAGGCAGGTGATTCCAGTAGTGACAGGGTAAAATACATGAGGATGTAGATAGTCAGCTTGAGGAACTGACCATAAAAGTCTGCATAAATCTTATGACTGTCTCTCCCTCGGCAGGCTTAGGTCGCCATAAAAATCTTACACCGTTATCTCCTCAATAACAAACCGCTGTCTTTCGAGTCTTAAACTCTGACAGAAAATTATGGCGAAAGGCAACGGGACACCATCGCCATTAATTATCCCTATAATTACATCCATGAACGTCAATATCACAAAGGCCCTAATCCTGTCAGACTGCATCTCATTCGCTGATACAGTCGAATAGGGTGCGAAGAATAGGCGGAACAACATTAATGTCGTAACCTGGAACGTAAGGTCGCTATATCAGGTAGGAAAACTAGCTAATGTAGTCATGGAAATTAAGAGATTACGTGTTGCAATATTAGAGGTAAGCGAGACCCGATTGACTGATTCCGAATAAATAAAGTCTATGAAGTTATATATGCCAGAGAAGATAAAAACGAACACGGAATGGGTATAATAATTCATAATCGACTTTGTCAGAAAATTAGTACGATAGTCGCGAAATCAGATAGGATCATTTTTGTTCGAATAGAAAACAAACCTAAGCCAATTGTGATAATACAATCCGTATACGCCAACAACAGAAAGCATCGTGGAGGAAATTGATCGGTTCTACAAGGATCTGGAAGAACTTAAATGATGTACGAAAAATAATGATGTCGTGTTTGTAATGGGTGATTTTAATGCGAAAGTTGGGTGGGATCATGGTAGCCAAGTTTTTGGGAAGCATGCTCTTGGAAAGCAAAATGAAAGGGGCGAAATGCTCGTAGAATTTGCAGAAAGACATGATCTCATTATAAAAAGTACAGGAGACAGTTCAAAATGAGTTTTTTTTCTTCTTTCTTCCGAAATTATGTCACTAGCTTCAGGCTATCTAGCAATCTTTTTTGAAAAGAAATTGCGATTGACTTGTGAAGTTCTCTACTCAACGGTAAGGACTTTCGCTGATTGTATTTTAGTACTTTATATTATTGATGCTTATTCAAAATAGATCTGTATAGGTTTAACTCGTTTTAAACGCCGGCTATCTGTTCCAGTAAAGCAACAGCTAAAGCATTCGTGTGATAAGAGAGTTTGTCGCCATATTTACGAGCCATTTCTTGAATTTTATCTTTAACGGATGTAACTTCTAGGTCGGTGTGTAATGTAAGATTGCTTACATACCACGGGGCACCTATTATGGTTCTCAATACTTTATTTTGGAAACGCTGTATTATAGCTGTGGAAAAACAAAGTAAGACGAAGCAGAATGAGTACCAAAGTATCGAAACGATGTATATGGAAGCGAAAGGTTAAAACAGCAGCAGAAAATACGATCCCACTCAACGGGAAGAAAATTCACAAAGTGTGGATGAACCAAGACATATTGCATATGATGGAGAAAAGAAGAAAAGTAAACCGAACTAGTAGTGAATACACGATTATAAACAAATATATTAAAAAAATGTGCACGAAGGCAAAAAGTGAATGATATGCTCATAAATGTCAAGAAATTAAAGAGAAAAAAAACACAATGAACGAGAAATGCATAACAAAAGATAAAACAAATGATGGAGACACACAAAAAAAGAAGAAGTGGTATAGAATGTATGCGACCGGCAGATGGGAAATATAGCGTCAATAATCAAGAAAAGGAAGATATCTGGATAAAATACAGAGATGAACTATACACGAACGATACACGGCCATTAGAACTTCAACTGCAGAAAAATCACCACGAATTGAAATGAGAGAGCTGAGAAACGCTGTTACAAGAGCCAGAAACCACAAAGCTGTGGGAGAAGATCACATTCCTGTAGATTTAATCGAACACATAACACCGACGTATGAAAAAGATATTTTACAGATACTGAACAAAATATACGATTTATTTTATTTATTCGTATGTTTCCGGCGACAAATAAAAGCAATTTGCTACTTAATTAATTCTACAGATTAATATCTAGTTTCTCGATCCATTCTTTTGCTTGATCAGTTAGCTCCGTGATCTCTCTTCAATCGTTATTTAATGCTCTCATTTGACATTCCATTAGTGTATGATTGACTGTTTGGTCTTTATCTCCGCAGTCGCCGTTCTTCATCCCCCATCGGTGTAATATTTTTACACATTTTCCATGTTCCGTCCTAATGCGATTTAGTCTAGTCCACAAATTTCTTGGTAGATCAAATCCTGATGGTTCAAAGCTCGGGTTTTTGATGAGTTTACGTTTGTCCGGATTGTCATCAGACCAGCTGTGTGTCCAGGCCTGAATTTCGTCGAATTTTTCGGAAATAAGTTGAGCCGCGAATTTATGCGCCGGTTTCCTTGATTTGAGTCACTCTGGTACGCTTGTGTCTAGATGTATCGTAAGGGCTTCGTTGTTATTATATTTGATCCATTCTTTTACTGCAGCCTTCTTTCTTCGGATATCCGGCAGTAATATATTACTCAGAACTGGTAGCCATGTGACCAGAGTTGACTACAGTGCCAGTTATAATTCTCGTCACTGAGTTGAGCTCGACGTCAATTTTCTTAACGTGGGCGCTGTTGAGCTATGCTGGAACTGCGTACTCCGCGACTGAGTATACTAAAGATAAAGCTGACGTCCTCAGAGTTGGTGTGGAGGCTCCCCATGATGTTCCTGCGAGTTTATGTATGATATTTGGTCTTGTTCATATTTTTGCTACTGTGTTTTCAATATATTTTCGGTAGGTGAGTTGTCTGTTCAACATAATACCCAGGTATTTTGGAGTTTCTTCATAGCGCGGTTTATAATTATCAGCTGTTACGTTAATTTTCTTTTTCCGAGATTGGTGGCTAAATGGAAGCACAACAGCACCGTTTTTGACTTATTTAATTGTAGACCCCATTTCTTGAAATATTGTGATAAGACTTATATATCTTCTGTAATTTCCACTTTATTATTTTGATTAGCTAGCGTCAATTCATCTGCATACAAAAACTTTCTGGATGTTAGTGGAAGGCCCGCGATATAGTATCGGAGAAATCACAGAGGCCTGAGGAAGGCCGTTATTAACTATTCCCATCTATGCTAACTGTTATTTTCCTATTGCTTAGCATATCATTGAATAACGAACTTGTAGTTTTGCAAGGAATTATCTCAAGGACCTTTGTGAGTAGTCCTGCTCGACAAACAGTGTTGTAGGCTGATCAACAGATGTTTTCTTGATGAGTTGGTATCCATGTTCAATGAATGTTGTTAGGGCAATTATCTGGTCCACGCAGCTTCTTGAATTTCGAAATCCGGCTTGTTAAATTGTTATGACATCATCGATAAGATATTTTATTCGGTTATACATTATTGTTTCGAATGTTTTGAAAAGGACGCTTAAAAGTGAGATAGGTCGATAATTTTCTGCCTTCGAATGACCCTTTCCCGGCTTCAATATAGTCAGTATTTTGGACTCCTCGAATAGCTGAGGGAGTTCTGTCGTATCCAGAATATTATTGAATCCAATTTGTTGTATTCTCACCAGGATTTTTATAAATTCTTGCATATCTTTCGTTCTTCCCTGCAGCTTTCCTTAATTTAAGGTTTTTAACCGCTGCTTCGAGTTCTTTGTTTATCGGAGCTGCGAATTCGGAACGCTCTTCAGCTGTCTTTAGGAGTGAAATTTTCTTGCATTTTATTTCGACTTCAAAGTGATATACTTCGTGCCATTACCAAAGAAAAATAATGCGCAAAAATACTCAGAATATAGCACCATCCGAAAATCTAAATGAAACCCAGTATGGATTCGTAGCAAAAAAAGGAACGAGAGATGCAATAGCCTTTCTGCAAGTAATCATCCAAAGTGCATTAAATGCTAACAGGGAACTCGGTGCTTCATTGATTATGAAAAAGCATTTGATCGTGTGAATCACGAGAAATTGATGGGAATCCTAAAGAAATACAATATCGATGATAAGGACCTAAAAATTATGAATAATCTGTATTGGAGTCAAAGCGCTAATATAAAGATCGGAACGGAGTATTCAAAGAATAAATGCGATATACAGAAAGGAGTCAGGCAAGGCTGTCCTTTCTCGCCAAGCCTGTTCAACATATATGTAGACGAAACGATGAATGAAGCGCGAATTGGAAAAATGTGATTGAAGATCAATGAGGAACGAATAAATGAAATTAGTTACGCAGCCGACAAGATAATAATTGCTGAAACAGAAACATAAATGCAGAACATATAAATAGCTGAATGAAAATCAATGTAGGTAAAACAAAAGCGATGAAATTTATAAAAAACGACGACAAGAAGTTATAATCAAAATCGGACCATATAAAATTGAAAATGTAAATGAATTCAGATATCTTGGCACGCTGATAAATAACGATGGTAGAGGTAACAAGGAAATAAAGACACGAATTGATATAGCGAAAAAGGCTTTCAGTAACCTAAGCAAAGTGCTTGGAAATCGAACGATGAACTTCACCAGACAAAAACGGATAATGAGATGCTATGTATGGTCCGTTCTGAAATATACTTGCAAAACGTGGACCATGAGCGCGAAGTGCGAAGGAAACTTTCTGCTTTTGAGATGTGGTGTTACCGAAGACTGCTCCGGATTTCATGAAAAGATTACACAACCAATGTGGCAGTTTTATCCAAAATAGGAGAAAAACGGAAAAAAATGGTAGACGATGTTAAGAACAGAAAAAGGAAATACTTAGCACATAAAATCCGTTAATGTGGAGTTCTTCTCCTCGCGATACAAGAAAAAATACAAGGAAAGCCAGCAAGAGGATGAAAGCGGATGGAGTTGATGATGGCAGATCCACCGGATGGCTCACAAGCAGAATCCTGACGGAGATCATTAAAGACGCCAAGAATGGCCCCTATGAAAAAGGATGTACGCAATCTCCTGTAAAGGAGAAGCGACTACAATGATGATGATGATGATGATACATCATCATCATCGTCATCATATAAGTGAGCTCGTCCGAGCGTCGTGAAATTATGGATTCCAAATTGTTTCTATTTTGTTCGTCGTGTGTCTTTACCATGCGCGAGCCTTGTAGCCTGTTAGATTGAAGTGGTTTCAGTTAATTGTTTTATTTTGCCCGTATATCTGATTTCCGTTCTTTCTCGAATCCTTATGCATTTTGCCATCCATTCAATAATTGATTTTTCCATTCAGTTCCGCTGTATTACGAATCCAAATTTATTATATCTGTAGGCGCCAATCGATCAGATATAGAGTTTCAGTTCGTTTTTGTGTTCTAGCGATCCGCAACAGTTGCGCCAATAGAACACCTCTAAGTGTCAATTCGCCGAATGTCAGATGATATTAATGTCCAGTATTGCACAGTATACAGAAAAACAGGAGAAATAAAAGTATTCGTATAGCCTACTTTCGTGGTAATATTACAACTTTTTCAGACTTTTTGTAGTTGGTCCAGTGCCAATTTTGCTGTTTATATTCGGGTTTTCAATTCCGTCCGTAGATCCATCATGCTTAGTGACTAAAGATATTCCAGATATATGAAATTATCAATTGTATAGTGTCCGGTTCTTGTACATTACGTGTGTCTCCTGCATTATTATTCAGGTTTTTTTTTATGCTTTTTATGAGGGTGCTATAACAATATCATCAGCATATCGAATAATTTGGCCGTCTATTTTTATCCCCCATTCTACTACTTTCTTTAACAAACGCTCATTGTATATATATATATATTAAAAGACATGGAACTCAGAATGTATCCTTGGCGAATACCTTTCTCAACATCCCCCGTATATATATATATATATATATATATATATATATATATATATATATATATATAATCATCATAATACTATTTTTAACCCAGTGGTTCCTAGGTAATTGAATCATTATGTATGCCACTCTATCTATTAGGCTGGCGTACTTCAATATTTTATTGCTCCACCGTTTATTAATTGAGAAACCTATTTCATTTACATGCTATTTTTCTTGTCCTTTGTAATACAATATTCTTTGTGACTACAATCTCATAGTGTTCTCTCCGATTGTTTGGACTTCACTTAATCCCAATATATCGCAGTTTATTATATATATATATAATTTTTTGTAAATTAAAAATTTTCTTCTTAAATATTGTAGTGTCATAATCGTTTTAAATGAAATTACAAAATCAAAATATCGTAAATGTAATACAATACTAGATAAATGAAATTTTAAACATTTCAAAAAATTTCAACGTAATTTCTTAAACTGTGAGATACACCATGTTAACACCAGGATCTGAGTAAATCTGATATTTCTCGATCATATTCTGTGTTGTTTGGAGTGTATTTCGGAAGTTTCCCCCCCTCTAATCCAGAACTGTTTAAACGCAATCATCTACTGGATTTTATGTAGGTATATATCAGGAAATGAAGGTTTTGCCCATTAGCAAATCCATCCGCTTTAAAGTAATATTAGATTGAATTCAAACCAGATCTATGATTGTTTTCCATTTTAATCTTTTAGGTACTTCTTCATTAAGTAGGTTAGCTGCCAATTTATTTGGATAATGTTGTAGTCTTGATAAGTGTCTATGAACAGCCGATTTAATATCTTCAGCGACATATTTCACATGTAGGTTGTGTGTAATGTCCTGTTGGAGACATACCATGGAGCACCAACTATTAACCGTAGTATTTTATTCTGCCTGCGGTGAATTCGTTCGACGTTAGTTGCCGAATCCCCACAGTTCTATTGCATATAACCATATAGGGTTCAATATTGCTTTATACAATATTAATTTATTATTCATATTCAATTGCGATCGAGGGCCTACCAGTCAATACAATTGTTGCATCTTGACTTCTAGCTGGATATTCTTAGCTTTTATATGTTTCAGCCAGGTTAACGTTTGATCCAAATAAACACCAAGATATTTAGTAGACTCGCTTTGCATTAGTGACTTAGAATTTATTGTAACTTTATATTTATCGCGCGCAAAACGTCGTTTGGTAGAGATGATGTGATTGCATTTTTGCTCATTGATTACAATTTTCCATCTATGCGACCATTCAGCTATGTTGTCGATAGCATTTTGAACATATTCAGTGCAACTTTTTGGACATCGATGGTATCACTAGCGCGTATCATCTGGAAATGTAGCTAAAAATACGTTTTCATGTATGGGTATATGACTGGTAAACAATGAGTACAGGAGAGTCCCCAGTACGCTCCCCTGCGGTACATCTGCCTGATTTTGTGTAAAGATGATTATCATTTATCACAACTCGAAAATATCGTTCATCCAAATAGGATTTGATAATGTTATAATATTGAGCAGGCAAAGTCTTGCTACATTTATCGAGTAGCCTGGATGCGAGACGCGATCGAACGTTTGCTGAACCTGTTGTACTGTCGAGTGCCCAGTTCGAAAACCAATCTTTTTGTCAATTATCTTTTGGATCGTTTTTTTTTGTAAAATGTTTTCAAATACTTTAGAGGGGATTGGAAGTAAAGAAATTGGTCGATAGGAAGTCACACTTGTTCAGGCGGTTTTCAAGGTTTCTGAATCATAATTATATTTCCGAATTTCCATAGTACTGGAACGTATTGTAATCTCATGATTGCGTTGAATATATGTGTTAGTTTTACTATTGATTTTTTCAGTAATTCTTTTAGAACTCGACTGGAATTAAATCGTAACCAGGAGCCTTCTTGTTGCTCAATTTCTTGATGGTGGATTTAACTTTCGGAAGAGAGAAAAACTTGTTTACTGTTGGTCTTGAAGATTGATTTACTTGCTCACGAACTACATTTTCAACTTTTGATCAGTTATTATTTGGGTGAAAAGTTTCGGTCAAATGTATGGAAAATAGTTCACCTTTAGTGTAATCATTTGTAGTCTAATTAATATCGTTCATTTTTAAAAGATCACTTCTTTCTTTAGTTTTTTTTTTTTTTGGGTATTTAACAGAATTATAAGTTTTTTTTTCTGTACTTCTATCTGTAAATGTGTATAATCGTGTATATTATTTTTTTTTTTACATTATACCGGTACCAATTACCATAAACAATGGCGATCACAATAAAGTACGTATTAATTTAATGTCACCAACAAGACATTAGATTGCGATAAGAAGATAATGAGTAGGTGTGGATAGAAAATTAAAATTAAAGTGGATAGAAAATTAAAATTAAAATATTACGATACGAACAATAAGATAGATAATATAAGTAATGATTTAAGAGTGTGATTTAAAAGTATAAAGTTATGTATGATTGATAAAGAATATATCGTGCGAGATAGTTACCGGTTACTAGGTAACCAACAGAGAGAGCGTCTCGACACCATTTTCGTCTGAGTCTTTTATCTGGATTACCTGGAAGTCCTGATGAGTGCATTCTGACGATATTGGGATTACTGCTATGTTTGAAGTTGTTAAACAGTTTTTTGTACTGGCCAATGTAAATATCCCAGACAAATGGAATGTACAAATCGTTGTGCAGGGTTAAGTTGGAGACATAGAATGGCGCGGACGTGATTACGCGAAGTATCTTCGACTGCTGTTGCTGTATTCTGTTCAGATTACTTGCGCTGGTCGATCCGTATAATTCGATGCCATAACGCCAAATTGGTGCAATCATTGTTAGATAAATACGCCTTTTAGTTTTTAGATACAAGGTTAACCTTCGTCCCAGCAGCGGATGTAACAGCCTGGCACGGGCAACGACGGCTTTACGAGTTTGCGCCACGTGAAAGCGCCATGTAAGCCTTCGATCCAGGTACATTCCGAGATAACGTACGAAATCAACTTGTGGGATTACGTTATTATTAATTATTATAGGTGTATACTTAACTGATCTATTTGTAAACATAATATGTTGGCTTTTGTGTGAATTAAACTGTATTCGCCAACGCTGGGCCCACTGAACTATACAATTTAGGTGGTTCTGGATAGCAGAGTTCGCATGTCTGACGTCTGAATTCGATGCGAGGATGGCTATGTCATCAGCGAATGTGGCTAGGATTGTTTGATTACAGGTAGGTAGATCTGCTGTGTATATCGTATATAAAAGGGGTCCAAGTACACTACCTTGCGGAACCGATGCTAAAACTTAATGTTCCTTCGAATAAGAGTTGTTGATCCTGACTACGAATGTTCTGTCAGTTAAATATGACTGAAGTAACACGTAGAGATCATAAGGAAGTATCTGTTTGAACTTGAAGAGTAGTCCAGGGTGCCACACTTTATCAAACGCTTGGGCGACGTCCAAAAAAACGGCGGAACATACTTTTTTTTTCTAGCGTCGAAGAAATAGCATCGACCAGCCTATGACACTGCTGGATCGTGGAGTGCTCAGCACGAAAACCAAACTGGTGGTTTGGTATCACTTTATTACTGTTTATAATCGGACGAATACGATTTAGAATCAGTCGCTCTAAGACTTTAGATAGCGAATTCAGTACACTAATAGGTCTGTAAGAAGCTACATCAGTTAGCGGCTTACCGGGCTTACGAATCATAATTATCACTGATTTCTTCCACGACTTAGGAAAGAATCCAGTCCGCAGAATCCGGTTAAAAATGTAGCATAATAGAATTGCCGATTTTCTAGGTAAGTGCGAGATAATTTCCCCATTGATCCTATCTAACCCTGCAGCTTTTCGCAACGGCATTTTCTGAATACCTTCGAATATCTCTTTAGGGGTAAAGAATTTAGTTGACACCTCAGTATTAGAGTACTCATTTAGTAAGGTTTGTGTGATGACGAACTGTTTGTTGGAATGGTCAGGATGCGGAGTAAATACTGCGCCCAAGGTGTTCTGCAAACACGTCCGCTTTTTCTACATCTGTTTTAGCCCATTTATTGTTGAATTTTATATTGAATGGTTCGTCTATTTCCTTCAGTAATTGTTTTGCATTTCTCCACAGAGATCTATTATCGGTGTTCATAGAATCTAGCTGCTGAGACAGAGTATCATTTTTATACTGACGAATATTGTTTCTTAGTTCTGTCTGTAGTTGCACATACAATTTTTTTAAGGATGGATAACGAGTTCGTTGCCATTTTTTTCTAGCTGTTCGAGTTTCTCGTATTAACTTCCTTATTTGAAGTGGAGCGTAATAATTTTTATGTGTGTTTATCAAACTGTGATTAGTGGATACGTTGCACACGTGTTCGACAAGATTGGTGTAGTTTTGAATAGCTATTTCAATATCATCACTACTGAGTTTAGTTTTGAGATTTATGTTGTTTTCCATTATTTCCGAAAAAAGATTCCAGTCCGTAGTTTTATTAACCAACTTTTGTTGATTAGATACCCTCTTGGGATTCAAGTCTAGTACTACAAGTACGGGAACATGATCGGATGACAGATCAGCAACGATTTCACATACTCTATTATAATTTTGTAATCCGTGAACAATTAAGAAGTCCAAAACATCTGGAAGCCTGTTGACGTGTGTGGGCCAGTGTGTCGGTGTCATCGGAGACAATATAGCCAGTGAATAATTACGTATCATTCTATGAAGTACTTTCCCATGATTGTTGGTTGATCGTGAACCCCATACATTGCATTTGGCGTTATAATCACCACCGCAAATGAATTTAGTCCCTAATTTCCTGAACATTGCATTATACTCGATTTCAGGTATAACAAATTTTCCGTGACGGTAAATTGCGGCCACCGTAAGGTATTTTGTAAACGTTTCAATATTAACAGCTACGATCTGATACGCATAAGTATTGTGGAAGAAGCTTTTATGTTGCTTGAACGAGCTTTTAACTAACACCATAGCTCCCCCATGGGTTGTACCATCAGGATGGTGTGCTGAATATACTTTATATCCGTGTAGTTTGAAACTATTTACATGTGTAAGATGCGTTTCCGTAATGAGCGCTACGTCTATAGCCTGCTGGTGAAGAAAGATTTCTAATTCGTGTTTTTTTTTTTTGTAAAATGCCATTCGCATTCCACAACACAATCACGAGTGAATGTTGAGTGACAGTTGTAGAATTCTGTAACATTATGGCAAGATTTTTTCAATGACTTTAGTTAACAGTGATATTAGTGGATTGATGACAGATTTAAATTCATTTAAGAATGTATTTAATAATAGAGAAATATCATTATTGTTAATGGGCCCGTTGTTGGTGTCATTAGTACTATTAATGGTATTATTATTATTACTATTATTATTTAAGTTACTGTTACCGGTCCTATGGTTAGTTCCGATACAAGGCGAGTTTACTTGATAATTTTCTTTATTGCTTTGTACTGCATCGGAGTACTGGTGACGAATTGCATTTGTTTGAGAGTTTGGGTAGTCTTCATTAGAGTGATCGTAGGTGTTTATTTGCAACCGGGGAAAGGATGTACGTGTTTTATTATAGAATTGTGCCTGCTGCTTATATACAGAACAACCTCTGTAGCTTGCTGGGTGATCTTCATCGCACAAGGCACATTTTGCTGGCTCTGATGGATTTTTAGTACACATTTTTGTGTCATGTTTCCCGGCATATTTGACGCACCGAAGAGGTAGATTGCAGTAGTTAGCGGTGTGACCATACAATTGGCACCGTTTGCATTGCTTCATTCTAGAGTCTTTATTTGGTTCTTCGACAGTGACAATTGTATTTAAGAGACGAGTGATGTGGAATATTTCGTCATTTTTCGGTGAGGTTTTTATAAAGAACATAGAAAGCGGTTGTTTCGTTGCTCTTTGTAAGATATTGGTAACACGGATCACCTGAAACCCTTTTGACTGTAATTCTTCCGCTATGTCAGTTGTGGCGGTAGAAGAGTGCAGATTTTTTAAAACTACTCTAAAAGGTTTGTCCTCTGCTAAGGAATATTTAAAGTAGAAATATTTATTTTCTTTTAAAGATTTGATTAAAGTACGATAACTTAATGCATTGTATGGTTTGATAGTAACCCCCGATAAGGTTTGTAAACTCAACATCCGGTATTGTCAATAGAGATTTCCTAAAGTTTGTAAAATTTTGTATGCCTTTGACCATAATTGGTGGTGGCAATTTAGTACTTTTCTTTAGAGTGGCTTCGTCTTTGGATAGGGAAGTAGTATTATTTACATTTTTATTTATTTTACGAGCGATATTGACGTTTAAATTGAATTTCTCTATAGCGGGACTATTCGTTTGCATTTCTACACTATCGTCACTATTATCACTGTTACCGTCTACATTATTTAAAAAATTGAAAATATTACGTTTAGAACGAATATACAAAGGCTCAGGAGTAATTGTTGCGATTTTCTTTATTTTGGAAGTGCGCTTTGGTGTTTGCCAAACTTCACTTTCTGCATTATCAGAGTTAGAAAATTGCCGTTTTATGTTGTGACCGCTCGCAGATTTTATTATTTTGATTGGACTTACTACCCGTTGACGGGTGGTAGAAGCAGTGATAGCCGAGTTTACGTTAGTCGTTGCAGCTACTGACGACATCGATGAATTTAAAGAGATAGTTGGGGATGGAGCCCGACTTGGGGGAGGTGAACGACCGATCATTACGATAATTAACCTTAGTTACTTACGCGTGTGAATTCAAAGGCAACAATGACGAAGCACGTGCCGCTGATAAGGACGTACTGTAGTGCGCGTACGCGCGCATACACTTACCGGCAACGACGATATTATAGTAATTATAATTACAGCGATAATCGAAGATAACAACGATAGTACTGGTAATATCGATAAACGATTATAATGTTAATAAAATTTAAAACGAGTTTAAAACGAGTTTAGGTAGCCAAGAGCGGAGTAACGCGCACTCGGCATATCTACGCGACACGATCGAAACTAATTGTACGTATACTACACTACACAGACACAAGTAGATAACAGCGTAAACGAAATAGAAAAGCCGAAATAATAATAAATGATATCAAAATTTTTTTTTTTCATATATTTGCTATTTATAACTAGCCAATGAGTGAGGCTATCTAATAAATGATATCATCATATATACATATACACATATATACATATATATCACGTGTAGGAGGAGTATCCAATGATACATCCCCTCAAAACGATTATATGATCAAATTTTTCATTTTAGTTTGCTTCAGTCTCGATGAAGGTTCCGAGTGTAAAAGTTCGACTACCAGCTTATTTGGGTGATTTTGTATCTGCATCAGATGTTTCTGGGCGAGCCTCCGGACAACTTCATCCACCAAATCGATTTTCAAATCCCGATGTATAACTTCATTAGACACGTATCACGGCATACGGTATATTAGGCGTAGCACCTTGTTCTGGAAGCGCTGAATAATCTGTTTATTTGACTTCTTTGCGCAACTCCAAAGTTGTGCTGCATAAGACCATACTGGACGTAGTACCGTTTTATATACTAATAGGCGATTCTGGAGCGACAGCTTCGACTGAAATCCTAATAACCAGTAAAGTTGTTTCGTCCGGATATTGAGTTTGGTCCTTTTCTTTTGTAAGTGCGACCTCCATGTCAGCCGTTGATCTAGGTAGACTCCTAGATATTTGACTTCATTGGTCCTTGGAATCACTCTGTTGTCGATTAGCACCTGTTTATTGTGCGATTTTCTGTTGGTGAATGTAATGTGTGATGACTTATCTGAATTAATGTTCAGTTTCCATTGTTGAGCCCACTGATAAATCTGATCAACACTATTCTGTAACTTTGTGATGGCAATGTCTGCATTTTTATCCGATACGATAATCGCAGTATCATCTGCGAATGTTGCCACCTGAGCAGGTTCAACCGTCGGGAAATCTGCTGTATAAAGGTTGTACAGCAGAGGACTCAGGACACTGCCCTGTGGGACTCCAGTTAGAATTGGATATACGTCTGATAGGTTGTCCTCATATTTGACCTGGAACTGCCTGTTGCTAAGGTATGAGCACATTAGCTGATAAAGTCTCTCCGGCAGAGAGGATTTCAGCTTGTATAGTAGGCCTTCGTGCCAGATTTTATCAAAGGCCTTTGATATGTCGATGAAAACAGCTTCATTATATTTCTTGTGTTCTATCCCATCTAAGAACCTCATCAACAAAAATGCAAGAGCTGAGGGAAAAGAGCAATCCAAAAGACAAATAGAAGAACATAAAAATACACTTAGTGGAGTAAATCTAAAAGTGGATCCAGTTCATTTACAACAGACTTCTTCAAATAAAAAGACATACGCTCAAGCAACTATTGATACCAACACATCTAACAATGATACGAACCTAGGTAATCTCTTAAATTATTTCCTATCACGATTTGAAGGACTGTTCAACCAGTTAATAACCCAAAACAATGCCATCGTCACCATGCTGACTCAAATTATAACTAAACTAGTAAAATGAGACCAACATTCTTGAGAATAGCGCAGTGGAATGCAAACGGGTTGTTAAACCACATTCAAGAAATTATTTACTTTCTCAAAAAAGAAAAAATTGACATACTGCTGATTTCAGAATCGCACCTTAATATTCCTGGATACAAATGCTATCACACACTACATCCAACGGGCGCACCGCGAGGTGGGTCCTCTGTAATTATAAAACAAACCATTAAACACTATCAAAATTTTGGCTTCCAATCAATGGAAATCCAAGCAACAATGGTAGTATTAGAGCAGTCAATAAATCCACTGACCATTGCTGCAGTGTATTGTCCTCCTCGATCAACATTAGATCATGATCAACTTAATGATCTCTTCTCCCAACTAGGATCAAAATACATCATAGGTGGAGATTTCAATGCAAAGCATGTTTACTACGGATCACGACTAACAACAACCAGAGGAAGGAACCTGTACAAAGCTGTTCACAATACGCAAAGCACTTTTCTTTCTACCGGTGAACCTACTTACTGGCCAACAGACCCCAATCGTATGCCAGATCTGCTAGATTTGTTTGTAGTCAAAGGAATATCGCCAAATCATATGAGTATTGAATCAGACCTTGGTAATATATTCAGTGATCATACACCGATAATAGCAACTATAATCACTGAAATACTAACAAAACAACGATGTAAGCTGCTACACAGTAGAAACAAAGATTGGACCTGGTATAGATTACTTCTTCAAGATACAATTAACATATCAACACCATTAAAAACTCAGGAACAGATTGAACATGCTGTACACAAATTTACGGAACAAATGCAAGTAGCGGTATGGAACTATCTCCTGGCTTCGACTTGATCACTCCAAGAATGTTAAAGGAGCTACCTAGGAAGGCAATAATGCTAATTACCCACATATTCAACGCTATATTACGAACATCATATTTCCCTAAACAATGGAAATTTTCCCAGATCATAATGGTTTTAAAACCAGGCAAAGATGGAAGTAAATTAGGGTCCTACAGACCTATCTCCTTATTATCGTCTCTAGCTAAGCTACTCGAAAAATTAATTTATATAAGGATTGATAAAATAATTCATGAGCAATCTATCATTCCCCAACATCAATTTGGATTCCGACCTAGGCATTCCACTGTATACCAGCTGCATAGAGTAGTAAATCTTATACAAGATATCAAGATAAAACACGAACGCGCAACATACGAAGTATTCGACGACGACTTATCTCTTATTATTATTTATTATTCTAACTCATTCGTTGCCGAGTATGAGTGCCTTTTCTAATGATATCTGTTTCTGTTAAATAATGTAATGTCTGAATCTTATGTGTGATATTAATCCAATTTTATAATTAGATTTATAACTGCAGTGTGCACATTCACTGATCTATGTTCCTTCTTCCTCTTTTTGTGGGCGATTTTTGGCGGTGTGAACACCTACTAATCTTGCTGCGTCATCGATGAATTTTCTCCATTTAGTTCTATTCAACGCCCATTCTTCCCAAAGTCTTATTTTTCTTTGGATTAATACCGTTATTTTATTTTATAGCACATCTTCAAATCTTAATTTTGATCGTCCACAATATTGTTCACCAGTGTTTAATATACCATACAATAATCGCTTCGGTATGCAATTGTTATCCATTCTGATAACATGGCCAACCCATCTTAGTCGAGCTTTGGTTAAATATTGTATTATTTTATTACAATTTGTCATTTTCAAAATTCTTTCATTTGAGATCTTATCTTTCCATGTTATTCTTAAGATTTGTCTGAGCAATCTCATGTGACAAATTTAAAGTTTTTAAATTTTATTGCATCTGATTAACCATGTCTTACAACTATACAACAAAGTTGGTAACTGCTCTATAAACATTTAGTTTCGTATTAATATGTAAATTTTTATTCCTAAATACACGTTACGCCAGCTTGTTGTAGGCGATCATAGCATTGTTTATTATGATCTCCTCATCTAGTTCATTATTATTATCGCTAATTATATTTCCAAGGTATTTGAAACTTTTGACAATTTTTAACTTCGACCCGTTTATATGTAAAATTTTCTTCCGTGTCATTCTATATCATTATTTCTGTTTTATTTGTGTTTGTACTTAATCCATAATACCGATATGTATTATGCAGACAGTTTAGCGCGCGCTGTAATTCTGCAGAAGTTTCACCCAGTATAACACAATCATCAGCATATTGTAAATTTTGCAGTACAAACATTTCAGTCCTGCTGCTCGTATCGAATTTTTGTAGGTTATATAATCCCCCCCCCATCAAAACGATATCTTATTTTTATACCTATTATTTCCAAGCATCGACACAGCGCATTTCTATTAACCGTATGGAAAGCCTTTTTGATATGTATGAACGCCATATACAGAGCTCTATTTTGCTCTCTAGCCTTTTCCATAACTTGTCGTATGGCATAAACCATATCTATTGCACACTGTTCGTCCGGAAGATAAGTATTCATTACTAGTTGCAAGCGTTGCTGCAGAATTAAACTCAGGATTTTACTGGCCCTGCAAAAAAATGATACACCACGATAATTTGAACAATCTTTTTTGTCTCCTTTATTTTTATAAATGGCAAAAGTGTATATAACGAATTGTATTAGCAGTTTTTTTTGCTCGCGTGTGCTTTTATTTTACTGTAATTTAATGTACTTTAATTAATTTTTTTTTTTTTTTTAATATATATTCATAATCTTATATTACGCATATACTTCTGGAATGAGAGGTAAGAATACTCGGTAGGCCATAGTGTTCGCTGTTATGTGTACGTACTTACTTATTTGATTTATATTTATACAAATATACGTTCTGGTTCTTGTTTTAATACGAATGCGGAATTATTCCGGTTAATCAGCGGTAATTAAAAATTTGTTTTCAAAAATATGACTGCCTGTTGACTACCATCGGAGGTTAATATCAAAAATTCAATTCCTTTTTTTCTCAGCTACTAATTACGTCGGTTTTCTTTTTATTATTACTGTTATTATTTTCTCGGTAATTTATTTTTACTACCCACGCGTAAAATTCGATCCAAACATCTGCTTATAAAGTATAAGCAACGTTCGTTCATCTCCTTCCTCCGCGCTGATTAATTTTAATCGTTATTAATCAGTGATCTCGATTATACCTCCGACTGCTATGAATTCTCGAAATTCTCGAGACCGACAATGTTCAAAAATTAGCTTAAGGTTATATTCGAAATTAAGTTAGTCTGACATTGTTACGTTCTTATTTATTATTACGCATTTTTGAATTTCCCTCAAATGACACGTCCTATCCAGTTTTTAGATTTGTTTCATTTTTCCAAGGAAAAAAATAGGAATGAAATAAATCAAATGTCGATTGTCAACAAGCGACATATCCGGTTTATCTGGATACGCGCGTTTCGAAATTATGAGAAATCACGTTATTTTACATAGTAATAAATGTTAATAAGTATACTACAAAATAACAATTTGCAAATATATATATATATATATTTAATTACAAAAATTACTTAAAATCACTAAAGCTTTTCGGCAACTACGCCATTATCAAGCGATATTTAAATAAAAATAAAAATACAGATTTAAAAAATAAAAACACAAAAATATAAATTTAAGATTACAAATTTACAAGTATAAAATGAAGAATATATACTTAAAACAATCTGACAGTGACTACACCAAAATGTGTACAGATTATCGCACTATTAGCGTGGTCTCTCATGCTTCAAAAATTTTGTTGCGAATAATTAAAAAAAGATTGGAAGGGATAATAGATAATTATTTAGATGAAACGCAATGCGGATTCAGAAAAGGTCGTTCTACACGTGATGTGATAGTAATGTTGCGCATATTAGGAGAACGTCTAATAAATCAGGGTCTTGGGGTGGTCACACAAATAATTACTTAGGCCAAATAGTGTATGATGCTTTCCTAGAAGCAGACTGTTGTATATTAAATGACGGCAGCCCTACTCATTTTGGCAGGCCTGGAATTGCCGCTATTAGATTTAACATTTTGCTCGCCTTCATTAGGTTTCCTAGCTTATTGGAAGAACATATCAGACACTGCAGGAGGTGACCATTGCCCCATACTCACCCAAATAAATATAAATGGCGCGTACGATCACAATTGTTCTAGGACCCTCCTCAACACCTAAGTGGAATTATAAACATACTAACTGGAATCAGTTCTTAGGTCATCTTCAGATGACTGATTTCACCATATGCAGTGAAATTGACCCCAGAATCCAGTTTGAAATGTTCTATAAAGCTATCAGTCATGCTTTCTCTATCTCAACACCACCACTACATCAGAATATATCTAATAAGAAATATAAATGCAACTCAAACCTTTGGTGGTCAGATTCCTGTCAACGGGTTGCATGGGATAGAAGAAAAGCCTTTCAACAATATAGAAGTAATAACACTACTGAAAATTACCTACATTGGAGGAAAGTTAACGCGTTAGCCAAGCGTGAATTTAAACTGGCAAAAAAGGAAAGCATGACAACAGTTTTGTACACAGTTTAATCGGCAAACCCCAATTTCAAAGGTGTGGGGGTTATAAAAAGCTTTCAGATGTTCCACCTATAGCCGGGTTAATCAATTAAGTGATGATAATATGTATTCCTTCATCGAAACAATGGCCCCTTCTCATGTACCTGAACTGGAAGAGGTCATGCAACCTCTCAGTAGGCCTTCTAACCACTTTTAGCCTTGTCAATTCTACCGGACTTAAATCTTCGCGGAAATTACCTTATTATTACCGATTCCAAAAGCGTGGTGACGGCTGTAGACAATAAACGTAGCGTGTCAGATACATTAATTGGTTTAGTTTTGCTAAAACTTAATAATTTGGAACGTGTGGGAATATCTGTGTCCTTCTTGTGGGTGCCGGGTCATAGAGGTATTCCAGACAACGAATTTGTTGACTCATTGGCTAAAAACGAGTCGCCTATTGGTGTAGAGCTCTCATTAATAACTCACAAAGAAATCATTCACTTTATTCAGCTAGATCATAGGGATCAATGGAGCTAATGTACACTAAGAGCATTAGTCAATCACCTCTCACTTATTACTATCACCTCCAGCCGTCTCTCCCCAAACTCCCGTGGTTCTATCTTTTTAAAAAGATTAGTCGTAAGGGGGATTGTACTCATCAGCAGATTGCGATTTGGACATCATTTGTTGCCTGACCGTCTTTTCCGTATGCAGCTTAGAGAAAGTCCCTTCTGTCCTCTCCATTCTGAACAGGTAGTCTGCAGCGCCGATCATGTCTTTTTTGAATGTTCTGCTGTAGCACCGTTGCGCTCGGAGCTTTACCTTATCTTGTTACGTTCTTCGAGTATTACACCTCCGTATAATGTATCGTCCCTTTTACATTTGGATAATCTACAATTGTTCCCCCATATAGCGACGTTTTTAGAGAAGTCAGCAAGCTTGATTAAGATGTAGATAGTCCCCACAGTATCATGTTGGGTATGTAAAGGCACTCCCATTTAAAAAAAAAAAGAGAGAATAATGGAAACAGTCCTTTTCGGGGTTATTGTACCGATATATTTAGATGTAATGTTAAGATTAAATTAATAGATTTATAAACTAAAGCTAAGGAATTAAAAATTAAAGGTTATTATGAAATGAGGAAAGGTGAATTGATGGATGCTATAGTCGTCATATGGCGTCGAAATATCCGGTATCGTTGAATGAAATGTTTCCATTCGACAATGACATAGTAGCGAGTAAATTAAATAATAAGTTAAAAATAACTAGTAATAAGAATAAAGTAGAGAATAATCTAAAAATAAGTAGTAATAAGACTATTAAACCAACTGTAAAGATGACTACTGCTGAAGAACCATCTGTCAACATCATCAGGAAACCAACGAGGCCGCAAAAATTGGATGTGTATACATGTAGAAGCCGATATTAATGATGTAGTTGAATATTTGAAAAACGAATGGAATAGAGTGAATAAAGAAATTAGTAAAGAGGAAAATGCCGCGACCACTACGTCTCTATCGTCGTACGATCAATTAGCGAATGATTTAGAAATTTCGGACGATGAAGATGAAAATGTAGAACTTGCCTGGTAAAGGATAAAAAACAAGAGGTTGAAACGTCCGAGATGCCTGAAGAATGTGAAATTGAAGATAAACAAGACTCGAGCGTGGATGAATTGGTAAAAGAATATCCGAAAGGAAAAGTGGATGTACAGGAGAATGAAGAATCGAATGAGACGTTATTGAAGGAAAATGATGACGAACATTATCGAAAGATTAGCGATGAAATCGAAAAGAGAATTACGAAAATTAAAAGTAACAAGGAAAACGATTTGGAAATAGTAGTCAAGACAAAAACTCGACCTGCTCAGATGGATTGTCATAGTGAGAAACGAGATGACGATAAAAAAATTGTACAGCTAACGGAGCATATATTCCCATTCTGGGAGGAAATCTTTAAAAAACCTCGTGAACGTTTTTTACTGTATGTAAATAGGAAGGTCACGGTAAAAAGGATCATAAAGGAAAATTGTAAAGGACCTATTGTAAAGAAAAAAAGTAATAACAATTTGAGCGAAATATTTCCATTTGACGAGGATGTAATCGTGCCCACTCGCGATTGAATGACGTTGAAATACGTTAATGTTAAACAAATAGCCGCGAGCCGTAATAAAAAATTCAAAATGCATAGGAACACGTATAAGATTACTTTAAAAAACATCTTCCTAGGAACGACATATAACCGGTGCATTGACAGAGATGGTAGCGAATGATCCTACATTTTTTCATACGATATCAACGGGTTATGCTTGCGACGACCACGTAGAAAAGTTGAAAAATAAGTTGGCGCAAATAATGACTTCGGACGAGTCTGTGAATTTACTCGATTGTATATTCGACATATACATTGTAAATATCCCAAAAGGAGCCGGGCGTTCGAAAATTTGTAAATTTAAAATAACTATAATAAACAATACCGACAATCATCGTTGTCCGAGGGCTATAATTACAGGGTTAACGTACTATGGAAATAAAATATTAGGAAGAGAATATAACGCGAATCAAATCAAACAAATTCGTATTGTGCGAGCAACTTTGTGAGTATAAGGAAGAAGGATTTACTTTAGAAGATATCAAGAATGTAGATAGTTTATTAGACATTAGAGTGAAAGTTGTTTGCGCGGGAAATATGAATACGGTAAAATTTATAAAGGTGTAGTAACGAGAGCGACGTAACGATTGTATTGTATAAGCAAGGTAACCATTTGGATTTAATTAACAAGATGAACGCGCTCTACGGTTCGGTGTATTATTGCGGATAAACCGTACGACCATAGAGAAAAACACGTATGCAAACCTCGAGATAAAACAGTGTGTGTATTGTGTAAGAGAATAGAACACGACCCAACTACTAGAAAAAAGATGTATTGCCCGAGATGCAATAGGTATTACAAATCGGGAATGTTTCGAGAACCACAATCACGTATGCGAAGTAGTATACGGGTGTAAAAAATGCTGTAAATTATGTAGTAGAACGTCGGAACACGAGTGCGGATAATGCCGTAATTGTCTTAAAGTGGTAGAAACAGCGACTCATAAATGTTTTATGCAAGTTAAGAAACAGAAAGGAGGTAGGTACGTGTGCGAATGAAAAGTGTACGTACACGGAAAAATATATTTTCTTCGATTACGAAGCGCAGCAAGTGATCGGTTAGTTATCGCGCATACGATTTTGCGGGAAACGCGTTCACGTTCACGACCAATGAAGAGTTTTGCGCGTGGTTGATATCGAGGAGTCATAAAGGATATACGGCGATCGCTCATTACGCTAAACGTTATACGATAGTCAGTTTATTGTACAGTATTGCGTGCGAAATACGATAAAGCCGTACACGGTGTATAATGGAACAAAATTAATGTTGTTGGAGGTTCCGAGTATTAATCTAAAAGTTATAGATATATAGATAGCCATAATTTCGTACAGACACCGTTAAGCGTATTCCCTAAAACGTTTAATTTGAGCGAGTTGAAGAAAGGATATTTCCCTCATTTGTTTAATACGAGAAAGAACCAAGAGTACGTTTATGCCCAATAAGAAATACTATTGTTACGACCGGATGAAAACGGAAGAACGAACGAAATTCTTAGAATGGTACACGGAACGTGTAAAACAAGGACATACGTTCGATTTAAAAAAAAAAGAACTACTAGAGGAATACTGTAATTCGGATGTTGATATTCTGAGGAAAGGATGTATAAGAGTTGAGAAAACAATTCCTCGAGATAGCGAATATAGACCCGTTCCAGTATTTGACGATTGCTAGCGTATGGCCATTTACCGTTCGAAATACCTGAAACCGAACACGATAGGTGTATTCGACTATGACCCGAAAGATAAGTACTCGCTGGATTCTATGTGTTGGCTAGAATCGTTAACGATAATATTCGACATGTTCTTAACGGAGGCGAGATAAAAATCGTGGGTGCGAAGGTAGACGGATATGACGAGATGACTAAAATCGTTTACCAATATCACGGATGTTTCCGGCACGATTGTCCCGAGTGTTATAAAGTGGATACGATTAATAATGTGAAACAGGAGAGTATGGTTGTACGAGAAAATGAAAGAAAGAACCGATGCCATTAGAAGAGCGAGGTACAAGTTGATTGAAATGTGGGAGTGTAAGTGGAAAAAAGCGAAGAAATGTGAGAAAAGTAATCGAAATTACGTGGACGATTGTAAACCGCTTAACCCGCGTGATGCCTTTTTCGGAGGTCGAACAGAGGTGTTTAAACTGAAGAAGAATGTAGAAAACACGGCAGAAGAAAAAATTCGTTACATAGACGTAAGTTTATATCCGACTGTGATGTATTACGATAATTATCCGATCTGTCATCCTACAAAAATTATCAAACCCGCCCAATTTAACTTTAACTGGTACGGACTAATAAAATGTAGAATATTGCCCCCTCGTTCCTTGTACACACCGGTACTCCCTGTTAAAGTGAAGCTCGGTACAGACGAGAAATGAGTATTCACTCTTTGTTTGAAGTGCGCCGAAAGTTGTTTGGAGAAATGTACGCATTCCGATGAGGTCGTTTGTAAGAAAGTGGACAACGGACGAGGTGAAAAAAGCGCTCGAGAAAGGTTACCTAATGAAACATTCAAAGCTCGATAAAATAAAATTAAAACGAATGTATATAGAAATAACGAGTCAAATGTATATAGAAATAACCGTAAACAATAAAGATAGTGAACGCGACAGACACGATATAATCTTAACATACACCAGCTTTGAATGTTTCTGGTGTATGTTAAGATTATATCGTGTCTGTCGCGTTCACTATCTTTATTGTTTACGGTTATTTCTATATACATTTATTTGACTCGTTATTTCGATATACATTCGTTTTAATTTTATTTTATCGCGTCGTTATCGGATAATCGTTTACGCGCAACCAGATATATCGACGTTTAAAACCGCCGCCTGTGAGCGGTAGTATCAGATTAAATGGACGACGAAGAGGGCCCCCACTCTTAATAAACAAGAATAATTATAACGGTACAGGTAACATTAACGGTGATAAAGGTACGTACAGTTATTCAGATAATAAATGGCGTCTATTCTTCTCATCTGCACGCAGTACAACGTAATACTGATAAGGATTCGATACGTGATGATTTAAATGGTCATATCTCGGACCGGTAAATCATTCCCCGTCTTGCATTACGATAATTGTGACGATTATTCCGATTTTAAAGTTGTAGTGCAAGTCTCTGATAATAACGTTTCAATCAGCACGCTTCGTATATATAGCTAAGATATTAAAAAATTTAGGTTATTGTAACAAAATCACGGAAATTAAGCGAATAGGTAGGGCTTCTGTTTTAATTTTGTGTGAAGATAAACACATAGCTAATTCATTAGTTGATGACAGGCGGATAAGAGAAGCGGGTTTAAAAGCATATATCCCTCTCTATTACCTTACAAGATCGGCAGTCATAAAAGGTGTTGACTCCGATATATCCAATGAGGAACTATTCGAAGATATAGATAGTGGTTTTTTCCATATCAAAAAAATTCATCGTTTGAATCGGCGAATTTTAGAGGAAGGAGAAATAAAGTTTGTTCCCTCGAAATCGGTACAGATTTTTTTCACCGGTCAAAATATACCGAAACATATTTATATTAATAAGATGAGATTTGAATGCGAACCCTATAAAATGTGCGGCAATGTTTTTCGTGTTTTCGTTTTTCTCACGGTTCGAAAACATGCAAATCTATTAAAAAACGTTGTAGTCATTGCTCTTCTGATTCGCATTTTAAAAGTGATTGTTCGGTGGAACCTTTTTGCATTAATTGTAAAGGTGATCACTCACCATTATCTAAGTCATATCCAGAAAGACGTAGACAAGAAGACATAAAAAAAAACTCATGGCCTACAAAAATTTAGGTTATGCGGAAGCAGCTTCAGAAATTCCACCAATTAATCAGACCTTTTCATATGCTCATAGAGCTTTATTCTCCGAACAAGATAGTAGTACAAGCCTTATACAAATTTTAATAGTCTTAAATTTTCGAATAGATTTCAGGTTTTAAATAATAATATTGATTTCCCCGAGCTGATAGAATCTCCCAAATCTACTAAACTTCATATTCCTACGTACAATGACCCACCTATTTCGAAACAAGGATATAGACTTAAAACAACTGGAAAGCAAAATTCATATGCTCTCGAGGCTCTGGCAGGATCTAACTCTAACAAGAGATCATTCACGGAGGTCTCTTTAAGTCCTCCAAGTACCGCTGGAATCCTTCCTAAAGCAAAGAAGGATTACAACAAAATTAATATACAAGCTTCACGGGAAGAAAAAAATTATAATTATTTTTGTGATAAAGATGAGCTCGTTCACAGTCAGGATAATATTCCTGCTGTGGAAGCTGTAGATAAATCAATTTTTATAAAAAAAGACTCTGGACCCTTAAATAAAAATATCAGGAATGTTCAGAAAGAAACAGTTCAGAAAACCAATAAATCTAAAAATATGAAATAATAATAATATTTAAAAATAAAATAAATAAATAAATATCTAAAAGTATGAAATAATAATATTTTAAAAATAAAATAAATAAATAAATATCTAAAAATATGAAATAATAATATTTTAAAAATAAAATAAATAAATAAATGCAAGATTAGTATATGTATATATTCGTATGTATGTATATATCATAAAATTGTTTATACACGCAGGGAAGTTAAATTTAGGTTACATTATGTTTGTATTACATAGTATATTACTTTAGTTCTCCTTATTATTATTAACCCTCATCCAACTTACAATCTTTCCCAGCAACAATTGATATCCTAAAAGACATAAAAATAGTACAGTGGAACTGTAGGTCTGCCTATGGTTGTCAGGGAGAACTTGTAGAGTTTCTGTCTAGGTCAAGAGCGTCTGTCTGCGTGTTATGTGAGACTTGGCTCAAACCAAATCAGCAGTTTAAGATTCCTAATTATAAAATCCTACGTTGCGATCGTACATCTAGAAGGGGCGGAGGGGTGGCTATCATTATCCATAACTCATTGACAACGGAATATTTTACTATTAATATTCCGAATTTTGGGAACGTAGTTCAAGCTTTGGGAATCACTTTTAAAACACGTAAATTTCAATTTGACTTAATAGCGGGGTATGCCGCTCCAAAACATAAAATTACTTCTGTTGACTGGGAACATTTAATACATAATCCGAAAAAGAACAAACATCCTTTTCTGATTCTAGGGGATTTAAATTGTCTTCATTCGGCTTGGGGTTCATCTGTACATAATTATGAAGGTCATGAGCTTTTGAAATTTATAGATGAACATTACCTTTATATTGTAAACACAGAACAGCCCACACGAATCGCTAGATTTAATCAGGCTCCTAATAATTTATATCTAATTTTGGCTTCCTCTGGTATCTGTGAAAAGATTGATTGGCTAATAGGAAAAGATCCCATGAGTAGTGATCATCTTCCAGTTTTTATACAAATTAAATTACCCGATATAATTTCAGCAAGTACTTCTTTTTGTCGCAGTAGGGAAGTTTTTTTAGTTAAAGATTACAATCGGATCGACTGGACTAAATACAAACATTTAATAGAGAAAGAAATTAAAAAAATTAATATAGCCAATTTCTGTGCCATGTCTTCATCAGAACAATACTCATTTATCAAGAAGGTTATTCATTCAGCCGTAAATAAGTCAGCGCCTACAGTTAAAAGATTCACCGACACTGTACCTTTAGATCGCCGATATCGGTGGTGGGGTGCCGAGTGTAATCGATATATTGCGCTAAGGAGAAAAGCATTAGCGACTTACAATGCTTCTCCTTCAATGGAGAATTTTATTAAATATAAAAAACAACAGGCTGAAACGAAAAGATATTTAAAAGTACAAAAAAGAAATGCGTTTCGCAATTTTTGTAATAGTATTAATACGGGTCTAAACATGAGGGAGATATGGCAAAGAATTAAATGGTTTAAATATCCGTTTTGTTCTTCTTGTATAAATCCTACGAGCACAGAATGGATTAATGATTTTATAAAACAGTTTGAAAGTCCAGTTGATCCTCATATTCCGGAAGGCCATTTTGTTAGAGCTAAAACATACTATTTCAAAAATAAGTCTGCGGATTTACCAATCCCTCATCAGAATTAAAATTAATTATATAAAAACATAAAATATTAATTTAAAACTAAGTTTACAATTTTACACAAAAATGAATTATAAATACTTAAAACTATCTGACAATGACAGTGGTAAACAACACCATCAATTATCAGTAATATAAAATTTACAGAACAGTAGCTAGAAAATAATTATTTTATAAAAATATGTATTTGAACAATGAAAAATATATATTTATGTAATTAAAAAAATCAATAGTTAGGAATAATATTTTTATAATATACTTTTTAAAATTAATTCTTCCTCAAACTTTACCATTGAATTTAATAAATTATTTTTATCCCTTTCTTTTATTATTTCCATTTTTTCAAGTAGTTTTCTTTTTTTAAAATGTTTTTCTGTATGTAAAATTTTATAATTTTGATTAATATTATTTATTTTGTGTTTTAATTCTATACAATGTTTTCCAAATAATGATTCTTCATCATTATTTGTGTATGAGTTTAAATGTTCTTTAAGTCTTGTTATGAATTGTCTGCCTGTTTCTCCTATGTATTCTTTTTCACATTGGTTACAATTTAATTTATAGATTCCTGAATTTTTTAATATATTTTTATCTTCTATTTTGTTATTATTTATTAATTTTAATAATGTATTATTATTTCTTATTGCTAAATCGATGTTGTATTTGTTAAATATTTTAATTATTTTATATGTATGACTGCCTACATAATTTATTGAACCTAAATACTTCTTTTTTTCTTTTTCTATATTTATGTTAACTTTAGCTTTATTCCATATTTGATCAACTGTAGTAGGGTTATATTTGTTTCTTATTGCTATTTGTTTTATAATGTTTTTTTCCTTATTCAATTTATCCTTGTCTGTTAAAATTGATTTTGCTCTATTGATAAGACTTCTTAAACTTGCTAATTTATGCATTTTTGGGTGAAATGAATCTTTTGGTATTAATGTATCTGTTTGTGTAGGCTTTCTGTATATATCTATATCAATATTTTAATTAATAATGTTGATTTTTAAATCTAGAAAATTTATTATTTTACCTCCTATTTCTAATGTAAATTGTATGTTTTTATTATAATTGTTTAGATTGGATACAAAACTATTCAACTTATGATCATTCTCATCATTATTACTCCATATTATTAAAATATCATCAACATATCTTTTCCATAATTTAACATTATTTTTAAATATATTATTATTTTTAATGTTATTTTCTAATTTGTTCATATAAATATCAGCTAGAATGGGTGATAATGGAGATCCCATAATTAAACCACTATTTTGTTTATAATATTTATTTTGAGACTGGAAATAATTTTGATTTAGTACTGTCTCCAATATTCTTATATAATGATCCTTATGAATATTATGATTTAAATTGTTATTCTTAATATATTCTATTACTTTGTCTGTAGGAATGTTGTTATACATGTTAACTACATCTAATGATATTAGTATATCACTGTTCTGAAGCTTTATTTCTTTTAGACAATTTATTAATTCGATATTATTTTTTATACTAAATTTTTCTTCAAATTCATAAATTTCTTTTCAAAAATTTGCTATATTTCTTGAAATTTTATAAGCTGGTGTATTTATACAGTTTACTAATGGTCTAATTGGTTTATTTTCTTTGTGTAATTTTATTAGGTCTGTTAAAATTGGTGCTTCTGGATTCATTTCAGTTAGATTTTTGTGGAATAATCGCGTACTTGCATTATTATTATGATCATTTGTTTGGTTAATCTTAGATTCTAATTGATTGATAGTTTTTAATTCTTTTTTGATAATTTCATTAAATCTAATTGTTGGAATTTTATTTTCTTTAAATTATTATTATTTATGAAGTTATACATTTTTTCCAAATATTCATCTTTATTTATGATTATAACTGTATTACCTTTGTCAGCTTTGCATATCATTAAATTATTATTTTTTAATTTTTGTTTTAATTCTATTATATCTTTTTTATTTTTGTTCTTATTATTTGTTTCTTTTTTAGTATTTTTTGTTTTAAATTTATTAAGGCATTACTTATTTCTACTCTCAAATTATTTTTTACTACTTGATCAGTATTTTGGATTATATTCTCACAATTTATGACTAATTTCTCAATACTTTTTTGGTTTAAATGATTATTGTTATTTAATCCTTTGTTAAGTAACTTTTTATTATTTTCTGTTAAACTTACACTTGATAAATTAACTACTCTATCTGCAAAATTGTGATAATTATTTTTAATTCTAGGATTTTGGTGTTCTAATAATTTATTTAGTTTTTTATTTATAGAATAATGATGTTTTTGTACTTCTTGTTTTATGTAGTTATTTCCTACTTCTGATATAATTAGTTCATATATTTCTTTTATATAATTATTTTGTATAATATAAATTAGATTATCTTTTTTGTTTAATAATATTTTTAGTTCACTATGCAAATGACTTATTTCTGACTTAATCCATGTTATTTCTGCTTTGTGCTTAACCATTTGTGCTACTTTACATTTATTATTAATAGTGACTTTAGCATAATTAAGAATGACATTATAATATAAACACTTATGATTAAACCATATTTTGGTTCTTGTCTTTTTTACTTTAATCATAGTTTTCAAATATTTAAATATTGTATTGATATCATTATCATTAAGTAAATATTTTATTCTTAAGATATTATATAATTCCATACCTGAATCAGGTTCCATAAGTTTAGATTATATATAAAACAAGCACCGCTTCCTTATGTTCACAAATATCATGTTACAAAGAACCACACTAGTACAGTCAGACGCTGTAGTGGTAGCAGTATAAGTTGTTATGAATGATTGAGAGAGAAGTTTCACAACATTTGCTAATACTTATTTTTTGTACGCACACGTGTGCACACTCAAATATTGTAACCGTCGAAAGGTTAGTGGGTCTTCTAGATTGTTTATGGTTTTGGGATAAAGTCATAAATTATTCTTCGATCGAAAAGGGTTTCGAAGGATCCTGGCTGAGGACAGGCTGGCAGCGACACAATCGTACATTTATCAGAAAAAATCGAACAAAAAATGTAACAAAAAATTTACCCTGGAAAGGTCTCATTGTTCGTGGGCGTCATGCATTACCGGTCCAAGACCCTTTTTGAACTCCAGCTACGAGCTGTGGTGTAAATGCCAAAATAAACGATTAGGTTCACGGACAAGATTCTACATTGGCCTTTTATGATTATTATTATTTCTGGTGATTCGTTCCACCCAAAAGACGTTACTACACGCTGCGTGTGAATGAAAAAAAGCGAAATATATAAAGGACTTACACTAGCGAGTGATGAAAAAATCGATTCGATATATGCAGCACGAAATAAAATGTGATGAACAGAATATCCCGTTCTTACCTAAAGAATAACAATAATAATCATAAAGAGAATAACAAATATAATAACAATAATAATACTTTTTCTGCCATAAGAATAACATTTAAGTAATAATAATGATAATTCAAATTAAAATTTTAATTAATTTCAAATGTAGGTTTTATTCACAATAAATTATGATAAATAAAATTAAACATCTGCGCGTAATGCGTAAGTGGTAAAATATATATAGTCCTACCTATTCACGACACAAATACGTCAATTTAACCCCTTGATTGGATATAATGAACTGATATTTAAGTATACTATATTAATTTTGCCGCGAACATTTTTTCTCGTTTATTATTTGTATTTTCCATTAATTTTAATTTCATTTTATATATTTTATGTCATTCCTCGGGGATATACACTCCCAATGGTCCTGTGATGCTAAGTGTTTCGTAATCAGGAAGTTTATATTAGGTCGCGTACCTAATTTCAGAATTTTAGGATAAAAATTAACAAAGTTCCAATGAAAAGGTTAAATTTTCAATATCGAATTATTTTTCGATATCAACGAAACCGACAACCTTCGCACTACAGAAAAAACTGCAGTTTCATGCCGCTTTTCGAAAACTAGCGTAATTTTTCGAATATTTCAGTCTATATTCATCGACGATTTGGAAGAGGAACGTCTACATTGCGGTATACGTTATCTGCCTTTTTTCGTGGTAGGAAGCAATAAACCAACAGAACGTATAAATGATTTTTATATCGGTGAATTGTATAAAGTTGCTGGAAAAATTTCGGTCGATACCTAAATGTACCATCGGCGAAATTATCTACCGTAGAATCAGCGAGAACACTAATGACAAGTCACCACGGCAATTTGATGAATATCGTCAACGTACAAGTCACTTTCTTTAATTTTGTAACTTCCAAATGTTTCTTTTATATTATATAAATGATATATCGCTTACATTTATTAAGTTTTATTTTTATTCAAATTGTTTCTCTGCGATTTTACAACATTGACAAACAGGCAGGTTTATAAGCGGATGATATAGCAATATTTTTCAGCTCTTACAAACCAACTGTTATTAAAATTCAATTAGAAATCGGTGCACATAGCGTTTTAAAGTATTATCGCAAATGGGAAAATCGAAATAAATGCATTAAAAACTAAGGCCATATTTTTTATTCGTCGTCGACAAATTTTGCCATCTAGTCGATGATAAAATTATAAATTGGTCGGATAGTGTACGTTATTTGGGTGTTTTATTAGATAAACGGCTAACCTTCTCAGCGCGTGTAAATTGCGCAGCTCTATAAAACAGTAGGCGCAATTTACTTAATCGTAAATCGTACCTGAACGTTAATAATAAGCTCGACATTTATAAAGAGCTTATTCGTCCTGTGAGATAGCTTATGCTTGTCTAGCCTGGTCTTCTATCTCGAAGAGCAAGCTTTAATAAATTACAATTAATACAAAATGAGTGGTTAAGATGTTTATCAAGTTCCCCAAGGTATGCCAGAATAGTGGACATTCATGAGATATTAAATTTACTTTTTATTCGGGATTTAATTAGTTTTGCTGATGATACGGCATAATTGGTTGAATCTATAGAAGATCTGCGGCGAATACTAGATACAGTTGCTACTGTAAGCCAGGAAATGTGAATCAATATAAACATTAAGAAAACGAAGTTCATGGTAGCTTCCCGCCAATCAGTTACGGATAAAAGTTATTTCTCAATTGGAAAGAAATTAACGAGTAAATAAATATAAATATAAATATTCAGGCACCTGGATTACAAGAAATAGTGACCCGGGTGTAAGGATACAAGCTCGAATTAAAATGGCCGGAGACATGTTCATGAAATTCAACACGTTCTTTGTAACCGATAATTAAGCTTAGATATCAAAAAGAAGGTTCTAGGATGTTACGTGTGGTCATTACTTTTGTATGGGTATGGAACTTGGACTCTAAATTTCGAAATGTGGTGTTACAGAAGAATATGGAAAATTTCGAGGACAAGTAAAACAAAGAACGAAGAAGTGTTAAAACCGATGGTAACTGGCTAGATACTAATGGCTAATAAAAATACGAAAAATTGCGTTTTTGGGACACCTAATGCGAGGATCGAAATACTACATTAACAGACAATCATTGACAACACTTTTAATGTAACTATCAATAATGTGGAACTTGAACGTGTTTATGAAATTAAGTATCTTGTGATTGCAAATTAACTTGGCATAAACAAAACGAGTTCCTTTCTAAAAAATTAAGAAAATTAAACTACCTTTTTTATTATATGAAGCGATTTTTTTCATCTACACAGTTATTTCGTTTGTATACTTCTTTGTACCAACCAGTTTTGTGCTACGGGCTTATGCATTGAGTTGGAGCTGGAAAGGTATATATCAATGCCATACAATCACTTCAAAACATGTTACTTAACACCATTGGTAATGGTAAGCAACCCTGTTGGAAAACTCGTCCTCTCACCGTCTTTAAAAATTTTAAACTTTTTTCAATTGAGTTGCACGGTGGTAAAACAAGGTTATCCTCACACGAGTTAGCAAAGTTGCATAAATTTAATGAATTTCGTACCCGAATCCAAGTGGTTTATATGGGTACCTCTATGTTTAACTCTTTGCCGCGTCAACTAAAAATTGATCTTAAAAATTATAAACGACGGCATAAGTCATTAGTTGCATTTGTAATGTGTAAATATGTAACAAGCTTTTCATAATAATAATTGAAGTTGCTAACTGGTTTAAAAGTATTCGGTTGGAATTGTTAGTGTAATTTAATTTTTCTTTATTTTTAAATTAAATTCTATTTCGATTGTTTATCATTATTAATTATTGATTATGAGTTATTTCCTGTTATGCTTTTATGTATACACGATTTTTAGTATTTATGTGTATATGTCTATGTTGTATATTTTATTTTCGCACGATAGGTACATTAGTGCTGACTTGTAATTATACTTTAATACTTAGTTTATTTGATTGGCGGTGTCTGGGTGTTTGTGTGTGTATACTTACATGCATAAATCGATTTCGTTTTTTTTTTTTTTTAAGAATGTTTCGGTTAAGAAACTGTATTAATTTCATTCAGTTATATAACGTTACGTTATTTTAGTGCGATGAAACGGAAGTTAAATTTATTTTTATTTATTTATATTATTTAATCCGGCGTTCGCGCAATATGCGCATAGTCGTGATTTACACGTTTTATATATTCTCTTTGTAATAATTGTTTTATGAAAAAAATACATTCATTCATTCATTTAATATTAATGAGAATGGTCAATGGTAGAAGAAAACCGGGAGAAGAAGGATCTCTTGGCTTGAGAACATCAAAATATGGACTGAAATTCAGAGTGCAGCGGAATTAATCAGAGCGTCAAGAGATCGGAACTAGTTTCATCAGATAGTAGAGTCCATACATGGTGACTAAGCAATACCCGAATCGGGTGGCATGTGAAGAAGAATAACTCGCGTTCTGCAATAACTGTGTATTGCATGAAAATGAGCATATCTTAACGATCCTAAATTACGATTCCAAGCAACTACAGTTTATGTACACCAAGTATAAGCATAGACGCCTTAAACAAAATATACAGTAAATTAATAATATTTTATAACATTCTTTTTTATAAGTGTATGCATTTTTATATACATCGTAGAATTAAGCATAGGTTACTCATTTAATTTGTGTCTACGTCAATCATTTATTTTACGTAGTTAATATTGTATGTGTGCATGTGTATGTGTACATATGTACTTCATACATTTTTCTTTTTCTTTTACCACATTTTATTTATTTCCTTGCGGGTTTTTTTCGTGTTTTTTTTTCCCTGTAGCCTAACATTTGTCTCGCTGATTTTCTAGATTTAGTAATACTGTATAAGTTAACTGTTAAGGTATACGGTACTTAACTTTATGAACCCCTTGTTATGTATATATTTTAATGAAATAAATATAATCAACCGATCGTAAATAGACGGTAGCAATCAAGCGTTTTCGAAATATTTTCAATTTTAGACTTTATTCGCGACAGCGCGTGATAATCCGATCAGCTTCCATTAGTCCGAAATATCTGATCTTTATTTCCGACTCGGATTGTATCTCCGTTATCACTTCAAGAACAAATGTAACGTTAGGAGAAATATTATAAAACTGCCGATTATAATCTGAATGGAAAGATTCAGGCCCATTCGTTGTTCTTGGACTCGTGGATGGTGCAGCAGCCCACATCTGAAGAGGAAGTGGTGATGTATATGCAACATAATTTTCAAATATATAATCTGCGAAATCCTTGGCTGAAGGATTTGGTGGTTGCCTAGCAATTTGCTTAAAATTGTAATAAACCAAATTTGATGGCAGAAATGCTAGTCCGAAAAATCGTTTTAACCACCGACTCACATCGGAATCCGTCGTATAATATCTTCTTAAATTTCCGATACTAATTATTTTTCGATACCATGATTGTCCCAAATGAAACCGGCAACCGAATACTTCGCACTCTGGGAAAACTACAGTAATGGCATTTTGCGCCGCTTTTTCGAAATCGAGTCTGATTTTTCTAATATTTAACTCTATATTCATCGACAATGCAATTTGAACCAGGAATGTCGACATTGCAGTGTATGTAGCCTGCGTTTTTCCTGGCAGGAAGCAATAAACCAGCGAAATGTATAAATGATTATTTTATCCGTGATTTGTATAGAGTTAAAATATTTCGGCCGATACTTAAATGTACCATCGGCGAAAATATCTACCGTACAATCTGCGAGAACTGTCATATTTGAATGACACGTCACCACGGCGATTTGAGTATTATCTTCAACGTACAAGAAACGTTGATTTTTGTAGGTTTTAAATGTTTCTTGGTGTACTGCATACATAATATATCGCGTACATTTATTAATTTTTGTGCATAGCTAATTTTATAGATTTAAAAGTGTTATGCGTATACTATAATTTTTAAAATTAACATAAATAACAAAAATTATAAGTTAGAGGATTAATTTTATAACTACTGCATACATTTAACGATAGTACTTACATTTATATTTCGTTTACTGATCGCAAAAGTTTAATTCGTTTATTTATATGGATATAATATTGGCAATAATAACGAATTAAATTAATTTATTTTCATGTTTTTCTTAATTATCATTGCTCGTTTTTAGATTTATTAGTATATCTATAAATACGCACATTTAATATGATTTTAAATTATCATCAGTTTACCATTATAATTTCTAATCGATTTGTTTTCAACGTTAGTATTTGAATTTTTTCCCTGTTACATTGCTCGAAAATATAAGACGACATTGTTACGTTCTAGCGTTAATAAGATTTATTTAATATGTTAACACTGGATTATTGGGCTAATAATTTAAATGTATGACGATTATAAAATAAAAATTATTTTTCATTTTTGAATATTTTGTGTTATACTGCAGAGGAAAGATGACAGGGAAAGTTTTATTAATTACAAACATGTATGTCGAAGATGAGTATTTCTGTATTCATTTCTTTTGTTTCAAAAAACTTTTTAATTCATCGCATTCCACTATTTCGTTTTATTGGGAAAAGAATTATTATAAAAATATTAAAATAGGTAGAATACAGATTATCATAAAATCTACTGGTGGTACGAAAATTGTTGTCTCTTGATTGATTTAATAATGTAAATTTATAATAAAAGTTAATTTTTTGTCAATACTTTCCCAAAATGATGAGATATTTTTGAAAATATCATACCAAATTAGGTGCATTAAATTATACACTTTATAGCTAAAAAAAACACCAGCGATCTGAATATGTACATATTCAGCATAACAGAAGCGATTGAAGTTTTCTCCATATATGCGCAGTGTATTAAGCAATTTATAAAAGTCTGTATGAAAATTATAACTCAATCGCATTAACCACTCAAATTTGAAAAGGTTAGAAATTTTCTTTTTACTTTATGTATTGGTAAATATAATTACAATTTTATATCTCGTGGATCGTTATTTAAGGTATATCGGATTTTTAGACCGGTCTGTTACGTGACCGTTATTTGTAATATAATACAGTAGTTGATGGACGATATTGATAAGGGCCGAAGCTAAGAAAATTATCCGAAAAAACAAGAAAATAATAAAACAATACTATGTGTACATAAACAGAGTTGTACAGTAACCAGAATAATATCTTATATCTGTTACTTACTGCTGGGAATTTGTTACATATATATGTATATATACACACACGTATATAACATATAAATAATAGTAGTCAGCCTGTATGCTAATTCGCTTAAAATATTAATTTTTAATGAATCCGCGATATGGCTTTATGATATAGGTCAAAATCGTATAAAAATGATGTAGTCGATATAAGAGATAAAATTGAATTGAGTTATTCCTATGTAACGGAAATACTGTAATAATAATAATAATCAAATATAAATCTAGTCAATCATTTTAACGGAAATATAACTATCGAATAATCAACAAAATGAAGCGGATATAAGTAAAACATTCCATCTCGTTAAAAGCATCGATTATTTCACATACGGTATACCGTCTGATATATATATAAATATGTATATATATATATATATATATATATATATATATATATATATATTTCGTTATTTCATATATTAATAATTATTTGTTTTACGTGTCGTAAATATTTTATATGTATATGTGTTAGAATAATATGCATGCTCTGAAATCTTCTTAGAATAATAATAAGAAATAAGAAATTTAAAAGTTATTTACTTACAAAACAAATATTAAATAGTAACATATAGCTGGATTACTAGAATAATGGCCTGGATATATAAGTGCCCTCTTCTGTTTGAATAATAGACTTTTGAGAGATACGATCGCGTTGATTATATGTAAATAATTAAAGGTGACCATAATTTATTTAAATAATTAAAATAAATAATGTATCCCAAGAACGTAAAAAATATTTAAAAACTTTTTTAAAAAATAATTCAATATAATTGTCGTACCATAATATCTTTGTAAATTATCGCTACATAGTCCACACAATAGGATGGAGAATTAAATCTATCGTTTATTAATTTCTCTATAACATTGCGATCATGATCCGCATAATCTTACTATCATTTAAAATTCTCTTATTATATATTTATATATATATATATATATATATATATATATATATATATATATATATGTATATATATACATGTGTATAATATGCACATGTATATATTCACATATGTATATTACACACGATGTATATGTAGCTGCGTACATATTCATATATATATATATATATAAATAGATATAGATACATATATTACATACGTGCAGAGAGAGTGAAAGTGAGAGAAACGAGTTAAAAGATTTTATTTTCTATAGCTGACGAAGGTTCAAAATATAGTCAACGAACGCGCGCATATATATATATATATATAAGTTTTAACTAAGGGTGCTAATATATATATATATATATATATATATTTTTTTTTACATTACAATTGAAACAAAAAAACTGTAGTAGCATGCAAATTTTTGCTTATTGCTACTAGTAGCGATTATCTATAAATGTACTTAATTTTAAATATTTCCAAGATAAAAACCGGAAATTGCTTTAATAAAATAATTTCATTCGGTTTAAGCGTACAATCAATACTATACAACTGCCTCAGGTGATCATATTTGTTACACTTGTATATTATATGTTGCACATTTTCAACTACATTACACTTGCAGTTGTGACATTTATTATCACCGATTATATTTAATTTATTCAAATAATATCCAATGGAACCATGACCAGAAAGTATCTGAGTCATGTAAAAATTTACTATAATCTTTTTATTTTTAAAACGATCTATTAAATTCGGAAAAAATTTACTAATTAATTTATCTTTTGTTAAAATTTTGTATCTTACACTAAATTCATTTAAAGTTTGTGTATTCAACTGTTTAAGAACTATTTTACTTATGACACCATAATTATTTTTTTTAGCATTAAAAATTAAAGATCTTTTTTTAATATAAAGATCAATAGGTAAGATACGAGCAATAGTATATAATGTTATATTTGATAC
Organism: Coronaproctus castanopsis; assembly: GCA_032883995.1. Classification (NCBI taxonomy): domain Eukaryota; kingdom Metazoa; phylum Arthropoda; class Insecta; order Hemiptera; family Monophlebidae; genus Coronaproctus; species Coronaproctus castanopsis. The sequence continues at coordinate 76,871,984 of CM065052.1, read as the reverse complement.
AGTAATATAAGAAGAAGTTGAATCAATAAGAAATTTAAGTTACAAATTACATTATGTATTTGCTGCTTAGTTAAATGTTCGAAGTAGACACCAGTACAATATGTATATACTAAACCTTTATAAAGAATTATCTTAGATTTATAGTTAAGTCCCCATAATTTACCACCAAGAGCTTTAAATATATAATAATATTTGTTGGTTTTGTTTGTATATGCTTATTATAATTTAACGTATTATCTATAATGAAACCCAAATATTTTATGTGATCAGTAGAACTAAACACATGATTGTCAATTTTAATGTTATCATAAATTATCTGATCAAAACTTTTATCTCGACCAGAAACAACCATAATTTGAGATTTAGAAATCTCAAATTTGAGATTTAAGGCATTTATTATTGTTTTAAGCTTATTAATAATTTCATTGCAATTAGAAATATGAGACGATAACGTCAATTTACTACATAAATTAACATTATATACTAAAAGCAGATCATCTGCATAACTATACAACCGTAAACCAACTAAAGCGTTATTAAAATAAGAATGTATATTAGAATATAAAATGTTCCACAGGACCGGTCCAAGAACAGACCCTTGTGGAACTCCAAAATTATTACTGACATCTATGATATCGTTCTGATATTTCCAGGTAACTCTCTTATTGGTTAAAAAATTATGTACTAAACTTATTACATTAAAACTAAATTCATTTACAATTAACGTGTCAATTATAACTTGACGATCACAGTTATTGAAAGCACCGTCAATATCAAATGAGATAACAATAGATCTATTATTACGTTGTTTATTTCGTGATAGATTATCTATTACATCTGATATAGCTAATTCTGTAGAATAATAATTTCTGAAACCGTATTGATAAGGATTGAGCACAGATATACCGTTAATTTCGTGATTTAAAAATTTTAAAATAATTTTTTCATAAACTTTACTTAACGAATTTAACAAACATATTGGTCTATAACCATTTATATTACTTGGATCTTTATTCGGTTTATTTAACATTATTATACTAACACTTTTCCACATAATTGGGAACATATTAAGCTGTAAAAGCTTATTATAAAGCGTTAATAATAAACTCGGAAAGTAAAAATATATGATTTTAATTACCTTATTTGTTATACCATCAGCGGATGGGGCTTTTTTATTGTTCAGATTCTGTATTATTTCCTTTAATTCAAAATACGTCACTTCCAATTTTAAATGTTTATTTTTAATTGTAATATTATAAAGTGAAATTGGGATACCATCGTTGAAATTAAAAAATGTATTCATTAAAAAACTCATTTTATCTTTATTCCTATTGATACATGAATAGGAATCATTACCATTATTAATATTTAAATCAGGAAATTTAAAAGTTTCAATGTTCGTTAATATTTTATAGGGTTTACCCCAGGCCCTGGACGAGCTGCATAAATTCCTCCAGGCCTGCTGCTTAAAATATCTAATTTTAGATTTATACATTTTTAATATTACGTTATAAATTAATTTATATATATATATAAGTTTTATCTAAGGGTAGAGTTAGCTGCTAATATATATATATATATATATATATATATATATATAATATATAATGTAACCTAAAAAGGAAAAAAGATCGTTGGATCGTCGTATCGATCGAAGGGTGGTCCCTAGGCAATATATTACTCATCCTATCGGTGTAAGTGTGGTCTTTCGTTCGGACCGGAGTTGTTTGCCTGCGATAGAGGGTTTTATAGCTGACGCTGCTGTTGCGTATATTTTTGGTATTTCACGAGGTTCTATACTTTTTTCGAACGAACCAACAGCTAATGGAGCGATAGATTTATCTCGGGTTATTATGGATGGTAATGTATTGACTAGTTGAGTATGTATCGCTCTTAGATGTTTAACAATGTTTTTGTACTCCTCCTTGACTTTTATTTGTTTCCTGATTTCTCCTGTACGGAGTTGTTCGTATTTCTCTTTTAACTTTTTCCAACGGTTACGTAATCGTCTATTTTAATAATTTATTTTTACACGGAGCCAATTTATACCAGTATTAGCTCGTATTCGATAATAACAGTTATCAAAGTCGTTTTTATTACTCGCTTATAAATGTTTACTATAGTTTTTGTATTTTTATTCGAGATTCGATGATACTTTATTTTCGAGTTTTAAAAATCCCTGATTGGAAAACATGGTTATACGGGCTTAAATATTAGTATTATACTTATGCTCTCATCTCTAAAATCGACCAATTTTTCATTTTGATCAACTATTATTTCATCCGTATTTACGCGGTAAAATGATAAATAATTAAGTCTTTCGATAATTTTTTCACCAACTTGAACGTTTAGCGGAAATTCGTACAACGTGTTATCGTTTAAATTTTCGTCAGTTATATTACATTTTATTAAATTACATCTAATTTTAATGTTATTTATAGTAAGTCTGAATAATGCGTTTGTCCCCGTATGAGTGTATGTTTACTAAAACCAAGTACACGTCCTATCAAGTTCGCAATTGTGAAATCCATAATCCATTCCAATATAATTTTATTTTTAACGTATTCGGATTTAACCTAATGACTATTCCCGCGTTCCCAAGTTCTTCGCTTTTTTGAATAAATTCTATTATATCGTTCAATTCATACGTACCCGTAGGTATAGTAATGTTACGATGTTCGTTAGTTTTCGGTTCAATTACTACTAACTCGTTATTTTTACAATTTTCCGAAATATTTGGAATGCTATTGTACGTTACAAAACTTTTCAAAGCAACTTCGTACGTACAATCTAATTTGATCCCTTGCTGGTATTCGCGACGTATATTAGATGTCGCGTCGCGTGATTTAACGATATTTGAAAACTCATTTTAAATAAAGTTATTTACCCAATCTTTATACGTAATAGCTAGTTTTAACGCACAATGTACACTCGTATCTCTGGCTTGATCCGGTAAATATAGGTAATTTTTATAAAAACAACGCTTACAGCGGTTTATAGAGTAAACTACCCAATCTTTAGCATTCGAACATCCTAATGAATCCAAGTCGAAAACATCAATTTTATTTCCCAACAACTTTACTCTCTCCGTTCCTTTGATGTATACTACGTACGCGTTTGCGATAGTTTCGCGTAATAATTTAACCGCTCCGGGAAATTCCACGTATCCGTCTTTCCCAATAAATTTTGTGATATCTTTTGGTCAGAAAATTTATCTGTCCTTCTATATCACGTGTCCGTATACGAGGTGATTTTACCATACAGTGAACAATTCGGTCATCTCCAAGAGATAAAATCGCCAGTTCCTTTATTATAAATGTATTTTTAATACTTTTAAAACCTTGGAAATCGATAACGTACGAAAAGTCCTTAGAAAGACTATTTCTAAATCTATCGTTAGCCATCGTATCGTAAACACACGTGTATACCGTACAAAGGTCTACGTGAGACTAAAGTTTTTGACAATTACACCTATTTATATACTATTTCTTACATACGATTGTTCTAAAATTCGTAATACGCGAGTGCTATTATTTACATACTTTCCCTAATGAATTACTCTGTTATTCAGAGGATTGTATACGGCTTTATCGTCCATTATTAACACGCAATGAATCGTTACGTTCGACGGTATGTTATCTCGCCAATTAAATACTACTTTCATATTAATCGGCGATTCTTTTATAACGTTCGGTTGATACGAGCAATCTAGAGCAATAACCGGATACTTTGATACATACGTACTATAGTCGACTATAGGATTCATCTCGTATTCGTGTTTGTCGTAATAAGAAGCTTTAAAGTTTTTAAACATTTGATACAGATTAGCGCATTTATTTTCGCTATATTTCAAATTCAATCTTTCTCTCGGAGAGTAAACGTTATTATTCAATAAAATTTGAACGTTTTCTAAATTTAATAAATCGTAAGTCGAAATATTCTTTTCTTTCTGGAAACCTATTAATACGTACTCGGTTTTCGAATACGATTCCGGTCGCAGATGAAATCGTTCTACTATAGCCAACTTCTTTATAGTAGTTCGTAGTCCGTATTATTTAAAATTTCTTTTCTAACTCGCGTTTCTTGCTCGATCGATAACTTTATTTGAAGCATTCTCCATGTTACCATGTTATGTCTCTTAATGTAATGGAATATTTGTCTTTATCGGTTATTGAAATATTCTCTAGTATGTCTACGTTTATCGTCGATCTATAGAACGTCAATTTTTGAGGAATACGATAAAGAAAATTTTTGTAATCTTCAAAAAATCCCATTATCGTATTCACGGGTATACATACTGAAAAATATCCCTTTTCATTTAGAATATTCGTCGAAGAATTTGTAATACGCCAACCGGTATTACTATACTTTAGATTATTTTCAAACGGTACCAATCCTTTCATCCGAGTAGAAATACCCGGTTTTCTTATACTATCGACTTTATTATCACCTAAATAATAATCTATACGATCGAACAAATGTAACATTCCGTTATTGATTACGTTCACTATTTTGTCTGCACCCGTTATTTCAACATATTTTTCATCTTTTAACGTTATTTTCCAAGTTATTACGATCAAACTTTAAAACGGTTCAGTTACGATCTCTTCGTTGTATATGTTTATATACAAAACTCCGTCCCCAACTCGTTTATATTTTCCGTTATAGACGGTCTATAATCGAAATATTCGAAACTCTCTATTATATCGCTCATATTATACTACGAGTATGTAACAAATTCTATGATTTATAACTTTAACTTGAAACAGATTTAAGTATTTATTTTTTTAAAAACTGTACCTCTATTTATATTTTTAAAAAAAAAATTGTATTTACTTATATCATTATTCATTACCATTTTTGCTACAAAACATAAATACGGGGTATTTGTATTCTCTGTTATAATTTACTTCATTACCTGTACGTATAAAATGTTTGTCTTTGAACCATATGTCTTTTTTCTTATTTACTTCTTTCACTATTCGAGGTGGCATATAGATTCTTACATCGCCTAATACACAGACCACAATCGTCCTGTCGCCATTTTTACTTTTATAATAATACCACTTTTCTATCGTATATAACTTATTCACGCTTAATATATTTATTTTAACAAAAGGTTTATTACAAACACGGTTTATGTCCTCGACGCACGAAAATACAGATTCTCTCATACATTCTTTCTCATTCCGATTAACAGTTTCCATTATTACTTATACGTACAATTACACTTAATTTCTTATATATTTGTATCTCTAAGTTGCCTCTAAACAAAAAGGAACGCGAGATACGCGTGTATACTATGCCACGTCTATATATTTGCTAACTACGAACATGTTTTAAACTTATATTTATACTTTTTCACACACGGTGTTCAAAAATACTAATTCTTATCGTCATTCGACCCATATAACGTGTCTAAAATGTAACGTACCATAAAAAAAATACTAAAATCATTTACTTGGAAACTATAACGTTCAAATAAAGCATATAAAGTCAAAGTATGCTAAAGTGACATCCTGAGGGAAAATTTGGTTTAATAAAATTAAAAAAAAAAAAAGTAAAACATTGCAATTTAATAGGCTAAAACTAGAAAAAAAAACTGAAAAATCCCAGTAGTATGGGCGTTCATCTTGAGAACACGTTGGCCTACACAGACCATCGAACAACATATCGAGGTCAAAGTGTGCTAAAGTGTCGCCCTGATGGAAAATTTCGTTTAATAAAATTAAAAAAACAATAATAAAATAAAAAAAAATGAAAAAAAAATACGTGTAGTGAAAAAATCCTAGTAGTACGGGCGTTCATCTTGAGAACATTTTAACCTACACAGACCTTCGAACAACATCTCAAGGTCAAAGTGTGCTCAAGTGACGCCTCTACTACTAACATCAGCAATTCACTATCAGTATAGATAATACGACACTAGAACAAGTAACATCGTTTAAATATTTAGGTCAGATAGTTAAACTCGACTATACACCGGAAATACCGTGTTGCGTGGCGCAGGATCGTGTTGGGGCGAATCAGCCAGATGGATGTTACATAATCATCACCATCATCATCGGAGAATGTTACAGCGGAATTAAAAATTTACACAAGTAGAATTCGTACGTTATCTAGAAATGCACATGGATAGACGATTAACGTGACGTGTTCATGTGGATCACACGAGTAAGTCGGTAATGTACCTTAATCTGGAAGTAAAGAGAAGTATGTATCTCACGATCATAGCTCCAATCTGGTGTTACAGAATAGAGGTATATGGAACAATGTGTCCTAGTAACTTTCTTAAAATACAACGGCAACAGTCAAAGATATTACGTACAATAGCGTCAGTACGTATCAAACGACACGCTGCATATAGACTTGAAGATTCCATTTGTGAAGGATTACTATGTTCAGCGGTACAAAAGCTTCTTCGAGAATATGCGAGTTTAATCCATTCATGTACAAAATGTCTACAAGAGAGGGTAACCCAAGTTAAAGTTCAGAAAACTTTTTCTCTCCCAATGTCTACCCCGAATGTTCTACCTCAAAGTTCTCACCTAAGCGTTACTCTTTTTTAATCTACATCAATTACATTTGTTCATTGAATCAACCTCCATTCTCAATATGATTATTTTTTGATGACATAAACATCTCCTTTTCCTCCAACAACCCCCTAATTGCCCAACACTCATTCAAAAATACTCATCAACTTGAAAACTTGACCATTGATAAACGGGATACTATTCTCTCCTTCAAAAACACACCTTATAATATTCTACAAGAAAAGCGAAACATTACTCCCTTCCCTCCATTAATACTTTATAATACTCTGATAAGCCATTTAAAAAAGAAAATTCTTATGCCTTCTTTTTGCATCCACAGCTGACCTGGTGAACTCATATAACACAGATCAAGGCTAAATGTTTGTAATTGTTAAACATCCTCAAGTATCTTTCTAAACTAACCTATAACTTGCATGTCAAAATACTAATAAATTTCTACAAATCCATCATTCTTAATAGACTAAACTATGGATGTGAACTACAATCCCTAGATCCCATACACCACTCTGCTCTCCGTCTAATCCTTGGCGTTTACCGCACATCATCGTCTGTGAACATGTGTTCCTTACTAGGAGTACTCCCATTACGTGATCATGGAGAATACCTAACATTTAAACAAATACTCCGTTTCATCCGTATACATGGCCTTTCTCACAAATTCCCATTTGATCCTATCCTCGTCTTACAGCCACTCTAAATGATTTCAACATAAATTACAGCACTTATACAATGAATAACTCGAATTATCCAACCACCCTGGAAAGAGATTATAAATACTAATTTCTCCTACAATATTTCTATTAATAGTGTACTTTTTAAATTGAGAGATAGCTGGTGAACATTATACCGCCTTGCTAAATGTGGTGTAATTATATCCTTCGCTTCAGATTTCGTAAATTCTGTTTGATAGATAGTGCAAACACATTTACATTTATATATTTATAGGCTTTTCAAAGAATGAACACCGGAAGATGTGCATTTTTTCTGTTGATGGTGACCGTGGTTGTGATGGTACACCGTCATCATTACTTTCTTCAGTATCCTCCTCGTCAGAAACGTTACATTCTGATTCAACTAAAAATTCATCCTTATCAGCTGAACTTTCATTACTGCTGTCTGCATCTCGTCAAAATCAGGATCATTCGGTTTTATAGGTTTTTTTTTTAGTGTGGAAAAGGATCACCCGTTTTCTATCCATTTTAAGAAATACAAAACTTACAACAATAATAAGGAACACAAATATATCACTATAATATTAAAAATTTAACTTTGGTAAAATAGATTAGAGTGAAAAAGTTCCACTAAAAAACATATAAAAAAAAAACCAAACAGTCATTGTCAAGAATTCAATTAAGCATTACGCTAATGGTATGTTTGACAGCGACAGTATTCAGTAGTCAATTATATCCATAGAATTAAGCAGTCACACAGTTAATGTAGGTACTATTTACTGCCCTTCTCGCGAAGGCTGACTTCGATTCATTTTAATTATCTGGGTAGATATTGGATTCTAGGAGGAGACTTCAATCTTAAAAATCCAACATGGGGATCAAGAATTTTAGCTTCATGGGGCGAGTATTGCATAAGTTAATAATTCGTGCTAACTGCCAAATTATTTCGTCAGGAAGTCCTATTCACTGACAGACATCAACAAGATGTCCGACATCATCGACTTCTTTCTTACCAACGGTATGCCGGTACATCATTTTAAGGCTGAGTGCATAGCCGATCTTAGTCCGATCACTTACCCATACTGCTATCATACTTTACATTACCAGTCGAAATCAATCATCTTCCACCGTTGGCAAATAAAAGTACTGACTGAGAAAATAGTTAAGTTACAGGCATTCGATATGGGCCCGGCGGAAAATGGAGCGGATAATTTGGGCCGAAAAGAAAACCGATGAACAGGTGCGCTCCAACGAATTGAAGAAAAATTATTGCTTACGAACAAAATAAAGAAAACGCGCCTTAACTAGATGGACGTGTACTTCAGCATGGTGGTCTAGTTAAAGACGTACTAGAAGGCAAAATTATAGGAAAAACAACTCGCGGAAGGCAGAGAAATACGTTCGTAGTAACATTGATAAAGGACGCCGGGGTGGGTGAAAATTTCTGAAAACCGGTATCGCTGGAAAAGGATTATCATGAACAGCCGGTTCCATGACTAAAGAAATGATGATGTCAAAACAGTATGCAATACCGCCGAATTTACGCAATTTATTGTGCGATGACCGAACCGTCCTCAACGGATTGTTCAAAAATTATTTTAATATTGTATTATTTTTTACATTTCCTATTCCGTTACTCCCGCCTTCGTTATTGCGCGCGGCGTGTAAATAAATAATTAATTAATTAAAATATAATTTAAATAATTAACAATTACGATAATTTATAGACGTCACATTTAGCTGGTTAAAAACTGGTTTTCGGATTATGATATCTCATATATATATATATATATATGTCTTACCAGGTATTGTTGTTCAGAAATGTTTTCTCGTTGGAAAAGATTAGAAATATTCCTTCCCCAAATAAGGCAATTAACTAGTTTATGCTTAAAATTATACGAATAATAATTGTCATTTTTTTATATACGTAAATGCGAGGTCACACACACGCGCACACGAAATACAAATTTCCTTATTATATATGTACATAGGTATCGATAGCAAAAGACTACTGCAACAAATAATATCTGATCTTAGCTGTCAAGGTCGTATCAAGATCGTTGCCACTGTAATTTTTCCATCGATTCTTGGACGGCGCAACAACTTTTACCGATCGTTATTTTTTCCATTATCAACCAGCCTGTGCCGATTGACAACGAGCCGGTTCATTGTAGCGGTTCTATCTTTCCGCGATTCTGCACGTCTCGTATGTTAGTCTCCGGTCTCGCGTTTGAAATTTCCCTTCCGTTCGTATTTATCGGAAGTTTTATTCGTATTTATTAAACGGCCGTTACGTTTAACGGTTACTTTGATTGTTCTTCAGTTGTCGCGTACGTCCGAAACCAAAACGATCGCTCGAAAATATTTTTTCTACACCCACGAAAGTCTGTTTCACCTCAGCACGGCGGATTGATTTTCGTAAGTAAGATAAAAATCTTTGCAACTCGATCTGTTGGTATTATTTTATAACAAGCCATCTTAAAGGTGTAAATTAAATTTTTCGAATTTTTAATTTTTTTTTTTTATATACTTCAATTTTTTAACATTTCGTAAAATTTTTCAACCGACGGCGTGGGTTGATTCCCGAAATGCCGTGTTCGCCCCTATACAATATATAGGAGATATCGTCGTTAAGCGATGTTAAATTAAAATTGAGAACTGCTCGTACATGTGTTTAAATTAATCACTTATCAATTTAGCTGTAAAATAATAGACGGAACATAAATATTAATGCAAAGAAGGCGAATTATACAAGCTTTATACGATCGGTAAAACTAATTTTATTTAAATAAGTAGAATTAAACATTTTTATTTTAACGACGCGTTTCCAGGAACAATAATAATTTTATAAACGCATACAAAAAATTTATATAAACATCACATAAAGAATAGTGGATACTTGAACGAAGGATGAGAAAAAACATTGTTGCAAATAAACAAACTATATATATATATATATATATATATATATATATATATATATATATATATATATATAATTATACGGAGTAGTATTGTTTTAATAAAAAAGAAGCAATAAAGTTAAAATCATTAATGCTAATAATTAATATCTAACCTTTTCAGCAGTTACACCATTTTCAAGTTAAAATAAAAATAAATAATATTAAATAAATACTTGTAACAACAATAAAAAAAAGTAATATACGAAAATTATAGGTATACTTAACTTTTAAAAATTAGATGCGCTGGATATTATTTCATTAATTAAATATATAAATTTTTTATATATTACATTTATAATTGTCGTTAAATATTTATTTGTTATTGTTTATTTTAACTCGAAAATGGCGTAACGGGCGAAACGATTTATTATTAATTATTAACATTAGTAATTTTGACTTTATCGTTTCATTATATCTATATATATACGCGTATTAGCCCTCGTTTTTTAACTTGTTTATATATAAATATTAAATTTTCTATAAACTTTTCCACCATTTCCAAACGTTCCCTCCAAACTTCCTAATATATATATATATATATATATTCACATTTTTATATACATATAGATGCATAATATATGCATGTATCATTCGCTATCTCATTTATTTATTCAAATGTACATACAATAAAATACACACACAAACAGAGCCGTGTGTGAATAACTATATTATTTTACATTGGAGAACTTTACGACGATACCGACGACTTACCATCCATCCTGCTCACATATGTACAAACTGGTACCTTCATATGTGTGACAAGGCAAAGTAATTGCGGCCAGTGCAAGAGGTAGGCGAAATCGAAACAATTGTGGGATATTTCATATTGAAACGGTAAATGGTATTTAAAAAAATTAAATGACCGGCCTGTTATTATTATACGTATGCATGTATTATATATATGCTTTCTACAGAATCGTACCGTTTGGTAGGACTGCAAAATTTATGACGATGAACACGTACCAAATTTTACATATTTTTAAGTATATAAATAACACGTTTTATTATGGTAAAATTATTCAATTGTATTACTATGTACTCGTTAGATTTTATTATTGAGCAAGCGCGAAAGTAACGTTCCTTTTAGGATGATCGTTATAATTATGCTCGGTTCTTCAATTAAACATTAAAATTGAACGGATATACCGGGTTATTATGTTTAGTTATAGTACGTTATTTTTGATTATTTTTGATTATGTCTCGTCTTTACTATTTTTAATGTACTTAGTTTATACCTCAACATAATCTGAGTAGGGACACAAAATCGATTGCTTTGCCCTAACTGGTAGTTTCTTACTCGTTAATAATCGTAAAATTTAAACATTCATTTGCTTACGGATACTTTATGAACTTGTAATTTTGTCCCCTTTTCACTATATATACTTCTGTTTGCTAAAATAATTGACATAATTTATGCGCATATATATATATATGGTATACAAAGCGTTCTATTTTGCATTTAGATCAGCGTAAAATGTGATACTAATTATAATCGTAATAATACAATGCACATAATCGCAATTATCATAACAGTTTATTTCGCTTGTTTTGAGAGCTTTAACATTTCCTCTACTCCAAATAATGTCTACCGTTCTTTCTTAATTTTACTATCGTATCGACCGATCACAACCACCACCACCACTACATCCATTATTAGTTTTTCAATCAGTATGCAAACGAGTTTTTACTCAATTAGGATACTGACATTATTAAAATCTATACACTGTACAGAGTTAAGATGTATGCATAAAAAAACAGACACTATAATTCATTATTTAGAAATTTCTTTAATTTATATTCATGGATCAACGTTATTAATTCCGTACGTGGTTTTTTTTTTGTCGCTATATTATACAATGACAAATTAATACAGGCGAGCTAAACTTTAAAATAAATAATCTAAAAAATGCTTCTTAATATTACCATTTCATTTCTCTTTTTTTTTTTTTTTTTTAACATAATTACAACTAGCAGAAATGCCATCTAGCAATTGTTACGAAATGCAAAGTAGCGGGGGAGGCTAACACCCAGTAGTGCTCCACCAATGAATCCCAGAGAAATTAGAATAAGTCAAATGCCCTGGTTCCTTTCTGTCGGCGTATCTGAAAACTGTTATCTAATAAATTACATGCGCACACACACACATACGTATTATATATATATATATATATATATATAACGGATTTTCAAGATTATACTACAAAGAGTGAATTACATCACTGGAACAAACTAAACTATCACTTTGTCGTAAGTACGTACATTATATTAGGACTATATAATAATATATACCTAAAAAAAATATTAGTCTGTCTTGCGGACAGTGTGCAGTTCAATCAATTTAAGTATTACGATTATATTTCACATCGCTTTCAAGCCGCAGAGACCATGTGGTCATCACCAGATTGCGTAGGGACCATATGCGTCTCACTTATGCGTATCTTATTAATAAACTTTGGCTCTCCACCGGCTGTAAGGTTATCCTCTCTATTTCATATATTCTATTTGATTGTCACTCATATTCCTCAATTACAGCGTCTTCTAATCATTATTGTTCTTCTTCTTCACCTTCTTCGCTTCATTTCCTCTTCAAAGATGATCATGTTTCATTGTCGAGTCTAATTACCTCCCCCGCCGGTCCGGTCTTTATTCCTCAATCTAATACTCTTTTCCTACCGTGCCTCCAGCTTTAGCTGCTGTAAATGACACGTTAATTTAATCTTACAATTATATATACATATATATATATATATATATACTTATACTCCGATCTAATGAACATTCAAATTTTTAAAAACAATTATAATAAATCATTATGCGGTAAACATTGTTTTTTAAACGTAAAACACGAAAATTATTACAATATTTTACACATGGCCAGAAAACATTAAAAAAAAAAAATATTAGCAAAATTTAAAATGATAAAATTAAGGGATCGCATGAATTTAGTAAACGAGTTAATACAATTCGATGATGGAATTAATTTTAAAGACCGTATTACGAATATACTTAGTCCACAGCGTCTAGTGTGGATAACTGGTTAAAATATAAAACTATATACTACAATTTTCGTTAGTTAAGTATATATTTCTCGTATAATACTTTTCCTAATATTATTATATATTTATTTATTTTAATATATTTTAAAAAGATCTATTAATTGTTAACATTAGTGATGTTATCTTTGGTTTCATTTTTCATAAGAAATAAACAATAAAAAAATATTTAAAATCACTCACTTTTTTTCTTTATCAAAAATCATGAAGCTTTTCGGCTGTTTAGCCATTATCCGGTGACTATAAAAATTATAACTTATAAAAATATATACAAATTTAAAAAATTATAAAATACACAATTTATAATAAAATAGTACTTCAATAATCAGCAATATAAAATTTATACATAAACAATAAGATAATAGTAAGTAAAATAAAAATAAATACAAACATCCAACAAAAATTTATACATAAACAATAACGAAATAGCGAGTAAAAAATATAAAAAAGGCAAAAATATTTTTTTTTACTTTGTCTTTTTTCGTTTTTTTCTTTCTATTTTTGATTATTGTTTATGTATATATTGTTGGATGTTTTTATTTATTTTTATTTTATTTACTATTGTGTTATTGTTTACGTATAAATTTTATATTGCCGATTGTTGAAATACTGTTTTATCACTTTGACGATTATTGTAAATCATGTATTTTATATTTTTATGCATTTGTATACATTTTTATAATGTATATTTTTATACTCGCTTGATAATTGCTAACAGACGAAAAGCTTTATGATTTTTTATAAAGAAAAACAAATTAATGATTTTTACTCCTTTTTTTGGGGGGGGGGGTTTTTTTTTTTTTAAATCACTGAATTTCTACGTTTAAAAAATTATATTTTATATATATCATCATCATCATCTATCCTCACTCGTGACCGAGTATGAGTCCTTCGTATTATCCGTGTTTATGTCGCATATGAGAAAGTAATCCAATGCGGTGCGTTGTTTTAAAGCTACATAATTGACACGTTACATTTTGTTGTGTGATATTCTTCTTAACTGAGGGCTTTCTTCTTTTACGTTTGATATTGATTGATTTTAGTACTAGATCGGACCATGCTGTACGGTTATGGGCGATGTTTTCCCACTTATCTTTTAATGGTTGAATGCCTAAACTTTTTAGGTCTCCGGAGATTACGTCTTTGAATCTTAGCCGTGGTCTACCGAGCGGACGTTTACCATTTGCCAGAACGCCATACATCATTCTTCTAGGTATTCGGTAATCTTCCATCCTAAGTACATGTCCCGTCCAATTTAGGCGTTTACCGACTAGCATTCGATCAACTGTGCGGCAATCTGCTCGGACCAATACTTCTTCGTTTGTTATTCGATCAGTCCAGTGTATTTTAAGAATTCTATGTAAGAATCTCTGATGACATGTATCTAATTTTTTAATCTGATTTTTCATTATTGGCCATGTTTCACTCGCGTATAGAAGTACTGGAATGACAATTGCTTTATATACAGCTAGTTTAGTATCGGATAATATATTTTTGTTATCGAAAACCCTTCGCTGTAACTTACTATAAGCAACGTTTGTCTGTTTTAACCTTGATGAGATTTCATCATCCAGCGATGCGGTTTTGTTAACCACGCTACCTAGGTATTTAAACGCTTCAACCGAACGGACTTTGTTTCCATTTATTTCTATATTGGACACCACGTCGTCGCAAACTTGTATGATTTCAGTTTTATCGAAATTTATACTTAATCCAAAATCCTTATTGCACCTTTTCTAAAATTTGTATAGCTTCTTTCAGCTCGTCAGCTTCATCTGCAATCATTACACAATCGTCTGCATATTGTAAGCTTGTCAGTTTGAAGGTCTGTGTCCGTTTATGTGAAATAAATCTGGTGAGATTATATAAACCACCATCAAAACGGAACCGTATCTTAATACCGATATTAGCTGCGTGCTGTATGAAGGCCTTTTGCACCATACCCATATAAAAGTTAAAAAGCGTAGGCGCTAAAATGCAGCCTTGTTTAACTCCGGTGTTTATGTCTATAAATGTAGTTAAGCCTGCATCACATATTATGGCTGCTTTAGTTTGATCATGTAGCTGTTTAAGAAGACATAGTATTTTCGGCGGACAGCCTACTGCCTTAAGACACATCCATAAAGCTTCTATATTTACGGAATCGAAAGCTTTTTTAACATCTACGAATGCCATATATAGCGTAGATGCTTGTTCTCTATTTTTTTCAATTATCTACCGTAGTGAAAATATCATATCGACCACACTCCGATTTTGTCGAAAACCACATTTGGTTTTCTGGTATCAGTGGGTCAACTAGAGTCTTAAGTCTTCCTAATAAAATTTTACTAAATACTTTGCTTGCCGTACATAAAAGAGCTATACCTCTATAGTTAGTGCAATCTGCTTTGTCACCTTTGTTTTTAAAGATTGGTATTATTGCCGCTTCTTTAAAATCCTGCGGTATTAACAGTCTACAATATCTTTTCCTCCAGATTTATATATCTCTACTGGTATGCCATCTAACCCAGGAGATTTGTTATTTTTCATGCTCTTTACAGCTTCATTCACTTCATCTATAGTTGGTGGATCATGTAAAAATTTATTTTCATCTGTTGTAGATATAGTTTGCAACAAATTCATGTTAACATCAGTAGTATTGTTTAAAAGATCATGAAAATATTCTTCCAACCTTTTCATTACACTTTGCCGATTTAGAATTAAATTTCCCAAGTTATCTTTGACTGCTGTTTTCCGTTGATATTTTGGCCCATAGACGGCTTTGATTGCACGATAGAATCCACGAGAATCGTTTCGAACAGCTAAAACCTGGATTTCATGTGATTTTTCTATCCACCATTCGTTTTGTAATCTACTCGTTTCCCTTTGTGCTCGAGCTTTTGATATTTTAAAGGCATCGTGTTTAATTTTATTCGTTTTGTCCGCTTGCCATTTGATGAATGCCTGCTTTTTTTCTTCTAATAGGTTCTTAATTTCCTCGTTTTTATCAGAAAACCAGTCTTGTTGCCTTTTCTTCCTATATCCTAGTACGGTCTTACATGTAGTGTTTATTTTTTCTTTAATTGCATTCCAGTATTCGGCTGCTGACATATCTTCATGGCATTTCATTTCCTCGACTGTATTTTTAAGTTCCGTGTTAAGATGTCGTAGAACCGATATATTTTTCAGTGTTGTTAAGTTATAAGTTTTATATTTATTTGCATTTGGCTGCTTCGTACTTTCTAAACCGAAATTGTGAGCGCAGCATAAAGTGGTCTGTATCACCGTCTGCACCTCTCATAGTCCGTGTAATTTGACAATCATTTTTCCGTTCTTTCTTAGTTATTACGTAATCAATCATGTGGGCCATTTTCGATCTGGGATACACCCATGTGTCTTTATGAATATCCTTCAAATTATAATTTGTATTTGTAATGAATAGACCATTTCTAGCGCAAAACTGCAAAAGACGTTCTCCATTTTCATTTTCCTTGCCTATTCCATGCTGGCCGATCACACCTTTCCAAAGGTGTACATTTTGACCTACTCTTGAATTAAAATCACCTAGGATTATAATATTACTTTTTGTATAAGTTTTCTTTAATACTGTTTGGAGTTCTGCATAGAACTGCTCTTTTTCTTTGTCTGTACTTTTTAATGTTGGTGCATATACACTAACGACCGTAATCTCCTGGCAATTTGGAAAACGTAGTTTCATATACATGATACGATCGTTTATGCCAATAGGCTCTTCTGTTATGTAAGTATTTAGTTTCGTACTGATGGCTATTCCTACTCCTCGTTCGTGTTTTCTGCCAATATTAACTCCTTTCCAGTACAATGTATATCCCGACACATCTTCAGTTACCTTTCCTTCACCAGCCAGTCTAGTTTCACTCAAAGCTGCGACATCTATTTTGTATCTTTTTAACACTTGTAGTATAATTGCTGATCTTCTGATTGGTAGCTCCTTGTTGTCTTGAAGAGTTCTAAAATTCCATGCTACAAAGTTCCATTTTCGTCCGTTGTGTTTTGCGGAAACTTTTTTATTAATAAATCGCAAATGTGTCCTCTCCTGAAGACTGACGTGCCCAGTAGGCACGTGAGGACTCGAGTCATCCTGTGTTGCCACAGAAGACCGTCCACTGCCTGACAGACCGGTTAAAGACTGTCCCGTGGATTCAGCATTTTTTTCCATTTGCTGTACTTTCATATTTATATGTTAATAAAACTAAGATAATTGTGAAGGGGTAGCGGCGCATATAGGAACATGGTAGTTGGAGCGCAAAACAACAGCCATGCCGCCATGTCCATTCTGATCATAGTTTTCCAGTGGCAAGGAAATCCAAGACGACCGGTATGTCCAGAACAGCACGATTTCTCGTAGGCAGTTTAAAAGGAGAAAGGGATTTAAGGAAAAAGGAAGAAAAGAGATTAAAGGAAACAAAAGGCAGGAAAGAAGAAAGGAAGGAAGGAGGAAAAAGGAAGAAAAGATGTCACTATTTCGGGGTGACACCCTAGCCTTTAGGTCAACACCCTAACCACAAGGCAGTGGTTTGTTACTGAGGAGGTAACAAATTTAAGGTTTTGTCTGGTTCTTGGCTCTGACTGAATGTGTTTCGTTCGGTCTGTTCGATGTATACTCTTATCTTTGCTCGAGCCTCGTTGCGGCCGGCAAGAATATCGGAAACATGTATATGTATGCACGACTCATGTACGTTCGATCGTTAATGTTCTTTATATATATATATATATATATTATTTATTCCTCGATTTTTTCTATTTCAATAAGCCCTGTCTTATTTTTTATGAATGCGAAAAGTTAAATTTTCATGTGGTACTTTCTTTTATTTATAATTAGTTTTCCTATGACTTCTTAAGTAAATATTTACTTTAATGAAATATGAAGTTACTTTTTTAAAGGCACGTGCCGTAATTCGGACATTATTTTACGGATAATAATAAACGTTAACGAGAATAATAGAAACGATTAACTTAGATCCTACAGATTTAAGGTGATATTAAACCGAAGGTGTAAAATATTTCCTCCAGCTATTCCTTATATAGCAGGACCCCGACTATGTTCGTTAGACGAATTTTCTTCGGTATCTCGGTAGGGGTTTCTAAATATTTTGTTATCTTAATTTATGTATGTCTAGGTCGAAATTTTTATTAATAGAAAAACTAAATTAAACATAGGAACTGCTAAACCAGTTAGCGGTGATAAGGTTCTAAAATTCTAACTAGATTTCGTTTAATCAATTCTATTGTTCAGCTTGGCAAGTAAGCGCGGCGTTTATACAGGAGAATTCATGCACATACATATATATATATATATATATATATATATATATATATATATAATATATATATATACGATATACATATATAGTAATGACCTTTATAGAAGTCAAAAAATTATAATTTTTTTTATTGATTCCTTTGTTTTTAAACTCTTTATAAATAGTTACCAATTTGTCTAATTGAAAATTAATAAAAAAAAACAATGAGGTGTAATAAAGTTAATTTTTAAGAAACATTTACTAGTTCGTTAATTAACGATTTGATGTTTAGGATCTGTAATAATTTAAAATAAATTTATTAATATAAAAATTAAATTAACTAGTAATGATATATATATATATAAATATATACATAAATCTTTTGCTAAACGTGGACTAAAAGGCTATTAGAGTGGCGGCCAATTGGCAGCCAACGTCCGCTTGGGTGGTCTAGGGCTAGGTGGTGACATGATATTGTTTAATGGGTAGGAATCAATTGGATCCGAGCCGCACAATATAGTTGCCGTTGGAAAAGTTTGGGGACTACCTACACCCAACAGTGAGTTTATATAATAGACAAATCGTGATATACAAATCTTTTGCTACCTACCGTGATGAATTACTCGAAAATATCAGAGTTTAGTTTGAATTTAATCGAATAGAAATAGGGAAGGCATATATAATTCAATTAATAGGTAGTATAATAAAATTTTATCTGACTATTAATGTTAAAATAAAGCGTAATGAAAATGTTTAAATTATTGAAATTACGAACAAGTTTAGCATTGCTCCATTAACCTTTATTGTATTAGGATTTTATCACACAAACACACACACACATATATATATCAATATGTTTCCGTGATTTAAATTTTAATTAATATATATATATATATTTATGTGTGCATATGTTTGCATGTTGGTGTGAATAATTGAATTAATAATGAATATTTGACGTATATTACGTAATAATGTAAATAATTTTATCACTAATATATTTCATTTGTAAAATCTGTTTAAAAAGTATTTCTGAATATTTTTTCTTTAACTTCTAACGATGAGGTTAGTTTAGATGAAAATAATCAAACTGTAGAAAGTACCGTTGCGTTTCGATTGAAATAATGAAGGAAAAGTTGTGTTTTAATTAATTTTCACAAATTTTTTCGAATGTACCTATGTATAATATATTATCTGTTATAATGGGGGTATCTTATCTGATTAAAAAACAATTATTATTATTATTATACGGCTGTAACGATTTGCTTGCAAATTTGTACGTACCTGTAAACATATTAAATAATTAAAACTGGCCCGTATGTAAATTGCGAATTTTGAAATTTTGGATCCCGTCATCTTTTTCTTACTACTTATTTAAAAGTACGTTTTAAAAATTTCAGCACGATCGAGTTGACTGTTCGAATGTTTTATATATAAGTTTAGAAATTTACATTTCACAGCGTACGCATTAATAAATATAGTGTAAAAATTTAATATATCGAGTTTCGTCTTAAGGTATAAAATATTCCGGAAATATTATTAGATACAAGCAAGAATTATTTTAAGGAAAAAATTCGATCGAAAAATTCAAAAATTCATTAAAAAAAAAAATTAAAGGTTGTCTCTTTCTAATGTTTATGGAAATTTGTCGATTGTAACCCCGGAAATTTATGAAACGTAATTCGACCGTAACGGGTTTTAACAGTATGTAGTTTTAAAAATACTCTAGGTAGTCTATACGTTGTTATTATTAATAAATTAGATTAACGTGCCGTGTGCGGCTACTAATGCCTTGTTGTCAGCGAGGAGAAATTGAAGGAAAGGCAGTCAATGAGGATCTTTAGTAGAAATATCGGGAACAAATGACAAGTAGGTGATAAACGCCGCACAAGGCACACTGAAGTGGATTGTTTGTATGACCCAAGTCGAAGTCGGGTAATGACTACCGAAATTATATTTATAATTATCGTTGAACCCTAAATATGCGGTTTAGTTGTCAAGATGTAGCGAGGAAGAAATTTTGTTAAAACGGTCGATCGGAAAACAATTAATTTAATAATTTAATATTTAAATATAATAATTAATTAATTCTCGGACTTATCGCTTATTCATATTTATTCGTCCTAATCCTCGATGTGATTCAACGAAATTTCATTCGCTATCGGAAACTGACACACCGACCAAACCACGGCTGAGACAAAATGCGTTCTGGGCGGCTTCTCTTTCGCACTTTTTCTCGTTTTCTCCCTTGTACATTTACCGCGTGCCTAATTTCGTAAATATTGTAAATATGAAACCGGACGTTTTCAGCGCTATCGTTAGAGACTTATAAAAGTGAAATCGATTAAAGGCGAGTTTGATAAAGACATTTCGCGAATTCTAGCTAGAAATGACTGCACAGCGACATGTAAATGCTGAAGAATTTAAGTTTTTTTTTTTACAGCGGTTCGAGGGAGACTGTCTCGCAGCAGTTGATGTATCTAAGGACTTTGGTCATAGAATTAGATGGCCTCACTTATCGTAATTTTATATATATATATATATAATATATATATATAGATAACGTTTTACAATTGTAACTACTACTTAACTTTTAGTAAAGATGAGTTTAGTTTTCATTATCACCGTTAGTTAGGAACGCCTATTAATTGTTCCTCGAGTTCAAAGGTGGTATTTATTTTGTTCGTTCACGAGTTTGTTTACATGTTATTAAAAGAAAAAAAAATCGATAAATAAATAAAACGAAATAAAAAGTAATTAAAAGAAACAACGCAAATATTTCTGGGGTTTTTTCTTTTTTCGTCTTCTTCGGAATGCAGTAATAACATCAACAACCGTAATCGTTACGCGAAGGTATGCTCTTAAAATCGGACTTCATTATCAAGGCCGATCGTCTAATTGTGCATATCAGTAATAATCTTAACGTGACGTATATATATTTTGTCACTATTACTCTTCTACCCGAATACAATTATTACCATTACTACTATTACTTGGAATCATTGCGATTATCATTATCACGGCGATTATCTTCCTTATCATTAACGCCAAAAATTATTGCTCCGACTATTATTATCATTACTACTATTACTATTATTATTATTATCGTCATTATCATTATCGTCATCATCGTTGTTAAGCAGGTTTGGACGTGTACGTGTTATCTATACGTACGTAATGTTTTCAATTTGAAATTACTTCGGTAATATTCGGCGCGAGTCTTTTATTTCTAATTACGTAGTTCACAGTTCCGAGCAATTAGCTCACACGTGAACAAAAATTAATGATTGTAATGTATCTTTTTTTTTTTTCCTTTTTGACATACGCAAGTGTATGCGGTACGCATTACGACACGTACGTCTTAATGCTCGTGTGCCTGTCGAGCTTACGGTATTTTTATATTTTCATTTTATAAAATAGTGTTGTTTCATTAAATACATTTATTAAAAACCATTATTACATAACTATTATAATCGTGTAGAATTTCGTCCTAATAAATATAAAATTTCTCTTTTATCGGAGAACATCTCGCCCTTAACATTTAATTTGTTTTTTTCTTACTAAAAGAATTTTGGAATTTTTCGATCGGATTTTTTTCTTGAAATAATTCTTTCGAATAGTAAAAAATATTTACGGAAGCAAATTTCTGAACTTATAACATTCGAACGGTTAATGCGACAGAGGCGAAATTATTAAATTCGGATAAGCACCCAGAAAAAGACGACGAGAAAAATTTCCGAAACTTTATAGTGGGGGGCCGAGATACAAAATTTTAAAATTCGTAATTTCTATACGGGCAATTTTTAAGTACTTATTAAATTAAATTCCGTTCAAATCGTTGAGCCGTTTCCGATGTAGCCGAGTATTATAATAATAATAATAATAATAATAATCGAATCAAATCAAATTTATTTCAGAGGTGTTTACAATATTAACAATTTAATTATACAAAATATAATAATTATATTGGAAAAAGTTAATTACAACATTAAAATTGTAATAAGAAACAGATTTAAAGGTAATAAATAAATACAAAAAATTCCGGTTGTGCGCATAAATGCTCGAGTACCGGATGATCATATGAACGCGACTGCCATGCAGTAACTTAACAACTAACATCTTATTGTAATATACAAACTAACCAGTAACGCGAACTGAGTAAAAATACAAAGATTACCATTAAAAGTTAGAAATAACAATTAAAAATAAATAATTTAGTTCGGAGGTAGACTATAAAAAAGAAAAAAATAACGAATTTACCATTTCTAAAACAATAAAACAAAAAAATCACCCACACACGCGCATTCATTTAATACAACTATCTTCGAAGTTATAAACAAAAGTTAATAAAATATTTTTATAACTTAACTCTTATTCTACGACGTTTATAGTTAACCAAGTCTTACAGACTCCGGAATTAAATTGTAAGCCACAGCCCCGGCGTAAATGTGGGACTTATTAAAGCGCGGTACTTTTGCTTTATCCGTGCCAGCAGTTCTTGTTTTCCCTCTTACGCTTGCTACATTGAAGTAACCTTTACGTTTTATCACAAAATTTAGAACGTTCAATTCGTATATAATTGCAGCACATTTAAAATGGATGCACTCAAAATATTACTGCTCAGAACTGTTTTTCTCAGTGAACACAATGGATTTAGGTTTTGTACTCTGCTGCTCCAATGTATAATACAATAGGTAATAACAGGTTCATATAAAGCTATATACAAACGATGTAAATAGTTTAAAGAGAAATATGTTTTTAAGTAATAAAATAAATAATTCAACTTCCGTATCTTGCTATCAACTGTTTATCCCATGTTAATTTGCAATCAAACGTAATCCCTAAATATTTAATTTCATACGCTATCTGTATCGCATATTACCTAGACATATTTTCATGTTTTCAAATAAGTTAGACGCTTGATAAGTATATATTAAATATTTTAGGTTTTCTCAGGATTTACAATTAATCGATTATAAGCCAATCATTTTGATACGCGATCAACGCTAACTTGATCGATTAAATTTTTTGTAACCTATCAGGAAAACCGGAATCTACGACTATAGCTGTGTCATCGGCATAACTAAAAATTCTTCCTGCCCCAAATATCCTAGTCGCAAAGATCATTAACGTATATCAAACATAATAATAATAATAATAATAATAATAATAATAATAATAATAGAAGCCTTTATTAGATACTGAGGAAATATAAATTTATAAGAACTAAAACTAAAAGCTCATATTCTGAGGGAAGACCTCCCTCAACCTTTCCCATTCCTTACGGTCTTGGGAAATTCTCTAGTATTTGTTTATTAAATAAAAATTATTTATTCCCTAATCCCATCTCAAAAATTGCCTATCACTACTTCCTTTATTTGCAATATACCAACTTTTAATCCTATAAGTCCATCTATTATAGCCCAATCTCACTTTTTCCTCTTACGTTTATTTACCACCGCATTTTAAAATTTACCTCCGACAAATATATTTATGATTCTACTCGTTCGTGGAACACTTAACATGGTCCTATGCATCCAATTCTGAATCTATTTTTTTCACTTTCATTTTATCCGATATATATATATATATATATATATATATATATATATATATATATATATGTATGTATACACATACGATATAGGAACACTAACCGACTATGAAATTGTTGGAAGCTTTGTGTATCTGGGATCACTTATACAGAATAAAGGTGGCTCTCAAGCCGAAATAAAACGAAGGATCGAAATTTCCAAAAGTGTCATGACGAAATTGAACATCTGGAAAGATAAC
Organism: Coronaproctus castanopsis; assembly: GCA_032883995.1. Taxonomy (NCBI): domain Eukaryota; kingdom Metazoa; phylum Arthropoda; class Insecta; order Hemiptera; family Monophlebidae; genus Coronaproctus; species Coronaproctus castanopsis. The sequence goes on along the minus strand of CM065052.1, from coordinate 76,847,692 downwards.
GCTATTACGAAAAGTGTGAAAATACAGCTTGTCCAAACGATTATATTTTCTATCATGTTATATGCGGCGGAGACATGGACAATAAAAAAAACGGACAGAAGAAGAATTGACAGCTTCGAAACATGGTGCTGGCGAAGACTATTCCTCGGACGGCAAGGCGTACAAACGAATCAGCGTTAAAAGAAATTGGCATTCCGGTAAGGTTGTCAGCGATTGTCGTAAATAGAGTGATGAAATTCTTCGGTCATTTAATACGTAACCAAAAAGGTATGGGAAGCACCATGATTATGGGAAAAGTTAAAAGAAAGCGACCACCCGGACGTACACCTATGAGATGGACGGATATTATACTAAAAACGACAGGCCTGTCTTTCGTCGAATGCGTACACCAAGCAGTAGATAGAGGTGAGTGGCGGAAAATTACACAAAAACGGACCGTTTGTTAATCACGATAATTTAGGGTGACGACTATACACGATGATGATGTATGTATACAATTTTGTTCTTCTTGAACCCTTTCAGTCCCGGTAACACGACGTCCTTCTGCTGCTAACACCACTAAGACCTTCTATCTGTATTGTTTGGAGTGTCCCTGTATAAAATGATCGAAACATATAATCTTTCTTTTAGCCTGATCAATGTTCGCGATTCTTATATACGTAACTTGCACAGTTTTCGCTATCCGCGATATTGCGCGTAATCTTCTATCTACTCTTTTTATTTGATCCGCTTTCAAAGTTCGACTTTCCGCTGTCGCGTATAATATCGTGAAAAAAATAATAGCATTTAACTATGCTGGACCGTAGTTCGAGTTGAACATGGTGACTATGCAGAAAGTTGTATATATAATCATCCGAGTGAGTGTCGTACATAACGTGTGTGCTAAAACGTTTGTGGTAAATAATTATAAATGCGTCGTTAAAATTTGCAACGTGCCTTATTATATTCGAATTAATTTCGATTATTATTTAATTTTATTATTATTCGCGTTTTTATTATTGCCGTTATTTAATAATACTATCGCTATCATGAATGTCTTTAAAAGATGATTACAGTCGAATGTATGTAATGTCGACTCACATTATTCGGCCAGACTAGCGTAATAGATAGCAATCGTGATTATTATCATTATCATTATGATGTTAACGTGTCCGTTAAATCAGTGCATCGAAGCGGATAAGCAGCCAGTAGAGTTTCTTATATGACTAATTTAATCCCGTGAGAATCGACTATTTAAGCGTATAGAATACAGAAGCTCTTCAATATAAACGCGTTAGCTGACTACTTAGAAGTCACCATCCAACTAACCTTGTATAGGTAATTACTAGTTCGCGTAAAAAGTAGTTTCATTTAAACGAACTGATTTATTAACACACAAAACAATAATATAAACGCAATTATGTTTACATGCGTTGACGTATAATCCCATAAGTATGTACATGTGTTGGTGTGATCGTATCGTGCTGCACATATATATATAATATATATATATGAATACATATAGATTTATTTATCTGCGCGTGTATGTTGTTTAAATGTAAGACTATCATATAATCTCGTGTCACCTTTTAATTTTTTTTTTCGATTCTTATTTTTATATAGTTTACGGCATCGGTGATTTAACAGTTAGATGTAGCAGACGAGGTTAGAAGAGGAATTGTATAACTGAGGGAAAAATTAAACGACTGTGGAGAGGAAACCAAATAGGGTAGGCAGATGAATATGGGGTCGTTGGGGTCGGTGTATTAAAATAAGAGAAATAAGAGGGGTGTCTGAGAGTAGATTAAAGAGGCCAAAAGCGAGGGAGTTAGAACGTTGAGGTAAATGATAACGAGAGAGTCATATGTGTCCACGACAGAGACTACTGAGTGCTACATAGTTAACACGGCAGGTGGTTTCAAGAAGCGAACACTGAATTTGATAGCAAGAAAAAAATTATTGTAGTATTAGTTTCACTTCCTTTACCAATATAGTGAATCAAGTATTTGATGGTTGTGTAATTCTAACCTATACGTGAGTAATTGTAGCGGCAGAACACAACCCGGGTAAATGCAAACGTTACCTGATTATTAATTACGATAAATTGTAAGGAGCCGGCTCTACTGATTAAGCTTGAAGGGGGTGCAGGAGTGACAACTCCAATATATATACGAAAAAAAAACAAAGTGTAATTTACATCATAAAAATCTGTTCATTTATCCATCTACTACCATTTATCTATGTATCTTGCACAAATATGCGATATATATACACGTGTGTGTGTGGATAATAGGTTTTTACGTGCAGTATATATATATATATATATATACGCTGTTGATGCTTACATACGGGCTTGTACCTACTTCTATATGTATAAATTTATTTATGGAATTTCTTTGTGCGTCGATGTACGAGTAAAACATTTCTACACGTAACTGTGTATATATATATATATATATATATATATATATATATATATATATATATATATATATATATATATATATATATATATATATATATATCTTCAGTAAATAATTATAAATACATTACTAATATGTATGTAAATATTCCAAATTATTAAATTTGATTTGATATTGATTTGATAATAATAAAAATACATATTATTATTATTATTATCGTTACTGCCATTATTTACGTATATATGCATATCAAATTGTAAGCACACTTATGTGTAGATGCACCCACGCTCAAACATATGTATATATATATATACATACATATCTTCAGTAAATAATTATAAATACATTACTAATATTACAACATTGTATGTAATAATATTCCAAATTATTAAATTTGATTTGATATTGATTTGATAATAATAAAAATGCATATTATTATTATTATCGTTACTGCCATTATTTACGTATATATGCATATCAAATTGTAAGCACACTTATGTGTAGATGCACCCACGCTCAAATATATATACATATATAAACGACAGTGTATGTGTTTAACGTGTTTGTCCTATACGCATCTAAATATATCTGTGTATTTATCTATCTCTCTTTATATATATGTGTTCATCTACATATAAGAAGATACGTACATGAGTATAGACAAGTACGTTACACCCGAACTTGCATATATATATATATATATATATATATATATATATATATATATAGGCGAAAAGTGTTATTAATTCTGGAGCTCGTTTTCCATATATTCCCTCTAGCGACCTTTATGACATGATTAGGAGAACTTTTAAAACTGACTGGATTGAAAGTATACTTAATTCTTCAATCAAAGGTAAAACCTATAGTATGGTTCAAACTGAATTTCCCCAGGTCCCCTGGTTCAAATTCCCCCTGGTATCCCAATCACTATTATCCGCAGATTTATCAGTGTCATATGTAGGCTACGTTCTGGTCATTTTAGAGTAGCGTTGAACTTCAATAGCGTAAATCCTTCTTATATGCATTGTATCAATCATAGTAGCGTCAGTTTTAGAGAAGATATCAACCATTTATTTTTCAGCTGTGGGTGGTTTGAACAGAGACGTACCAGTTTGCTTGAGAAGTTATTCTCCCTTGGTGTTTTTCCTCCTTACTGTATCCTATCCTTGATATGTTTGGATGTTCATGTTTTGATAGTTTTATTTAAATTCATTATTATAAATCATATTCTAATTTAAGTGTTGGTTTTTGTTTTGGGAGTAATTTTTCCTTTCCTCTTTTTATATGATACATTTTATTATGATTATCCTGTCCTGCTATATTCATATTTTGTAGTTATTTCTCTTCTTTTAGTTCAATTCATCGGCTATATTTATTTGTGATTTATTTTTGTTCTTATATTCATATTTTATAATTATCTCTCTTCCTTTAATTTGAGTTAATTCATTCGTTATATTTATTTGTGTCCTATTTTTGTTCTTTTGGTGGCCAAATGGTATGTACAGCCAGGCCAAAAAAAAAAAAAAAAAAAAATATATATATATATATAAATATAGAAGTGTGTGTGTTTATGTAACGTGATTATCCTATACGCATGTAAATGTGTATAAATGTATTTCATATATATATATATATATATATATATATATATATATATATATATATATATATATAGACACACAGTTTCATATATACATACACAAGTATATATATGTATATAAATATATATATATTATAAGTCAGGTGAGTGTATATATGTATATATATATATATATATATATATATATATATATATGCATAAGTTAGTATGTAAGTAACGTGCGTTATCACTATCATCGTTCTGGCGTTTATAATCGTTATCATTATCATTTGTATTACTATTTGCGTTATTGGCGTTTACGTGTTTTTCCGCATCGTTAATGTGTCTTTGTTTCAATGGAATCCGTCAATTTATTCGGATTTTTCCCTTTCTTACGGTAAACAAAAAAGTAAAATTTCGTAATATTGCTCTTCCAAAAATTGCGCTACTAACTCGATCGGAATTTCGAGTATTTTATCGACATCCGTGCTGGTTGTTCATTAATGCCTTCAAACAAAAAAAAAAAAAAAAAAATTGAAAAACTCCCGGATGTTATCCGGACATTTTTTGTCAACGTTGTTGTCAGTTATGTTTTGTTTACTTTTGAGTTGTCAGTGAAACAAATCGTTCAATCGGGTTACTACGGTACGTTATCATTGACGACGGATTATTGCGCCGACCGGTTAATGCGTCAGATGCGAAATAATAAATATAAAGCGGCTAAAGAATTTACGTTAGATTGGAAGATTAACGCGAACGTGTAAATAACCGTCACCTTAAAGTAGAACATACGTTTTGCAATTTGGAATTATTGACACTTTCTAGAGTAATATTAATATTACGCATATATACATATATATATATATATATATATATATATATATATATATATATATATATATATATATATATATATATATATATATATGTATACATAAACATTTATTTGTATATCACTGTCAGCGGTACTTTTGATTAACGGTAGCAGTGATATTTAACAGAAAAAAACTTTAACCTATAGACGATTGTAGATAAGTTAAACCGGGTTGCCTCAACGGTATTGTATTTTCTTTCGTTTCTGCGCATGATGCGATATATTTCATATATTCAAGCAACATAGGAAACTTTAGGCATATTCGGAGAATATACAGCAGTGACCTCCTCACTCGATACTATCAATTACATTCGTATTGCTCAATTTCTATAATTCGTCATTTTTTAAAACATTAAACGTAAGGGAATTGTATTTATCAGCGGATTTGTTACCCTATCGCATATTCTTCATGCAACTTAGTGAAACTCCTTGGTCGGGCAATTGCAACTCGGATCGTGTATTCTTCCAATATCCTTCTTTTATACGTTCTGAAACTTTAAATTATCGCCCTCATCATGTAACGGTCCTCCATACAATGTATTCTCTTCTTCATCTTGAGAATTTACTTCAAGATATAGCGATATTTTTATAGTTGTCCACGTTTATAGAAATATGAATTAATTCATGCGTACTAGAATATCACGTTGGATAAACTGTAAAGCATCCTCATTAAAAGAAAAAGAATGCCAAGGAAATCAATTACGAGTTGAGTACAAAAATGTGAAATAAATACGATACGTGCTATACAATGACGTATCCATGTGTACAGGATAGATACAAGGTGCGGATATTACCCGCTTGTTTCGATTGTATGTTTTTGGGTGTTTTGTATACTCAGCGGTAGTCTGTTTGCCATTCATCTTCTAGAATAGACGAAATAAGTAACGGGTTATCAAAAGCAATAGATAAAATATATAAATTTTTCTATAAATAGAAAATCAAAATTAACGATAAGAAAACTGAGTCAATAATTTTTACTCGGCGTAGTCCTTCATTAAATCATTTCGTTAAAAGTAAAAAAGTTCCGTGGAAAAGCATGTGAAGTATTTAGCTATCATCGTGGATAGTCGATTTACATATTCTAAACGTATTATTTTCTAACTCGCACGAACTATACGACAAATATTGTCGATTAAAAATGGTTTTCAATAAATGAAATTGATTAATAATCGTATATATTGTATCGTTTTCGTTGTACCGTAATTGTCTTTTTACGTATCAAGTCAATTTTCTTTTTTTTTTTTAATTTGAAAATATTTTATTCGGAACGCTTTTGATCCATCTGGAGTTTAAAAAAAAAAAAATTGTCGACATTCGAACACGAAAGAGTTAACATTATTATTATTTTGAAAAGTTTGGAATGTAGTGATTTAAAAAAAAAAACAGTAAAAAGTAGTTAAAGTCACTAAAAAGTTATTTTCTTTATGAACAAACACAAAGCTTTTCTACTATTAAGTCAATATCAAGTGAAATATAAAAATAATTTTAATCGTTTTAAAAATTTATAAAAAAATGAAATGTGAAAAATTATTATATACGTAAACTTCATAATCAACAATCAGTAATACATTTTTTTTTACACAATAATAACACAAAGGAAAATGCAACAATGTAAATACGAAGTAATAACGCAATAATAATTAAAATAGTAACATCCAATAATATAAAATTTTTTACACAAACGAAACACATAGCCAGTAAAATAATAGAAATAAAGTTGTCACATAAAAATAAAATTTGCAATATAATTCTTAGAAGTAATTCTACTTCGAAATTTATCATCGAATTTAATAAATTAATTTTATCTCTTTTCTTTATTATTTCAATTTTTTCTAGTTTGTTAAAATTTTTTTTTGCGTTGATTACAATTTAATTTATATACTACCGAACTTTTAAATATATTTCTATCTTCTATTTTGTTGTTACTAATTGATTATCAGTTCTTATTGCTCTATGTTATATATTTGTAAAATATTTTTATTATTTTATAAATATGGCTTCATACATAATTGATCGAACATAAATAATTATTTTTATCTTTTTCTATATTTTTATTGTTGTAATATTTTTACCATATTTTATCAACTGTAATAGGATTATGTTTATAATTAATTGCTAAAATTCTATCGTCTGTTCCACAAGGTAGCTTACTAGGACCGTTGTTATACACAATCTATACAGCAGACATACCAACCAGTAATCAGACGATCTTAGCATCATTTGCCGATGATATAGCTATCCTTGCGTCCAACTCAGACGTCATGTATGCGAATACAGCAGTTCAAAACCATTTAGATCGGTTAGTTCTATGGGCACAGAGCTGGCGTCTGCTATTTAACCCGAATAAGTGCAAACACGTTGTATTTACAAATAGAAAAGTCAGCTGTCCAGCACTGAAAATCAATAATGAAGAAATTACTCAAGCGAACTCGGTACGTTATCTTGGCTTAATTATGGATAAGAGGCTTACATGGAGGCTACACGTGGCACAAACAAAAAGAACAATCATTACTCGTGCAAAATTGCTGTATCCATTATTAGGTCGGAAGTCAATTTTAAACTTAACGACTAAACGGATCATCTATCTTTCAGTGATCGCTCCTATTTGGCGTTACGGAATAGAGCTGTATGGAAGTACCTGCAAAAGCAATCTTCGAAGAATACAACAGCAGCAATCGAAGATACTTCGTACCATCACGTCCGCTCCTGTCTACGTCTCCAATCGGACTTTACATAACGATCTTAGGATTTCTTATGTCAGTGACATACATATACAACAATATAAAAAATTATTCGACAAGTTCGAGGTTAGCACTATCATCCGCAGAATGCACACATCGTGTCTTCCAGATAATCCGTCAAGACGTTTGAGAAGAAAGTGGTGTCGCGATGCTATTCCTATCACCTAATTGATTTCAGTCTCCCTTCTCCTTCCAGACGATAGCGTATGTCTTTCTCTCCTATTATTGTACCTGCTTATTCCTATTATCATTATTTCGTCCAAATCTCCTTCCCATATTGTACATTCTTTCTCCCTCATCGCAGTCTTGTGCCTTAATGGAGGCACTTGATTAAATCCCTCTCTTATCCGTGATCTACGTTGTTAGTAGCACTAAGTGCTGGTACGATTTAAAAAAAAAAAAAAAATTAATTGCTATTCGGTTTATTATGTTTTGTTCATTATTTATTTTATCATCGTCTGTTAAAATTGTTTTTGTTAAATTTGGACGACTTCTTAAACTGGCTAATTTATACATTTTTGGCTGAAATGAATCTAGTAATATGTCTGTTCGTGTAGGTTTTCTATGTATATACGTTAATTTTGTCATTGATAATGTTAATTTTTATAATTGTTTTTCCTCTTATTTTTAATGTAAATTAAGCGTTTTTATTATAGTTATTTAGATTAGATATAAAATTGTTCGAATATTATCCTTATTAATAATTTTTTACAGTTTATTTTTTTATAAATTTGTAAAATTGTTAAAATTATTTTTATATTTCACTCGATAACGGCTTAATAGTCGAAAAGCTTTGTGTTTGTTCATAAAGAAAATAACTTTTTAGTGATTTTAACTACTTTTTATTGTTTTATATTATTAATAACCGCGATTCTTCTTCTTATTATTATTATCATCATCACCGTTTGTTATTATAGAGATATCGTTTTCCGATGAAAATATTAATAAATTATTAATTAATATTTTTTAAAAAGATTCCGCTCGGTAGTGCGAGCGGTGTAAGTAGAAAAAGGGAAACTAACTATTCGATGTAGATTTATAGGACGATCGGGATGTCAAGCGACTTTAAATATAAGTACCGGAATTATATAAATAATGCCGTTCGGGATTAAAGTTAAACGGACCTCTGTGGAACTCCTGTCAACAATGTATGTGATTTGGATAAAGTAGATCGTAGTCTCACTTGAAAATGACGGTCTGAAAGAAAATTTGCAATGAACGTGCAAAGACGGCCTTTGAAATTCCAGGAGTGTACAGTTGAAAGGAAACGATACATCCAGATGTTGTCGAAAGCATTCTTGAAATCAAAAAAGACGGCTAGATGGCGCTTATTTGAAAATGCTTTAGTTGTTGTAATATAAGAATCGGATCGATTGCGGATCGTCCTGGGCGAAAAACATATTGCAGATTAGTAAATAATCCACGTGATTCGATTTCCCATAGTAGTCTATTGTTGATAATTTTTTCGAATACTTTACTAAGAATCGACGGAACGGATATAGGTCCATAACTGTCGAGGAGTGTGGATTTTTATTAGTCTTCAGTAATGGGATTACAATGGCGTTTTTCCATTTTAATGGGAGGTTACCAGAAAACCATATTTTGTTTGAAAATTACCAGCGGAGTTTCTAGTATAGAAACGGGTGCGTATTTGAGGTGTGGAAAGAATCTGGACCCACTGCTTTCGGTTTAGTACATTTGATGACCGTATACAGTGTTCATTCATTGTGATCGGCTGATTATAAGCTTCTCGATTGTTGCTGACAAAAGCAAGTCTGTTGGTAGCATTTGAATTTGCATTAGATAGGTCCATATTGGCTAACAATTGATTTCCATCTCTAGATGACAGCGTGGAAAATTCAGCAAAGTCTTTATTTCATCAATAAATTTACATGGGTTCCTGGTCATGCTGGTATCACAGGGAACCTTCTTGCTGATTACTACGCCAAATTCTTCTCCCCTCTTAGTTTACTTATTGCTTATACTCCCTGTATCGATCTTCTCTCCCTTATTAAAACAGCTCATAAAGAATACTGGAAAACTCTTTGGAATAACCCATATACCACATCACAGTTCAAACTACTCCAACCGGATCTGCCTTGTTTTCCCTGGTTTTACAATGTTCCATTACATGTTAGTCTACTTCGCAATTTTATTATTACCATGTGTGTAGGCTGCGATTCGGAAAAAATCGGTTACCTGCTTCACTGTTTCGTATGCACCTTATCTCATCTCCTTTCTGTTCTCATCCGGCAGACATTCACTGCACCGCTGACGCAAATCACATTTTTCTAGAATGTTCTCACTACCTCTCTTCTCGTTCTACTTTATACAATCAACTCATCTCAGTACACGTTCCTTTCCCAGTCAATATTCCTTTCCTTCTCTCCATCCGCAACTTGGACATTTACTTATATAAGGTTACTGTAGAATACTTGTATAGTTACATATTAAGGCTATTATTTATTATTTTTTGTAAACCGCTGTGGAAGCCCAGTTTAAAAAAAAAAAAAAAAAATATTATCGTAAACGTTATTATCAATTCGTATACACGTTGGCATTAAGGAGATAATTTCTGGACGGATTTAATTTTCTTCCGCACAACGTTGGTTGATGAGCTCGATTTCAAAGTCGCTACAAAATTTTTCCAGCAGTTTAATTTTGCTCGTTCGAGGATTATTTAAATTATTTCAATGCATATAATTTTTGTCCCCCGCCCCTTTTTAGAACTTAGTAATCCCATTTTCGTGTCTCTAGCGTTAGTTGCTGCACACAACGCGTAAATAAATAAATGATAATAAAAGTTAAACGGAAAACAGTCGAAAAATGATCGTAAATGTGAATTAATGATTTCATCTTAACGATAGACATAGTTATTAATAAGGATAATGTTAATTAAATAAGATAAAGGTTGATCGCTTTCGTTTTTTTTTTATATACATATACATTCGGATAAATTTTCCACTGGCCGCCAGTGCGTGATTCGCTAATATAATATATTGAATTGTACGCGCGTACAAAATTACTCGTTCTTTACAGGCGTCTTAACATTACCACTAACGTGTGAATGTAGTAATAGTAAATTGAAATCGCGATCAGTAACCTCGAACTAAGTCCGATTGCAGTCAACTCGCAAAAAAAAAAATAAAAGGATTATCGAAAAATACGATCGATTATATAGAGAGGAAAATAAAATTATCGATAAAGAGCGTCGTAGAGTTCAAAAGAACCAGTCGATATCGATGGATTAGCGAGAATAAGTTTTGAAAAAGGATATTAGCGACGTTTGTAGGTTTCGCAAAAGCGCAGTAATTCTTTTCTACTCGACGCGTTTTCCAATGTTTACGATCGTCCTTCTAGCCTGTTCTATCGTTAATCATATTTCGATTTGCGCTACACATATCTCGTCAAAGTTGGTGCGACACCTGCTTCAATTTACTGTTTAACGATATTTCATTCATTGGAAAATACGATTACTTTCGTTTTCAGTTTTTGACTGAGACTCCAAAAGCTTATCGAAATTATCATTTTCTTTAATTCGCACGGACTATTTTCTATAAAAAAAACTGTCGTCTCTGCGTACCATATGTTATTAAGAATGTAATTATTCCACCGTTATATTTATACAAAGGCTTCTTTGTTGATTGTCTTCCAACAATAAAGTAATAGACTCCGAGAAATAAATATTAATTCGCGTCTTGAAATTTGCCTATATCTAGGTTCACCGATTACTAGTGAACACTTTATCGATGACAAAAATTTTTATCTATATAAATTATTTAAAAAATAAGTCTAGATCTAAGATAGAATTTAATAAAATTAATTATATATATATATATATATATATATATATATATATATATATATATATATATATGTAAGTTTGATTTTTGAATAAATGATGTTTCGAGGTTTCAACTATAGAAAATTAGCTTTATTTAATATAAACTTTATAAAATTATAATTAATACATTAAACGAATGGAAAGAGTTTAATACATACCTATAGAAAACTCGAAAAGATGTACATTTATCCGTATACGTAATATTACGCGATGATCAACAACATTTAGCGTTTTAACTGTTTACAATAATAAACCACGCGTATATGTAATATAACAGCGAGTATCTCTATTATTAACTTACGTACAATAAACGATAACGAGTATACGAGAGATAAGCGGACGAAATAATCGGTTGAACGGTTATCAGTACATAACCAATGTTACATATATATAAGTCTATAAATGGCCAAAGCGACCTATGGTACAGGCCAAAAAAAAAAAAAAAAAAATATATTTAAGTGAATTAACACTGTTTTTTCATTCAATAGCAGCCTTTGCAAAAGGAAGGGGTAAAGAAATTTCGTGACTACGATATTTTGTATGTACCGCGTCTATTTGAATTACTCAGTCTAGGAATGTTTAGAAATTTGTTCTATACAGTTAGATCAAATAGCTTTCAAATTCGAAGTTTTATCTCTGTTAATAAATATATTATTCATATATAAAAAAAGCTTATCCGTCCCGTGATCACTTATTCGCGTTTAGCTTCATCTTCTATTTAGATGTATCGTAGATTTACACTTTACTAAATTAGGTTTCATCGTTAACGTGTAGGACTCGCGTGTAATTTAGAAAACATTTCTGTATCGCTTCTTCAGTGGTGATACGTCGCAACGCGTTTTAATATTATTTTTATTATTTACGTTGTCCCGATAATTGCAACAACCAACGGTGATGAATGGAAGAAGTAAGAAAAATAAGAAAGAGGGAAGGAACGAAGGGGAAAAGGGAAAAGTGTATGCGACTAACATCCCATATGAGATAAGTTAGTTTGAGGATGAGATTAAAAGAAAAATAAAATCTATCGCATTTAAATTAGGCTGATACATAGCGTTGTATGGCATAATTAACGACGTATGGCATCGCGACATCACTTGCGTTTCTTGAATCGTTTGTGAGTGTTTGGACTAAGCGTAGTTCGATTGTTATTTGGATTTCAGCCGAACTGTAGTTTAACGAGAAAAATTTTCCATCGCTGTGTACGTAAACATCGTTGACATTACGGTATTTGTAAATCGAAATGAAGTGTCAAGATTGAGACGTATTTCCGAACAGACTCGATAGTACGTAATATCCGTTTTTATATAAATTTCTAAAGTAGCAATGTTCTCGGTTATTTGTAAAATTATTTGACAGATTTTACATTTGTACTATTAGTATTGGTAAGGTGTGATCCGGTATATTAATTTAAAGCGTAGGCTAATAACGTGCAAGTCAAACATTTTTCTAAATAAAATTTCGTATAGGACTTTTCGAACTATCGTCTAATATTTTACACCGATTTCATATTATATGTGGGCGTTATATTTAGACGTATACGCGAATAAGAAACGGACGAATTTTTAAATTTAAAATGAATATTTTTGTCTATATAGACGTTACGTAAGAAAAGTGGTCGAACTTGGTCAGATGTAAATTTTTAATATATATATGTCAGTGGTGTAAAATAAAAATTATATATATACGTCTGTCTATAAAATTACGGGACGCGTATAACATATATATATATATAATATATGCGTGTGCGCGGTTGTAGTTCGTTATCGATTAGGAATAGATTTGTAAAAACCGGATGCAAAGTGAAAAACGAACCGGTACTATTTACTCTAAAAAAAAAGAAAAAAGAAGATGGTCCAGAAAATGAAAAAAGTAAACGATGGAATTGGACAAAATTTCGCCGGTTTTTATGCTCACTGATAAACGACTGTCTTAAAAAATAAACATCCACGAGGAAAATAATTCTTAAAAATAAAAACGTGGACGAGTAAAATAATTATTTTACAGTCGGAAAAAAAATAATATGTTTCTCAGGTTATATGTATAATTGCGCAGGAATTTTCATGTACGGGACAATACAAACTATTTTTAATATTCCGACTGAAATAGGGGAGTGGGTTTTTTTTTTTTTTTATTGTCGGGTCGTTATAATTTGAAAATAAAATTTTGACAATTTTTTGTATATTTTCCGTTAAAATATTCGTAATTACGAATTATTTAAATTTATTATTAGTTTTCTTACAAAAGTTATTAAACTAGTTATATAAATATCTGGGGGAATGGAAATAGACGTAAGCGAAATTGGGAACGGTAAAAATCGCATTACGAATGAAGCATAATTAAAATAAAAAAAAATTCGATGCAGATTTTTATAAATTGGCTTAATCAACAACGTTTAGTTTTCAGTACGTCTAAAAAATACGTTAACAATATAGAATTAAAAACAAAACAAATCCGGAAAACCGTAGTAAATATTTTGGAAACAAGTTGGAAGGATTCTTTACTTTCTTCCAAATTTCTTTTTGACACAAACGAAACTAACAACGACACAAACGTGCACAAAAGAAACACAAACGACGTACAAATTTTTTTAGGTTAAAATTCGAAATCCTGGCGAAATGGACCACGTAATATATTAAATTAAAAGAATTATTTATACTACTTGTTGACAATTTTGCGACACTGCGATAGGTCGTTATCTTATATGTGCTATTGCGATTCACAATTCCTCGATGCGATATATCCGACGGTAATAATAAAAGTCGTCGATATTAGTTTGTTTCTCCGCAAATTAATGTAGCAATAAGTACTTAATAATAATAATAATAATAGTATAATAACAGGGCAGTCCTATTGATCAACATGTCGGTCTTCCAGTTGATACGATGTCGCATTTGCAATTTGCAATTGGATTCTTTAGTTCTAGTCCGAATCACTTCTCTTGTTCCAGTTTTATACGCATACTTATCAGATTTAAAAACGACATTGCTAAAAATTGTGCCTATGCGCTCGAGTATTAAAACAAATTCTAAATCGATTAACCGTAGTACTGCGGTTATTCTTAAACAAAAACGTAGTTACAATAAATTTAATTCGTTTTTATCGAAGCTTAATACGAAAAAGAATTATGTATGGAAAGTTGACGAAAATTATAACAGTGTACTGTTTTTCCATCGCTGTACGATTATTTAAGTTCGATCAACAGTCAATAAATATATTAAAGCTGTCACATTTGTTTGTGAAACAATTTTTGTCACTCTGAAAAATATTTATTAAATCAATTAAAGCTGAACATTCGGTAGTACGTGAAGTAATTAAGAAGCTCCCATTAAAGGCTAACGTAGAATTTACGACTATATTAGACTGTTTGTTTTTAAATTCAGTTATTTTCCGCACTGCTGGAAAAACCCAAAAGTTATTGCTCTTCCTAAACTAGCAGATTTGCAACATTTAGCTAATTAGTTTACTTAGAAACTTAAGTAAGGTCGCTGAAAAAATTATTTTAAAACACGATTATTTCCAATGTACTGGTTTTCGTCAAATTTTTACACCTCTCATCAAATATTCAGAGTAGCCGAGTTCGTGACACATAATTTTAATCGTTATAAACACACTGGCGTGGTGCTCTTTGACGCTGCTAAAGCATTTGACACTACACTGGGATTAAATGTAAATTTCTTTCTTATTTAATTAAATTAAATTAATTAGTAGTTATTTACGCAATAGAACTTTTTATGCGTGATTCAGTCTCTTCAATTAAAACGTGTTTTGTTCCGCAAGCAAGTGTATTAGGACAGTTTCTTTTCATATTACACTTATACGATTTTCCAGAAGTGTCGAATGCACGAGTGACTATTTCTTGTAGTGCATTTAGACCAGTCACTATCCGGAACAGATTTATTCCGAAATTATCTCGTGTTATACATTCTTAACACATATCGCGTAAATTTTTCGATAATTGCCGTATGCTAATCCCACACGCTGATTTTGGTTCCCTTGTAGTGCATCTATGTGCACTGCAGCAATAAAAACAAAATTCTTATGTATCAGTGTCTTATGAAGATTTTCCCCCTCCCGCTTTAAAAAAAAAAAAAAATTGCCGTATGCTTGATAATTAGTTTATTTCGTTGCATTAAACATAATTTATTGCAATGAGCTTTATTAATATCGTTCTAATTATTACTGCGGTGTTATATTAATTATTTTCATGATTAATCGTTAGTTTTAACGTTATTTGTTTGTTCGCGGTTTTTTTCTATTTTCACCCGCGTTGTAATAGTCGTACATTTGTTTGTTTGTTACTTACCTTAATTAATTAATCTTGTAAGCTATCACGGTAAACTTCCGGTACACGATATATCTACAAATGATCGTTTATTTATTATATTTTAATTATTTTATAAAAGATTATAGTTTACTCGATGTGGTCCACTACAATGTACGCAAGCAGCTGGTCGTTCGTTGGGTAACATTTTTTAAATCATGATTGCCGGCATCTTGTGTATGGTGTTTCTATTTTAATTCTAATATTTAATAAGTAATTCAGTTTATAAATTTCATTATTATTCTCATTCGGCTCAATCTCAACCGAAAATATAGGCAGAGATTACGTTTAATATTAATTATGCGTCTAAACTTATCACGTAGCAACGCAAGTTTAACGTCATCAGGCTCTATAGAATTATATAAATTGCGTATCACCATTTTGAAACATTTATCTTTTGGAACTTGAAATGTATGGTGTTTAATGTTCGCTTCATCGAAGTCTGCGACTTTAACATGTACTATTTGATCACTCGTCGATCGGCATTTAATTTATTTTGATTGTACGCGCTTCGTTAGATCTAATGAACATTTTACAAAAGTCCGTTACCTTGTAAACTGCGATAGGACTTTAGATTTACTCTACACTATGACGAGATTGTCAGTGAAATTTCCGTGGTTATCGTTACCATTTATGATCATAGTCTTCGTCACCGTTATCGTTCATCTTGTCGATCTTGTAAACAAGACAATCGATTTCTCATTCTTATATCAGCTACTGTTGCTGCTGGAGAAAATTGATTATTTTTTACGACGATGTTGCCACCACTAAGTTGGCTCGACGTGCCGCTACTGCTACACAGTTATTTTCCGTTCTGCATATTGCCAATCCGTTCGCGTGTGGATGATATATTCGCGTGGCCTATACTATCACGAATTGTAATGCCATCATTACTACCACTACTATCTTGCTGTGCTAATTGTATGTTTACTTCCATGTTAAATTTTACTGCTGTCGCTGCTCGTATAGTTGTCAAAGAAGTGTGTGTGCAACTTTTAAGCGACTCGTTCCCCATACGAGGTTGTAGAGTACACATATCTCGAACGAGGAAACGGACAATTTATCGTTAATGCTGTATTAGTAAATACTATTATCAAGAAGTAAATGCAAAGTTTCCCATTAATAAATATTATTATTAAAAAACGAATGTCCGTGTAAAACGAAATAAGTAGTATGAATGCAATACAATACAATTATTAATAATAATCAATCGCTTGTGTAAAACAAAATAAATGTATAAGCGTAATACGATATATTATATTTTTTTTTTTTTTTTAGATTTATAATACTGCGAGCTGTCCAACAAGGACATTTAGCAGTACGTTTAAAAGAATTGAGCATGAGGGGACAAGTATCCAGCGATACCTACCCGATTACGACGACCCTAAACGAGATCCTGCGGTTTCTGACGTTTTAGTCTCCTTATGTCACCGGTGGTATCAAGCAATCAAGTCTTCTTGCGTGTCTTTTAGCGTGAACTTTTATGACCTCGGCCACATAATCTATACCTAAATCTCGATGCAGCGTTAGATTTGTTACATACCAGGGTGCTTTGGTTATCATCCGAAGAGTTTTATTTTGTGACGTTTGTATTATTTTCAGGTTTGATGGTCTAGCACAACCCCAAAGTTGCAATAAATGTATACAACCTGCCGCCTGCTATACACTACCCTGTTTATAGCATGGACGAACGACATACGACATTATCGCAAAACTCGAATCATATTTGTGAATTCAGAATTGAACATAATAATTCACCTCGTTCAAATGTTTAAATCTATATTCATCGACAATGCAATTTGGGACAGGAACGTCTACATGACAGTGTACGTTGCTTCCTTGACTTTTCCCGGTTAGGAAGTAGTAAACTAACGGAATATATAATTGATTTTACAGCCACGAATAATATACAGTTGGATAATTGATTTTACAGCCATGAATAATATACAGTTGGTGAAAACATTTTTGTTTATATTTAAATGCGCCGTCGTCGGCGAATATTTCTATGGTCAGATCCGGGAGAACTGTCATATAACATGTCGTGACGGTAATTTGATGATTAATATAAACGTACAAAAATCGTTGGTCTTTATGGATTTTAAATGTTTATTGTACGCTGCATAAATGCACTATTGAGATAAACATTCGTAGGCAACATATGAAGAACAACATTAATGAATACACTTGTAAACTTTCATGGTTGATATCCATGAGTCTATGAGTTTTTCCGGTGTAAATCGTGTTCGTATATTTTTTTCACGCAACGTTACGAGAACACTTACAGTTTTCATTATCAAACTCGTTTTGTCACGATTTTGTTCGTCATTTCAGCTTTGTGTACACATTTTTTTAGACACGGCACGAGCTCATGTTGTCTTAAAATATATTCTTATATCAATCTAAAGTAGGGATAAAGACGTACGCAGCGCATTAAAAAAAAAAACTGTATTATCATTCGTTTATTAATTATTACAAAAATAATGTATCGTGTCTACTTTAATTTATTTTTTCTTTTAATTTTGTACAAATCATAATTATTAGAAAAAATTATGTACATAAAAATGAATTTGCGAATTTTTTGATTGGATTTTTTCTTGATAATAATTGTTTAATAGATTAGAAAATACTTCTGGAACATCCGATACCTTAAATTAAAACGGTATTCGAGATTTAATATTTATCAGCACATTTGCGGAGCAAATTTGTAACCTTGCAATATTCGTTCGATTAACAATGGGGCTTGTATTGAGTCAGGACACAAATTTTCAAAGTTCGTTATTTCTATATAGGTTATGTAAAAAATTTTATCCAAATCGATTGTTATCGAGATGTCCGAAGTATATATATATATATATATATATATATATATATATATATATATATATATATATATATATATGTAAATACAAGAATCCTAATGCATAAGATGTAATAAATGTATGACAAGCAACTTTATTTAATATTTGTATCTATCACGGGGTTATTAAGGTAACCATTTAAATATCTAATACATCAAAATCAACATTATTCACGATTTTAAATATTTTATGTTATGCTAATAGAAATAAGAAGATTGATCATGTTTCTTTATTAGGTTCTTAAAAATATTTCTATGTTAAATAAATTATATATATATATATATATATATATATAAAAACAAAAAAAAAAATAGAAATTTTCATTCACACACTATTCGAATAAAAAAAATATAAGTAGAATTTGTATAGTATCGTAATGTTTAATACATATGAAAATCATGTATGCTTATACATATATGCATGTATCTGAACACACACAACCCATACATATGTATATATCTATAATAAGATAAGCAAGCATATATACGCATACATACAAACACACACATATATATACGTAAAAATGTGGAATAAAATCAGAAAGGAACGGATTGTTTTATACATATTTATTTATTTATTTATATAAATATGGAATAAAATAAAAGAAAGAAACGGTTGTTATTTTTACATATATATATATATATATATAATATAATTATTTTTATGGCGAATTATTTTTCTCTACTACAGCATGCATACAGCATCAAATATATTTCTTTTTCTTTAATTATAACAAAAAATTAAATTTATTATTCATTGTTTCGTTTATCAATACTCAGGTTCACATTTTATTTGGTTGCGACCTTGGGCCCAACTAGTAGCACAGCCTTTATGCTAATCCGGTCGATCCGAATAATTAATGACCAAATCATGAAATTAAATAACGGAAATTTTCAAGGACCCTAACGTATAATAATAATATTACTAACTAATGTAGAAGAAGTTATTTCGCACGATATTCAAACAGGCACGTAACCGGAACAAAAAGTTCTACTCAGATGATTAAATGGGGATTTTGAACGTATTTTCCAAAAATTTCGTATCCATCGGCCCGAACATATTATTAATTACTACGGGCGATTGCGTATAGTTGTAAAACGCGTAACAGAAGTTAATCGGACGATATTCAAATCGGAATTTGACCAGATGAGGTTGTCTCGTATTTTTAAATATTTTCTCTTAACTAACGGTAAAAGTTGTATCAACGCGACGTTTTTGGGTAGGAGGCGTTGCCTAAACGATGATAAGACTTCTTTAACGACTAATTGATTGAATTGGTTAGAGGACATTATCTTCAATACCGAAAATTCTTTTTCCCGGTGGTAGAATTGGAATTCGAATCGCGCGAGTATAAAATACATTACACTCCTAAGCAATAAGGTCATTAACGGTAAAGATAAATAAACTTTGCAGCCGACGAGTGACCAAAACCACGTCCAGCGAAATCGCGTTGATGAATTGACCGTAAGAAATAAATTGCTAGCAGTCAATCACGGGCGTTAAAAAAATGGACGAAAAACGAATGAACTTCGACTGGGAAAATAAGAACAAGCGCACAAAATAACGGCAACGATAAAGAAAATTTTAGAAAACGAATCGAGTTACAGGATGTCTAAAGGCAAATGAAAAAGTTGAATAGGATATTTGAGCTGGTGATGGATACAAAAATTATCAATTGCTAAGAATGTGACAAAACTGCTAATAATAAACAATAATATTAGTATCAATGAATTAATGGTAAACGTATCTCTTTATCACTGCACGCCCATGTCACCCACTTCACCACATTAATCTTACTATCTTTTTATGGCCACTCTATCTCTTTTATGTATATATATTATATATATATGTATATACATATATAATACTTTATACTTTTTTATGTCTCTATATCTATACTAATTTACAAAACTGTAGTGTCTGTTTGTGATTTGCGTTAATTATAATCATTGTATTGGGCTATTTTTATCATACATAAACAGAAAATCTATTTTTTAACATTTTTGTCTATCTGTCTGTTCCGATTTAACTGAAAAACTATTAAAGCAATAATAATGAAATTCGCACAGCTTATACAGCCTATATTATCGGATTCGTTCTAAGTCTCGTTTCACATTGATATCATAAATAGGACTGAAATTATAATAAAGTTTTAAAAACTGCGATATGTCTATCACATTGTTTAAAATTTAACACGTTTTCCGGTTCGAATATACATTCACTACAAACACCCGTCATACAAACCACGTCGGAAGGATATATATATATATATATATATATAGTTAAAAGAAAGAGATAGCGATATTGTGTTAAAAAAATAATTACAGTAACTTCTAGTGTATATATAATATGTATTAAATGTTGATGTATCGAAGACTAGTGAATTTATTAATTATAAACAAAAAAAATCACGTAACGTTTATTGCGTATGTTTGATAATGACGTAACTGTCGAAAAGCTTTGCGTATATATATATATATATATATATATATATATACCGTTTTCAAGATCTTTATTTTCGCATTTGATAATTGCAAACATTCTAAACTAATTGAAACATACGTAATGTCCGTTCAGAATTAATTAAAGTGATTTACGATTACCTGACATGCAGAACTGCGATGATTAAATGCGGAATTTTCATGCGGAGTGCCAGAGGGTTCGGTCGTCGGACCAACACTCTGGATTGTATTATACTCATATACACGTAAACAAATGAAAACCTTTTTTTTTACGCGTTATTATGATGTAGAAATATTGTCGGGTTTGGTGGTGATTTGTGTTCTATCGTTAAATTGAAAAACTCTAGAGGAGCTGATAACGTTAGAGTTATTTGTAGAACTTTGGAAAAACTTTTCCGGCATTGTGGTCTTGAATTTTCACTTGAAAAAAACAACAACGAAATTTTGGTGATTGCCCAAACCGCTGAAATGATTAACGAACCTAACATTCGTAAATTGTTTTGTGATAAACCGATTCCTATTGTAAAGATAAAAATGATTATGAGTAATGATAGATCGTAAGTTAAAATTTCATAGTAAACTACATAACTGATAAACCAAAAGCTAAATCTTTTATACGTTATCGAAAATCCAACCTAACTCGGGTGTTGTAAACTATAATAACGGAGTAATAACGTATCACATTCGAGCAATTTTTAATTACCGCTCAAGCCGATCCTGCAGTGAATAAAATTCTAAAAATTCAGCTGAATCTTAACGTCTCTGTGTATAGAACTTTGTCGACGGCTGCAGCTCTGGTTGTCACCAGGAGTTCTACCGGCTGGCCGTAAGCATGTAGCTGCCTTGTTAGCGGAATATTAAATGTTTAGATTATCACTGAACTACAAATTGGTCAAACAGTTAACATATGCAACATGAAAAACCACACAAGTGTTAAAAAATTCCGAAAACACGTAAACGTAATTATTTTAAATATCTGGCAAGAATGATGGAATAACCAGTGTAGATTATCGTATAAATTATTATGCGGACTTAAACGTAAGACTAAGATTAAATTATTACGAATTAATTTTTACATAAGTCAAATATTGAAATGATAGTTTTGGTAGTTTAAAACTGATCTTGTAGCATCTGTGAAATTCGTCCATTCTATGTGTCCGATACAGTTCGTCATTTTCTATTCGAATGCCCTTACGCCGAGGGAGAATATTTGAAATATAATTTAGACGGTTATCGTATCGACAATTATAATTAACGATTCTATTAAACGCGTCCAGAGCGTTTGTAAATTATTGTAACCCGGCTATGAGGAATTTCAAAATTAATTTAACACGTTAAGAAAATTGTACAATTACCGTGACTAAGGCATTCGACAAAATAATACCAAATAAATCGTATAACGAATGCCACTTCATCGACGCTGATAACAGCATCTTCCTTCTATCGTATCGGCTGATGCGGTAATAGTTGCTGTATAGATTTTTCGTGTCAGTGTTGATGGCATTATTTTACGAGTATAAGTAAAAGTTCTGTCGTATGCGATTCTTGCAAAATTAAGAATAACGTATTTAATAATTTATTTCTTACACGTATTTTAATTGCACGGGATATTTTCGGGCCTCTTTAAATTGATATCCGGGTTTATCCGCTTATATGCAGCCTCCTTTCCTTGTTTTCAGACTGGTTGTAAAAGGCGTATTCCTGTTTATAGAAAGTCGCCGAATTTTACTAAGAATACCGGTTGGCATCTATGTTACTAGATAAAGATAAAAATAGTAACTAACACGACGATGCCCATAGGAAACGCGTTATAAAAACATGCGTGTTGCCAGTTAAACGTGGAAAACGAGAAGAGGACAGGTTAAAAGCATTTTGAAATGTAGTTGGACGGAGAAAACAACGAACCGAGAAGTTTTGAAACGGTGGTCAAATGAAAGACGACAAATGTTGGACCGCGTTTAAAAAACGGAAACTATGTTGCGCATGTGTTACGACATTGAGGATTACTGCGAGATGCAATCGAAGGATACATCCCGGGGGAAAACGAATAGGGGGTAGACCGCAATTAAGCTGGATAGATAACTTGAAGAGGGATTCCGACTCTTCCAGTTATTCGGAAATGAAAAGAATGACCAATAACCGATATGGTTGGAAAAAAATAAGCATAGAGATATGAACCAGTCCGTGGACTGTTGCACCAGATGATGATGATGATGATATATATATATAAAACTATCCGATTACGTTCACTTTTCCGTATTAGTCCTATTGTATAATTCGACTGCGTACAAGGTATGGAATTAGTCACGCAGAAGTTCAATAGTACACCGTGGAGTTCAGGTGAGTTAACAAGCCGCGGATGACAAAAAATATCACGCGATAAGTGGGAGAATTGATATTCGCGGATTTTGCTTTTTTTATTCTCTAAACGCTTTAGGTATTTTATCTATCTCTTTCTAAGGTTATTTCAAAATAGGCGGGCAGCTTTTCCATGTTGTAACAGTTGAATGTAGAATTATTTTTAAAGTTGTTAATATACTTGTCGGTTTGTGGTTAATTTTATATTCGAATTTTTGTTCAATTTTACTTATACAAAATATATTCTTAACTATTGTTTATTACCTGATTCGATGTTTAACCCCCCCCTTAGTGTTTGTTTAATCTAGAAATAATGATACATACGTGTTGCGTCGTTATTTAAATAATTAGACGTTCGGTTTCGAATGTAACCATCTTTTGTTGTCGTTCACGCGGAGTACATAGTTTTGAAAATCCGATACAGCGGAACCAGACCAGAGACCCGGTTCATCGGAGATGATATATCGGTAGTTATCTAAGAACTGGTTTTAGAAGATTAGTCGCGTACAAATAAGAAACATCCAGTTGCCCTTGCTTGAGGGAAATGTTTTCGATCGTATTCTTTCCTGTTTATTTTTATATATACGTGCATACGTATATACATATATATATATATATATATATATATATATATATATATATATATATATATATATATATTGGGTCGTTGATCCTGCTTCTGCATCTCCTGCATGGTTCGAACGTAATTGTACAATTCGAGATGGAACACTTGGATAAAATTATCAGTAAACCCGATCTGCAGTAATTATTATAAAAAATGTGTAATTCCCTTCCGTCGGGTACACTACATTTTTGGGCCACGACCCTTTTTGAACTCCAGCTAGGAGCTGTCGTGTAAATGTCAAAATAAACGATTAGGCGGTTAGGGATAAGATTCTACGGTGGCCTTTTATGATTATTATTATTTCTGGTGATTCGTTCCACCCAAAAGACGTTACTACACGCTGCGTGTGAATGAAAAAAAGCGAAATATATAAAGGACTGATACTAGCGTGTGATGAAAAAATCTATACAAAATGTGATGAAGAGAATATCCCGTTCTTGCCTAAAGAATAACAATAATAATTATAAAGAGAATAACAAATATAATAATAATAATACTTTTTCTGCCATAAGAATAACACGTATATTTAAGTAATAATAATGATAATTCAAATTAAAATTTTAACTAATTTCAAATGTAGGTTTTATTCACAATAAATTATGATAAATAAAATTAAACATCTGCGCGTAATGCGTAAGTGGTAAAATATATAATCCTACCTATTCACGACACAAATACGTCAATTTAACCCTTTCATTGGATATAATGACCTGATATTTAAGTATACTATATTAATATTAATTTTGCAGCGAACATTTTTTCTCGTTTATTATTTGTATACTTCTTGTATTTTCCATTAATTTTAATTTTATTTTATATATTTTGCTTTTCAAAATTAAATTTTATTTTGATGTTACGTCTATTACGTTATTCTAGCCCAGTAAATTGGTAAAAATGTTGCTTTTGATGTACGATTTGGAAATGTCACTCCTCGGCGACATACACTCCCAATGGTCTTGTGATGCTAAGTGTTTCGTAATCAGGAAGTTTATATTAGGTCGCGTACCTAATTTCAGAATTTTAGGATAAAAATTAACAAAGTTCCAATGAAAGGGTTAAATTTTCAATATCGAATTATTTTTCGATATCAACGAAACCGACAACCGAGTACTTCGCACTACAGAAAAAACTGCAGTTTCATGCCGCTTTTCGAAAACTAGCGTAATTTTTCGAATATTTCAGTCTATATTCATCGACGATTTGGAAGAGGAACGTCTACATTGCGGTATACGTTATCTGCCTTTTTTCGTGGTAGGAAGCAATAAACCAACAGAACGTATAAATGATTTTTATATCCCTGAATTGTATAAAGTTGTTGGAAAAATTTCGGTCGATACCTAAATGTACCATCGGCGAAATTATCTGCTGTAGAATCAGCGAGAACACTAATATTTGAATGACAAGTCACCACGGCAATTTGATGAATATCGTCAACGTACAAGTCACTTTCTTTAATTTTGTAACTTCCAAATGTTTCTTTTATATTACATAAATGATATATCGCTTACATGTACTAAGTTTTATTTTTATTCACATTGTTTCTCTACGATTTTCCAACATTGACAAACACGCAAGTTTATATGAGGATTAATAATAAACCGAACAAAATGTAACACAATCACTAAAAGTTTTTTAATCGCGAAGCTTTTCGACAGTTACGTCATTTTCAAGCACGCACCAAAATTATTACATATTTTTTTATATATGAATTACCAGAAATGTTTATATAATGACAACTTAAAATTTGATATACATATTTCATTAGCCAGACATAATTTCAAATTTATATTTATTTACAATAAATTTTATTTATAAAACAGATTTTGAAAAATTCTTCATCAAAATTGTTAAATATCTCCAAACCGGGTCAGGTTCCATTAAATGTTGAATATATTGGAGAGTAGTGATTTTATTAATTAATAATAAACCGAAGTTTTTTAATCGCGAAGCTTTTCGACAGTTACGTCATTTTCAAGCACGCACCAAAATTATGTATATCAAATTTTAGGTTGTCGTTATATAAACATTTCTGGTAATTCATATATAAAAAAAGATGTAATAATTTTGGTGCGTGCTTGAAAACGACGTAACTGTCGAAAAGCTTCGCGATTAAAAAACTTTTAGTGATTGTGTTACATTTTGTTCGGTTTATTATTAATGAATAAAATCACTACTCTCCAATATATTCAACATTATATGAGGATGATAAAAAGCCAATATTTTTCAGCTCTTACAAACCAACTGCTATTAAAAATCAATTAGAAATCGGTGCACATAACGTTTTAAAGTATTATCGCAAATGGCAAAATCGAAATAAATGCATTAAAAGCTGAAGTCATATTTTTCATTCGTCGTCGACCAATTTTGCCATCCGAACAATTATAAATTGGTCGGATATATTTGGGTGTTTTAGCTAACTTTCTCAGCGCATGTAAATTACGCAGCTCTAAATAAAACAGTAACCGCAATTTACTTAATCGTAAATCGTACCGGAACGTTAATAATAAGATCGGCATTTATAAAGAGTTTCCTGTGATAGCTTATGCTTGTCTCGCCTGGTTTTCTATCTCGAAGGCGAGCTTTAATAAATTACAATTAATACAAAATGAGTGGTTAAGATGAGTATTAAGTTCCCCAAGATATGCCAGAATAGTGAGCATTCATGAGATATTAATTTACTTTTTATTCGGGATTTGATTAGTTTTGCTGATGATACGGCATTATTGGCTGAATCTGTAGATCTGCGGCGAATACTAGATACAGTTGCTATTGTAAGCCAGGAAATGGGAATCAATATAAAGATTAAGAAAACAAAATTCATGGTAGCTTCCGGCCAATCAGTTATGGATAAAAAGTTATTTCTCAATTGGAATGAAATTAACGAGTAAATAAATATAAATATTTAGGCAGCCGGATTACAAGAAATAGTGACCCGGGTGTAGGAATACAAGATCGAGTTAAAATGACCGGAGATACGTTCATGAAATTCAAACGCGTTCTTTGTAACTGATAATTAAGCTTAGTTACGTGTGGTCAGTACTTTTGTATGGGTATGGAACTTGGACGCTAAATATGAAGAAGTGCATCTCATCGTTAAAAATGTGGTGTTACAGAAGAATATGGAGAATTCCGTGGACAAGTAAAACAGAGAACGAAGAACTGTTAAAACCGATGGTAACTGGCCAGAAACTAATGACTAATAAAAATACGAAAAATTGCGTTTTTGAGACACCTAATGCGAGGATCGAAATATTACATTTACAATCATTGAAAACACTTTTAATGTAACTATCAATAATGTGGAACTTGAACGTGTTTATGAAATTAAGTATCTCGGGGTGGTTCTTGATTGCAAAGTAACTTGGCATAAACATACCGAGTTCCTTTCTGAAAAATTAAGAAAATTAAATTACCTTTTTTATTATCTGAAGCAATTTTTTTTATCTACACAGTTATTTCGTTTGTATACTTCTTTCTACCAACCAGTTTTGTGCTACGGGCTTATGCATTGGGTTGTAGTTGGAAAGGTATGTATCAATACCATACAATCACTTCAAAACATGTTACTTAAAACCATTGGTAATGGTAAGCAACCTTGTTGGAAAACTCGTCCTCTCACCGTTCGTGAATTATATGAAATACAATTACTTGTTTTCGTGTTTAAAAATTTTAAACTTTTTTCAATTGAGTTGCATGGTGGTAAAACAAGGTTATCCTCACACGAGTTAGCAAAGTTGCCTAAATTTAATAAATTTCATACCGAATCCAAGCGGTTTATATGGGTGCCTCTATGTTTAACTCTTTGCCGCGTCAACTAACAATTGATCTTAAAATTTATAAACGACGGCGTAAGTCGTTAGTTGCATTTGCATTGTGTAAATATGTAACGAGCTTTTCATAATAATAATTGAAGTTGGTAACGGGTTTAAAAGTATTCGGCTGGAATTGTTAGATTGATGATTTTATTTTGTAATTTAATTTTTCTTTATTTGTAAATTAAATTCTATTTCAATTGTTTATCAATATCAATTATTATTTGATTATGAGTTATTTCCTGTTATGCTTTTATGTATACACGATTTATTTAGTATTTATATGTATATTTCTATGTTGTATATTTTATTTTCGCACGTTAGGTACATTCGTGCTGATTTGTAATTATAGTTTAATACTTAGTTTATTTGATTGGCGGTGTCTGGGTGTTTGTGTGTGTATACTTACACGTCTAAATCGATTTCGTTGTTTTAGATGTTTGTATGTACGAATTACAAATGGGAGATGTACTTATCTTCTAGTGTATGTTGACGATATTTTGCAAGTATCTGATAAAACCTTGATTTTTGTACGTTCTAAATGTTTCTTGTATACGGCATAAATGATGTAGTATCGTTTTTCATTTATTTAAATGGCTATACTAATATGAATAATAATGAATTAATATAATTTATTGTCATGTTTTACTTAAGCTCCATTGTTCATTTTTAGATTTATGTATATATCTACAAATAGATGCATTTAATATGATTTTAAATTATCATCGATTTGCTATTATGATTTCTAACCAATTTATTTTCAACGTATTTTAATTTTTTCCCTACTACGTTGCTCGAATATGTAATATCAAATGTTTACGCTGGTTTAATAATTAAATTGATTGTTATATTATTTAAAAAGATGTTTTGAATATCTCCTATCATATCTGTTTTTTTTTTACATAAATGTGCAACTTATGTTATTTTAAGATTTTTGTTTCTCCTATCATGTTTACTTTATTTGAAGGTTTACTAAATGTATAACTTATGGAATTTTATGTAATATATATGCACTGGATTATTGGGGAAATAATTTAAATACATGATAAGAAGAAGATAAAAATTATTTGAGTTTTTAAACATTTAGTGTTATGCTGCATAGGAGTAAAAGTTAACATCGCATCAAAACATGGCGAGAAAAGTTGCATTAATTACGAACATATACTTTCAAAATAAGTATTTTCATATTAATTTCTTAGGTTTTAAAAAACATATTTTAGTTTATATTCCGTAATTTTATTTTCGTTAGAGAAGGATTATAAAAATATAAAAATAGATGGAATACTAATTGTCATTCACATATTCTGCTCAAATAAAGACATATCTATGGTTTGTACGTAAATGGCTGTGCTTTATCTAATTTAATAATTTAATTCCGTTATACAAGTTAATTTTTTATCACTGCTTTCTCGAAATTATTAGACATTTTTGAAAATATCATACCAAATTTAGTACTTTAAATTATATACTTTATAGCTAAAAAAAGACTAGTGATCTGAATATATACTTCTATAATTTCAGCATCTCAGAAACAGTTTTTTTTTTGTACATATTTGTAATATATTGAGTAATTGAAAAAGGTCTAAATGGAATTTACAAATTTCGAAATATTTTATTATCATCGTCTTTATTGATACTTATTAAAAATTTCAACTCAATCGCATTAACCACTCAAATATCAAAAGTTTAGAAATTTACATTTTGCTGTTTGTGTTGGCAAATATAATTATAATTTTATATCTGGGTCACTGTTTCCAATTATTTTTTAATCAATGAAACGATTATTTCGAATAAAATATCTTTAACGGATAAACCGGTTAACAGACAAAATTCCGATGGTGGTCTTTTATATGATTATTATTATTTCTGGTGAACCGTTCCACCCTCAGGATTCAACGTATGTGTGAAAAAAGGTTAACGTACAATACGTTTATTATTATACTCCTATGGACCAGAACAGAATACACGCTGTGTGTGTGAATTGAAAAAAGTGAAATATATAAGGCATTTATGGTACTAGAGAGTGTTGAAAAAATCAATCCCATATATATATAGCAAATAATAATAAAGAGAAAAACAAATATAATAACAATAATAATAGTTTTTCTATTAACACATATAGTAAAGTAATAATAATAATAATATAACAATAATAATAAAGAGAATAACAAACATAATAGTTTTTCTGTGATGAGAAGAACACATATAGTAATGTAATAATAATAATAATAATTCAATTTAAAATTATAATTTATTTTAAATTTAGGTTTTATTCGTAATAAATTATGATAATTAAAATTAAACGCCGATGCGCAATTAAGTAGCGAAATATATACTGCTGCTTATTCACGACACAAATACGTAAATTCGTGTGCACATCACATCAAATATTTTTTACGTTAACTTACTATACAGGTGATAATTATTACACATGTACATTTATAATATTTATATGTGCAATATTTAACGAATAATTCCGAAATTTTTTTGTATATGCATTTATATATGAAAGTATATATATGAGTTTTTAAAAGTTTCTTTACATAATTTTTTCATACCCGTAAAAACAAAATTAATAATTTCGTATATTTAATTCCTATACACGATATGAACGGTCTTCTTGGCAACAACATTTTTCTAAACGAAAAGAAAATATTTAATATTTAGCTATACACACAATAAAGAAAGTTCGAATAGTAAATCAAATTGGGAGACAGAAATGTTAGTCGGAAAAATCGTTCCGAATCCGTCGTATAATCTCTTCTTAAATTTCCGATATCACTTAAATAATAAAATATGTAGGAAATATATATATGTATGTATGTATAGTGGAGACACTAACACAACGAGTGCGTTAAGGAAGATGTTCATTTTAACGAAATAAGGGGCTACCGATTAAGTAAAATTGCCTATCTAACGGACAAGTGGGTCAGTTTTTTTTCGAATTTCGACGACGACTTTATTAATAGGTTTTTCTATTTACATCTAATTAGGTAATAACGATCTTTTCGTATCCCTAAACATAAGCAATTTATAGTTCGAAAACCGATTTTTCTATAGTCGTATATATACATGTATATAACGATATACAGGAATATAATTAACATTGCCTATGCTAAAAGCATTGTAGTATCGGCCGACCAAAAATGGGTCGAAAAATTTTTCAAAATCGAAAATCAAATTTTAAACTCGCGATTTTTCGTTACCAGTTAATTTGGAAAACTTTACGTTATTACATAAATGATAGATCTCCACGTCTACTTTCGTCTAACGTTAACCCGAACCTCCTATCTATCATAAGGGCCCTAAAAACGGTCCAAAACCCCTAAACCCTTATACACCAATTTTCTGTATGAGTATTTGCTATAAAAATACGACAATACCACTGTTAGATGCCTATTTTAATGCCACATAACTTTCGTTTGAACAATTTTTCCAAATTTCAAACCGTTCGAGAACTATTGCGAAAAAATTGAAATTAAAAAAAAATTGTGTCCCCTTTCGAAATTTTCGGGTTCGGTTTGAAATTTTTTTCACGGTTTTTTCGCTTCATACGATAGATTTTATAACAGTCCTGGCAACTCTCGATAAAAAATATATATATAACTCACATTGCCTATGTTAAAAGCATTGTAGAAAGGGTTGACAAAAAAGGCTTCCAGAATTTTTAAAAAACGAAAACGGAATTTTAATTTCGCGATTTCTCGCTACCTGTTAATCTAGATAAAATGTACGTTATTATATTAATGATAGACCTCGACGTCTACTTTCGTCTAACGTTAACCCAACACAACGAGTGCGTTAAGGAAGATGTTCATTTTAACGAAAAGAAAACATATACGCGTCGATGTGATATTCATATATTCGTTTTCCGCGTTAATTTTTTTAGTAAATCGTTCCTGAAAAGGTTAAACGCAATCCATCATATAGCTTTAAGACTATCAACATGTTGCTTTTCAAATTCCAATACCGAGCTTATTATGAGATGCAGTGGAGTGATCAATCGTTTTACGCGGAATTATTTAACCATCTTAGCTTTTGCAAACCTAAAATGTACAAATAAGACGTTTGAAGAGGACGACGAATCATCGAGCTACTACATGATCTCTATTACCAACATTGGTCAGAAGCTCGATCTCTGCTGTACCGCCATGGTCTTACACAATGCAGTGCGACGTACAGTGTTCCGAAAGAACGATCAATACATTCACTAAAAAAACTAAGGTCTTATAATGCCGTAAATAAATAATAATAATAATAATTTTAAATATGCATTACGTGCTAATAATCAGCAGTTTTAAAAATACTCTAATAATAATAATCAAATATAAATGTAGTCAATCTTGCGATATTTTAACAAAAACCAAAAAATGAAGCAAATATAAGTTAAAAATTCCATCTCGTCAAAGACATCGATTCCTTCAAAAACGGTATACCGTCTAATTTACATATATACGTTAGAATTTTATTCATGTTGTGAAATCTTCTTACGTGAGAATAATAATAAGAAATAAGGAATTTAAAAGTTATTTACTTACAAAACAAATATGAAATAGTAACATATAGGTTGATAACTAGAATAATGGCCTGTATATATAGGTGTCCTCCTCTGTTTAAATAATAAAGTTTTGAGAGATACGATCGTGTTGATGTACATGTAAATAATTAAAGTTGACCACAATTATTTAAATAATTCAAATAAATAATGTATCCTAGGAACGTAAAAAATATAATAATAAACGTTTAAATTTTACATTAAAAACTTTAAAAAAAACAACAAAAAACAATTCAATATAAATTAGCGTACCATAATGCGTATATATTTATTTATATATATATATATATATATATATTATAAAGGGAGCATGAAAGGAAGAGGAAAAAGGTAAAAGATTTCATTTTCTATCAAAAACAGCGAACGAGCACACACACACACACACATATAACATGTGAAAAAAAAGGTTGTTTTATCTAAAGGTAGAGCTAGCTGCTAATATATATATATATATATATATATATATATATATATATATATATATATATATATATATATATATATATATATACATGTGGAAAAAAAGGTAGTTTTATCTAAGGGTAGAGCTAGCTAAAAGGAAAAAATATCGTTGGATCGTCCTATCGATCGATGGGTGGTCCGTAGGCAATAAATTACTCAAACTATCGATGTAAGTGTGGTCTTTCGTTCGGACCAATATTGTCCGACAACGATTCCTCCGTCTCGGAATACTGCGGTCAACCGCGAAACCGGGTATATGCGTGGGGAGAATTATTCTTCGAACGAATTTTGATGTTCCCCTAATTCGCTATACGAATTATCGACGTGAGGAATGTCGGCAGATGATCACGCGATGTCGGATTTAAGGCTGTCCGTTCGATATTTTAATTTATTTTTATAATGAATAAAAACAATAATTTTAAATGCGCGTAATGTAACGATTTAATAAAAAATAAACAACAATTCTTTTTTTAATAAAAATTTACGAAGCTTTTCGGCTGTTAAGCCATTATGAAGTGACCGTAAACATGAAATATAAAAATATACAAATATGTACGCAATACAAAATATGAAATGTAAATAATACTAATTTAGATGTATAATTTACAAAATAACAACATGAAAAAAAAAACGCCCATTTATAAAATAATCCGATAGCGAATATTTATTTATTTATTTATCTACAATCGGCATCATTGTTTGTCGCCGATCGCGAATTGTGTTGTTTAACACATTCGCTATCGGTTTATTTTATAAATACCGTTTTATTTCCATTTCATTATTTTGTCAATTGTATATCTAAATTTTGTATTTTTTACGTTCTATATTTTTATACTGTATATATTTATATAATTTTACATTTTATTTTTTGGGTCACTTAATAGTGACTAAACAGTTGAAAAGTTTCGTGATTTTTTTTTTTTAAAAATTCAGTGACTTTAATTCTTTTCGTGTTGTTTATAAATAAAAGCTAGCGACAGAAAAAAAAAACTTTACAGGACAGCGGTATTCATAACGAAATCTTTTGGCTTGTTCACTGATTATCGTGATAATAATTGCCTGATTAAACATTGTACACACACACACACACACATATATATAAATATATATAATTAATGCAGAGAGAATTGCCGAATATTACTTCACCGATATATGGAACAGTTTCTTCCAGTTATCTGTATAAGAATGACGAAATTAATCGTTGCCTTTACGTTACCGAATTCGCAAAAACAGGATCTTCAGATATAATCAATTATATATATACATATATATATATATATATATATATATATATATATATATATATATATATATATATATATATATATAGAGCGATGGCATGAGCGTTGTTAAATACGACTATGCACATTCACGGAGTATAGCTTATA
Organism: Coronaproctus castanopsis; assembly: GCA_032883995.1. Lineage (NCBI taxonomy): Eukaryota > Metazoa > Arthropoda > Insecta > Hemiptera > Monophlebidae > Coronaproctus > Coronaproctus castanopsis. The sequence continues at coordinate 76,813,411 of CM065052.1, read as the reverse complement.
TCAACATTCTGATTTTGGAATAGGAGAGAAATATGGTACACGTCTCTGGCGATTTATACCGGAGGTTCGTTCAATATATTTAAGAAAATTGAAATTTATTTTATCATATCAGTCGCGAGCTATTGTCAGTGATACTGTACCTTTTTAAATAACGAGCAAAATTACCGCGACCTTTACTGCATTAAGAAAAAGTTAATACTAAAGTTTTTAGTATTTAATCGCGCTTAAATATCAAATAATAGAGTCTCAGTACGTCTGCCGGTAGTATCTTATTTATATAAATTTGCCTCAGTACGTCTGCTGGTAGTATCTTATTTATATAAGTTTTTGCCAGATCTGCGTTGTTTCTTTTTTCATTTGAGTTAATATAATTGTCGGTAATTTATTGTTCGGTCCATTAATTCTGTTCCCAATTTTTAGTTTTTTTTTTTTTTTAATTACGTTGATTTGTTTCAAATTTGTTATCTACCGGAGTTATCTTTGTTATTACATGTACAGATCTATAAGAAACAGTTCTGTCTGCTGATATAACGTTTACGAGAATCTTTGTATGGATTTTAATTTTTTGACGTTAGATTTTTTTTCGATTGATCTTTTACTAGTATCATATCCTAATTTATTGCAATGCAATGATCTCAATTTATTATAAAGTTTACTAATTTTGCCGTCTGTATAATAAAATAATAGTAATAATAATTAATAATAACAATAATAATAATAATTATTATTGTTATTATTATTAGATTAATTTAAGTCTACAGATACAAATAATATAATTATATCAACAATAGATTTAGTTCGCAATTTTGACTTTCGGACAGAATTATGGCTATCAGAATCAATGTAGCCCAGTCAGAAGAGGCAAGACTTGCAGTAAAAAAATGAAGAACGGAAAAGCAACGGGTCTCGATGATATTTCGGATGAAATTTGGAAATTAATTTGACAAAAGGGAGCTGAAATTCTACTAATTGTATTCAATCGGATAATAGTAGAGGGCCATATCCCCGAAATCTGGTCCACTAGTTCAACGATCCTTATATGGAAACAGAAAGGGGATGTTATGGATTGCAGCAATTATGGCCCGATTCGCCTACTTTGCACACGCTTAAGATATTTTAACGTATAATTGCCATTTACGGGAAGTCATTCAAGTTACCCAAAACCAATGTGGATTTGTAAAAGGACGTGGGATCCATATTGTGCGTACACTCGTAGTAAAGCACCAGGAAAGGAGAAGTCCAATTCATAGCCTTTATAGGTTTGGAAAAAGCTTATGACAAAGTTGAGAATGAATTAATTTGGAAGGCGTTACGCATGCACAAAGTTCCAGAAGAATACATACAGATAATACGGACATTGTACAAAAAAGTTACCAGGTGCCCGGTAGGAACTTCACCGCTTTTTCAGATTACCGTTGGGGTGCATCAAAGCTCGACTTTATCGCCGCTATTATTCATCCTTTGTATGGACACTTTGATAGAAGATATGCAGACCCCTGTACCACGGAGATTAATATATGCAGATAATGTCCTTCTGGCAGATAAAAGTAGAACTAATTTACAAAAGCGGATGCAGATTTGAAAAAATAGATTAAAGGACAATGAAACTAAATATCAGGAAAACTGAGTACTTGGAATATGGGCAGATGAATCTATAAAAATAGATAATACAGCATTAAGAAGGGCCGTTAAATTCAAATACCTAGGATCAAATATTATCTCAGATGGAAACATACAATGCGATATATACTCCCGTATACAAATAGCGTGGATGAAATGGAAGCAATAAACTGCGGTACTATGCGACCAAAGGGAAGATTTATAAAACAGTTATTAGACCTGCAATGTTATATGTGGCCTGAATGCTGGTCGACAACTGCAAAAATTGAACAAAAGCTCCACGTGGCTGAAATGAAAATGCTACGCTGGTCACTCGGCCACACACGCTTTGAACATTGTCAAATTAATTATAAAAGAAGGCCGAACTATCAACTAAATATTCGTTGAAAAGACGAGAAAATTTTTAAAATATAACCGTTTAAACTAATTAATTATTAAAATTTAAAAGAAAAATAAAATTAAAATTTACAGTCACCAATGTCTAGCGTATTTTGTAGTAGGGGAATAAATGTTCTCTGCAGGTGATGTGATTGTTCGTCTAGGAGGGCCGTGTAGGCGTTTGTTTATTATATAAAGGTTATGCAGATTTTTAATAACTCATTATGGGACGAGTTTTTGGATTGTATAAGTTAAAATTATAATAATAATCACAGCGTTGCGCGCAGGCAGTTTTATTCCTTTTATTTTAATTTTATATACATAATTAAAGAATAAATGTGTTCCATATTATTTGACCATTATGTCATTATTATTATTATTATTAGTAGTAGTACTTTAATTATTTTCTCAAAGATTATTTATCAATTTTTTTAATTTTATTTATTTATTCATTTTTTGATTTTAAATAATTTTTATTTTATACGTCACATTTTTATCACCACTTTTTAAAATGTACGGGTGTATTGTATTGAAATTGAAATAAGTTGGATTGAATTTGATTTGATCATTACTTTTATTGTTATTTATATAATTATTATTATTAATGTTATTATTGTTTTGTGTTTATATTATTATTGTCGTCGTCGTGATCTCGTTGCCTTCGTAAACTGTTATCATAATTTAAATCGTTATTGTGAGAATTATTTTTTATAATGCCGATTATCGATACGATTGTTAATCGACCTCGTAATTTTAACATTGAAGATGTACGTCGTTATTTTTACTTGGCTTATTTATCCGACTATTATTATTATTATTATTACTATTAAATTTTCTATTCTAACCGATTGAGGAGTAATTTTGGAAGAAGACGATACTATCTCCGGCCTAGATTCGATTAATTTCGTTTCGAGGACGACATGTAGCGATAGTTTATTTCGATTACGCGTACGATAACGTCGTTAAATGGGAAGTTCGTAATTTTCATACAATCCAGCAAACGAGATTATCATATACTACGCCACACATCGAACAATTTTAGTATGATAATCTTTTCCGCGATTAAATCGATAACATTTAGACTATAATTAACATCGAACCGTTTACAACGCTTCTATAACGCAAGTAGTTCAGTTTACGTATATAAACATATCACGATACGCTTCTATCAAAATCACTGCTGTATTTAAGCGTTTTCCCTTTTCTTTAATCTATGGCGATCACCGACCTCTTCCATCCATTTTACAACGGCTGATCTTTTTATATCATCCTGCTATCTTGTGTTCCTGTATCCTCCCTTGGTAGCCATTCCGTCATTAGTTTCGTCCACCTGTCATAATTTCTTCTTGCCGCGTGATCTGCCCATTTCCATTTCAACTGTGCTGCACGTTCCGCTATATCCGACAGTTTAGTCCGATGAATCATATATGCATTCTCGCATTTCTGAGACTAACACCATAATTCCGAGCATTGCTCTTTCGTCGGCTCTGTGAGTTAAGACAATTTTCTTAAATATGCACTTCGTAGAACTCTACGTTTCCGCTCCACACGTACCACCGGAAAGACGGACTGATCATGCATTTTTTTTCTTAGGCTAAACCTTTATCCACGAAAAATACGTTCGTCTTTTCACTTCCTTAACCATTTCTTCGTTCTCCGCGGTAATTACTTAACCTATTCCAGTACCTGACCGTCTATTTTTATTTGTAATTTCAGAGTGAATTTGTCCTGATCTTAGTTTTATTGACGTTTATGATTAATTCCGCTTCTTCGTAACTGCTAATTAATATAATGTCGTATCGGCAAATCTCAGGTGATCGGTTTTTTTTTCATCAATATTGATACATTCAGACTCCCAAGCCAAGTTTTTGAACACACGTTCTAAGGATGCTATAAATAACTTGGGAGATGGTCTAACGTGTCTATTTAATGTTATTTTGCTTTATATAAATATATATATATTTGTATTATTTGTATATAAATATATATTTGTATTCTAATGATATATGTGTATAAGTATATATATATTTATATAAGGGCATCGTTAAATATACCTCTAACTCACAATCATTCATCGATATAAAAAGTAATATCGGTTTATTCGGTATAGTACGTCGGAAGGTAATGAAAGTAAAGGAAATTCTACGAATCCGAAAGTCGGTAGAAGATGTCGCTTATACACGATTACCGTCAATTAGAAGATTGAAAGCGAACAGGTTGTACGACGAGTTTCAGGTATGATCGAAACGGTCTACAATTTTCCTACCTATACCGGACGAATTTATTCAAGCTGAAGTCTTGTGAGCAGAACTCGAGAGAATTACCGCTATGCCGTGTCGAGTACACTCTCGATAGAAAAACTTACGCAAAATGTCAGAAATAGGAAGTTTTAATTAGCGATATACGTGATCTGGGCGTCCTTATTCGTAGAGTGAGACAACGAGAGAATGAAAATAAGAGAGAGATAAAATTTTACCCGTCTAACCGTAGCGGATTTTGAGAATTAATAAGGACATCAAATTTACGTGGGTGGGCATAGAGACACAAATAATTTCCGTAATAATAATAATAATCGGGTTAATGTAAATGAAATATTAAAACATTAATATATGTTTCAATTTCTAATAACATAGTTTCAAAGCTGTTGCGTCGTTAAGCGAGAATTTAATGGAAAAAGAAATTTCGTTAAAAAATCATTTAATTACGTAAATCGATACTCTAAATAAATTTCACTAAGACGTTATGAATTAATAGCTGACTTATCGGATGCTAGTCGACTAGCGTTAGTTAAACCAATCGGAGGAACTACACACGCGAAATTCTTCTCTTCTCCATCTGCTCCGTCTCCGTGTACTCCATGTACTCCGTGTAGAATGTTGGCGATTCATAGTCGAAATACGTTTCTATCGGCGAAAGACAAGTTCTCCCCAGGAATAGTGAAATCATCTTGTAATATAACCTCGAAAGTTGCGGAGTTTCCCTCTATCAGTGGCCAAAAACTTTCCCTTTCAGTAACATTTTTAGTATATTGTTACTTGGAACCTGTCGTTAGATAGTGCAATTTTCGTCTTTACGATCGATGCTTCGGCTAGCTTAGGCATTTTTTCCACGATTATTAAACATTTCGGCATTCTCAACATTTTAAATATGCCATATGCTCAGCATGCGTCTCGGTAATAATACATCTGAAACGCGTTCATATTTTATTCGTCTCTATATGCCGAACCATGAAAGTAGAATAGGGAACATGTATCGTCTCAGAATGCTAATTCTTATTCTGGTCCGTGTAGATTGAATTTATTTTCGTATAATATTAAAATAACTATTAATACTAACGGTAATTGCGGTGTTTGTTTTAATATATTAATTATTTATTATCAGAATTTTTACGACAACTACGTTTCTTATAACTGCACATACCTACGCAACAGGTGTATATGCATGCGTACACGCATTTCTACATAACTCATGTAATATATATGTGTTTGTATATATATATATATATATATAATAGAAAATACATTCGAACTTGTGCCTGTTTATCATCTTCGCTTTCAACGTAACCAAATAATGTTGATGATAACGATAGTTACAACACATACATTTGTTTATATATATATATATATATATATATAATTTTACCTTATTATATAATAAACTGTAGTTTTTACGTTAATTTATTTATTCCCACATTTGCACGTTACCCGCATTTTCCTTATTCGCCGGCAGTTCCTGTGTCACGTCATTCTCGTGTACGATGTAGCTGTGAAGAAACTTCCGTCTTTCGGTGTTTTAAATAATTTATTAAATTAACCTCCATAGTTCAGGGGCGACTTATTTTAAGTTTTTAAATATACATATATGTATAATTGTTATATATTTATTTATATATTTATCGTAGATTGTTTATTTGCGCCAGATAATAATATTCCTAAACGTGTTTCGTTCGGAGGTCGTTAATATTTTCATTTATGCGATCATTCTGTATTTACAATTACGATATTCGTTTTACGTTTTCGACGACCAGTTGTTACGACCATTATAAATGTAGCGAAATGTTTTGCGGAGAATTTAAATATTGGAGAGAGAGAGAAAGAGAGAGAATTAATTTAATTTAATTTATTTTAATTTTCTTTTTCAAAAATTATTTTTTATATATGTAATTTTGTAAAAGAAACGAAACCAGCTTGGTGATTTTACCTGCGCGAGATAGGCGGAGATCCACACTATTTAACTACGAAGCTTATAGGAAAGTCGAAGATTAATGAATGGAGAAAGAGAACCGGTTAGATTAGACGATTTAACAAATCTGAAAATATCTGAAAAAATACCTGAGATATCGTATATATAAAGAAATACAAAACGTCCAGTTGAAAGATCTGTACAATAAGGTTAAGTTATCGACCGGACAGTGGCGTAGCCAGGGGGTATTTTTGACGGCCTGAACCCCTCTTCGAATCAATATGACAATAAGAAAATATATATACTGGTTGTTAAATGTCCATTTGCGTTTGTTAAACCTATTTTGTTTTTTTTTTTCATTTATTTTACTTAAATTTCGTTGTTTTTTAAGTAGTTTTGTAATATAGTAGAAGAATTTTGTAGAAAAACGCGAAGAACAGATTTTAAATTTTAAATATAATTATGTATTATTCTTCAAAAAATACAAAATCATTATTTATCGTTTATTTTTTCGCGGAATTTATTGTACTTTGTAACCATCTCCCTCTGTCCTCAATTACATACTATATTAGTGCGTTCCAATGACGTTAAACATATCTGTCGTCTATTGCTTCTAGTAGAATTACATATTCGTCGTCTAATAAGTATAAAAATAACTCCGGTGAGTTGGATTAGGACTTTTTAACCTACTTGAGTTTTGGTTATTTACTTAAAGTTCAATTTAACTCGAGTTTACTGTTATCATTTAGTTTTGTTTGAACCCCCCTCTTCGACCAAGTCTGGCTACGCCACTGGACCGGACACTTGGATACATGCAATCGAATAGTAGTGGATGAACGGGACATTACCGGGACAGAACGGAAGGCTATAGGAGTAGTACGCTTGGTACGTCAACTTCGTCAGCGACAGACGTCGTACCTAGGTTGTGGAAATGAAATATAACGTATAAAAAAGTATTTGAAATCTTTAGAGTTTTATACAAAAAAAACAAAAATTAAACAAACTCGCAAAGATCGCCATAGGCAGTCGTTATGGGATTACTTTATAAATACTATTTTTCAGCTATTTTTGAAAATCGCGTATCTAATTTGATATTTTTTAAGCCTTTATTGTATTTCCTTTTACATTTTTATAAATTGTATATTATTTACATTTCATTTTCATGTTCGCTTCATAATCTTCGTTGCGATTTTATTCATGTAGAAATTTAGTAATTTTTAATTGGTTTTTCGTTATTTATGTGTAAAAGTTATCCAAAATTCCAAACTATTCAAAATATATAACGTTCGAATAAATACCGATTAATATTCGGAATGCGCTAACACGCTTTTCGGCGGGTGTCATATATAAAAAGATACGCTAAAAATAAAGAAATTTCGGAACATATTAAAAAGCTTTCGAAGAACTGTAGCGGATTAAATCCTAAAATACTACCAGCTATTTGGCTATTGTCATTGCGGGCACCATTAAGTTCAGATATGGAGAAACGTATCGACATACTTTTCGATAAAAAATAATATAAATTCAAATCTTCAAATCACGAATTCGGTAATGTAAAATATGGACAACCTTATTTCATTCGTGAAATTAAAACTTTTAAACATGCGACTAGATAAGCATTATATAAATAACCTTCGATCACAGCGGAATAAATATAATGATATAACTAAAGAAATTTTCCCCGGACATTGAAAAAGATTCTAAGCCCACTTTTTTTTTTTTTAACGTGTACAATTTTAATATACAAATATTGCACATTCCGTCAACTGTGTAACATGTAACTTTACTGAAACTGTTAATGACTTTTCGGCTATAATCATAGTAATACCGATTTCAGCGATAATAAAGCAGATCAATCAGTAATTTTTTGAATACTTTCATTATTGCAGAAATAAATCATCGTAAAATAAGTGTGCATAACTATACGGTATAAAAATTAATTTAATGATAGTGTAAGTTTATAAATGTTATGATACAAGTGCATTTGAACTAATGAACTACTAGAGTCCATCCGATTAAGTTCATTAGTCAATCCATTTTACAATTAAAATAAAGTTTTTATATCACTAGGATAAATGTAGATGCGAGTTTTCCGGTATGTTATCTTATTAAATGTTAAGTCTTTATTTACTAATTCGGTACCGCTGATGTCTGTAAATTCAGCGCTGCTACAATCCTGTCAGAATATGCTTCTCACGTTGTCAGTTGTAATATTACACATCTGTTTGAGTATACTAATACTTATATAAGTGTAATCTTTAAATAATCCGTGTCTCCGGTGATGATACATTAAAAATAATTTGGCGTAAATATAACGTTGTTTAGTCGGCTATCTATAGTTGGTAAGAATTGTTTTGCTAAACCGTTATATTCCATTCCATAATGCTCGATATTTTTCGATATCGTAATTATCTCCGGTACTGTTTTAAACTGTTTAGACGTTAAAATGTTTTTATCGTGTAGATTATACGGATGATGATATGTAGCGTCGATAAATTCATGATTTGTATTTACTGTATTCTTTATCACGAAAGGTGTTAATATGTTTCTCTATTTTATGTTTTACCAGCAATGATAATAATCGCTATATAGCTGACGGTTTTACACGACTTGTTTAACTCGATGGCGATAATTCTCTGGAAAGTCTTTAACCTGTTTTGAAACCGTTTAATATTAATCATACATCGTTATAAATTATACCGTCGTACAATTTGATAAAATTACACTTTAATAAAATTACACTTTAATAAAGTATTAATCTTTTCCTGTAATTTTTTAAAATAGACCAAACTGGTTTTCATTAATTATATTTTCGCTTTCCACAGATTCTTTTAGTCTTTTATGTATATATTTCTCATATACTTTGCTTAAGCTGGATAATAACGCCATAGTTCTTTACGATGTAGACAAATTTGGGCTTTCATTCGGTTTCGACGATATAATGGTCGTTGCAAAAAAAAAGTAATAATAATAAAAAATTGTATTTGAAACGAATAAACGTATCAAATTTTACACCTAAAAAAAAAGTGTTTAATTGCATTTTGCGATGTTTAGTCGACCTTAAATGCTAAAACATACAGAAAATTAATAATAATTTACAACGAAATAATAAATACAAATCACCAGAAATATTCGGAATAATACAAACATTGATGATGTAATTGGAAACACATAAAAATTGATTATCAAATAAAATAGGTAAAAGTATTACTTATTTTATGGAGATTTAAGTGAATTTAAATTATATTTTTCGTAGAATATATTATAAAAAGTAAAAAAAATCTTTTAAAAAAGTGCCTTCGAAATGCTCGTTACAACGGTCGGTGGTTTCGATGCAACCTGAAGAAGGCATCGAAAAGCCATATACAGCGTTATATGGTGATTTTGCATATATACTATGGGTGTAGGGTTTACATATGGCTTTATTAGCGAGTGTTGGTTGCGCAATCGTTTTGCAACCAGAACTCTTGAAGTATACACACTTGACGCGCAGAATATGTTCTTCTCGTTATGTTGTTCATAAGACGCGGATACGATTGGAACGAACTGCGACACTTATATTTCATCTCTTTCCGAGATTGGTTTTTCTTCTTCGAATTTCTATCGACGTTTCTTTCTTTTACTACCGTGTACATTTCCGTCTGTGAATTGTTTCATTGCCTCTCTCTCTCTAGTTTATGTTGTTTCTATTATTATTAACCGATGTTAATGTACACGTAGAATTTTTTCCATACTGAAGCTTTATTATTTATACGGTAATCGATCATTTCATTTTCGGAGGACTGTTTCGTGTAAAAAAAAAAAAAAATACTTAACTAAGTTAGAGTTAATCGAATTGCTTCGTTTTAGCATTTTAAAAATTTCTATACTTTTCTAATTATACACATTTTGTACTCGTACACGCGGAAATAAATTTTTAACGTATTTTGGTTGAATGTTACAATTTTTTATCTTGCGATTTATAATATAAATTTGTTTACTTTTTTTTCTGATTACGTTTTTAAAAGTTTCTTACGCTTGTATTTGTCTACTTTGATATTATTAATGTTACTTTGTAATGTTGTACGAAACAAACAGATTTTTGCGTGTACGTTTGGGAGAGGAGGTAATGTAACAACTAGATTTTTTAACCACGAATCGCCACTGATATATTTATATATATATATATATATATATATATATATATATATGTATGTATATACACACGACACCAGCACTTGGTGCATACAAATATATAGATACCAAATATATATGTGTGTATAAAGATTTTTTTTAAGGCGATTCTATATATTTCGTATAACGTACTAATTACAAATGCGTTTTCCAGTTTACTGATGACCTGCTTTTTCGAACGGTACCATTTCGTTTTAATCCGTGTATTACGTTAATCGCGATTATTAATTATTCTCAATTATTATTATACAGCAATTTCGTTGTCGGGTTTAAGGCAGACAGTGAGAGTGAACAAAAATACGACTTAATTAATTAAAAAAACAAAGACAGAAAATACGCCCGTTCGTATTACGATGGCGCTTACGACGATAATTGTCGATTTTAACCATTTTATTTTTTAGTCGCGCGATATCTTCTAAACGGTACCTTTAACCTTTGCCATTACAGTTTGGTTGATATTGAATAAAAATATTTCCATAACGCTTTAAACATCGTTTAGAGTAATCTCCGTAATTGTTTAAATACGCCAAAAATTTGTATATTATGAAGTAGTAATTTTGTATAAAAACTAAAAGGCTAAAATTTAAATCACCGATTTTAATCGCCGTATTAAAGTTAAAATAGAATAAACTTAAACAGCGTGGTATAGTCATTTGAAAATAAATAAATAAGCGACAAACAAAAAAAAGTATTAAAAATCATTTAAATTTTTACCTATAAAAAGAAGACAACAAAAAGCTTCTCGACTATTTACCTTTTCAGTCATACAATATCAAATGTTGACACAAAATGATAGACTTTACGCAAGTGTTTATTATATAATACTGCTTCTTAGGTGAATTATAGATAATTTTCAATGCATTTATATAAAATAAAAATAGTTCAAAAATTGCGACATTTCACGTCAACCATAAAATACATACAATTTTGTCAGTATTACAATTCTATGTAGCATATAGTGGACATCGTAATTGAAAAAGTTAAGCTATTATCGTGTGCAGTGGCGTAAGACAGGGGGTGGTTTTGGGGGGTCAGAACCCCCTTGGAATCAATCTGATAATAAGAAAATATATACTCGTTGTTAAATGCAGTTTTGCATTTGTTAAACCTATTTTTTTTTTCATTTATTTTACTTAAATTTCGTCGTTTTTGAAGTAAATAGTTTTGTAATATAGGAGGTACTAGAAGAATTTTGTAGAAAAACACGAATAATGGCTTTTCTGGGACAGTTTCTCACCTTTGATTTTTATGCATTACTTTATTCATATTTATCTGGTAGAACATTCGTTGTCAGAATTAATGGAGATTTTTCGGAAGAACATAATATTTTATCATCTGTAAGGGTAGTCTACTCGGGCCTCTTTTGTATTCGGTCTACACAGCAGATATGCCGACTAGCAATCAAACCATCTTAGCAACATTCGCCGATGATATTGCTATTCTTGCATCCAATTCAGAAGCAATGTATGCAAACATCGCGGTACAAAACCATCTGAATAGGTTGGTTCAGTGGGCACAAAGTTGGCGTATGTTGTTTAATCCCAGTAAATTCCAGCACGTTATATTTACAAATAAAAAAAATCAAGTGCCCGGCTGTAAGAATTAACAACATACAAATTCCTAAAAGTAATTCAGCACGTTATCTTGGCTTGTACATGGACAAAAGGCTCACATGGCGACCACATGTGGCACACACTAGAAGAACCATTATTACTCGTGTGAAATCACTACGTCCGTTATTGGGACAGAAATCGGTTCTAAATCTAATGACCAAACGGACTATCTATCTTGCAGCAATCGCTCCTATTTGGCGCTATGGAATAGAGTTGTACGGCAGTACTTGCAAGAGTAATCTTAGAAGAATACAGCAACAACAGTCCAAGATACTCCGTACTATTGCGTCTGCTCCATACTATGTTTCTAATTTGACACTGCATAAAGATCTCAAGATTCCATATGTCAACGATATTCATGTCATGCAGTATAAGACGACAAATTTGAAGTCAGTAGCAATCCTAATGTTCGCAGAATGCATTCAGACAGTCTTCCAGACAATCCTCCAAGGCGTCTGCGCAGGAAGTGGTGCCGAGATGCAATTCCAATCACTTAATAAATCGGGTCTTATTCAAAAGACAACACGTTTTTTTTTCATTTTAATTATTGTATTTGACCATTCCTATACTATTCCTACAAATATTTTATTCCCATCAAGTTATTCTTTTCTCTTCCTCATAGTCTAGTGTCTTACTGGAGTCACTAGACTAATATTAATTTCCTACTTACGTGATCACCGTTGTTTGTAGCAATTAATGCTGGTATGATGTTTAAAAAAAAAAAAAAAAAAATTAAATTTAATTAAGTATATTACTGTGTATTATTCCTTCAAAAAATATAAAATCATTATTTATCGTTTATTTTTTCACGGAATTTATTGTACTTTATAACCATCTCCCTGTGCCACCAATAACATACAATTAGCGTGTTCCAGCGACGTTAAACATATCTGTCGTCTATTGCTTCTAATAGAATTACATATTCTCGACGTCTAATAAGTATAAAAATAACTCCGGTGAGTTAGATTGCTTAGGGCTTTAACCTACTTGAGTTTTGGTTATTTACTTAAAGTTCAATTCAACTCGGGTTTACTGATATAATTTAGTTTTCTTTGAACCCCCTCTTCGACCAAGTCTGGCTGTGCCACTGATCGTGTGGACGTGAAAAATAAAATATAGAAATATAATTTATAAAAAAAAAAAAGAAATACGAAAGGAAATAACAAAATTTATATATATATATATTTTTTATTTATTACTGCAAGCTGACCAATATGATCATTTAACAGTATTTGGGAGAAGAGCATAACAAGAAGGTTGTAGTACGCGCTGGTATACACTCGGCCATGTAAAGAAATAATTTAGACGTATGACATTATAAAAAATAGTAAAAAGACAGTATTTACAATATAATCTGCTAGTTGAATGTGATAAAACAAATCAGCAATATGAAATTATACATAAACGATTGAGCTAAATAGCCGAGGGGAAAAAATTCTTTCTAATATAAAAATTGATTAAATTTATAATATACTTTTTAATAATAAATAATTATTGGTTAAAATTTATCATTAAATTTAACAAATTACTTTTATCTCTTTCTTTTATTATTATTTAAAAAGTAGCAAAATGATTTAATAAATTTAATTATAAATAATCTGATATTGAATGTTTAAACAACACAATCGACAAAATAAAATATTTTAACGGTTTTTGATTTATTTTTTAAAAATAAATTATAATATATGGATAAATACCAACAACGAAAAAAGTAATATAGGAAAAAAATATACTTAATTTAAAAAACAACTAACATCTAACGCATCTAGTTTCAGACTGAGATGCCCGTCAACGGGTGTCATAAATTGTGACTTGCAATTATCCGCACTAAATAGTAAAGACTAAGTATATTTTCAATTTTTGAACATTCCTTTTGTTCAGTCTCCACGTTTCAGCACAGTAAATCGCTACAGGCCATACGTAAGATTTAACAAAACATTTATGCAGTTTTGATGGTATATGGTCATAATATGTTCGTTTTTCTTGCCAGGCTTGTCAAGCTAATCTAACTCTTGTATATTTATATACAACAATTTATTTCTTAGGTTCTATTCTTTTAACAGATTTCCTTTCATTTTAATTCTTAATACTTTGGCACCTTATGGACTAAAGAAAGAAATAACTACACAGTAAAAGGATAATAGCTGTTTGGAATAAACGAACGAAAAATGACGGGACCAGTTGACAATATAGTCCATTAGTGGCTAATTCGATATAGTCATAAATATATATACATATATATGTATATATATAAAACGATCACGATACGCATATATGGATCCACTGCTGAATCTAAGCGTTCCCACCATTTTTTTTCATCTATGGTCATCACCGGTCTCTTCTATCCACTTTACACCGGCTGACCTTTTTACATCATCCCGCTATTTTGTGTTCTGCCAACCGCGATTTCTGTATCCTTCTCTTGGTAGCCATTCCATGTTCGTTTCATACACCTATCATCATTTCTTATTGCTAGATGACCTGTCCAGTTGCATTTCAGTTGTGCTGGACGTTCCACTGCATCCAACAGTTTGGTGTGATGACCGTTTTTTTAAGCTATCCACGGCGCGTTCGTCTTTTTACTTCATTTTTTCATTCTCTATCAAAGAGTATATATATATATATATATATATATATATATATATATATATATATATATGTTTATATATCATCATCGTCGTATTGTTCGTTGCCAAACGTCGTGACTAGCTATTGTACGTTTATTTTTACGTACAAAATAATCTAGCGTTCAAGGCACTAGTGGGGTGCCACTGCCTTTTCCGTAATAATTAAGAATTAAATAATGATGACAACTTTCTATGTAGCGTGTTAGTTTCTAACCCCCGACCGTCAAGTTGATAGTCGAGTACTTACGCCACCAGGATAATATATATATATATATATATATATATAATACATAATAATTAGGAACTGTAATAGAAATTAATCATGTTACTTAGTGTAGGTCATATTGCTCATTCCTTTTATATATGTATATATTAAATGAAGAAAGCTGAATTATCTCTTTTATTATCTAAAACAATACTTTTAACTCAATCTTTTAAGACGTATCTAACGTTATATCTTAACGTATGGAATATTGAATTGGGGTGAGATGTCGAGATACTGCATTAAACCGATTGAAATTTGGCATATTATTGGATAACGGAAAGACTCGGTCAGGAGGTACAACCAAGGCGATAGTCCCTCATTATAATAAGACAATAATGAAGTTACAGGAAATTTATGCTGGAGAGCAGCGGAGTCGAACTGCCTAGAGAACTAAAAGCTGACCTAATTAATTACGAAAGAATACTAAGAGAACTATTAACTAAATATCGGTTGCAAAGACGAGAAAAGTGTTAAATGACCATAATTAATTTAATTATGAAAACTAGTAAAAAAAATTGGAAGGAAACTCTTTACATTCGTCAATACTGCAGTATTTTTTAAAGGGCACAAATTCGCATTCTTTAATTCTTCGCGGGTGTTGCGATTAACTATTCATCTAGGAAGGTCATTTTTTTTATATAAATACTATGTGGATTAAGTAATTTCGGACGAATTTTTGGATTGTTATAAGTAAAAATTATAATGATAATCCAGCCATCGCATAATGTTACGCATAGGCGGTTTTTATTTCAATTAAATAAACATAATTAAAGAAGAAATATGTTCCGTATAATTCGAGTTTTATATTTTTTACTTTGTGTTAATTTTTTTTTAAATTTATTATTTTTTATTTTTAAATGTACTAGTATATTATACTGAAGTTGAAATTAATTTGATTTAATTATTAATTATTTTTTTATAATATTAATACTAATATTATTAAACAGTTGTTACTATTATTTTATTTTTAACGTTGCTACACTGAAATAAAAGCCGGCGCGTATTAAGAAGTAAGCGAAATAAAATCAGAAACAACCTAAACTTAATTTTAGAATTCTGTTAAATAATTTTTGAAAATTATAAGATTCGAATATTTTTCATTTTCGCATGGTAACGAAATAGCTTATATTTATGGTACAGTATTAGTTAAACTAATATCTGGTGGTCTTCGGTCAACAAGTAAACAATGTTAATGTCTTATATCTAACGGAAATTCCTGGTGCTTGTAGTGTGCTAACCATGTATCGTTACGGTATGGTATGAAGGGGTTTGCGGTTAATTTAAAAAATATACAGGATGTTTTTCCTTGTTGGGAATAACGAGTTTATGATGGCCGCATTCTTTAAAAAAAATGCGCGAATATTAGGACGCTTTATAGATATATTGTATTTATATAAATATGATAAACACAGACATATATATATATATATATATATATATATATATATATATATATATATAATGAGCGCGCGTCTGTGTGCGTGTTTTTAACTGTTTCATTATCGACTAAAAAATTTGAAATTAATAAATAAACCGGTCGTCTTTTGGATATATTTGTTCGTACCGGTCTGAAAGTTAATCTGCCCTAAAAGTAAAATCAATAATTATTTTCACAATTATTATAATTCCTATTTCTACGTTATCCGTTAGATGCAATCATAATTAATTATATTTAAGGAAAAATATATATTAGTTTTATCGTATAAATCAGCTAGATTTTCTCGTGTTTTTTTTTTCCATATTTTACTTTTTATCTTTAATTCCATGGATCCCGAATTACTGTTTAATATTTTCAATAATTAATGTTGTTTTTTTAATTTATAAAAAAAAAATTATTTGTTATTCAGACTTCGGTAGTCGTTCGATCTTTCGGAGCTATTAAATTTCGGAAATATGGACGTACTAGCGGAACCGTTAATTCAAATTCAGAACATCAGTGAGTTATCTTCGTTATTTATTCCTCGTCCGTCATTTTCTAAATAATATTGTTTCATATTTATTTTTTCGAAATAATTTAATTCGAAATTAGGAATGTCGGAGTGTAGATAAATTACGAAATTGATGGTTTTATTTAATATATATATAATTATTACGGAAGCGGTATATATATTATTTAAATTATTTCCGCAGTATTTAATTAAAGTTATTTAGCCATAGCTAAATAATTATTTCACTATCGCGCTATACGATAATCTTACACTTAATTTAAATACGCCAGATTATTCGGAAACGCATAAAATCGAAATATATTGTTTGTATACATTCTCCTTCATTCCGATATTTCTGACAACTTTATTTGGCACAAATCAAAACACGTGTTGTGTCCGTCTTGCTTGCGGTAAATTCCTTGTGTAGTTTTTTTAAAAAGAGAATCGCCTATAATTCCGCCAGTAAGCACCGTAAATGTCTCTGGGTGAAAACGGAGAAAATTTCACGCGGGTTGCGCATTTGTTTGAATATCCACGATGAGATTCGTCTATGTAAATAATTTCATGTTGACTGTATTTACGAATTAACGTATAACATGCTTCAGATATGGCGATTTACTGCATTGTGAGGGAATGCTAAAAATATTTTAACCTCAATGGAATCAAGTGACGAGAGAGGAACAGATTGACACATTGTTCATAAAACAGAAGTGTGTAATAGGGCGTATTATGATTTATTATTGGGAATGATGTCGACATGGGTAAGGTATTATATGTAGGTGTGCAAGGAAATTAAGTAAAAAATAGTGCTGGTGAAGATAAATATGGGATTCTATTGCGGTAATCGATTGGATGTAGACGTAGGTTCAATGTAACTAAATGTGAATACCGAATGATTAACAGTGTTGAGGGAACGTAAAACTGTTTTCCTTGTCGACGAATGTACAGGGAAACGGTAATCATATTTTGATTTAATAACATCGCGGGACATTTTATCAGCTCCATACAGAAATAAGCGAGGAAATTAAATAACGAATATATCTCCCGTTGGTAGCTTTTGGAAAGACGTGCAATGTAATTAAAAATAAATACATACCGAAGAGAGACTGGACAAGAATGTGTACGAACGATATGCGCCTTGCTTATATATGGAGGGAAACATAAAGTTTTACAACTATGTAGTTAAGAAACCCGCAGTGACGTAGACAGCCGATGTCGGATCGGAAAGTTAATACGTGGATAGGCGAAACACTAAGTAATTGAACTCTTAGTGCAGCTAAATTGGAATTACGAAGAAGCCATCACAGATTAATGAGCGAATGATCGCTAATAAAAATACAAGAACGTCGCGGTAGATCGTTCACATGGTGTCAGAACGATAACAAAGAAATAAGGATAAGAATTTACATTGCAAAAAATGCCTTCAATAACCTAAGTAAAGTGCTCGCTAATCGAAAGATAAATACGTACCTACGAAAAAAAAATAAACATATTAAAACATGCTCGGGAAACGTAGACTCCGATAGAATATCATGGAAAGATTACATAATTAATGAAGAGGTTTTAAGGGAAGTAGGGAAAAATCAGGAAAACACAGTACACTATATTGGAAACAAGAAAACAAAATGTATAGTACATAAAATCCGAGAAGGTGGCAGTTTGCAATAAGGAAAACCAATAAGAGGAATAAGGCGACTGGATCGATAATAACGAATCCACCGTTGTAAAAACTTCAAAGGACTTACTATGGACGCTAGAAACCGACAGATATGAATGGAAGTCGATGTTCGCAATCTCCTATAAGTGTAATCGATCATGATTATTGTTATATATATATATATACATATATAATATATATATATATATATATATATATATATATATATATATATACACGTACATATATACATGTTATCCTTTTTGCGGATTAATATCAAATATAAACGGTTGAAACGATTTTAATCAAACAATAACTTCGTTAACTGACGATACGAACTGTATGTGCGCGAGAATATTGCTAATTAATTAAGTGTATTTAATGTTCACTTATATTGTTTATATTCATGTATACATAAGTATACATGTATATATATATATATAGTATCGGTGAAACTATTCCACCGATAATTTAAAAACGATTTTTTATAATTTAATTTCTCTTTACCGATTATATCGGATATTAATCCAGTTTTGAAATTACCTTTCTTATTTTATTTCGTATAGACTTAATTCGATATTTTTAATTTGTTCGCAGGTGATGACACACCTGAAATATTGAGTCCGTTCCAAAAACTATGTAAGTGATATATTATCGCGTTCGAGAAATATATTAATATAATTAATTCTTTTATTTTTATTATGTAATATAATTGAAATTCTATTCGGATAATTTATCGCCGAAATAAAGACGTACGTATTATTCCGAATAGAACTATCCCATCGGATTTTGAACAATCGTCTGTTGTGAAATTAAAAACAAAACTAATTCAAATCGGGTCACATTAATTACGCGCGATTAAATTTTTAAATTCGCCCTTTTATAATGCGATATATTTTGAAATAAAATCTCGAAACCGTTAAAAAATTTAAAAATCATTTCGAAATCTCGATTTTTTTATTAAAAAAATTAAATTTTAAAGTTTAAAAAAAAATTATTCAAAAAAATCAAAAAATTAACTCCGTGTATTTTTGACGTTTCTTTATTACATAAAAAAATAATTCAAACTACGTTTTAGAATTTCAAATTTATACCGTAAATTCTGTAGACGATCAGCCGAAATTTATCTACTTTGTAAATTTTAACGAATAAGCAGATTTTCAGAACCTATCGAATGAGATGATTAAATTGGCCGAAAAGCGTCACGAAAGTTATTTTATTATTATTATTCAACGAAGCCGAAATTAGAATTATCATCGTTAACCGGCCGGGGGGGAAGAATTGCCTTACGTGAAATTGAAGTAATTGAAGCGGTAAACCGACTCACATATTTAGGCTCTGTAGCGGAAAATAGCGTGGATGTAAAAATGAGAGACAGAGCACAGCTCACAAGAAGCGAACTGAGCCGTTTGAATAGAAGCTGAGGGCCTTCACAGTTTGTAAAGCTGTTAAGGCACGGATATCCGTCGTTTTCAAGGCGACAGAAAACGTATAAAGAAATCTGACGTTACGAATGTTACGTGTAGCACGGACAGTTGAAAGAACCTACGCTTCCGTACTAAACGATATTGGCAATTCGAAGAGATTAAAATCGATCGTACGCAGCAGGATTCCACGATTTTTCGGTCATGTAATCAGAGCCGAAAATAAGATGGGGCTGTTTGTTCAAGGTACAGTGGTTGGTAGAAGAAAGCGAGGTCGTATGTACCTTTACCTAATGATTGGACGCTATTTGCAAGGCAATTAGACGTATATTTCAAGAAGGTACACATATATTGCACGCGACCGTAATTATGGTTTGATCCATGTGATAAATCATGGTCGTAACAACCTTACATTGGATAGCACGACTCACTGATGATGATTGCTATTATTATTACTATTATTATTATACATGTAAAATGAAAAAAGTAACTTCACGTTTTTAGGCAATGACGTAGATGGCTGGTTTCTAATGCAGAGTCCGTGGCCGGTAATAGCCATTGTGATCGCCTATTTGACGTTTGTGCTTAAAATCGGTCCGGAATATATGACGGATAGGAAACCGTTGAATATTAAACCGATAATATTAGTCTATAATTTATATCAAACCATTTACAACGCTTTTATAACGCAAGTCGTAAGTTAATTTACGTTTATAATTATATATATATATATATTTATATAAATATATATTAGCCTATAATGTGTGTATGCATTTTTTTGTGTACTCTCAGTTCAAGGCGTTTATAACGCGAGTAGTTTAGTTTAGGTTACATAATGTAAATGTATATATTTCTATATAAATATATATAGCAGCGGACACGACAGTCGTCCCTACACAAGTCTTACATTCGAAAATTTCTAAATTTTTTGAATAAGTTGTAACAATCTGAACCGTTTTGATGAAAATTTTTATTAAAAAAGTTATTACACGCCGAATTATAGATAAATAGCGTAACATTTTTTACTTTTAATATATATATATTTTTAAATATTTCCAATTTGTAATAATTTAAAACAAAAAACATTTTTAAAGACGTGTCACGAAATCAACTAACTACACAAATAAATTTATAGGTTGGAATGATTATTAATCAATGCACATGTGTACATTTGACGGGAAATCGTGTAAAATACTCACTTTAATATTACACGAAATTCGCAAAACACACTTCAAAGCTCTTCGCACACTAATTAAAACTTAACGTAATATTTACATTAAATGTTGAATATATCAGTGATTTTATTAATTAATAATAAACCGAACAAAATATAACAGCAATGATCACTAAAAGTTTTTAATCGCGAAGTTTTTCGATAGTTACGTCATTTTTAAGCACGCACCAAAATTATTACATCTTTTTTTGATATATAAAAAAAGATGTAATAATTAAAAATATTTAGTGATCATTGCTGTTATATTCGGTTTATTATTATTAATATTTGAAATTAGCGCGCGATTTATTTAAAAAGTATAATACAGCAAAGTAACATAATTTTTCCGGAATCTGATCGTAGCCCCGACAATCCAGACAAACTGAAGTTAAAATAAAATATTTTTGACCACTGCTCGAATTCGATGTAAAATATTCCAAGATTAACGACAATTTATAAATAAACGATTAATTAAATAAACATTTTCCATTGAAAATATAAGCCATTCTCGAATCTGCTGGAACACGCGCAAAAAATTTCATCCCAATCGGTCTAGCCGTTTAGGAGGAGTTTAGTCACATACATACGCGCAGACGAATTATATATATATATAAAGATATATATTATCTGCGCTTTAAATCGTGTTATTCAGTTAATGATCGTTAGCGAGAAAAATAAACGATTGCACGAAAACGAGTTAATAAATGAACGTACCTATGAATGAATGAATGAAATTAATTATTAATGATCATATTTACATTCTGCTGTGGTAGTCGAATTGCTTCTAAAGAATTCTTGCTTATAGATAATATAGCCGTATCATCAGTAAATGGACTAGTGATAGCGCTTTGACAAGTCGGTAAGTCAAACAGGAGGTACAGTACAGAAACCAGAACACTCCTTTGTTGCACGCCTGATTTTATTTCGTGAAGCGATGTAACCCTGCTTCATATCGCACTCGGAAGTATATTTCACAAAGATATGATTAAATATGATTGACAAATGGACTAAGACGTGGCAGATAAGTCTTAATGAAACGAAATCGCATTATATACTGTTTACAAAATGCAAACATAATGCAGAACCAATTACTGTCAAGGGTAAAGAACTGTAATGATTGTGTAAAACACCTAGGAATGAACCTAGATAACGGGCTAACTTTGCAAAGACATAAAGCAAATTAGGATTAAATTTCGTAAATACTACCGGCTTATTGGAAGAAAATCACCGTTAACCGCACTAAATAAATTACTATCGTACAAAACTTTTCTTTAAGCGAGTATGGTCGTACGCTATTCAAAAATTATGGAGTACGCCATCCGATTCAAATATTTCTAAAATTGAAAGGTTCCAATCAAAATCTATACGTATCACACCTTGATATATTATAAATTATGACGTATATAGAGACTTAAAAATAGAGACCTAAAAATAGAAACTGTGAAAAGTGTAAGCGTCTAAGATGGCACTCGAATCTGCTAGCAACAGGCTTAATTAATAATAACCTGCAACACAGACGTAGATTGAAAAGGAAAATACCATTATACATAATGTAACAATTCAGTTTGAGTATCATTGATGAACACCTTACTACTAAATAAATATATACATATATATACATATATATACATATATATATATATATATATATATATATATATATATATATATATATATATATATACTATGTCATACATTATGTTTAATGGTAACTTTATGAGATTACATGAAAAAAAAAATTAGTAATAAATATAATAAGATTGAACAGAATTTAGGAAATAATAATTATTATTACATTTATCGTAGGAATATAAACTACTATACTTTAAGTATGTTAAAAATACAAAAATAACGTACGTCGATGTTAATAAATGTATAATATAAGAATAAAATCGTAATTAAACCCTTCAGTCATGAGGTCCATATATCGTAATGCCGACAAAATTTTTTATTTTCTGATTGACGTGATCAATTCAAAAAATATTTATATAAATATATAGACAATTATCTACAGTTCACCAAGGAAAGAGTATTGTATTAGACACCTGCATAAAATTTATAATTTCGCATCAAAATTTTATAAGGTACACTCTGAAAGGAGCGGTAACTTGTCTGCGATTTTATAATTGTACCGATTTAAAACGTGTCGATAA
The DNA here is from genome assembly GCA_032883995.1 of Coronaproctus castanopsis. Taxonomy (NCBI): domain Eukaryota; kingdom Metazoa; phylum Arthropoda; class Insecta; order Hemiptera; family Monophlebidae; genus Coronaproctus; species Coronaproctus castanopsis. Next base: position 76,790,178 of record CM065052.1, on the reverse strand, counting down.
ATACTGACGTAGAGCGTAGTAGTCGCAGACTGGACATTGAATGAACGTAATTTAACGTAACTATTTATCGACCAGAAACGAGAATTGATTTTATCGATTATATAGCGATTATCGGTATAAGAAAAAAATATCTGCTGCCTCCGAGCGCAAGGAAGAAGTTAAACTCAAGGACAATTTAACCAAATTCGCTAAAACGATTTTTTTAAATTTTTACACGTATATACATATACAAATATACATAATGCTACAAAACGTTGTGGTTTGATGATGGGTGTTGGTAGCGCGGTACATGCGAAAGATACATATATATATATATATACACTATATAATACACTATATAATACACTATATAATATATATACTATATAATATATATAATATATAATATATACTATATAATATATATAATATATAATATATACTATATAATATATATAATATATAATATATATACTATATAATATATATAATATATAATATATACTATATAATATATATAATATATAATATATATACTATATAATATATATACTATATAATATATATACCATATAATATATATACTATATAATATATATACTATAATAATATATATACTATAATAATATATATACTATATAATATATATACTATATAATATATATACTATATAATATATACTATATAATATGTATACTATATAATATATACTATATAATATATATACTATATAATATATATACCATATAATATATATACTATATAATATATATCCGTCTGTTATTTCCGCTCACTCTCTCGCTCGCTTGTTTTGCAGGTTAACTCTCCATATATAATGCGCTAATAGAAGTTTCACTTAAAACGTGTTTAAATATGTGTTAATAGCACATGCGTACATCTATATGCATACATTTATATATTATTTGCAATGTAACACATTTACACGTATTATACGTGATTATGGCAAAGATTAATTTTTATATAATATTTAATATTTTTTCACAGTTATTCACTACGCCGGGAGCGTTAAATTACGTATGGACACACGGATGCCATCCTGTGGATCCGGATATAAATGTTTACCTTAAAGTTGTAAGTTTTTATGTGCATATATATAATATATATATATATATATATATATATATATATATATATATATATATATATATACATTTGGCTACTCGTTGTTTGTGCATGGAATACCATCAACTGTTGATGCGTCCTGAAATAATTAAGTAGTCCGATTTTCATACCGCACTCGTTGCTACATTTAAATGTGTCGGTCTCGCCGAATTTGTAAGCGGTTACGTTTTTCCTTTTTGTTACGGCTCAAGCTTCATTTCTATCCATTCGAATCTACGGCTGGTTTCGTCCAGTTCTTGTAGGATTCATTTCGCAATCGTTTAATATTTGCCCGGAGACATCGTTGTACTGCCGTCGCGAACATTCAATACGACGAGAAAATCTTTTCGGGCACTCCGTTTATTCTAATAACGTACTCGGACTGTCTGAGACAATCATCGTAAGGCAGCGACTATAGAGTTTTGGTAGTTTTCCCGCTGTAAAATGTCGTGTTTTGTCACGCGATTTTGCCAGTGGACACATATCCGCATAGTAGACGTTTCGGTGTATGTTATATTGTTGTCTGAAGCCCAGTTTTCCCCAACAACGAATTATTAATTCTTGATTGGTGGGAGTATGTGTTTATTCTTGACTACTCTTCCGTTTAATATGTTCACAGCAGTCGAAACTTCTTGTATTCTATACCGTTTATCTCCTTATCTTCGCCGGTCTTATTATTTATCGTAGTTCCGAGATATTTAAATCTTTCTACTTGTTGTATCGCAGTGTGATCTATTTTAAACACTAAGCTCGTTCACTGGTTTATTTTCTACTGTGATCTCTTTTAAGGTTAGCCCGAATTTATTTCACATAATTTCTAACATCTGCAATATATTCCGCGTTTCTCGCGAGTTGTGTGTTACGGCTATTCGCGTACTAGAAGTTTTACGAGCACTTAAAAGTTGTGTTAAACCTGTGTGAATATTAAGTAAAAGCGTGTTTATGATTTTTTTTTTAAATAAAGATACTAACTCATTGAAGTTAAATAAGTATCAAATTAGTAAAGTGTAGCTTACTAACGAGATAGCATCCTGTTAGCAAGCTTATGGGTTGAAGTCAGTAGTCCATTGACCATGACTACGAAAATTAGTTTATATTAATATATTTATTTATATAATAGAATTTAATAATTTCGTAATAAATTTGCCGGGTGGTGCCTTTTAAGACGCCTGATGTCTTGACTAGTATCTAGTAAATTGGGAGCTTTCACATTGATGTGTTGGTGTAGCCTTTTCTTGTGCGCTGTAGCGAATTTTCTAATCTCCTCGTTTACAAGCGGGATGTATGAATATCGTCATTTCTCGAATAACGGCATGCATCGACAATTGGTATTATGCTTTGTCTAGCTTGGAGCTTTGCTCTAGAAGATCTGCCGGTACATAACTGCAGACAATAAGTCCATATTGGCTTTATGATCTGCCGATACAGTAGAGACATTTGTACCTTTCGTATAGAGGCGATTTCCGTCCAATAAGCCAGTATAACTGTTGAGTTTTTTCTTTATTTGTTCACATTTTATTATGGAATTTATTTCCCAGGTCAGCCGCTTATCGAGGTCCATACCAAGGTACTTGACTGAGTCTACCTGTGCAACAGGTTTACGTCCTAAGTGCACTTAGTAATGTATATCTATACGTCGGCATGTGAATGTGCGCTGATTTTTCTTTATTGATTTTAACTTTCCAGTTTGATACCCATTCATGGACTCTGTTCAAAGAGGTTTGCAATTAATTTATAGCCTCAAAATATGTCTTCTGTATACAGAAGATACAAAATGGGACCGAGAACGCTTCCCTGCGGTATTCCAGCTTCCATGTTGTAGGATGCAGAAGTAGCATTTTCTTGCTGTACTTTAAATTGTCTGATAAGTAAGACGTGAGTAAACGGCAGATGTTACCTGGCAGAATTTGGCTCAATTTATAGGTCAGTCCTTGGTGCTATTGTCGAAAGCTTGCTACGTCTAAAAAGACGGCCGGGCAATATTTTTTTCCTCGAATGCTCTATTAATTATCATATCGGTATTACGGATGCAACTTGTAAATCTGTCGGTATAGGTTCGTAGAGGTAATGCATATATAAAATTTACGCTTTCTAGTTTAAATATGTCATATGTATGACGAGTTACAAGTTAAACTGCAGGTATCCCGGAGAATGTTATCGATTAATTACTTTAAAAAAAAAAAAAAAAAAAATCCAACGGAATTAAAACGATATATTGCTCAAAACGAAATTTAATAAGTGTGTTGAATAAAATAAGTCGTTTAATCTGAAAAGAAGCTGATTTTAATCGGTCGGCGATAACTCGTTGCCTAAATAAATTAAGAACACGATGGAGACAACCTGACCAGGCAAACTACTAAAGGAATTAAAAGTATCTGTAGGTAAATAAGAAAAAAAACATTAACGACTAAAAATAAACTAAAAAAGAACTTCATAATAATAATAATAATAATAATAAAAATTAAATAGCCGGGAAAATAACGAAATCACCGTTACACAATTTAACCGATTATCATGGCTGCCGCGGTGAATTTAAAACGGATTAATTCGATTTAGAAAAAATGATTATCATCTAATTACTTTGAAACGAAATTTCACGAAACACAATTAAACGATATTAAATATCGTACCTAGTTACGCTTTTACGGACACCAATATTTCGCCAATTCTAAAGCGTTAAGATCAGCCTTCATCAAAAATTTACTAAATTACACCCGAGAGTCTGAAATCCGTTAAGTAATCAGTTTTGTACTTTTCCATCAATTATACACATTCTCTTCCGTTTCATACTACACGTATTGTATAGGGTGGCCCAGAGAAGACGGACGAGATTTCGTTTTTGTCCAGTTTCAGTTATCAGGAAATCCAATAACGAGAAGAAACGAGCATTTTGCGTGAAACGTTATTTTCGGCGTGAATCGATCACGACGATGCAAAGAGAGTTTCCAAAAGAATTCAAAGTCGACTTGTTTTTGTGGCGATAACTGACAAGCGGCGTTTACGAAACACGTCCACAAGATCTGGAAGACCTAAAAACTCGGATTTCTGAAAAAATTTCAAAAATTCAGCGGCCTATGCTCGAAAAAGTTTTCGAAAATGTTGTAAAGACCGAATAAATGTATCATTGCGAATGGCCGTCATCTGAACGATAAATGATTGTAAGCTAATTTTTCGTTTTCTTATTTTAAAATAAAATTTCATTCAAAAATTTTGGTCGAGTAGTTTTCGAGTAGTTATTCAAAAAACAACAAAATTGTCCGTCTTCTGTAGGTCGCCCTATATCTTACGGTACTGATTGAACACTAGCTCACGGAATTTTCTCATTATGCCAGGATTTAATTACTACTTTCCGAGAACGCTTCTCTATGTTTAAACATGTCTTTCTCGATGATCTTTCTGTAATTTTATTCTTCGTTTTTCAACCGTCACTACCGTCCGTTTTATATCGGGATGAGTAATCCGCTTAAAAAGTATACATTTTTGCGCTTTACTTGAGACAATATCGGTAATTATAGCGACATGCAACTCTCTTTTCCGTGTGTAGACTGTACCTAAAACCGAACATGTTGATATACACGAGGCTGAAACAGATATGCACGCTACTTCCGATTTTTCCGAATTTATTAATTCCATCCTTTCGTAAATATTTACTTATTCGCGCACTTCAATTTTTCTAAATTCCTATCGAAAGTTAACTGTATAACAATCAGCCGACGATAGGATCAATCTGGGAATATAATGACTACTGAAAAATCAACCGATCGCAATACAGGAATATCAACTGATAATAGGACCAATCGTAGCCTTGGAAATATAATGACTACAGAAGGATCGACCAATTACCACGCAGTAATATCAGGTGATGTATCAGCTGACGGGTTAGGACCAATCACAGCCTTGGAAATATAAAGTTCCGATTGAGAAGTGCCTATAAAAGGAAATAACTCAAGGGTCTGGTGGTTTAGTTCGTTTGTAATTCCATTCGAAACGTTAAATTCTTTTAATAATCAGGACGTGGTTTTCACCGAAAATAATTCTAGACGGATGGAATAATGTTCCAAGATTGTCCATTCCGAATAAAATATCTGTTTGTCGCATCGCTCTTTTTAAAGATGGACGATAGCATACCCGCGTCATTGCCATTTAACTTATTCTATTCGTATTGACGTAGTTTCTAGCAGCAATAGGGCGAGATCATTCCTATATACGTAAAACGACGTATTGCGTTTCGTTGACCGTTCGTGTATGTGTTAACAGCGAGCCGATAATACGCTTGTGGAACGTCGTTCTTTCCGCTATTTCTATAACTTAATTTTTCTAATTCTATTCGTTCCGAATCGTTCCCACTCGGTTATCTACATTATGGAACATCGTTCTTTCGGTATTCCTGTAGGTTAATTTTTCAGTTACATCGTGGAACATCGTTCTTCCCGATATTTCTATGGGTTAATTTTTTTTTAAATTCTATTCGTTCCGAATCGTTCCCACTCGGTTATTCGGTACAACGTCATTGGCTCTATCTTCAGGTTAACAAAAAGCTATTTATTTCTTCGAACCAATTTTCCCTAGTAAACCAGTTTCCTGATCGGTGATCTTTTATTTAGTTGTTAGCGCGTTTCGTTCTGTGGTTATGATCTTTTTTTAAAACGTCGTGTTCGTAATATACATATTTTTTGGAATTTAAACAAAATCATCATTATTCAATACAATGTTACACATTTGCTTTATATATTCTTGTAATTAAACTTTTTATTATACTAGGAGATATCACTATTTGATAATTAGGACGTCATTTGTTGAAAACAAATAAAATGGATTTGTTTCCTTGTAAAAGGCTGCATTACTTATCCACCTTTCCGGCTACATAACGTTGTAGTAAAGTATAAAGTATCTTTTTCTATATTTATAAATCTTTGTGCTTCATAATGATTTCTTAGGATAAAGTATCCGATATTAGGCCGTTTTCGCGCCTATGTTAAACAAAGTTTATAATACTCATCTACTCCTATACAAATTTTAATATATATACAAATGCTACTCCAATAACAGGACGTATCGAATTTATTTATAATTAATTTTATGACAACCGATTAATAATAATAATAATAGTGAGTTAAAACAGGCAATAAGTCACTTATAGTATTTATTTTAAAAACTTGAAGATGTTGTAACTGATAAAAAGATTCATATTAAATACAATTAACGATTTATAAACTTCATTTTAATTTAACAGAAACCACGGCATACAATATATGTAATATACATCAAATTTGTGTTTTCATTTACAGCTATCTGAATCTGCTTGGTACTTCTTTTTCTCTAAAGTTATGGATCTCCTGGACACGGTAAGTTTATATATATATATATATATATATATATGTATATATATATATATATATATATATATATATACATATATATAATACTGCATATACAGTAACTATTTCAAAATGAATGATAACGATAAAAGATAATTATGACAATAACAATGTACACGCTGCAGTTGCGTTATTTAAATTTTAATTTATTCTTTATGAATGACAATTGAATTTTATATACATTACGATGCTGATATAACACCGCTGTAATAAATTTGGCAACATTAAAATCACGATTCACTAAACAAACGAGCTACTCGCTACGGCCAAGTTGGCAAAACAAACGCGAACGGGACAATGAAACGTTGAAACGAAAACAGTAACATGAGAGTGCGGTTGTGAGAGTTGTGACTCGTACAGAATTGCAGTAACGATGACGGGTACACTCGACTAACTTTTTCTTTAGTGTTTTTTCTCTAGAACAAAAAAAGAATCTCTCCTAGAAAGACCGCGGAGAATCCGCAAAGCGGATAATGCGCCAGTGCATAATCGGGTGTTTACTAATATAGTCGAGCTAATGTCAAAATCGATAATTTGGCTACAATACTTGCGAATTTATTGCAGAGTAATACAGTCGTAGGAAACTTATATAACCTTTTGTAACGCTAAAAGGGCACTCTTGTATTAAGAATCTATTATTTTCTTCTCAATTTACTTATCTTATTTTTTATATTATTTTTATAATGTGGAATGCAGTGATTTTTTTTATCAGATTTTTAATATTTATTTTCATTTTACTTGTAAAATTGTGTTTTTTAAAAAATTTTCGCGTTCGTATATTTTTATATTTTATATTTTACTTTTGGACATCATACATCGCAACACTTAATGAAAAATTTAAAATTCCACCAGTACACAACTTTTACAGAATCCGGAAAATAGTATTGAAGAATAAATTAATATAAAAAAACAAAATTAATAAACAAATTTATCGATATTAAATTTCAACAAATCAAAAAATAGACAGAACAGAAGCAAACAGCATTTTTAGAGCATATTTTCACAATCACCATCGCATATTTTTAAGTAATTATATTTAATTTATATTTTAAAATTATGATGTTTTAAAATGTTTCACTTGATAATGGCGTAAATGCCGAAAATCTTTGTGTTTTCTTTAAGAAAATAAATATTAGTGATTCAACTAATTTTCAATTGATTTTTTATATTAAAAAAAAAAAAATTTACTTATCGTCTAAGGTATATCAGTTTTGGGCTTTAGGTAATTATTAGTTAAAATTTTTATTGTTATCATTTTTGTAATTTACGAAAAATATAGGTTTTTAATCGTTTTCATCTTAAAAAGAAAAACTCGTTCATTTGTACAACAAGACACTAAGACCCATAGCGCGGTGCAATAGTTATCATTAATCATTTCGAACTATCTACGGCTTCAAATAAGGAGGTACAAATAGAAGCGTCTAACGTAGTAATAGGTATGCAAATCGAGGAAACTGTCATGTCATACTGCCGTCTATAAGTTCAAGAACTAGAAAATTACTTCCACGAACTTTGGCCTGTAGATTTCTCGTCGGCTATAAGCGCTTAAAGAATCTAAAAAGTGAGTCGCTTCTTCTATAAATTCTATACAAGGTTCAAACAAATTACACGCAAACTAGGTGAAAATTTAGATAAAACATTAACGTACGATTATATTAAAAGAGACTTAGACAGTAATTAGGGTGTGTGCAGGATGGGATGAAATATCCGGATATTCAAACGGTAATGCGGGCCAAATGTCTAAATTTTAAGCGAAAACGAATGAAAACGAAATTTCGACAATTACGCTTGCCATGCTCAGAAAATCTAGACATCGTAAACGAAATATCCAGAAAATTATTACAAAACCCGAACGCCTATTATACAGTCCGTTCAAAACTCTCGAGAATAAAGACTGTCAACTAATTTCTGAGTCATAGTATGTAACTAATAACATCATAAATATATACTTTAAAATCTAGTTCGTTCAAATATGATAATACGTAAGTAGGCTAGGGCATGAATGATATAATTCATTTGAGACTAATTTCCAAAAAACAATAGCGTCGAAGTAATAAGGCAGGACGTAACGAAGGTAGAGTAGATTTCGTGTAACAATTGTTTATTTTTAAACGAATCTTCGTAATTTCAATAAAAAAAAACTCCGTTCCTCGGGGTGTAGGGAAGCATTGAAACTTTAAGATTCCTAAAAAGACACTTATTTAGTAAACTCACGATTTCGTACAAATTTGATGAAGAAAAAGAACGCTTTGCCCGCTACGCTTAAATCGACGTGGCGATGAGTAAAACGTTTTCATTCTGAAATCTACGTTGCAAATACACCCTTTCTGCAGCGAACATTTGAACGAAATAATAATGGATAGCCATGCGCGCATGCGCAACAGAAAATATGAACAGTTAACAAATTTATTTCATAATTTCCGTACGTGTTTGTACGTATGTATGTAAACTGAATATGCACGTATATGAATACAGCAAGCGGCAAAGATTGGATAAGCCCGAATACACCGTGAGTATAGGCCTGCCTATGTGCCTTCTGACCCACTCACTCGCTCATTTTGTGGACTAATTCGCCATATACAACGCGCCAATAGAATTTTCACTTCAATAGATGTCAATAAACCTGATCAGTTATATAAAAAAATTAATTATAATTTATATTATATATATATATATATTATATAGAGGCGCACCGACGGGAGGGTTACCAGGCTTTGCACCCACCCTAGATACAAATCCATATAAATGTGTATTGCAATCTTAAACTAACGTTTAAATAATCAATATATATATGACTAATTTAGTAATTAAACGCGTATAGAATATTAATTCATTGACTAATTTCTATTGTTTATATATATATATATATATATAAATAAATTTCAGCTTTAATCTGTTCGGATGTTTATTTCGTGCTTGATAGGCAAATCACAAATGATATATAAAATATGAAAAAATAAATTTTTAGGACGGTAAAAAAGTAAAATTAAAAAGAAACAAATTTTCAATTGTAACCGTTACACGTTTATGCGATACCGTATATAATTAAAAACGACAAAAACAAAAATCAACAAAACAAATTGTTACTTTTCGTTCGCGATACTTTTTTAACGTTATTTTCAATAACGATTTATCGCGTAACGCGTTATTTTTCTAATTTTTATTTTTTACAGATATTCTTCGTATTGAGAAAAAAGAATTCGCACGTGACCTTCTTGCACGTTTATCATCACTCTAATATGGTTCTTTCGACTTGGGTATATTTGAAATACATCAAAGGTAACGAAAAAACACCCCTCGATCGTTACCGCCGTTATTTTATTTCATAACCGTTATTTTTTATTCGTTTCGATCGTCTATAATAGTATCTCCAGAACAAAAGGTTCCCTTTTGTTAATATTTGACTATATTGTTTTCAACAATTATCGGAATAACATTTTTAACAAAATTTAATTTTATAATCGTGTGTTTGGTCTGTTTTCTAAAATTGTCCTTACTCAGATTAGCGATTAAAATAAAGTCTAGCACATTTTCATCGTTTAAATCCTTTCACTAATTTTTGACGTGAAATTATAAATAATTTTATTAATGAAGTAATAAAAGGTGCTCAAGTAAAATATGTAGATAACTTTATCTATTCTGATGAGTCGGTCTTTTTCTATGTTAAGATGCACTGTATTCCACGCATGGTATACAAAATAATTTGTAAAGGAGTAATATTTAATGTTTTTTATAAATATTTCATTTTTGTTGGTTTTTTTAATTTATTTATTATTTTTTTAATTTTAATAGCTTTACAGCTTATCCAATGTAATACGTACGAACTAACTTACATTTCTATAAACGTCGACAACTTCTCTAGAAATATTTCTGTGTCTGGAAATAAATACAAATGATCAAAATGAAGAAGGATCAGTATATTGTATGGACGACCGTTATGAGCTGAGTAATTTAAGGTACAGTTCAGAAGGAAATTCGAAGAACACATGAACACGATTTCAAAATACACGTATGGAAAGTGGAGTTTCTCTAGGTTGCATGCCCGTATCGTAACCTGTTGATAAGTACAATAATTCCTCTACGCTTAACGTTTTGTAGAACCGCGGAAATTTGAAAATAATACTGAATGACGGGTGACTGTTGTATATTCTCCACATTATGCTTGTTCCCAAAGATTCCTACATTCCGACTGTATAAAACCTACAATTTCATGCGCAGAAATTAAAGAGAATATAGACGACCTCGCTCTACCTAATGAATCTACATTTTCATTATCGGAGATCCCGGATGATTAATTTTTAATGTGATGCATGAAATCAGTGTATGTGACACCTTCCATTTTCTTTCCATAGCCTATCAAAATGTTTCGTGAGTCGGTGATAATGACATAACTACAATACCTAAATACCGTACTAACACCAGTTTCTGTTGAAATAGAGAAGTTATTGACGCTGTAATACCTGTATATAAATACCACCGCCATACATTTCTGGACACTTGAATTCACCCGCAATAAACAAGTACTCTTTCAATTAATGTTATATAAATATTTATGTTACATACAGCATCGAAAAATGTATTAGCAAGTCAGAATAGAGGAGAGTTTTAGAATACCTTAAGAATAGAATAAATATTGTCTTCTGTTAGTTGTAACTTGGTTGTATGATGAACGCATGAGTGCTTCAGATAATTTCCAAGGAGATATTTTGTATAAACCAAAATAAGTTGTCGATTATGTTAACATTAAAAATTCGTGTACCGCGAGGGATACACTGATTAAAATCGTTTAAATACAATTCTAATTTGTTGGACTTTGTATTGTTCATTTTCTAAAATTCTTTTAGGTGTACATTTGTAAAACGGTTATTTATATGTAATTAAGTGGCTTTTTATTATTATTATTGTTGTCATTACTATTATTATTCTGAAATTAAACCCATATGTAATTGGCTTTATAACTGTTGTGTGGGCTTCGTTACAATAAATAAATAATAGGCTTATGCTTTTCCAATTTAAAAAAAAATTAATTAATAAATAAATTTGAGGTGTTTAACGTCGTTAGGGTTTAACATTTTCTATTTTAATTTATGGAAACATTTTTAACAAAATTACAAGTATTCCAGATAACGGATCTACATATCTGTAGTAATATTTTTAGTATTTCCGAGGATTTAAACTGTGTTAGTAACGATCTTAAACGCTCAATTTATATTATATATATATATATATATATATATATATAATTGATCATTTCACAAACTACACACTAACGATTATGAAATTTGCTACATACACATTATATAGAAAATATATAGTAAGTGACCTGTATAAGAATCATAAATTTTGAAGTTTTGAGTCCCGGTTCCGAATACCCCCTTAAAATTTCGAAAATTTCGATGATTTTTTCGTCTTTATTTTTTCGATATTTATTTAAACGTATTGTATTAACCCTTCGAGCGTTATAAGCTGAGAAAAAATATTTTATACCGTGCAAACGTGTCGGTAATTATAATGAAAAATTTTCCATCTTGATTACCGTTTTGATTTAAGTTTCTTCCGGAAATATGTTAAGAATTATTTCGATAGAAAATTCCAAAATTCATTTCCTAAAATGGTATTCGTAAAAAAAAAAAACTCGAAGTTTTCGGTTGTAACTCCGATAGGTTTAGTTATGTATGTAACTATTTTTAATATAAGCTGACTAGACGGACCATTTTGTTGTTTTTTTAATAACTCAAAAACTACTAGGCCAAAATTTTTGAATGAAATGTTATTTTAAAATAGGAAAACGAAAGATTAGCTAACAATCGTTTGTGGAACACAATATCGTTCACATGATCGTACTTTGTAACGAAACATTCAGTGGGTCTTTAAAAAATTTTCGGAAACTTTTTGGAGCATAGGTCGCTGAATTTTTGAAATTTCTTCAGAAATCCAAGTTTCGTGGATGTGTTTTTTAAATGCGGCTTTTAACCCATGCAAAAATAATCGCGTAACTTTGAATTCTTTTCGAAACTCTCTTTGCACTGTCGTGATCGATTCACGCCGCAAATAATGTTCCACGTAAAACTCGCGCTTTTTCTGGTTATAGGGCGCTATGATAACGGAGACTAGACAATAAACGAATTTATCGGGTGTACACTAAACTTGGAGCACACGTTTAGCGTTGTAACGGTCTTAACGACTATGCTATTTAAAAAACAAAACCGTCCATCTTCTCTGGGTCACCCTATAAAATGTGATTCGTGTCCAAACATATTTTCCGAAAAAACGCGATTTCACAAAAAAAAAAAAACCTTTCCTAGGTACTTGTTAACATTGTAAGTAATTATAATTACTATTACCTTACTTGTTTATTGGAAATTGACAGCCAGTATTATTTTAATTATAGTTTATATACATATATGAAATTATTTTAAATATGTTAGAGCAACTATGTATATATATATATATATATATAAAATCATTGCGTTACCCTATTTTCAATATGGGCTTCGTTATATTTCTATTTGTAAACTACCATTAAATGTTTTCGTTGCGTAGAATAATTGTAATCAAACCGAAATTGAATTATTTTTATTATTATTATCGTACATATTTCGTCAGCTTGCGACAATAAAAATGTATTTGCTTGTTTTATTTACAGGCGAACAGGGAGCCATTATAGGTTCATTAAATTCTTTCGTTCATACAGTTATGTATTCCTATTATTTCCTATCCGCTTTGGGACCGGAAGTTCAGAAATACCTTTGGTGGAAAAAGTACATTACCAGACTGCAAATGGTAAGTCGACTGGCCTTAATTAGGTTTGCTTTCTTCTTCCGTCGTAAAATAAATAAAGCTCAAGTACTGGTTCTATAAATTTTCTAAAAATAGAAATTTACTTTGAATTTTATATCGAACAAATCCAAAAAGTAATTTACAGTTCTATATCTATCTATCTATCTAACTATCTATCTATCTATCTATCTATCTATCTATATATACATATATATATATATATATATATATATATATATGTTTCATACTTTGAACAGTACGGAATGTAACGGTCTTTAAAAAATAAATAGAAAACAACAGTAATTAAAACCACTAAATTGTTTATATGTGAAAACAGCACAAAATCTTGCTGCTTTTGAACCCATTATTAAGTGATCATAAAATAATAAAAATAAAAATATGCATATACGTTTTATGTAGTTTATAAACGAAAACATATTAAACTGTTCACAAATACTTAGTTTTTAGTGTTTCAGTACAGATAATAATTGTAGGTTCCAACATATAGTAGTTGTTGAAAAGTGTCTCAGTCTGGAACTAGACGCGTTAGATGTTCTTTTGAGATGAATATTTTTTTCATATATAATTTTCCTTATTTTTATTATATTTTAATTTATTATTATTTTATTATTTGTTTCAAAATTTGATATATATGGAGCAGTGGCGCACCCAGGATTTGTACCTGGGATGTGTTCAAACATAATACCTCCAAAAAAAAATCATTACAAAAATAAATAGAATATATACAGCCGAATGTGTTTCGATATGCAAAACGAACTATAAACGATTACGAACAACAACGATATAAGTAATAATAACAAAACAAAAATGCACTGGTCGCGACCTGACTCAGATTCGAATGTCAAATGGCCCAACTAACGGCAATTTTTTTCCTTGTGTTGAACAGTCAGCTGGATTTTCAATGTCATTCGCGAACAGAATGTAACGAATATTTTCTAACAGTACTTTTTGTAATCTAGGCTGTTTTGCACCCTCTTCAAGATGAGGTTTTATTAGTGTTAATGTGAGCTCTTCCAAATATTCTCTTCTGTTTCAACTATCATTTTAGCTTGGAAATTGTTTGGAGCTTACAAGTTACGCGGCTTCATAATATGTGTATTTTATACTTTAAAATTAACGCAAATATTATAGTATTCACCTATTATAATGGGGTAACATGTCCTGGTCTAACAAATGAAATTGTCAATATTATATGTCGATTAAATTAAAGAAATTATATACAAAAATTGTCCGTGAAATAACTTAAAATAGTAATAACAAAATACATTCTTGACGTTTATTCGTATCGTAGTTTAATTCGATGATTTATTATCTCTAAAAATAAATTTATGATTTAATCATAAAATGTAAATTTTTCATGTAAATTCTGTAGTAGGCATCTTTCAAAATCGTTTAGTAATATCCTCTATTACACTGTTACACTCATAATTTGACAGTAATTCAAACTTTTGTTACAGTATGTATCATCATAATCCTCCGAAGGGATGTCGTGAATTCACGTTATTGCTTCCGGTACTAATGTACGCTATCTATTACGCTTTTTCCACCAACGATTTCCCTCTTGTTTTCCTTATGGTAATCGCTCCATCTGGTCGTTCTCGAGGTCGTTTTCCGGGCGTCTTTCCCTCTATAATTAATCGCTTTCAGAATTTTCGTTTGGACCTGGGTGGTTAATCTTTTTGTAATTTTTGAGTCTGTTTAATATTGACATATTCGTTTGTTTGGCTGTCCGGGGGTATTCTCAGCATTTGCCGCCAAACCCACATTTCAAAGCTGTCTACGCGTTTTTTATTTGTCTCTTTTAACGTCCAAGTTTCCGGCGCATATATAAATATTAGTTTCATTTTCACTGCATTTGTGATGGATGTATCTTTTTATATTAGAATTTCGTGCTAACTCAATTCTGCGTTTTACTTCATTTGTGGAGCCACCTACGTCTTCTATATCCCAAATATATAAATTTCCGTACCGTTTGATACCAATCTATATGTTTTTCAGCTCCATTTATTGAGTTTTTCGTATCAATTATCGTTAATTTTGTTTTTTCTAGCGGAATTCGATTTGGCTATCGATACGCTATCACCGACGCTTGTAATTTTATATATTAATTATTTATAATTATTATATAAATCATTAATATGTAAATTATTTATAATTAATATCCAAATAATTAATACGGTAAATTATTTATAATTAATACCGTTATCACGCACAATTACCGGACGACGTTTGTTTATATTTGTAACGGGTAATTTAAAATTGAACTAAATTATTATTATTATTATTATTATTATTACTGAGTCATTGTATCGGTTATGTGACATCATTGCGTTAGTTTTTATTCGGATTTACAGAATTCGTCGAACTTTTAACCGGCTTTATAGAGGGTGACCAAAAGAAGACTTATATGGTTTTGTTGTTTTTCGAGTAATTCGAATTTTCGAATGAAACTTTATTTAA
This sequence comes from Coronaproctus castanopsis, assembly GCA_032883995.1. NCBI lineage: Eukaryota > Metazoa > Arthropoda > Insecta > Hemiptera > Monophlebidae > Coronaproctus > Coronaproctus castanopsis. The sequence continues at coordinate 76,774,438 of CM065052.1, read as the reverse complement.
ATATAGTAAAACGAGAGATTAGCTTACTGTCTCATTTGTGTATTTACAAGCATTGGCTAGTGATATATCAAATTTTAAGTTGTTGTTATATAAACATTTCTGATTTTTCATATATAAAAAAAGATGTAATAATTTTAGTTCGCGCTTGAAAATGACGTAACTGTCGAAAAGCTTCGCGATTAAAAACGTTTAGTGATTGTGTTTTATTTTGTTTGGTTTATAATTAATTAATAAAATCACTACTCTCCAATATATTCTACTTTTAATAGAACCTGAACCAGGTTTGGGAGATATGTACCAATTTTGATGAAGAATTTTTCAGAAATCTGTTTTATAAATGAAATTTATTGTAAATTAATCTAAAATTGAAATTATGTTTGGCTAGTGAAATATGTATATCAAATTTTAAGTTGTTGTTATATAAACATTTCTGATTTTTCATATATAAAAAAAGATGTAATAATTTTAGTTCGCGCTTGAAAATGACGTAACTGTCGAAAAGCTTCGCGATTAAAAACGTTTAGTGATTGTGTTTTATTTTGTTTGGTTTATAATTAATTAATAAAATCACTACTCTCCAATATATTCAACTTTTAATAGAACCTGAACCAGGTTTGGGAGAAATTTACCAATTTCGATGAAGAATTTTTCAGAAATCTGTTTTATAAATGAAATTTATTGTAAATTAATCTAAAATTGAAATTATGTTTGGCTAGTGAAATATGTATATCAAATTTTAAGTTGTTGTTATATAAACATTTCTGATTTTTCATATATAAAAAAAAGATGTAATAATTTTAGTTCGCGCTTGAAAATGACGTAACTGTCGAAAAGCTTCGCGATTAAAAACGTTTAGTGATTGTGTTTTATTTTGTTTGGTTTATAATTAATTAATAAAATCACTACTCTCCAATATATTCTACTGATAATATACTTGCCATACACATACACATTACACATAGTAAATTGTATTATGGTGTTATTATTATCATCATGATTATATATTTTTTTAAATACAATACTTATTGTAGTAATTTAAAAGAAAGAAGAACATTTCACCAGACAGTTCTTCTGCACTGTTCTTCACTTCTTGCTGCGTAATCTGTTGTAATGATATTTATTCAGATTGCAGCGGTGCCTTCTGTTTTAGTATTCGAAATATATCGGTTCTCGTGTGACGTTCGAGTCTTTGAACCATCTCCCATAATCCTCTCGCCTATCTTGCAAGTATTTCGTATTTGTTCAAACGCTGAATATTATCGTTCGGTTGAATCTGTTCAATCTTCACGCATTCCGCAACAATCACCGCTTGCTATTTTGAATCTATTCAAGATTCGTGTATTACTTGGGCGTTTTTTTGTGTATCCAAATTACTTCGAATCGTGTTGAAACTCGAAACGAAATTTAAAAATTTAAAATAAACTCGAAATTCTAATTTGAAATATTATTTTAAAATATTAGCGGATCGACTTTCAAATTTTCTTTATATTAATCGTTAGCGTTAATATATATATTTGTATTTTTTTTTCTAGGTGCAATTTATCATCATGATCGGATATATGGCGGCGTTACTAATAGGCCGATGCGACTTACCGATGAGTTTCACTTATTTCGTGATGTTCCAAGCTTTTTCGTTTTTCGTACTGTTCGCGAACTTTTACTTTAAATCGTACATCGTTAAAGATGTCAAATCTTCGACGACGAACGATAGCAGTAGTAGGAGCGATAAGAATACGGCCGATAATAAAGTTGAAGTCAAAAAGGTCAACTAGTCAACGTAATATTCCGATATATTTACTACGATTAAGTTAGCTGAGATGAACAATGAATTATACGTAGACCAAAATTTAAATTATATGTATGTATAAACCTATTTACAAATATGTATAATACACAAACTCGCACATACATACATATACATATCGTATAATGGAGAGACAGAGACAGAGATAGTTTTCATGTAATTAGCTTCGCCATTATTTGAACGTTACCCGGATCTAGCGAATAGATATTTTATTTTAATATTAGTATTCGATTCGAAATAATTAAATAGAGCGTTTACTAGTACGTATTTTATAATAAAACATTTTAAATACGATATAGTTTTTTCTTTCAATAGATTCTCAGAATGATTTTTCTCGCGTATTATCGATAAATATTTTCCGATTATAAATTCTGAATTGAGAAAGAAACTAACTCACTCGTTTGTTATTAGATTTTATTTATTATTCTCGTCTTTCTAAAAATATATAACGACATCTGTCGGACTGGAATTATAAACGCGATTTATTTCGTAAACGAGGTTACCGAGAGAGTTCGCTGTACTTATTTCTCTTCGGATTTATGAATAACCGAAATATTTTATCAACACACACACATGCACACATATGTGTGTATATATATATATATACACGTATATATATTATATACATTATATATATATAATATACATTTTTATATATATATATATATATATAATTTGATCGTAATTGTATCGTTTAAGAGAAATTTATTTCCTAACGTTATTCAGTTGTAAACACGACTGTATATCGGATTATTATTTATTTAAAATTTAAATATATTTAATTATTTATTCTACTATTTATTCGATTCGATTCGATTCGATTCGATCGTTTTTTTTTCTCTTTTTATATTAATGTCGATTTACCCAATTAGTTTTATTGACGTGGACTATTACACTTTCGCGTTTGATAACAATTCTGAAGACAACCGTCATAACTTCTTTTTTCAGTCGTAATTCGACAATTCTGACGTTTGATGTTTTAAGGATAATTCCGTCACATTCAGAGAGATTATCTACGAACTCGCGGATTATCTAACAATGAGTTGACAAAATCTGACTGCAAATTTTCTCTTAAATATATCCGGTTAATTTGCAATTTTATATTTAATGTTATTAGCTGCGTACGCAGATGAGGTGTCCGTTTTCGACGATTAGATTTCGCCTTCTAGAGTCGGAGAAGTTGCAGTCTGACTTGTACGTTTTCTATTATTGGATACACGAGCGGATGTTAAAATAACGTAAAATTCGTTCGCGATACATTCGCAAACAGCCGAGGGTAAAACTGTCCGCCAATTTGACCGGTATTTTACCGCACACTTTAAATGCGGCTGAATCTAAATAGAAACAGCGCGTTACTAAGCAAAGATAAACAATTAGTCAGATTTAATAAAACGGTACGTTACGGCTCCCGAAATACCAAACTATACGATATAAATCATTATTTATATAACGCATAATCCTGTGCGAACACATCATATTGCGGGCTAACGATAGTATAAAAATAATATTACGCTTCCGATCGAAAGTTTTACTAAACCTTTCAGTCATACATTATAAAATCTTAACGTTAAATTAGAAATGTTGTAGGAGTATTTATTATACAATACCGCTTCTTGGGTGAACCTTAGATCATTTTCAATGTATTTATATAAACATTTTCAAAAATTGAAACATTCCACGTATAAAATTTTTTTTGTTAACATTAAAATTTCTCGTGCTATATATAGTGGACATTGCGATCGAAAGGCTTAAAATCACCGCTGAAAACGCATTGGTACATTCGTAGTAATAACATTAATCCGCGACTCGAACGTTCCGAATATAAATATTTAATCTTTTCAGTCACAATGTCCACTATATGGAGTATAACATTTTAATTCTAACAAAAATTATTATACGTGAAATGTCTCAATTTTAAAAATATTTATATAAATACACTGAAAATTATCTACAGTTCATCTGAGATGCTCTATTGTAAAATAAAGACATGTATAAAATGTAATTATTTTGTATCAAAATTTTATAATGTACGACTGAAAGGATTAAAGAGACTAAAAAAAAAAAAAAACATACCGGCGGTGGTCAATTGATTAGATAATATCGAGGATGTTAGTCAACTAATCTTCTTTAATCTAACCTTCAGGTTTTAACTGACCGCTTAAGGGTAATTCGAAGTGTCAGCGATGGATCTTTATCTCAATCGCTTATTGACCATCCAAGCCAAATTGCGTTTATAGTAAAAAAAAGGACACATATATATATATATATAATATATATATATATATATTTTTTCGACATTACGTACGAGTTCGTTTATTGTATTAAACAAACCCGATAACTCGATTAACTTAATCCACTTAAACTATTTGCGTCGAATGAATTTTAAACGATACGAATTTTGCACACACGCTAATACATAAAAATAAATCATCGCAGAAAATATAAATCGCCGAAAAATTAAATCATATATAAAATTTTTATTATTTCATTTTTTTTTTTAAATTATTTATTCATAGAATATTACGGCGTACGCAATAGTAAAACACCAATTACACGTGCACTTACAAAATAATTATAAATGAAGTTATGAACAAAAATAAAACTACACTCGCACAACAAGCTAATCATGATGACATCGTATGTGCTCGGGTAGCTTAGATGTCCACATCCAGATTTCGTAGCCATGTTATCGATGCGTCTGAACTACTCGAATATCCTTCCAACCGTCCTAGGTGCTCTACGGGGGCATACGTTAAGGATGTGACCCTTTGTATGATCTCCTAATTGACAGTCGCATGATGGATCATTTTTAAAACTCCACTTTGCGAGCATATGACTACTGCGCCCATGGGCTGTTCTGACACGATTTAAACGCACCCCGCATTTCCGTTCTAGTTCAAAACCGGGTGGCTTGCAATTCGTTGTGTCTATCATACCGTGTCAGTCTGAGTTATTATGGACACGTTCTTCTTTCCAGGATGCAACTGCGTCAAAACCACTTGCTATGAGTTTTGTGACTAATCTGTGAGCAGGCTTTCTCGATTTTAATCTTTCGGGTCCTTTCAGATCTCGGTGTATTAGTAAATTTACTATCATTTTTGCTAGTTAACCATTCTTTACCCATTGCACTTTTCCTTCCAATATGAGCGTACGCTAGTTAACCATTTCACTGGAGTAGATTTGGTTGCGCCAGAGATTATACGAAGAGCTGCATTTCGATCTATATCAATCCTCCTTGTGTGATTGCCGTTGAACCATACTGGTTGCAGCATATTCAGCAGCTGAGTATATCAGCGCGAGGGCTGAAGTTCTTAGAGTAGACGCTGAAGCACCCCACGTTAGTTTATGAATTATATTCGTCCGTGTTCTGAGTTTGGCGCAGTGTTCTCAAGGTGTTTACGGTAGGTTAGTTGTCGACCTAAAGTTACTCCCAGATACTTCGGGTAATCTTCGTGTAGCTTATGCTCACCGATTGTGATGTTCACTTTCATTCTTGATAACTGATTATTAAGTTGGAAGCATGATACATTTGTTTCGTCTCTGTTTAATGTTAAACGCCATTTGTTAAAATAGTCTGTTAATGATAATAGATCGTCCTGTACGATGTTCTCTGTTGCTTGAGGTTTTGTACTTTGTGTTGCCAGGGCTATATCATCCGCATATATAAATTTGCGAGCTTTCGTTTGCGGTAAGTCAGCAATATATAAATTAAATAATAACGGAGCAAGCACCGATTCTTGTGCTAAACCATTATTTAAAATTCGAGTTCTGCTCTGCTTTCCACTTAGATACCTCATAGGCTGAGGCAATAAAAACATACGATGTTTTTCATCTTTCTTCAATGTGTTTGATCAACGCACCTTCTAAATTTACGGAAACCAGCCTGCTCAATTGGTATTTGTTTATTTATAGTGTCATCTATACCGTTGTACATTAATCTTTGTAATAGTTTGTATGTTATTACTGAAAAATGAAATAGGTCTATAATTTTCAGCATTGTTCGGGTCTTTCCCTGGTTTTAGTATAGCTATTACTTTTGATATTTTGAACAATTTTGGTAATCGACTGGTTTCTAAAATTTGTTCAAATAAATTTAATATCCATTTCCTTGCGTTTTTCGTTAAATGTATTATAAATTCTGGGTACATTTCGTCGGTCCCAGCAGCTTTCCCGAGTTTTAGATTTCTTATAGCCATAGTCAGTTCCGATTCATCAAATGATCTGGTTTTTCTTCTGATAACTGAGGCCTATTATTGCAGATTTATGCAGACTTTTTGGGAACTTTTTAGAGATTGTGCGTGAAATAACAAGGTAATGAACGTAAATCATATTAAAAAATATCGAAAAATAAATTACTAAACTAACAAAAAAAAAAAAAAAACGTTTCCAATCCGATACAGTGTATACAGATATACAAAATTACATATCCGAATACAATAAAAAATAAAAATAAAAATTTATTCTTGCAGTTCAAACTAATTTATGTAATAAATAAACAACAACAAAGGAGTTAAAATTATTCAACTTTTTCGTGAAAAATTGCAATAAGTTTTCCACTATTAAGTCATGAAAATAAAATATAAAAATGTATATAAAATTAATAAAAAATATTAAATGAAAAAAAAATTTAATTTAGATATATAATTTATAAAAATCTACAAATCGAAAAAGCGGCGTTTGTAAAATAATCCGATAATGAACATGTGGTAAATAACGTAATCAACAATGAGCAATATTAAATTTACGCGTAAACGGTAAAATAAATAGTCGGTGAAATAAAAAAAAACCCTGTTCAATATATGAAATTTGCGCAGAGGATTAATACATATACTATAGTTAGTTGATACAAATATGACAGAGATGAAGGCTCACATGTTGCAGCAAATAAACGTGTGTTAACATGGTCTGACCCATGCGAAGGCGAAACAAAATTTATTTTGTATTTCGTTACTGATGGTTGTGGAATTGTTTTCAGAAGACGAAGCGAATTTGATTCCATTGGAATATTGGCCCATCTTTCGATCCACTGCTTTTGATTACTGTACAGGAGGAGCGCTTGAATATTACTAGCAGGTGTTGGAATTTTCGGAACAGGGCCCATGAAGCATTGTCGGCTCACGGGCTGATGTCTAGGTTCGCACGGCCCGGAATCCATGCTATGCATATCTGGTTTTCTCAACCATGACATTCCTCCATGATCAATTTTATGAATTCCTGTTGTTTTTCTGAGTGGCGCTTCGACAGCACCTAGAGAATCTGTGCAGATTAGTAAGTTTGAGTGTCTGGTACCTGGGCACAGTTAATGTTAAAAATATGATGTATCATCATACTGAATGTTGACGGAAGAGGAACATGAACCGTAAAATTTTCATGTACCAAATCGCATCCATAATTATAGTGTTTTTTAGCACCATTGGTGCAGTAAACTGTAAAGTCATTATATTTAGGCAGTAGTTGGTTGAACTTCAACGATAGATTGGAGTTAGGTGTGCTAGTATTCGTTTCTGTAAGCACGTGTCTGTCTGGATATTGGAACACGACGGTGGTACTTTTGATGGTACAGATTTGTAAATTGCTGCAAGTAAATTGAATTTAAATAAAATTGATTTAATTTTGTGATGGATAATAAATTTTGCATGAGGCTGGTTATAAGATGCAGATTCCGTTGGTTCTGTAGGCAAGTCTAGAATCGAGCGTAAACGGACAAAAATTTTTAGTAAAAGATACTGTCTCTGTGTAGATCAGGTGGTAGATCACTTGCTTCGTTGGGCTGGAAGTTACTTACTATTGAATAAAATCAGTCCTAGGACTGCCAAACTTATGATGATGATGATATATATATATATATATAGAAAGCTAAGAAATCTAGTAAATCGAAAAGCAATCAAAGCTAAAGAAGATGTACAATGGATAAATGCAAGGAGATTGATCATAATATAAAAACCGGAAACATGGAAAAAACATAAAAGGAAATAAAATTGCAGTTCAAGCCGAGACGTAAGAATTTATGTACTCTTAAAAGTAACTTTGGAGACATAATAAAAAAAAAAGTACAAACTCGATGAAAAGAGTACGTTGAGAATCTATATGGAGATAAAGAAACAGAGTGGGCAAGAGTAGTCGAAGATGAGTCGACCAGGTCTGAGGACGCATTTGGACCAGGTATTTTGAAAAAAGAATTTGAATTTGAACTAATCAGTCTTAAACCACGAGAAGCTACAGGAGTGGATGGCATTCCTAGTGAGCTCATTAAAATACTAGGAGACACTGTATCAGCTGATAAAGGATATTTATGAATCGGGGATAATCCCTGAGGATTTCCAAATGAATCAGCTGGTTGACATACCAAAAAATAATAATGCCCAAATATGTGAGCAATATCGGACTCTTAGTCTTTTAACTCATACTCAAAAAATTCTAACCAAGATAATATACGAACGAATACACAGAAAAATAGAATAAAACCCAAAAGACCAATTTGGATTTAGAAGAAATAGAGGGATAAGAGAAGCTATTTTGTCACTCGGGCTGTTCATAGAAAAAATTCTGGAAGTGAACAGAACCATGTATTGACGTCGAATGGCTTTTGACAATGTTAATTGGGACACTATGTTTCAATGCCTAAAGGAAATAAATATAGATTTCAGAGATAAAAGAATATTTTTTCAGTTGTATAAAAATCAACAAATCATGATAAATGAAAAAACCAGCTCGAAAGTTAAAAAAGGAGTTTGACAGGGCTGCTGCCTGTCACCTGTGCTGTTTAACGTTTATGTGGAAAAGGCATTGAAGTGCTTTTCAGAAATTGATGACGCAGGAATACAAATAAACGGAGTTAGATATAAAACGATTAGATATGCGGATGATATAGCACTAATTGCGTATAGTGAAGCAAAATTGCAGAAGTCCGTTAATGTTTTAAACAAACTTTCAAATGACAAATACAGAGTGAGTATTAATGAAACTAAAACCAAAGTTTTAAGCTGCGATAAAAAAGGAGATGGACAGACGAGAATATTAGTAAATGGTAAAAGGTTACAGCAAGTGAAGCAATTTGAATATCAGGGCAGTCTAATAACAAATGATGGTAGAATGGAACAGGAAATGGGGAAAAGATTAGGACAAGCAAAGAATGCTTTCAGAAAAAAAAACGAGGCCTCCTATCGTCCAGAAATATATCTTTGGATATTAGAAAACATTTTATGAAGAGTTTCATTTGAAGTATCGCCCTTTATGGATGCGAAACATGGACATTGCTGAAAATGGAAAAGTATAAATTAGAGGCACTTGAAATATGGTGCTGGCGCCCATGTTAAAAATAAAATGGACAGATAAAATATCCAACTGCGAGGTATTGCGCAGAGTAAATGAAAAACGTGAAATTTTAACAACGATATAAATAAGAAGGGATACGGTAATAGGACATATTATACGTCACTCTATATGGATTGCTAACCTGATAGGTGGAAAAATAATCGGGAAAATTCAAATAGGAAGACCGCGAAGGAAGTTTATGGATGACATTAAAAGAAGGAGGCTGTATGCGGGAATTAAAGTACTAGCCACAGCACGTGAATATCTCACTCGTCATGCTATCCACCAACCTCGGGGTTGAGGAGAATAATAATAAGAAGAAATATATATTAAATGCCATTTTAAGAGCATTGGGGTACCTACGAAATTAATAATAATTATAAAAAAAATTAAATTAAAATAAAAATATTCTTATAGTAGTTGAATCTATTGAAAAGTTAAATAAAGTTAAAAATCGATTTATCTGGTAACAATATACATTTGATAAAATGGCTGATTGTCGATATACAGATAGTTTATAATTACGAAATTTCCCGATACGTTAGATATAATAATGATTAGTACAATAACGAGAATAGAATTCAAATGTACGTAGTATCGTCACATACTGGGAAATTTTGAAGATATACGTGTAAAGCAGTCAACCGGGTCGGTTGTTCATATTTGTCGCAACGTAGTTAGATAATCGCTTGTTAGTCGATTTAGACGTTGGAATGACGTTATGCGGTAAAACGAGGCGAGCGTTAGAAAAATAGGCTATGTATATTACAACATATATTTAAAAACAGTTTTTTGATGTTTCCATTGTAAATAGAAAAACTAAAATTTTAAATTTCTAGTCTCGATGTAAATTTAAATAATATCCGTAAAATTTAATTTAATTTAGTCAGTATAACATTCTCGTCAATATTATACAAAGATAAAATTATAAGGATTCTCAATTATTCGGTTAACAATAATATTAAAAAAAATAGTATGGAAATCGGGACGATAGTGGAATTTGGAATTTGATAGCGGTATACCACAGGTAGTACGATATATTTGGTTTACATTTAATACATATACGTATGCTTTGAACCATTATTTTTTATACATAAATTTTATTCGTGTTTTTTCAGTATATGTGTATAAATGTTATATTATTTATTTGTTTGGTGTATTTTTTAAACGTAAACGCAAATTAATATTACTGTACGGCAATTTCATTGGCCGCTTTACATGCGATCGTGAATATCATTAAAACAAAATATAAAAAAAAAAGCTTAATTTAAAATAATAATAATACTCTCCACCTTCTGATTGTTTTGAATTGGATACACACGACGAGACTGAGATCAATGAATTGGATACACACGACGAGACTGAGATCAAAGTACCAAGTAATACTCTACACTCAGTACGTTATAATTTGGTGACCGTGACAAGATCAAAGTTCCATTTAATACTCTATCTACCCTCTCTGATCGTTAATATATGTATATTTGTTATTTAGTTGCGATACATTAGTTTAGTCACATCATTATTTAACTTATATTTAACTTGTACGTCTATGTAAAGCAATATATATATATACAGTGATTATGACTGTGAAATATTATTCTGTATAAAAGAAGTTCTACTAAAAATGATGAGTAATGAACTCGGAGCATTATAATTTTTTTTTTAACACGATGGAGTCTAGAAAACTTATTTATATTTTTGAGCTTTACAATTTAAACATTTTCAAAATTAAACTTTTTTAGGAGAATCTGTTCAATTTCGAATACTCCTGAGAATTGAATTCAAAATGTCTCATTTTCAAAAACACCTCTGCAGGATAAACGTCTCAAAATTATTTATTCATAACGAAATTTTTATGGAAGTGAATAAAATTGAATAGTCTCAATGAGTGATATGTGAATATATAGTTGTATTACAAACATGCATACACATATACATATATAATATATATACAGTGTGTACATATTATTCATTTGTAATGCCTTCAAATTTCACCTTCCAACACCTGCACATCGCTAGAGTAATCTGAAATAAGTTTAAAATTTGCAGGCTTTTATTTTAACGCATCTAACGCCTGCGAATAACCCCTTCCAACACCTGCACATCTTCCAAAGTAATATTCAAAAAATGTATACTTAATATTATTCTAATTTAACGCCTGCAAACTTCAACTACCGACATCTGCACAGCACAAAAGTAATTCCAAGTATGTTTATAATTTGCGGGTGTTTATTTTAACACATTTAACGCCTACAAACAACCACTGACGACACCTGCATATCTTCCAAAATAATATTCAAATAACGTGTATATATGTAATGCCTGCAAATTTCACCTTCCAACACCTGCACACCACTAAAGTAATCCTAGGTATGTTTATAATTTGCGGGCGTTTATTTTAACACATTTAACGCCTGCAGAAAACCCATTCCGACGCCTGCACATCTTCCAAAGTAATATCGAGTATTCTCAAATTTGCAGGCATTAAAAAATGAATATTTTTAACATTTGAAGGTTGAACTGATTTTGTCTGTTATAGTATAATACCGAGAAGTGTATATTACCCGTCAACATCTTACAGACCTCTGACTATATATAAGTAGTATAATTCTGACTATAGTATTACTATTATATAATCGATTGCCGCATTGTAAAATGATCCAGGGACAAAAAGTTGCAAGTCGCAAGTTGCTAGGAGCAGCTTTGCTATCAATGTTAAAATACCATAAAGATTTAAATCGCTTGGAAATAATTGTTTCCTTGCAAAAAATCATCAAAAGCAGCAGAAAAGAAAGGAAACAATGAACAAGACTCCAATAAATTCAACATTTGTATGTATACAAATATATATACATGCATATATATATTGCCCTCAAAGAATTCTTATAGGGCGGTAAATACAGAGCGATTTTACTGCTAAATATGGGGCGATTCTATTCTCAGGTTAGCGATTATTGTCTCACATATGGCGGCAAACCTGCTTTACTGCTAACAGAGCGATTTTACTGCTAAATTACATAGCGGTTTTATTCTCTTCCTTCTCCTATATTTGGCTAAATCGAGCGATTTCATAGTGTCTCGTATTCATGCTAATAATGAGTGATTTTATATCGTCATGGTATTTTAACATTGATGAGTAAGACCAACTTTTTGTCACACAATCGTTTTACAATGTGGCAATAGATTACATAATAGTAATACTATAGTCAGAATTATACTACTTATATATAGTCAGAGGTCTGTAAGATGTTGACGGGTAATATACACTTCTCGGTATTATACTATAACAGACAAAATCAGTTCAACCTTCAAATGTTAAAAATATTCATTTTTTAATGCCTGCAAATTTTGAGAATACTCGATATTACTTTGGAAGATGTGCAGGCGTCGAAATGGGTTTTCTGCAGGCGTTAAATGTGTTAAAATAAACGCCCGCAAATTATAAACATACCTAGGATTACTTTAGTGGTGTGCAGGTGTTGGAAGGTGAAATTTGCAGGCGTTACATATATACACGTTATTTGAATATTATTTTGGAAGATATGCAGGTGTCGTCAGTGGTTGTTTGTAGGCGTTAAATGTGTTAAAATAAACACCCGCAAATTATAAACATACTTGGAATTACTTTTGTGCTGTGCAGATGTCGGTAGTTGAAGTTTGCAGGCGTTAAATTAGAATAATATTAAGTATACATTTTTTGAATATTACTTTGGAAGATGTGCAGGTGTTGGAAGGGGTTATTCGCAGGCGTTAGATGCGTTAAAATAAAAGCCTGCAAATTTTAAACTTATTTCAGATTACTCTAGCGATGTGCAGGTGTTGGAAGGTGAAATTTGAAGGCATTACAAATGAATAATATGTACACACTGTATATATATTATATATGTATATGTAATGCATGTTTGTAATACAACTATATATTCACATATCACTCATTGAGACTATTCAATTTTATTCACTTCCATAAAAATTTCGTCATGAATAAATAATTTTGAGGCGTTTATCCTGCAGAGGTGTTTTTGAAAATGAGACATTTTGAATTCAATTCTCAGGAGTATTCGAAATTGAACAGATTCTCCTAAAAAAGTTTAATTTTGAAAATGTTTAAATTGTAAAGCTCAAAAATATAAATAAGTTTCCTAGACTCCATCGTGTTAAAAAAAAAATTATAATGCTCCGAGTTCATTACTCATCACTTTTAGTAGAACTTCTTTTATATAGAATAATATTTCACAGTCATAATCACTGTATATATATATATATTCTCGTTTTGTTATCTGATGCAGATGTCATGACCTTATTTGATGCAAGTTACAAGACGTTGCCATTTATATTGATTCTTCACTAGATTCATGATTTGCTGTATGTCTGATCTGCATAACCTTGTGGTCTGATCAATGTAAATGCTCATCGGTCTATCTTGTCTCCTTTCTCCATTAACCTTTCCTTGCAGAATTGTTTTCTCCATCCCATTTGCTTGTATTACATGACCAAGGAAGCCTAGCATGTGTCTTTCAATGGATCTAATTGCTCAGTAGGTTCAATTTTCAGTTCTTTTAAATCATTTGTTCTGTGCGCCATCCACTTAAAATTTTTCTGTATCACTTCATTTCAAAAGCTTCCAGCTTCTTCCTCATCGGTTTTTTAATCGTCCAGGTTTCTAAGCCATATGTCGCTATGGAGAAAATTAACACTTTAAAGAGTAACAGTTTTGTTGTTTTAGAGGTCTTATGATTTTTCCATATACAATTGAGTTTACCAATCCCGACGTTTGCAAGAGCTAACCGCCTCCTTATTTCTTCTTCTGATCCATCATTTTCGGATATGCATGCACCCAAATAAATTAATTTATCTTTAATTTCAATATCTCGCAGCAGAGTCAGTGTTTGTTGTATTCTGTTTTCTTTGTCAATTATGAGCATTGAACATTTTTATTTATTCAGTATTAAGCCTACTTGATTACTGACCACATCTATTCTTCATAGTAATTCAAACATTTCTTGCTTTGTGCTGGCCAGTAATACAGCGTCGTCTGTAAATCTAATATTTGTAATTTATTTCTCTCGGACAGATATTTCTCTTTGCTATCCTTCCATTGTTTTTCTTACAATCCGTTCCCCATAGATGTTGATTACAATCGGTGAAATACAGCAATCTTGTTGTACTCTCCCTTTCTTGCTGAAAACTCTTTCGATTTTTCGTTTTCCAGTTTACTGAAACCTTTGTTATTTAAGTACAATTATTGAATTAAATAAATTAGATGCTTCAGTATTCCCATTTCTAGTAATATTTGTCACATTTTTGTCCACTTGATGTCAAAAGCTTTCTGGTTATCTAAAAAAAAAAGCAGTCCCGGAATGTTATATTCGTTGCATTTTTCTATTATTTTTCTTATATTTAATAGCTGTTCACATGTGCGTCTACCTGGTACAAACTCAGCTTGTTCTTTCGAAATTTGTGGTAGCAGATAGTATTTAAGCCGGTTTTGTAATACATATAGTAGTATTTTACTGGTATGAATAATCAATGATATTGTGCGGTAGTTTCCACAATCTTCTGTAGGGCCCTTTTTGTGTAGTGGTACGTATACTAATTTTGTCCACTCTTCTGGGCAGCTGCCAGTTTCCCATATTTTTTGACAAATCATATGCAATACCATTATTCCTGATTCTTCCGTTGCTTTCAGCATTTCTTCAGCTCTACCATTCCTACCATCTTTCGATCTTTTAGTTTCTTTAATGCGACTTCTATTTCAGCTTTCATAACTGGCGGTTCAAGCTCAAAGTCCTGCATTAACACTGATATTTCATTGTTGTACATAAGGTTTTGATAATACTGGCGCCATCTGTCTGCTATTTCTGACTTTACAGTTAATTTCGTTCCATTTTGATCTTTTATTGTCAACGTTCTTGTTTTGAAAGTATTACTTAACCTGTTATATATATCATAAGGTTCATTTTTTTGTGAGTGTTGTTCTATTTCTTCACAAATTCCTATTATGTAATTGTCCCTATCACTTTGTATTTCCTTATTTATTAGTTTATTAAGATCCTCATAATCATTTGAATCTGTTATGTTATTAGTTTCCCCGTTTTTTATTTGATTCCTCTCATTAACTAGTTTGAATGTTGCCTCGGAGATCCACGGCTTCTTTTTTGTTTGTGCTTCACTGTGGATTTTCTTGACAGTTTCATGAATCACTGATATCCTCTCCATAATTCATCGGCCGTTATATTATTATTTTCGTACATGCGAGGAGTTTCGTTTAGTTTAGTCTTTAATTGCTGACTGTTTTTTATTTTATTGAAGCCTGAGACATACCTCAATTACTAAAGCCTTGTGGTCACTGCCACAATCTAATCCTGGGCATGTCTTCACATCTTTTATCGAAGATCTCCACCTTGTTCGCATAAGTACATAATCTATTTGGTTTCTGGTTTGTCCATTTGGTGAAATCCAGTCTTCGCTTGTGATGGTTGAAATTTGAATTCATTACAAATAGGTTGTTTTCTGAACAAAAATCCATTAGCATTTCCTCTTTTTGTTCCTATCTCCTAAGCCATATTTTCCGACAGTAGATCTTAGGTGATTATCGTTTTTGGTGGTTCGTATTTTTGCGTTAGTCACCTATTACTAGTAATATTTCTCTGTTGGGAACTTTTTTTACCGCCGTGCGTAGCTCATCATAAAACTCTTCCATTTCTTCATCCGACCCGAGTTGTTGGTGCGTATATTTGAATAATACTTATATTCACTAGCTTCCCATTTATTTACACTGATATAATACGATCGCTTATTATTTCATATCCTAGTAATCCCGATGATATCGCTGAATTTATTATTATCGCTACTCCGTTTACTGAATTCGTTTTCATTGCTTGAACATACTATCAAGTTACCGCTGGTTGATACAAAATGTCCACTCTGTTTCCAGTGCGTCTCGGCTACACCAACTATCGTTATTTCTTTAGTAATATTCTCTACTACACCAAGTTTGCCTTGATGGTTAAGTCCTCTTATATTTCATGTAGCTATTTTTGTTATGATTTTACATTTATCCTTCAATTTTCATAGAGAACACGGTTCTTAAATTCCTTACGGCCAGCCGCCCATTTTATACACACGGTCCCGGTACCGTAGCGCCGATCGCCAATCGGTTCGCTATAGCAAAACACTTACTACTACAACAAAATCGTATATAATCACTTTGTTTATTATTAGGAGCCATTTTCTCGATCAATAATCGTTATTTATACCGTAAATAGTCGTTTGAAAACGCCCGAAACAATTGAGTCGTTTAAAATAGTCGTTTCCCGAATAAAATTAAGTCGGTTTAAAATAGTCGTTTAAAAACGGCCGAAAAATTGATGGTTATGCAAAAGTAATTATCGTAATATCGATAAAGCGTTTAATTCTTCTATCGCTCGACCT
The DNA here is from genome assembly GCA_032883995.1 of Coronaproctus castanopsis. Classification (NCBI taxonomy): domain Eukaryota; kingdom Metazoa; phylum Arthropoda; class Insecta; order Hemiptera; family Monophlebidae; genus Coronaproctus; species Coronaproctus castanopsis. Next base: position 76,757,889 of record CM065052.1, on the reverse strand, counting down.
ATATATACTATTCCTTAATGTTACTTGTATCGTATAAACATTTTAAAAATAGATGACCGCATATAACTTGATCCATATTTCGATTTACTTCGTAATTGTAAAATCCCGCGCAATTAAGGCCCCAATACCTTAGTAATTCGTACGGTGGCATTACCACGAAAGAATCGTAATAATTTACAACATTTCCTATTTTTCTATAACATACCCAGTGAGTTCCGGGACCATCGTAGTTATGTAAATTAATTATGGCCGTCTCTACGTCTAACGGGTTTTTCGGTAATTTATCTCTTATAAAAGTACCTCTAAAGTGCGAAATATGTTGGGCGTATTTCGTCAATTCTACATTACTCAACGGTTTAATCGGGATGTTTTTTTATATACTCTCAGTAAAGTCCGTTACCTTCTTTAGGTTTTTTATTTACGTATATTCCTTTACCGTTTTTAGGTTTTTTATTGACGTATAATCCTTCACTTTCCATCGCTTTATTATGACATATTCGTTCTTCTATTAACTTATTGTTTTCTTTCTTATTATTATACGTGTTTATAGCGTTGGTTATTAACGATCCTACAGCAGCTACAGCCGGTGCAGCGGCGAGCAAAGCCGGTAAGAAACCACCTACTTTTACATGTTCAAGTTGTTTAACCGATAATTTTATAGGTAAATCTTTTTTAATCCTTTTAATTTGATATTCGGTTAACGGTAAAGAATCTTTATTTCTCGTTTTATTTATTTTTAAAATCACGGGTTTATCGGTTTTCGCAATAAGTTTCTCTTGTTCCGTGCTTATGTTAACCGGATGTTTGATGTCACCAGCACCGACAACTCTTTTGGCTTTCATAGCGTTTGTTACAAGCCACGTATTAGCTTTTTAGGCTAAATTCGAATTTTTAGCGAGTACACGTTTCCACGGTTCATTTTCCAGTTGTAGATCCGCTTTATGTCTGTCGTCCACATTTTTAGACTTGGAATACGCTATATCGCGATACTTGACCGCTTTGTCTAATTTATTTTTAGGTTTGACTTTTTTTTTTCTACTTTCAAATCAAGATTAGTACCAGGACCGGCGTATTAAAAACCGCCCGGTAAATGAGCCTCGAAAGGTAATTTGTCGATTATATCGTTAATCAGTCCGCTACCTTTTTTTTTAGCATTTGCAAGATTTTTTTCTCGTCTTTTTTTTTTGTAATCCATCCTCTTCTTTAAATTCTTGTAAAATGTTTATAATTTCGTTAATTATTAAAGGGTTATTATTACCGGCTTTTACTTCACCATATAATACACACAATCTAACAATTCGTCGATATTGTTCCAGTTTACGTATTCTTTATAATCCTGCACCAGTTTTTTCGAAGTTTTTAAAAAATATTATGTTTAATTTAAATCAGCTTAATTATGACTTTATATTTATGTCCTATACCACTTTTCAAGCGCGGATTATTCGGTTCATTTTTTTGTTTATACGAACTAGTTTTTAACAAAAGTTCTTCGTATACTTTCAAGTCTTTTTCGTTGTAATTTTTAGGTTTTTCCAATGTTAATAACTCCCATAATCCTCGCGAACCTTCGTACCAGTAGTCGGTATTTAGTAACTTTATATTATTGTTCTCTATAATTATCAGTGAATTACCCATGTACATTATACCAAAAGTGGAATCTGTCTTTACATTTTTCGACAAATACTTTTTCATGTATTTGGAGGCTATCGGACCTAATGTTTGTACAAATTCCTGCGGTATTTCGATATAGGGTTCTATAGCTGACGCTGTTGTAGGCATATTTTTGGTATTTCACGAGGTTCTATACTTTTTTCGAACGAACCGACAGCTAATGGAGCGATAGATTTATCTCGGGTTATTATGGATGGTAATGTATTGACTAGTTGAGTATGTATCGCTCTTAGATGTTTAACAATGTTTTTGTACTCCTCCTTGACTTTTATTTGTTTCCTGATTTCTCCTGTACGGAGTTGTTCGTATTTCTCTTTTAACATTTTTCCAACGGTTACGTAATCGTCTATTTTAATAATTTATTTTTACACGGAGCCAATTTATACCAGTATTAGCTCGTATTCGATAATAGCGGTTATCAAAGTCGTTTTTATTACTCGTTTATAAATGTTTACTATAGTTTTTGTATTTTTATTCGAGATTCGATGATACTTTATTTTCGAGTTTTAAAAATCCCTGATTGGAAAACATGGTTATACGGGCTTAAATATTAGTATTATACTTATGATCTCTAAAATCGACTAATTTTTCATTTTGATCAACTATCTTAACGGATATGTAATTTATTTCATCCGTATTTACGCGGTAAAATGATAAATAATTAGGTCTTTCGATAATTTTTTCACCAACTCGAACGTTTAGCGGAAATTCGTACAACGTGTTATCGTTTAAATTTTCGTCAGTTATATTACATTTTATTAAATTACATCTAATTTTAATGTTATTTATAGTAAGTCTGAATAATGCGTTTGTCCCGGTATGAGTGTATGTTTACTAAAACCAAGTACACGTCCTATCAAGTTCGCAATTGTGAAATCCATAATCCATTCCGAATATAATTTTATTTTTAACGTATTCGAATTTAACCTAATGACTATTTCCGCGTTCCTAAGTTCTTCGTTTTTTTGAATAAATTCAATTATATCGTTCAATTCGTACGTACCCGTAGGTATAGTAATGTTACGATGTTCGTTAGTTTTCGGTTCAATTACTACTAACTCGTTATTTTTACAATTTTCCGAAATATTTGAAATGTTATTGTACGTTACAAAACTTTTTAAAGCAACTTCGTACGTACGATCTAATTTGATCCCTTGTTGGTATTCGCGACGTATATTAGATGTCGCGTCGCGTGATTTAACGATATTTGAAAACTCATTTTAAATAAAGTTATTTACCCAATCTTTATACGTAATAGATAGTTTTAACGCACAATGTACACTCGTATCTCTGGCTTGATCCGGTAAATATAGGTAATTTTTATGAAAACAACGCTTACAGCGGTTTATAGAGTAAACTACCCAATATCTAGCCTTTGAACATCCTAATGGATCCAAGTCGAAAACATCAATTTTATTTCCCAACAACTCTCTTATATAGTTTACTCTTTCCGTTCCTTTGACGTATACTACGTACACGTTTGCGACATTGTGATATCTTTTGGTCAAAAAGTTTATCTGTCCTTCTATACCACGTGTTCGTATACGAGGTGATTTTACCATACAATGAACAATTCGGTCATCTCCAATAGATACAATCGCCATTCCTTTATTATAAATGTATTTTCAATACTTTTAAAACTTTGGTAAATTGATAACGTACGAAAAGTCCTTACAAGGACTATTTCTAAATCTATCGTTAGCCATCGTATCGTAAACACACGTGTATACCGTACAAAGGTCTACGTGAGACTAAAGTTTTTGACAATTACACCTATTTATATACTATTTCTTACATACGATTGTTCTAAAATTCGTAATACGCGAGTGCTATTATTTACATACTTTCCCTAATGAATTACTCTGTTATTCAGAGGATTGTATACGGCTTTATCGTCCATTATTAACACGCAATGAATCGTTACGTTCGACGGTATGTTATCTCGCCAATTAAATACTACTTTCATATTAATCGGCGATTCTTTTATAACGTTCGGTTGATACGAGCAATCTAGAGCAATAACCGGATACTTTGATACATACGTACTATAGTCGACTATAGGTTTCATCTCGTATTCGTGTTTGTCGTAATAAGAAGCTTTAAAGTTTTTAAACATTTGATACAGATTAGCGCATTTATTTTCGCTATATTTCAAATTCAATCTTTCTCTCGGAGAGTAAACGTTATTATTCAATAAAATTTGAACGTTTTCTAAATTTAATAAATCGTAAGTCGAAATATTCTTTTCTTTCTGGAAACCTATTAGTACGTACTTGGTTTTCGAATAGGATTCTGGTCGCAGATGAAATCGTTGTATCTTGGTATAGCCAACTTCTGTATAGTAGTTCGTGGTCCGTATTATTTAAAATTTCGGTAAAAGTATAAATAGAGGTATAGTTTTTAAAAATCAAGTACTCAAATCTGTTTCAGGTTATAGTTGTAAATCATAAAATTTGTTACATACTCGTAGTATAATATGAGCGATATAATAGAGGGTTTCGAATATTTCGATTATAGACCGTCTATAACGGATCACATAAACGATTTGGGGACGGAGTTTTCTATAAACATATAACAACGAAGAGATCGTAACTCAACCATTTTAAAGTTTGATCGTAATAACTGGGAAAATAACGTTAAAAGACGAAAAATATGTTGAAATAACGGGTGTAGACAAAAAAGTGAACGTAATCAATAACGGAATGTTACATTTGTTCGATCGTATAGATTATTATTTAGGTGATAACAACGTCGATAATACGATGAAAGGATTGGTATCGTTTGAAAATGATCTAAAGTATAGTAATACCAGTTGGCGTATTACAAATTCTTCGACGAATATTCTAAATGAAACATTTTTCATTATGTATACCAGTGAGTACGATAATGTTTTTTTTTACAAGAATTTTCTATATCATATTCCTAAAAAATTGACGTTCTAAAGATCGACGATAAACGTAGACCTACTAGGGAATATTTCAATGACCGATAAAGACAAGTGTTCCATTACATTAAGAGACATAACATGGAGAATGCCTGAAATAAAGTTATCGATCGAGCAAGAAACGTGAGTTAGAATATATATATATATATAATGTATATGTATATATATATATATATATATATATATATATATATATATATATATATATATATATATATATATATAATATTTTATATTTAGTTTGTAAGGGTCTATCTGCATTAAAAGAATAAATTACGATGTTAAAAACAAATGATATGAAAAAAGGGTACATACCTGCTATACAAAAATCGACCCAATTAAATTTCATACAATAAAAAAAAAACATTCGCTTCTGTAACATTAACTGCGAGAGATCTTTTGAACAGACTGAGAACAACTTGACTTTGAGATTGTACAATAGTTTCAATTATCAGGGAATGAAATGAGCGACAGATCTGTGAATCTAAAGGGACATCTTTAAGATTTGCTGTTGTACACACTGTCATGCATAGTTGCGCCATACTAATTACTTAATTGAAAACACTAAAGACCTTTCTATAAAATTGTAATTACTAAAACGATCGAACTATATAATGAAAGGTTCGTTATCCACTTATATAATCAAATATCAGAAAAGCTTTATTCGGATATTTTAATGAAATGCACATGAATTTAAAAAATCACGTTAAATTAACCAAAAACCGATCACTTCACATAAATTAATAAACAATGAAAAATCACAGGTCGCATCAGTAACATTACATGCAAGATGATTTCCAACAGACTGACTGAATCACTTGAAAATGTTACACAAGCCTAGTATGGCGTAACAATTAATGATTCTATATTATCAGGTGATGAAATGAACCACCAGGAGCCGCATGATTTGATGATCCTTATCATTCACTCTGACCATGCCCTTGTGTATTTATGAAATTTCGATCCTGTCAATGACTGGAACGCATTCTATCGTATTATAGTTGAACTAGAAGTTTCTACTTTTCCCAAGAGATGCCTGGTTCAGTCCCCTTTCGAATTTATGAAATTTCCTTCATTCCTAGTGAAAAGAAAAACCATTATAAAAGATAGTTATTTTTTAAATAAACGCTACTTCATCATTCCATGCATTTCACTCGAGCCGTCTCCTGCAAATTTACAAAATTTGTGTCATGCTCAGCAACATAGAAAACCCTTATGAAGAAAATAAACAATTATTTCTCGTTTCTCGTTCACTTTTACTAGAAAAAAAAATATACATATATCATCATAATCATTAATTTCCGTCTCCATGTAAGAGGTAAGCGACTACTTACCCACACATGTTTAAGACCTTGCGCGTGTGCTTGCCCGAAGGCACCAATCCAACTGTGAATGCGAATCAAAGCAATGGAATGTCTTATAGTCTGGCGACTTTGCGTAACAGTTAAAAACTCATTTTTCATTATTAATTTCAATGCTGGTGATAAATAATCCACATTAGCATACCAATTTTTTAAAACTAGTAAATTGATTCTATAAAATCGTGATTATTAAACTAAAATGATCGATATAATATATGGTTCATTATCGGTTAATATGATAATAATAAATATCTGAGGAACATAATATTTTATAATTAGGTTAAAATGAAAAAGTATTTCTTTAATATCACGCATACTGAAAGTACTAAAAATTATATTACACAAAAATCGGCTAACAATGAAAAACAACCGGTTGTTCCTGTAATATCTGTGAGAAGAGTTCGAACAGGCTGAATAACATCTTAGGGAAGAAATCTCAGAGTTGCATCGGAATATCTAGTTGAATTGTAGAGAAACATTTGATTAATGAAGTTGGCTGTGAAATAAAAGGCTACAACTGAAATTGTGCAGGATCAATATACATCGATATCATCTAAATTTGCCTACAAATTTAATAAAATGATTCTATTAAATTGCTACCATTAAGATAAAACCATCTAACTGGGGTTAATATAATAAACTATATATTTATTCTCTTAAGATAGATCTTTACAACCTAATTATAAAATATGTTAAAAAAGTATATATACCATACACAAACACATACACACACACATATATATATATATATATATACATATATATATATATATATATATATATATATATATATATATATACTTAATTGTTATATATTTATTCTCTTAAAATAGATCCTTGCAAACTAATTATAAAATATCATTAGAAAAGTATTATATATATATATATATATATATATATATATATATATATATATATATATATATATATATATAATGTATATCTATATAATATTTTATATTTAGTTTGTAAGGATCTATCTGCATTAAAAGAATAAATTACGATAAAAAAGAATATATGTTAAAAACAAATGATATGAAAAAAGGGTACATACCTGCTATACAGAAATCGACCCAATTAAATTTCATACAATGAAAAAAAAAACCATTCGCTTCTGTAACAAACTGCGATAGATCTTTTGAACAGACTGAGAACAATTTTACTTGAGATTGTGCAATAGTTCTAATTATCAGGGAATGAAATGATCGACAGATCTGTGAAGCTAAAGGGAGGAACATCTTTGAACATTGCTGTTGTACACACTGTCATGCATAGTTGCGCCATACTAATTACTAATTGAAAACACTAAAGACATTTCTATAAAATTGTAATTACTAAAACGATCGAACTATAAAATGAAAGGTTCGTTATCTACTTATATAATTAAATATCAGAAAAGCTTTATTAGGATATTTTAATGAAAATTTAAAAAATTACGTTAAATTAATCGAAAACGGATCACTTCACATAAATTAATAAACAATGAAAAATCACAGGTCGCATCAGTAACGTTACATGCAAGATGATTTCCAATAGACTGACTGAACCATTTGAAAATGTTAACTACACAAGGCTAGGATTGCGCAATAATTAATGATTCCATATTATCAAGATTTACTCGGGATATTCCGGTATCGTATTCGAACACCAAATACATACTAATAGGTTAACTGAAAGAAAAAAATTTTTTGACCTACGATTTATTAAATTAGAAAACGTTCAAATTTTATTGCATAATAACGTTTATTATCCGAGAGAAAAAAACTGAATTTGAAATAAAGCGATAATAAATGCGCTAATCTGTATCAAATATTTAAAAACTTGGGGCACTTTTGGGCGTGGCCTTCTTGAATTTCCAGTTTTAAAAAAATTTTATAAAACCGATATACGAGATATTAAAATGACGAGTTTGAAATAGAAAACCGTTTTTCTCACTACGATCGAGTCTCGAGGTACGAATTTTTAAAGATTACCGACGTGCTACCTTTGGCAGAGCATAGAGTGCGACGTATTCATTTTTAAACAATTCCGACTCCTGAAATAGTCATTTCTATATAAGATCTATCGTATAAAATGAAAAAACCGCGAAAAAATTTCAAACTGAACCCGAGAATTTGAAAAAGGACAACCCGTTCGATTTTTTTCAAAAGTCGCTTTTTTCGCAATAATTCGCGAACGGTTCAAGATTTGGAAAAATTATTTAAACAAAAGTTACGCGGCATTGGAATAGGGGTCTAACTGTGGTATTCCCGTATTATTATACTAAATACTCATTGAGAAAATTGGGGTTAAATGGTTTTGCAGTTTTGGGGCATTTTTAAAGCTCAATGATAGGTAGGGTGTTCGGGTTGACGTTAGACGAAAGTAAACGTGGGGATCTATCATTTATTCTATTACAGATGAGAAAATACTTTAAATCGCAAAACAAGGAAAATAGTGTAAAAAAACTTTTGCATATATATATATAAAATGAATACATATAATCACGCACACACACACACACACACACACATGTGTATATATATATATATATATATATATATATATATACAATAAGGGAATTTAATAATTCACGTCCTAGTCAGCAATTTAAAATGAAGTCAAAATCCCACGTTGCGGTGGGAAAATTATAATGAAATTAAAACCCCACGTCCGATCACCAATTTATAATGAAATTTAATAACCAAATGATAAAAAAATTAATAATTAAAATTTTTTATCTATTATTATTTATTAAGATTTGTTTGTCACATTTATGTATTAAATTTATTTTTTAACTATTACAATAGTCGTGGTCGCAATTTTAATAATTCACTTACAGATTAAGCTGGTCGTGACTCTCAATACGCAATAATTAGGAAATGACAAGAGAGTCAACTAGTATTCAATCGTTTTTATAGAAGAATATTATAAGTTTCTTAATAATTATTATGATTATTCATACAAATATTTAAATAAATTCACAACAAATTTACATGTATGTATCATGAAAAACACAAAAATAATACGAATAAAATATTTATAATAAGTAAATGTTATTTTATATATATATATATATATATATATATATATATATATATATATATACACATATATATTGATATTACATTTATGAAGTTATAATGAATAGTACAGGGACACATTAAAAATTCTAATAATATAAATTTAATAAATAATAAATATTTGAGGTATAAATAAATAATTGTGACCGTCAAGTAATAATTGATACATTAATTGTTAATGAATTTAGATTTAACGTAATTAATTTAATACATAATTACTTAACGAACAGGACAGTAATGTAGTCATATCAAAAGGATATTATATTAGAATGATTTTGGTGTTCCGCAGGAGTCGGTTATATTTTATATTCTAATATTCACTAAAAGTTAAATAATATTTATGCAGTAATACGTTTATGCAGCAATGCCAATGATTTACTTTTAGTTTATAATGCATATTTATGTAGTACTTTGACTTTGTCATCTCATAATTATCACTAATTGTAATCAGATTATTAATAAGCTTAAAATAATAGTAAATCATTTAAACATCCAATTTGAGATTAACAAATTACAAATGATGGTGATATCTGGTCGTGATAAAAACTTCGACGAAATGTTATACGATAATATTAAGATTAATAATCGTATGGTCAGTTCTGCTGACCGCGTTAAATACTTAGCTTTCATTATAGGCAAGACGTTAAAGTGTAATAAACACATAGAATATATAAATAATAGGGTCAACAAGTGTTATTATATCTTTAAGTCTCTTAGCGGTAAACTATAGGTATTAAGCTATAAGTCCAAGGTAATACTCTACAAAGGTTTAAAGCAATCATTATACTGTAACTGCTTCGGTGTCTATTATATTCGACTGAATAAACAGTAAATACGTAACGTAAATTCTAATTGTCGGAAATTTCTGATTAATATAACCTTCATATGTAACTGAACTTAATATTGCGGTCCAGACCATAGCACGGATCTTACCTCTTGATCCTCATATTAAAAAAATATATTTATTCTTTGATGTCGAAATAGTAAATAATGGTAGTATCAGTAAAGATCTTCTAAAAAAGATTAATTTACGGTTTTACAATGAGTTAAAAATACGATATGATGATTTAACAACGAATAAATTAATAAGCAAGTTCTTTCCTAATGTAATAGAGCGTTCTAAAAATAAAAACATTACCCTAAAATTCCACGTGACTCAGATACTTACTGGTCATGGTTCTATTGACTACTCTCTAAATAAATTAAAAATTATTAATGAAAGTAAATGTAATTGCGAAAGCGATGAAATTGAAAGCGTTCGACATATAAGTACAGTAAGTACTGGATATAATACAAAACACTGCACTTCGAATTGCGCTGAAAGCATTTCTAACGACGCCTACAGCGAGCCTCCACTACTTAAGTGGTTCTCCACCCCTCCGCTACAGACGGAAGAAACTTGCGTTAAAGTACACAGTAACTGTTGCTAGACATCAACTTCACCCAAATCAAGCTCATATCAGTGAACTGCTAAAACCAGTTGGACTTCAGTTTTCATTAAAGATTCAGCGTAATATTCTAAAGAGAATACCAACAGTTCTTCCGCCATGGAGTAAATTCAAGCCAGAGATTTGCTGGGATCTAGCTACAGCCGATAATAAATGCAAACCAAACCATGTAATACACGCAACCTTACAACGGATGTTGCACCGAGTACCTCAAACCATTACATGCTACACAGATGCATCAAAAACTCCGTTTCATGTAGCTGGTGCATATTCCATCCAAAACAAAATTCAGTCCTTCAATCTTCCAATAATGCTGTCAGTCCTTTCGGCTGAGCTAGTTGCGATTCTTCAATGTATACTCCAAATCGCCGATCTCCCACGGAACGATTATGTAATTTGCTCAGACTCTATGTCTGCACTAAAATACATAGAAGCCGCAAACTCTGAAGTATCATCTGTTGATCATATTCTTTTCTCGTTAGTGGACTTGTATAAACGGAACACAAAGGATCGCCTTTGCTTGGATCATTGCCATTTTGTTATATACGTAAATACGAGGCCACTTCTCCGCGCACACTAAATACAAATTTATATATATATATATATATATATATATATATATATATATATATATATATATATATATATAGGTGTCGATGGCAAAAGAATACTGCAATAAATAATCTTTTTTTTCATTATCAACCAGCGTGTGCCGATTGACATCGAGTCGGTTCATTGCAGGGGTTCTATTTTTTCCGGATTCTACACGAGTCCTACTTCCGGATTCGCGTTTTAAATTTTGCTTCCGTTCGTATTTATAAACGGCCGTTCCGCTTAACGGTTACTTCGATTGTTCTTCAGTTGTCGCGTACGTCGAAAACGGAACGGCTGATTGATTTTCGTAAGTAAGATAAAAAACCTTTGCTACACGATCTGTTGGTATTATTTTATAATAAGCCATCTTAAAGGTGTGAATTAAATTTTTCGAATTTTTAATTTTTTTTTATATACTTCAATTTTTTAAGATTTCGTAAAATTTTTCAACCGGCGGCGAGGGTTAATTCCCGAAATTTTACATCGCTCCTCGAAATATACTAAAATTGAAGACTGCTCGTACGTGTGTTTAAATTAATCACTTATCAATTTAGCTGTAAAATAGCAGACGGAACTTGAATATTAGGGCAGAGAAGGCGAATTATATAAGCTTTATACGATCAGGAAAAACTAATTTTATTTAAATAGGTAGAATTAATAATTTTTATTTTAACGACGAGTTTCCACGACAATAACGATTTTATAAACGCATACAAAAAATATATATAAACGTAACATAAAGAATAGTGGATACTTGAACGAACGATGAGAATTTTAAAGCCTATGTGTTACCGTGAGTTTAAAAAGTATATTTCCTCCTTATTAATTGCGAAGTGGCAGTGCAGATGGGATGAAGCCCAGACCGGTAGGAAGACTTATGCCTTCCTGCCTGATATTTCTTTGCGATTGAAGATGTTGGCATTTGATGTTAACTTTTATAGTTCTCAGGTGTTGTCAGGTCATGGCAGGTTTGGTTCCTACCTTCATAGGTTCCATCTTGTTAGTGAACCTCGCTGCACCTGCTGTAACTTGGGTGAAGTAGATGATATTCATCATACACTGTTTATTTGTCCCGCATTTGATTCAATCCGTCATAAACACAACATTAGACCTACTGACGTATTTCCTGTTGGCAGGAAAGTTAGGAATTTCCTTTTGCTTGCTGAGCAGGTCATGTTGATAAAATTTAAAATTTCTTAATTTCTCGGCAGTCTGCATTTGATTGTAGCTGGGTTAATGGTTCTTGTTCTTAGTTATTCATATGTGTATGTACATGTCTTTTTATGTATATTATGTTTACTTAATTATAAGTATGTAGTCAAATTTAATAATCTTTTTTTCCTTTTTTTTCTTAGGTATGAGTTATACCTTTTAAGATAAGACTATTTTTTAATATTTTTTATTTTACTTTTTTTTTTTTTTTTTTTTAATTTTTGTACAAACTCACTACTATTTACTTGATGGTAGAAGGGACTATGTATTCTCATCCCTTCTTCCATCACAATAAGTTAGTTTTAAGTGTGGAGGTCTCTTCGTTTGTGTCGGGACCTCCATTTCTCTACTTTAACTCCATTTTTTTTATTAGGGGGAGGGGGGTTTTAGTGGGTAAAGATCCCACACGCTGATTTTGGTTCCCTTGTAGTGCATTTATATGCACTGCAGCAATAAAAACAAAATTCTTATATATCAGTGTCTTATGAAGATTTTCCCCCTCCCGCTTTAAAAAAAAAAAATCAACAAACAAAATATGATATATATAATTATATAATTATATGAAGTAGTATGTTTTTAATAAAAAAGAAGCCATAAAGTTAAAATCATTAATGTTCATAATTAAAGCAATTACGCCATTTTTAAGTTAAAATAAAAATAAATAATATTAAATAAATACTTGTAACAACAATAAAAGAAAGTAATATACGAAGAATATAGGTCCACTTAACTTTAAAAAACTAGATGCACTAGATACTAGTAGTTTTTTCATTCATTAAATACATATATTTTTCATATATTTATTTTATTATTGTCGTTACATATTTATTGGTTATTGTTTATTTTAACTTGAAAATGGCTTAACGGGCAAAACGATTTGTTATTAATTATTAGCATTAGTAATTTTGACTTTATTATTTCATTTTATATATTCATCAGCAGTCGTTACCCTAATTAGGGTATCGTGATTAATCCGTCGCTGAAGCAATAAGTGTTCGCCAATTACACCGATCTGCCGACAGTCGTACAAGATGTCCATCGGTTGGTTCGCTACACGTCCCGGTGGTCGTTTACCATTAACAATTCTCATGATCATCAGTTTCTGTAATCTTTCCGGTCGAATTTCATCACTCTTGTAGAAACAATGGTTCACAGTGTTTGTGTGGTGTCAATTTCCTGTAAATCAAACTCATTTGTCCGTTTTGCTGTCCACGGTATCCCGAGAAACCGCCTCCAACACCACAATTCTAGGGAGTCAATTCTTTTTTTATCAGACTTTTTCATCGTCTATGTTTCTGCTGCGTATAGTAGACTCGAAAATATGAACGTTTGGAGTAATTTAATTTTTACGTGTTTTGTAATCGAATTATCTTTCCAAATGCGGTTTAGTTTTGTCATAGAATTTCTAGCTATTTCTATTCTTCGTCGTATTTCTCCTTCTGAGCCGCCCTTTGCTTCAAGAAGTGATTCTAGGTATAGAAAACTCGGGACGTTTTCACAGCCGGTAGATGTTCTTTCGTCTTGTGGTATTACGTTCTTTTGTCTATAATCATAATTTTTTTCTTGTTTTTACTTACATTAAGATATATATATATATATATATATATATATATATATATATATATATATACATGATAATATTCCTAACTTAGGAACAGGGGAAAATTGTTTACAGTACTTTAACCCCCTGTCGTGATCGCTAATTTGAAACGTTATGTTGACAAATGGAATCGCGTGATACTGTACTAATCTCGTTGACGCCGTGTGTTTATGTTCTAAAAGAGTTACCAATTATAAAGTAGACAAAATTTACTATAAGATATATATATATGTATATATAAAACTCTTATCTAGTCTTATGATTTAATTAACTCCAAAGAGAACTAAAAAATATACATGTAAAGCTGTCAACTACAGGAATCATCATCAATTTCTATTTCCTAATCAGGAGGTTGGTGCGGTACGTTAGTTTGTTATAGTTGCTCTGCCTCGCCATCTGCATTATTTCCGGTATTAACCTTCTTCTATCGATCCCGTGTATATACTCCATCCTTTTTCTTCCTCTTGGCTTTTTTCCCAGGATTTTTCCCTGTATCGTTATTGTAAACAAATCCTCCTCTCGGATTTTATGTCCAAAATATTTCTTTTTGCTTCGTTAATTCTACTTAGTAGTATTAATTTACTGATTTTACATTTATTTAATACATTCGTATTGGTTGTCTTTTCCTTCCATGATATTCTGTGCATTCTTCTATAGCACCACATTTCGAAGGCGTTTATTTTCTTTTTGTTGATCTCCGAAATTGTCCATATTTCCGAAGCGTATCTTATTGTGGACCATAAACATTGAAGAATTCTCATTTTTAATTGTACGGACAGTTTTCTATCTTTAAGTATCCGTTCTAGATTATTAAATAGATTTCCGCCGTGTCCTATTCTCTTTCTTATTTGTTCGTAATTTTTCACATTTTCTGTAATTAAACTCCCCGAGTACTTGTATTCTTTTAATTACAGGAATGGAGATATTACAATCAATTTATGTTTAGTTTTAATTGAGCTTTTTATTAACATTTAACTTCGGATAAATACAGATAACGAGCGAATAATTACATTTAAACACATAAAATCAACACGAATAATACGCCTATAAAATATAAAAGGAAATTCATACATATATCGCATCAAATAAATTATAATAAAATTTGTACGACTTGAGGTATACCGCAGGTAGGACCGATGATGACGGCGGATGATGAAGGTGTATCCTATTGACGAATTTCACTGTTGGCCTGGTCTGCGTACTTCATATTTTATTACTATTATTATTATTATTATTATTATTATTAATTATTATTATCGTTCGGATTCGTAATAGTCTTATTTTATTCGCGGTGGTTATTTATTTTATGTATTGCAAGTAAAACTCCGTATTTTACTGACTAGAGAATTTTTTTTTTACGTATTAATTTTAATCGTTCTACATAAATACCTTGTCTACATGACGTCTTATCTGAAAAACATTAATTCTTACGTACTACGAATCTACTTCGTTGGTACGGATCGACTATGACTAGCTTAAAACGAATATATACATATATATATATATATATATATATATATATATATCACTGGCGTGCATTCCAGGTAAGCGAGGTAAGCGCCGCTTACCCAGAAAAATCCCAAGAAAATATTTTTTTAATCTTAACTTATAAAAGTATTAAAATAGGAAGCGATCACATTTCCGCTTATTGCTTCAACAATTGCACGGAACGCGTGGCGCTACATACAGTTGCTGGTTGACACACATATACAGTTAAAACAGAATGTTAGTATTATTACGAAGTGTTCTGTTTATCCAAATGCAGATGCGTCATGTTAGTTGGTTACACATACAAGGATTTGTTCAATACGTGTTGCAAACGGTTCTGAAAACTGAAGAGGGGCGAGGTCTGTCAAACTGGTCGAACAGGGCAGCGATTAGAACTTCGCTTATTACTTACTACCTCCCTTCTTCGGATAATTTACCAACACAAAGACATACTAGCAAACGTAAACGTGATGAAAACGTGCTTATGGTAAGCGACTGTAATTTCGCTTTTCGCTGGATAGTTTAATAACTAATAACGCGGTTTTTGTGTATCTGCTGCGTGCTCCCATCTTTTTTGAAAGCAAAATGCGTGTTCGGGAATTGATTGAAAAACCTTTTTCGCGATTTAATTTTAATGAACAGTTAGAAATTATAAATTGTGGTAAGCCAAAACCAGAATTACCTTCTTTAAAAACTGAACAAAAAAAAGGTGGTACACCTTTTACCAGAAATTTCAATATATCGCAATATGAAAAAATTTTGTGGTTAACTGGTTGTGAAGATGGTGGAAAATTGTTTTGTTGGCCGTGTCTATTATTTTGTACTGAAAAAGAAAAATGCGTGTGGAATGATCCTACTCAAGGGTACGATAACTTGAATAATTTGATCAATGAGGTTAAAAAACATGAACGTTCCCAGATTCATATTTTTTCCTCCATGAAGCTGAAAAAATTTGGTAAGTCACGCATAGATTTACAATTAAACGATAACGTACGAATTGAAGTGATAAAACATAATGAAGTTGTACTACAAAATAGAAACATTTTAAAAAGATTAATCGATGCAGTATGTTATCTCGGTGTTCATGAGCTTGCTTTCCGTGGTCACTCTGAAAATACTGATTCAGATAATCGTGGGAATTATGTAGACCTTCTTCAATTACTTTCTAAATATGATATAATTCTAAAAACACACCTAGAAACATCTACAACGTTCCGTGGGACCTCAAATCGTATTCAGAATGATTTAATTTCTTCGGTACACGCTGTTGTTCAAGGTAAGATAAAAGAAGAAATCAAAAACGCGAAGTACGTTGCTATATTACTGGATGAAACGTCGGACGTTTCAAATAAATCGCAACTGTCTGTAGTTTTACGTTATATATGCAGTCACACTGCAAAAGCTCGAGAGAGATTTATTAAATTTATTGATGTTAGTGCAGATCGATCTGCTGATGGTATACTTGAGTATGTTAAAA
Source organism: Coronaproctus castanopsis (assembly GCA_032883995.1). Classification (NCBI taxonomy): domain Eukaryota; kingdom Metazoa; phylum Arthropoda; class Insecta; order Hemiptera; family Monophlebidae; genus Coronaproctus; species Coronaproctus castanopsis. The sequence continues at coordinate 76,741,032 of CM065052.1, read as the reverse complement.
GTATCATCGAAGAATACGATTTAGCTAAGAAACTCGTGGCGCAAACATACGATGGGGCAGCGGTGATGGCAGGACAAGTAGGAGGTTTACGCACAAAACTCCAAAAATTGTATCCGAAAGCATTATTTGTCCATTGTTTTAGTCATTCGTTGAATTTAGTTTTATCACAATCCGCTTCAAATATAAAAGAATGTAGAATTTTTTTTCAGACATTATCTGGATTGGGTGCTTTTTTTAGCAAATCAACCAAACGCGCACATGCACTTAGTGAATTTACTACTAAAAAAATGCCAAGAAACGCACCAACCAGATGGAATTTCTCTTCCAGATTGATAAGCACGGTTAAAGAATATCATCATTGTTTCACTGAGTTTTTTCAAACTGTTATTGAAAATTCGGAACAGTGGGATACTGAAACCGTAATATCAGCCCATGGGTTCCTAAAATTTTTCAGCGAAGTTCGAACTTTATTCTTCATCGAAATTTTTTCCAAAATATTTGCGCTAACTGATGTCTTATACGATATTTTGCAAAAAAAACAACTAGATATTTTATGTTGTATGAAAAAAATTCAAGAAATTCAAATGGAAATCCAAAAATATAGGAACGACGCGATCTTCAAAAGCATATGGAATTATGCAAAGTCAAAAGAAAATGAAGAATTTGTTGTGAGAAAAAGACGAAAACTATCAGAACCAGAAGATGAGGAAACACACACACGTGCACTGTTCAACGAAATCTTTGACAATGTTCTAACTCAGCTGAGTGAACGTTTTGGAAATCTTGATCAATTGAAATTTTTATCGCTTCTAGATACAAGTAAATATGAAGAGTATAAAAAAAAATTTCCAAACGAAATTTTTTCAAATTTAAAAGAATGCTATGGGGAGTTTTTCGACGATGTAAAGCTGAAAAACCAATTGCTCTCGGTGTATATGGATGGCGACCTTAATAAAATGAATACGCATGAATTAGTGGAAGCAATGAAGGCGTCTGAGTTCGATGAGATCTTGTCCGAAGTTTATAAATTAGGTCAATTAATATTGACAATACCTAGTACAACTGCTAGTGTAGAGAGGTCGTTTTCAGCATTGAAACGAATAAAATCATACCAGAGATCGACACAGGGACAGGAACGATTAAGTGGCTTATCTTTGATATCCATTGAAAAACCGTTGTTAAATCAGCTCCAAAATGAACCTATGAGTACGTTTTACGATCTTGTTATAACCGACTTTATTAAATTAGATCGCCGAATGGATTTTGTATTTAAATAAGTATTAAATAAACGTATTATCACGTGTTTCTTGTAAATAAATTTTCGTTTGATGTAACACTCCATATGGTCATCGCTTACCCTCTAGAAAAACTCACCGCACGCCACTGATATATATATATATATATATATATATATATATATATATAAATATAACGATCCTACTACGTTACGTCAGATCGATTTTAACGACTATCTCCGAATATCTTATAACGAAAAGTTAATCCAGGTTGAAGGCTTTACACGTATCTCATATCTTCGGAAATTCCCCCAATGACGATATTTATCTACGAAAACCGCTATATAGTTTAGGATTTTATTCTCATCATTGTACTGATCATTATTGTATTCACATCTCGGGGAATTTTCGTAAATATTACAATCTGTACGTTATTAAATATATCGATTTTCGACATAATCTAGCTTTACATAACCTACACTATAATAATATTTCATTTTTAATTTTTTTTTCTTTTTATATAATTTGTATTAATTTCTTAACTACCCCCTATCTCTTAACACGCCATTATAATTATATACATATTGTGAAGTTTTTCAGATTTTGTTTTTGTCCCTCTGTACTGAAACGCTCAACCTCGATATTAAGTTCACTTGGACTAATTTTTTCTTTTAATTGATCTTTAAAAAGCTCTAAATCACTTTACGGTTTAACGTATAAATAACTTATCTTAACATCCTTATCTGATTACAAGGTACTGGAATTTGAAGAAGTTTTTACTACCGAAGACCAAGATTTACCAGTAATTGGAGATGAAAATTTTGATAAAATAGGTTTTTCAACGATTTTTCAACTGTTTTTACAACATTGGTTTATAACGTTTACGGAGTGTTTGTGTTTATCGCGTTGGCTTCGTTGCGGTCTTTGTTCGGCAGTCTATCAGTGAGATCGTTTTTATTTTCTTATCGCTAATAATAAATTTTTGGTTGTGGATTCTTAATTTTACTTTATTTTTATCTTTACTTTATTTTGTGTTTTCTCAGTTTATTCGAATATTTACACGCTAATTTAATTCGGTGCACTGTAAATAACAGACGTAGTAAACCGTCTATAAGAAACCGAGTTTTCTTGGTATTGAAACGATTAATAAACGTAAACTCTCGGACCCTCCCTCTCCTAATTCGACAGGTTATATTAAAGAAATTAAATTCTCCAATCCTATAACGCCAGATGCGATTAACAGTCATTATGATAATAACAATAATAGCGTAACAGTCGAATTATTTCCTTCTATTCATAGTGATCCATTTTTTTTGTCCTAATTGAAAGCTTAGAAAAAAATATCGCTTGGTTTACACCCTTTAGCAGTTGCGAAATTAATTACGATTAAAACCCACCGTATTAAAGAATTTACATCTGTGGGAAAAAATAGACTTCGTTTAGAGTTTTCCTCCTTACTAGTTGCGAACTCCTTTTTGCTTTCTCCAATTTTAAAGGAGAACAAATTAAAAGCATTTATTCCCAGTAATTTAATCCATAGGTTTGGAATAATTAGAAATATTGATACTAAAATGCCAGATAATGATATCTTGGATGGTTTGGAAACGCAGTGTTCTATAAATTGCATAAGAAGACTAAATAAAAAAACACCTGAACGTTTTATCCCTATTCCGTTAATCGAAATTAAATTTCACGGTTCTCTGCTTCCACGATATGTCTATATATACAAAATGAGATTCGCTGTTGAACCCAGTGTTCGCCGACTACATCAATGTTATAACTGTCTTAGATTTGGTCGCGTTAAAACGAATTGTAAAATTAAACCTAGATGTGCTAGGTGTACAGAAGAATACGATACGAACCGGTGCCCTGCGGCCCCTCATTTTGCCATATGTGCTTTGTGCCATGGTGAGCATTTAGCTACTGATCGTTCCTGTCCTGAATACCAAGAACAGCTAAATATTAAAAAGATCATGGCTTATGAGGATGTTACCTTCGGCGAAGCGATTGATATTAAGAAAAAAAACTTAGTCACAAAATCCCACAATTATAGTGAAATTACTACGAGTAACGACCTTACTCCTTTAAAAGGATATCTAAATTATCCAACCATATTACTATTAAATCTAAATCTAAGCCTTCCAAACGTGTAAATAAACCAGTAAATCCTTCCTTTCCTAATGTACCTTCTGTTCATCCTTTCAGTGGTGTTAGTCCCATGATTAATCCTGAAATTCACACGCAATCTAATGCTACTAATCCGACTGATGTTTCTCATTCTGATATGATGGAACATATTTACACACATCTGTCTGCTCTTTTCCATAAAGAGCAGATTACTGCGCCAAAATTATCTGAAATCTCCACCTTTGTGGACCAACTTATTACTCATTTCAGGAACGCTCCCAATAATTGTACCTATAATGATCCTGCTGATACTATGGAAGTATCAGGGAACTAACTTTCCTTTATTTCATTAATGTTACGTATCATTCAATGGAATGCTAGAAGTATCATCAACAATAAATGTAATCTAGAAGGGTTCTTGTCGTTTAACAACATCGACGTAATTCTTCTGTCTGAAACGTGGCTTCGTCCTTCACAACAATTTAATATAAAAGGTTTTCTTTGCTATCGAGATGATCGTGCAGATGGGTACGGTGGATGTGCCATTCTCATCAAAAATAACATTCCCCATCAGACTATCAACATTTTTTACTTTATCCGCCTTCTGATCATCCGCTTAATGCAGTTTCCATTCAGATTAATCTAAATAATTTTTCATTATACCTCGCATCTATTTATTGTCCTCCAATGTATCGCCTGCTCTCTCGAGAATTTATTACTGCTATTACTCCTTTTGAGGAGAGCATTATAGTTGGCGGTGACTTTAATTGCCATCACTATCTTTTAGGTGACAACTATATCAACCGGTCAGGGAAGGAAGTGGAATGTATACTAGAAAATAGAAATCTTGTCTGCCTTAACAACAGTGCTTCTACTACCATAGGCTCCCTAATGAGAAAATCCAGCTCTGTTTACATCACTCTTACTTCGGCAAATCTTGCAGCTAGGTTATTAATTCACCTCTTGGCAGTGACCACCTTCCGATTAGTATATATGCATCCATTGAACCTGATTTGACCCAAGAATATATTCCATCGTATTGTTGGAATTATCAAAAAGCTGACTGGACAGCCTTTGCTAAAGAATTAGATTTTCAATTGAGTACTCTACAAAACAATTTGGCTCCGATCGATTTATATGATCGCTATTTTAATCACCTTAACTTGGCGCTTACGTTACACGTTCCACGTAATCGAATTGACGGCTTACCGCGAAACAAAATAAAACATTACAAGTCTCTTTGGTGGAATGCAGACTGTTCTGCGTAATCGTAGAAATGAGGCATTCCGATTATTTAGGCACGCTAAAACAACTGCTAATTATTTATATTTTAAAAAAGTCGAGGCTGAAACTCGTTTCATCATCAAACAAGCTAAAAAAACAGCCTGGCATCATTATTGTTCCTCATTCAAACGAAATACACCTTTAACGAAAGTATGGAAATGGAAAATGGCTAAAGGTTTCATCTGCAATAAATTCTTAGATAAATGTTGCAATATGGGTAATGAAGAGATGAACTCATTTATAGATAACATTGCTCTATCGTATGTGCCCGATGAATCAGAAATTAAAATTAATAAACACTCAACACAATCTACTGTAAGACATTTCCTTACTGAAGAATTTACTTTACAGGAACTTAAGATAGCTTTAAAGAATAAAAAATCTACTAAACCCGGATCCGACCAGGTTAATTACTCTGTTCTCCAACATCACTCATTTTTTGCTTTGCAGACTTTATGCTATATTTTTAATCGTCTTATTTCAACCAACAGTATACCTCAATCCTGGTCTAAATTTGTAGTAATTCCGATTAAAAAATCAGGATCAACTAGACCAGTCCTATATCTCTTGCATCATGTATCAGGAAACTATTCGAATGTGTACTAAAGAACCGGATTGTTTGGTGGTTAGAGTCGAATTCTTTGCTACCTGATTGCAGTTTTGGTTTCAGACCAAACAGAGGCTCCATGGACTGTGTTGCATATTTAACAGCTGACATATACCAATGTTTCTTAGACAAGAAGTTTCTGATTTCTGTGTCCTTCGATGCGGTTCATCTTACGATTTTATACACCCGACTAATCGCTGTTAATATTCCGACATCTCTGGCTGCTTATCTTTGTAATTTGTTTACTTGCCGTGCGGTGGCATTTAAATTTGTTTCTGTCAACAAGTTGGTCTATAGACGAGTATACTATGGTCTTCCTCAGGGCTCCGTCTTAAGTCCGATATTGTTTAACATATATATTTTACCCGTCTTTCAATTACCGATTAAAAGTATGATCATACCCTATGCTGATGATATAACAATGTATCACTCAGAAAAGAATTTATCAACTACCATCAATATGATACAAGAAGATATTACCAAAATTATTAATTGGATGGCTGAGTCCCATCTAATGATCTCAACTTTCAAAAGTAACGTTGTTATTTTTACATATAAACGGTTGATTGACCATACAACGATTCGTTTTAAAAGTGATGTAGTCACGAATTCCGATTCCGTTAAATTTCTGGGTCTAGTATTAGACCAGAAGTTATTGTGGAAGAATCATATTCAGTTTTTTTGAAGGTCTTTCAGGCCTCAAACATATTGAAGATGTTACGATATACTCGGTGGGGTGGTGATCCGTTTGCCCTAAGGACACTTTATTTAACTCTAGTAAGATCGCGGATAGATTATGGATTTCCAATATTTGGCAGTGCGGCTCGAGATCATATTACTAAACTTACACGGATTCAAAACTATTGTTTGTGCTGGATGCTAGGAGCATTTCCTTCCTCACCAGAAGTTGGTTTATGTTCGGAATCCTGCATTCCACCGATCCATTTGAGAGGCCAACAACTTGCAAATCAGTTTTTCCTAAAATTTTTATCCTTTTCTAATAACTCTTTATCCTTTAAATATCACGAAATTTTTCACATGTGGAGATTTACATCTAAATCATGTCCTTTGCTCGCACGTTCCGCCAATATATTTCTTCCATACAAATCCTTATTACTTCCCGTTCCTGTATTCTCTCAATTCACCTTTGCTGGAAAATTTCCAGTTTCTACGGTGGATTTAGAGTCCCACAGACAATGGCCTTATCTTGGTCCTTCTTCCAACTTAGAACATATCTTCATAATTCAAAACAAGTGGCCCGAATTTTTATATGTGTACACTGTTGGTTCTAAAGATGGTTTTCAAGGACTGGTAGGATCGACCTTCATGATTCCAAGTAAAAACGTGACCAGAAATTTTAAATTACCATTGGCGTGCTCGATATTCACCGCTGAAGCTTTTGCGATCGTCAAGGCTTTACGCTTCCTTCGCGCTTCTAATTTTAGTGGCAATATTCATATTTTATCGGATTCTCTTAGTTGCCTTAATGCTATATCCAACTTTCATGTTACAAAGGGATCTTATTTTTTGGTAATGCTGTTTGTGATGAAGTCGCAAAATCAGCAGCCTCCATCGGCATTTTGTGTCCATACATTCCATATATACAGATCTCCGCCTTGTAGTGAAAGCCCAGTTGGAATCAGATTAGACTGTTTTCCATCATAATAAAGTCAGCAGTTTAACCAGTTCCTTCCAAAGAAGCATGGTATTTTCCTAAAATGTTTAGCGGACTAATTTCTCGTCATATGATTACAACATTAACTCGGCTTCGTCTAAATCATTGTTGTCTACCTGTTCATTTGCACAGAATTGGAATGGCCGAAACCAGCACCTGCTCTCAGCCGGATGATACCGATATGATTCTGGATTCGAATCATTTATTTTTTAACTGTTCCTCCTACTCGGCAGAATAATCACGTTTATTTTCTAAGCTTATATCTCTAGGCCATCGGCCTCCTTATATCTTAAGTTCATTACTTTACTCGGAAGATGCTTGTATATATTATTCTTTATTTCAATTTATTTTAGAATGTAAAGTTACTTTATAATGTTAACTTTTTTTTCTTTTTGTTATGTTTTATGTTTTTTATGGACATATTGGTTAATTCTAGAGTCCAATTTATAATAAATAATAATAATACAATAAGTTCACCTCTGATATTTACTATATTAGAAATATCATTGAAATTATTTCGAGCATCAGTTATTTCAAGAAGTATAAAATTAATTATTTCCTTCATTTTATCCTTGTTTGTTTTTGTTTTCGAAACCATCTAGAGTTCCTTATTAATGTAGTCAAAATTCTTAGACAAAGCAAGAAGCTTATCTTTTAAATAACCGTTTTTATCGGAATCCATTAAGTTACATTTTATGAAAGTAACCAGCAGATTACAAGTGGGAAAGGTTATGAAAATTACTAGCTTACGACTACTATCGTTGATAATGTGTGGAAATAAAGAAAAGAACAAAGTTAATGTTATCTGACTTACTACTTCTCCCTTTATCATGTAGATTAGATAAACACTTTTGAAGAGGGTCTGTGAGGGATAATGAGAAAGTAGACCCATAGAGAATTATCACAAAACACGAATGCAAGCGCACGACATGTACCGCACTACCAACTCCCGTCATTAAACCACATTTATACAAATAAGTTTAGATTGTGGAATGTAGTGTTTTATTTATACTTGATTACTATTTTTAGTAATCAAGTTTATACAAATAGGTTGGCTTATTCTATCTATCTATATATATATATATAGCATTTATACAAATAGGTTGGCTTATTTTATCTATCTATCTATATATATATATATATATATAGATAGATAGATAGATAGAATAAGCCAATCTATTTGTATAAATGTGGTTTAATGACGGGAATTATATATATATACATATATATATATATATATATATATATATATATATATATATATATATATATATATAATTAAGTTTCACTTCTTCCCTGCGCTAGGTGGCGCAGATGTTTTTTAGTATTATGTTCGATATCAATTAAGTGCTATATCATTATATTTTTTATTTTATTTGTTTATTCTTTTTTTGATTTATTATTCTTTATTTTATATTTCTTCTTTTTATCGTTACATTTTTAAATGTACTTGTGTATTATATTGAAATTGAAATAAATTTGATTTGATTTGATTTTGTTATTATTAATATTTTTTTTAATGATCTTAGTACAAAGTTATTACTATTTATTTTTAACGTTGCTACACTGAAATAAACGCGCGCGTATTATGAAGTAAATGAAATAAAATCAGAAATAACCTAAACTTAATTTTAGAATTCTGTTAAATAATTTTTGAAAACTACAAGTTTTCAATATTTTTCATTTTCGAATGGTAACGAAATAGTTCATACTTATCCTACAGTATTGGTCAAACTAATATCTGGTCGTCTTAAGTAAACAATGTTTACATCTTATGTCTAGTGGAAATGCCTGGTACTTAGAGCGCACTAACTCTATATGGTTATTGTGTGGTATGGTGGGACTAGTGGTCAATTTAAAAAATACGCAGGATGTTTTCCCTTGTTCGGAATAACTACTAAATAGAATTTTAAATAATAAATAATCCTCATCTACGCGAACGTTACAAATATCAGGCAGGAAACCTCGCTTATCTTTGTTCTGAGCACTCAGAGTTGGCAAATAAAAAACTGCGGCTCGGCTCCGGAACGGAGTGAATCGAATGGGGTAGATTACGAAAAAGATTCTTTTAATATTTTGACCCTGACGATTACCACTTTAAACACAACGCCAGTCATATGTGACTGACGTTGTCCATTACCGCTAGCCCGTGTGATTTTTTTGTATAATAAATGTGGTACTAACTTTTAATTTTTATTTCATATTAATAAATACCACTTTCGAACCATCGTGGTTAACATAGAATTTTTTTATTTCTTTTAGAAATGGTATAAAACCTTAAAAAAGCGCCAGTCATGTACGACTGACACATTTTCTGTTATCTAACGTGTATGTTAAGTATAAAGTTTTCATGTGAAACTTTCATCATTCAGTATCATTATATTAACCATTCCACGCGCTGACAATTATTTTACATTAATTAGAAACCAAAAAAATCTTTTATAAAAGTGTCAGTTACATATGACTAAGACTTTTTTTTTCGCATTGCAAATAAATAGTATAATAAAACATCCTTGTTATTAAACAAAAATTCAATATGAATCAAAAGAGTTAGGAAGTTAGAAGTACCAGCCAGAATCGTATCTTTTATCACAACCATACTCGTCAGTCATAATCGACTGATATGTCACTGTTACCGCCAAGGTTCAAAATGTGGCTTGAGGCTCAAAGTGTTAAATTTATGTTTTTCTAATCGTAATTCAACCTAAAGAATATGTCGAGACAATTTTCTACTCACTTTTTTATGCTTATTACTTATCCGAATTTAACCGTTTGCCATATGACGAAATTTCTTTATTTACTCACAGTTCAAGTCTAATAAGTATTATAATAAACTACCTCGTGTATTTTACCGAGCAATATTAATAATTTAAAAAAAAAAATTAATTTGCTTCGACTAAATAAATTAGTTATTTTAAATTTTTCACCAGGCGCTACATTCTGAAACTCCTGTATATTTGTATATTTAACAAATTTTATATTAAGCTTCCTAAACTTCGAATATAGAGATTATTCTTGTAGTTCGAACTACTTTATCTACTAAATGAACGACAAAGGAGTTAAGTAAACTTTTCCACGAAAAATCGCAATTACGGCTGTTAGGTCATTATTACGCGAACGTAAAAATAAAATAAAAAAAAATATACAATTGGTAAAAAATATTAATCTAGATATCGAATTTATAAAAATTCATAAAGCGAGAAAACGGCGTTAAATAATCCGATAGTGAACGTGTGACAAACAACGCAATCAACAATCGTCCGAGTGTTTCACTCGAGTGATCATGTATAAACAAATCGGTGATATAAAAATTACAAACAAAACGTGTCATCGTGAAATTTATTAAAATTTATTGGCAAATACATAATATTATTTAAAAAAAAAAAAGTGAAAATAAAAGGGCATAATCCGCATGTTTGTAACGCAATTAGATTAGTGTCTACAATCTATCAAAAATGGGCAGCACATCGAAGCGTTGTGCACTCTGAAGCGCAAAAATAAACCCTGGACGGACGTTTAAGGATTTATTCTAAAGAGCGATAAAAATTATTTCCAACTATTTCACGAATATTAACTATTATTTTTTTATTTTAAATTAAATTTTGTATTACACTAATTATAAATGTTTCAGTTATCGTGCCTTTAAATTTATATGGCCAGATTGTTGTTTTATCCGTTAATATATACCGATATAAATAATTGTCATATCATTGTACGGTTATTAGTATAAACGCATAACGATAGTTCCCTTTAATAGGCACCGATTTTTGTCTCATTTAACCGTTCGAAAAAAATTCAAAATTATATATATTAATAATTTTCGACTTACTACGCTCGGATCGATCTTTTAGAATAAAATGTTATATATTTTATTTTTCAAAATTGCTCTGCGCGTAAAGTGGCGAAAAATTGAAAGTATTTCAGTCATCTTCCGGTAAATTTAAAAAAAGAATAAAAAAGGAACAAACACCAACTATCCTGAAACGACTAAACTCAGTACACCACTCTGCACTACGTCTAACACTTGGTGCAATGAGATCAACACCAATAAACCATCTGCTATATGACTCTGGAGAACTTCCCACCGATCTTCATCGTTCTTATATCCTACTCAAATTCCACCTTCACTCACTCTCAACTCCTGATCTTCCTGATAATGCAGTGTATCACCACAATCATCAAACCACTCCTTATTCAAACTTACTCGTTCACAATAAAATTACAAACATCCTCCATAATCTTGACATCAACCTGCCTCCACTCTGCAAAGCCAACCATCTGTCTATTCCTCCTTCGATTTCCATTCCCATAATCGTTGACACGTCTCTCCTCAACTGCCTCTCATTGCCACAATCCATTATCGAGGCCTCGTTCCAAAATCTATTAAAAATGTATAGTGGCCATGAAGTACTATACACGGATGGTGCCAAAAAAGGAAACTTCACTGGTTGCGCCGTCATATACAAACATGGGACAATCCGATGTCCACTACCATCTACATTCTCTGTATTGTCGTCAGAGTTATATGCAATCTCCTGCGCAATTGTTATTGCAGAATCGGAGCTAAAGCATGACATATTAATTTGTACAGATTCTCTCAGTTCAATTCGAAACATACAGAATAGACACGAACATCAGCATCCGTTCGCGAAAACTATACTAGAAAAATCGTTTACCTATAAGCGACAAATTGTACTTGCGTGGATACCCGGACATCGCAATGTTGGTGCAAACAATGAAGCTGACACAGCGGCATCCGTTCGCGAAAACTATACTAGAAAAATCGTTTACCTATAAGCGACAAATTGTACTTGCGTGGATACCCGGACATCGCAATGTTGGTGCAAACAATGAAGCTGACACAGCGGCAGCAGATTCATGTAATATAACGCCGGTTCCGGTCATACCAACGACATGTAAAGATATGACGATCCATATCTGGAACAAGATGAAGTCGATAGCAATGGAACGATTCTCCATCCTTCCTTATTACGATCGTAGCATCGCAAACCCGATAATGCCAACATCCAGACGGAAAGATGTGGTCCTCTTTCGCGTTCGTTCCGGACACACACGTCTTACGCACCAGTTCCTGTTTACCAGGGAAAATCGGCATACCTGTCCTGCATGCAATACTCCTCTTACCATCACTCACATCCTAGTTTCCTGTCCAACATATACCTTTCAACGTCAGCTTGCTGGCCTTCCTCTCAACCTTCCCAACATATTACAACGCACTTCATCCGCCGAGACTAAACTTCTCCTCTTCCTCAAAATCACAAACATCTTTCCTCTAATCTAGTTTCTTACACCTTTCCCTCCGTGCCTCTGGCGGCCTAAGTAGCAGGATATGGTACGGTCACAAATCAAAAAAGAAGAAGAAGAAGGAACAAAATAATATTACAAAGGATATAAATAAGCGGTTCATTTTTCTTTCGATTTGATATTTATCTGAGAGTAACAGTCGAACAGGTATGCGTATTAATAAACACAGTAGTTTTTGTAACTTCCCATTTGATAACGTTTGTACATAAAAAAACCAAGGCGAACATTTTATCAGAAATTTATTTATTATTCTCTAATAAAAATTTGGCGTCGTTCTAATATTTTTAATTATTGATCGTTGATTGTCGACATTCGATTTCGACCTTTGCCTCGACGTAGTATAGGCCTTCGTGTAGAAATTAGTAAATAAAATCAGAAATACGGCTATCTGAAAAATCATAAAGTAACTGAAGGATTCCGGAAATTTACATCTGCCCAATAACAAGCCTAACAAATAAAAGATGATAATAACGAATTGAACCTGAAATGCATAATTCACAAAACAACAATAACGAATATTGTATATCACGTATTATACGATCATCATTAAATGCCGTCTCCGTATCGGAGGTAGGCGACTACTTGCCTACATATAATTTGTTGTACAATGCAAGTAGATAATCGTAACATGACGTTAGAGTAGATAGACACACGCACACTCTCGGTAGAACCGATGGACCCCCCCGTGTTTTTGTAGAGTACTATGTCTTTAATTCAGAAAGCAGTGTGGTCCGCTACACCCCAAAAACAGAAAACTGTTCTCATAATATATTATATCCGACAGAAATAATCGATGATGTTTCAAAAAAAAAAAAAAAAAGAGAGCTATACGGAAATAATGGCGACAATTCCGGAATCCATTACAATAAACAAACGAAAAAAGTAAAACAAGAATTAAAACATGATACATTTAAACAGCCACACATATTCACTATCTCTACCACCGGACTATTCATTGTGGAAAGTAACTCGGAATTTAAAAAGGCAAAACCTGTTTACTCCATTCGCAAAAAGATAATGGAGCATGCTTACATAGTAATAAAGATACTAAATATTTGGCTACAGTCTTTCATCCTCACACAGGTAAACGAAATTAACAGAAGCTTATAACATGAACATGTATCCTCGAATTAAACTTGCTTCTCGGAGAGAAATAAAACCTGTAATAAAAAAAACTGAACCCATTACAACCTCATGATATAGAGTATTAAAAGAGCTTCCAAGCAAAGTAACAGTACAACGTATATATTTAATGCGAAAGATCGAGCTACTAAGAAGTAACGTCATATAGACCTGTGCATAGAATAATACACAAAGTAGAAAATGACCTCGAGGAATGAAGAATATGTGACTCGGTAAGCCTGGACATAATCCGGGTATTCGATAAAATTTAACACACGATATTGTTACCTAAAATCGGTAATATATTCCTTTACCATTATTGCAAACTATTCGAATCCTACCTGAGCGAAAGGTATTTTCCAGTAAAGTATGACGATAAAGTATCCTGCTAACGTCGGAGTGGCCCAAGGGGTATGCTGCACCTGTTTTACAATGTCGATTTACCGAAACCTGAAATTGCACTAATTGCTACGTCAGCAATAATGATGAAAAACAAAACAAAATAAAATTGAAGATAATCACTAAAAAATTTTTATATTACACGAATACGAAGCTTTTCGACTATTAAGTCATTTTCAAGCTTTTGTTGTTTAATAGTCGAAAAGCTTCGTATTCGTGTAATAAAAAAATTTTTTAGTGATTATCTTCAATTTTATTTTGTTTTGTTAAATTCATAAATCACTACTCTCCAATACATCAACATTAATGATGAAAAAACCTACTGTATGTATTCGGTAAACACGAAGAACGTTAAATAGGATTATACATAAATAATAAAAAAAAAATGAAGATGCGGACTTTACGAAATGAGAGTATTCTGCACTCTGAAGAAATGTAGACTTACAAAGTTGATCCCAGGATCGTATTTCAAACAATTATAGCGCGTTTCCTAATTTAGTTAGAGAAACAGTTACGAATTGGAAAATGAAAGAAAAAATTTTATACTTATTATACTTGGTAGGTTTTAAACGTGCCTAAGAAATGTTATGGGTCGATGACAATCCCCTTATACGCAGCTCTCGACCTTAACCTACACGGTAAGCGAAGATTTTCTGAAATAAAGTAAGAATTTTTATCCACTAGGTAAGATTCTGTTAAAATCTGCGTTCAAATAAAAATCTGTCTCCTCCGTTAAAAACAACGCGTTTACTCGATTTTTCGTAACAATGAACGAAACGGTTTTCTTCAAAATCTAATGGTGATCGTCTTCTACGGTCGACAGCTCGCGGGTCTAATTTACCGTTCTAATCGAGCAGTTTCATAGTCAGCGATGTTTTTAACCGGCTTAATGAAACAAGACGACTTTATTCTTACACGACGTAGAACACGGTCGTTACCAGTTAATAAGTCCAGAAGTTTTTCAGCAAACAACTATGATACTTTCGAAAGTCGCGACACTGTAAACAATTACTATTTCGAATAAAATCGCTTTATCATTGTCCCGAATCTCACGCACGTTGATTCATTATTGGACTAGGAAAAAAAATGGGTTCTTCCTTGTTTTCGTTTACCAAGCTGGATTAGAAAGAGCGCGGTATAGTCACATCAATTTGTCTCTAAGGCACGTCCATCTAAGGGGGTAATTTAGTGACTTTCGAAGAAGTAAGCGGATGTGTATACAAATTATAAAGTAGAAATACCGTTGTTTCAAATTTCTCGAGGGGGGGGACAAAATATTTGTTGCTCTTAAACAGGCGTATCATCCGTAAACGTAATACGCATTTCGTTTATTCAAAGATGGCGGATAACACTTACAATTTGTAATCCTGTAAGATACTTTTTCCACCAAAGATAACGTCGCATCGAAGGTCCGAGTGCTGATAAAAAATAATACGAATACATGACCGTATGTACCCAACAATTTATCCATCCGACCATGGCTCCTTGTTCTCCTGGAATGTTTAGAAATGTACATAGGTCGTATTTATTAATACTAGATAATTATCCGTCGCTATTTCAAATCGGGGAAACATATGTAGGGAAGTTCTGGAAAAAAAAATCCTGTACAGTGCGCCATATTATAATTATATACGGATTAATATTAAAATTGACGGAGAAATGTTTTCATCTTCGAAAATAAATTTCGGTAAACGATCATTGAAAAACAGTGTGAATATTAAAATTTGAAGCGAAAATAATTTGAAGTTTTTTACAATTGATTTGAAACCAATTTCCAATTACAAACACATAGAAAAATAAAATATAATATTTTTATCCGATCTATAAATATTGTGTCCTCGAGTTTATGTTGTTTTATGAAAACGTATTAAAGCAAAATTGTCTTTTCGAAATATTACCCGCGTGTTACACACACACACAAAAAAAAAAAAATGAAAGTATTAAAAAAAATATGCATGCACTAAATGAAATGAGAACACGTACTACACACTGTAAAATATGTTATATTTTACAAATAAATCTGTGCGTATAAGTTGTATATTTCGATATATCGTAGATAAAAATTCAATTTACGCGTTAAAATATTAGTTTAATTTATTCGAACAGTCTAGATCTATCGGGAACACGTCTCTGGTAGTGAAACCCGGTTGTAAACTCTATGATATAGTCGTCTGAAACTTAAAGCCAGCGGTCAAAAGCTAAAAAATATTTTACTTAATATAAACCAAAATATAATAAAGAAGGGCGCGTATGGCCCGAGGAATATTGTCAGTCAATTATGGTGCTAATACCGAAAATAAGAGCCGCACGACACTGTAGTGATTTTAGAAATATTTGTTTAATACCGCACGCATTTAAATTAACACTTAAAATAATTAAAAAACGTCTGGAACAACAGTTGGATCAATATGTGAAATAAACACAATTCGGATTTAGAAAAGGACAGTCGACTCGGGATGTAATTGCGATGCTCCGTATAATAGATGATTAACCGTGGAAGATGTTTATATGTGGCTTTTATTGACATGGAAAAGGCCTTCGATAAAGTACCGTGGCAAACTCTTTTCCATTTACTAAATTAAATAGGATGCCCGAGGAATCTAGTTACAGCAATCTATAATATTTACAACAAACAGATCGTAGAATAAAATTCAATGATAATACAACTGAAGACGTGAGGGTAAAGAATGGAGTTAGACAAGGGTGCCTGCTTTCACCGGAACTATTTATCGTGTTCGCAGAAATGATTAGTAGAGAAACCTTCAATAAACTCAAGCAAGAGATTAAAATAGATGGTAAGCGTATACAGGAAATCAAGTTTGCTGATGATCAAGCGGTATTTAGCAGGCAGCGCCAAAACGCTACACAAAATGATTAATAAACTAAATTTGATCATGTTAGAATATGGCATGAAAATCAATAAAAAGAAGACTAATGTTATAAGGTTATAAGGACATCCGGAATATTCACATAAAAATAGAAGATGAAGTAATCGAACAAGCGAGAACGTTCAAATACTTAGGCCAAATTCTAATCGTGGGCGACCAAGAATAATCCTGGTGGATACCATACTGGAAGATGACAAAACATCGACATATACTGAGATAAAAAGAAAAGCAGCTGACTGGCTTACATGGAGGCCGTTGGTGCATGGAACGAACTAGCCTACGGTGAAACGATTATATCAAATGTCCCGCTATATCAAATGATATGACTGTTGCGTGAGTATTAAATTCGCGAATATTTATAATGCTATTTATAACATTAATTGCAGCTAGTTCAGTGACGTGCTTTAATTGCGACAAATAAATTTATTTCTTCAAAAGACACTGATATATTTTGTATATAAATTAAACTTTTTTTTGGGTGCAGCACATGCACTTGGCGAGTGAAGTTCCAAAAAAACATCAGCGTGTGGGACTTTTACCCACTAAAAAAACCCTTCCTCTAGTGAAAAACGGATGTTTTTACAATTGCATACAAGGCACTGGGTTTCCAATTAGCTAGCAAATAATGTAAATGGGGAGAGGATGTTAAAATACTTAATCCTATCCCCATTTATAATTAGTTAATAATACAAAGAGTTTTTCTACTTAAAATACAATAAGGTGTACTTTTAAGATAAACTGTAGAATAACAGTTTAACAATATGTAGAATTCTGGAATGAACCCTGAGATAGTTTAAATTTTTATTCATATATTTAGTAACATGTTGACAGTTTTTATTCGTGATCAATAGAGAATTTTCTTGAACGCCATACTTATTTCGCCAAGTCTATAAAGTGGTAGATATCATCCAGATCTCTGAGGTACTACGTAGTGGACACCCAGAAGAACCTGCAAGATGTATACAGGTACTTATCAAATTTTCCAATCATCAAAAGATTGTGATGAGAGGTTATGTTCATTTTAAACAAGAGATCAATCTAGTGTTATAGACTATTCAGAGATTATAGCATTTTTTAAAAACATCTAATGGTAGCATATTACAGATTACATTAAGAGCAGTTGTAGGGGATGTACGATAAAATGAGCGAATGTTCGGGAGAAATTTATACGTTGTTGCTTATTTATCACATATAATTATTTTAATTACCGTAATATTAACGTCATACATTGATTGGACGAAGTAGTAAATTAAAATTACCGGAAATTTGTAATAATTATCTTTCTACATTAAAAATTTTTAGTCAACTTTTAACACCCGCTAAAATTAAATATGCGATTTTCCACAAGAAAAAAATCCCTTTGAAAGTTATTAAAATTATTTTCGAATTTAACGAACAAATATTGACTCGAGCGAGTTCATATAAATGTTTAACTGTTGTAGCGGACGATAAATTTAATTTCAATTTACATTCTTACGTATCCATTCATGAAACAAATCAATAAATTACACATTATATAAGAACTAATTTAAACAGGATCGAATATATGATAAGTATATATTGTTTTAAATAGAATACTTTACCGTTCTATTTGCTGTTATCGTAGATTTAATGTTAGATACGTTCACGAATAAATTGCGTGCACGATTAATCATATTTATATT
Source organism: Coronaproctus castanopsis (assembly GCA_032883995.1). NCBI lineage: Eukaryota > Metazoa > Arthropoda > Insecta > Hemiptera > Monophlebidae > Coronaproctus > Coronaproctus castanopsis. The sequence goes on along the minus strand of CM065052.1, from coordinate 76,722,706 downwards.
TTGGGAATTCAAAAAGTTTAGGCGGTTTGCGATATAGACGTGTGTACTTAGGAACGCGAATTACTAAAGGATAGCAACTCGACGGAAGAAATTAAACGCAGAATAATAATATCGAAGCTAATTAACAAAACGATAAATATTTAATTATAAATTCCCAGCAACGCGCAGCACCGTTCCTTACAAGAAACCAAAAAGCTGTCGACAAATTTCCATCGATCGCGTACGAGCGAATTTTTAAAAAACTTTTAATTTAGAAAATTTTTAAAAAAATTCCGCAAACTCTCTAAATTAGTTTTCTCATTCGTGGATATCCGCTTTTGAAGTACACGATTTTTACGCTTATAAATTTGCTCTATTTATAGCGGGGCTACTTGATAAGTTCTATAAAAATTCACAAATTTTTTTTTTGGTGTGGTAGTATCAGTTTCTCACTCGTTGTAGCCAAACTTCGTTAACGGAGATGGCACTATGAAGAAGAAGGTAGTATTGACTTAAAATATGAAAATCCTGCTCCGTACATAATCGCTATATTACTCACCCTCATTATATATATATATATATATATATATATATATATATATATATATATATATAATCATCATCTTCATCATCATGTAGTCATCAGTCTCTTAAGACTGGTTTGATAATTTTCTCACCAATTAACGATTTGCTGTTTTTCTCATCATATCCGCATATCCGGTAGTGTCTTCTATTAGCTGTTGCATATATTGTTTTCTAGGTCTTCCATTTCCTCGTTTTCCATCCATTATTCCTTCTATAATTATCTTTTGTAAACTATCGTGCCTTACGCCCAATCATATTCATCCTTCGTTTTGTTATTGTTTTCCATAATGTTCTTTTTTTTCTAATTTTCTTTAAGATTTTTTCGTTAGTTAGTTTATCTGCCCACCGTATTTTCAGCATTCTAATGACGCATTTCGAATGCTTTTAATTGCTCTTCCACATTACCGATCATCCATGTTTCACATCCGTACACAGTGCCGTATTCCAAACGTCACATACCATAATTTTTGTTTTATTTTTATTATTTTCATCCCGTATTTCTCATATGCCTTTCGACAATGTAAAGCACGATGATGATAATGCTACGAAATATGGGCGTTGATAGCAGAGATTTGAAGATTATAAGATATCTATATTGGAACCAAGAAACTGAGTTAATACTCGGCAAAAATGAAAAATTTGAAATTAAACGAGGCGTACGGACAGGGTTGTGTATTATCCCCGTTGTTATCCAACTTATATGCCGATCAGATTGTCCGGCAAGCCATAATAAAGCAAACGTACGGAATTAAGATTAACGGAAAAATTATTAACAATATCCGATACGCCGATGATACGGTCGTACTAGCAGACAGCCATCAAGACCTACAGCGACTGTTACAAAAATTTGATGGCGTTGGCAAAACCTATGGTGTAAATATAAAAAACAAAGAAAACTAAGTGGATGCTGATTAGTAAACAAAAAATGAATAGCGCTGTAATAACCGTAAATAATGAAATTATTGAAAAAGTGAATAGATTTAAATATCTGGATTGCTATGTCACTAGTAGTCTCGATGCGGATACCGAGGTTAACGGTGCAATTACGTACGAGTAGCCTTCGATAATATGAAAAAATTATTATGTGATCGATCGCTTAGTCTAAAGATAAAGTTCGATGTTACATCCAGCCAATTTTGTTATATGGCATTGAGGCTATGCATCTAAATAAAAAACATTTGAACCGATACGAAGCTGTGGAAATGTGGATACGTAGGAGGATGCTGAGGATACCTTGGACAGCAAAAAATATCCGACAAAGATGTCTTTAAAAAAGCGAATACAGACCGACAATTACGGAATATTATTATAAGGAGAAATGTGTCATACTTTGGCATATCATTATAGGTTTAAAGTATGAAATCATACAGATTATTATACAAGGACAGATAGAAGGAATAAGAAGTCCGGGAAGAAGCAGGACAGATTGGCTGAAAAATATCAAAAACTGGACCGGCGCATCTTCGATACAACAATTAATGGCAGACGCGAGACAACGTAAAATCTAGTTGGCACATTCGTCTACGCTCTCTTGAGTATGGCATATAGAAGAAGAATTTCTCATATATAAATAAATATAACGTACGTAAGATATGTTGCATTGAATATTGTGTGTGTGTGTGTGTGTAGACGTCTGCGAGATATATACAAAAATAGGAAATGAATATAAATACAAAATTTAATTTATAGATTTTTATTCGCTTCGCTACATCCGGTCGAAAATTTTAAAACGTTTAATTATAAATTTTATACAGGTATTTATTATGCAATACCGCTTCTTAGGCGAACTGTAGTCTTCAATATATTAACGTAAATAATTTTTAAAAAATTGATACGTTTCAAGTCAACAATCAAAATATAAAAAATTTTGTTAGCGTTAAAATTTCACGTACCATATAGCGGACATCGCAACGGAAAGCATTAAATCGTTTAAAGCTTACCTTTAATATATTTTAAGTAGGACCAACTGATTAGCACCATAGTCGTGTGATGATAAACGTGTAAAAACGTTACGTGCGACTTTTTCTTTCTAAGTACGAAAAATATCTGAAAATTTATAGAGAAAATTATAGCAGTTTATTAAATACGAATTATATTTTGCATTATGTTAAATTTTATGTGGTGGCGTAGGTGCTAGACTGCTCGACTGTCAACTCGACGGTCGGGGGTTCGAAACTAGCACGCGACATAGAAATTTGTTATCATTATTTAATTCTTAATTATCGCGGAGAAGGCGATGGCATCCCATTCCGTATAACATCATATACGCGCGCATCTGCGTCGCATATAAATAGTGCCTTGAATGCTAGTTCATTTTGCACTTAATATAACCGTAGACGACGATAATGATGGTATATATATATATATATATATATATATATATATATATATATATATATATATATATATATATATATACATAATCTTAAATTATTCTCGTAGTCGTTGTTACAAAGTTTTACTGAATTTTTATTCTTGGTTGTCGAGTTATTATAAATTTTAATTATATATTTAACTTTTTTTTGTGATTGACACACTTACATTTATTAATCTTCTATTGAGAGCCAAGTTTACTGAAAATTTTAAATCCTATGTTTATTAATTATATTTATGGTATATTTATTTATATTTATTATTTAAAATAATTATTTGTAAATATACTAAAGAGGGGCGTATTTTGAATACGATTTAATAATTACAGGAGGATTATTGAACAAAATTATTTACAAATAAATATACATACTTACGAACTAATAAATACGATAAACTGTAATCGTGTAAACTATTAATAGAAAAAATCATTAAAAAAAAACTGTCAAGAAGGTTTAAAATCGAAACGAGTCGACCAATATATTTAATAAGTCTCTCATGATGATGCGCCAGAAGTAAATTTTACATAGTCTCGATTAGACAACAAATTTAGAAACCCAAAATTATCCAATCGATTCAATTCGAGAAAAGTTTACACTTACAGTGTCCAGGAGATCCAATATTTTTGTCATGAAGAAGTGCCATGCCGATACGTTCAACTGTAATTTAATAAATATATTGGAAATAAATTATTTCGAACAAACTATGCAGACATAAAAATAGTTCCGATTCAAATATTTTTAGAAATTTTTGAAATATCTTTATTTTACATTTATTTTTAGAAATATTTTTCAATGATAGTAAAAAAATTTAAACCGGCACGGATGCATATATACACTAACATACACACATATATACATACATACATTTACACATATACAAAACGATATTGGAATGAGGTTTGTATTACATAGATATTTACTGAAGAGGATTGATCACACTTATTTTGAAATTAATTATTAAGTGAATGTATTGAAGCCAAAGTGAATAATTTTTTCATCCATAATAAGTGGAAAATTTAAGTCTATAGTTAAATCTATATTTTTTAAAGTAATAGCACTGATATGATGAATTGTATCAGGAGTATTTATGTTGTGAATATTGACAGTTTGGAGTGTTACGTTATTTTAAATCTGTGCGATTATTCGCCAAATTTTATAGTAGTAATAATAATAAAAATAATAATAATAGTAGCAATAGTAACGGTAATGATGGTAATAATATAATAATAATTCGCAGGCAAGCATTGTCATCATTGATATAGAGATATTTCTTTTTTTCAAATATAAATTAAATCATAATGTTCTTAAGTTTTTGTAGTTAAAATGTAAATACATATGATATATCATAATGGTTAGGGACTATCTTTTGTCATCCTAACTGTTGCCCTTAAATATAGGTATACATGCCAATGACTTCCTACACGCAAGGTTGAAGTACTAACTTATATATGTATATTTATACATATATAAGTAATGTGCATGTAGAATAACTGACTAATTTTTCTTTACTTTTATTAATCTGTATCATACTTTAAGTTATTAACAGTTTTGCATCTTTATAAATACATTTTTCATGAAATATATTTAAAATATAAAAATAAAAAACCTTTTAGTAAATTCCATGTTACTATTTTCAAAAGTCAACGGTTTGAACATGTTTATTATGGGGGCAGAACATGAACTATCAAAGGTATGTCTATAGACTTTCCAGCGACCGTGTCGTTTCTCAGGCGATATCTGCAACTACTATTACTATTACTACCAATATCTCAGATTTGATTAGTTGTTTAGGACCGCCCTTAGCTGTTAGTTGGTCTGTATATTTCCTATTTTTTTTTGCTTTGTCTTGGTAATAATGGATATAATGTCAGAGAGGCTGAATTTTTCATCAACAAAATTTAAGTATAGAAATAAAACATTTGATGCTAATGTAGTCCTGCCTTATACAAATGGTACTACAGATAAAATTGGAAGTATGTTATGGAGAAAAAATATTAGATCAGTGTTTATCTACCGAAAAATTGGAAATATAATTAGAAGCGACAAAGACATGGGGACAAGTTCCAGGTGTGTGTCATATTCTGTGTTCATGTGGGTATATTGATCAAATAAAAAGGTCAGTGGATACTAAAAAATCTGCGGTGGCCGGTCGTATGTGTAATTCAAGTCGTCATCAGATTCAATGATGTCTCCATTTTGGCTAGAGTGTATAAATATCACACAAAGTTGGAACTAGAAGTTGTTCAAATTAGTAAATATCGAGATAATTTCAACAGAGAGGATGGCTCTAGTTTTTGAAATCCTGTCCTGGGTTAAATTAGGAAAAAAACACACGAGAAAAAGGAAAGAACAATGCAAAAATATGGACCAACCAGCAGCTGTTGGCGGCCCTCTGACAATCGATCAATTTGTAGCGTTGTGTTTCACGTTTGTTTCATGCGTTCAAAGCGTATTATTTTATCTACGTTTGTATATATTGTTGTTATTTAAATCGAACACATTTGAGTTAAGTGCGTGAGCATATTTATGTACAAGTGTGTGTGTGTGTTCTCACATAATAATACTATCAATAATGACCGTAGTAATAATAATATAAATAGCGTGAATAATATTAATATTACACATAAAACTGCACAAAGAAAGCAGATTAGGTATGCAAACATAGTACAAAAACAAAATACATTCAGAGCGTTAGAAAATCCTTCTAGCACATCAACAGAATGATTATCCAATTTCTTAGATGAATTCAAAACTATAATTAATATCTTAATTAACTTGCTTACCAAATTTATAGATGTAATTTTCACTAAATCCAAATGACTGCTTCCATAAATCTCACTCAATCATACCTGGAAATGATGCAATTAGAGCTAGAACCTTAAAGAAAACGTATTGATAGCAATTATCACGAGCATTCTGCTTGGTATCCAGTACAAGCATCTGTGCAAGAAGTATTTTGGAACCTCTCTTGTACATGATATTCACAGCAGATATCCCTACAACACCGTATACATCAATATTTACACCATTATAGTCGCTGACGAAAGTCCGGAAGTTGCATCTCGATCTATTCAACTTCATCTACAAGCAATGGGAAAGTGGTGGACGATAGTTACAGATATCGCCTGAGAAACAGCACGGTCGTTCAAAGGTGTACAGACGTTCATTCCATAGTTCAGTCAGTATAATGGATTGTGTAAACATGTCCAAAACGTCGGCTTTTAAAAATTGTGACATAATATCTATCAAAAGTTTTTAAATTTTGATATTAATAATCATACCACGAAAATCACAAATTCGCTTCTATCACATATATTTAAAATAATTCCAGTAGTGGCTTGAAATGATGGAACCATACGAGTTTAATTCAAAGTGTACGACTTAATACAGTTAGAAAGCTTCCGTTGTATTTAATGAAAATTACATACTTCTTACATTCTTTATCTTTTAGTAGAACATTCTTCGAATACGATCGCTTAATTGCTGTTAAAGTTGCGTTATAAGTATTTCTAATAATAAATTTATTTCAAACTGTAACATTTCTTACTTACAGTTCTTAAATAAGGATTCAAATTTTGTTCCATAGGATTACACATATACGTCCACGTATAAGTAAAGCTTCCAGGCAAAGTGAACATCTAGATTTAGACAAAATACAAAATAATTCTCATCAAACCCGCCTACTTTATATATATATATATATATATATATATATATATATATATATATATATATATATATCTAATACACACACACAAAGGCGAGAAAGGATTTCATGGGATATACTGCGCCATATCGCCTTTATGGCAGTCATAATCGGGGAAAAATTGGAATGAAGAAAAAAAAGGGAAGACCCATAGTATATACGGATGAATCAAATAATAAGAAGAATGTAGATGACGTATAAAGAGATTATGATCAAAGCAGGTAATAGGGAGGAAGGAATGTAAGAACACGGTTGCCAAGTTGCAAGATAAGTGCAAGGTTTTAAATAAAAGATGATGATAATGATGATGATATATAAGTATATAGAGTGCAATCTGCAGGTTTTTAAATTTTTTCCTGTACTTAAAAGTTTAAAACTTTAAATTTTAAGTTTTAAATTTTAATTTCATCACATATACATTAGATGTCGTTGTACATTAGTAAGTTAACTGTTAAGGTATATATATATATATATAAGGTACTTAACATTCTTTATTATTCAATTATTCGTGTATTCATGATTTTGTTTATATGTTTTTTGGTAAATATATATTTCTTCTTCTAGAGTGCAATCCAAAAGCCACTGTACATCCTGAGAAATTAGTGTTCAATCGATAACATCTATCCGACCATAATTATTACAATCAGGTTTATCTTTTTTACTTTTATATATATTTATGTCGATTTTTCGAAATTATTCGACATATTTTCTAACCGTATTTTTCGTATTAATCTATCAATTGCAAGAGCTATATTATTAGACGTTCCATTATTGTCTGTTGTGTATTCTAATTGTGGTATCTCTTCTCTACATATAGGTTAATCGGGTAAGCAGGAATTTTATTAAATTGTTTCAAATGTTCCATCCACCTAGTGTTAATATGTTCAACGTATAATACATATAAACCAAACAAAATATAACACAGTTTAATCACTAAAAGTTTTTTATTGCAAAGATTTTTGACAGTTACGTAATTTTTAATCATACACAATAAATAATATGACCATCTGTTTCAACATTATCATAGAAGACGATCATATATGTCGAAATTTACGTTTAATATTTGTATTATTTTATCATTGTGCATTGAGTATATGTGTAAATAAGCCTATTTACGAGTTGTGTAAGTCTATATAGTTTTTTATTTATTTAATTGTATATAATAAAATTATAGAAGGACCGCGACTTATTGTAAAACGATAAATTCACGTTATTATATTGAAAAATGGAAATGTTCTTTTTTAACACGATTAGTTCCTCTGGATATGAAACGTGGCTTTTAGAGAGAGACACAGAAAAATTTGAAGTATAATTTAAAAAAAAAGAAAAACTCGTCGCGAATATGAAAATTTCATAAGCCCGACGATTACGTAAAGAAATTTCGATAATGTATAAAACGAGATAATAAAAATTTGAAATTCTATACTATCGGTTGATATTCGTAAATTTATAATTCGCGATTTTCTTATATGTATATTCGAACCGATTAAATAATTTATTCTTTCGTTAGTACGAAATTATAATGTGAAAACAATATGTATAACGGTGGACTGTTAAAAAACTAATTCGTCCAGCTTTAAGAAGTCAAGGTGGACGTGAAATTACAAACCGTAGATGTGCAGGATCGAAGTACACAACCTTCGTCTGATATACTCGGCTAAATTAATAGTTGAAACGGAAGAGAATATTTGAAAGAGCTCACGTTAATAAAACCTCTACAAAACAATGTTAGAAAATGTTTGTTACATTCTGTCTGCTAATAATGACATTGAAAATCCAGCTGACTGCGCAACAGGAAGAATAAAATGGCCGTTTAGCATTCGAAGTTCGTTTTTTGTTGTTGTTATTACATGTTTCGTTGTTGTTCGTGGTCGTTACTAGTTTATTTTGCATGTCAAATTTTGTTACACATTCGTCTGTGTATATTTTATTTATTTTTATTACAAATTTTTATTTTTTTGGGGGGGATACCACAATACAAATCATGGGTGCGTCATTGGATGGAAGGTTATAAAAAAAAAATCATCGAGTACCAACGGATAAGATTAATATGGAGATTTAAAAAAAAAAAAATTGCTAATACGAGAAATGATAGATCGGCCAGTTCGTAGCGACTGAACACGTTCGTTATTAACGAGAGGAAGTGCCACGATACTTACGAGTGACGGACGATGATAACGAGTTTCTAGGTGTAAGTGAAACTTACCGTCGAAACTAATGAGCCGTTATATACGGTCTGACAGAAATTATGGATTAACAATATATATTTAATATCGATCGGTTCTTTTTTACTCATATATTCCGGACCAATTTTCAAGACGAACAACAAGTACGCGACTACTACCGCACATACCGGCCACGGATTACCCATCATGAACCAGTTATCCACTTCCTTACCTGTATTTTCGAAAAATTACATCGATAAATGAACAAGAAATTATCCAAACGAAATAATATTCATTTACTCCGGATGAGAAATAGAAAAAACACGAGATTCGCATAAATGTACAATTAACGACGAGAATATCGTATTCATAATAATAACTATTAATTTTCAGTTAGCGTTTATAAATTTTTCTTATAATAAATTCATTATACTTAAAAATAAACGCCATTTAATTTTATTTCTTGTACAACAATTGTTTTTATTTTTTTATACGATGTCAATATCCCGTCGCGCTCTTCGTGGATTCCGGTTCTAAGCTGTAGTGACTGCAGTTAGTATTATTCCGCAAGTTAACAGTCCAGCATTCTGCCTCTTGCTCTTGCACTAAGTGCTTTACCAAGCAGTAATACTCTATGTCTGAAAAATTGGTGGATCAGTCTTTCGTACACTTTGTGCAATTATACCGGTTCGTCTACTTCTGTACGTATTGAGAAATTTGTTCTTCTTTCAAGTCCACGATATAATTGCTTATCCACCTTTTGTCCACGTCTCAGCTGCATATAAGAAAATTGGGATAATTAATGTTTTTATTCGCTTTTTCCGTAATTTTAATGACCAATTTTCGTTATAAAATATACGTTTCGTATTAGTGCGCTCTTGCCTAAAGCAATTCGTCTTTTTATTTCACCTGACCAACCTCAATTTGCAGTAATCAAATTTTCTAAATAAACATAAGAATTCACTTTTTCGTGCACTGGAAACAGAGGTGTCATTTAGAACGATCTTACGGTCCATTATTGCAATCTTGGTCTTTTTTATGTTTGTGTGTGTGTGTGTCACACCCGTCCTTTGACCACAATTGACATTGATAACATACTATCATATTTTTATTAACTCATTTCCCAATGGAAAAGAGTCAACGCCTATGTATATATTATCCCTATTACTTTAAACAACTATGTATCCACAGTTGATACCACCACCCTAGCTCACATACACGTCTGTCGTGTGTAGAGAGCGCAAGTATTAAATAATATTGAATATTTCATGTTTATTTTTTACTTCCGATAACAATGCAAGTACCCAATCCACACCGTGTATACAGGCTAGGGAAGAGTAAATTTCATTTGTTTCCAACGTTACGCTATCTTGGTCTTAGATGTATTAATTAGCAATCCATATCTCTCGCTAACTTCTTTGATACTTGTAATTAATTCCGTCATTTTCTTTCTCATATTTCGTCAATAATGTAGTATCATCTACATATCTTAAATTATAGAATTTCCTGCCACCGATGTAAATACCGCCGGTTTCATTCGTGCAAAGCTGCCCTCGTGATATGTTTTCCGTAGATAATAAAAATTTATGGTGACAAGATATCTCCTTGTTGGACGTGGCACTGTTTATATATAAAGTGCTTTATAATGATATGCGCTTTTATAAAGAAACAGTAGATAAAATAGGCGTATATGGAGTACTTAAACGATGCACAGTTTATACTACGCTCGTAAGAATGAAATGATATTAAATGCAGAATGGTATTTATCCGTGTTATGACGAGACAAAATGATTACTCCATTATATTAAATGCAGAATGGTCTTTATCCGTGTTATGACGAGACAAAATGATTACTCCATTATTTTCCGAACAAAAATGAGGTTAGTAAATACTTCAGTATTTATAACATTTTCGCACGAAGCGAAAACCCGGGCTCTTCACACTCAACATAAACGAAAAGTTAACGTTTTCTAAATTCTAAAAATTTCATAGACTGCAAAGAAGACAAACATATCAAATTGTCGAAGGTACGAACGGAACATTTATTCACATTGCCAACAGAAAATCCTAAAATATCGTGGACGTCTCATGCAAAAAATGGGAACGGTCTAGTAAGAAGCATAGTAAACTGACCGAAAGAAGAGAAAAAAAAAGGTAAAGGAAGACTCCGATTCAGTGGATAGTATCGTGGCTCTTACTGGATTCAGTAAGGTTGAAAAAATTACATCAGATGCATTAGCATTGGTTGGGTAGACATAATTAAATTTCACCTTAAACGCTTGTGAAGTTGGTCAAATTCATTGCTACATTGAGAGTTCTGTTATACTCATAGTAAATTTCGGGAATCTAGACAGTTTTAAAAGAACACTCATGGATTCAGCGAGTATTAGGGTACTTTTCTTAAAAATACAACCCGATGAAGGAAACAGCCTCGTATTATATTTCTGTCAATAACTTCGAGGTGTTTCGATTGTGATAAAAAAATGCTGCTGTACCTCTTTTTAGAATGTTCAATAGAGCCATCAGTGTATATAATTTCATAAGCGTTGTAATCCTTCTTCAATACTGATCCGACAATGGAATTGTTAAATCTACCTGGGAAACATTTCGATGTATCGAATGAACTAGTATCTATCTCTAATCTAAACTCTAGTATTCGGAAGGAAGCCTTATAGAAGGAATTTAAAGTCATTTAGACTAAACTTAAGTCGTGTAGTTTGTTATGACTATGTAGCTGTGAAGGTAAATTTTTAACACAATCAAGTATTTATTGTTGCGAGCTTTGTAAATACGTGTAAGTTATTTGTTGTGACGACGTTTGGGTAACGCTGCTTGCCTCTAAGATAAAATTCAACAGATATGAATTTCTATCATAACAAAAAGAAAGGTTCCGTAGCTTCAGCCTATATGATATTAATGGGAGTGGAACGCATGGCGCCTAAACAGTTTTGGACGGCACTATTCTGCATCAGCTGTATTCTCTTGCGATGTTTTATTAAAAGTAAAATACGAAATTTGTTGAGTGCTTTATGGATCTAGAGACCTACTAGCGGATGAGCACCTCAATTTATTCCGAAATTCTTCGTAGTACATTAAGTCCTTTTTGCTCTTTTGTAAAAAGAAAATGTGGTATCTTCGTTCCATGATATTTTAGAGTCAAACATTACCCCCACCCACATATTTGGCTGACTGCTCAAAGACAACAGACTAATTATTGATGCGCAGCAGTGGTGAGGTTCGAGTCTTATCCATATTAATGCCCAATTGTAACCATTGAAATATCACTATCGAATTATTTTGAAACTGTTCTATCGATTTCGTATAAAGAATGTATAATAATCAACTGAAAAAGGCTCCCCTGAAGCATCTACCAGAATAAACCGAAACGTATTGCATTAATTTTTTTATCTTACCGTTATCTTTCTACCGTTAAAATATTAATGTATTCAGATGTAAATTGTGTGATTAACCCCATGTGTTAATAATTATTTAAATATAAGTTCATATTACCATAAACTACCAGAACATCAATAAAAACAAATACGGCATTCCTTTTACTGGCCGCATGAGTCTCAATATACAATGTAAATGAGCTTAATGCATCAAGAGAAATAAATCGCTTCAGAAATCATATTGGGTGATTAAAATTTGTTCGAAGGTATTAGGTCTATCATTCCTACTTAAACTTCAGGATATTTTCTGATGTTTTCCCTATACGAGACAATAATAGAATAGATATGCTTATGGTCTTCAGCATTTCCCCCCCGGTTTAAGTATATGGCAAACATAGTATTCCTTCCAACTGAGGGGGAATATATCCGTTGTTTATAAAATTATTATAAAATTTAACAACATATTTTTATTTTCCTTCGATAGGCTTTGTTTCATTTTGTGCACAATCCACTCCTACCGTTGTATCTTAATTATGATCTAGACTACGAAGTAATTACCCTTTTTAGATACAGTTTTCTAACAATGAGATACAGACATACTCTGTTCGCCCACTAGAATGGATGATACGGCTTCGAAATTATTGTATGAAGCTTGTGAGCTACTGAACATCAGCTGGGTTTACATATATAAAGGAAATGTTTTAAAGCTCCGTCATATCTCCTAAGTTTACTTTTGTTTTATTTTTGTACACGTTAAGAGCAAATAGATGCGTAAACAAATAAAACTGATGATCTGCCTTAAAAACGACAGTTCAAAGGGAACATTATATTTCAACTCGACAAATGAATATCATAGTATCGAACGAATAATATATTAAATTCCAATTTCCACTTACATAACCGAATATATGATCCTTCTTCATTATCCTTGTAGATATTATCTGCACACAAAATGTAAAATCATGATTTCAAATTATATATACATATATATACACATATATCAATGTATGTGCGTGTAGGTATATATAAAAATATATACAATACGTATATAATATAATGCACAGTGATTAGTTTGACTTTAGTTTAATGCTTGAATTATACAGTTTTGTAAAGTCATTTAAAATACCGATTATTCGCTATGGATGGTTACAAAAAAATTAAAACTCAACCACACACTTCGACAATCATCACTAAAAATTGGAAATCAGGGATGGGCAAAAACCAACAAGGACAAAGTTGACATATTTGCCAAATACCTCTCTAAAGTTTTCCACTACGACAATGGCATAGTGACTAACGAAGAGTTGTATATAATCAACCACCTACAAGCACCTTTGCAAATGTGTTTACCTATAAAACCGGTATCACCAATGGAGGTAAAATCTACCAATGGAGGTAAAATCTTACATATTCAAAAAAATTCTCCGGATATGACTTAATAACTGCAAAAGTGCTGAAAAATTAGCCGAAGAAAGTGTTAATATTATTAACGTACATTTTTAATGTAATAATTCCTATCGGCTATTCAATGGACATTAGCCTACATAATAATGATACATATGGAAAGCTGCAGGTAGAAGTATCATCATACAAACCTAACGGTTTCTTACCCATTACTTCACAGTTATTTGAAAAACTTATCTTAAGCAAAATAAAGCCAATACTTGAAGGAAATAAGGTAATAGCCGATTGGCAATTTGGGTTCAGAAAATAACATTGTATTACGTAACAAATATATAGAATAGTTGAAGTTATCAACAGCAGTTTTGAATAAAGAAAACATCACACTGCGCTATTCCGGGACATAGAAAAAGCGTTTTACAAAGTCTGACGTACAGATTTAGTATTTAAACTAGACAAAAATTTACAACATCAATATTACGAAACCAGAATTTATACAATTTGAAAACTTAAAAACACGGATATCGAATAGAGAAAAACTGTTTAAAGGGATGTCTATTTATATTACAGAAGATTTTCCAGTTGAGATTTTAGACAAAAGACAACAAATGCATAAAAAAATTTAAGCCAAAACATCAAACTCAATACTGGATAACAATAATAACTGTATCTAAAGACCAAATACAATCAAACTTCCAAACAACAAAAAAATAAAAATTCAGAGGAAGTTACTGTGGAGCGCTGGCTTTTTGTATAGAGCTGTGTGGACGGTTGCAGGTCCACTTATCGCTGGAGACCTACCGATTGACTTGTCAAACTGCCTTGTTAGCGATATATAAAATGTTTAGATTATCATTTACTACTCATTAAATATCGGTCAAACAGTTTAATTAAAAGTTTAACGTAAACTTACAATATGAAAACACAAAACAAAAAAATGTTAAAAATTAAAAAAAAACACACACATTAACGTAATTATTTTCGTTATCTGGCAAGAAAGATGGAATGACCAGTGTAGATTAACGTATAAATTATTACACGATATAAACGTTAAGACTAGAATTAAAGAAATTATTAAGAATTAATTTTTACATAAGTCAAGCATCGACGGAACATAGTAGTTTTGATACTTATTTGGAACGAAATTGTACCTTGTGGCGAATTCTGTCAACTCGGTTTTTCCGTTACAATTCGTTATTTTCTATTTGAATGGCTTTACACACCGAGGAAGAACAATATAATTTAGATGGTTATCGTATCGATAATGCAATGTAAACGGTTTGAACGTGTCGAAATATAGACTGTTTGTAAATTATTCTAACCTCGATATGAGGAATTTCAAAATTAATTTAACGTTAAGCACATTTTACAATACGAATGACTGAGCTAATTGACATCGCGGTCGTTAAGTAAATAAATAAATAACGCCCACATGTAGGAAACCATTGAAATCGATCGAACATGTCCTATGACATGCAGAACGCGATTGCGTATGCATCTAAATGAAAAGATACAAATGAAAGCAAGGTGCTATGTTTGAAAAGGTGAGTCGTGTGGACAGGGGAAAACTGTAAGAATATCAAATAGGCAGCGAAAGCCAACGCATATATATATATATATTTGTTTTTTGTTTTATTAAATAAATGGGAGTGGTACATAAATGAGGTCTATTCGATATTTAATGTATTATTCTGTTGTTTTTACTCGGTGTGTGAACAATTTTTTCCTAGAATTTATTCGACGCACAATACATACGGATGCATACAATGAGGGGTATGGTATAATATTTGCGTAATTCGGTTAATAGGAACAATTTGTAATTTTGTCGAAAGTTAATTTTAGAACAGAAACATTCGCTGTTTGAGTGATTTTTGTAGAGTCGGTCGAACACGAACTTTTAATTCGGACGCATTAGATTGTGTTCAAACATGATTTTAATTAAAAATCCGCAAAAAATAAAAATGGGAATGTCGAAAATCAAATGTAAAACTGAAATTAATAAATTGAGTTGTTGTAAATTTTAACATTCGAAGGATTCACTTTTGACAATAAGTAACGTTATAATTACCTTGCGGCTGTAGCGGTAATAGTTCAATCATCTTCATCGTCTCATCATCGATCGCCGAAAGATTTATATAAATATATTACTTTCTGGAGATTCGATTACGAGTATACGATTATCCGGACGTCTAAGCGAACTATCTAAAATTTGTAGAAGCGACACAAATGATCTAATCGAGATAGTTCTAACGATAACGAAGTAACTAATTCCAAGTCGGGGCGACACCGAAACAATAATGAATATTCAACGGCACGATGTCGAATCGAACGCCGAATACGATCGTCATATTAAACGAATTTCTACAATCGACGACTTTGCATGTGGACGGGTTTTTGGTGGATAAACGAATAATTTAGTTACTCACTGACGGCATTCGATCAGAGCGACGGCGATATTCACCATTTGTTCCATTAACAATAATCGCCGTGCGAATTTTCCATTAATCCTTTGGAGACCGATATATTAATTTTTAATATATTTTTTTTTTTTTTTTTTGTAAAATTTATAAATGCTCTTAACTTTTAAATTACGTAAAAATTTTGTTATAATTACAAATTTATTCATTCTTTTATTGGGGTAAATTACATTACAGTGACATAAATGTGAAAAACCACCAATTAGTTTTTGGGACCGAATATATTAATTTTTAATATTTTTCAAATAATCGATTACGTTATTTATTAATGTGCGTAATTTTTAATTTATATTTTTTTTTGGCCTGTAGGTCGCTTTGGCCATTTATAGGATGATTTTATTGTTTTAAACTATTATAGTTGGGTTATTATATTTCTATATTATTCTGGGCTATGAACTTGTATATGATTTTTTAATATCGAAAATTTCGTTATAATTAAAAATCTATCCATTTTCACCGTGAAACTACTGGAAATTACAGAGACATAAATGTGAAAAACTACAAATTAATTTAATCTCAATATATTATGTTACGTCACGATTTTTCCATATACCATTATCGCTCGCAGAAAAATTAAATAAAAACAAACATTATACATCGGTAATATTTCAAAAATAAATCAAACATGTATTACAAAATGCAGTAACCGCATAATATAAAACTCGATTACAGATATCTTTACGTTATTACATAATGAAGAATGAATGTATCCTTTATTTTCCGAAAGTTATAATAAAACAATTGTAAAAGTTGAAAAATGAAAAAATTACCAAGAAAACCCAACGAAAAATGAAAGAACAGGTGAAAATCTGAAAAATCCGAATATTTTGAACTGTACATGTCAATGTAAACAATAACTATGGATAAATAACGCTAGATTCGTATTAGGAAAATGGAGATTCTATTAGTACATATAGCACAGAAGCAATTATAATTAACACGGTTGTAACTACCGTGACCTTTGCAAACAAAATTTTAAAAGATGCTTTCACAGTAAAACCACTGGGGCCGAAAGTTTTAATGATGTTTCTGTGCTTTTCGTTCCGTACAATATAATATATATATATTATTTTTGAACACTGATTCACAATTTTGTGAATATGCTGATTTTAAAAAATAAATAAACAACATAAAATTTATAAATATATTATATATATATAAATAAGCCATTATGAAGTGAACATGAAAAAGTAAAATATAAAAATATGTAGAATTTATAAAAAATATAAAAGGAAGAAAAACATACAAAAAAATAAAATAAAATGAAAAAATTACTTAATTTAGATGCATATATATCTATTCTATTAAAACAAAACAAAAAAAACAATTTTTTGTAGTATCGTACATCTAAATGAAGTGTTTTTTTTATTTTTTTTTATTTTTTTTTGTTTTTTCCATTTATATTTATATTTTTTATTTTTTTCTTAATCGTCTAAAAGCCTTGTGGTCTTTTTATGTATAAAAATTTATTGTGATTTTAACTTAGTTTTTCGTTATTTACTTACTTTTTTACAAATCTTAGAAATGAAAAAACTTTAATAATAACAGTTTCGCTCGGCGCTATATTAATCTTTTGGAACTTTGTCCGTTTAACATATAGATAACGTCAGGTCTATGTTGTATCATGTTATCTGCGATTATATTATTGCACCACAGTCTGATGCGGATCACGTTTAAATAACGTTGTGTTTTTCTCGTTCACCTTCTTGTGCCGCGGTCAGTTTTTTTTTTTTTGGTTTTAAGAATAGCGCGTATATAAATAATTGCGACGGATTGACATAGAGCATCTTTGACTATTGGCGGTGTGATTCGAAACAAAACTGTTACCAGTGTCAAAAAACAAAATAAACAGAAACTCACGTATGATGGCGTGGAGTTGCTAATGCGAATGGTGAATTGCGCAACATTGTGAAGATAGCTGAAACGAAGTCGATAGATAAAAGTGTCGGTCGTGATAAAAAGCTTACAACGTCACCGCTGGTAAGTTTAAGGGATGATTTATTGAAAATTAATATTTTTAAAAATGAAATAATATAGACAATGCAGAAAAATAATCGAGATGCATAATCTCGAAATGTAGAAGCGATATAAACGTGACTTTCTTTTAAAACGTTAATAATAATAATAATACGATAATAATTAACATTATGAGCAAAAAGGGAAGCGAATAAAACTTTTTGCAGAAATAAAGCAAAAAATTACAAACTGTCTGCTATAGGAAGAGAAACTTCTGAAGTAGTCCCCATCAACCGAGATAACCAACAAAGGAGCCACTAGAACGTAGGACCACTTGACTCCCCCTAACAATATTAAATGATCACATCTGGGAGAGAAATACGCTGTTACATGGGAGTTGCTCTTTAGACGCGTTGAATCACCGTCATTGTACCATATGAAGCACGTATGCAAAGCATTGCTGAGCTGAACCCGATTACAACGGTATCCAAAATTCGGATGAATGTATGAAACATATTGTATTAAATTATTTACATAAATTAAACTTTTTTTAGTGGAAATCAATTTGGTTTCTCGTAAGTAAGATATCTGTATGTGAATGTATATCGCACATTGCGAAATGTCTCGAAGTGGATAGGTCGGTTACTATCGTTTACTTTGATTTAGACTTTTGACATCGTAAATCATGATGCGTTACTTGAAAAAATAAGTGGTTTTATTTTCAGAGGTATTATAAAGTTATTTAGAATATAGAGAAAACGCGGGCGAAATAAATGGTTGCTATAGTAATTGTGAAGTTCAAATACACCTGAAGATAGTGTTTAAGGACCGTATCTTTAATCTATATAAATTATCTGCGCAACTTAGAAATTAACGCACGTTTATTTAGCTACACGGATGAAATAGTTTTAAAAGTTGACTCGAGATACCCAAATTTCTTACTGTATTTTAAACTCAAGAATACGTAAATAATAGCAAAACTAGATACGCCCTACCAATCGATGTGCAGTAATTCGGATTAATAAATCTGGATAAGAAGATTATAACAAGAGATAAAGGAAATTAAATATATCGAAGTTATCATAGGCAATAAGTTCATTTGGAGTGGACAATCAGCTTACAATAAAAAATTGAGAAAACTTAATTTCCCATTACATGAAACAGTTCTTTTCGCCGATGCTCTTAAGACGTTTGTACTTTTATCAATCACTTCTCCCTTAATCGTTTTTGCCTGTTGATAAGACTTAAACCGGTTAATTTACGCATTTTTTTGAATCTTTAAGAATTAGTGTGTCCCGTTTGTTTAAGTTATACACACACACACATATATTTATATATATATATATATATATATATATATATGTATATGAATTTTTGGTTAATAATGTCAATTTTTAAATCAAGAAAAACTGCTTTTATTTCCGATGTAAATTGAATATTTTTATTACAAAATTTTATAAAAAATATTTATTATTCCTTATTATTAACATATCATCGAAACATCTTTTCCATAATTTAACGTAATTTTTAAGATATATTATTATTTTTAATATTACTCTCTAATTTGTTCGTATAAATATTACCTAGAACGGGATGAATACGGTGTAATGTAAATTGGATGGGTATTCGCATAGTCTGTGCCTGAAATTCTTTCAATCTAGGTATAACTGAAGCTATTTGAAAACCGCCAGTTGGAATAAACGTGATTGAACATTTTACGAATCAAGAGTTTTAGTGCTAAATAACTCCGTCTAAACTGTAAGGGAGGAAACTTACATCCTATGCCATTAATGTCGGTATCAAAGTGCTTCTAATTGCACCAATGCCGAGCCTAACACGCTCGTTTTGTACCCGATCAAGCTTATTTAATAATGATTCATATTCCGATCCATAAAACATACAACCATACTCCATTTGAGATCGAATTAACAATCTATACATAGTTAAAAGTATGAAAGGATCACCCCAATAACGAGTATTTGTATAAATTACGTAGAATGTTAACTGCGCGATTAATAGTTTTTATAAGATTACCAATATGTGGCCGCCATGTTAAACGCGTATCCAATGTAATATCTAAATATCGAATTGATTTGCAGAAGGGAATAACACCATTTTCTATTGTGATAGAAAAGTTATTGACTGTGTAATGCCTGTATGTAAAAACCACTGCCGTACATTTCTGGATATTTAGAGTTAATAAGAAGTACTCGTTCGATTAACTCAATATTAATATTAATGTTACATACAGCGTCGGAAAATGTTGTATTGGAAATAAATACCGCGATATCATCAGCATAGAGGAGAGTTTTAGAATACAAAGACGCATGAAGAACCGTGAGGTATTCCCCTGTATACCACTCGTTGGTAACTCGTCGGCAATGTACTTATTAGAATAAAGCGTTACGAAAATATTCTAGTAATGAAGTGGCAACAATGCCCTGGAATGCCTAAGGACAATAATTTATGTTGTAAAGTGGGCAAATGTAGGTTATTAAAGGCGTTCATTATATCGAGGAAAACGGTAATATTATATTGTTTGTTAATGAGACTATTATATATATTACCAACTAAATCACCCACGCAGTCCAATGTGCTCGTGTTATTTCGAAAACCGTACATATTAATTGGGAGGATTAAGTTATACTCTAACCACCAGTTGAGACGCAAAGCTATAACGGATTCACAAATTTTCCTAAAACAAGAGGCTAATGAAATTGGTCTAAATGTTTTATTTTTCTTAGGTACAGGGACGATAGCAAAAAGCATCCAAGAATTTGGAATCGATTTAGTTTGCCAAACTTTATTTAAAACGTGAACGAAGACAGTAAACAAATTTTCCGGTAACTTTTTTAGTGCTTCATACCATCATAACGTGACGTTGTTGAGTTTATCTTTGATAAAATGTAGGCTACCTCTTCTTCAATAAAAGGAGCATCGAAAAAGTGATCAGAGGGGCTACGTTCAGGTTGTATAACCTCCTATAGTTCAGGTACACGAGGTGGAGCCAGTGACTTAACAAATAAATAAAAATTATCTTCCGAAAACTGTCTAACTTGGTTATATGTTGAACTTCTGACAAATGCTTTAGATAATTCCCACACCTTAGAGATTGATGTTTGCCAATTAAATTGTATATAAGACTGTTGCCACTTCATACTTTTTTCTAGCTTAAATTCACGCTTAGCTAACGCATTAGTTTTCCTCAATTGCAGATGCTATTTTCCTTATATTGTAGCCTTCTGTCATACGCAGCGCGTTGCCAGGAATCTGAACACCAAAGACCAGAGTTACCTTTCCGCGTTTTATTAAATTTATGTACATTTATCGTTGGTGTCGATTTTGATAAGGCTTCGCGGATAGCACCCGGAACTTGACGCGAGGGTCAGTCTCATTACATATATTTGTCATGATTCTGAAGCTGTGAAGAGAACAATTGCCAGTTCGTACGCTTGTAATTCCATCTTTTTTTTAAAGACTGCTCAAAAAATCTGTTACCACCCTGTACATCATTTATACCTATTTCGATGCAGTGGTCATTTCCTGCAGTGCCGGGCATAGATTTCCAGCTAGCAATTAAACCTAATGTAGGTGAACAAAATGACAAAACGGGTTAGCAACAGTTCCAGGCCTACCAAAATGAGTTAGACTGCCGTCGTTCAAGATGCAGCAGTCTACACTCTAAAAGGTTTCACATAACAAGTTCCCCAAATAATTATTTGTAAAACTACCCCGGGCTAGATTATTCGCATTCCAGTCGCCACCGATGATGAATGGAGCAGCTTTCAATGAATTAAAAATATCTAGGAAAATAGAATTATTCGGACAAGAGGATTGTTTAACATATATACTGTAAATATGAATATAAAAGGACGAATTTATATTAATCTTAGTGCCTATGAATTGTATGGAATTCGAGCTATGTTGCGGTAAATTGCAAGGAGTAAGAAAGGACGTAATGTTGTTAGGATCGGATAATGAGTTAACAGTGTCGTCCCCTTCTAGTGGGCACACTAATAGTACTTATTACCCCCAAAATTTGACTTCTATTGATCACATATCTATTATTTTTTCTATTCCTATTATTACTATTATTGTTACTATCATTATTATTATTATTATTATTATTATTATTAACTTATTAAATAAATGTGAAGCAAAACAAAAACAATATTGGGCTATAGTTAACAAGGTGATGGGGAAACAGAACGCGAAAATCAAGGAAATAGCTCAAAATGGGGTTAAGGTACCTGTTGATGGAAATGAGGAACTTATATCTAATAATTTTAATGAATTTTTTAAAACTAGTGTATTGGAATTATTAAGTACAGATGCTGTTATAGAACAAACTTATAATGACCACTTAGATTTTAGTACCAAATCCTTTGTATTTTTAAACTTTTCTTCTGATGATGTTAAAAACGCAATTCTTTCGTTACCGAATAAATCTTCATTTGGTATCGATAAAATATCTATCTTAATAATTAAAGATAATATTCACTTCTTTCTACAGCCGTTAACTTATTTGTTTAATGAATCGATGATGGCTGGAGTATTCCCTCAGATATTGAAATTAGGATTAATAACACCGATTTATAAAAATGGCGATAAAACAGACATTTCAAATTATAGGCCAATATGTATTCTTTCAACTATATCTAAAATATTTGAAAAGTGTGTGAAGAAGGTTATGCTGCAGTTTCTTTTAAAATCAAGATTTTTTAGTGTTAATCAATACGGTTTTTTACCAGGAAAAGGAACTGACGATGCTCTTTTTAATCACATTTCATACATTGCACAAAACTTAGAAGACGGTCGATCCACGGCAGCTGTGTATTTTGATCTGCGTAAGGCTTTTGATGTCATAGACCACTATATATTATTTAAAAAATTGTATGCTTGTGGATTTAGGGATAATAGTCTTCGCTGGTTCCAGTCCTATCTCAAAGACAGAAATTACGTTACTAAGATCAACGAGACGTTTAGTCGAATGAATGTTTCAAATTCGGGAGTACCACAAGGCAGTATATTAGGACCATACTTGTTCTTGATATATATAAATGATTTATGTAACCTGGATGTTTCGGGTAAAATTTTTAGTTATGCCGATGATGCTGTATTAGTTGTTAGTTCTCGCTTCGCGGATACCCTACAAGAACTGACGCAGCAGAATGTTGATCGGATCACAAGATGGTTGACACATAATCGTCTAGTAGTGAACCGCGAGAAAACTAAATATATAATATATAGTCAACAAGCACCTAACTTATTTGAGAATATGAAAATCTATCTAGCAAATCAACTTATAATAGAGAGAGTGTACGAAGTTAAATATTTAGGAATTTTATTCGATTCTAAATTAACATGGAATAAACATTTAAATCATATTGTAAGTAAAGTAAGAAAGTTAAATTATCTATTTTATTATTTAAAACAATACTTTTCTGCAAAGCACTTGTCTCGACTATACATAGCTTTATACCAACCCGTCTTGACATATGGTATTGTCCATTGGGGTGGGGCAGCTGAATATCTTCAGAAACCATTGTTTTCACTACAGAATTCAGTTATAAAGAATATATTTAGCAATGATCCAAATAAACCACTCTTAAGTGTACATCAACTGTATGTACTCAATATCTTGGATTTTGTAGTAAAACATAAGAATTATTTCAATATACAAATCGCAAGTGGGATAACAAGAACTTCTGGCGCTGAGAGAGCAAAAGTACCAAATTTTAATAAGACTCACTGTCGCATGCAGGCCGTTTATGCTGGTGCTGTAGCCTATAATTTAATCCCCGAAACTATGAAGCAATATTTAATGAACTATAAGCGTCGTCGGCGCAAAACGTTGGTTTCTTACATTTTAAAAAAGGACTTCTCAGCATACTAAACTGAAAATGCAGTTTACCGTTGATTTTGAATTTTTATTTGCGTTTGTTTTTTTGTTTTTTTGTTTTTATGTTATTTACCTTGTTTTACTTACTTCTATATAGCAAGACAGCTTTTAAGTTATTTTCCTTACTACCGCCGCACGCAGTAAGCGTCAATAGGAATAATTTATTTTTAATTTTTAATCATTAATTTTTAAATTAAAACGTTTTTGTTATAGTTTTACCTCTACTTTTAATTCTTAATCTATTTATCTATACTACATTGTCCTTTTATAGTTACAGAAGTTTTTTTTTTTTTTTTATTATTATAGAATTTTATGTTTTTTATGTTAGATATTGTTTAAGTTTCTTCTTCTTCGAGTAACCTCGTACAACATTAATTTTCAGTATAGAATAAACACCTGGCGCTCGCGCATTCATGCGCATAGCCGAGGTTTGCTTCCATTTATTTTTACTACATAAGCATGGTTTACTACCATTATTGTTTATTACGATTATATGTATATATACATGCTGTTTGTAAACATATTTGATTGAAGCAATAAATTGAATTGAATTGAATTGAATTGAATTATTATTATTTATAAATCAAAACAAAATATAACACCGTTTAATCACTAAAAGTTTTTAATCGCGAAGCTTTTCGACAGTTACGTCATTTATTACGTCATTTATGACGTAATTGTCGAAAAGCTTCGCGATTAAAAACTTTTAGTGATTGTGTTATATTTTGTTTGGTTTATAATTAATAAAATCACTACTCTCCAATATATTCAACATTTATTGCTACTGTTACCATTATTGTAGTGGCGACTGGAAGAACCTGAGACGCTTCTATTTCTTCTTCGTTTAAAGGAACTAGACCTTGCCTGTAATTCGGGGAAATTTTTTGATACTTGTCGCTTCAGCAAATGAGAATGCAGAAGTGACCACAGCCCCCCTTACAAATCGATTTAGCCTCGGAGAATGAAACATTTTCTAACGCAATAATTTTTTGCAGCTTGAGTTGTTCCTGATAAACTGGACAACCACGATCGTAAGCTGAGTGGTTACTTTTACATCTAGTACAAAAAAGAGCTGACGGAGAAGTTTCACGATTAATTTGGGAATCCGATGACTTATGACTACCAGAGCAAAAGCTGCAAATAGTTTTGCTACGACAAAGTTTGCTAATATGGCCGAATCTTAGCCAATTATTACACGATCTCCTAATGCTTAGATTCAACTTTACACAAATAATAATCAAAGAAACGAACAGAATCGGGTAATCAATTGCTGCAGAACTTTATTTCAATAAGTGAAATTGGAGAAAAAGAACCGTCTTCACTTCTTTTATTAAGTCTACGTATGTTTGCTATTTTAGCGCTTGCAGTACAGGAAGCTGTAAGTTAATTAATTGTATGGTCGATCGGAACGTCCCTTACAATGTCAAAACGAAAGAGTATTTGAGGAACAAAACAATGAATATTAAGTTTTTTATGAATACCTTCTGCCGGGTGAAACATATTAGCTAGAACTAATCTAACTTGGTTATGACCACTCCTTGTCATGCATTTAAGACACTTAACTTTATTATGAAGTAACTTGGTCATAGACATAGGATGAAGAGTGCCTATATTATTATTTTATCAGAATAGGTCATTGAAAATCGTTCGGAAAAATAAAAACCGATGGAGGGGATATCGTGTACTTGAGGTTTCTTATAGTCCTCATGAATATTACATAACGTACTCGTATCTGTAAGAATTAGGTCGGTTCTACGCGAATATTATTTATTGGAAATAATTTCGTTCGTACCGATATCTGTTACAAAATCCTCGTTAGAAATATCTAATATTACTCCGATTATTATACTTATTACAATTACTACCACCACTATCATTACTTGCTATTACTACGGTTAAATTTATTATTATTATTATCATCATTACTATTATTATTGATATTTCCATTATTACTAATGATAATATGATTATTGTTACCTCCACAAATTTTAACACGTTACTATTGCGGCTATGTATAGTACCACCACCGACAGCGTCTACCTGGCAGTCAGGGGACTAGTCTCGCTACAACCGCTTTTGACATTTGTCGACTATGTAGTCAACAAGTTCTGTTACACACAAATATCTGTTTTTATCTTTACACCTGACTCGGCAACGACCGAATACAATAAAACAAATAACAACGGACACGAACACGTAGAATGGCAAGGTGAAACGAAAAAAAAAATTAAATAGGGCATATTCCAAAGCGCGACGAGTGTGTGTGCGTGAATCAGTATAAATGAGAAAAAATTTAAATATAAATTGCGAATTGAAAATTACGAACGCATAAACATGTTAACCCGAGTTTAAAGGTAACAAACTCGGTCGCGAAAATAGCCAGTTTCTTTCCTTCTTCGACTAACAAGTTTTGATAAAATTTTAATAAAATTCTACGATGTTGGAGGAAAATTATTCGAAATATGACGACTTGGATCGCGAATCTCATCTTCAACTGAAGAGATACTACGTTAATAATTTTCGTGAAGGTTACCTAAGGTGCCGAGGATTTTTGTTTCCAAATCTTATTAAAGATTTCGCGGATGAAATTACGAATATGGAAATAAAAGAACAGGACGTTTGGGTTTGTTCATTTCCAAAAGCTGGTAAATACGATTATTGAATTAAATGTTTTTTTCGTTTTTTTTTTTTTTTTTGATCGATAATTCAATAATTTATACGCGTATTTTATTATTATTATTATTATTATTGAAAAAAAAATATTGTAAGATATTAGTCTTGCAGACATATTTCTACTTTCATACCAACGGTTTATTTATTTAATCGCATATCTAGGGTATCTACATTTGAAATTTTCAACTTATCTGTACTTAATTATATTTATATTTATACTTATATTATAACATCAAGCTTTTGCAGCCAATCCACTGCTTTGTCGGTCAGCTTGTTGATTTCTTCCTAACCGTCTTTCAGACCTCGCTTCCGGCATCCCATCAGCATGTGCTGCATTGTTTGCTTTAGTTCCCCGCAGTCACAGGCTGATTCGTCCCTGAGTCCATATGTCTTCATTTTGTTTCCACACCTTCCACGTTAAGCTATTCAATTTTGTCCAGATATTTCTCAGCTGGTCTAATTCAAGCGGTCTGTCATCTGGTTTACGAATGATTCCTCTCTTATCCGGATTATTCTGACACCATTTCTTTCTCCATTCTTTAATTCCATTAAAATCTTCGTCTATTAATTTTGTTATAGACTTATATACTGGTTTTCTCGACTTTAAACGATTTCTGTGTCCTGATGTATCGGTAATTCTGCATTTTGTTTATATTTCGCTCATTCTTTAATCGCCGCTTCTTTTCGTCGGTATTCTGCTTGCATAATATTGCTTAACACCGGAAACAATGCTACTGGTGTGGATTTCGATGGAATTCAATTCCACGTCAATTTTGTAGACATGGCCGCTGTTCAGCCAGAGCTGCGTACCCTGGTGCCGAAAAAACTAAAGCCAAAGCTGAAATTCGTAATGTTGCTGCTGGTGCTCGCTCACCATGTTATTTTGTTTATTATGTTTACCCTCGCACGTACTTCGGCAGCTGTGTTTTCTATATGCTTTCGGTATGTTAATTGCCGATCGAAAGTGACACCCACATACTTCGGGTTATGTTCGTATTTCAGATTGTGTCCATCGATTGTTACATTAATTTTATTTTTCTCCATACCAACGGTGATAAAATTATACACGATAAATACTATTTTATTTATCTATGTCGGTTTCTCGCACTGAATTTTATGCCGATGAGACTTTGTCGCTACAAAAGAAATTTGTAGTATTTACACTATTTCTCTTATGATTTTATCGACACAATTTCTATCTTACTCCAGCTTAACGGGAATGTCACCGAATTACAAGGATATCGAATAAATACGCGCTTTCTAAATAATTTATTATAACATATATTTGTAAAATTTACATTGTCTCCGTTTATACATAGAGAGCCTAAGGCAACCGTTAAATACTGCTGTTGCTGCTGCCGATACGAATATCGTGCGTGACGTTTTACATATGAATAGCTCAAGTAATAATGATAATTTAGTTCGTCCTACATTGCGAGGTAACGCTAAATTTATTTCTAAATTTCCTCCTATTACTATCGTTGCTACGGACGGCAAGATTGATTTTAAGCCCTTGTTTTTTAATATTAAGTCGATAATTACATCGGAATTTAAGATTCGTAACTATAATAGAAACAAATCTTCCATTTTTGTCACCACAAATAACGACTATGATAACGTTATTAATTATCTCAAACAAAAGCAGATTCCATTCTTTACGCACATACCTCGTGAGCGTAAACCCCTTAAGATGGTGCTTAAAGGACTTCCTCCCTCTTTTACTGGTGACGAGATTGCTGGTGAACTAAGAAAAGTTGTTGACGTCACTTCGGTGATTCAATTTAATAAAAATTTATTGAATAATGGTACACAACCGTTATCTGCGTGCTTAGTGATGTTTCCACCTAATACTCTTCCGCGCAATATACTGGAAGTTAAGGCTCTGTTTTCTTGCATTATCAGGTGGGAAAAGTACAGCAGAAAAGTTCCTTACCTACAGTGATATCGTTGCCAAAGGTTTGGGCATGTGTCGCGTAATTGCCAACTACCCGATCGTTTTATACGTTGTGGCGAAAATCATTCGAGTTCTATGTGCAGTGTTCAGACGTATAAATGCGCAAACTGTTTGGGTCAACACCCTGCAAATTCGCAAGAGTGTCATATCATTCAAAAAATTGTTAGTGCGCGTAGCAATCATATTCACTCTAGTTTAAGAAATAGCAAACCACCTTTTGGATCGTTTTCGCGGAATATTCAAAATACCAAAAATGACGCAGGACATTCAGGCTTAAATAATATTGTTAATGAAACGTACGCTAGCAGAGTAAGAGCTCCCGTTACTACCCAAAGAGGTGATGACGATATGCTCTCAATACACGATGCCCTATCACTCTTTCGTGATCTAAATTTAAGACATATTTTTAACGTAATTAAAACGATAATCGCTAAACTAAAATCGATTAGAAATAAGGATACTTTTACTAAGTTGCAAGTAATTTTTGAAACCGTTGTTGATTTATTATAAATGTCTATAAATCTAGATACTCGTATAGTTGCCTGGAATTGTAATTCTATTATTAATAAGTGTAATGAGCTACATGTTTATGCAACTCGTAATAAGTTGGATATTATAGCATTACCAGAAACTAAGCTTGACAACACGTATAAGTTAAAGTTTCCCGGCTATTTTGTTTATAGAAATGATATGACTCGTAGAGGTGGTGGAGTTGCTTTGCTTATTAACAAACGTTTGAAATTTGACTTATTGCCGGTACCACAGCTATGTTGTGTACAGGCATTAGGCGTAAATTTATATATTAATAACAATAATAATAATAATATTAATAATAATAATTTTATTCGTATTTTTGCGGTATACAGACCACCTAAATTTAATCATAAATTCCTAGATGATCTTCAATCCTTAATGAGTGTAAATAGCAAAGTTATTCTGATTGGAGATTTTAATGCAAAAAACAAGTTATGGAACTGCTTTAATAATAATCGTGCTGGTAATATTCTCTTTGAATTCGCATTACGTTCAAATGTTTCCTACTTACTTTCCTGATGCTATTCAATATCGTACTAGTATCTTAGATGTTGCTTTGGTCAAAAATGTTTCTATTGCAACTCCTGTTTCAATAAATTGTTTGTCTTCCAACCACAACCCTATTTTCACTACTATTGCAGGAAGTAAATTAAACATAGCCGATAGAGTTCTGCCCGATTTCCAAAATGCAAATTGGGCAGGATTTAAGGAGT
This sequence comes from Coronaproctus castanopsis, assembly GCA_032883995.1. Classification (NCBI taxonomy): domain Eukaryota; kingdom Metazoa; phylum Arthropoda; class Insecta; order Hemiptera; family Monophlebidae; genus Coronaproctus; species Coronaproctus castanopsis. Next base: position 76,692,897 of record CM065052.1, on the reverse strand, counting down.
ATATTAACAATAATATTAATTTGCTTCTTAAGCTACATAGTCCTGCTGATATTGACCATCATTTATCAACTCTTACGAAGTTAATTAATTCTTCGTCGGAACTTTTTATTCCGAATAAACCACTTAATAATTATCCGCATTTGGCACTACCAACTTGTATCATGGTTCTCATCAAATTTAAAAATTATATTAGAAGATTGTACATTAAGCATCGTTTCTCTAATCGTTCTCAAAATTTGAAAAACATGTTTAATTTTCTTAATAAATTGGTTAGTTTTCTTTTGCGTAAATTTAAAAATTACAATTTCAATTCAACTTTCTCTAAGCTTGAGCCTAATGATAGTCGGCTATGGAAAGTTTGCAGACAATACACGAGACAGCATACAGCTCTTCCACCACTCTACGATTCACACTTAAATAACTATGTTTACAAAAATGAAGCGAAAGCTGAGTTTTTAGCATCAGAGTATTCCAAAGTTCATAATCGTAATTCTAACTTTGCATCTGGCTATCAAGTGAGAAAAATTCATTCAGCTGTTAAAAAATTCCTCAATGCCAATCTACTGCCCAATATTTTCCCTCTTGTCACCCCAAGTGAAGTCCTTAACAATATTAAAGCTATAAAAGTAAAAGGTTCGTCAGGGGATGACAATATTTCTACTCCCATTATTAAGAAATTGCCGCTAAAAGCTATTATTGAACTTACAAATTTAATTAATGCTATCTTTAGATTCGGTTATTATCCAAACAGTTGGAAGATAGCCAAAATTATTGCTCTTCCCAAACCTGGAAAGGATGCCTCATGTGCAAGTAACATACGTCCTATTAGTTTATTGAGCAATCTAAGCAAAATAGCGGAAAAAATTATACTATCCCGTTTAAGACTTCATGCAGATAACCAAAAAATCATTCCTAATACACAGTTTGGCTTTCGTCCAGGTTATTCCACCACCCAGCAAGTAGCACGAATCACGGAGTTTATCACACATAATTTTAATCGTAATAAACATACTGGTATGGTTCTCCTGGATGTTGCGAAGGCTTTCGATACTACTTGGCATAAAGGTATTATTTACAAAATGATAAAATATCAGTTTCCTCGTTATGTAATCAACGTTATTAGCAGCTATTTAGCAAACAGACTATTTTACGTTACTATCAATGATTCAAGGTCTACTATGAAAACGTGCTCAGCGGGGGTCCCCCAAGGTAGTATTCTGGGTCCCTTTCTGTTTACTTTGTTTTTATCTGATTTCCCAAACCTACCTGATATTCAGACTGCTCTTTATGCAGACGATACAGCTCTTTTCTGTACTTCTTATATACCTAAAGCAATTACTAATAAATTACAGTCAGGAATAAATTGTGTCTTTCGTTATTATAAAAAATGGCAAATTGATATTAATTGTGATAAAACGGAGGCTATATTTTTCACCCGCAGGCGTCCCACGTTACCTGCTGAAGTTAAGGTCAACTCTACCACTGTAAGTTGGTCAAAACATGTTCGATACCTCGGGGTAGTCTTGGATAACAGACTAAATTTTTCTGAACATGTCAGTCATACTACCTTGAAAGCTAGCAGGAGTATATCTACCATATATCCATTAATCAACAGAAAATCATTTCTTAATGTAAATAATAAATTAATTCTGTATAAAACACTTATACATCCCATAATGACGTACTGTTGTCCAGCTTGGAGTTTTATTTCAAATACAAATTTTAATAAGTTACAAGTATTTCAAAATAGGTGTCTCAGATGTGTGCTAAATGTCCCTAGATACCATAAAATCGTTGACATGCATGCTACCTTAAACATGCCTTATATTAAGGACCATATCTTAAATTTAACGCGTAAGTTCTGCGATGACTGCTTAGTCCACGATAATAGTTTAATTTCTACCATTGGTAATTACGATTCCAGGCAACTCCAATTTATGTATAGGTTTTTTTTTTTTTTTTTTTTTTTTTTTTTTTTTTTTTTTATATTTGTAATATTGAACTGCCCAAAGGCATACACACAATACATTTAAAATAGGAAAATACATAAGCGAAGGTACGGATTCGGCCAATGCCTTATCACGAACTAAGATTATAATTAGCGTTTCACGTAAATCTAAATTTTAATATGAATATGTAAATAAAATAATAAGTTATAATAAATCGTGCGGTTTAGTCCGCCTTAATCTACGAGTGTCTCCTTCTGTATTGAGGAGTTCAGCAACAATTGTATTCGGATGTCCATAAAGTTTTGCCACGTGCTTCCTGGCGTGAAGGCTAATAGCTGCGTCGACGTCCAAAATTTTTAAATCGCGATGTAGCAAAGCATTGGGGACATACCAAGGGGCTTTAGCTATCAAGCGGAGTGCTTTATTTTGAAATCTCTGAATAATGAGCCTGTTCGATCTCTTCGTGGTGCCCCAGAGTTGGATGCCATAACACCAAGTGGGCATTAGAATAGATAGATAAATAAGTCGTTTATTTGCTAAACTAACAGGTGAATGATATCCAAGCAGCCAATAGAGCTTGTGTAATTTAAGGCGAAGTTCCTGGCTCTTGGTTTTGACATGATGATTCCAGTTCAAGCGGCGATCGAGATGCATCCCCAAATACTTGACTGACTCGCTGGTCGGAATAGACTTTCCATTCGCGATGGACGGAATATAGCCGGCGGAACGTAGAGAAAAATCGACTCTGGTAGATTTATTTTCATTTAATTTAATTTTCCAATTTTTGGCCCAGTCGCAAATGTTGTCGATGGCTAACTGTAAATTTTTGACTGCCATCTCGTAAGAGCTACTGACTGAAAGAAGAGCAGTATCGTCTGCAAACATAGAAATTGTTACCGAAGGAATCGTAGGAGTGTCAGCAGAGTAGACTAGGTACAACATCGGACCCAGTACACTTCCTTGCGGAACTCCAGCTTGAATCATACGACGATTTGATAAGAGTCCATTAAATTCAACTTTGAAGCTTCTTTTGTACAAGTATGACTTCAGTATTTCGCAGAAGTTACACGGTAGTATTCTGCTCAGTTTGTGGATGAGACCTTCGTGCCATACGCGGTCGAAGGCTTTTTCGACGTCGAGGAATACCGAGGGACAGAATTTACTGTCTTCGAAGGATCGTTCTATTATTTGAGTGACCCTTTGAACTTGTTGCAAGGTGCAGTGCTGGTTCCGAAATCCAAACTGCCAGTTTGGAATGACTGCAGCGCGATCAATAATAGGTTTAAGCCGAAGTAAAAAAAGTTTTTCAAAGACTTTTGCTACATTTGAAAGGAGTGATATAGGTCTGTAGGACTGCAGTAACTCATGAGGTTTTCCAGGCTTAAGAATCACGATAATTTTAGCTAGCTTCCACTGGTTTGGAAAGTGAAGAAGTCTCAAAATGCCATTATAAATATATGTAAGGAATAAGATTGCTTTTTTCGGGAGCTCTTGAAGAATTTTAGATGAGATGTTATCCATACCTGGGGATTTCTTGATTTTTAATTGGCTGATGACTTTAGCCACTTCCTTCGGAGTAATGTGAGGAATAATTACCGACTCTTTTGACTTGATGTTAATCTCTATGTTGGAGCTTATGTTATTGGGCTTGAATACCTCTTCAAAATATGACGCGAAGGCTCCTGCTTTTTCATCATTCCCACAGATCCAGTCACCGTTACTATTACGAATGGGCATGTAGATATTGTGCGGATGTTTAATTCTACGCGTGGCTTTCCACAATGAGTATTCGTTCTCTCTTTCCGGTGAAAGATGAAGTAAGTAATCTTCCAGCGACTTGTAGTTAATTTTACGAATTAGCTCAGTAGTATCTTTGCACAACTTATTAAATATGGATTTGTCTACAGGATTTCGAGTACGCTGCCACCGCTTTCGCGCACTTCGTCTTCTCAGAACTAGGTCACGTACGAGACGAGGGAACAAGATTTCTTTGTTAGAAGCAGCTTTGTAGACAGGTGTAGCTGATATAGCAGAATTGATGACTATTGATGTAAAGTTAGTCACTGCTTGATCCAATTCATCCGGAGACTTAATCCGTGTTTTAAGGTTTATGGAGTTATCGATAATGTCGCGCATTTTATTCCAGTCAGTATGTTTGTTAGTTAGTCCTTTGGACGCACTTTGTTTAAATAGGACAGTATTGCTTAAGGATACGACTACAGGAGAATGATCAGAAGAGAGGTCCACAATATTTCTAAGATCCATATATCTTGTCGATACATTCCGTACCATAAAGAAGTCTAACAGATCTAGGATTCTATTGGGATCTGATTTTTTGTTTGTGTATACTCACTGTAAATTATGCTGAAATATACGTTGTTGTTGTTGTTGTTGTTAAGGCAACTAAAATACCTCGTACGAATAACGTATTGATAATTACGGACTGATATTTATATTTGAACGAAACATATTTTTTCTCTTTTTTTTTTCTTATTATTATTTTTCGATTGTATATCGCCAACAATCAGCCAAAAACACGACTAGAGTATACTTTCACTTAACAGCGAACTGATCATCAAAGATGATTCTACTCGATAGCCAATATGTGACATTCCTAACTTCTGTATCGAGAATCGGTTAATCTTCTTACCGCGCGTATCACATTATATATTTAAAAATTCGTATTTTTCCTCTACAATTTAATTTATCGCCGACCGGATAGAAAATTGTTCTCTTCGAGTTTAACATTAAGTGTCTCTTCGAAATTATATTAAAAATTTCTTACTCGGGTAAATAATTAATATTTTCACAACAGACGGTTGCCGCGAAAGTGCAAAATATTGTACTAGGGATTAGTTTTTCAAAGTCGAAACATCTTAAATAGTTCAGTATAAGCGATATCGCCGTGTAAATCACGGTATTCAAATTAATGACACCTATTCGATAAAAACACATAAAACAGGCTCGGATCCTAGTTAGAAACTCTTGAAAATGGTAGACGTCCAATGTTACAGGTAAGGTTAATGATATCTCGGTGAAGATGATGAAATAGTTGACGAAACACCAACTTCGTCTAACTTAGCAGTATTAGCACTTTTTTTTTTGTGGTCAAGGGTTTGTAACTGTCCGACGACGAAAATTTTTAATGGACATATGCATTGCTAGTTGGTGTACGTTTATGTATACTTAAAATATTTTCCGGAACTGCGTTTCAACCGTTACGTTCGAATCACACCGAAAATACAGTTCCACGCCAAACGGGCGTTCCTCCTAAGAAAAATCTCGGATTCGCTATTTTTGCCATCCTAAACACGGCACTGTTCAAAAAAAAAAAAAACGTCAGTCTTCTCAGACTAGCCCTATATTATAAATTAAAAGTTTTTTTTATTTTTTATTTGTAATTTTTTTAAAGGCGTGAAGTTAAGTTAATCATTCTACAACACTACATTGCGAAGGCCTTTTGAGGTATAAAAGAATGTAACCTAGTTCAGAAGAATCTGACCTGAGATTAATTCCCGTGCAGCCCGCTTTTCGTGGCTGTCACAGTCGAAGAAGAAATAAATAATAAAATTAGAAATACCCGTTCCTGACTTAATATAACTTAAAGGGTGACGCTCAAAAAGTGAAAAAATTTGTATAACACCGTTTTGAAGAGTGTGTCTCCGGGACTAAACATTAGAAATCCGACGAGGTAGAATAAAGACTAATTGTATAATTTGTTAAAGTTTACATTAAAAAAAGAACCGCAATCATTGCGCATTGATAACGCGGTCCCTTGTTATTATGGAATAGCGCATAAGTTTTCGAGATAACTTATTCAAAACAACGACGATGATTTTCGTTATGAAAAATGTCGGTTTCTTTAAATTTTTTCACCGTTTTCGTCTAACTGCGAATGGTCTGGCGTTATCCGTATGGCGGCCATGTTGTTCGTACAAATTATATTAATCACGTACTAAGCTCCAGGTTGGATGTTTATTCTTTTGTATTTAGTCATGCTGACGGCGATGTATTCTGCAGTTAAAAAGACAAACGGTAACGCTGATATTCGCGTAGTATTTGGTAAGAAAACTCATTATCTTCTTTACAAGATTTTTAATACCCCACATTTTAATGTGATTTCTTCGAGGTTTTTTTTCCCCCGTTTTTCGCGCTATATGTACGGCATAGGAGCGCGGGCAGCAAATTAAAATTTTGTTAAATAGGTTTACCGCGACCTATAACAAGAAAGGATGAGACGGATGGGGAATCTTGGGCCAGAATTGATGAAATATTTAAGGAAGAATGTTTTGGGATTTTTGGACATTCCGTTAAGAGGTGGTGAATTGTAATTGGAACTTCACATCTATCACAGGTTGGTGGGACTAGTTTTTGGAATATGTGTCAATGTGTAAGTTTGACCGATCCGGAGGCGACAGGTTTAATCGAGCAACTTTTTGAAATTTCATTGGTTCTGTGTGCTTTCTTCGAGTTCAAAACTTAGTCGCTGCTTGGCGTTTTTTAGATTTTTAGATCGCGCAGATGATTCTTATAGGACGTGAGATAATTTCATTGTATTATTTGTAATAAAATTACGTTTAGGTAAACTGTTGATCGCAGTTCTCTTTCTTGTTCGGAAAATTTCCTAAATATCTACCACGTTCTGTTCTTCTCTTAGAATGTCTAAATTGTTTTTTTTTCGCAATCGCCATTCTCAAGAATTTTTATAAACAGTAGGCTGAATATATAGACGCGATAAGTCAGTTTTAGACGCTTATTTCACGTGATTTTAATATCCACGCTCACCGTTACGCAGCGATATTATGTAGTAAAGATCGTAAAAAAAAAAAAAAACAGCGCTGTGTTGACTCAAGTTTTAACTCATATTCGGTGAAGTAGTACTATTCTAGCTAGCAAAATGAAAAGTTTCTATCTGTTTTGAAATGACAGTATACTCTTACATGGTATTATCGCCGGGGAAATCATCACCATAGTTGAAGTATTGTAGACAGTATTTGAGGTGGCTATGTTGCGTTCAGAGTTTTTTAGAGCATTTAAATACACGTACGATGCTCACTCAGGGTTCCGCGCCGAAGTAACGACTGTTATAGGACTTAAGACAGTAGTTTGCAGCTTGAACAAAATTTTACTATTTTTAGACGAGAAAAAAAAAATTGAATCTGTAATAACGTCGTTTATTTTATTTAGATATTTTTTTTTGTTCTTTTCTTTTCTCGTTTTTTTTTTTTTATTTTCTTCTAATCTAGAACTGACGCGTCTAACCCGTCATCTACCAGATGTAATGAATGTTGTGGAAAAAAAAAATAAACATTTTTTTAGAAGTAGTCGGTCCAGCGACAGAACTCTTTATGAATGATGGCAGCCAGAAAGCATTATCTGAAGTCGGTAATACGTTTTCTCTTCAGCATTCTAATCTCCGACTTGCAAACTTATTGCCAGCGGATTTTCGTGAGTTTCCAATCTCGCCATCGTTGGATTCCACATATTGTATCTGAAGATGTTTATGCAATGTGTAGTTAGTGACATACCATGAAGCGTCAGCTATCCTTCGTAATATCTTATTCTGGAACCGCTGTATTTTTTAAATGTTGCTCTTAGAGGAACATCCCCATAGTTTGCAGCTATTTAGCCAGATTGGTTGTTGCTATCTGGGTTCTAATAACCACTTTAATTTTGCTGTTTAGATATTTAATTCAGTCCTCTTGCCGTTACATGTGATGACCAAAGACTGATCAACATGGATTCCTAGGTATCTAACAGAAGTGCCTTGAGGTATTGTTGTTCCACTTAACGAAACTTGATATTTTTTGCATTGGAGTTTTCTTTTAGTAAATAATAAATGTTTACTTTTAGCTTCGTTAATTGCTATTTTCCAAATGCTGAACCATTCAGCGGTCTGGTCTAGCGCAACCTGAAGATGAAAGTGGACGCACTAGGGCACTCGTGTGAAGCTAGTATTACCGTATCATCAGCGAAGGTTGCTATAAATGTATTTTCTGGAATATCACTCGTAAATACTGAGTATAAAAGTGGCCCCAGGATACTGCCCTGAGGTACTCCAGCCTGTAGATAAATTAGTTTTAAAATTTTTTCCTAATTGCATTTAACAAAAATATATACGAGATATATTCCCAATCATTAAATTAACCATTTATATTCTTAATTCGTTAATTTATAAATAAATTTCGTATTTCAGAACATGCCCAAAAAATCATACAATAGAATTCAATCGAACACTATTAGAACATCATAGGCTATGTATTTATTATTATTATTATTATTTAAATACGTCGACCAAAATTCCTTTATTAAATAAAAATTCCGTTATTTATTTACACATGCGCATATGTACGTGTGTTTACATTGTTTATATTTATTTTTTATACGTGTCTACAACTTCAACATTCGGTATATAATACATATTTACTCAACTACTACATTAACCTGAACTGTATATGTATTATAACCTCTAAATTGCGCCTGTTATAATCGAATTTTATCAGCTAAATGAATTTCTCAAAATATTACTACTTTTTCACAAGTGACTGCACACAGATTACTATGAACGAAAAGTATCAACACTGTAGTTGACGAAATTATGTGTGAAAAGTGCTAGTATAATCATGTTAAATAAACCGAATAAAGATCCCAGTAATATAAATGGTTATAGACCAATATGTTTGTTAAATTCGTTAAGTAAAGTTTATGAAAAAATTATTTTAAAATTTTTAAATCACAAAATTAACGTTACATCTGTGCTCAATCCGTATCAATACGGTTTCAGAAATTATTATTCTACAGAATTAGCTATATCAGATGTAATAGATAATCTATCACAAAATAAACAACGTAATAATAGATCTATTGTTATCTCATTTGATATTGAAGGTGCTTTCAATAAATGTGATCGTCAAGTTATAATTGACACGTTAATTGTAAATGAATTTAGTTTTAATGTAATAAGTTTAGTACATAATTTTTTAACCAATAGGAGAGTTACTTGGAAATATCAGAACGATATCATAGATGTCAGTAATAATTTTGGAGTTCCACAAGGGTCTGTTCTTGGACCGGTCCTGTGGAACATTTTATATTCCAATATACATTCTTATTTTAATAACGCTTTAGTTGGTTTACGGTTGTATAGTTATGCAGATGATCTGCTTTTAGTATATAATGTTAATTTATGTAGTAAATTAACGTTATCGTCTCATATTTCTAATTGCAATGAAATTATTAATAAGCTTAAAACAATAATAAATGCCTTAAATCTCAAAAAATCTCAAATTATGGTTGTTTCTGGTCGAGATAAAAGTTTTGATCAGATAATTTATGATAACATTAAAATTGACAATCATGTGTTTAGTTCTACTGATCACATAAAATATTTGGGTTTCATTATAGATAATACGTTAAATTATAATAAGCATATACAATATATAAATAACAAAACCAACACATATTATTATATATTTAAAGCTCTTGGTTGTAAATTATGGGGACTTAACTATAAATCTAAGGTAATTCTTTATAAAGGTATAGTATATACATATTGTACTGGTGTCTATTTCAAAAATTTAACTAAGCAGCAAATACATAATGTAATTTGTAACTTAAATTTCTTATTGATTCAACTTCTTCTTATATTACTGTATCAAATATAACATTATATACTATTGCTCGTATCTTACTTATTGATCTTTATATTAAAAAAAGATCTTTAATTTTTAATGCTAAAAAAAATAATTATGGTGTCATAAGTAAAATAGTTCTTAAACAGTTGAATACACAAATTTTAAATGAATTTAGTGTAAGATACAAAATTTTAACAAAAGATAAATTAATTAGTAAATTTTTTCCGAATGTAATAAAATAAAAAGATTATAGTAAATTTTTTACTTGACTCAGATACTTTCTGGTCATGGTTCCATTGGTTATTATTTGAATAAATTAAATATAATCGGTGATAATAAATGTCACAACTGCAAGTGTAATGTAGTTGAAAATGTGCAACATATAATATACAAGTGTAACAAATATGATCACCTGAGGCAGTTGTATAGTATTGATTGTACGCTTAAACCGAATGAAATTATTTTATTAAACCAATTTCCGGTTTTTATCTTGGAAATATTTAAAATTAAGTACATTTATAGATAATCGCTACTAGTAGCAATAAGCAAAAATTTGCATGCTACTACAGTTTTTTGTTCCAATTGTAATGTATATGTTAAATATATAATAATAAAATATATATATATATATATATATATATATATATATATATATATATATATATATATGCAGGTACATTATACATATGAATAATGCACGTGTGTACATTATGGTACGCTAATTTATATTGAATTGTTTTTTTTTCAAAGTTTTTAATGTAAAATTTAAACGTATATTATTATATATTTTACGTTCGTAGGATACATTATTTATTTTAGTTATTTAAATAATTGTGGTTACCTTTCATTATTTACATATAGATCAACGCGATCGTATCTCTCAAAACTCTATTATTTAAACAGAATAGAGTACTACCTATATATGCAGGCCATTATTCTAGTAATCCAGCTATATGTTACTATTTAATGTTTGTTTTGTAAGTAAATAACTTTTAAATTTCTTAATTATTATTCACACGTAAAAAGATTTCACAACATGAATAAAATTCTAACGCATATAAAATATGTACGACACGTAAAATAAATAATTATTACTATTCTTCTTCTTCTATGTGCCGCCATACTCAAGAGAGCGTAGGCGATCACCAATGTGCCAACTACATTTTACCTTGTCTCGCATCTGCCATTAATTGTTGTATTGAAGATGCGCCGGTCCAGTTTTTGATATTTTCCAGCCAATCTGACCTCCTTCTTCCAGGACCTCTTTTTCCTTCTATCTGTCCTTGTACAATAATCTTTAAGATATCATACTTTGCACCTCTAATGATATGGCCAAAGTATGACACATTTCTTAATATTCTGTACATAATTGTCGGTCTGTATTTTGTTGGATATTTTTGCTGTTCAAGGTATCCACAGCATCCTCCTTTGTAGCCACATTTCCACAGCCTCGTATAGGTTCAAATGTTTTTTACTTAGAGGCATACCAATGCCATATAACAAAATTGGCTGGATGTAACATCGAACTATATCTTGTCTTATTTTCAGACTAAGCGATCGATCACATAATAATTATTTCATATTATTGAAGGCTACTCGTGAGTAACTGCACCGTGCTTTAACCGCAGTATCCGCATCGATACTACTAGTGACATACCAGACATTTAAATCTATTCACTTTTTCAATAATTTCATTATTTACCGTTATTACAGCGCTATTAATTTGTTGTTTACTAATCAACATCCATTTAGTTTTCCTTGTATTTATATTTAGACCATAGGTTTTGCCAAGAAATAAATATATGTATATATATATATATATATAATATATATATTATATATATATATATATATATATATATATATATATATATATATAAATCAGACGGTATACCGTATGTGAAGGAATCGATGCCTTTATTTTTTACTTAGATCCGCTTCATTTTTCGGTTTTCGTTACAATATCCCAAGATTGACTACATTTATATTTGATTATTATTATTAGAGTCTTTCTAAAACTGCTGATTATTAGCACGTAATGCATATTTAAAATTATTATTATTATTATTATTAATTTATTTACGGCATTAGATGACGTCGATTCTTTAGTGGATGTATTGGTAGTTCTTTCGGAGCGCTGTACGTCGCACTGCATTGTGTAAGACCGTGGCGGTACAGTAAAGATCGAGCTTCTGACCAATGTGGGTATTTCAATATTTAATTGTTGCGAAATAGACATCATGTAGTGGCTCGATGATTCGTCGTCCACTCCAAACGTCTTATTTGTACATTTTAGATTGGCAAAAGCTAAGATGGTTAAATAATTCCGCCGTAAATCTAATGCATCTCTTAATAAGCTCGGTATTGGAATTCGAAAAGCGCCAGTTGATAATCTTAAAGCTGTATGATGGATTGCGTTTAACCTTTTCGCAACGATTTACTAGCGGAAGCATAAGCTGGTAACCCGCAGTCAATTTAAGATTGTACGAGCGTTCGGTATACCATTAGCAGATTACGTATGCTTGCACCATAGGTTGTATGCGATAGTTTCCGCAACAAGTTTAACTTTTTGCAGCAACTACTCTTCAGTGAGTCAATGTGCGCTTTCCAAGTAAGTTTGTTATCGAATATCAGTCCTAAATATCTTACTTCATTTGTAAGTATTATCCGATTGTTGTTAATCGCTAGACTTACTTTGCGATCACAATTTTTCCGTTTGCAGAAGTGGATTGCAGTTATTTTCGTTGTTGAGAAACAAAGACCATTCTCATGGGACCATTGTTGAAGTCTGTTTATTGTACTTTGAAGGAAGTTCGACATTAGTGCATGGAAGAAATATACATAAGTCATCTGCAAAGAAGATCGAATTTACCGTTTTTTGCACTTGCTTTAAGATATCATTTATTACAATGTTGAACAGTGTTGTGTTTAGGACGGGTACCTGTGGAACTCCTGTCAACAATGTATGTAATTGGGATAAAGTAGATTCTAGTCTTACGATACCTCCAGATGTTGAATACGTTTCGTCTTCATTAACTTTCAAACGTATAGATATCCAGGACGAAACTGGTTTAAGGTTATTGGCGACCAAAGCATCAAGAATTACTTTATTAGGGATACATGTATGCATATTTGATAAGATTAATTTTTCGAAGTTTTAGCAAACTTTTCAGCCGGTATAAATTAATTTTTTTAATTTTATGCCTTTATGAGTGCAAATAAATGTATTCAGTGTTTCTACGGAATCGGGTTTTAGAGATTGTAGAAGCGAATAACATTTTTTTTATATTACTCAGAGCAATTATATATTCTTGTAGTTTTGTGTTATCGAGAGAAGAGAAGGTAACTGCTTGATCTTTTGTTACAAATTTTGCAACATTCGAACAGAATTATTATAAAAAATACTTTGTTTGCCTTTTAGGATTTTCGTAATAATTAGGAACATGTTTGAAAATTTAACTAAAGAACTTAACAAATTAAAACACAACTAGACTTAAAAAATTAACGCGGAAAACGAATATATGAATCACATCGACGCGTGTATGTTTATTTTATTTTCGTTAAAATGAACATCTTCCTTAACGCACTCGTTGTGTTATATTCACAAACTATTGTAAACATATATTAAAATAATATGTAAATTACCTAACCTAACCTAACCAAAACCCTTTCTACTCAGGCGTATCGAGCGGTCGTCACAACTATGCGATAACAAAATCGTAAAAACAACAACCTCGAAATTAGATATGTTGACCATGATCCTTGAGTAAGCCAAGACCCACCATGAAGGCCGCCTCGTAAATGTCACCAGTTGTCTCATAACTGTCCCCTTAAGTGTTAACTGTGTAATGAATAAAATCACCCTCGATATTAGACCATTTAACTACTCCGTTCATACTGCTGGAAAAGGATAGGATTAGTAGTTCTACGAGTCAGAAAAGGAAAAGAAATAATTCGTTTCGGTGTGTTACATACGCTCGCAATTATTTCAAAAAATACTTAGTATTACAACATCCACACACAAACTGTACCACATTTCTACACAAAATGTGGCTAAGACAGAGTATAGTTCTATAAAAGAAGCAGGAAGATATAGCCGTGAATCGTGTAAAGCTGCTCGAAAAATTTTTGGCAATATTTAAACGTGCCGTCAGAAAAAATGTCTACAGACGGATCTGACAAGATTGTCAAATTCGACCGACATGTGATGACGACAATTTCATGACTTTCGTGAACATACAAAAAATTTCCATTTTTATATGTTCCGGCACGAGCGACGGCTGGTTTATTATTATAATATTAATTTATAACAATCGAAATAGTTATCCAAACTTAATTATTAGTAATCCACATATCCTTTATATAAACAGTTAATCGCAACACCTGCAGAGGACTGAACCATGCGAATTTATCAATGCTACAAAATACGGTAGGTTTTGATGAATGTAAACATTAATTTTTCTTTTAAATTTTCATAATTAATTAGTCAAAACTGTCGTCGTTTAACACTTTTTTCGTCTTTGCAGCAGATGCATTTACTTAATAGTTTCCTTCGCCTTCTTTTGTAATTAATTAGGCTAATTTTTAGTTCTCTAGGCAGTGCATTGTACTCCACTGCTCCGGCATAAATTGCCTGCAACGTCATTCTTGTTTTATTATAATAAGGAACTATCGCCTTGGTTGTACATTCTGACCGTGTCTTCCCATTATCCATTAATATGCAAAACTTATTACCATTTTTGAGAACTAGAGCAAAATTAACGTATATAAATCTGATACAGATAGAAGTTTATTTTCTACATTCTTTTTTTTTTTTACAGCTTACCCAACGTGATACTGTAATAATTGTTTTTTTTTTTATTTAATGTGCACCTGTACAAGTTAACAATAATATGCACATGAGTTCAGTTAAATAAAAATATATACAAATACATTAACATTAACATACAGCCGCTGTTACAATAAACAGCCGGCCGGTTTAGAATTTTGCCTCAGCAGCAATGTCTTGATCTATATGACATCATTTTTCAATAGTTGAAAGTACGTCCCGGAGCATTTGTCGTTTTAGCCTTCGAACAGGGTTATCTGGAAGTGTTGGCATGTAGATTCGCCGAATTTGAGGGTTTGCGTGAACATTTACCGAAGAATTTTTGATATTTATACTGATAAATTCGTGTAACTGTAGGCACTTGCAGGTCGTGATGTAGAGTATCATTGCTGACATAATAAGGAGCGTCACGTATTGTTCTTAGAGCTTTCGACTGAAATTGTTGTATACGTTTGACGTTACTAGTTGTTGCCGAGCCCCATAGTTCAATTCCATACTTCCATTTCGCCGCTAGAAGTGCGTTGTAGATCAGCAATTTATTATTTAATGAAGTTTTGGCTTTTCTTCCTATAATACAATATAATAGCCGAAATGAGAAGTTTTTTCTAAGCTGCAATATATGCGGAGTCCAGGTAAGTTAAACATAATAAGGCCGAGGTACTTTACAGTATCAGTTTGAGTAATTTGTCGCTGTTCATAGTAAACTGGAGGACAGGAACCTCTCCGTAATGTAAAAGTTACATTTGCCGATTTATCGGTATTTATCTTGATTTTCCATTTAGTGCACCACTTTCCCATTTCTTGTAGGTGAAGTTGAATAGAACGGGATGCAACTACCGGGCTTTTATCGGCGGCTATATTGCTAACTCATATTTTTATAAACTTGGAAAACTTCTCTAAAAAATATCGCTATGTCAGAGAACAAATGTAGATTCTCAATATGAAGAAGGGACAATACGTTATAAGGAGGACCATTACGAAACGCGCGCAGTAATTTAAGATACAGTTCAGAGCGTAATGTTGTTAAAGAAGGGCACTCGAAGAACACGTGATCAGGATTGCAAACTGCATGACCAGCATGTAGAGGGCAATAAGGATTTTCTCTAAGCTGCATAAGGAACAGTCGGTCCGGCAACAAGCAATGCCCAAACTGCAATCTGCTGATAAGTACAATTCTTCTCCGCTTAATGTTTTAAAAAAAGTAGAACCATAAATTCTCATTCATGATTATTCTCTTTAAGACGTGTTTTTGTAAAATTTCAGTCGGTTTAATGTGGTATCTCGACATCCCAATCCAAAATTCCGTACGTTAAGACCGGTTGATATAACGCTAGATAAATACGTCTTAAATGGTTGATTGGAAAGTATTGTTTTAGATAGTAGAAGAGGTAATTCAATTTTCTTAATTTTTTAGAAATATAAAACGAATGAGCATTCCATGATAATCTACTGTCTATTAGAAGCCCTAAGAATTCAATATAATCTACTCTGTGTAAGTTGATAACAACTGGCTTCTCTTCATATAAATGTTCGCAATATCCTTTCCAACGCTGAACTGCTTCTCTTTTTTATTCGTAATTTCATTCCCATTAGCGTCATTAATTATCCAGTTTCGCGGTTTAAAGTCTCTTGATAATACTTTTATCTTTTGGTAGAGATCTCCGGTTTCATTTTTCTCTGCACGATGTTCAGTGTTATGAATATATTCATTTTTGTCTCGTCTGCAGATTTTTTGAACTACGACATCATATGCAGAAATTAAAGAGAATACCGCACTATTAAATCTCTCTTTAGCTATTTTCGAATTATATGTAAGAATTTTTATACGTCTGAATACTCGAATAAATAATATTTATTACGTTAAATATCGTCGGTACGAATGATAACGATATTTAAAAGTATTTCTTCAATGATGTAACGGATAAATGTATGACCAATTGAAATTCTTTCAAATGTTTGTCGGTCACAGAACGAAATTCGAAATCCGTATTAAATATTATTTTTAAAAGAACGTGGCGGTTTTAATCTTAACGAGCGTAAGAATAAAAACTAGTAAATAAAATAATTCGCTTATAAAATTTAAACGTCGCCTAATGACAACCGTTTTCAAATTATTATTATTATTTTTTTTTCAGGCACAACATGGGTTCAAGAAATGGTTTGGTGCATTGTAAACGATTTAAATTTCGAGGGCGCAGAACAAGATTTAACTGAAAGATTTCCATTCTTGGAGTAACTATTCGATAATTCATATATCGCTTAACATGTCTACAATTGAAAAATCAGAACCGTCTACCCAATCTTAACTTTCTTTTTTTTATATATATAAATCAGTTCTAAGAACACATCTTTCACTTATTATCATGGTGTTCGCACAAAACTGATAAATCTCTAGGAAATATGAACTCGTCGCTTATACAGGGTGCGGCATAAAAACCGACCATATTTTAAAAAATTCTAGCGCGCTCTATAGTCAACGTAGAGAAACAAGCTGTGCGCCATTAGAGAGAGGAAGGACAGGAGATTTCTGTAGTACTAAACAAACCATCATGAGTGACTAGTCTCCGGAACAGCGCGCATATGCCGTTGAGCAGTTTTTTCGCTATAACGATTCCTACACGCTTACAGTTCGCGACTTTCGGAAAAAGTTTAAAATTAAAAGTTCGCAACCGATTTTTGCAGTTAAAACGTTACAGACGTGGGTTACAAACTTGAAAATAACTGGTTCGGTGTGTAAAAAAAACCTACCAGTCGTCCGAAGTCGGTTAGAGTGTCTCCAGTGGTGGCAAGAGTGCGCACAGCAATTCAGAGTAGTCCGAGTCGTCATGAAAAGCCTTTACAGTTACCGAAGGTAACGGCGTGGATGGGAGTAGCGGCTTGGGGCGTGGTCGAACCTTATTTCTTTGATGGAACCGTCAATGGAGAACGCTATCAGCAGCTGTTAAACGAGTTTGTGCGGCCCGAACTGGCACGGAGAAGGCGACTATCACGTACGTGGTTCCAACAAGACGGAGCAACAGAGAAACTATGCGATGTTTGCATTCAATATTTGGTAGCCAATTAATTTCCAGAAATGCTGAAGTTGTCTGGCCGTCGCGCTCGCCTGATTTCTCTGTCTGTGATTTTTTTCTATGGGGTTATTTGAAGTCAACATTTTATGAAAACAAACCTCGAGACTTGGAGGAGTTAAAGGCTGAAATTCAACGACATTCTGCTGCAATTCCAGTTACAATGTTACGAAAAGTGTATGACAATTTTGTATTGTGTCTCCGCGAATGTATCGAAAATCGCGGTCGTCATTTAAACGATGTTATTTTTAAGAGTAAAAAGTTATCGAAATAAATAAATATATGAAAAAATCTCCTGTTCTTCCTCTTTTAAATGCCACCGAGCTGGTTTGTCTAAGTTGTATAGGGAGCGCGCTAGAATTTTTTAAAATATGGTCGGTTTTTATGCCGCACCCTATATATTCAGGCTAATAGACACTATATTTATTATTATCGTGTTTACCCGTGTCTGTCGAACCTACTTACACACATACATATAAATATGTTTGTAATTATCTCGAGTTTAAAACTAATGACAACTTTTGCCGTAGATAGGTAATAAAGTTGAAGGATTTTAAATTTTCTTTCGTTTGATGATTCTAAAAGTCTAATGTAAATTATTTTATCCGCGTTATTATTGCAATTAATACGTAGACGATAATGATGATTTCCTATTATAAACAGTACGATAGAGATGGTAATAAAAAATTGTTGCGGACAGTGTCCAATAATTTAATATTAAATTGAGAGCTTCGTCATTTCTGTTTATATATATATATATATATATATATGTCAGTTATCGTTATAATTATTAACTGAAAATTAACGTAGCTAAACGACTTCATAATTCAAATTGTATACTTTTATACATATAATATATATATATTTCAGACATTCAGCTCTATTCAATTATACAAAATACAGGGAGAAACATCCAAATGTATCGATACCATATTATATGTTGAATTCGATTGATCATATTAACAAACAGCCTTCTCCGAGGTTCATCAAATCTCATTTACCTTATCATATGCTGCCCGCGAAATTACAAGAAGATTCTACAAACGCCAAGGTAAATTTCATATAACGTGTTGTACACGTGTAACGTTTGAATTAAATAAAAAAAAAAAACATGTTAATAAATAGGAGCATGCTAGATTATCTATTTATATCAGATTATCTATTCTTTATGTCTGTATAGATAGTGCACGTTAGAAGGAATATTAGAGATACGTGCGTCTCTTTTTACCATCATTCCAAACTATTGGTAGGATTTCAGGGCGATTTAAACCAGTTCTGTAATCTCTTTCTGAACGATCTCGGTAAGTATTTTATGCGTCTATTTTACACGTGTATTACGTTACTATCGCAAGGATATCTCACATTCATCGATGATGTAATAAAAATCTGTTCGTGTCATAAGGCAAACTGAAGATTATTAAATAAGTAACCAAATAGGAGTTAAAAATCGCTAAACTTTCTTCATGAAAAGTCACAAAGCTTTTCGGCTACTATTGTCGAGTAAACATAAAAATGCGATTTTTCATTAAAAAGTTTAATGATTTCTAATCATTTTTTGGTCGTTGTTTATTTTTTAAAAAACACTACATTCCCCACTTTACAAATTATGAAAATTATTAACTGATTTTTACAAATCAGAGCGTTGGCCAGCAATTATTTTCGAAATTATATACCTTTGTTAAATGTAAACATGCTTTTTTACTCGCTCTTTATTTTACATCCCCCATATAAATGCGAAAGTGAAAATTTGCTGTATAAGAATGTGTTTTCACGCTGTTTATTTATATGAATTCGTGGACATAATGCGCAAGACTTGAAAATAATACTTACACATATTTGACTATTGCACCTCTCATTTACTAACAATTTTTCCTTTTTCTATTTTAAATAAATATATTTATTTTCTACTATCAAATTTAATACGACAGTCGAAATTAGTGTAATATTACTGTAATATATAAATCTGAATAAATATGTACTAAGTTTACATCTTAATATTGAATAATTTTCCTTAATTTAACATTAACTTATTGTTAGTATTTCCCAACAATAGTTTTACTAAATGATGTTAATTTTTATATTTTATTAAAGTAACACATTCTAGTATTCTCTATTGTTTTGTTTTTAATATAGTTAAGTTACTGAATTCTTCAATTTATCACTTACTGACTATTCTATACATTATTCAATAAAATCACTTTATAATTACACTATTGTAGTACATGCTAAAAAAATATGACCGAGAAATTACGTATACCTATTTCAGTTTTCAGTATCGCATTTTTTAAAATGTATTTTAATACTATCACGACGAGTTCTTATATTATAAATTGCATATAGCGGATTTCAGCTCATTTAAGGGGAACTGTTGAGTGGAATAGATTTAATAGTGTTTTTACATTTAATGAAACATCTAGATTTATTAACTGTTATGTGAACCGTTTATAAACTAAATTAATAAATGAAATATATTACTGTTGCAGTACCTTACACGCCGTACACGGATCACGTACAGAGTTACTTGAAACAAAAAGATAAACATATAATTTTTTTGGAATACGAAGATATGAAAAAGGTAATTCGAAATTTCGAAATTTTTTACACGAACAACAATTAAAAAAAATCCTATTGAATTTTTAGAAAAAGTTAATACGTTTTCAGGATTTAAAATCGGTCGTGCGTAAAACTGCGGATTTTTTGGGTAAAAAACTAACCGAATACAACTTAGAAAGATTAGTCGATCACTTAAAGTTTGAAAATATGAAAAATAATCGAGCGGTTAATTTTGAATCGATGTTACAAATGAATCAAAAATACGATTTAGTCGGTGCGAATGGATCGTTCATAAGATGCGGTGAAGTTGGACAATGGAAACAAGCATTTTCGCCGAGCATTAAGGAACGATTTTCAAAACTGGAAAAAGACACGTACCGAGATCATATTTTAAAACTGTAATTATAACATTGGTAAAGCATTTGTTCGTAATTTGGAATATATATATATATATATATATATATATATATATATATATATTAATTAATAAAATATATTCTATTATTGTTTATTAATTTGAATTTAATTTATTAATAAAAATGTTAATATTTTTATAAAAGACAAAATAAGACCCTATAGAATTTCATATATTATTTAATTTTATTTTAAGTTATATATTTTATTGGGGTATTATATATATATATATATATATATATATATATATATATATATATATATATATATATATATATATAAAATGTATAAATATATAAAGTAATTTAAAAGACAAATGCAAATGGCTATAAAAACTAATAAAAATAACAATGAAGAAAATAACGTGTTTTTTTTTGTCATTGTGATGTCAACTGCAAAAATATATGTATATAAAAAAATTAGAATGTAAAATTAAGTGAAGGTAGACCGCTTGTGTGCACACGTACACTGTAGAGGATGGCTTACTGACCACAAAACCGAAGGTCGGCAGAAACGAGTGTATGATACTATAGAGGACAATGGAGATAGGTGTATATGTGTAATGAATGCGGAAAACGGTGTACAGCCACAATCATACTTATTACTGTGAACTCGTAAATAACGATGTCCCCCATACGCGATATCGAACGGGTCCCTTTCAGAAGAAACGCGTCTCTATAGACATATTTTTTAAGTGCATATAAATTTACAATTATAATTAATTTTATCAAGAAGTATTGCGTCTGTTCAGACACATCGTATAAATATATTACAAAGCTATCGTTTACATTGATATCATTTCTTAAAGCTAAAGAAATATAATAATTTTTGTCAACTTTAAAAGTTGTTATATTTATTGTTAGTATTTTAGACGTGTTCAAACATCCTGTAACTATACGATCGGTTTGTTTCGTGAAGTGCTACATCAATTCTTTGTACATATGCTGAATTCCGCCATACTGAGCATATTCACCGGCGGAATAACACAGAGCTAAAGCTGATGTTCTAAATACATTTGGATCTGCATCCCAGGTGGAGCCAATCAATTTTCGGAGTAAACCGTTCCTACAGATTTTTCTTTTGGTATCTTCGCAATGTTCTTTAAATGTTACGGCTCGGTCCAACTTAACGCCTAAGTACTTTGGGTTGTCACAGTGTTCCAGCCATATCCCTTGCTATTTAACATTTAATTTGCGTTTTGCATCCTTATTTCTCAAATGAAATGCCGATACTTGGGTTTTATTAGGGTTCGATTTGAGGTAATTGCTAGCATAGTATTTTTCCATAGTCTCCAATATTCCAGTCAAATTCTTTTCTACCTCGCAAAACGTTTTCTCTTGAGTTTGAATAGCTAAATCATCAGCGTATATAAAGTGTTTTGTTGAACTTCCAATTGGTTGATCATTAGTATATATGTTGAATAACATTGGTGCAAGTACGCTTCCTTGTGGTAGACCGTTGTTCTGTTTCCTCCATCCGCTCTTTTTGTTTTGTAGCGTTACATAGAATCGCCGATTCCTCAATAATGTGCTAATAATTTTGGTTAATTTGTAGTCGTGGGGGCGTGGTAGGAACCTCCATGCGGTGCCCCTGGAAATAGCGAGATAATTATGCGTAAAACAATGCAGAATTCGCTGGATAATCCTACCAACCACAGTCAAAAGAAAATGTCCTTTTTAGGACCAAAACCAGGTTTAACAGTAATGTCAATAAACATCGAAGAACTGACATAAATGGTAAGTATGTTAAATAATCATTTCCAGCATTTATAATTATTATAAATTAAATAGTTTTCCATAGAGAATTTTTCAAAGAGCGTGTATCTAGTGAGACAATGTCATTTGATGGTTGTTGTTTCTTGCATGCATATTTGTTTCATTTTTATATATCATAACAATATAATGATGTAAAAAACCAAAAATTCAATATTTAATGGGTAATTATGAACATAATACGCTTATTTCAGATGAGATTTTGCAGTGGTTAGAACGAGATGACATAATTGATGGAGCATCAGATGAAGAGTTAGACGAATCGCTAAATTATTCGGGTAACCATATATCGAAATCATGCATTTCAGATTTTTGAAGTTAGTACTGTTATCTTCATCAGGTATGACTTTTACGTAAGTTATTTTGTTATTTTTTTGATACAAATGCCGATGATATAACAGAAAATCTAGAAGATGAAAATATTAGTGAATATGAAGAAGAAAGTAGTTATATTGGCATTGAAAGTATTACATTCTGTATTGAATCAGAGGATGAAACTAGCCAAACATTACGTCTACATAATTTTATTCTAAAAGAAAAGATGAAATTGAAAAGGTGCAAATCATTTGTAACACAGTCAATAAATTGGATGATTCCACACCAGAAAGAAATTTTTCATTTACAGAACAAGTAAAATTTTTCAGGCAATATATAACAAATGATTGGATAAAAACTATGCTTGAAATTACGAACTTGTACACCATTAAAAAAAAATTGTGTTTTCACCAACTAATATTCAAGAAATGAATATATTCTAAGGAATACACATCCTTATGAGTAATCTGAACTTACCTCATGTTTACATGTGTTGGGAACCACATTGTGGCATTGAAATAATAAAAGAAAAGATGATGCTAAAACGATTTTTCAAACTTCAGAATATGCTTCATTTAGTTCATGTTACTGCCAGACAAGGTAATTCAGATTACATTTGGGAAGTTTGCACGATTTATGATCAAATAAGAAAACGTTGCCTTTCTTTACATTTGCAGACCAATCTATATGTAGATGAACAGATTACACTTTTCAAGGGCTCTTTGAATATCAAGAAAGAAGTACACAGCAAATTTGGAGCTTCCGCTGCCATTGTCATCCAATTATCACAAAGGATTACTGAACCTAATCATCACTTGTTTTGATAATTATTTTAGTAATTACTCATGGAAGCACAATTAATATTGGGACCGTGTCAAGATAAGATAAAGATTGAAGTTCAAGAGGGTATTAGACAAGGATGTATCCTTTCCGTATTATTATTCAATCTTTATGCGGAACAAATATTCAAAGAGTCTATCTCTGATTTACTATATGGAATTCGGATAAATGGAAAAATAATTAATAATATCCATTACACGGATGATGCTTCTATTTTAGTTGACAACATTCAAGAGCTCCAACGTCTCGTTAACAAACTTAGTTGGGAGAAGGTATACTCTAAACATCGATGTAAAGAAAGCAAAATGGATAGTGGTCAGCAAGAAACAGTTCAATCAGGCCACACTCAGCATTAATAACAAAATTGTTGATAGAGTAAATAAGGTCAAATATCTCGGATCCTATGTCATGGCTAGATCATAATATCGAAATCAAAATGACCTGTAACTATGCTCGAACAACCTTCAATAACATGAAAAATCTACTCTGCAACAGACCTCCATGCCTAGACATCAAGCAACATATTTGCAATCCTACATATTTCCAATTTTGTTGTATAGTATAGAATCAGCAACGCTAAATAAAAATAAAAATTAAATGGTTCGAAGCAATGAAGATGTGGCTCCATATGAGAATTCTAAAGGTCTCATGGGTCAGTAAAACATCTAATAAAAGAATATTGGAAATGACAAAGACTGAAAGAAAGCTAGTTAAAAGAGTAATAGATAAGAAAATTAAGTATTTTGGTTACATAATCGGAGGAGAAAAATTCGAGATCTTAAAGTGCATTATACAGGGGAAGATTGAAGGAAAAATAAGTGCAGGAAAACGAAGAACAGACTGGATAGAAAACATCAAGAACTGGACCAGTATCAGCTCTATCCAAGATCAGGAGCAAGAGAATGCAAGTTTTAGCTGTCATCTGATCGCCAACGCTCTAGGAAGAGTATGGCCTACCGAGAAGAATTACTCATTATTTCAATCTCTACATGATAAAAAAGTATTTGCTATTGGACAAATTTGTGTGAACCGCTTTTATAATTCATGTTTATTATCTATAACAGAAATAAAAAAAAAAGCCAGAGCTTCAGTATATAAATGTGAGTTCTGTCGGACAAGTAATCCTTACTCAGTGGTTTGAAAATAAAACAGTAGGTCCAACTTTGTTGCAGATGGCCAGTTTGATTATTGTCAGAGGTGGAACCGTCAAACAAAAAGATATATATATATATATATATATGTACGCCGCCTAGAATGTATCAAATTATACAATCATAACATGGGTGGTGTTCAGAAATTGATACTAAATCATATAATTCTCATTGTAAATTTCGGACTTATATATATATTGTGTAAAGTGCAGAGTAGATTTGTGTTTGATGAAAAATAGAAACTTTTTTTATTATATCACAATAAGTAGATTTTTTAAATGTATTTTTGGTGCAGATATTAATAAAATATTTACGTGTATATCTTCTAATTATATTTAAAAACTTGTTTTTCAGATCAATTTACTTTTAATTATTATATATGAAAGTGAAGAGTGTGAAGATGTGTACAAACGTTTATGTCAAAAATTAATAAATGATTAATAACTATAGTTCATAAAAGCACAAACTGTAAAAATACGTTTGTTCTATGAAGTGTTTATGTGTCTTGAGAAAGACACTGTATTTTTGCTTCAAATGAACCTAGAAGATTAAGGTTAAGTTTTTTGTAACTAACATATTAACATTAGGTAGTATACTAAATTTCACATTTTTATGATAAAAATTCATACACTTCCACCGAAAGGGGTTTAAATTATCGCTAATATACATTTAAAAACACAAACATAAATACGTACAAATATGTGCGTGTGTGTGTAAATTAAACATCATCTGTTGTTTAGTGAGGACGCATGAATTAATTTCTTCAGGAATATTCTTATAAATTAACCTAGAGAGTTACATATCGGGTGAAAATTAATGAATGATATACGTAATATTTTATCCAGAAAGCAGTTCGATCAAATTTCTATGTAAACACTGTGATTAAACAAGGATGTCTTTTGGATGCGACATTATTTAGAATGACGTTCACGATCATTATAGATTAACAATTATTACAACATGGTGGTACCAGGGTATGAAGTTTCATCTACACGGCAGTCTTAATAATTTAAAACGGCTCAAGACAGAGTCAAAATACGTTACATTACGAATCTTCACTATGCCGACGATTGTGTTATAGCTGCGCGTAAAGGCCTAAAAGGTATTCTGTTACGTATTAACTCGATATATAAAAGAATTAGGGTTGATGAATAATGTAAATAAAATGATGACAGTTGTTTACTACAAGTAATCAGGGCAATATACCTTAGAATGTGTTCAATACTTTCTTTAAAGGGAAAGTTATATTTTGTTTACAGCAAAAGTAAATGCGAAAATTTATATATAATCGTGCATCAGCAGCAATTCATAAATTAAAGAAAGGCGTGTTTAATAATAAACATTTAAAACTACCGGCTAAGATGTTAGTATATACAAAGCGGTTATACTTCTAAATCTTCTTTACAACAGTGAAACCTGAGTTTCATACAAAAGACAAATAAAGAATCTAGAACACTTTCAACAACGATTCCTACGACGACTTGCGAAAATTAAAAAGCTTAATTTTATATCAAATCGTGAAGTTCTCCCGTATGTTAGTCACGATGTAATTACACTGGATAGGTTATGTTATACGAATGGAACACAACATCCTCTTGAAACCTAATACTATACAGAGCATTGCATCAAGACTAACGCGTGTAAGCTAAATCAGGCAACAGATATGAAGATCGGTTACTCGGATTAATACAGTTGATGAATATGGCAAAGAACAGACTACAGTCAAAGCATCTAAAACATAGTCGAAAATTAAAAGACGCAACCACGATTGAAAGCAATGAAAATACGTTTTTGTCAGGACATTTCACACCTGTGCACTCAATTGATTTTGTTTTTTTTTTCCATGCAGTTTGGTCATGAGTGTCGATATTATATATATGTACGTATGTATATTAAACATCATATATTCTTCAGAACCGACCATATTCGTTCTTAAATTCTTAAAGCCATCCTATGTAAACTTGAAAAGACAAACTCAGGATTTTTGGAAGACCTTTTAAAAGCGTCCCTAGAATATTTTGCTAACTTTACTTTTAAACGACACCACAAGCACATGTTGTTTATCTAAAACTCCTCACTCCTCCTTCCGTCACACCAGTTCGCACTTAAAAACTTCTTATTCTTCTATCGGTTAGCTTTGGAATTCGGCGACGAGTGTATTGCAATTTGTGTAATAATATATTATTTGATTCGCGTTTAACTTTAGACAAATTTTGTTATTGTAGGTAGTAGCGAGATCGGCCTATATGATTCTAGGTTTGTGCCATCTTTGCCCGGTTTTAGTATAATTAGTATTTGTGATATTTTCTACTGGTTTGGAAGTATAATGTTCATAGTACGACATTAAATACATATCTAACCATCATGATTGCCCTCCTAGATGGTTATTTTAACATTTTTTCTGTTATCATATCACACCGGAGAGATTTACAAATATTTAGGAGTTTATGTTTTTAAAATCCCGAGGGGATAATTTCAAATGCCCATTTAAAGTAGAAGAGGTTGAAGCGTAGTAGCAGCAGCAGCAGTAACGGTAACAATATCAACGTCTACGATGACCACTTCTGCTGGAACAGTAGAAAAAAAAATCTATTATCGTCTATGTAAATGATAATGTGAAACGATTGAAATATTGATCCTTCATACACTACATAGATAATCACTGTATGGATCTTCCTTTAGGCATCTATTAGAGTAGCATGTACGCACATTGTATAGATTTATCAATCATATGAACGCTCACAATAAACATTTGAGCTTTCGTTTAATTATCGATTGCGTTCTATGTGGCGATTTAGACCGTAACAGCGTACAGTCATGTAAAATAACATTACTGCCAGTTATCTGAAGAACGTAACGATAATAATTATAATGACAATGGTTGCTTATTATGCAATTATGTAGTTCCAAATAGGTATACATTTCTCAAACACGCGATCCAAACTCATTATAAGGATATTTGTCCGTTTTGCGGGATAGTTTGTTTATCGATGACCACGATAACCGAACATTCAATAAAGGTAAATTCGAACGTTGAGTAAACTGTCTATTAGTCGACGCATTGACTGTTATAATTCTTTAACTCCTTATCTGTGTTTGTTTAGTTTTACGTAGTAACTTTTATATCTTATATAAGTAAGAACAACAAGGTTGTATTGTTTTTTCGTTGTGTTTGTAATTTATTTAATTATTATAAATATATATGTCATAAAAATGCATTATATGAACAAAGGTTATGTCTATTACATGTCTGTTACACGGGATGAACATGCCGAGTGGCTGCATCAGCAGCTTTGCATCAACCTTGTCAATGTTGGGACACAGATGATATTAACCATCTTTCATCCAGCATTACATCTATCACTAAAAGAGTTACTCAGCGCTGCCATACAGAGGCTCAATCAGAAGGCATAAACCTATGTACTGGTATTTTCTGAAATTGCCCATCTTCGAAAGCAATGCATAAGGATACGACATCAGCTCACATCTGTACTATACTCCAGCACAACTAAAGAGAAAGGAGGAAACAGCTGCGGAGTGTGATAAGATTGGCGAAAGATTAGGCCT
Organism: Coronaproctus castanopsis; assembly: GCA_032883995.1. Classification (NCBI taxonomy): domain Eukaryota; kingdom Metazoa; phylum Arthropoda; class Insecta; order Hemiptera; family Monophlebidae; genus Coronaproctus; species Coronaproctus castanopsis. Next base: position 76,664,806 of record CM065052.1, on the reverse strand, counting down.
GGAAGGATCTGTGTCTTACACTAGATAACAACCCATGGGGCTTGCCATATATAAAATAGTTATGGGTAAACTTTTGTCTAGAGCTACAATTCCTCCAGATCTGGTAATAGAAAACAGTTCCTAGAACACCCATCCTTGAGAGCGAAAACTATAATGTTGCGCTGGTATCTGGAAGTGTTTAAGATGATCAGATTGAGAAGGTTATTCACAGACTAGATGTGACTAAGGCACCTGGGTCTGAAACACAGATCGCATTGTTAAGGATGCCTTCACAGCATAGTTGAGTGCTTTTGGCACATAGATAATTGTGTGATATGGCTGTATAACTCAGATGTAAACAGTTCAGGTTTCAATACTTTTTACTACCAAGGTTTAATAGTTGGTTTTATGCTCCTCAGGAATTGTGTTTGTGATTTCAGTCGATAGTTCATTCTTGTTTACTTTTGTTCATGATCGGTGGAGCTGATGAGTATTCTCAAATCGGTGATAGAACAAGCGCCAAGGTCTATTGTATCACTACTATGCATCCCGATGTGACTTGGGATCTATAGAAGGCATTTTCCATAAGAGGCGTCTACTATCCCCAATTTTTCCTTAAGTATAAAAGTGTTTCACTTAACAGCAAAAACGAAAGTCAAATCCCTTGGTTTATTATTTGACTTTTCTCAGAAGTCAACAGCACGTCCTTAAAACTGATATATTTATCCACCCCAAAATATGGTATAAATACTCAAATCCTCTTTTTTTTCTTTTTCTAAAATGGGAATGCAAACGTGATACTGTGAGGACTATTTATATTTTTAAATCAGTATCGTTAATCGAAGTTTGTGACTTTCGCGTTTAATTTAACACCGATTAATATATTGTGTTCGTGTGTGTTTGTGGGAGGCGGTGTGGTAGGTTTTGCGCTACTATGAACCACACTCTCCCTACCAATTCAAAAGCTGCTTGCTCGTCTCATAGCGAGATAGAACAGCAGCAGGCTCATGCTAGCTGGGTTGATCAAATGGCTATTGAAGATTATGATAATTACGACGACGACGACGATAATAACGTGGATATGAATGACAGAGAAATGACGGTGTCTTGGCGGCAACAAGGCGCTAGAAAAGGAAAGAGTAATACAGCTCGTAAAGCGCCGGTTACGTCGTTCGTAACAGGAACAAAGAAACTTAAAATAGAAGAAAGCAGTTCTACGATAAACTATGATAACGATAACAGGTATGCTGCACTCCAAGTTGACGATGTACATCATGCTGTGCATCAACAACAGCAATCGATAAAATTTCCACCGATTACAATACTTAATCTTCCGTTGGTCGATTATCGTACGATTGTAGAACAATTCGAACAAGGAATTCAGCATTAAAATTCGAGGTAATCGTACTTTAATTTTTACGAATGAAGATGGTGATTACGACAAATTGTTAAAATATTTGAGAGAAAAAAGTATACAATATTACACGCACCTGCCCAAACATAGGAAGCCTGTTAAGTTGATATTAAAAGGTCTCCCGTTCGGTATAAACGCAAACGATGTCAAACGAGAACTCGTAAATTTTCCCGACGTAAAGGTTGATAATATTGTGCAATTTAAAAAAAATAATCATAACCTATCAAATGTTGAACAAATTTCATTACCAATATTTCTTGTTTATTTCCCTAATAATATAAACATTCGAAAAATCATTGAGATAAAAAAAATTCTTCACTGTATGATTACATGGGAAAAATATAGACCTAAACAAAATATTCTGCAATGTTTTAACTGTCAAAGGTTTAATCACGTGTCATCAAACTGCACCTTAACTCCTAGATGTTTAATTTGAGCTAAGAATCACAGTACTAAAAAATGTAAAAAAAATGATAAAGTCCGTTGCGCTAACTGTGGTGTCAAGAACACATTGCAAGTTCAAATGACTGTCCTAAAATACAAAGTTTTGCCCAACGTACATCACATCGGGCGAGTGTAATACATAACGTAGGTAATAATCAGTTACCTAACCGCACCAAATTTTCTGGACCGAGTAGAGGTACTTTTGCTGATGTCGTACGTGGTACAAATAACACGCAGCAAGATAATACTGAAGAATTTAATGAGAATTCCTCTGACATATCGTTAATATTTAGCTTATTTAAGGTCATTAATTTAAGAAAATTATTGAATGTTGCTAAAATTATAGTAAATCAACTGAGAACATGTAATACTAACGATGTTTTTGTCAAATTAATGTTAGCGATAGAAATATTCGCTCAACATTACTTTTAATTAAATTATTAATGAATGTGTAATGTACCTGGTATTAAACTAGTTGCTTGGAACTGTTGTTCTCTAATCAATAAACATCAGGAACTACATAATTTTATAATTAACAACCAAATTGATATCATAGCCTTGTCGGAAACCAAGCTAGATGGATCTTGTAGACTTAACTTTCCTGGGTACCACATTTATCGAAACGATAAATGTCGCAAGAGTGGAGGAGTTGCCTTATTAGTAAGACGTGGTACACCGCATAATTTGCTTCCTATACCTTCTTTAAACTGTATGCAAGCAATTGGTGTATATTTCCATACTAATAATGATGTACACGATAATAATAATATAATTATGTATGTAGTATACAAACCCCCAAGAAAATTTCAAACCTAGCGTTTTAGATTTAGCTGTGGTTAAGAATGTGAATATTATGCCTGTTGTGTCACTTAATTGCTTATCTTCTGACCATAATCCAATATATACTGTTATTTATATCAATAATAGTTATCAATTCGTTCAGGATAAGTTCTCTTATAATTATCGTAATGATAATTGGAATGACTTCAAAATATATGTTTCTGAACATGTAAATTTGAATCAGTCTATTAGAAATCAAAAAGATATTGATGATCACATCTCTGAGTTTACAAATTTAATTTCTGAAGCCATTGATCTATTTGTACCTAAAAATATGCATACTAATCTGTCGCTAACTTCGGCACCGCATTACATTGTTACCATTATTAAATTTAAAAATTATGTGAGAAGAATTTATATAAATAACCGCAACACTCATCGCCGTGGCAATATTAAGAAATTTCTTAACTTTTTAAATAGATTAGTACGGGCGATGTTAAAATACCACAATAATAATAAGTTTAATAAGTTTCTAACTACACTAAATACTAAAAACAACAGTCTGTGGAAAGTGTGCAAATACTATCATAAATCACACGAAGCTTTTCCTCCACGTTATGACACTATTACAAATAATTATGCTTACAAAGACTTTGGATAAGGTAGAATTACTTGCTAACCATTATTTTAAAGTGCATGCCCAGAACGCACTCATGGGGACTAGTTATCATTCTAAGAAAGTTAATGAGGTATAATCAAATTTAATCTGGTATTAATTATATAAAACCTAGGGAAGTTCATGCTAGTATAAAACTGTTAAAAAATAAAACTTCAGTAGGTAACGACAATATTTCCTCTATATTAATTAAAAGATTTCCTGTGAAAGCTATCGTTGAGATTACTAATATTATAAATGCTATGATTAAATATGGATACTATCCATATACTCGGAAAATTGGTAAAATTATAGCGCTTCCAAAACCTGGGAAAGATTCTTCTAAGATCAATAATATACGACCTATTACTTTACTCAGTAATCTAAATAAATTGTGCGAAAAAATAATTTTAAAGAGGCTAAATGAGTACGCTATTTGCCACGATATTATTCCTAAAGTACAATTTGGATTCAGGCCAGCTCATTCTACTACTCATCAAATCGCGAGAATCGCAGAACACATACAGATAATTTCAACCGTAATAAGCACACTGGATTGGTTATGTTTGACATCGCTAAAGCATTCGATACTACTTGGCACAATGGCATTATATGCAAAATGATTGTCTGTAATTTTCCATTGTATTTGGTTAAACTTGTACAAAGCTACCTAAGTAACAGGATATTTTATGTTGAAATTAATGAAGCGCGTTCTTCCAGCAAGACTTGTCTAGCTGGTGTACCTGAGGGTAGCGTCTTAGGACCGTTTCTATTTTCACTTTATTTTTACAATTTTCCCAAATTAAACAACATCGAAGTTGCTCTTAATGCTGATGATACAGCTTTATTCTGTAGTTCCTTTATACCGCGCGTAATTAGTAATAGATTACAACAAGGATCTTCACGAGTTTTAAAATATTTCACTAAATGGAAAATTGTCATCAATCCTTTAAAAACAGAATCGATACTTTTTACTCGCAGACGACCTTTATTACCCGAAAAAATTAATATTAATGGCGATCTTATCGAGTGGTCTGATCATGTTCGTTACTTAGGCGTAATTTTCGATAAAAAATTGACATTTACTAAACACATTAATGCTGCTATTACAAAAGCGAATAAAACTATATGTTCAATTTATCCGCTTTTTAAAGGTAAATCTCACCTTAATAGTGATAATAAGTTAATTTTATATAAAACTATTAACCGTCCAACAATGACTTATTCTTGTCCGGTTTGGTGCTCTGTATCTAATTCTAATTTTAAGAAACTGCAACTTCTACAAAATCAATGTGTAAGATGCATTTTAAATGCATCTCGTTATACGAGAATATCAGATATACACCACATGTTAAATATTCCATATATTAAAGAATATATATTTAAATTAGCGAACAAATTTTTTCAAAACTTCAGTGTACATAGCAATGAACTAATAACGACTATTGGCAACTATGATTCCAGGCAACTTATGTTCATGTATATACAAACATCGTCGTATTAAACATAATTTGTTGTAAATCAGTATATTTGTAATATGTTCAATCGTTATTATTCGTAATTATATATTTAAGTTATTTTAATACTTATTTATACCTCTGTACGCTTTATCTTTCATGCGCTTCGAAAAGAGTTTATTTTGTTTTGTATTTTTTTTTCTTTTTTCCGCTGTATATGTATGTGTTATGTATATATGTATATATGTATATATATAATTTTTTTTTATTTTTGTTTTGTTTTAACTTTTAAGTGTGTTGTTACAATTTTTACCTCTGTATCGTTTTAAGTTATATGTGTATATGTGTATGCATGTACGTATATATTTGTATGTATATTTATGTGTATATATATATGTAATTTTTTTTTTATTTGTTTGAGGGTTTTATAAATTTTCCCTCGCTTATCATACTTACGTTTAAACTATAGTGTTGTTATTTTTAATTTTAATACTGCGGTCGAGATGAGGCTCATGCCAGAACTCTACTATGTAAATATTTGTGTGTACACGTTGTAATTTGATAAAATACATTTTTCTTTCTTTTTCTTTATATTTTAATCGACTCTAGAAATGTTGTTTTTAAGAGGGGAGGAATAATTTTAGATTATCAACATGGAGAAGGGATGATACATTTCGATGTCCATTAATATTTTATAACATTTACCCCAGTCCTTGGACGAGCTGTAAAATTTCCCATTGCTTGAAATATCTAATTTTGGTTTTATACATTTGTAATGTTATGTTATATATTAATTTATTTATAAGATTTTTGTGTTTATAAGCCTTCAAACTAGAAGTTTAAAATGATCTAAATCTTTACTCCAACAAGATTTATTTATTTTAGGCTTTTTTACTTTGAACTTATAGTATCACACATGCTATTAGTAAGCTGTTCAGCAATATTATTTACTTAATATTCAGTATTTGCAAGGGTCAGTTTTGTTACAAAATTTAACATTAAGTCACTATTTAAATTACTGATAAATTTAACTATATATAAAGTAAGAATATAATCATTGTTATCGATACTAGCATTGAAAATATCACCGACTTATATTTTTATGGTCACTTAGAAGAAACTCTTTAATCATAAATCTGATAATTTATACTTACATTTATTATTTATTGACATAATCTATCTGACTTTGTCCATTGTGATTTTTAAAAGTATGAACACAATATCATTTTTAATGAATAAATTCCCTGTTTCAAATTGTACATTCATGGACATATATTGGAGGTTTTTGTTTTCTATTATTTTTAACCTTGAGTTATAATCACGCAGTATTATTATTATGTTATTTTTACAATTTTGTTTTATATGTTTAAGTAAAAGTGTAAATTGATAATCCATATCGTTATTGGGTGAAAAACACATTAAAAAAAATATCATTTATGTTAATTTTAATTATGTAGTCTGAGATTAGAGTTACACTAATTTTCTTAATTTTACTGCTCAGCTTATTGCAACAAACAATTTAAGAAATATAAGTAAACTATTTTATTAGATGAAAAGTTAGTTATACTTATTAAAATGAAGACGTTACAGCAGGCATGTCCAACCGTTCAGTCTGAGATTAGAGTGCCACTAATTTTCTTAATCTTACTGCTCAGCTTATTGCAACAAACAATTTAAGAAATATAAGTAAACTATTTTATTAGATGAAAAGTTAGTTATACTTAATAAAATGAAGACGTTACAGCAGGCATGTCCAACCGTTTTTGCTCCTGGGCCGGATTAAGAAAAAAACATGTTTACACGGGCCAGAAAAACATTAAAATTATAAAATTATGTAAATATTAAAGTCTGTAACGTTCGAAAATGATCAATTTTATACGGTTCGATTGATATTCTTAGTAGCTATCGTAGTTTCAAATTTAACTTTGATATCGCTTAAGATATATGAACCATTGAACTATACACCGACACATTAGTCTGAACGGTTAGATCTCTATTATTGAATACTCTCTTGGATAGTTTTCGATACGCGTCATTTGCCTCTTTTCAATCGAGATGAGAGCTCATCATCGAGAGTTACATCCTTCTTTACAACGTTACCTAAGTAGTTAAATGAATTTACTGTCTGAATGTTAATCCCATTTAGTTGGATATTCATTTCATCGTTGTTAAGATGCAGAATTTCTGTTTTATTTAAATTTATGGCAAGACCAAAATCTTTATATACGGTTTCCAGACATTTCAGGGCATCTTGCAGGTCATTTGCATTTTTACCAACTAATACGCAATCATCTGCATACTGTAAGCTAGTAACCGCGAATGACTGAGTTTTTTCGCTCTATATTTCGTCATATTATATAAGCCTCCATCGTATTGGAACTTTATTTCTTTACCAATCCGTTTCACACGCTGATTGAAAATCCGATACACCATACTCATGTAGAAATTGAACAATGTAGGTGCAAGTACACATCCTTGTTTTACTCCAGTGCTCATATCGATTAACTGCGTCAATCCCGCGTCACATATTACAGCGTCCTTAGTTTGGTCATGTAGTTGCTTCATTAAAAAAATACGTAGAATCTTCTGTGGACATTCAGCAGCTTTAAGGCACATCCATAAGCCTTCTCTATTAATAGGGTCGAAAGCTTTTTTTACATCGACAAAAACCAAGCAGAAATTAGATGACTGTTCTCTGCATTTTTCAACCAACTGACGCATCGTAAAAATCATATCTTGGGTATATGCATATACGATCACTTTATTGACGTATCAATTGAGTTACTTTTTTATTAGAATAGAGTATATGAATGACAATTTATCGTGTTCTTTCTTTAATTCTTTTTTATAATTGATTTCACATGAAAATATTTTTAACATGAATATTCTTCTTTTGGGCGTGTGTATTAACGCTAATTTCTTTAAACGTTTTTATTTGGTTTCTACTTTTACTTACATTATAAAAATGTGAATAATTTTTATTTTTACTTGTATCAGATACTTCAATTATGACTGTAATAACTCCGTGATAGGTAGAAACGTATTAAATAAAATTGCGTTAGTTATACATCTTATATATGTAAATGAATGATTCTTGTATTTTTATATATTTATATATTTCATATATAAATATATTTTTCAGACATCTTGGCAATTTATACATACATATAATATATTGATTAATTTAAAATAACCCGTATGGAAATAACGAACTGTGAAAATCTTGATCCTGAATCCAAACATCCCTAAAATTTTAAAAATCTCAGTTTATTCTTTCATAATCTTTTTCTAGATACATGTGTAAATTTACATTGGAAGTTCCAGCCCAATTGTATTTACCGGGCGAATGTTACAAACTTGCAAATTTGCTCTTTATTGCAAATACGTTGGTAAATATAATTAAAATACCATATACCGTTTCGATTTAAGGTACTGGGATGTTACAAAAATATTCTACTAAAAAATTATTTTGAGGAAAAAGCCCGTTCGAAAAATTCACAAATTCATTTCCAAGTATGTAATTGTTTCTAATAAGTATGATTTGTATGCAGTATACTAAATTTAAATAAAATAAATATAAGTTAACACAGTACATTTACTTTTGTAATAATTAACAGACGAATAACAATAACGGCTATTTTTTCTGTGCGCTGTGTACGTCTTTACCTCTATTTTATATTGATTGTTTAAGAGAAGACGAACTTATGGCGTATTTAAAAAGTGTGTACACGAAGCTGAGACGAAAACAATAAAGTCGCGACGAATTTCTAAAAATTCACAATTTAAAAATAATTTTTGCGTAGCTACACTTTCATTGATGTTTCTTCACTATGAATTTGTGTCATTAGCATTTGACCATTTATTTTCAAACAACGTAGTAGAAAAAATCAAAAAATATTTCATTTATTATATTTTTAAATAACATTAGTCCGATAATTTTCGAGGTTCAATATAAATTATTCGTCTATCAAATATATTATAAGAATAAAAAGTTGAAAGGTTATTTATATTGTTTCCTTAATAATAAACCGATATTTTGCCCTTCCTTTTTTAAACAATGATTTAGTTAAATTGTCATTCATTTATTTCTTGTATATTTTAATCTAACACTATTCAATACAGATACTTTTTCACTCATTCCGATATTTGAAAACGATACCTAACGTTATATAAAAACAGACCACGTGTATATATGAAAAACAATTAATTGTAATTCATGCGACTGAAATATTACTAAGTACAGTCTAAAATATAAAAATAGGAGTTTGAATGTGTATAAGAATGTTTTCTTCAGATAGGAAAAATAATTTCGAGACAACACGACATGTGAAAGATGAAGTTACACTCTGTAAAGCAATGAACGCTCTTTTTCCTATTAAAGTAAATGCCTGTTGAAATATGCAATTTTATGTTATTGTAAGTATTGTAAATTCTAAATTTATCACTTACCAACTCTTTTATACTATAATGTAATACAATCTCTTTAAAATGACACTCTTGTAATACATAATAAACATAATAAACCGTATCCTAAAGGTTATATATAATACAGTTTTCAGTTTCAGCTGTACCAAATCTTTTTAGGTATATTTAATGACCAGCGATAAATCATATATTATAAAAAGTAACGCATACTGTTTATTCTTTTCGTTTAAATTTGGGAAATATTGATATGTTAATCCATTATTCTGAACGTACGCATTGTGATATTGTTTAATCATTTTAATAACCATAATTTAGTTTTTAACTTACTATAATAAATATTAATACTACATGTTATGTTCGGTATTATTATAGATTTATAAAGCATACTACATTTTTTAAATTATATTTGTTATTATTATTATTGTATATTATATAAAATATGCAAATGATTTTGTTTATTTTATGTGTTAAGGAAATAATTATAAAATTGATTAACATTATACATTATTTTATTGTTTTTGGTAAAACGAGTTATTTAACTTTAAAAAAAAAAATAACAGGATTATTCACATAGTAGATTATAATTTACACAATACGACAAAAGTATATATGTATATTAACATTTAAAATAATGTATTTTCTGACAAGAGAAATGAAATTATAAATTACAAAGCGTTAATTATGATTAATCTGCTGTATAGGAGATGCACAGCCTAAAAAAGAGTAATTCATTTTCATTTTTAAATATTTAAAACATCAGTTAAAAAACTTTTAACTGCAAGTTGAAAACTTTATATTGTAGCCAAATAAAACACACAATATATGATTAATTAAATTCTGAAAGTAATTAAAGTATACCTACATAAAAAAGTGTGGACATTCAGAGCATAAATCAAAATGTAACTTTCATTGTGTTTCTATTATATTTCCAAATATCATTAACCTCCAGCGATCGATATAAATGATTCATTTACTCAATATATTCAAAAAATAAAACTAATTCCGATAATAATTAAAAGTTTACTTATATTATTATTTACATAATGAAATAATCAAATTAACTATTACAGCACTGTCAACATATCAATAAATCAAAATTATGCAAAGTAAGTCAACTTAATAACAAATAGATTAGACGTCATAATTGACAATCTACAATAATAATCGCATTAAATATTTTTTATTTATTAAATCTCAAAAATGTTTAACGAAATGAATTACATGAATTAGATTAACTAAATCGTTAATACATTCATTAAGCCATATAATTAAATTAAAAAAATTATAAAAAGTTTCGGTTACCTCCACAATTAATAATAAACTTCATTATATTATTCCTTTAATACTCATTAATTTCAATCATTAAGATAATTAAAATATGTGCATCGTCACGTGTGCGCAAAAATAAAAATCTTGGAAGATACGACACAGTAGACATTATTGTCGACGGCACATTCAAATATCGACCGAAAAGTTTCTTAAACACAATGCATGGATACAAAAATTATTTGCATATTTCGTTGGTGTACTGTTTTCTACCAGGAAAAGGGCAAGGAACGTACACAGCAATGTATCTAAAATTGTGTTGTCGATGAATATCAATCTCAATTCAAGAAAAATTACATTAGATTTCGAGAAGATAATGTTCCCGGAGTGCGAAATATACGGTTGCCGGTTCCACTTGGGTCAATCGTGGTATAGAAAAATAGTTGAGTCAGAAATTTAAGAAACGATTATATGACGTATTCAGAAGTGAGACGGCGGTTAAAACGATTTTTTGGCCTAGCATTCCTGTCTTTAAGTTAATGCGGTTTCTGGCAGATAGCTAGGCAATCACCAAATTCTTCAACCATGGGGTATTTACAGATTATATATTCCCTAATTATATTTCCAATACGTTGCTTTTTTCTCCTCAGATGTGGGCCTCTGAGTCATCGACGAATCTAAGAACAACAAGTGAGACCGAATTATTCCATTTCTACTATATAATCGTCAGTTTTAACATGCATCTCCTTCTATTACGTCTGTTCTACATGTAATAAATGAGATACAGCCCGGATCAGAGATCAAGATTAGAGATTTTCATAAAATACAAGCGAATCCGAACTATCAAGCGCTACCACAAAGGAAGTCTGAAATGGATAGGCAGGCGTATTGTATCAATCATTACCATAGATAATAGACAGGTGAAATCAGTTCATTGCGCTATATAGGAATTATGGAACAAAAGTTTTCTTATCACATGAAGTATATTTTTTGCTTTTACAGTAGGAAAACATTATTTTAAATAGCTCGGATTTTGAAAAACGAAAATACTTTCGTTTATTTATTTTAATATTATCATTCTACGAGATAATTAATTACCAACTACCACCATATAAATTTCGGCCATGAAATCTTTCATCCATAATTTTAGTATATTGCAATTTATTTATTTCATCTAACACTAACCTTTGGTACTGAGTAATACAAAAATTTTGCCGTTCGATTTCCGACTTTCTTTGTGGAAGCGGCTGATAATCCGGTACCGCTCCCATTTGTTGGAATTCCTTTATTTTCACCTCCGATTCTGATTGAATTTCTTTTAGGACTTGTAATACAGCGTTAACAGAAGGAGATACGTGATGGAATTGACGATTGTAATCAGAATGAAACGACTCAGGTCCGTTTGTTGTTTTTGGGCTTGTTGTAGGTATGAACAGACGCCTACATCTGTGGAGGGAAGGGAGCAGTATGGGCAACGTAATTTGCAAAATATATAGTTTGCAAATTCGGTGGCTAAAGGATTTGGCGCATCCCTATTAATTTGACAGAAGTTGTAATAAACTTCATTTGCTGGCAAAAATGCAAGACCAAAAAATCGTTTCAGCCAACGCCCCACATCTGAATTATTCGAGTAATCATTTCTCAAATTCCCGATCGTATTGATTTTTCGATACCATGACTGTCCTAAGTGAAAACGACAGCTATACACCTCACACTCTGGAAATATGGTTGTTATGGCACTTTGTGCCGCTTTCTCAAAATCGAATCTAATTTTTCTAATAATTAGATTCATGCTCATCGATGACGCTATTTGTATGAGGAACATCCACATTTTTGTGTACGTTTGTTGACATCTTCCTGGAAGGAAACAATATACTAACGGGATGTATAAGCAATTTTTATACCCGTGAATAGTGTATAGTTCGAAAAATTTCCGTCTGTATTTGAAAGTTCCATCGGCAAAAATTTCTACTGACGTATCACACAGTATTTTTATATTTGAGCGACACGTTACAATTACAATTTTGGGTTCTTCAAGTACATACACAAACGGTTCATTTTTAAATGTAGTGTAACATTCTTGAATACCACAAAGATGTTCTACAGCTTCATCAATGGACGATGGCATTCTCCCCATTGATTTTGCCGGCCGAATTGTCTGCCTTAAATTATTGATATCCTTTACTGAAATGTGATCGGTATTCCGTATTTCTAAGAAGTAAATCAAAATGCAATTCTAAATTTGTGGGCGTATAATACTAGAATTATTTTTATTCGTTACATAATCTCATAGAAATGTAATATTAATTAAGCATTCTACATTTAAATGAAGAATATATGTACATATATGTAGTTAATGTGTGTGTGAGTTGTGATATATATATGAGATAATACACCCCCGGAGAACCTTGTATATATGTAATTAAATCGTACAAAATATAATACAATTGTCAGACACGTCTATATTAAAATGGGCAGCAGATAAAACCTGTAAAACGGATAATTTTATTATACAAGTACGTCCATAGATAAACTGGGATATTATCAGACAACTGAGATAACCGGTATAATACATACCTTGACGAATAATCTGATTAGGTTTCATCCTTATGTCTTCTACAGCTCTTTTTTTTACAGTTTGGGAAATCTATAAGAAATTATATATTTACAACAGTTTAGTATTTTGACACAATTATTTTTTTTTTTTCTATTTTCAGAAACCAGGGCTTTTTAATATAACCAAAAAATATGAAGAATTTCATCAATTTAAAAACCGAATAATGAAATTTTTAGACTTTCTTAAACAATTTATTAACGATAAAAAATAATTTACTAAATTTTGCTCTACGTTTTTCAAAGTTCTAATTTTTTGTGGTGTATACCAACTCCGTAAATTGAAAACGTTTCGATATGCTCAAATCATAACTGCATTAGAATTTATCACAATAATTTTTGAGTATAATACTTAAAATAGAAACTCAAGTAATACATTAATTCAAAGATAAAAATAACTTAATGGGAACAATTATTTGCGTATTACAAAGTAATATATATTACCTATGTACTATAAAATGGAAAAATAGTTGTGATTGTTTTTATGTAAGCATGAATTTCACAATTTTAGATTTTAACATTTACTTTGATTTATAGTAACAAAAATTTCCTTTTACACTTATAATCTAATGTTCGTAGCGAATACGTATGTTTAGCAAAGCCTTCTCAATTTTATGATATGATAAATATTGGTGGTTGTGAGACCGTTCGCTAGCAAATAATATTACGGACATTTCTAAATTTGTTTTTAAGTTAACTGTGCACGACCTCTCTGCACAAATCTACGATAATTACGAAGTTGTATATTTAATTCGACGTAAATAAAATTTAAAATTGTTATATAATAAACATTTTTTGCCATTGTTATTTTCGACAATCTTTAGAACAGACATGATAAGTAAAAGTTATGCAACGAATTATTATTTAAAAATGCGTATTGTTCACTAGAAGGCTTGACATCAAATGAAATCTTTATAAAAGTCGAATTTGTGATCTGATACATATGGCTGCACCGAATTTGTCTATATATATATATATATCACGCCCTCCTGGGATCCGGAGCTCTAACCGGAATCGGGCGCGTCCACAGGTGGTGGATAATGGAATGGCCAGTAGATATACTGGTTAGCTGCGAATAACCAATAAGCAGTCGCGAATCAAGAGCGGCTACTGGTGGAAAGCCTCTTGCAGGTGATTCCAGTATTGACAGGATAATGAGGCACGAGGGTGTAGAGAGACAGCTTGGTGAACTGTCTAATTAAAACTCTACATAAACCTGTCAACTGTCTCATCCTTGGCGAGTCTAGGCCGCCATAAAAGTCTAAACAACTCTACCTCACAAGTAGAATCTGGAATTGGGCAGCAGCAATTTCAGTACCAAATTAAGGCATAAATGAAATGATCGTGGATTGGCTTAATTTTGGATTATCAGGAGGCGTAGATGAAGATCGTTAAATACGGCAACTGAACTGTGATGAGGAAGGCAAAGGAAAACCACCTAATTATAATTTCTCAGGATCTAATTTTTTTCTAATATATATGATGTGTTCCTCTGATGTAAAAATAAATTCCGGAGTAATACTCCCCCGTTCATATCTCCGGGTGGGGAGTACCTCAGAAGGACATGTGGTTGAAAGAATGAAGACAAAAGAATTTCTAAAAATTGGAACATGGAATGTGGGAACCCGAAATAGATGTGGAAAGCTGGAAAATTTAAAAAATGGAAATAAAACGAATGGGAATCGATATTCTGGGTATTAGTGAAATAAGATGGTCCACTAACGGTGATTTCTGGTCTGATGAACATAGAATAATTCACACTGCAGCAAGGAACGGAATAGCAGGAGTGGGGTTTGTAATGCAAAAACATATAGGTAAATTAGTAAAAACAATAGGGATGTACAATGAAAGAATAATATTGATTAGAATTAACGCAAAACCGAAAGACACAGTTATTGTGCAAGTATACATGCCTACTTCGACAGAAGATGAAGTAGAGATTGAGAAAGTATATGAACAATTAGAAGAAGTTATAGCAAAAATTAAAGGCGATGAAAATCTAATTTTGCTAGGATATTGGAACGTGGTAGTAGGAGAGGAAACATCTAACAGTAAAGCGATGGGAAATTATGGGCTAGGTGATAGAAATAACAGAGGGGAAAGATTATTAGAATTCTGTGAAAAACATAAGCTTTTATTAACAAATACTTGCTTTGAACACCATAGAAGAAGAAGATTCACTTGGAAAATGCCTGGTGATATTGGAAGATATCAGTTAGATTATATAATAGTTAAACAATGATTTAAAAATCAGGTTAATTATCCTGGAGCTGACATGGATTCTGATCACAATTTGGTAATGATGAAGTGTAAGTTGAAATGGAAAACGTTGAGGAAAAAAGGAACTGTGCAACTAAATCTGCATAAGTTAAAAAATCCAACTATCGCTAGAGAATTTGAAGAACAATTGAATAAATCATTGATACCAATAAGAAATGAAGATATTGAAGACAACTGGACTGCTTTTAAAATGGAAATATTGAAAACTGCGGAGAATAAGCTTGGAAAAGATAGAAAAACTGCAAGGAAGCTTTGGATTTCTGAAGAAATAATACAAAAAATTGATGAAAGACGGGAACACAAAAATAGTAAATCGCAAGGGGATAAAATAAAGTATAATGTGATAAGAAATGAAATAAACCGATTGTGTAAGCTAGCGAAAGAAGATTGGTTAAATAGAAAATGTTATGAAATAGAAAAAGAATTCAATGAAGGAAGAATTGATATGGGTTATAAATTATTAAAACAAAATATGTATAAATCCAGATATAAATCAACAACTATTAGAGATATAAACGGTCAGTTGTTAATAGAGGATCATGAAAAAGCTCGAAGGTGGAAAGAATATTTGGAAGAGTTATATATAATTCAAATGAAGAACTTGTGCAGCTAAAATATAACAATGTGAGTCAAGATGAATAAAATGAAATACTAAGAAGCGAATACGATAAAGCTTTAAAAGAAATACGGAATAATAAGTCAACGGGTATTGATAATTTTCCGATTGAGCTAATAAAGCAGGAGGAATAGAGGCAAATAATGTTCTATACGAGCTGATAAGAAAGATATAAGAATGAGACAATACTGATGGATTTTATAACAGGAAAAATAATTGCAATACCAAAAAGAACGAACTCAGATAAATGTGAAGATTTTAGAACATTAAACTTAATAAGTCATGCGTCAAAGATATTGGTAAGAATATTGTATACAAGAATAGTAAATAAAGTAGAAATTGTATTAGGAGATGCTCAGTTCGGATTTAGGAGACGTGTAGGTACTCGCGAAGCAATAAGACTGTTAATCGAACAAAGATTTAGAATCGGAAATTTACTTTATATTGCATTCATAGATATACAAAAAGCCTTTGATAATGTCAATTGGAACACATTGTTTACAATATTACAGAAAACGGAAATAAACAAGAAGGATATTAAATTAATATATAAGTTATACGAAAATCAGAAAGCAATGATACAGATTGGCAATGTGAACAAAGAAGTTAAAATATTGAAAGGAGTTAGACAGGGCTGTGCTTTATCACCGATATCAACCTGTATATAGAAGAAATAATGAAAGAAATTAAAGAAAAAACAAAGAAAAATGGTGTAAAAATACAAGGTGAAATAATATGCACATTACAATTTGCTGATGATATAGCTGTTCTAGCAGAAAATCGAAATCAATTGAAGGGGTATTTAAGAAATATGGAATGCAAATAAATAAAAATAAAACAAAAATTATGATATGCGAAAAAAATAACAGTTGAAAGAAAATAAGTGCAGATATTGACGGTCTTAAAATACAAGAAGTGAATGAATTTCATTATTTGGGTAGTAAAATCACCAGAGATGGCAGGTGTAGCAAGGACATTAAAAAACGGATCAATCAAGCAAAGCAAGTTTTTTACGATTGGAAAAATATTTTAACCAACAAAGCTATAAGTACAAATTTGAGGAAAAAATTTGTAACCTTATTTGTTTGGAATGCAGCATTGTACGGATGTGAAACATGGATGATCGAAAAGGTGGAGAAAAAAAACATAGAAGCCTTCGAAATATGGTGCTATAGGAGAATGCTGAAAATAAGATGAACCGATAAATTAACAAATGAAGAGGTGTTAGGAAAAATTGACGAAGGAAGAACATTATGGAAAAAAATAATAAAACGAAGAACTAATATGATCGGTCACATTTTAAGACATGAAAGCTTATTAAAGATAATTATAGAAGGACAGATGAACGGGAAACGCGAAAAGGGAAGACCAAGAAATCATACACAGCAACTAACAGAAGACACTGGTAGCACAGAATATACGGATATGAAGAGGAAAACAGAAAACCGTCAGTTGTGGAAGAAATTAGCAAACCAGTCTTAGGACTGATGACTACATGATGATGATATATATATATATATATATATATATATATATATATATATATATATATATATATATTCGAATGCCTACTGAGTCAATTTGAACCTTCTGCATTTTCTTTTGTGGAAAGGATTCTGAATTCCAGCAGATAGGACGAAATGGTGAATAAAATGTTTTAACTAACAAAAGAACAACGGCTGAATTATGTGTGAAACGATCTGATTTTTCCCTAATTTATATTCAGTCATTCTAATAGTATTTGTTTCACAGGATTTTGAATATACAAATATATATATATATATATATATATATATATATATATATATATATAATACATGCATACATACATCCAAAGAGAGAGAAATGTAGAACGATGTACATATTACATAAAAGGGTTGTTCTGTGGGTATATATATTCATGCATACATCCAAAGGGAGAAAAAGAAAACGATGTACATACATAAAAGCGTTGTTCTGTGGGTGGTATGAAGGCGACGAAATAACAGTCAAACTTGTGTTTGTTACGTAAAAAAGAGAAATAAAAAACTTAAACTTCTTATTTTTTTAGACATGCATAGCACAGACATATTTACATCTTGAATAAAATACTAAATTAACTGAAATATAATATTATGGGAAAAATTTTTTCAAAACTTCCAGGATTTATATTTAGTTATATTTTCAATTTTATATGTGTTAGTTTATTGAAGTCGTACGTTATGTTGTAATCGAAGTTACTGGTTTTCGTCATTACGAGCTGATTGATGTAATTATAAAAAAAAAAAATTGTAAATCGAAGTAGCTTTCTTTATTTGAGCGAGTAGTAGTAAAATTATCCGACTTTAGAAATATGTATTATATTTACGATAACTGCTAGATATATATTATAAAAATTTCCGTTTAAACTTATTTTAAAATAATAATAATACAAAATTTTAATCTAGTATGTCTAATAATCGGACATTAAACAAATATTAAATTGAATGTATTTATTATTATAAATTATGAAATAAATATAATAATAATAAATTAGATACAACAATTGGTACTCGTGTATCGTCGTGTGTTAATCGTTCCGTTAGTTAAGCGTTCCGTCTTATCTTATCGGTAAATCGTTCGTAAACTTTTTCGGTCTTTATTATTTCGACATATTCTTGTTCGCGTATCGAGTTTCTTTCTTATATATTACTATATAGAGAAATTAACTAACGCTACGGGGGTCGGCATGGCCGATCCAATTAATCAACCTATCTCTGCTATACCTACATCACACATACCGATCGAACTTACTACAACAGATCCGTTATCAGGTAACAACGTTTTAATTAATAATACTACATACGCGTCTACACTCCAACAGAAAAAATTAACACCGGTACAAAATTTTGATCATCCTACGGAAGATCAAGGTATTGTCTTTAATCACATACTAGAATACAAAATCGTTGACTATTTAATGGCGTTAAAAAATCTAGTTCAAGGGGCAAAAAACATAATTGCGGCTTCACGAGTAAGTGGAAACCGCGTTATTGTATTCCTCAGAAACGCACACTTAGTACACACCTTTATAACGGAATACGATGGATTCGAAATCAATGGTCACTTTATCAAAGCGCGTAAATTAAAATCACCAACGACTAAGATAACATTATCCAACGTATCCCCAGTAATAACGAACTCAATATTGGAACACCAACTCGTCTCAAACTTAAAAATGAAGTTAGCGTCTAATATTTCCCTACTTCGAATCAAACCGTTAGACGAGGAGTTTGGACACATAATTAGTTGGCGTCGTCAAGTGTATATTACGAACTATGAGGAATTAAAATTACCGAGTTCTTTCGTGTTAGACACTTCTGATAAAAGTTATCGCATTTTTATCTCAGCGGATGATCTAGTCTGCTTCAAATGCAACTCTACTGGGCACAAAGCAGACCACTGTGAAGCAACCCTAAGTTCCAATCATTCAGAATTCAAAGCCTCAGATCCCGATTACGCGGAACTTGAAGCCCACCCCCTCCTTTCTGCCCCTTTAAATTCTTCTCCGTATTCTATTAAACAAATTCCAGACGACTTTCCTCCACTTCCTAACACCACCTCACAAGTTAAAATACCTCAAGTGACCGATACTCCTATTTTCAAACCTCCTCCTGACATCAGCAAAAGGCCTCTTTCCTCAATATCATCCAATCCATCCTCCCACTCTCCTGTACCTAAAAGTGATATCAAGATGAAGAAACGACTAAAAAAAAACAACACGGAACCTGTCACCCAAACATCATCGGATGAAGATGCTATAATGGAGGATCCTGGTCCTTCATCTGTTAAAATTATGCTGCAACCACTAGAGTCATACTTCTTATCAAACCAGAGCACGGTCCTGTCTTTATCAAATTTTTCACTCTTCTTCGATATGTGCCGGAATCCACAAAGCGATCCAGTATCCATAGCCAATGACTATACACTAGACATAATGGGACTGATTGTGCTAATGAGAGAGTGCCGTCCATTAATTACAGACAGACGGACAAAAATTAAATTCACAAAAATTATAAATAGCCTAACCACTCACCTCAATCGCATTCCTAATTAAGCTACCATGATTCAACAATCTGATATTATTTCTTGGAATTGTAACGGT
Source organism: Coronaproctus castanopsis (assembly GCA_032883995.1). Classification (NCBI taxonomy): domain Eukaryota; kingdom Metazoa; phylum Arthropoda; class Insecta; order Hemiptera; family Monophlebidae; genus Coronaproctus; species Coronaproctus castanopsis. The sequence continues at coordinate 76,644,754 of CM065052.1, read as the reverse complement.
CTCCACACACACTACCAAGACCTCCAAGTATTACTACAAGCTCATAATCCATCCATAATATGTCTTCAAGAAGTCCATCTCCAATCCAATAAAAAAGTATCATTACCCTCTTATTCCCTATTATACAAAACCCCAATTAACAACAATGTCGCTCACAGCGGAGTTATCATGGCAATTAAAAACAACATAATCTTTCAACAACTTCATTTACAAACAAATTTGCAAATTTTAGCCATCCGTGCGCATCTTAAGTATGAAATCACTATCTGTTGCACTCACAGAAAACATAGCTCAGAATGAGTTAAACCAACTTATTAAAAAGCTCCCTTCGCCTATACTTCTGGTTGGCGACTTCAATGCTCACAGTCCACTATGGGGCGGGAGGTATACAAATGCAAGAGGTAAACTACTAGAAAGAATCATCGATAACTATAATCTCATAGTTCTAAAAACTGGACCCACGCATTATAATTTTAGCTATAAATCATGGTCCACATTGGATTTAATCCTTGCTTCGCCATCTTTAGCTAACTCTACACAAGTTTATTATCACTCTGACTTGGCTGGTAGTGATCACTTACCAATCATAATAACGGGACTAATAAAACACCTAAGACATACAGCCAAAGCCAAATTTGACCGTAACTACAGAAAAACAAATTGGAACAAGTATACGCAGCTGTGCGCCAACGTTGATCCTGCAACGTTTGCACCCAATTTACAGTCCTTTACTGCTCAGTTAGTGGATCTTGCAGAACAGTGCACCACCCAGAGTTCTAGTAATCATCTCGGGCGGAAATGCGTACCATGGTGGACTGAAAGCTGCGCAACTGCTATAAAAAATAGACGTAAGGCCCTTAAGAAATTAAAATCACATCCCAATCAGGAGAATCACATTACCTACCGCAAACTACATGCAAAAGCCAGATATATTCTAAAACAAGCAAAAAAGGACTCCTGGCAGCAATTTACATCCACCATTACGTTCAAAACACCACCCTCAATAGTATGGAGTAAGATCAACTCGATGGAAAAAAATATCAGGCATCTCTTACCTTCTATTATCGTTTCTAACAATTCAAAAATTGACGACCCGGAACATATAGCAACAGCTTTTGCTAATCATTTCTCTGTAGCTTCAAACCGCGTCTCACCCAAATCCCCTCCTTCCTCCTTTGACCACAACAATGGAGACCGATTCGCATCAGCAACTCAATCAATTATTAACACTCGAAGAACTTAATTCGAGCGTCCGTACGATAAACTCCTCTGCCGCTGGACACGATAAGTTTCACGCCAATATGCTCAAAAATGCCCCCCCAAAGTGTTATAACTCATCTATTAAATATATTTAATCAACTCTGGACATCCTGTTCTTTTCCTACCTCCTGGCGTATGGCTGAGATTATTCCGATCTTAAAAAATAACAAAAATCCAACGGAACTAGACAGTTACAGACCTATTGCCCTCACATCTGTTCTCGGCAAGGTCATGGAAAAAATAGTCAACCGTCGTTTCCTATGGATACTGAATAACAAGAATTTTTCATCAAACAAACAGTGCGGATTTCGCTCTAAAAGATCCACAACTGATCTTCTTTATTACCTTCAAAGTAATATTTTAGAAGCCTTCACCATGCACCAACATCTGCTCGCTGTCTTCTTCGACTTCACCAAGGCCTTTGATACAGTCCTACACTACAGAATCCTCGAACAACTACACCAATGGAATATTGATGGTCGATTACTCGCATTCATTAGGGGATTCTTGGATCAGCGTAAGTTTCAGGTCGTACTTGGTGATATTAGCTCAAAGCCTCTTGAATTAAAAAATGGTGTACCGCAGGGTTCAGTTTTAAGTCCGACGCTCTTTATTTTTGCTATCAACTCAATGCTGGCGGAAATAAATCCAATGATCCAAAGTGCACTCTTCGCTGATGACTTGGTAATTTTTGTCCGTTGTCAAGATTATAAGCTTGGTGAAACCATGCTTCAAGAAGCTACACACAAGCTTACTCAATGGTCCACAAACAGCGGTCTCTCTTTCTCACCTGAAAAAACTAAAACAATACACTTCTGTAGAATTCGTCACTGCCAGCACCAGGTGGCCATCACCTTGGGATCTGAGGCTATAGAAACTGTTTCCCGAATTAGATATCTTGGCCTGGTTTTTGACAGAAGGTTGACATGGTTGGATCACATAAATTACCTCCGAGCGGCTTGTATGCAAAGACTAAATCTGATGAAAAAGTTGTCACATACCACCTATGGTGCAGACAAAATTTCTCTTCTCCGAATATACAAAGCCCTAATAAAAGCAAAATGTGACTATGGTTTTCCTGCCTACGCGTCCGCTACTCCAACTGTCCTGAAACGACTAAACTCAGTACACCACTCTGCACTACGCCTAACACTTGGTGCAATGAGATCAACACCAATAAACCATTTGCTATATGACTCTGGAGAACTTCCCACCGATCTTCATCACTCTTATATCTTACTCAAATTCCACCTTCACTCACTCTCAACTCCTGATCTTCCTGATAATGCAGTGTATCACCACAATCATCAAACCACTCCTTATTCAAACTTACTCGTTCACAATAAAATTACAAACATCCTCCATAATCTTGACATCAACCTGCCTCCACTCTGCAAAGCCAACCATCTGTCTATTCCTCCTTCGATTTCCATTCCCATAATCTTTGACACGTCTCTCCTCAACTGCCGTTCATTGCCACAATCCATTATCGGGGCCTCGTTCCAAAATCTAATAAAAATGTATGGTGGCCATGAAGTACTATACACGGATGGTGCCAAAAAAGGAAACTTCACTGGTTGCGCCGTCATATACAAACATGGGACAATCCGATGTCCACTACCATCTACATTCTCTGTATTGTCGTCAGAGTTATATGTAATCTCCTGCACAATTGTTATTGCAGAATCGGAGCTAAAGCATGACATATTAATTTGTACAGATTCTCTCAGTTCAATTCGAAACATACAGAATAGACACGAACATCAGCATCCGTTCGCGAAAACTATACTAGAAAAATCGTTTATCTATAAGCGACAAATTGTACTTGCGTGGATACCCGGACATCGCAATGTTGGTGCAAACAATGAAGCTGACACAGCGGCAGCAGATTCATGTAATATAACGCCGGTTCCGGTCATACCAACGACATGTAAAGATATGACGATCCATATCTGGAACAAGATGAAGTCGATAGCAATGGAACGATTCTCCATCCTACCTTATTACGATCGTAACATCGCAAACCCGATAATGCAAACATCCAGACGGAAAGATGTGGTCCTCTTTCGCGTTCGGTCCGGACACACACGTCTTACGCACCAGTTCCTGTTCACCAGGGAAAATCGGCCTACCTGTCCTGCATGCAATACTCCTCTTACCATCACTCACATCCTAGTTTCCTGTCCAACATATACCTTTCAACGTCAGCTTGCTGGCCTTCCTCTCAACCTTCCCAACATATTACAACGCACTTCATCAGCCGAGACTAAACTTCTCCTCTTCCTTAAAATCACAAACATCTTTCCTCTAATCTAATTTCTTACACCTTTCCTTCCGTGCCTCTGGCCTAAGTAGCAGGATACGGTACGGTCACAAATGAAAAAAGAAGAAGAAGAAGAAGATACAACAATTTCGGAATAACCGCGTGAAAAAAAGAAAAAGCCCGATTTATTAATAAAAAAAAAGTAAGACGATATATTAACAAACCCGAGTAGCAACGTGCGTGTGCATCATCGAAACGTTTATTAATAAATAGTTTATTTTTGTACGCGGTTATTCCGAAACTGTTGTATCTAATTATGAATATCGACTGCGAAAATAGTTATAAAAAATAATGAAGAACAGTCATTTTAGTACTCGATCTCGCGTTATACTATATACGAAATTCGGTTCGGATACCTTTAGCATTTCTTTAAATATTACCATACGCATTCATTCAACGACATCGATTCCTCCTGCTGTATAACGACAGGTCGTATTTATATTTTATTTATTTTAATATATTTATATTTTGTAATTTCATGTGTTTTATATGTCGCTGTGTTCATTATATGTTTTTAAATGTATTGTTTTATATGTCTAATAAAGAGTAGTCAATAAAATTTTATGATTTAATTTTTATATAAATCGATTGTATAGGTTGGCTGGCTGGGACAATCGTCTAGTTTTGGTATTCGAGGACACTCGTCAGTCTAAAATATTTATTTGTCCAGAGGTGTAACCGGTTAATAGATGGTTCTTTATAAAGTGGCGATCACGACCAAGGCTAAATAGATTAAATAAAAAATAATCCTTTGCAGAGAAGCAATCGCAACCAAAACGAAAATTATTTATTATAAATTCTGGGTAAGACCACGAGAAAATAAAATTTAGATAGGTCCATACCTACTTAATATATTATAGAGTGGCTAAAACCACGAGAGGATAAAAATTTAGATAAGTCCATACAATACTAAATATTTATATATATATATATATATATATATATATATATATATATATATATATATATATATATATACATATATAAAGTTTCTAAAATAATTAAGAAATTTTTATTGAAAGAAATAAAAATTAGTAATAATGATATTCTTATATCACTAGATAATAGTTAATATGTATAATAATATACCAACAGATGAAGTAATACGATATATAGAAGATAATAAAATGTATAACAGTACGTTTAAAAATCAATTTATAAAATTATTAAAAATTTTATTAAATCAAAACTATTTTAAATTTAACGATAAATACTACAAACAAGAAGAAGGGTTAATGATGGGTTCACCTTTACCGCCTGTTTTAGCAGAAATATATATGAATAAACTACTCAAGAAAATAATATATTTAAAAATAATATTAAATTTTGGGGAAAATATGTAGATGATATATTAATTATTTGGAATAACAAGTTGGAAACTTATGAATTAAATAAATTTGTAACAGAATTAAATAACTTTAATAAAAACATAAAATTTACAGTAGAAATAGGTAATAAAAATATAAATTTCTTAGATTTAAATATTAATATAAACAATAATATATTAGATATTGATATATATAGAAAACAAACACTAACTGAAGTAATAATTCCAAATGATTATTTTCATGCAAAATCACATAAAGTAGCTAGTTTAAGAAATTATTGTAATAGAACCAAAATTATTTTAAACTGCAACAGAAACAAACTTAATAAAGAAAAGAATATTATTAAACAAATTGCCATAGCAAATAAATACAATCCGAATATAAAAGATCAATTATGGATAATCTCCTAGTTTAACGTCCCAAATTAGTTTACGATGTTTGACGGCGATGCTAGTGCTAATACAATTCTCGATTTAAGTTTGTAATAAATATATCGATAGTTATTTAGATCACGTTTAAAATAAAGGAAACATTAAATACATAAAATTTTAAAAATTAAGTGACTACTAAAAAAGAAAGAAAATATTTAAGATAAAAGAAAAAATTTAACATTAAAACTTCTGTAATCACCAAAATTAAATTATAGTCCGAAAATTAAATTAAGTTATAGTTCACGCGTAATAAAATTAATAATGTTCCAAAAATATTTGAATCCCGAGCAGCCAAAATTAAATTATAGTTGAGGCATATCATATGACCAACAATAAATAAGTATAATTATTTGTCGCAGTGTCAAATGGCTTTTATCAAAAGAAAGAACCTGCTCGAAGTTACAGGTCCTGCTCCTTGCACATAATTTACTAATGAAGGCTGGCAGATAGAACAAATGCAATTATTCTTTAAAAGTCCACGAATGGTCAACCACTGCTCATATTTCACACAATCACTAATTTCAGGGAGAAAATTTCTAAAATTCCACCTTTCTTCAGTTATCTGTTGCATAGTTAACAGTCCCGAATGTACAATTTGTATATCAACTTTTCTTCTGACCGACATTTGTAATTTAATTTTAAAAAGTCACCAAAATAAACACAAAAGAAACCTTATATAACAATAAAGAAATGAATAAAAAACAATATTACGATTACAAACTAAACACCAATAATATTATAATTATAAACAAAATGAAAAGAAATATAAAAACTAAAGAAGTAAATAAACATCAAAAAAGCACATAATAATGAAATAAACAAAATAAATACTTGAATTAACAAAAACACTTTAAGAACAAAATACAATACTTTGTTAGTTCAGTTATCGATAAATGCATTTTTATCTTTCGATAATCAATTTTTAGCGCTAGCATCGCCGTGAAACATTGTAAACTAATTTGGGACGCTAAACTAGGAGATTACCCAATTATGGAACAAACCAAAATTATTTACGGTCGATTAAATATATAGTAAAATACACATATAAATTCTTAAAAATCGTTAAAAAGTACAATATTATGATCGCAATAAATAATAATAAAACATTATTTAAATCAATTTGCAACAATAAAATAGAAGATTATAGGGTATTACAAAAATCTGGAGTATATAGAATAAACTGCTCAACATGTAATAAGTTTTATATAGGTGAAACAGGACGTCAAATAAATAATAGACTGAGAGAACACTTTAATTCATACAAAAATGAAAATGATGTCACTTTATGGAAAGCACTGTAGAAAAGAAAAACATTTTATAGAAAACATTACAGATAATATAAAAATTTTACACATAGAATATAAATTTAAAAAAAAAAAATTATTAGAAAAACTACAAATTATAAAACATAGAAGTAGTAATAATTTATTAAATAATATGATTAATTTTGATGAAGAATTAATTTTAAAATCGGTTTTATAATTACATGTTATTGTAAAAAATTTTTTATATATGGCTATTCAATGTATCGATATTTATAAGTTTTTTAGTAATATCTTCGTTTATTTGTAACATTTTTAACAACAGCCTGAAAATGACTTCATAGTCGAAAAGCTTCGTGTTTATGTAATAAAGAATTTTTTAGTGATTAACTTCGATTTTATTTTGTTTTGTTATATATATATATATATATAATAATAATAATAATGAAAGTGAATATTAGCGAACGTACCTGTCATTAGAAGAGGTAAATGAGACTGCAAATGTGAGAATGAATGTACAAATATAAAATAATAAAGTGCGAATAATATAAGCGAACTAAATCCGTCGACAAGATATAATTTTGGTGGGAAAAATTGAAATTAATAAGCATGCATTGTGAGTATAAATATGCATTTACATTTTTTTATATGTTATAAGCAAATATACGATTTTTTTCAACAGTGCTACATAGACTTAGAAAAAGTAGCGGTAGTATGATTAACCGTAGATGAAGATTGGGTATGCATCCTTGAAATAAGATTAGAGTTAGTTGATTGTTGTGAAAGATTCAGTAATTCAGCTGTTACGATTCAAGTAGATGAAAGAAATGGTTAGCTCCAATGAAACATCGGGCTGGCAAAAGAAATTAAAATTATAAAGGTCTATGATTATTAAATTTATAAATAATTTAATAATTATTATAAGTCGCGAAAAGCAAAATTATTTTAGAGTAGTAAAGATCTTAATTGCGCATTTTACAAAATTGCCTGTCTGAGCGATAAGTAAATAATTTTGTCTTTAATTTATTAATTAACATCCTAACATATATATTACGAGACCCCTTTTAGGCTTACCGCATACAGACCTCGTCCAATTTGTTCTAAGAACCTCGTATAAACTGTTATTTAAGATATGCAAATATATACATACACATGTATACATATATACGTACAGGATACAAACAAACGTATTAATTATAATAATATTGTTTAATTATTTTTTCTGTACATACACATTTTCCCATATATACACAAGATAGAAAAAAAATTTAAAATATATACATATATATATATAATAATATATCTTTATAATCTTTTAATGATCAACGAATTTTTTTTATTTTGACATTAATTAAGGATATTACTATTTCGAACTAACCTGGCGCGTGACTCCCTCGTCCGGTTTTCTCTATCATCGTTCTCCTTCCAGGCCACTTGTTGTCACTTCTTTCAAAATTCGAACTCGACGACTTCTTTCACAATCTTCACATCTTCAACTTTTTCAACTGCCTTCACCATCATCACATTTTCAACTAACTTCTTTCTAAATTTATTTCTTACGAAACCAAAACTCTCTTTCCTCCCATATTTTAGAAACTCCCCCACTCAACCAACTGTTACGATGTCAACCGATTTCACGCGACCCCGTGACCCTAGAGGCGCGCGTTGTTACTTTATTATTATTATTGCATGAATGCAACTGACGTGTCACAAACCAGGTTTTTTTACAATAATAATAGTAATAAAAATAATACGCGTTACTTTTAATTAAATATAAATAATCATTCAATTATTTACTTTATTTGCTTCGGCGTGACATACGACGACCGTCGTATAACCCCGCCGCCTATGAATAAGTAAACGTCAAATCTGTTTGATATTTACTTATTCAACATATTTCTGAGGCCCGGATACTGATATTTTATTTCATTTATTTATCTTTTTTTTTTTTATTTATTATTATTATTTTTTTTTAAAAACCAAACCATTAAATATGATTTTAAATAATAAAATCCTAAATCCCAATATTATTAAGTCCAATTATGTATAAGGTTTTACCATAACACTTATTGATTAGTATAAAAAATATCCATAACGTACCCGATTGATAGATTTGAGCGACGTACGAAATACACTAGATATATATATACAATGTTTTCATGCACTTATTTATAAAATTTATGTATAAATTTACAACGAGAGCGGTTATAAATTTTGAAACGAGAAAGTTTGCAAACGTAATTGCGCACTTAAAATTAAAATAAAAACTTTTATACATGAGTCCGTAACTTTTTTCTTAAAACTATATACGTGGTAACGCATGGACTGGCTCGGCTGAATTCTTTGTGCTGATTTGGTTGTCTCCTGGTGATTCCTTTTAGTATGCTTTTACTACGTCGAAATTAGCGATATTCGATCCGCTTTGTTGTCGATGCTTTGCGGACGTTAAAATTCTATGAGCGCCTTTTACGTTTTTGACGACGTTGGTATATTCGAACATTCGGCGTGTTAACCGCTTTCGGCGATATTAAATTCGATGATCGTATATTATCGTCGGTTGAACCACGTTTTGTATCAAACATGATCCACACTTCGATGTGTTCTGAGATTTACTCGTTGACCATTTTCGAACATCGATAACGTTAAAACACGGTTCGAACGGAACGTTTAGTAACTCGAATTTTTCGTAAAACATCGATTTCTTAATTATCGACGACAAATCAACGTTTTCAGAAACTGAAAGGATTTCTTCGTGGAGACAATCTTCTCATCAGATAATTATTCTTCGGCCGCTCCCTTTTCATAACGATGTCGTTTGGCTGGGTTGCCGATCCATGTGTTACACTTTATCGATATTACAACAGCATACTGATTAACAGATAAATTAATTTCATTTAGTACAACACCCATCGTTAATTTCTATTATTGTTGGAGACTTTAACATAAGAATCCACTGTTGGAGAATGTCAAGAAAAATTCGGATGCTGATATTTTAGAAGAATTTGCTTTTTCAAACAGACTTCTGTTTCTGAACCGTTATGGTGAATACACCTTTAGTAATCACAATGGGAAGAGTTTAATAGATTTGGTTATGGTAAGAGATGTTGTGGCCTCAAATGTTCAACTTAAAATTTCTCATTTTGAACTCTCTGATCACTGCAGCGTTAAGACCGTAATTAGTGGATCATTGCAATCAAAGACTTTTACAGTGGTCAACTAATTACAAACAATATGGAGATAGATACACTACAAAAATTCAAGAGATTTTTTAACCGGAGTCAAGATAAAAATGAGGTAAATAATTACGTTTATAGATTTCATACTTTTTTAGGCAGTTTAATTGATCAATGCAAATATAAAAAGAATGCAAATTTTAAGGATTGGTGGACACCAAATCTGGAAAATTTAAAGAAAACTATTAATAAAGTTAGAAAAAAGTTCAACAGATCAAGACAAACCAGCAATAAATTAATCTATAAATATTTGTTAAAAGAATTAAACATAAAATACAAGATTTTAATTGAAAAAACCAAACTGGAAAATTGGAAAAACTTTATTAGTAATTCTAAATGTTGGGGCAAGCCTTACAAAATCGTTACTGGAAAAGTTAAACAGTTTGATTTCCCTCCTATTAAAATTAATTCGGATGTTACACTCTCCGATCAAGAAGAAAAATACGCAGCACTACTTGATTACTTCTTTCCGTTTAAGGAAGATAAATTAGATGTCAAGAAGAATTTTACATCTCATGCGGAAGACTCGTACAATTCAATCATCATTAACGAAGATGTGGATCAAGTTATTAGATCACTCAATAATCGAAAAGCATTTCCATCAGATGAGATCTCCAACGCTGTTGTTAAAATTATACATGCCAAAGATTCGTCTTTCTTCAAACTTCTTTTCGAAAAATGCCTCCATTTAAAAGTTTTCCCTGACGTATGGAAAGTCGCTGAAATTAAATTAATTAACAAACCTAAAAAAGATATTTATAGCATTGCTAAATTGCATAGGAAAAGTTTTTGAAAAAATTATTAACGAAAAATTACTGAATATACTTAAGACATTTGAAATATTACATGAAAATCAATTTGGTTTTAGACGATTTCGTTCAACAGAAATGGCTGTTAAAAAACTTGTTGATATAATTGAACTTGCCGAAAGCAAAGATTTACTTAGTGTTATAATCACGTTCGACGTCAAAGGCGCATTTGATAATTGCAAACATTCGAAAATAATTAAAATATTACAAAGTTATAATGTTAATTCTGATTTGGTTGAATTAATTTCAAATTATTTGATAAATAGAATTGCTATAATTAAATCTGAGAACTGCATTATAAAGCGCAATATCTTTTGCGGTGTGCCTCAGGGTTCCGTTCTAGGACCGACACTTTGGAATATATTGTATTCGTACATTCATAAAAAAATTGAAATCTTTTGCACGCGTTACGATTTCAATGCAGAATTTGTCAGATTTGCGGATGACTTGTGCGCTGTAGTTAACCTTCAAAGCGCTACCGAATTTGATAACGTTAGACTTATTTGTAAAATACTTGAAAACTTGTTTATGCAATGTGGTCTTGAATTCTCCATTGATAAGACACTTATGATGGTAATCAGCAATAAGCAAACTAGCGAATTAATAAGAAAGCTTAGTTCAAGTAAATTACTTTGTAGTAAATCTATCCCTATTGTTAAACACTTTAAATACTTAGGAGTAATCATAGACTACAAACTTAAATTTAATAAGCATATAGAGTACGTAATCGATAAAGTTAATAAAATGTTTTATATGTTGTTATCGATTCAATCTAATATTGGTGGTGTTAATTATAATAATAGAGTTATAGTTTATAACGGTGCTATACAAGCTCTCATTAATTATTGTTCCATTATATATATTAAACATATTAGCGTTTCCGCTATGAATAAAATTTTAAAATCTCAGAGAAAATTGCTGTTGAGCGTTGGTTCTTTATACAGAACCGTGTCGACAGCGGCAGCTCCGGTTGTTACTGGAATATTACCGGCTGATTTGAGTATGTATCAAGCTGCATTGTCATCAGAATTTAAAATGTTTAAATCTTCATTTATAACTAGCTATTACATATTAGATCAATTTAATAACAAATTTGACGTAAATTTACATTATGATAATACGGTTAATATTACGAATTTCAAAAGGCTAATTACAACGGTAATTTTAAATATATGGCAAGACAGATGGAACAGTCATAGTAACGGTAGATTAACGTATAAATTTTTAAAAGATATTAGAGAAAGAATTAAATTAAAGAAATTATTGAAGTTAAATTTTTATATAAGTCAAGTTCTTACTGGTCATGGTACCTTTGGAACATATCTGGAGCGTTTTAAAATTATATCCTCTAATATTTGTGAATTCTGTGCACTAGATGTTCCCGATACCGTTTGTCATTTCTTGTTTGAGTGTACTTATACTAGCGACGTACGTTTAAAATATAATTTAAATGGTTACATTACTGATAATGAAATAATTATTAATGATGGAAAAGGTTTAAACTTATCAAATTGTTGTTCGTTCGTTAACTACGTTAATTGTGCTGTGAGAAAGCGTATTAGAATATAGTATATATATATTATATATATAATCTAAATTTAAGATTGTACTCCAGGAATACCGTGACTAAGCCAAATTGGCATCGCGGTCGTGTATTAAATAAATAATAAATAAACTTTGTATTTATATATACACATGTATACATACATCCATACACACACATTTCAATATTATGTGGGTAGGTGCAGATACGATTTATCGAACATTACTCTGAGTGCTTTTCAGACATTTCTTTTGAATTTCTATAAAAGTCGTTTTAATAAAAGGAAATGAAGTCTCATTCTCTGAATATTATTTTCTAGTGATGGCTGGCCTTCTTCACCCTATGTGGCACAACCAGCCTGCTTGTTCAATTAACTCGGGTTTATTGAGGTATTCACATTATTACTAAAAAGCAATTCCTGTGACCTTTCATCTTTCTACATATTAGCGACAATGTGTTGTATTTTATTTTATTTATTTATTTCTAAATTATGTTCTAGGATATTTCAGAGACTCAGCAGGGCATTTACTTAGAAATTTTAGCATTTTTAAAAGAAAAGGAGACAGATTTACGACCATAGCGTCGACTGTCTGTCCTATTTATATTTTACTACAGTTATATTGGGTGGATCTTCGACTAAATTCTTTTATCTATACTTTAAAATGACCCGTTATACACACATACATCGACCTGTGGTATTCATTGTAGTTTTATGTAAAAGTAAATGTGGCGGTTTAAATAAGCAACCATCTTTTAAAAATTTAACAATAATAAAAATAGAATATATATATATTGTTTTCATATTTTTGTTATTTAGAAGTAAAGTTAGAGATCGAAACAAGTTTTCCAACATAAAATCTTTAAACTATCATGATTTTTTCCTTTTTTCGTTTATAAGGCAAACAATATTATGAACATTTTTATATCAGAAGAAACTTGTCTTAACTTCCTTTACACCTGTTGAAAATTTCCTAAAATTGCATGATTATTATCACGGTAAATAGAATACACGGTAGGGATAACGCGCAGGCTGCTTAGCAGCTATTACGTCATTGGTGTCCAGTCGAGCTCGACGATGTACAACCTACACGCTACTTTCGGTTCCTTACTCTAGCTGTGATTATATTTACACTTTTACATCCCTCTCTTTTATATATATATATATATATATATATATATATATATATATATATATATGATTTATTTTAATTTTATAACAATTACATTATATCTATTAACATTATTTAACGCAATTAGTATATCGCTGTTTTGTTTTTCAATTTGTTTAAACGCAATAATTTCGTTAAAAATTGTAGTATGAGGCAAGTTTCATTTAAATTTTTGGATATTTTAAATAAAACAAAAAATATGATAAAAATTTATTTATATAAGCAAATATTTCACTCACCAAATTTTAGTTATTGCAATTTTATCAATTTATTCCTTTTTTTCGTCCATCGTCGGTATTTTTGCTTCCGTAGATTGTTCTTTTACTGGACTTCTTTTTCTTTAGCGTCTTAATTCTGATGAATGTTCGTGTTCTGACGAAACAGGAAATGGCGAATTCATCAATCCCGATGCTGCTGTATCTGGACTTCTTTTTGTTTAGCGTCTTAATTCTGATGCATGTTCGTGTTCTGACAAAACAGGAAATGGCGAATTCATCAATCACGATGCTGCTGTATCTCAATTTTAAAATGTTGATCAATGTTTTCATTACCTCTGAATTCCTATTGATGTTATCACTGCCGTGGTAATTGCTAAAATCTTTTTCCATATTATATACTATGTTTGTCCACTGCTCGGTTGGATTCATTAACGCACCCCTCGATATTGTTGCCAGCCAGTCTGTTTGCTTAGGTGGATTTATTTTTGTTGGATGCCCGTACTCAAAAACAGTATCTAGTCCTTTTTTTTTTACACGATATGCAATGTAACCAGCTAGCATTTTTAACAGATCTTTGTTTTCACCTTCTACTTGGCCCGACTTTTCTTTATCATCCGATAATGTTTCGATCACGCGAGTAAAGTCATTTTCTTCTTCGTGAAAATTTATATCTTTTTCTAATTCTTCGCATTCCGATGATTTACTTTCGCTACCTTTTTCAATTTCATTTATTACGTCGATGCTTAATGTTACCAGCGCTTCATTCCACGAATTAGCAGATTTTATTATCGAAACCGCATTTTTACTAAAAAGAAGGCACTTCATTCTTTGATTTACAGCAGTTGGCAAGGGATGATCATAAAATTTACCCAAGCCTCTAATCAAAGAAAAATAAGATTCAAGAATATCTTAGTTGCACCTCGCCGACATTATGTAAGAATATCCTTCACAATATAATTCAGAGAACATCTGCTGAAGACTTCGAATAGAAACCTGAAAAGCAATTTGAAATGGTAACAAATTCGATCTACCGATTACCCTCATCGATGTGCACAAATTATAAAATTTTTCCAATGTCTCAATCTGTTTCACTAAATTTTTACCAAATGCGTTTTTCATTTCATTAGTTGGATGAAAAGGAATTCTCGAATTCAGCACATCGAAACCGTCATTAATTGTTTTTAAGAATTTTACAACATGATCGTTGCCTGGAAGTGTATAACTAATAGCATCAGCTACTGTTCTTGAAAGTAACTCAGCTCCTATCCGGACTTTTTGTCTCTCGATCCCCGAAAGAAGTAAATGATTTTGATTAATCTTATAAGCAAATTTAAGATCTCCTTGTTTTTGTAATTCAATTAATTTTAGAAAAATGTCTTTAGTTACAATTTCACCGCTAGATAATTTGTATCCTTGATCAAGAAGATGATTTCTCAATAGTTTCAACGCATGAGGAACATCGTAAAAAGCCCAGATCTTACGATTTTCACAAAGCGGATGCGTAATATTTGTTTTAACATTATTAACACCAAGGTGGCAATAAGTTTCCTATTTGATGGGCCCATGTCACATACAAACGCACGAACTTTGAATCCTGTACATTCTATCACTCTAATGACTTCAAAAAATAAATTTTTATCCACTGCACAGTCAAAGTTATAATATATGGGTTGTTTCCATTTTCCAACGAGGCTACGAATAATCATAACCTGCACGTAAGAATGAGGACCGCGGATTATATCCGAAATGCTGTCGTAACATATATCAGATTGAACTTTCATTTCATCGAATGAAAGTATAACATCTTTTTCAAAGTCTGTAAATACTCTTGTATGTGATGTCAAAATATTCAAACTTAAATTCATAAAACCCGGGGCAACTACGAATTCGCTCAAACGACGTTTTATAGTCACTTCACTTGGAATGGTATACTTATAGGCTTCTTTTACGAAGTTGAAAGATTTTTTTGAAATACACCTTAACGATATTGCCTTCGATATGTCGTCAGAAGACCAGCTGGAACATTTTCCACTAACGATTACTTGTTGTTGACACTTCGAGAAAGTTCCTTCAACGCTTTTAGCCGAACTTTTAAACTCGTAATTTCAGCCTTCGCTGTCTCCAAATACTTTAAAAGGCTTTCATTAGTTTGTTTTAAGGAATTATTTTCTAACTGTAATTTAATAAATTTATTATTATCGCTAATATCAGAGTTATTGGATGAACAAATTTCATTATTTGTTAAACCTATGTCTTTAGCGTTGCTTCCTAACAAAGAATTTACAACTTTTTTAGACTCACGCTTGTTATACCTTTCACTTCGTTCATTTTGAATATCTGACTCGCATTCAATTAATGTTGGTATTCGCAAATGAGGAATCGAATCCTTGTTAAATTTTCTTTGGTTTATGCCCAAGCAATTCTGATCTCAAATCACGTTCAAAATCATTTTCATTAAAGTGACGAGAACAAACGCGGGCAGTTTCAATATTAAAGTCATCAGCTCTTTTGCTCATATGTAACCACTGTTTCCGTACAGCTTTATCTTTGGGAAACCGATGAAAACTGATTCCTAATTTATGAGCGTTTCTGCCATGATTAGAACACCCAGCGATGACACAACAAGGCGTAATAAAAATATTAATAATAATAATAGTAGTATCGAAACGATCTAACCATTTCTATGTTGATAACGTAATATATGTATAAAAATTGATAACATAGGCAGTATTAAACGAAAAAAAAACCACATAAATTGCATAATTTGTTGACCGTAATAAAAAATAAATAAAAAAATACTCGAACAAGCGGCGACAGAAGCACGAAGTAATACGGAAGAACACGCGAAACAACGGAACGACTACTACCGTTACCACCGAGATAGAAGGCCTGATGGCTCAAATGTGACGTCATATAAAGAAGGCGAACCAACCAGATTATTATAATACGTATGTAACTATACAATCCATTATCAAACAGTGATAAAGACGTCGGAAGTACATAGTTTAATTAATAATGTTTAATTATTGTTTATAATTAAAAACTTTCGTTTTAAACGGTCGGTATTTTACAAATATTAAAGGCGAAAACGCTTTCATTTTAAATAGACTCAATATAAAAAACAGTAATGAAAACGTATCGTAGGACGTAGAAAGTAATTCAGTTTTAAATATATGCAACATACTCGTATTATAATACATACCATCATTCTAAAAACGTTAATCACGATGTCTCCAGTTTTCTTTGATTTCCTTTTCCATGATGTTCGTTTTGTTTCCGACAGTAATTGTTCAACAATATATTTGTTACGGAGTTTATAATTATTTTTATAATATTTTCAGCACTATGTTCACTACATTCTGGAAAATTGTCTATTAAATTAATATATTTCATATAATTCAGTGATATTTTTGCTAAAAATTCTTTTTTATTGTGAAGAATTAAAAAGTTCTCTTCATAATTTTGCAAGATTTCATTAAAAATTACATATTCATACAAAACAATATTAACTATTTCGTCCTTTGGAAACTTCAGACATCCTCGAGTTATTTAATTAAAATATGATTGCTATCAACGTGAAGATCATCTTTGAGTGTCAAATTATCTCTACAAGTTACACACTTAGTCTTATGTAAAACAACATGACAACAATTGTCTCCCAAATAAACAATCAAGAACCACTACATCCACTGATGTCAGTATTCAACCTACTACGGAATCCATCCAACAACATATTAATCCAACTAACGAACGTATCATCACAAGCAATGCGGACGAACATATTTTTCTTCGTCCTAAACCAGTTACAGAAATATTACCAACAAACACACACATTCACTCAATTCAAAAACGAAAACGCTCAATTTCAGATGTATCAGACAATGACGATCGACGACGTGATCACAGTCATCACAACGAGAGCGGAAGATCTACACCAGTACAAAGTAGACTCAGTTCCGATACATCCAATAGAACAGTTGAATTGGAAATTAATAATATATCATCCGATTCGGAATTACAAAGACCCGAAATTCCCGGACCCTCAAGAATTTTTCACTCCGAAATGGAAAACGGAAGCTCCTCCTCATATATTCATGTCGAAGAAGAAGAAACTCAACTTCAAAGTCAGCGCGAGTTGTGGTTCACATTCGTCCTCCACAAAAAACACATCCCCGATGACTGGAGACGACGATGTACCGGACGGAAACAACAACCCACATTCGGGATATTCGATCACGGAGACCACTACCACTTCATCTACGGCGGACTCACCTCCACCGCCAATGTCTCCCGAACCAGAACATGAATCGTCGAATTTATCAGTCGAAACCCTATTGCAAAAACAGAATCTATGGTTACAGGCCAGAAAATTAGGTATGTTCGGCGATTCTTATTATATTGCCTCCGCTACGGTCCATCCGTTTACATCCAGTTTGGAAATTCGATTAGTGTTGGATGGAAACGCATCAATGATTTAATAAAATCGATTCAAGAGTCACTAACAGACACCGATATATTACAAACGCATCAAGCATACGCGGAGGATAAAAAAGATATAAAACGGTCATACGCGGAAGAAACAAAATTAAAACGTCGAAATACGATAAGTCATATAAAAGAAATAATAAAAACGTACGAAATAACATCGTTAACCAAGTGGAATACGGAAGTACCAGACGAAGTACGAGATGAAATAATCCAAGAACATGAATGCCATCTCGTACGTAAAAGAATACATTCAAATGCAAAAAATCGCTCGTAATAAAACCAACATCCATATTATATTAGATACGTTCGATCAACTATGCTACTCGGATGAAGACATCGAATGTATAATATGGTTAAATAATTTACTAATACAAAACGGTATTCATCCACCGCACTTTCTCGCGTGGTTTGAAATTATTAAATCGTGCAGATACAGCAAAATAAACGGTTTAGTACTTCAAGGATATACCAACGCAACATCATCATTTCATCCAGAAAGAATCCCGCGTGAAAAGGATAATAGTAGTTTTCAGTTCGATCAGCTTCCAATCGCGAATTGCGTATTATTTGAAGAGCCGCTAATCACACCTATTACTGTAGGAACATGGAAGCTACTATTGGAAGGAGCAACGATTAAGACCGATAAAAAGCACGCGGATAAACAGGAAATAAAACGTCTACCGATATTTATTACAACCGCAATTCCGATTACTAATCAAGTGGATAGTTGGGAGAGTACACAAATTAACCAACGAATTAAAACATTTATTTTTAATAAAACGATCCAACATACGATAGACAATTCTATTAATTCAAGAACGATTATCAAACGAAATAACGGCGAGTCCAGCGACAGTCGAAAAAAAGCATCTGTTCGCGTTATACATATTACACGCGATAAAAATCAAGGAAATAATCGAAACGGAAGACGGATCACATAAAATCAATCCTAAAAAAATTACAATTAGTAACGAAGAATGGTTACGCCTACTAAACGTCAAAGAACAGCTGTTGAACAAGCATCCCCGGATACATCAATTAATACTTCCAACTCCGATACCAAGCTATTCGGTGGAAAAGACGACGACGAACGAGCAAAAGATGGATACGGATACAATATTTACCCTATGACTGTAAGTGTTAAATTTTATATTATACATATACATTTACATATACAATTAACGTAATAAACTATTCATACATACATATTTTTTCAGACACTGAACTATATCAATTTTTATAAAGAATTATTTTTCAAAATATGTTTTATAAATAAAATTTATTGTAAATAAATGTAAAAGTGAAATTATATCTGGTTATTGAAATATGTATATCAAATTTTAAATTGTTGTTATATAGATATTTCTGGTAATTCATATTTAATATTTATTGTGTTGTGCTTGAAAATGATGTAACTGTCGAAAAGCTTTGCGATAAAAAACTTTTAGTGATTAAATGGTGTCATGATTTTGTTCGGTTTATAAATTGTTTAAATACTGTAATTTAACCAATTATGTTGTGAATTTCCCTGATATGATTTTTTTATGGAATATTATTGTATTGCCGGTTGACTAGTGTATATGTATGGTGCATGGTGCTGCATGCAAGATACAAATGGAAAAATATATGTTATGTATGATTTCTAATGTACTTCACAGGAAACATGTTAGTAAACTTTTTCAATTTTTAGCGCTTTTCTAGTTTGTTTACATATTTGTTTTAATACATCTATGATTTTTTTTTATGAAAACGACATTTTCACCTGAAAAAGACATAGACGTATGGATATCAACCATGAAAGTTTGAAGGTGGTTTTAAGTTTGTGTGTTGTGGTTTCCTTTAAAATTTCAAATTAACCATTAATAAATACTTATTTTTTTTTATATATTTGACAGAATACAATGTCAGTGCCAACACCTATAAAAACTGTCAGTGATATTTGGTATCATTTCACCAAACTTGATAAAAAAGGAAAATGTCATTATTGTTATCAATTAATTTCCTGCTCATCTGGATCATCATCAAATTTAAAGAGACACTTAAAATCTAAACATCCAACTGTCCCTTTGGAACAACGAAACCGATCTAGGTCTCCTGATGAGTTGGATGAAATTGAGGAAATCCCTCCTCCCAATTCATCTTCGAGTTCTATTTTGGCTGAATCTTTCCATCCAGAAACAGGAAGTGACATTCCAAGGGCATCTCAAGATCCTGGACCTAGCTGTTCATTTGTAACACATTCTTCATCAACTCGTCAACCAAATATAACTAAATTTGTCAATATAATCAAACCTATTACACAAAATCAAAGTGTTGCACTAGACACGCAAATATTGAAAATGATATGTAAAGAATTCCAAACTTTTTCAATAATTGAAAATGTGGAGTTTAAAAAATTTTTAAATATGCTTCGCCCAAATTATAACTTGCCAAGCAAAAAAAGTTATCAAATTCTTTATTACCCAGTCTGTTTTATTAATTATTTAATAAAATTAAAAATGATTTATCACATGGACAAGCAGTTAGTCTTACCTCTGATGGGTGGAAAAACATAAACAATGTCAGTTTTTATGCACTCACTGCACATTTTATAGATAAAAACACCAAATTAAAATCATATTTATTAGAATGTTCTGTTTGAAGGCAGGCATACCTCTGAAAATATTGCTGCTTGAGTAAATGATGTTTGTAAAAAATTTGAAATTCACTATAAAATCATAGCAATAATTACAGATAATGCTTCAAATATGAAGTTATCTGCCAAGCTTTTAAACTTTCGTCATCTCCCCTGTTTTGCTCATTCATTAAATCTTGTTTTGCAAAATGTTATTCGACTGTCAATTTACAAAACAGTTGATGAAGTAAAACGAACCGTTATATTTTTTAAAAAAAGTTCATTTGCCCTAAGCAAACTGGCGGAAATGCAAGAAAATTTAAAAATGGAAAAATTAAAGCTTAAACAAGATGTCCCAACAAGATGGAATTCGACATACGACATGCTTAAAAGATTTTTAAATAATAAAGAAGCAATAATGTCATGTCTAGCCATATTAGGAACAAAATTATTCAATTTTGGTTTAAAAGATGCAGACTGGGAGATAATAAAGCAATCTGTAAATTTTGAAAATATTTGAAGGGGTAACCAGAGAGATATCAGCCGAGAAGAATGTATCATTGTCAAAAATGGCGATCTTATCTAGATTAATGGTACGTCAATTGAGGACACATGAAGAAAAAAATATAGATTTTCCTCCAGAAATAGCTCAATGAAAGTGCTGATTGCTCAACAAACTGATCACCAAAACTTCCGAAATACCATGTGTCACAACATACAATGAAAATATATCTATTTGGAAGGAGTTTGATGAAACCCTAAATCATCTCCAAGGAATGAATGATCCAAGATCTGCAGCAATAGTTGAGCTGGATAAATATTTATCCGAGGCATATTTATCCAGAACACAAGATGCATTAATCTGGTGGGAATCCAGAAAACTGTTGTCTCCAACTTTGTAGGAATTAGTTTTAAAAAGATTGTGCATTCCAGCCACTTCAGTGCCCTGCGAGCGTATATTCTCAAAAGCAGGCCAAATATGCACTGAAAAAAGAAACCGCCTCAACTCCAATAAAATGACACAAATTTTGTTTTTGAATAATAATAGGGAGTAAGTTTAATTAAGCAGTTTTTCATTTTTTTTTTCTTTTTAGTTTAATGTGTACCCATTGTATTGTTTTATTTTGATCATGCAAGTTGTATTCTATTTTTGTTCCAATTTAATTAGCACACTTTTATTTTATTTTTTTTTAAACAAAATTACTTGTATTGATTTATATGTTGCTTATTTTATGTAAACTTATTTATTTTGTAAGAATAAATCTTTATAACTTCATCACAATTAGAAATTTCTTATAAATGTAATTTGAATATATTGACTACTTTATGAATGCTTCGAACCAGACACAGAAAATATTAACATGTTGCTAATTTGTATACATAATTTTCATTAAAAAATTCATCAATGTGAATGATAAGCCATCACCTTAGATTTAAGTATTAATCTATTTATTTGAGGTGAACGGTGAGTCATAATTTGAAGTGAATGAATGATTCTGATCCGATCTTTTTGACAAGAATCATTTTGCCCATCTCTACTTCACCATTATCACATTTTCAATTGACTTCTTTCTAAATTCATTTCTTCCGAAACCAGTCCTCCCATATTTTAGAAACTCCCCCACTCAACCAACTGTTACGATGTCAACCGATTTCACGCGACCCCGTGACCATAGAGGCGCGCGTTGTTACTTTATTATTATTATTGCATGAATGCAACTGACGTGTCACAAACCAGGTTTTTTTACAATAATAATAGTTGTTCGTGGAATATTATTATGTTTTACGATCAAAATATACTAATTTACGAACAAATATTTACTAAACATTTAATTACATTAAATTACGAAAACGACATTTAATAAACGTTTTAATTACATTAAATTATGAAAATGACATTTAAAACGCTTTAATTACATTAAATTACGAAAACGACATTTAAAACGCTTTAATTACATTAAATTACGAAAACGACATTTAAAACGCTTTAATTACATTAAATTACGAAAACGACATTTACGAAAACGACATTACATTTAGAATAAATTAAAACGAGGAAGAAAAGATGATCACGACATAAAACAAACAACCAGCGACACATTATACAACGACCTCCATCTTATCTATAAAGGTTAACAATGAATTAACTACAACGCGTGACAATTATCAGTATTACCACAATGTAGTTATAAAATAGTAGTATTCTAAATATAAGATTTAAATATTAAATTTTAAACAGATAAATTAATCGTAACATACTCCCCCGGCTGAACTATTGTTCAGAGGTGGGTAAAATTATTAATGATGAAATTGGTCTTTTACAACGAAACATACAAAAATTGCGATATATATTTTGTACTGACAAGTAGTTCGATGTCCGACACATTTACATGCAAATGGTCCAGCAAAATCTACACCTGTGTTGGCAAATGGACGATCGATTCCGATTCTTGCGGCAGGTAACTGACCCATTATTTGTTGACTCGTTTGGGCTCTTAATCTGATACAATGAACACAATTTTTAATAATGAGTTTGATCACATTTGTCAGACCACCGACAATCCAATGTTTTGCTTGAATGTGTGACGACAAAAATAAACGACCAGCGTGAAAGTATTTTTCATGTAAATGTCTTATATAGATCCGACAAAGATGTGATCGAGCATGCAAAATAATTGGATGTTTCTTCTCCATTGAAAACGACGAATTATGAATCCGACCGCCAACACGCAGAATGCCATCAACATCTAGAAACGGTGTCAATGATAGTAGTCTACTTTTCTTTTTCAATGGAAATTCATTTTTTAACCGATCAACATCTTCTGGAAACGACGATTGTTGTTCTAGACGAATAAGAACTGTCAACGCACGCTTAAATTCGTCATTGTCTATTACCAACGATTCAAATTTTATTGAAATTTTTAAACGATTGCCGAATCGTAACATATATGCAACGACTCGAACCAACCGAGAGTACGACGAAAATTTATCAATAAAATTATATGTCACAGCAGTGTTGCACGTAATCTTTATCCTACGCCTTTCCAAAGCACTATGAACATCAAGATTCGGAATTCGATGTAACGAAAATGCATTTGACATCATCAAGAATTTGGGACCATGTACCCATGCCTTGTATGACAGAAAGTCATTACATTTCAATCCTCGAGTACCAATGTCAGCAATATTTTCAGCTGTAGGCACGTAATGCCAGCAACGAAAGGGTAATAATCTCGAGATTTTGGTAACACGATTAGCAACAAACGTCTTCCAATTTGTCGAAGGTGCCGACAGCCAACAAAGGACAACCGTTGAATCTGAAAATAAATAAACTTTTGAAATATCAATGTTCAAAATTTTCCAAACTTTATCAACCACTGACGCTAACAATGCTGCAGCCAACAACTCCATCTTGGGTATAGTAAGTGGTCGTAATGGAGCAACACGAGTTTTCGAACAAACAAGTTGACACGTTACATTATCGAGGTGCCCAACTGTACGAAGGTAAATGACGCAACAAATTGCTTTACTACTAGCATCGCAAAATCCTATGATCTCGGACGATGGTGTCATTGAAAGAAGTCGAGGAACGACGAAAGATTCCAATTTACTTAAATCGACGATATAATCTGTAAAAAGCTCTGATAATTTTTCTGAAACTGAATCATCCCAGGATACACCTTCTTTCCACAATTCTTGTAAAAGCAATTTGCCATTAACTGTTATCGGAGATATTAATCCTAGAGGATCGAATGTGCGCGATATACAGGACAGCATTATCCTCTTTGTAAGCTTTGAACCAATTGGACAAGAATTTACATTTAATTTGATTTTAAAATTATCCTGATCAGGCAACCACGATATACCTAAAACCTGAATTTTTTGTTCAAAATCACGAGCATCATTATTTAACAACAAATTTGAATTTAACTTCTTCAAAAAATCTATCGAATTCGATGCATATTTTCTTAAATGAAATCCATGGTTTTCTAGCTTACTATGGATCACATTTTGTAAACGTATCATCTCGTCTACTGTTTTACCACCACATAATAAATCATCCATATAAAAATTGTCCGTTATTATTTTCGAAGCTACAGGATGTTTATCTTTTATTTCCTCAGCAATGACATTTAGACATTTCGTGGCTAGGAACGAAGCAGGAACGGTACCATATGTGAGCGTGTTTAATCGATACTCCTGGACAGCATCGGAAATATTTTCTCTCCATAATATCCTCTGCATATCCCTGTCATCTTCTGCAACCCATATCATTCGATACATTTTTTCTATATCTGCACAAAAACAGTAATTATACGAACGCCACGAAATCAATATATCAAATAAATCACGCTGTAGCACTGGACCGACCATCAATACATCATTTAATGACTTCTGATCCTTACTTTTTGACGATGCATTAAAAACTACACGAACCGGAGTAGTTAAACTATCCTTCCGAATAACTTCACGATGAGGAATATAGTAAACAGGCGAACTGACCGGGTTGACTCGTGACATGTGTCCGCTTGATAAATATTCCCGTAAAAAATTATTATAAAGAGATTTCACGTCTATTCCAAGTGTTCGTTCGATTCTAAACAAACTCGATAACGCTTTACTACGATTATTAGCGACCAAAGTTCGATCTGTGTTAAACGGCAATTTTACAACGAATTTTCCGTCTGGGGCTATTGAATAATTATTTTCAAAATGCTCAACACATTTATCTTTCATCGGAATGTTCTTCTGTGAATTCTCATTCACGCATTCCATTTCCCAAAATTTATTTAGATTATTGTAAATGTCTTGTATGGTACAACAACCAGAAAAATTAATGTCATTTTTTTTGACGTACGACAAAGGACCAGAGACGATCCATCCGAATTTGGTTAGTCTAAGAGTTAGACCTTCGATACTTCTAGTTTCATTACAAAGACATTTTTCATAATATTCGGCACCCAGTAAAATGTCAACATTTCCAATAGCGATATTTTTTTGTGCAAGAGCTGGATCCGCCAATTTTAATCCTTTAATAACATCTTTACTTAATTTCATCTCATTTTCAACGAACGCGGTATATGCTATTGTTGAAGATGGAACGATATCCGCTTCTATTTCTAACGAAAAAGTCTGAACACGCGATTTTACTGTAATATTTACCGACGCGTTAATATTTACCGAACTACCGATTCCACGAACCGAAAAATTAGGTTTAAACGGCGAAATAGATAAACCATATTTTTTAACAAATGTGTCCGATACTAAAGTTGCTTGCGAACAACTATCTAATAAAATACGAGCGTTTCCGACCGTACCATTACATTCAAATTTAACGAGAGCCGACGGTAAAAGTATAAACTTATTTTTAATACTTCGTAAGCAAGATAACGACGATAATTCGCTTGAATTTACGGTTGTCTGATCAATTACCAACGAATTATTATTACTTATTACGGAATTTGTTAAATGTTTGGATGCGGTTTCTAATTTAGGTGGAAAATGCAACAACGAATGATGATTTTTTCCACATTTACAACGATAATTTGATGTACATTGTTTCGCGATATGATTAGAAGCGAAACATATTAAACAAAGACGATTACTTTTTACATATTCGAATCTTTCATGGGGTGATTTATCTTTAAACTGTGTGCATTGATTTAAATAGTGATTTTTTAAACATAACGAGCATTTTACATTTATTGTAATAAACGATTTCTTTTCAAGTTGTTGTTTTTTATAATCTTTTAAATTTACCGAAAACGAATTGTGTTTATGCCTTTCTTCGATAACGAATGAACGAGATTGCAAAAATTTGCTTAATTCTTCATATTTCGGAAATGTTTTATTAGTTAAAATCGAATTTTCCCAATCTTTTTGTGTGTTATAATCTAATTTCGTACTAACTAAGTATGTAATAAACCGTGAAAAGGTATTTTCGATATTTTCACCGCATATTTTTAAACCCGACAGGATAGAATTAGTTTGGTCAACAAGTTTTTGAACGCCAAATTCATTTTTTATTGATTGTAAATTAATCAAATTACGAAAATGAGTGCGTATAATCGACCGACGATTTTCATACCTTTCTAAAAATCTCGACCAAGCTTCTAAATAAGCTGTTTCATTTAATTCAAAATCTTTTACTATATTGTGTGCATCACCGATTAAAGATTGTTTTAAGTAATATAATTTTTGAACATTTGATAAATCATTATTATTGTGTATTAAATTTTCGAACAAATTTTTAAAATCATAAAAATTTTCTTCCTTACCGTTGTACTTGGGAACATCAATATCCTTTAATTTAGGTTTCATATTTACCGACGTTGTTTCTAGTAATGAACTGTACAATTTCTCGGACGAAATCGAATTTTGCAATGCTTTAATTTTTGCGCAGTAACTGGCATAAACTTCTTGCATCTCTGCATCGTCATCCAGTAGTTGTTCTTGCAATTGACGGTGTTCTTTATTATCTTCATCGAGTAATTGACAAATTTGCATTGATAATTCTTCACAATTCATATTATATTTACGAAAATTAGACATAAGTTCATCAGCTTTTAATAAGTTTTCTGTGTTAACAGGATTATCTAAAATGTTACTAATTTTATCCTTAATTTTAAGTAAATTTATTTTAACGATGCGTTTAGTACGCTTAAGTTTATCCATATTTAACAATAACAAAATTAACAATCCGGCCCAGAGGACCAAAAAATGTTCGTGGAATATTATTATGTTTTACGATCAAAATATACTAATTTACGAACAAATATTTACTAAACATTTAATTACATTAAATTACGAAAACGACATTTAATAAAAGTTTTAATTACATTAAATTACGAAAATGACATTTAAAACGCTTTAATTACATTAAATTACGAAAACGACATTTAAAACGCTTTAATTACATTAAATTACGAAAACGACATTTAAAACGCTTTAATTACATTAAATTACGAAAACGACATTACATTTAGAATAAATTAAAACGAGGAAGAAAAGATGATCACGACATAAAACGAACAACCAGCGACACATTATACAACGACCTCCATCTTATCTATAAAGGTTAACGATGAATTAACTACAACGCGTGACAATTATCAGTATTACCACAATGTAGTTATAAAATAGTAGTATTCTAAATATAAGATTTAAATATTAAATTTTAAACAGATAAATTAATCGTAACAATAGTAATAAAAATAATACGTTTTACTTTTAATTAAATATAAATAATCATTCAATTATTTATTTTATATGCTTGGGCGTGACATACGACGACCGTCGTAATATATATATATATATATATATATATATATATATATATATATATATATATATATATATATATATATATACATAAATATTTATCCGTACATAAAACAAAATATTCTTAGTATCGAATTATTTAAAATGCCTGACATCTTTATTTGTAGTTGTAAATAAAGAGCGATATATATATATCTATATATATAGATAGATAGATAGATAGATGGACATATTCCTTATAGATAGTGCTAGTTTTATTCGGCGAGTAAAATGTGATGTCGATATGGCTAACTCACCATGACCACTTAAAACTTATGGAGACGATTTTCTTTCTTCGTTGTTGTTGGCTCTCCTTATTTACACAAAAAACTGAAGTCACTTGATGTCACATTTTAAATCTCATTTCGTATGAAATGTAGTTTTTCAATAGTTATTGACTTGTCTTGTGACAAGATGTTCGATCTACAAGTAATAAAACTGACGGAAACATACATCCAGCAGAAAGTTTGACACTCGTTACGGGTGGCGAAAAAGGGCCTAGGTTCGAACTTGAAGCACTACCAACCTAAAAAGGAAAAAATATCTTTGGATCGTCCAATCGATCGAAGGGTGATCCGTAGGCAATAAATTATTTAAACTATCGATATAAGTGTGGTCTTTCGTTCGGACCAATTTCACTCGACATCGGATTATCAGATGCGTCTTTATATATACATTTTTCCCTCTTTCTTTTTTTGCTTTTTTTCTCCTGTTTCTCTTTGTTTTTTTCTATTCGATCGGAAACAGAGCGTGGAATTTGTGAATGCTGGATATGGATGAAGACAGATTGAGTGGGTTTCCCCAATCAGTTAACATTTCAGAAGATAACAAACAGTATTCTATTAAGATAAGTATCGTTACATATAATAATAATAATGCTACCACTGACATTACTAATTTTAATAGTGAAAATAAAATTAACATTTTATATTGATCTCTGTAACTATACTAATACTACTGCTACTATTAACCATATTAATAATAATAATAATAATAACACTTACAATTTAAATATTATTTGTTTTATACAAACATCGCAATTATTTATTGCTGGCATTTATGAATGACCTTTCATGATATTATTAAAATCCGCACAAGCCCGAAATATCGAAAACCTAAACCTTATTGCGATTTGCAAACAGTTCGCTAATTTTCCGGGACTAATTTATTTTCAAAAAAATTGAGTTAAAAAACTGATGCAGTTTTTAACAACCTTATACATGCTAATTCCTTTTTGCTGGACATCTCCCGGAAAAAATTATTACAGTTTATTATACAGATTCGGTGTTATCCATCAAGTTTCTGTTGATGTGGCGGATGAAGAAATTTTGAACAATTTGGAAAGTAATATTTCATTCGCTCATCATGTTCGAAGGATTAAGTGTAAACAGGATGGTCAATTAATCACATCAGCTGTAGAAATCAAATTTTTTGGGAGTACTCTTCTCAAACATGTATGTTCATATAAACTACGTTTTATGGGTCTGGATGGCTTGCAACAGGGATTCATCGCGATTATCATGTTGGGTAGACCACATTAATGTTTGATCGATATGTTGGTTATTATTGAATAATGCATTGAGTTAGAGGATTGAAAAAGTTTTAAAACAAAAAAATTGTACTTTATATATATATATATATATAATATATTATGCCGTGTTAAGAGCTAGGGGGGTACCGTAGAAATTGATTATAAATATAACAAATAAAATAAATAGGAAATAAATAAATAAAATAACCTTTAAAAATAGAAAAATTTAGCGAAGAATAATATGTGTATAATAGGCTGGAGCTCGAGTATAGGTATATATAGATATATCAGTGTCATTACGTTATTCACCAACAAGTAGGATACAACAATAATAATAAATATATAAAGGAGAAAAAAGTTAGGATTTATGTTCGGAATAACGTCAAAAGTGGATAATACCCAGGTTAACAGGGGAATTTTGGAAATAAACGGCGTGTAGAACCAACAACGGATCATCGCGTGATTATCTATATATGTAGCACTCGTTTAAAGATAAGATATTCGTTATATTAGAATCGTTATGTAGATCGAATAATTCTCTCGTAATAGATTGTCTAGTCAACCGAACCGCTCGTACGTGACGAGATCGATAGAAAAAAAAATAGATCGTTTTTTTTTTTTTTTTAAATCGTCATGTTATAAATAGATATGAGTAAACTCTAGTCAGAAAAAAAAAATAATTTTAAAAAGATTCGGGGATTACCAACGAAAAATACAGTGTGAGTACAGAAATAGGACGACAGTGATAATAATTGGATGCACCCTCGTCATCCGGAAGCAGCCATCGATCATACCTGTGGTAAGTACGATTTTTTTTTTCTTATTTTCTTTTGTATGTGATAAATTTATATGTATAGATATTTTTCTTTTATGAATTTGTGTGAAATATGGTCTGTGTTATTTTCGCGACATGTTTGTATATAAATAACCATTTATGGATTGTTTTGTCTTATCGAATGCATAATAATAATAATAATAATTATAATAATAAAAGTGTAATCGAATTAAAACGAATATTAGTCATTCGATCACAATATCATTAGTTGTTGATTCTACACGCAGAGTTTACGTCAAAATTTTAATCGCGTTAAATTTATAATCACCTTAAAATTTTAATTACATAAAAAAAAAATTATAAGAACAAATTTAAATTGTATATCACGTCAGAATTTGATAAAATACATTATATAAATAAGTTAGTACTTAAATTTGTACAGCATTCTGTACTGGCGACCACGATACTTAAATTGGCTCTATTAGGTTATTGTACAATACGATTTGAATATCAAATAATTCTACCTTCTCAGTAGCGTCATAACTGGGCAACCGAGATAAAAAATAACGTACTGCTCTATCTAAAGTGGCCCGTACACGATCAATAATACTGTCAGTATTTATAAATCGGAAAGTCTCTGGCAGACGATTCCAGTAGCGACAGGGCAAGGAGACACGAGGATGCAGAAATATTCAGTAGAGAGGAAAAGGGAAGCAGAGGAGTAGGCTTCATATTAGACAAACAATGGGGGCAAAGTGTTAAAACAATATCAGCCGTAAGCGATAGGATAATGATGATAACGTTACAAACAGAACCGGTTCCAACAACTCTGATTCAGGTATATATGCTGACGGGCAGTGCAATGGACGAAGAAATAAACGAAATCTATGATATATTAGACGGCATATTACAAACAATCAATAATAAAGAAAACGTAATAATTATGGGGGACTTCAATGCAGTGGTAGGAGAAGCGCAGTATGGGAAAATAGTAGGAAAATATGGATTAGGTCACACAAACGAAAGAGTGGAACGATTAATCGAATTCTGTCAACAACACAGCTTAATAATAAGTAATACAATATTCAAAAATCACAAAAGGAGAAAGTATACATGGATAGCACCTGGAGATACGAGCAGATATCAAATTGATTACATATTAATTAAACAAAGATATAGGAATCAAGTTAAAATGTGTAAAAGTTACTCTGGAGCGGATATAGATAGTGACCACATACCAGTCATTGCAAACTGCAGATTGATGCTAAGGAAAAAAAGAACCGTTGGAAGTGCGGGAAAATGGAACCTGGATGAACTAAAACGGAAAGAGAACAAATACAATCTGGAATTAAAAGAGTTATTACGAAATAAAAAAATTAAATTGAGGAGAAATGGAAACAGATGAAAGATGCAATCGTAATGGCGGCAGAAAAAACAATAGGTAAAAACAAAAGAAAAATAAGGAAGCCCTGGATAACAACAGATATAATACAAGACATAGACGAAAGAAGGAAATTGAAAGCATTAAAGACAGAAGAAGCACGAAAGAAATATAAAGAACTGTGCCCATTTATAAAAAAAAAAACAAAAAAAAAAAACTGCGGAATAGAATCACCAGGAAATGTTGGGAAGAAAAACAAAAATAGATAGATGAACAATGTAAAAGTATAAAAAATAAAATGGAAGAAAATAAACTTGATGAAGCATATAGAGAAATAAATAAGTTGAATCCAAAACATAAAATAATAACTGGTAACATCATAAATGATAAACAAGGCAAAATGCTAATAGAAGAGAAAGCAATATGCGGAAGATGGAAGGAACATCTGGAAACGGTATATAAGACAGATGGGAACATAGAAGAAATAACTATAAATGAAAATAAAGAAGATGATGACAAAGGTCCCCAAATAATGAAGTTAAAATTTGAATTGGCACTGAAACAGCTACCAAAGAAAAAAGCACCCGGTTTGGATACCATACCAGCTGAACTATTACAGACCGAGGATGAAGAAATCATAAGGGAGCTGTTTAAATTAACGGAAAGTTGCTATGAACAGGGTAAATTGCCTACAGATTTTAAAAACACGGCAATAGTAGCAATACCAAAAAAAAATGAACACAAAGGAATGCTCCAATTATAGGACAATAAGTTTGATACCACATGTATCAAAAATAATTTTAAAAATTGTAATGAATAGAATAAAACGAAGAACAGAAGAAAAACTAAGCCATGATCAGTTCGGATTTAGAAAAGAAAGAGGTACTCGAGAAGCTATATTGGCATTAAGATTAATCATCGAGAAAAAAATAGAAATTGGTGAAGGGCTATGTATAGCATTCGTATATATAGAAAAGGCGTTATGATTGTGTAACATGGGATGTATTATTCACAAAACTGGGAGAAATAGGATTAGATTACAAAGATAGAAAAATAATATGGGAGTTATATAAAGAGCAATCGGCGGAAATAAAAATCGGTAATTCAAAAGAAAAAAAAATACAAAGGGGAATAAGACAAGGATGTCCATTATCACCGATACTTTTTAACTTAGTAATAGAAGAACCGATACAAAAAATGAAAGATGGCACCATGGGCGTAAAAATAAATGGACAACAGATACATTGTACAGACGATATTGCATTGTTGGCCGACAATGAACAACAACTGCAACAACAAATAACAATATTGCAGAAATACTTAAAGCAAATAAATTTAAACATAAGCAAAAGGAAAACAAAAGTTCTAGTAGCATCAAAATATCAAAAAAAGATACGCATAATATTAGAAAACAAGATCTTAGAACAAGTAGAATAGTTTAAATATTTGGGTAGTATAATAACGAGTACAGGAAGAAGTGATAAAGAAATAAAAACAAGAATTGCTATAGCCAAACAAGCGTTTGGGAAAAAGAGAGATTTATTTAATAAAAACATGAAAATAGAATTAGGGAAAAAACTTTTGAAAACATATATATGGAATATATTATTATATGGTTCAGAAACGTGGGTGTTAACACAAAATTTAAAAAAACGGTTGGAAGCCTTCGAAATGTGGGGTTGGCGCCGCATGATGAAGATTCCATGGACACAGAAGAAAAGAAACCCTAAGGTTTTGGGAATGGTAAATGAAAAAAAGGAAACTAATAGGAACAATACAGCAAAGACGCGAAAGACTTCTAGGGCACATACTGCGGCATAACGAATTCATGACGGTCATAATCGAAGGAAAATCGGAAGGAAGAAGAAGAAGGGGAAGACCTAGAATGACGTGGATCGATCAAGTAAAAGAAAGAATACAAATAACGTATAAAGAGATTAAGAACGTAGCAGACAACAGGAAGGAATGGAAGAAAATGATTGGCTAGCTACAACGACAAGAGCATGCTCTTAAATACTGATGATGATGATGATTTATAAATACTGTCAATATTACTTATTGTTAATGTAAAATACTGATGTACCGATGAAAAATACTGATGTTATCCAGATTTTTGATCCGTGCTCATCAGTATTAAGGCGTGGTCAGTATTTGGACGTGGTTATTAGTGTACTGACAGTATTATTGATCGTGTAAAGACATAATTCTTCAGTATTTACATCATTCCTCAGTATTTCTCTACTTTGTTTCTTCATGCAATGTTTGTTTCGTGTTTAAAATAATATAAAGTTCCTTACTAATTTTAATTATAATATTAAGTACATTTGATTTTTAGTACTACAGTGATCATTTTGTGTTAGAAGAATATTTTTATTAACTTGAATACAAAATTAACAATAATGGTAAGTACATTTTTATTTCTCTAAATTCAGAATATGATAAAATTAGTATAACACTTTAATTCCCAGATTATATTGGTTTACATTATGTTATTTAATGGATATATTTATTAAAACTGTCATGGTTGTTTTCCATTCGTCTAAACTTATTCTCGGTGAAAACCATGTCCTGGTTCTTGATATTTTATTAATAATCAGAATGTGGTTTTCACCAAAAATAAGTTTAAACGGATATTTAATTGATCTTATACGCATTTTGCTGTACATGAAATTTTGAATCAGTTCAATATGAAATAATTACTTATTACATAAATGTTGCAGAATATGAATGATTATGATAACGAAACAACTGAAATAACAGAAGATAAAAATGTTTTATTGAGAGAATTCATTAATATGTATGAAACATTGCCTGAATTGTTAAGTTTAAACGGATATTTAATTGATCTTATACGCATTTTGTTTTACATGAAATTTTGAACCAGTTCAATATGAAATAATTACTTATTACATAAATGTTGCAGAATATGAATGATTATGATAACGAAACAACTGAAATAACAGAAGATAAAAATGTTCTATTGAGAGAATTCATTAATATGTATGAAACATTGCCTGAATTGTGGGATTCATCAAATCCAAATTATATGATCAAAAATAGACGCAACATTGCGCTTGAAAGATTATTATTAATTTATAAAAAAATTCAGCCCAATGCTACTGTAGACGATGTTCGTTAGAAAGTAAATACTTTACGATCGAATTACCGAAAGGAGGTAAAATAAACTGTGTATCATTTTATTACTAATATTTTTTATCACATTGTAAGATGTTTTTTTTGTAATTTCATAATTATACATGTAATTTCATATTTTGATGATGTGGTAAGCTGATTTAGGTATCATTTGTTAGTGATTACATAAATATTCAAATTCATTCATTCAGGTAAAAAAAAAAATATAAACTCAAAGAGAAGCGGATCTGGTTTAGAAAATGTGTATGAACCATCTTCATGGATTAAAATTGTATCGAAGACAGAAGTGCCGGTTCCTCTGTTATCACCAATTAGTCCTCAGGAGGTTAGTAATTGATTTATTTTGACACAATATAGGAACAGCAAAAAATATAAGAATCTGTAGTTTGAAATGAAATTTTTTATTAAAATATACATTAGTATAACTATTTATTTCAACATTTTACTGTAATATTTACACGAACTATTTCTTAACATTTGCGTCTTTAGATAGATGTCTGCTTAATGTACTTTTCAAAGATGATAAATTTAACTTCTCCAAACATTAATTGCTGAATGTTGAGGCATAATTTTGGTCTGTTTCTCTTAGTAAAAAGTTATGCAAATAGCAACAAGCAATTGTCACTTGTGCAGCTTTTTCTGATTGAAGCGCTATTGGTTTTTGAAACACGCCGAATCTGCTAGATAAAATACCAAAAGCATTTTCTGACAGATCGTGTTCTGGATAAAATTGCATTAAATATCCTCTGTTCGTCATTACAATTTTTTTGATTATATGGCTTCATTAAATATTTAGATAATGCAAATGCTTCATCACCAATGAAGAAAAAGGGATAATTATCTGATGAATTAGGTAATATGGCTGGATCAGGTAAATTGAGTTTCTTTGTTTGAATAAGCTCACCAAATGTGGAATAGAGAAGAACACCTCCATCTGATATTCGTCCATTAATACCAACGTCAACCATCAGAAATTCCCTCTTGGCATTAACTAATGCTAATAAGACGATACTATAAAATCCTTTGTAATTGAAATAAACCGATACTGAATTAGGTGTTTTTTTTTATAGCAATATGCTTTCCATCTAAAGCGCCAAGACAGTTCCAAAATTGATGCATTTTTCTTCAAAGTCTTGAGCTACTTCATGCCATTCCGTTTGTGATTGAGGAAGCTGAAATAAACATGTTTTCATTTACTAAGTGTTGAAAATATTTCCTTAATAAATTCATTATTTTTCATTATTATTTTTAAAAGAAAATTACCGCGCAAAAATGTTAGTATCAAAATATAATTTCTAAATGAATTTTAAAACACATATATGTACATATGTGTATGTATATACAATTTTTGACTATTTAATAAGATAATAATTTTTATATTCTTAGCCATTTGCTGTATCACAAGATTTAGAAGAACTAGTTGAAATCGTTCACACCGAAATGATTGATACAGAGATACAAAATACACCTGGAATTTCTTTATCATCAGTAAATGAGATACCTAGGAAGAAAAGAAAAATCAATCGTCTTTAGCTAAACAAAATGAACTTTTATCATTAGCCTGTAATTATTTATCACAGAGCAATGATTTAGAAAAATATAATAATAATGGAAGTAAAAATTTTGAATTTGCTGTAGTTTGGACAAAAAAGCTAGATTCATTGCAACCACAACAAAAAATGCATGCTGAAAAAGCAATTAATGATATTTTATTTGAAGCACAATTGGGGACGTTACATCGTAATTCTGTAAAGATTCATGAAAACCAAGATGTAAAAATTTGTTTTTTAATTATAATCGTAATTTAAGGAATAATAAATCAATAAAGCTTTTTTGTACATTCATGATTTTGTTCTGTAGAATAATGAAAAGTAAGATGTATAAATTTGTATTTTAAGTATAATCGTAATACAAGAAATGATAAGCTTTTTTGGTAGGTTCAAAATCATCTGAGAATAAAATAAAATTAACATGTTTAATTTTATTTCAAGGAAAATAAAACGCTAATAATAAACGAATATATATAAAATAATTGAAATAAATACTACGTAAAAACAGTTTAAAAACACTCAATTAAACAAGAAATGTATAGAAATACTTTGTTATACAAATTCTATTTCAAGGAAAATAAAACGCTCATAATAAACGAATATATAAAATAACTGAAATAAATACACTATGTAAAAACAGTTTAAAAACCACTCAATTAAACAAGAAATGTATAGAAATACTTTATTAATGTTATACAAATTCTATTTCAAGTAAAAGTAAAACGCTAATAATAAACGAATATATAAAATAATTGAAATAAATACACTACATAAAAACAGTTTAAAAACACTAAATTAAACAAAAACTGTATAATTCTTTTATACAAGCGATTAAAATATATGCAAATACATTATTCAAATTATTATTATGTACCTTTATGTAACTTTGCAAAACATATGCTAAGGCATCACAAGTATCTAAAACTGATGCACTAATTGATGTTGGTGACATGATGACTGAAAACTTTAAATCTTCAAAGTTTCTACCTGTTGCTAGATATCTCAGCGTAACAGCTAATTTTTCTTCCACCCAAAATACAGTATTTTGCTAATCTTTCATCCCTCTCTTGCGACGAACGGTATGTTTCAAAATTAAGTATCATAATATTGCTATACAAGCTTTTCTCTTATTTTTCATTTTAAATAATACATCAACGCACGAAGAAAAGACTACTTAGATCAGAAACACAAATTACTGATGATGGGTGATACTGATCGTGTAAGGTACATAAATACTGATGAAGTTACATCAGTATTACTGACAGTACAGTACTTATTGATCGTATACGGGCCGCTCAAGGGTAGTGGAACGTTGTAACTTGGAGACTACAACACTATAGGAAATCTACGCTATACCATCTCCCAAGGAAACGTTATAATATATATATATATATATATATCTATAATATAAAAATGAATCACTAAACATTGTAACCGCATAACTCAACAACGCCTGGACCAATTTGGCCAATTTTTTTTTTAAATGTTCGTTGAAGTTCAAGGATGGTTTTTACGGTGAGAAAAATTTGAAAAAAAAAATTCAGGGTGGTTAGGGGGTTGAAGAGAGGTAAATTATATAAATTTCGATTTTGGAAAAATTTCGATAGAATCGATTTGGTAGATATTAAAATGACCGATACGAAACAGAAAACCGTTTTTCGTTACGATCGATAGGTGTTGAGCTACGAATTTTTGAAAATCGATGACCTGCCACCTTTGGCAAGTCATAGCGAGCGACGTAAAGATTTTTAAACGATTCCGACTTTACAAATAGTCGTTACTATATAAGATCTATCGGATGAAACGAAAAAACCGCGAAAAAAAATTTCAAACCCGATCGTGTCTTGCGATTTTTTCGAAATTTCGATTTTTTCGCAATAATTTGCGAACGATTCTAAATTTTGGAAATAGTGTTTTAATGAAAGTTATTCGTCATTAAAAGACGGGTCTAACGATGATATTGCCGTATATTTATATCGAATAATCGCCGAGAAAATCGGGCATAAAGGGTTTTGGGGTTTTGGGCCCTTTTTGAAGCCTCTATGGTAGCTAAAGGGTTTGTGTAGGTCTTAAAAGAAAGTAGACGTAGAGATCTATAATCTATGCTATTAGATAAATGTCTTAAAAATTAACCGGTATCGAGAAATCGCGAGTTGAAAATTTCATTTTCAATTTTTAAAAATTCTGCCGGCGATTTTTAGCCGGCCGATACTACAATGTATTTAGCACAGGCCAATGTTAATTTATCGTAAAAAATTTCAGAGTGGTTGGGGGGCTGAAGGGGTAAATATATATATTTATAGCCAGTTATTTTACATTTACTTTTATATATGATATTATTTTTAATTTTAGAAGAAATAATTGGCTATTACTGAATCGTGTTCGTGTTTATAAGGTTTTTAAAACTTTTAATTGTCTAACGTTCATTTTTTCGTGCTGTCATTTTTTCCTGTAATACATCTCGCGTTCCGAAACTCTTTGGTCGGCTTCGCGATATTATTTATTTTGTTTTAAAATGCATCAGTTTTCACGTCATTAATTCATATATCATGTTTTGTGCAGAGTGTTTAGTTACCTATGATCAATATTTGATATGCCTCCTATAAGACGAAGCAATTTAGGTAGAACTCGAAATGCTACAAAGCAAGTTAATTACCGATGTAAAAGAATTTGTATATCACAAATGCGTGGAGCGCGAGCGCAACATTCAAGTTTGAATCGAGCTGCTTTCAGTTACGATGTGTCAATTGACTACAGTAACTACCAATGTGTTGTTATTGGTCCTATGAACTCGATTTGCTCACATTGTAAGGCATTGAAATACAAAAACGAAGCCAATGGATTGTGTTGCGCAAATGGTAAAGTTAAATTGATACCATTGGATCCACCACCAGAGCCATTGTACTCATTGGTTTCAGGAATAGGAACAGATTCCATACACTTTTTGACAAATATCCAACAATATAACAATTGCTTTCAAATGACTTCATTTGGGGCAACAAATACAGTTTGGGAAAATTTTATGCCAACTTTCAAGATATGTATTATAGCAGTTAATCATAATTATTTTTAAGAACAAATATTATTTAAGTTTGATCACTGACAATCAATAAATTTATACCCACATTGCTTATTTATTGTATTTTATTTTATACAATCCATAAATTTATACCCCACATTGCTTATTTATTGTATTTCATTTTATAGTGTTTGGTACGCAGCGGAGACCGTGGTACCACAGGTCGTACGTTTTTGTTTTATTATTTGTCATTTCATGTTATTTATTCTACCTATTATATGTTCGTGAATGATATGTGTGACTTAATAATTGTATGATATAAGTGATTGTTTTCTTTTATTTTAAAAACAAAATCATATTTGTCAATATTTACAATGTATGATAATATATAAATTAAAATCTCGTGTAATAATAATTAAATTTTAATCGATATATTAGTGTGTCACCGGCTGCGAGTTCTACGAGCAGTCCAGGTTAGACACTGGCGACCGCGATCTTATAATTGTTTTATCTTATTACGAAATAAAGCCCTCCAGTTCATAATAAATTATCTGCCACCTAATTCCGTAATAAATTGACAATCAGCACGAGGGGATTTAGCCTCATTTGTATTAAGTTGGCCGATCACGACGTAGGAATTAAGGATATTTCGTAGCAACCAGGATCACCACGACGTGATTAAGCTAGGTTTCGTAATAACTTGGAAGACAACGTCGAGTTAAGAGGGTCATTTCGTAATAATATTAATAATAAACTAATAATCTACAAATCAATCATTAGGCCTATTTTAACATATTCTTGTCCAGTTTGGTCTTCAGTCTCAAATGCTAGTTTTAATAGACACTGCAATTAGTCCAAAATCGATGTCTTAGATTTATCCTCAATGTCCCCGTACACTAACATTTCATATATGCATAGTGCTCTGCAGATACCATATGTAAAAGACTATGTCTTCAAACTATTCCAAAAATTTTTTCTCAGTTGTAGTGTGCACCGTAATAATTTACTTCCAGCAATAGGAAATTACGATTCCAGGGAACTAAGTATTAGATATACTAAGTATAAGCATCGACGCATTAAACATAATGTATTATTCTCATAACGTCATAATTTGTTTGCTTTCGTTTCCATTACTTATAAATGATATTACATATTCGTTATATAATTAAACTTATTATTTTTTAAATTACCGCTTTTCATTTGTGATGGTTTTTTGTCTGATTTTTTCATCAATACTATTTTCATCTTGTATATTTATTATTTACCAGTTTATATTATTAGAATTTTTACTTTCATAAATGGAGAGGGCATTTGTTCCGGTACATTTATTAAATATTATTATAACTTTTTAATATAATGCCAAATATACGCGTTTTACATTTTTTTACATTTTACATTACTCGTTGTGAAAAGCAACTTGGAATTTAAAAATTCCAAAGCTACTTTCATCCCATTTGCAAAGATAATGGAGC
This sequence comes from Coronaproctus castanopsis, assembly GCA_032883995.1. Classification (NCBI taxonomy): domain Eukaryota; kingdom Metazoa; phylum Arthropoda; class Insecta; order Hemiptera; family Monophlebidae; genus Coronaproctus; species Coronaproctus castanopsis. The sequence continues at coordinate 76,603,875 of CM065052.1, read as the reverse complement.
ATGGTCACATAGTAACGATGATAAAGCGAGTGAATTTTCCAAATATTTGGCTAAAGTCTTTCATCCTCACACAGGCGAAGGACATTCATTAACAGAAGCTTATAATATGAACATGTATCCTCGAATTAAACTTGCTTCTCTGGGAGAAATAAAACCCGTAATAAAATACTGAACCCAAGAAAATCTACTGGCTACGACCTCATAACAGCCAGAGTACTAAAAGAGATAGATTCCAAGCAGAAAATAGTAATGTTAAAATATAAATTTAATGCAATGATTAGATTGAGTTACTACCCAGTACAATTAAAATTCTCACAGATAATAATGATTAGTAAAACTGGTAAACCACCTACAGAAGCAACGTCATACAGACCGATCTCTTGATTTCCTGTTCTGTCCAAGCTATATGTGAAACTAATTCATAGACGCATAATACCAATAATAGAGAGCAGTAAAAATTATTCCTGTTCACCAATACGGGTTTAGATCACACTCCACCATACAGCGGGTGCATACAATAAGACACAAAATAGAAAATTACCTCGAGGAAAGAAGAATATGTGACTCGGTATTTCTGGACATAAGCCAAGCATTCAATAAAGTTTGAAAATTGGGGAAATATTCCCTTACCATTATTGCAGATTGTTCAAATCTTACCTGAGTGAAAGGTACTTCCACGTAAAGTACAACGATGAAGTAACTGAAATATATCCTGCTAATGCTGAGTTCTGAAGGGAGTGTTTTGGGCCCTATACTGTACCTGCTTTATACAAGCAATGAGACACTACGCTAATACCACATGTGCAAGAGGTCATTAAGAAAACAGCATAGAAGTATGCTGATAGGTTGGATAGACATATCAACTGGACAGCAATTATTCTACTGGATAATCTAGAGGAGGTTCGCCAGCTACAACAGACGAAACCACTAGGCTTTCTAGTTAATGGCATGCAATGAAAAAGCCGCTATATGAACACTAATTAGCTGCACCATCAATGGATGAGGCTATAAGTGATGAATTTGAATTTTCTTTGATAACATCTACTGATGGCCTAGACAGGCTAGGTGTAGACCATAGCAGAAAAATAATTTTTTGTTGGAGTTTTAAATTATATCGCTCAACATATAAAATTTGCGTAGTCGATAGGATTACATTGTAGAATTCTTTCATAACGGTATTTAGATTTTAAAAAAAAAAAAAAACTGATTTTCAATCGTTCGCATCTCCGGAGGAAATTCCTGAATTCGTAACGTCAATCCAACATACGGGATAATAGTGGATTTTCATCCTTCATAGGAAGAACCTGAATACGACGTATGCAAGTTACGCTCATTAACAATTTTATGCTCATTCGATTTTTTTACATTCTTCTTTTTCTGATTTCCTTTATTCTTTATTTAAATTATCTTATCATTTAATTTAGCTGTTTTATTAATCAAATTATCATATTAATTCTACTAACGATAAATCGAAATACTCATAAGAATTTTTAATTAAATTAATTCCAAGAGAATTCGATGGTAACCGAAAATCATTACCAGATTTTATTGCTAAAGTTAACAATCATTAGTGGTAATACTGAGGCACATCTTACAAATTTTTCTTACAATTCTTGGAATGAATTAAAAGGACGCCTTAAAATAGTATATCATGATAAAAAACATGATGTACAATTATCCAAAGAACTTTCAAATATAAGGCAGGGTTATAATGAAAACATAACTCAATTTTACACCAGATTAGATAACTTAACTAATAAAACATTACAAGCAATTAAAACCCAACCCAACGACCTTGTTCTTCTTCCGGGACAAATTAAGTCAATGATGGACGTTGCTATGAATAGATTTATTTATCATACAGAGCGTCGTATTTCGCAATTTATTCAATGGAAGGAATTTTCCAGTATTAATGACTGCTTCACTGCTGCTTTAGGAGAAGAAAAGGCCCTAAACATGAATAAAAATAAACTTTCTTTCGATAAAATTATGCATATTCCAAAGAAAAAATTTTGCGTTAATTTTAAGAAGAATAATCATAATACTTTGTAATAAAACTCAAATTTTTTCTGTGAAAGGAAATTTGCCTGATAAATTGCATAAAACGTGTAATTATTGTAAAAAATCTGGACAAGAGATTCAAGAATGCAGGAAGTTAGCCTATAAAAATTCCCAAAAGTCTCAAGTTAATAATTCTATTAACAAACATTTAAACTGTTCACAACTTCCGGTTGTGGACACTGAACCGAGAAGCCTTTCCAATCTACAGGTATTCCAAAAATAAATAAAAGAAAACATATTCCACACAGAAATTAACGAGAAATAATAATTATTACGATGGTCATCGTAATATTTAACACTAATTCTACTTTATCAATCCTTCATTTGATATGTATTTAAGTATGATCGTTTTTTTTTTATTTTACCGCTTCGTCAAATTTCCCGAATCGATCGAATAAACTATAGAATACGAATATTCGCTACATCCAAGGAACGTTCATCTAAGTCCAATTTGCTGATTTAGAAATGTCTAATGTTCCTCTTTTAACATTCGTAGAAGTGTTTTAACTGAACAGTATATATCAGATAATTTTTATATTTATCGTATAATGCTAACATATCTGGAATTCTGGTTTACGTGTCTATTATAAGCACTATAAGCACTATAATCAGTTTTTCTTATTTACAAAATCCCCAAATTATCGCACATTACTAACAGTTACAACGTTTCAGACACGATACACGGATCCTCTTCAGAAATATAGATTAAAATTTACCGTGATATTTTTTTTTTTTTTAAATAATTAGTCCTAATATATTTTCTACTTTGTTACATCCTAATTACAACTTTCCCTATTTATTAGTTTACACGTGTCATATAGCACTCCACCTGTACTTAGTAAATGGGTTACCTCTTTTTTTTTTTTTAGCTTTTGTGTCATATTAACTGTATATATATATAATATATAATTCATGTTGCTTTTTACTATTTTTTTGTACTGAGGTCATTTCGATGCTCACAACCTGAAAGACATGTAACATCCATGTTGCCATAAGAAATGACAATTTAGCTGCTGTGAATTACACATGATGTTCTGCGAATAGATAATAGCCAAATTTTAGATGATTAGGATTGTTCTTTATAGAATTACTAATTTATATAAATATATGGCGCAATATATTATATTGTAATTATGCAAAGGTAATATACTTTAATGTTACATAAAATAATACGATGTTTCTCGAATTACCCTCTGTTAATGCAAAATACAGAAAATTAAATCTTTTAGTAGATTTGGTAGCTAATGTTTCTTTAATTAAAGGCCTCCAGTTTAAAAAATGAAACACAATATTACGAGTCTGAAAAATTAATGTCAAATGGAATTTGTGAGAACGCTACAATTCAAATGCATTCACTTAAAATTTGGCAAAGAAGAAAGTACTTTAAAATTTCACATTTAAACAGATCAAATAATATTCCTTACAATGGACTTTTAGGAAACAATTTCTTTAAAAATAAAAATGCATGCATTGATCATGAAAATAAAGAATTAAAAATTAAAGTACTGTCTGGATCACAAAAAAAAAATATTTTTCATCGAAAGTGAACATTTCACAGTAGGACCCAGATGTATATCCGTAATAGAATTTAACATAATGAATCCGGAAATTGGGGAAGGAATTTTGCCCGAATTAAATGTTATAAATGGTGTTTACTTATCTAAGGAGATAGTTAAGGTAAATTATAAAGGAAAAGCTATTGCCACCATACTCAATACGATTGATAAAACTACTGTATTCACAAAATTCGATATATATTTGTAGAACTCCTAATGACAAAATGGTCTGTTTTTAAACTCACTCAAACTGATAATAGAAATGAACAAGAACAAACACGTTTACACGTTTACTGTTAAAAGAATTACGTTTAAATCACCTTAATGAAGAGGAAAAAACTATCATAGAAAATATTTGTTTGAATTTTTATGATATTTTTCAATTAAATGAAAATTCACACACCGTATGGTATACCCTTAACATGAATATTTATGTTGGACAACAGCCTGAAGGATCATTCAGGTTATTGAATAAAACTGAGGATATTGTTCTGAGGCTTACAGACAGTCGCGGCTCGTGTATGTAATCGCTGTAATCGCCGATTACAACGAAGAAATGAAAAAAAATCATCGATTAAGTAATAGCGATGCATAATTATATTTTTTCTACCGCCGCTCCAAAAATTCATATTGTAATTTGTAACGACAAAAAAATCGCTAGACGGGTGCGAATACACTAGATGATTGTGTATATGTACGTGTAGATGCGACAGCTCAAGTACTCCGCGCGTATTTTAGTATTGCCTGCAAATAACACGATGACCACTTCCTGCCGTTCTACCACTTCTTACAAGCAGCAACCTCGTTTTTCTCTCGTCTGTGTACGTTTAGCTGTTCTTTTTTTATGTCGATTTACATCCAGCCGGCGGCGTTTAAGTTAGTTTCATTATTATCCGCTATCATTCACAGCGTGTGAATAACCTTGACAGACTATACTGTACTCGCTTTGAAACGCGATTACAAAATGCAACAACGTGTTTACTTTAATCGAATAATATTTGTAATTATAAGTTCTTAAAATACAAGAATACAGAATTTTCATTATGTTACCCGAATATATTTCATGATTTCAAACCGATAATAAAAAAAAATTAAAAAAAAAACACTTTTTGTTTATTCGTTGAATTTGTTAGTTTTTAATCGCTGTCTGAAGCGAGTACTTCAGCGCGCGCATGTTTTGTTTCCGTCGTCGTGTTGTGCATGCTTGCTCTTCGTTCGCGTTTTTTTATTTTTCTTTTCGCCATAAGGTTAAGTAATTGTATTTTCAAAATGAATGGGTGTATTATTGATAATTTGTTGGTAGAATCGTTTAGCAGTCGAAGTTTTTCAAATAAAATGAATATACTAAGTAATGGCAGACCAATGCCTCGTCTAAATTTACAAACAGAAGTGAAAGATGGCAAAAGAAATTATTTTTGTAGTTTTAAATTCGAATGGTACCAAGAAATTTCATGGTTGTGTGGTTGTTCTCATCTCCTGAAACTTTTTTGTTGGCCTTGTTTGTTGTTTGGCATCACTACGAAAAATGGAGACGGATTTTTTCGACAGGGCGTTACTAATATGGGAAATTTCCAAAATCTCAAATCAAGACACGAAAAATCAGTTTTCCACATCCAGTCTATGGTCGCATTTGTCAATTTTGGTAAAACTAGAATAGAAACGAGAATCAGTAAAGCGTATCGAGACGAAATTGAGAAACACAACGAAAAAGTAAATGAAAATAGGTATGTCCTAAAGTGTTTAATTGACGCGACATGTTTTTTAGCTCGACAAGAGATTGCCTTCAGAGGTCATAATGAAAAGGCCGATTCAGATAATAAAGGAAATTATGTCGAGTTATTAAATCTTTTAGCTATTCGAGATGAAAAACTAGCATTTCACTTGAAAAATTCCACTGTTTTTACAGGTACATCAAAAACTATACAAAATGAATTGATTGAATGCATAGGTACAGTAGAATTAAGGGCGAAATTTCTAAGGCTATGTTTGTCTCGATTATGCTTGACGAAACTGTGGATATATCGAAAAAATCCCAGTTATCAACTACGATTCGCTATATTTCTGAATCAAATCAGCATTATGCTGTCGAACGTTTTATAAAGTTTTCGGATGTCAGCAATGATGTACCGCTGATGGTTTATACAACCATATAAAAAATTTTATTGAGGAATTCGACTTTGCAGAAAAACTTATTGCTCAAACTTATGACGGTACTGCCATAATGGCCGGCCAACACCATAGACTACAAAAACTCATCACAGATCAATATAATCAGGCACAATTCGTGCATTGTTACGCTCATCAGCTGAATTTAATTTTAAAACAGTCAGTTGATTGTATTCGAGAATGCAGAATTTTTTTGAAACGTTGAGTGGTTTTGCTGCATTTTTTTCAGTTTCATCCAAACGAACTAATTATTTAGATGAGTTGGTAAAACGACGATTACCATCAGCATCAACAACTAGATGGAATTCAAATAACAAACTAGTTTCAGTTGTTTCTGCAGTTAGAGAGGATCTAATGAAACTTTTCGAAAATGTGATGAACGATCCAGATATGTGGGATAGCAGTACTCGCGCTAGTGCTAGAGGATTTCTGTATCATATTCGTGATTTCGAATTCAATTTCCTCCTGAAAACTTTTGAAAAAATCTTTCCACATGCCACGTTATTGTTTGATACGTTTCAAAAAAAAATTTTCGACATTCAGTTAGCTTCGACAGAGAAGAAAATTACAATCAAGTTTTAAATGAATACGAATCTGTTCCAACAAATGATGGTATAAAAACAAAACGACGTCGTGAAAATTTTTCAGATGGTGATGAAAAACCTGAAAAAACTCGGTATAAACGCATTTTTTATGAAATAATCGATACGGTTTCAATGCAGATTTCTCAGCAATTTTCCGAAATGAAAAAACTCAAATATTTGGCTCTACTTAATAAAGATAATTTTGACATGTATAAGAAAAAATTTCCAGATATATTATTCAAATCGTTAATTTCTCATCCTCATGGTAAAAATTTTGATATGATTAAATTGAAAGCAGAGTTAATTGTGGTATATGACAGTGATGATTTTAAAAATTATTCGGTTTATGAGCTATATGCATATTTAAAGAATTCCGGACTTGCTATTGCTTTATCTGAAGTTGTAAAACTTTGCTCATTGATCATCACGATTCCCGTTACTAGCGCAACAACTGAAAGGTCATTTTCAGCACTAAAAAGAATTAAAACGTTTACCAGATCTACAACAAAAGAAGAGAGACTATCTGGTTTAGCTCTTCTTTCCATTGAAAAGAGTTTGTTGCATAAAATGCAAAATAATTCTAACTTTCATTATCACGTCATTGATGAATTCATTAAAAAAAACCGAAGAATGGATTTCATATACCAGTGAGCTTTTTTTTTTTTTTAATTATGTAACGCACCATGCTCTTACTTGATTTAGTTTTTACGTACCTACCAGTGTGACTCTGTCGTTTCTATTTTTATGATATTTTGAAAATTATACTTTTATTCCAAATAAAGTTCACATTTTAATTTTTTTCTAGTTTTATTTTTTCCAGAAAAATTTCAGCCCCCCCCAATAATAGCGATTACAGTTGATGAAATCTCACGAGCCGCTACTGCTTACAGAACCGATACATAATTCAGGCAGAAATATTACATGCGACAACTGGTTCACAAGTTTTCATTTATGCCTTGAACTATTGAAAAGAAAACTATCTCTGGTTGGAACAATTAGAAAAATAAAAAACATATTCCATTATACCTAACAGTGACGAATAAAAGACAGGTAAATAACACAGTCTTTGGCTACTATCAGGATAAAATAACAGCAGTGTCATATATTCCCCCCAAAAAAGGTAAAAATGTTATACTGATGTCTAGTATGCATCCAAACTCTGCTGAAATAGATTCTGATACTAATAAGTAGGAAATAATTAGTTTTTATAACTGTACTAAAGGTGGAGTGGATACTATAGACAAATTGTGTGCAACCTATACAGTGAGCAGAAGAACAAAACGATTGACAATGGCATTTTTTTTTTTAGATTATTGGACATTTCATTAATAAATGCTCAACCCATTTTTATGGCCAATAATCCTGAAACTAAAATTATAAGAAGAAAATTTTTGAAAGAGATTGGTATAAATTTAGTAAAACCGACTCTTTCAAAAATGTCTCAGTCTGGCTATGTACATAGGATTATACATCAGAATGCAGCGTTGATGTCTGGTACAGCCAATAAAAAAACAGTTTTAGCAAATATAACAAGGAAGTCAGGAAGATGTAAAATATGTCCTAGGAATTCAGATAAAAAAATTAAATTTTCTTGTTACAAATGTAAACAGTTCATGTGTTTGAATCATATGGAGACAATATGCAATGAATGTAAATGTAATTGCCAGAATATTGTATCCGATGAGGATAATGATACAGAGTAACTTAATTTTAATCCATATTTTTCTATATTTATGTATATCTTATAAATTATATACCATTTTTCAGGGTAATATTTCTTTTCACTAAAATACATTCCGTTCTTTTAAATATAATTTTATGTGTATACTAAAATGTGTACTTCCTCATAAACATATTAATTTTAATGAATTATGTCTTCATAGTTAAATAAGAAGTCGAGGAAATTAGAATGGAAAATGTCCAAAGCAAAGTAAAATTAAACGATCTAGAACAATATACAATGAGGAACAATATTATAATTAACAACGTACCATATGCGAAGGATGAAAATTTAACGAATATTGTTATGGAAATTGATGAGGATATGGGATGTCGTATATCCGAAAGCGACATAGACATCTGCCATCGTCTGCCTTCGTTCAATAATCAACGACCGGCGAATATTATTGTACAGTTCTGCCATAGAGTGGTAAAAAACAATTTATTGCGGAAAAAACGGCAAGTAAAGGTAACAGCAGCAGATTTAAGTAAAAATATAAAAACCAGCAGTGATAAACCATTGTTTATAAACGAGCATCTCACTACGGTGACTGCGGGATCACGGGTTCAAGTATGTATGGACCAGAGATTGCAAAGTTTTTGCGCGAAAGACTGATGGAAGCCCCGTAATTCATGTTACTGGGGTAGAATTGATCGAAGCGCTAATTCGTGGTTGAACTGGATTATCCGATATTCAACAATTCGTATTATTATCATTAATGATGGATGATTTCTGCAGGTATGTTTTGTGTCTGTTATATTTTTGTAAGTTGGTTGTTAAGTGTATTATTTGAGAATAAATGGCTCTTCATGATGGCTGTAATAAACGTTTCATCTTATATAATGTGTGTGAGTATGTATGTGTATGGTATAATATGTTATCGTTGTCTGATTTCTACCATAATTATGGCTAAGTCTACACTCTACTCACAAAATTTTAAAGTGCAAGTTATATATTTATTTTTATTATTATTAATTTATTTTTATTTTACTTTTTTCTTTTTAAATGTAGTCGAGCTTACTTAAAACATTAACTTTAAACATTCAAAGTTTACGCAAGCACTTCGATGAATTTCTAGTATTTCTCGAGAATTGTAATGCATGCTATGATATAATAATTTTAACTGAAACGTGGTTGTACACGCATGAAATGAATCGTTATCAAATACCGGGATATTTTTTGTATGGACAATGTAGAGATACACAGCGTTCTGGTGGGGTTGTGATTTATAGCAAAGACGGTATGATAGTTCAAAATAAAAATTCTATTATGTCGACAGCTAATATAGTACATTTACGGGTTCAAGTTGGGAATAATTCTGTCATTAATTGGTTTATATCATTTCTGAGGATCGACTGATTTTTTACTTGATTTAGGAAAAGTTTTAAATAGCACAGATAACTTAGTCATATTTACCGGAGAACATCGATCTCCTAAAAGCAAATTTATGTAATGATTATTTAAATCTTATGTACATGCACGGTTTCGTCGATGTGGTCAAATTTCCAACATTCTTTAGGGATGTAGAAAATTATAGTTCATGTTTAGATCATATTTTTTTAAAAGGAGAAAAAACCTTTTCAATAAGTTTAAGTTTTACTGAGTGCGCCATCAATCGGGTAACCTTCAGTAGTCATGGGTGTGTATAAGTGCTACATTTTTGCTTAATCCAGCCATTAAAACTAAATATAATGATTACTTCCCTCATTTTGACGGAATACTTTTTCAAAATTATTTAAAGGATTTTAATGTACGCTTTTTATACACCTCTTCCGCGTCTTTAGATGAAAAATTTAATTGGTTTGTATCTAAAATTACAGGTTTAATAAATAAGTGTAAAAAATATAAAATAATTAATAAGCGCTATCGGAAAAGGAGTTTGTGGATAACTGCTGATATAATAAAACTAACACAAAAAAAAGATTTCATGTTTAAATTAACAAAAAAATTTCCTTCGGATACTGCTGTACGTAATGCGTATAAAAAAGTATAAAAAAAAATGTGCAAAATGCAGTCAGCAGAGCGAAATATGATTACTATACGAATTAATTAAACAAATGTAAATATAATCAGAAGAATTATCGGAGTATAGTAAATCGGACCGTTGGGAAGGAAACGTTTGCAATTAAAGAGCATAAGATTAATAATGAATTAGTCTCGGTTGATGGAAATGAGGTATTAATTTCTAAATATATTAATGGATATTTTCGGAGTCCTGTTAATGAAATTGTACAACAGTGTAGTGAAAATAACTTCGTAATTGAAAGTGAGACAATATATACTGTTATTTATATCAATAATAGTTATCAATTCGTTCAGGATAAGTTCTCTTATAATTATCGTAATGCTAATTGGAATGACTTCAAAAGATATGTTTCTGAACATGTAAATTTGAATCAGTCTATTAGAAATCAAAAAGATATTGATGATCACATCTCTGAGTTTACAAATTTAATTTCTGAAGCCACTGATCTATTTGTACCTAAAAATATGAATACTAATTTGTCGCTAACTTCGGCGCCGCATTACATTGTTACCATTATTAAATTTAAAAATTACGTGAGAAGAATTTATATAAATAACCGCAACACTAATCGCCGTGGCAATATTAAGAAATTTCTTAACTTTTTAAATAGATTAGTACGGGCGATGTTAAAATACCACAATAATAACAAGTTTAATAAGTTTCTAACTACACTAAATACTAAAAACAACAGTCTGTGGAAAGTGTGCAAATACTATCATAAACCACACGAAGCTTTTCCTCCACTTTATGACACTGTTACAAATAATTATGCTTACAAAGACTTTGATAAGGTAGAATTACTTGCTAACCATTATTTTAAAGTGCATGCCCAGAACGCACGCATGGGGACTAGTTATCAGTAATTTTTTTTTTATTTGTTTGCGGGTTTTATAAATTTTCCCCCGCTTATCATACTTACGTTTAAACTATAGTGTTGTTATTTTAATTTTAATACTGCGGTCGAGGTGAGGCTCATGCCGGAACTCTACTATGTAAATATTTGTGTGTACACGTTGTAATTTGATAAAATACACTTTTCTTTTTTCTTTTTCTTTTTCTTTACTAAAACGAATTATATGATATATACTAATCAAGATTCAACGTTGTGGAGATATACGCAAATATTGCTAGGAAAAGACAACAAATTAATTAGAGTCGATGATATTAAATACTCAGGGATTATGCTGGATAGTATGCTGAATTGGAGTTCACATTCGTTATATTTATCCAAAAAATTGAGAAGACTAAATTACCTACTATATTATTTAAAGCACTATTTTTCTCCCGTACACTTAAGGCGAATTTACCTTGCTCTGTATATCAGCCAGTTTTAGTATATGGAATACTGCATTGGGGTAAAATGCCAAAGTGTCATATCAAACCTATTGAGCAGTTGCAAGTACAAAGAAAGTTAAAAGTACAATCTGTAAGTTTATGAAGTATAATCAAATTTCATCTGGTATTAATTATATAAAACCTAGGGAGGTTCATGCTAGTATAAAACTGTTAAAAAATAAAACTTCAGTAGGTAACGACAATATTTCCTCTATATTAATTAAAAGATTTCCTGTGAAAGCTATTGTTAAGATTACTAATATTATAAATGCTATGATTAAATATGGATACTATCCACGTACTTGGAAAATTGGTAAAATTATAGCGCTTCCAAAACCGGGGAACGATTCTTCTAACATCAATAATATACGACCTATTACTTTACTCAGTAATCTAAATAAATTGTGCGAAAAAATAATTTTAAAGAGGTTATATGAGTACGCTATTTGCCACGATATTATTCCTAAAGTACAATTTGGATTCAGGCCAGCTCATTCTACTACTCATCAAATCGCGAGAATCGCAGAACACATTACAGATAATTTCAACCGTAATAAGCATACTGGATTGGTTATGTTTGACATCGCTAAAGCATTCGATACTACTTGGCACAATGGCATTATATACAAAATGATTGTCTGTAATTTTCCATTATATTTGGTTAAACTTGTACAAAGCTACCTAAGTAACAGGATATTTTATGTTGAAATTAATGAAGCGCGTTCTTCCAGCAAGACTTGTCTAGCTGGTGTACCTCAGGGTAGCGTCTTAGGACCGTTTCTATTTTCGCTTTATTTTTACGATTTTCCCAAATTAAACAACATCGAAGTTGCCCTTTATGCTGATGATACAGCTTTATTCTGTAGTTCCTTTATACCACGCGCAATTAGTAATAGATTACAACAAGGATCTTCACGAGTTTTGAAATATTTTACTAAATGGAAAATTGTCATCAATCCTTTAAAAACAGAATCGATACTTTTTACTCGAAGACGACCTTTGTTACCCGAAATAATTAATATTAATGGCGATCTTATCGAGTGGTCTGCCAATGTTCGTTACTTAGGCGTAATTTTCGATAAAAAATTGACATTTACTAAACACATTAATGCTGCTATTACAAAAGCGAATAAAACTATATGTTCAATTTATCCGCTTTTTAAAGGTAAATCTCACCTGAATATTGATAATAAGTTAATTTTATATAAAACTATTATCCGTCCAACAATGACTTATTCTTGTCCGGTTTGGTGCTCTGTATCTAATTCTAATTTTAAGAAACTGCAACTTGTACAAAATCAATGTTTAAGATGCATTTTAAATGCATCTCGTTATACGAGAATATCAGATATGCACCACATGTTAAATATTCCATATATTAAAGAACATATATTTAAATTAGCGTACAAATTTTTTCAAAACTGCAGTGTACATAGCAATGAACTAATAACGACTATTGGCAACTATGATTCCAGGCAGCTTATGTTCATGTATACCAGGTACAAACATCGTCGTATTAAACATAATTTGTTGTAAATTAATATATTTGTAATATGTTCAACCGTTATTATTCGTAATTATATAGTTAAGTTATTTTAACACTTATTTATACCTCTGTACGCTTTATCTTTCATGCGCTTCGAAAAGATTTTATTTTGTTTTGTATTTTTTCTTTTCTCCGCTGTATATATGTATATATAATTCTTATTTATTTTTTTTTTATTTTTAATTTTTTATTTATTTTTGTTTTGTTTTAACTTTTATGTGTGTTGTTACAATTTTTACCTTTGTATCGTTTTAAGTTATATGTGTATATGTGTATGCATGTACGTATATATTTGTATGTATATTTATGTATATATATATGTAATTTTTTTTTTTTATTTGTTTGCGGGTTTTATAAATTTTCCCCCGCTTATCATACTTACGTTTAAACTATAGTGTTGTTATTTTAATTTTAATACTGCGGTCGAGGTGAGGCTCATGCCGGAACTCTACTATGTAAATATTTGTGTGTACACGTTGTAATTTGATAAAATACACTTTTCTTTTTTCTTTTTCTTTTTCTTTACTAAAACGAAGTATATGATATATACTAATCAAGATTCAACGTTGTAGAGATATACGCAAATATTGCTAGGAAAAGACAACAAATTAATTAGAGTCGATGATATTAAATACTCAGGGATTATGCTGGATAGTATGCTGAATTGGAGTTCACATTCGTTATATTTATCCAAAAAATTGAGAAGACTAAATTACCTACTATATTATTTAAAGCACTATTTTTCTCCCGTACACTTAAGGCGAATTTACCTTGCTCTGTATATCAGCCAGTTTTAGTATATGGAATACTGCATTGGGGTAAAATGCCAAAGTGTCATATCAAACCTATTGAGCAGTTGCAAGTACAAAGAAAGTTAAAAGTACAATCTGTAAGTTTATGAAGTATAATCAAATTTCATCTGGTATTAATTATATAAAACCTAGGGAGGTTCATGCTAGTATAAAACTGTTAAAAAATAAAACTTCAGTAGGTAACGACAATATTTCCTCTATATTAATTAAAAGATTTCCTGTGAAAGCTATTGTTAAGATTACTAATATTATAAATGCTATGATTAAATATGGATACTATCCACGTACTTGGAAAATTGGTAAAATTATAGCGCTTCCAAAACCGGGGAACGATTCTTCTAACATCAATAATATACGACCTATTACTTTACTCAGTAATCTAAATAAATTGTGCGAAAAAATAATTTTAAAGAGGTTATATGAGTACGCTATTTGCCACGATATTATTCCTAAAGTACAATTTGGATTCAGGCCAGCTCATTCTACTACTCATCAAATCGCGAGAATCGCAGAACACATTACAGATAATTTCAACCGTAATAAGCATACTGGATTGGTTATGTTTGACATCGCTAAAGCATTCGATACTACTTGGCACAATGGCATTATATACAAAATGATTGTCTGTAATTTTCCATTATATTTGGTTAAACTTGTACAAAGCTACCTAAGTAACAGGATATTTTATGTTGAAATTAATGAAGCGCGTTCTTCCAGCAAGACTTGTCTAGCTGGTGTACCTCAGGGTAGCGTCTTAGGACCGTTTCTATTTTCGCTTTATTTTTACGATTTTCCCAAATTAAACAACATCGAAGTTGCCCTTTATGCTGATGATACAGCTTTATTCTGTAGTTCCTTTATACCACGCGCAATTAGTAATAGATTACAACAAGGATCTTCACGAGTTTTGAAATATTTTACTAAATGGAAAATTGTCATCAATCCTTTAAAAACAGAATCGATACTTTTTACTCGAAGACGACCTTTGTTACCCGAAATAATTAATATTAATGGCGATCTTATCGAGTGGTCTGCCAATGTTCGTTACTTAGGCGTAATTTTCGATAAAAAATTGACATTTACTAAACACATTAATGCTGCTATTACAAAAGCGAATAAAACTATATGTTCAATTTATCCGCTTTTTAAAGGTAAATCTCACCTGAATATTGATAATAAGTTAATTTTATATAAAACTATTATCCGTCCAACAATGACTTATTCTTGTCCGGTTTGGTGCTCTGTATCTAATTCTAATTTTAAGAAACTGCAACTTGTACAAAATCAATGTTTAAGATGCATTTTAAATGCATCTCGTTATACGAGAATATCAGATATGCACCACATGTTAAATATTCCATATATTAAAGAACATATATTTAAATTAGCGTACAAATTTTTTCAAAACTGCAGTGTACATAGCAATGAACTAATAACGACTATTGGCAACTATGATTCCAGGCAGCTTATGTTCATGTATACCAGGTACAAACATCGTCGTATTAAACATAATTTGTTGTAAATTAATATATTTGTAATATGTTCAACCGTTATTATTCGTAATTATATAGTTAAGTTATTTTAACACTTATTTATACCTCTGTACGCTTTATCTTTCATGCGCTTCGAAAAGATTTTATTTTGTTTTGTATTTTTTCTTTTCTCCGCTGTATATATGTATATATAATTCTTATTTATTTTTTTTTTATTTTTAATTTTTTATTTATTTTTGTTTTGTTTTAACTTTTATGTGTGTTGTTACAATTTTTACCTTTGTATCGTTTTAAGTTATATGTGTATATGTGTATGCATGTACGTATATATTTGTATGTATATTTATGTATATATATATGTAATTTTTTTTTTTTATTTGTTTGCGGGTTTTATAAATTTTCCCCCGCTTATCATACTTACGTTTAAACTATAGTGTTGTTATTTTAATTTTAATACTGCGGTCGAGGTGAGGCTCATGCCGGAACTCTACTATGTAAATATTTGTGTGTACACGTTGTAATTTGATAAAATACACTTTTCTTTTTTCTTTTTCTTTTTCTTTACTAAAACGAAGTATATGATATATACTAATCAAGATTCAACGTTGTAGAGATATACGCAAATATTGCTAGGAAAAGACAACAAATTAATTAGAGTCGATGATATTAAATACTCAGGGATTATGCTGGATACTATGCTGAATTGGAGTTCACATTCGTTATATTTATCCAAAAAATTGAGAAGACTAAATTACCTACTATATTATTTAAAGCACTATTTTTCTCCCGTACACTTAAGGCGAATTTACCTTGCTCTGTATATCAGCCAGTTTTAGTATATGGAATACTGCATTGGGGTAAAATGCCAAAGTATCATATCAAACCTATTGAGCAGTTGCAAGTACATGTGTTAAATTGAAAATACAAACGTTAAAAATAAACTTCTATCTGTACGAGATTTGTACATTCTATATCTGTTACAATTTGTGCTCAGAAATAATACTAAGTTTAGTATATCATTAAATAAAGGAAACACTAGGACGATCGGAGAATATGAAGGGCCAGTTCCGCATTTTAATAAAACTAGGATGAGAGACCAAGCAGTTTATGCTGGGCCTTAGAATTTAATGTACTACCTCGAGAGCTAAAAATATACCTAATTAATTATAAGCGAAGAAGAAGAAAGTTATTAATTAAATATTTGCTGATTAGTTCTGCAACTAAATCTTGAAATTCTTAAAAATTCAAATTTATTAACATTTTATTTTTCGTTATTAATATTATTACCATCACTATCGTTGTCGTTATTATTGTAATTATTATTAGTTAGTGTTGTTATTAGTAATATTATTAATATTATTATTAGTTAAACTCCATATTTATCGGGTATGCAGTCTCATTTACCTCGTTTTTAAGATTGCATTTGGTGTGCGTAAGACTTTAACGTCAAATCGTCTTTGTGGGGTACATAAATGTTCGTATGTGTGTGTGCATACGTATAAGGTATGTATATGTTTATGTGTGTATAATTATTTGCCGTTATTTGTATATATGTATCAGAAGAAGGTGATCATGTATATATATTAATATTAATGTTTCACACGGTTTATTGTTAGTTTGTGGGTGTATCTACAGTTACTTAATTTATTTTGCTTTTTTTGCTTATGTTTTTCGCGCGCATTGTGATTATTTTAATTTGATTTGTATATAATTAAATAATTTATTAAGGAGCGTTTTATAATTTGTTTATGATTTTCCGCTTATTACTCACATGTTTGTAAATGCTACAATTTTAATTTGTTAGCCGGCGCTCGCGCAGTTTATGCGCATAGTCGGTCTGTTTTATTTTCATGTATGTAAACTTTTTAATGAAATGTCATAATAACAATAAATAAATTGAAATTGAAAATGAATATTATATTTTATCATCGTGCGATTATATCCTATTTAGTGCGTTCATTACTTCTATTATTACGTTTAATTCGATATAATTTCGTTCATATTGTATTTATCGCGAAGTTATCGGATAATCGTTTACGAGCAAAGTACTTATCAGCGTTGATATTATAATACCCGACTATGTACCATTGAGACTATGTCGGTGTGTAACAAATGCTTATCTGCTTTACCTGATAATGGGGAATTCGTTATATGCGGTCGTTGCGGCGGTTATCTACACTTCGCGTGCGCCGGTTTACAACAATCGACATGGGCTAAATGTTCGAGAAAAAATATCCAGGCGTGGCGTTGTATCGCTTGTCGTACCTCCGAAAATAATACACACACACGAACGTCAGCTGACAAGGATGAAGATATCGCGACACTGTTGTCTGATATACGCAACGAATTATCCTACGTTCGTAACACGGTTCAAACTTTACAGAGCTTCCTGGATGCTAATATTAAGAAATTAGAGGACGCTTTAAGTCATATTAATAAATTAAGCGACGAAAATAATTCCTTAAAGAACGAAAACCTACTGCTGCAAGAAAGAGTAGCAAATTTGGAACAATATACTAGGAGCAATAATGTCATTATTAGTAATGTTCCAGTAACTAAGGATGAAAATATCCCGGAAATGGTTAAAAAAATTGGACAATGTACGGTTACAGTAATTACGGACACTGATATCGACTGTTGCCACCGGTTAAAGAAAACGAGTAGACAGCAGCATACTAATATAGTAGTACGTTCTTGTCGGCGTTCGATACGAGATCGGCTAGTTAAGAACGCGAGATTATTGATGGCGGCGAAGACATTAAGGAATCACAATTTTAAATATGTGTGGTCCAGGAACGGAAGAATTTTTGTCCGGAAGAACGATACGTCAGCAGTAGTCATGATACAGAATGCCGACCAAGTGGCCAATCTAGCATTCTAGCATTGGCCAACGAATCCGAAGAAGAGGAGCGCAGAAATTTATGACTTTATTATTTAAGTTACAATTTAAGGACGTTCTATGTGAGAGATATGTGTTATGCCCGTTGGATAGTTTCGATGTGTATGGTAAATATATAAGTTGTGTGCACTGCTTGCTCGCTTAGAATTATTTGTTTGATTTTTCTTGGTGTGTACAATCATTGCCATACATATAGAATATTGGGAAGTTGGTTAGAATGAAAGACAACTTCTTTAGGACTTTAACATTAAACGTCACAAGCTTGCGCAAGCATTATGATGATCTATTAATTTTCCTGAATGAACACCGTGTGCAGCAAGACGATATTATTATTATTACGGAATCTTGGTTGTATGAAGAAGAAATTGATCGATATAGCATTCCGGCTAGTGGTGTCATGGTCTGTGTGAGAGAAAATATTCGTTTCAATAGGGTTCATTTTAATATACATACGGCGAATTGAGTACATTTACAAGTTCACCTTGAGGATGATGTAATGTTGTCGCTTACTGGTATCTCTATCGTTTTTGTGATTCGAATTACTCAAAATTTTTAAATGAATTAGATTCAATTATTCACGCATCTGCTCAGAGAGCGATTATCACGGGAGATATTAATATAAATTTATTAGATAAAGACCGTAGTAGTGAATATCTTAATTATATGTCTTCTAACTAGTTTAATAGCTTAGTAAATGAACCAACATTTATTCAATCGGATATGAATTACGAATCGTGTTTAGACCATATTTTTGTTCGAGGTTTAGAAAATTGCAAGTTGAAGATCGAATGTACGTATGAGATAATGGATGTAGATTTCACTAAACATTGTGGTCTCTCGGCTAAATTTATCCTTACTGATAGGCATATAGTATCGAATGAGGTAAACTATTTCCGAATTAATCGACATTTATTTAAAACAACCTTGTCCAATGCTAATTTCTGTGGGATACATACTAGCAGAGCCACGATAAATGAGAAATTTGAGTGGTATATAAACAAAATCACTGAGATTGTTGACAGTTGTAAAGAGCAAATTAGGAAAGGTAAATCCTACCGTAGTAGACACGAGTAGATTTCATCGGAAATAGTGGAGCTAACATGAGCAAAAAATATTTTGTACAAACTTGTAAAATTGTTTCCAACTGATAACCGTGCAGCGAGCTTCGAGTTAAGCTAAAAAAAGAATATTACACTAACTTACTAAATAAACACGGATCCGATCAAAAGCATGATAATAGTAATAACCTGGGAATAATAAGCACAATTTAGCTAAATACGAATAATGCCAGGCTATTAAGGAAAATCCGGAGGTTAACGGCGGGTAGAGCCAGCAGCGCGTGGTCGCGTGATTGTATATATGTATATATATAGATATATTGATATCAGGATATGTTCGTTAGCGATAAGTCAGTCTCTAGTCTAGTTATTACTTTTAGAAGATCGTAGCTGGTCAGATTTTGCTAGTCTTTTTAGTACCGCTCGTACATCACGAGATCGTTATGAGTTATATAGGAGAATTGCTTCACATTTAGATTAGAATATTGGAAGCAAATACTTCGGACGTAATAAGACTATAATCCGAATAAAAAAAAATTAAAAAATAATATTTAATTTAATACGTAATTATTCACGAAAACCGAGATATCGTCGCAAGTACGGAGTTACGACGACGGCGGACGGTTAGGAAATATCATCACCATCCGGAAACAGCCATCGCCGAAGCCTGTGGTCGTACTTTTTTTTTGTTATTTTTTATTACTTTTATTAATTTCATTATATGTCCTTAAATTGTGTATAAAAAATGTCTATGTGTTAGTGAATGATTTGTGTTGCGTCATAATTGTATATCACAAAAGTATCTGTTTAATATTATGTTCATTAATCTTCGATATGTGCAATAATACTAATTATAATCGAAATTTAATTAAAATATTCTAGTCATTGAATTATAGTGTCACCGGCTGCTGGTTGTGCACGCGGAGTTTCAGGTTAGTACCGAAATTAAATATCATTTGGTTAATCTCTGAGTATTTCCGATCTATATTATAATATATATATATATATATATATTAAAATAAGTAAGTTAAGGAATATAAAAAAAAAAAGAGAAAAGAATATTGTACAGTATTCTGTGCTGGCGACTACGGCTTTTTCTTAAATTAAATTTACCTGGGTCCCCCCCTCAAATCGTTATATTTGGCGATAACGACGGAGATCGATTCGTTATTTTATATATATATAGCGATCAATACTTCATGCATATATAAATATATAATATGTTCATAAATTTAACTAATTCGTAAAGGGACGCGGCACTACTGATGCAATTTTCACACTGCGCATGCTCATGGAGAAGCACAGAGAAAAGGGTAGGAATGTGCATTTCATTTTTATAGACATGGAAAAAGCATTTGACCGCATCCCTCATAACTTAATTTGGTTTTCGCTGAGAGAGCATGGAGTTCCAGAAGCACTGATAAAATGGGTACAATTGCTCTATAAAGATGTAACAACCAGGGTCAGATGTGCTGTAGGCGATTGTGATGACTATCCTGTCCGAATAGGTGTGCACCAAGGTTCAGCGCTCTCACCATTATTGTTTAATGCGATTTTAGATACAATCACGCGCGATATACAGATGCCTATACCCTGGACTCTTCTGTATGCAGACGATGTTGTTTTAATTGAAAACTCAAAGGATGCTCTCCAAAATGGTGTTCAAATATGGGTTGATCGTTTGGAAAAGTTCGGCCTCAAAGTAAATATGAAGAAAACAGAATATATGACTACTGATAACAATACAATTGGGTCTATACAATTATCTGGTGAACAACTACCTCGGATCATTGTATGGCGGTGAGTGCTGGCCGGTAACAAGGCATGAAGAAAAATCGCTGCATGCTATGGAGATGCGTATGTTAAGATGGTCAATGGGTATTAGTCTATCAGATAGAATCAGAAATGAACGGATCCGCGCAGCAATGGGAGTCGCGCCTATCGTAGGTAAACTACGTGAAAGTCGGCTAAGGTGGTATGGCCACGTAGTACGAGCCCAGAACGTGGGGGATGGCGCACTGATATCGGCAGCGCGTACGCTTCAAGTTCCTGGAAAAAGGCCAGTTGGAAGACCAAAGCAAAGATGGCACGATGTCATAGCAAGAGATCTCAAAGATGCGGATATATCAGCAGAACTAGCATACAACCGAATTGAGTGGAAACGGTCTATTTATATGGCAGACCCCGCACCAGCGGGAAATTGCCGTTGAAGAAGAAGAAGAAGATATATAGAAATATTATAGCATACGTTTTTTTTTGCATTTCGTATTTTATAATACGTGTGCAGAGGTAAAATACAGATATAGTTATTTTATATATATATATATATATATATATATATATATATATATATATATATATATATATATATATATATCTGTATTTTACCTCTGCATACGTATTATAAAATACGAAATGCAAAAAAAAAACGTATGCTATAATATTTCTATATATACATATTATATATTTATATATGCATGAAGTATTGATCGCTGTTCACAAGAGGCTAGCATGGGAATCACTAATATTGGCTGTTACTAATATCACTACACCCTCTTGGGATAAATGAAGAAGAAGAAAGAACCCGATAGCGAAAGTATTTTACCACAAATTATATCAAGTCAAGAAAAACATCTTTTATTTAATTTAAATAGCGAAGATATTAAGCTAATAGTGTATCTACACTTTGATCTTAGCCATAAGGCCAAGAGATTCGATGTTGGTTTTGTGTAGTACTTTACATTCTGCATTATATATCGTATGGTATCTGTTAATTGATAATCATTTGGTTTTCAAATTATTTGTAATCAACTCATAATACACTGGTGAGATTGAACCATTTTCACTATTTATTTATCATATTTTATATTAATTATTATGCTAGGCGGTTAAGAATTGATGCAGAATACTTAAACCACCTGATATTTGCTGATGATGTAGCACTAATAAGCACTAGTACAGAAGAGCTTTAAATGATGATAACTGAATTAAACATACAAACAAATAAAATAGAACTAAAAATAAACTTACATAAGACAAAGTAATGACAAATACTCGGGAAAGTGTACGAATGGAAATAAATAAAAGTAGTAGAAACAGTCACAGAGTACATGTACCTCGGACAAAAAATTACAACTGACAAGAAAAATATGATGCAGGTAGAAGTTCTCGCAGATTATCACTGGCATGAGTAGCTTTCAGGGAAATTAAGTTATGTATTTAAAAACAACAAAATACCAATATGTTTAAAGCGTAAAGTATATAATGAGTGTGCGCTGCCAGTGTTTACATATGGCTCGTAAAGATGGACTTTCATGAAAACAAATATTAGAAGGATAATAAAAGCACAAGCAGCACAGGAAAGAATAATAAACCAGAAGTGAAATACCTGGATATGGGAGCAGATTGGAATTTATAATGTGGTGGAGCAGATAACCAAACTGAAATGGACCTGAGCAGGGCACATAGCCAGAGGGAAGGATAATAGATGGATGAAGCAAGCGCTGGAGTGGTGGCGAATTCATACGAGAAGAAACATTGGCACACCGCTAAAAATTACTAATAAAATTTTTAACTTTATTTCATTTCAAATCTAAACATTGAAACTATCCTCTCATATATCACTTCTAAGGATAAATCCTCTCGACCCCGAGTTCAGTCATATTGTTAGTTGGCGGCGCCAATTATATATCTCAAATTCTGAAGATCTTCAATTACCTAACTCATTCGTACTAACCTTAAATGAAAAAAGTTTTGGTATCTTTATATCATCTGATGCACTCACCTGATCAAATGTAACTTGTAAAGCAGATGACTGTGAAGAAATCCTCTCCACGATGATTACACTGAATAGGAAAACATTCCAGCTGCAAGCTCATTATGCCATCTCCTAATGTGCAAAACATACAGCAACCAACATCATCTCTCCTAAACCCTTCATTATTGTCCAACATAAACGACACATTAAAAACAAATTTAAAACGTCAAATATCTGACAATTCATCTAAAAGTACAGAAAAATCCCCAGTACCAATAAATGACAAAGAAAACGTTAATAAAACGCCAAGCAGAAAGAAACGCCATGGTTAGTGCAAATGTAGAAAATATAAGATTTGACAATCCACACTACATCGACCATAGCTTATCTGAATCACAGCCCAAATTCAGTATCTTCAAACAACCTATAGCCATTCAACCACAACAAACTCAGACAGAAAACTAGTTTTCAATTACACATCAGCAATACTAAGTGCAAAAATTATGGAATAGTATTACTTAGGATAATTTGTAAGCTTTAATGAAAAATCAAATTTCTCAAACACAAGTCACTTTCATGAAAAGCATAAATATGAGAGATAAGCACTTATAGAAAAAGTAAGAGAATAAGATAAAGGTGTTATTTTGTGTATTGTAAATGATCAAAACCTTTTTATTTATTACGTTTAGCGTCGCAAATTATGACTAATTTTTACCAAAATGGGAGTTTCAAACCATTTGCTCGCATTAATTAAGAACTAGGCTTGAAAATGTAAAAATGACATTCTGATTTGTTCATGGCGAGCAGAGGAGTTGGAGAAGAATGTCTACATTCTTAACTCCTTTTAAATATATATGGAATTTACTATAAGATAGATTTTACTTCTAAAAGATGGAACAAAATAAAATGGAGTGGAATCATATATGCATATATGCATATATATATATATATATATATATATATATATATATATCGATTGCATCAACCCGATAGGTCTGGAGCAAACTAGTATTAGGTAATAGAAATTAGGCAGGATAGGAATCAGTGGCACAAATTGACTACAAAACCTACACGGTTGGTCACGACATATTTAATCAGATAACAAAGAAGAATACATACAAAATTTAAAACCAACTATTATTTATACCTATAATTTGATCAACAATCAATTGTACATAATTCACAATTAAATTTTCTACTTCATATTTCATAAATACTATAGTATACTTAACAAAACATTAAGTACTTTGTAATATTTTACACTGGTAATTTATTGTACAAATAAAAATCATAGCCGAGTAATTGCATAACAATTATGTTCACATTCAATAGTAAGTTATTTTACAAATGTTCATTATCTATTTATAGGAAAATTACAAAATTAACAATTGTAAATAAAGATGCAAAAAAAAAAAAGGGCAAATCACTTTTTAATGCTTATTGTTTTATATTTTCATTTATACACATACATACAAAGATATAATGTATCAATTTATTATTCCTTAAATAAAGTATACACCCATTTTTTTCATATAAATAGAGTTATAACATTGATTTAAAAAAATCTTATTCTAAAGTCTGAATTTTTAAACTTTAATTTAATGGCAGTAGGATACATGGGTAAATGATAAATGCCAATAGGAAATTATCTACCATGAAACTATCAAAGCTATTTTGGATTTTTAACAAGTTAAACTTACACATGTCAGTAGTTTCTTTTAATACAAAAATAAAGTCCGAGTTTAATAAAATCAAGTTAGTATCTAAATTAACAGTATACATGGATTTAATGATATGCCGAAGCACAAAACATTTATTGTTATCAAATATTACATGTTCTAACTTATCATCATTAATTTTGATATTACCAATTCATACATTCAATTCAATGAATTCTAAAAATTATCTGTTGAAGCGGAATTAATTATGTTGACAGATAAAATAGCTGTGTCGTCAACGAATATGGATGCTGCTCCTTGTGTATCTGTTGATAGATTTTCCATATATATATGGTGTGAAAGATTAGTCCTAATGCACTGTCTTGTGGAATATCAAATTTGATATTAGTACATGGATGTGGCAATTTCTTGCACTACTCTGAACAGATCAATTCTTAAGTTCAATATACATCAATTTTAAACATAATGTGAACAGTGAAGTTGCTTCTAATGAATAATTTAAGCAAGAAATGACATTATGAATAAGATTATAGGAAAAATATACAGCGCATTAAAAGTGTGAATTAAACCTGAATGAGATGTAATAACATTATGTGGATATGTTGAAAACAATTATTAGTCAAGATATTAATGTTATCATGTCATTCAACAGTAGCTACAACAACAGAGTGACTAAAAACTAATTTGAACAACATCAGAAAAATATGGGTAACAAAATATAATTACTTGAAAAAGATATCATAAATCTATAATTATTTAACTTCTACCATATTTGTAAAACACTTGTTAACAATTGATAAGTAATTGCACAGAAACAGAACACTGCTTGCAAATAAACATGCTTGTAAAATCAACAAAGCAATGTTACAATTTTCAGGAACTGATATATCATTATTCAACCAATGAAGAAGTTAATTTGAATTAAGAACTGCTTGTAAAATTAACAAAGCAGTGTTTCAATTTGTACAGAGCAAATATTATGCAAATTTCAACTGCAATTAAATGTACAGATTTTGTAAATATTATAACAGTAGTGACAAACAAAAAAACAATAACATACAGTCTCTTCACATAAAAATATAAAGCAATTCAGTTATTAGATGAGAAGAACAACATTTAAAGAATAGCTTTGGAGGGTAAGACTAAAAAGATAAGGCTCACTCGAATCCTGAATAGGAGTATTAGGATTTGAGACTACCAATGAGAATGTGAGTTTGAAGATTTAGCACTGAATAAAAATGTATTATTTAGTATGAAACTTTCTAACATAAGCAACTTTACTCACAAAGGATAAGAGAAGACAATTTTACAAGAAAGAAAGCAATAAATCGAAATTAATTTATACTAGATTAGTCAAAATTCTCCTCAAGTACTTTCTATCGATGAATTAATATTTATCATCATTAAACACTTCTGGGCCGCATTCACATTTGAACTAATTTGTTTTTATTTTTTCTGCTAGACTGAAATCACACAACTTGTTTCATTTATTCAAAGAAAATAATAAAATTATTAGAAAAACAATTATAATTATCATAATTATTTCATTCATGGTAGAAAATAATTTTCATCGAAATACTTAACTTAAATATAATTTGCAAATATTTTTACTCGCCATGATTAAGTACCAAAAATAAAATAACAGAATCATTAGTTGACAAAATTAGAAATTACTTAAATAATTACACATAAAAATATTTTAAAACAATCACAATTATACCCCCATATATCACAATCGTGGATATAGATTTCATTTAGTAACAATTATTTCATTGAATTTAACTTTTCATTAAGCATGTTGTCTGTAATCATAGCCTATGAATATTTCAAGTACACATCATACATTTTCTTCTCAGTAATTGTTAAAATATATATATATTTTTTGCTTAGATATCTAAGATTTCATGATATTAAAGACTGTATTTCAAAAAACATTAATAAACTTGAAGGAATAAAGTAACATTTGAGCTGGCAAATTTTCAGAATAACTTTCTTAATAGTGAATACCTTACAATTGGCAAATATCTTTTAGTATTTAAAGAACACTGTTCATTTGGAGAGTATCAACCCAGTAAATCATCTATGTACGACTCAAAAATACCCCCCTAACAACTATGTACAATCTTTATAAGGGAAACAAGGTAGAGAGCCATGCAATTTTAAGAATATTAGCCAAGATATTCTTTTCAAACTAAATAATTAAATAAATGAAAGCTATTTGTAGAATTAAATATTACATACAAGTTATAAACTTAAATATCACACGTTCTGTATACAAAGCCCGCAGTCATGTAAGTAATTAAATATGTAATGCAAAATAATAAAATAGATATAGTATGATTTCTAAAACGGTAAGTCACCTTCAAATTCCTCTGGAGATTGAAATAAAAATAGTAAAATTACATATTCAAAGTGATTTGATATCCTACCAGTGAATGGGCACATAAAAATCTATTAATAAACATGACTATGACATTGAGGTCAATGACCAATCGAGAACCACATAAAATAAAAATGGTAATGCATTCCAACAAATGCTTGCAAAATATGATTATAAAAAGTAAATGTTCAAATATAAACTGTTATACTTGATTACTAAAAATAGTTGAAATCACTAAATTTATTTAATTATGCGAAGCTTTTCAGCATTTACGCCATTGTCAAGCTATATACAATTAAAATTAATTATATTATATAAACCATAAAATATTAATTTAAAACTAAGTTTACAATTTTACACAAAAATGAATTATAATCCAAGTATTTATAATTCATTTTTGTGTAAAATTGTAAACTTAGTTTTAAATTAATATTTTATGGTTTATATAATATAATTAATTTTAATTGTATATAGCTTGACAATGGTGTAAATGCCGAAAAGCTTCGCATAATTAAATAAATTTAGTGATTTCAACTATTTTTAGTAATCAAGTATAAATAAAATCACTACATTCCACAATCTAAACTTATAAACTGTTAATAGCAAAAACATACAAACTTTTTTTAGATGTAATAATAGTTCAAATTATGTTGGAGTACGCACGTTTAAAATGGTAACACCAGTAATATGTACAAGGCAAATAGTATACTGTATGTTAAAAGAAACAAGAATGGGTATGTAATACATGCATGGGGTATGGTGAGACATTTTCACACAGACTACAGAAAAAATGTTTGGTTTAATAAATAGAGAAGGATAAAACACTAAACAAATTGATGAATATAAAAAAATAACAAACCAAAAGAAAATATATTGGAAAAAATTAACAAACTATTTATGAAATAAAAAACAATAAAATTTTGACAAAATAGAGCAAACAAACAAATAAATCTTATAAAAAACGTTAAATATAATACCAAATTATATACAGTAATAAAAACAAAATATAAATAACATATAAAAACCATTAAAAATACAATTGTAAACCAAAAATAATAAAAAAAATAAATAAACTTTAAAACAATAGAAAAAATATATATTCTGTTGTGAATTCAATCCTTCTATAGGTGAATAATAACCTTAATTTTAATACAATGTCATTCACAATGTTAAATACTTGCTCCCAGATCTACATGATTGAACAGAAAATCTCATTGAAATTGTCAAATGGCGACTCTTACCCCCTGTATCATTGAAATAAAGTTTTAAGAAATTCTCTTCCTGACTTCATTTCAGTATGTAAACTGAAAATCGAAAGACAACAGCATTATACCCCCCCTTTTATGTCAAAACTGTTTCCAAATTAATAGTAAAACTAACATATATATTCAATGCAATCATGAGATTACAATACATCCCAGTACTACACAAATTCGCAAATATAATTATGATTCAGAAACCTGGAAAACCTCCTGAAGAAGTGACTTCCTCATAACCAATTTCTTTGTTTCCAATTCTAAGTATTTGAAAATATTTTACAAAAAAGGATACAAAAGATAATTGATGAAGATAAAATAATTCTGGATCAGCAATTTGGTTTTCAAACCACGCACTCGACAATACAACAAGTCCACAACAAAATTAAAGGGAGCTTTGAAAATGAGAAATATTATCTGCCATATTTTTTGAATATTCAAGCGTTCGATTGCATTTAGCATCCATGGCCTACTCTACAAATGTAAGAAGACTTTGCCTGTTTAATATTATAACATTATCAAACCATATTTGGATGAATGATATTTTTGGACCGTGATAAATGATAAAAAACCATGTTTATACAAAATACATGCAGGTTTGTCACAAGGAAGCATACCAGGGCCTCTCCTACACTCATTATTCATGAATGATATACTCATAAGTGAAAATGTATTTGTAGCTACATTTTCAGATGATGCAGTAGTGATGTAATCTCATAAATGTCCAAAAAATTGCACTCAGTATGGTAAAGAAAATGCTATTAAAAACATAGTTGAATGGTAGCATAAATGGAAAATTGTAATCAAACATAGAAGTTTTCAGAATACTAGAGTTGATAGCTGTTGTTTCATGGTACATCTCCAACAGAACATTACACATCAACTACATTTAAGATACATCATTGAAGAAATTAAATTAGCAGTTCATGGACACCTATCAAGACCACAAAATTATTCAAACACGCTGACAGCTAACCTAATTAGTGAAGAAATATGTAGAAGATTAAAATGGAAATGAATTACAGTTCTGGTTTAAATAGAATAGGTATATTGAACTGTCAACGTAAAGACAACGTCTGCAATAAACAAAATCGTAAAAATCTCCCTCGAATACGGATCTTTGGTCGGTCATATGGTAAAAGAAGAATCGTAGGAATCTAATGCGTAAGAAAAGGAGAAGTGATTCATCTTCCATTTTGTACATGTATGCACGAATTTACTTCAAATCTACTCAACGAAAACGTTTCTCGTTATTTCTACAATAGCATTACAAAATCTGAAAATCTGGTTATACTTACATTTACAATGTAAGCGACAAAAACGGTTTTTAATAACAGCGAATATAATTGAAACAATCTGCACTTGTTTCTTTTTCAGTCTTCTGAGAAATGGCCACAGCAGGATTGTTTCAAATTTCAGAATAAAGCAAATATATATATATATATCCCCCCTGGGGGTACTATGTACCTTCAGGGGACCAGAGTTCTAACTGGTAGGGCGCGTCCACAGGTGGCGGATAGTGGAATGGCCTACAGATATGTAGGTTAGCTGCGAATAAGACATTAGTCAAATAAGCAGTCGCAGACCAAGAGCAGCTACTGGCGGAAAGTCTCTGGCAGACGATTCCAGTAGTGACAGGGCAAGGAGACATGAGGATGCAGATGGACAGCTTGAGGACCTGTCCATTAAAAGTCTGCAAAAATCCTATGACTGTCTCTCCCTCGGCGGGTTTAGGTCGCCGTAAAAGCCTAAAATTGTTACCTCCTCAGTAACAAATCGCTGCCTTGTGGTTAGGATATCGTTCCAAAGGCTAAGGGAGACAACCCTAAAAGAAAACAAAACCGTTGCCTTGCGGTTAGGATATTTATCCAAAGGCTAAGGGAGTAAACCCTAACAGAAAATCCTTCAGTAGGCAATGGGAAACCACTGGAGTAATTCCCCATGTAAATATGAAATGCTGTCTAATGAAAATGTTTTGCCATGCGATCCAGCCAGCACCCAGCGTCTTGTATCCCAGGCTAAAGATGTGAAATATGTAACTGGCGACTGGAGAAACTAATATAAAGATGTGTAAAATTAATAGAATAGGAACATGGAATGAACGTGGACTACTGGAAACTGGAAAACTAAAAATAGTGGAGGACGAATTTAACCGGTATAAAATATCAATATGCGGCATATCCAAAACGCATTATAATCAAACTGAACATTTTGAAGGCAGTAATTACACTGTATATTGTTCAAGTTATCGAAATAAGAGCAGACAAGGTGTCGCCTTCATGATTAAAAAGAGCATTAGTCACACAGTTAAAAGTTATGAAGCCATTAGTGGATGTATCATCATAATTCGACTGCAATCGAAACCAGTAAATCTTAATTTGGTACAAGTATATGCGCCAACAGCTGACTCAGACGAAGAGGAAATAGACTCTTTCTATGACGAATTGAATATGGCATTAACGAAGTTACTGCAAAGGGAAATTTCGATTATTATTGATTTCAATGCAAAAGTAGGTGATACCTGGTTGGATAACCATATTAGAGCCACCCTTGATCATCAATTATGTATTGCTAACATTATATTTAAGCACCATGTATGTAGACATATTACTTGGATTTCACCAGGAGGCAGATGCCGTAATCAAATTGATTACATGCTAATAAGTAGTAGATGGGGGTCTCCATGGTTTGTAAAAACTCTTCCAGGTGCAGAATGTGGTACTGATCATAAATTATTAATTATGGAGCTGAAAGTACGATTACAAACTCACAACAAAATTAATGATCTAAAAAGAATGACTATCACAAAGCTGGAATTTGTTTAAAAATGCAATTGAAGAAAGATTGAATACAGTAATAGGAACAATTGAAACTGCATCCCCGGAACTGTTATGGAATAACCTTAAAGGACATATAAAAGAAGCGTACAGAATAACACAACAGAAAAATATTCAGAGGAAATGGAAACATTGGTTCTCGCAAGAGACAATAGAAGCGATAGATAAGCGGCGAAACTTGAATTGGGGAAGTGAGAATTATGCAGATGAAAATAGATTCTTTCTGGAGTAAAAAAATAAAAAATTTATGTAAAAAAGATAAAAACAATTATATATCATCTATATGCTCAGAAATAGAAAAACACGCTGAGCAGAATGAAACAAGAACTTTCTTTCAAAAAGTTCGCCTTCTGAGCCATGAATTCAAGCTAACCAGACAAGCAATTAGGGACGATAATGGTGAAGTCAAAACAAATGCGGAAGAAATAGCTGAAGTATGGAAAAAATATTGTACTGACTATGCAGATAGATCAACTACTGTTAATCTAAATGATCGTTCAGAAGTACAAGAACTGGAACCAGAAATATTGTTGAGTGAAGTACAGAATGCGATACAGCATCTTAAGAATGATAAAGCTCCGGGACTAGATGACATACCTGCTGAGTTTTTAAAAGTAGCAGGAAATGGAATGGCCCGTGTTATGCATATGCTATGTAATAAGATATGGCAAAGCGGGGAGTGTCCATCAGATTGGTGTCAATCAATTTACGTAACAATTCATAAAAAAGTGCCAGCTACTGAATGTGAAAACTACAGAACAATAGCACTAACATCACATGCAAGCACAGTGATGCTTAGGATTATCTATAATCGATTGTACACTTTAGTGGAAAAACAAATTTCGCAATAACAGGCTGGTTTCATGAAGGGCAGAGGTAGGAGACAATAAATCCTCAACGTGCGGCAACTTAGAGAGAAAGCAAGAGAATAATATTAGCTCGAAATAATTGTTGTGTGTTTATCGCGTTATTTATTTCTCCTGTATTTTGTAACATATCGTACTAAATAATAATTCGTCGAGAATAATAACACGTTCGTATAGTTGATTGCGGTTACACACACACGCATACGCGCGTCCTCGTGCGATGCCGATTCACCGTTCCCCGACAGGACCTCGCTTATCTAGATCGGATAAGATCGACACTCCGTCAACCAGTACCGGATTTATCACAGATAATTCTAGTCCGATAACTGATAACGTTACTTTTACCGAACATATCATCGATGATCCGATTACTATAAACAACGCCGGTAATAATATCGAAGAAGATATTATTCAGTGGCAAACGCAAAACGTTAAAGGTAAGAGCAAGGTAAATAGAAGTACAAGGTAGGTATCACCAACTAGCTGCACAGTAGTCGATCATCGTTGTGAGGTCAATGCGACCCATAAATATTTCGCGCGGTAGTCGTTACTGTTCTGGTTGTGTTTTTTGTGTTTCTTGTGTCTCGTTGTTTTAATTATAGCGCGCTTTATTTTTTTATATATATATATTTTTTAATTCTAATCTTAACATGCCTTGTTGTGCGATCGCTAATTGTAGGAGTTATACTCGCAATCGAGAAAAGCTGTCCATAAACTTCCACCGAATTCCTAGAAATAAAGGTATGCGTAAGCAGTGGATACATACTTGTAAAAGAGATGATGATTTCAACATCGAAAATGCTGTCGTTTGTTCCTTACATTTTGATGAAAATGACTACGAACGGGATTTAAGATCAGAGCTGTTAAATTCTAAATACAGGCGAATTTTAAAATCGTCATCTATTCCTCATGTAAAAATACCAACATTAAAATCAGGTAGCGACAATAAAGAACGTAATAAAAGAGCCGATAATCGCGAAACAAAAAGGTACGTAAATGCAGTTTTAGAAGAGACAATTCATGTAGAAAATAAAAATAAACCTTGTAATAATACATCGCAATTAAAATTAAATACTGAGCAATCTTTCCATGAAAATGATAACTTAAAAAAAGAAAACAGTGAACTGGTCGCAAAATTGAAGGCTGCAGAGTCTGAAATTTTAGTTTTAAAATCAAAATTAATTAAATTCGAGTCATTGTTTTCCCTTAATCAACAGCAACTCATTTTCAGTGGGAGATGTTCTAGTTGGTCACAAGATGATATTTCTAAAGCTGTCACATTATGATGCATTTCAAAAAAATCATTCAATTATGTGAAATATTCTTTAAAATATCCAATACCCAGTGAAATAACCATTAAACGTCATTTAAGTGAGTTCATAGTACGACCTGGATTTATAAATTTAAGTTTAAATATTTTGAAGTCGCATTCATGCGTATTCACCGATATGGAAAAGGACGTCGTTCTTTCTTTCGATGAAATGAAAGTAAAATCAGATATTTGTTATGACAGAGTGGACGATATATTACGAGGCCCACATAACTATGTACAAATGATGGTTGTCTGCAGCCTGATAGGTAAATGGAAACAATTACGAATTTGATTGCTCGACAAATAAAAATTTGTTGTTCGAAGCTGTGCAACAGATCGAAAGTACCGGATTTAAAGTCAGAGCCATCATTTCGGATATGGGGCCTTCTAATAAAAAACTTTTTGCAGAACTGGATTTTCTATTGGTGGTTATAACATAACAAATCTCCACTACGCTGATGACACAATCCTGGTAGCCACAAGTATCGGAAATATAACACACTTATTACGAAGACTGGAGCAAAATAGTAAAGATCATGGATTGTTAATTAACAGAAAGAAGACCAAAATAATGATAATTAACAGTTCCAAAAATAACTTACCTAATATAAAACATATTGATGGAATAGAAGTGGTTAATAAGTTTACATACCTTGGTTCGATTATCGAAAATACTGGAGGATGTAATTTGGAATTGCGACATCGTATACAAATAACAAAGTGCGATGGGACGTCTAGTAAAAATTTGGCGGGATCGAACAGTAACTAAAAAAGTTAAAATTAAACTGGTTAAATCATTAATATTTTCAATATTCTTATACGGTGCTGAAACATAGACAATGCACCGAGTTGAACGCAAACGCATTGAATCTTTCGAGTTGTGGTGTTGGAGACGAATGTTACGTGTTCCATGGACGGCCAAGAGAACCAATGAATCTGTATTAAAGGAGATCGGCACGCCTATACGTTTATTAACAGAAGTTTTTATCAGAACTGGACGGTTTTTTGGTCACATAGTCCGAGCAAATGTATTGGGAAAAATCTTCATCGAAGGGAAAGTAGAGGGAAAAAGAGATCTTGGTCGTGTACCTTTACGATAGTCAGATGGATTAACTGAATTCATGAAGAAAAGCTTCAGTGAATGTGTACATCTAGCATATAATAGAAACAAATGGCTCGAACTACTTCATAAAAGCAGCATTTCCG
The DNA here is from genome assembly GCA_032883995.1 of Coronaproctus castanopsis. Classification (NCBI taxonomy): domain Eukaryota; kingdom Metazoa; phylum Arthropoda; class Insecta; order Hemiptera; family Monophlebidae; genus Coronaproctus; species Coronaproctus castanopsis. Next base: position 76,569,326 of record CM065052.1, on the reverse strand, counting down.
TGTCACGATATCCCTCCTAGGGATGATACGATTCAAAAAAAAAAAAAATATATATATATAATTTCCATTTAAAACCCATAAAATATTTTAATTCAATGTTAGGGTTATTTTACGATCATTTAACTTCTTTACAAATTGTAAAACTAGACACAATAAGGTTATTATATATATGCAATATATATATATATATATATATATATATATATATATATATATATATATATATATATATATATAACTTCATTTCCAACAAAAACGTGTTAAAGAAAAGCAACATAGACAGGCTGATGATAGTACAAGATATGATGAAAAGAAAATTGAAATATATAGGTCATAAACTTCGAGAAGAGGGGCTGTTTATGTTGGTAGCACAAGGAAAAATACTTGGACAAAGATCAAGAGGAAAGAAAAGATTCGAATATATAACATCAAACACTGGATTCAACAAAGTCAGGGAAGTAGTAGCTGCAGCAAGATTCAGGAAAATATGAAAATACCAACATCCTTGATGCGCAACCTCCTTTGAAGGAGACGCGACATGATAATGATGATATATATATATATATATATATATATTGCATATATATGCACATATCTACTAATTTGGATGTATATAATCTAAACTGGTCTAAATTTTTAAAGTGGAGTAAATTAAAATATCATCATCATCATGAAAGTAGCATCTCACTTCGAAATGTTTATGCATCAGGAACACTATTTATCGAGATCTAGCTATTCTTTTTTTCCTCTAAGTAGATTTCCTGGAATTTGACCCTGAAGTCGGAAGCCCTTATCGAATTTTACGAACGACATTTTAACTAGCTTATGTATTTACTGCCTAGACAGATTTTTATCCCAAAAATAAAAGAAACAGGAAAGGGTATTTTTATTGGTGACCAAATATTGAAGAGCGGCGTTTGTGCTTTTAATTTTTGTGATTTCGTCTCCTGTTTATAAGGAGCGGCTTGTTTTAAAGATTATTTTGTAAACCTAGCCTAACCCCAGTGTCATATCTATCCGTCTGACTCCAAATTCGATTCTGGCTAGTGATTTTTTCAATGGCCCTTCCTAAAAAGACGCTTTCTCTTAGTATCGTCAGGATTACTATTTCTTGTATTTCACACCAGTATTTATTTCTATCGGCGAAACCTTCTGATTTTTTTCTCTTGGAACTAGCCAATCAGAAAATTCGGAATTTAATCTTGCCCTTAAAAGGTCTAGCGAACCCATTGTAATCTCTCATTTTAACAATTTTCAACGGCTTTAATTATACCTATTTTTATATATATTTTCTTTTTTATATATGGGCGTTGTATCCAACGCATTATAAAATTTTAATGCTATTGGCGCCCCCATGCTTTCAGAAACATTATATTGCTTTGATCCTGTCCTTCATTCGTTTTTTACAGAACGTTACGTTCACTCTGCCTACCTACATATATATATATATATATATATATATATATATATATATATATATATATATATATATATATATATCGCACATACATATATATATTACACATACATATATATATTACACATACATATATATATTACACATACATATATATATCGGAATACGTTATTCTAATAAATATATTTTTAATTTCATTATTTTAATTTTAAATTTACATACGCACTACTGCAGGTTGTACATATAACACTTTTGGGGTGTTACAATGTTTTTATGGAATTAATCGATCTGGTTCAATGAAACAAAATTAGTCGTAATTAAATTATATTATTAATATAATGTAATTTACATTGGAATATTGTTTTATTTTATTATGATGTTGTAGATACTTTGTGTAAACGATAAACTAATATATCATAATTTCAGTAAACTTAATTATATGTGGCTTTTATTATGCAGCTATTGTAGATTTACACAACATTGATTATTTATGATTTATCTTTCCGTAAAACAAAATTAATGCCATTAATTTTAAAATATTATGTTAATTTTGCTATTGTAAAATTATAAAGATAAAATTATGTAGACCGTTTTATAAGTTATTACCAATAATTTTAATATTTATATTACAGATTCTTCAAGCCGTTAAAAATTGTGTTATTGTGGATTTGCGTCTTAAACCAAACCAAGTTATTCAATGTTTTACATAAGATGCTAAAGAAATAATTTTTCTTTATATGATTTGATCATGTAACATCAGGATTTTGGAAGTTCTTTATTTCATAAAATTAGGTTCAAAAATTCTATATTTTCTCAATTATGAAAATTAAAATTTAATTTAAATGATAAGGATCTTGTAAATTATTAATTGGTATTGATATATTTATTTTTGAATCGATTTTATTAATATATTCAATAATCATTTTTTGACATCTTCAATATCGGTTGAAAAATACATGAGTGGAATTCAGTCATTGTGATTACTAAATGCCTGGATGGTAAGTTAGAAATATTATTCACTTCAATGATTGTATGTAATTTTCACTGCTTCAGCAATTTACAATATAGTAATATAGTTACTTATGTAGTATATGTATCTGTCAATATTTTTGAATGGGGGGTTTCACAAATATTTTAATTTTAGACTTGTATAGACATATATATATTCTAATAGTTGACTTTATAATTAAAAAGTCAAAGTTTGTAAAAAAAATAGTTTAATTGTAATATTGTGTTGATTTGAGATTAGCACATATATTTTTATTTTCATTTAGGTACATGTGATAAATTACTGGAAAATAATTATACGGGTGCAACAAGAAAAGTAATAACACAGTTATAACAAGGGTTGGAACAAAGGTTTTAAAATTTGGAGTGGAGCAATATGTTTTCATCATGCATATTATTGGATCCAAGATACAAACAACATGCCTTTGACAATTCTTTGGTTTTCTCAGCTATAAAAGAGCACCTGAAGAAATTAATTAAAACATCAATAGATAAAGATGTGCAACCTCAGAACGATGTAAACGTTTTACAATCCACAAATCAACACAATGCTGAGGGACCTTTTGATTCTGATCGGGACATAAAAGAAATGGACATGTATTCTGCCCAGAAATGTTATAAATAATTCCCCACTTAAATGGTGGAAACAACACCAACATGTGTATCCGAATATTTTCTGCTTGTGATGTAATGTAGTCGCTACATTCATTCCATCTGAAAGAATATTTTCTAAAACAAGATACATTATTGGCGAATGCGAACAAATTTGGAAGCAGAAAAGGTTGAAATGTTGGCATTTCTTCTAAATGCCAACATGAATAAGTGAGTGAGTAGTGAAGTTCTTATTTTATTAAGAACCAAGTATCCAAAAAACCACAATGATGCATGAAAAATTCTAGGATCATCACAATTTCTCATCAATCTCTAGTTTGGTATGCAACATGATTTGTGCTCCATGGATTCCTGGTTCAAGTACTTCTTACATTATAAAAATGTCCCATATAATTTTTGTCAATTTATGACTATGTCTATGGTTTCAATAATATCATTTGTGTATATTATTACTTTAGTTTTATTTGTGTTTATTTTAATTTTACATGATTCCCACCAGACTGTTGCTGGTTTACTTCATGAATCTTCATACTCGTGTTTTTTTTCTGTGAAAACTCATTATTTGCTCTCTATATAAGTAACGACAGCAAATAGCATCCATCTCTTACTTTTTGTTTTATTTTAACTCTGGTTTCCTTATCCATTATCAATTTGAATCTTGTATAATCGAAAAGTAGTCTTACATTTCTCCAATCCACATGCATGTTTCCAAGATTTATCATATTTTAGTTGGCATCAATGGATAAGTACAACGAGTATGTTTTTCTTAATACCTAGATTTCTGTGATTAAGCATAATAAAAATGTAGTTTCTCTTCTGCCTTTGTTGATCCTAAATCCGAATTTATTATCTGGTAAGATAAAATAGTACTTATGTTTAAAATTAATTTATATATTACAATATGATAAACATATGTATCAATATAATTAATAATTAGAATAAAGATACTACATTTTCAAAATATAACCGTGTTTATGAAAGTTCCTGTTTGTATGTGGAAATTATGAAGAGTAACTACACTACATTATTACTGTGTTTGTTTTATTCATACATGTTACATTGTCTTGCTATAGTGTGCATTTTAATATGTTTAAATTTTTTGATCCATAAAAATTATGCTGTTGGCTGAGAAAAGGTTAGTTATCACTTATATAAATCCATTTTATTATTGTTATGGTTACAATATGTTTGCTAAGCGTCTTTTATTATGCTGATGTAATTATTACTTAATAGTAGTATTTTACGACACATAATAAGAAATATTTGTGTCCTTGAAGAACTCTATAGTAAGAAACAATGTTTCCAGATATACACATAGCTCTATCTAAGCTGCATCATGAAGGAAGTAGTGAAACAGAATGGTCAAAATTAAAAGATTCACAACTGGCTATTCAAGAAAAGGTAATTGGATATGTAGGAAGGAATAAAAATAAGTAATGGATGACAGATGAGATCCTCTCATTAATGGAAGAGAGAAGAAAAGCAAAAAGTCATTAAAAACTTCCTTTCCAGCCGTTCTTTCAAGGTTCGAGTAGGGGTTAGTTACTCGCGAGACTTCATTATTGAAAATGGTGTACCGCAAGGTAGCGTTTTAAGTGTATATTGTTTTCTTATACTGATGAATAATATTACAGAGGCCATCCCCCCTCCAATTTCTGCCAGACTCTTTGCGGACGATTTAAACATCACTTTACAATCGGGTGACATACAATATGCTCAGATATTCTTACAAAAGTGCCTAGACAATTTACAAGAATGGAGCTTATCTACTTACAGCTGTCCCCGCAAAAAAACAAAATATATTATTTTTACCAGTAAACGATCTGACTCGATACACTTAAATCTAACAACTAACAAATCAAAGATACAGCTAACGAAGTTCCTTGGACTACATTTTGAGTCGAGACTTACCTGGAAAAGTCATATTCTGGCAATGAAGCATTCATGCCTTCCATTACTCAATATCCTTAAAATTATTAGTAATAAGTCATTTGGACCGAGAAGTTCAACGCTACTCCGTATCTACTATACCCTTATTCATTATAAGCTGGACTATGGTTCCATCATATATACCTCTGCAAACCCATGGCTGCTCAATAAACTAGATATAATACAAAACACCGCACTTTGAATTGCACTGAAAGCATTTCCAAAAACGCCTACAGCTAGCCTCCACTACTTAAGTGGTTCTCCACCCCCTCGCTACAGACGGAAGCAACTTGCATTAAAGTACGCAGTAACTGTTGCTAGCCATCAACTTCACTCAAATCAAGCTCATATCAGTGAACTGCTAAAACCAGTTGGACTTCAATTTTCATTAAAGATTCAGCGTAATATTCTAAAGAGAATACCAACAGTTCTTCCGCCATGGAGTAAATTCAAGCCAGAGATTTGCTGGGATCTTGCTACAGCCGATAATAAATGCAAACCAAACCATATAATACATGACACAACCTTACAATGGATGTTGCTCCGAGTACCTCAAGCCATTACATGCTACACAGATGCATCAAAAACTCCGTTACATGTAGGTGGTGCATATTCCATCAAAAACAAAATTCAGTCCTTCATGTCTGCACTAAAATACATAGAAGCCACAAACTCTGAAGTATCATTTAATTTTCGGTATTTTTTTTATTATGGTAGGCGAATTGGGTGATGTATTTTTATTTATTTTTATTTCTATTAGAAATTTCATTTGGTGGTTAGATGTTTATCTTACACATTTCCGTTTAATTAATCTTGGTTTCTCATTAATTGATAATTATGTTTCAACATTGTATATGTAGTTGTAATTTATTTCTCTCGGAAATTTTATTTGGCGGTTAGATGTTTAAGATGTCGATTATTAATTGTCTCATTGCGGTTTAGTGTTTTTCTTTGATTTTTCGGTTAAGTAAGCCCATATAAGTACGTTATTTTGTTGGATAATTTCAATTGTACTGATCATACGGGTTTTTGAACGTGTTCTTTGTATCTAAAAGCTTTACAAATATTTATCTTTGTTATAATTTGTATCTTTATATTTAGAGATATTAGTCGTAATTAAAAATGGAATTGTGGAGTATATTTCCATTCGACGAAGATTTATTTTTAAAATATACGATAAATCCGAATAGATTATTGGTAATAAAATGTAATAAGAAAAGTATTGGCGACGTTACAACAGACGAAGGTAAAGATGGAAATGACGGTGTAGAATTTTTCAAATTGTTACCGACGGAATTAATATTGGAGTTGGAAGAATATTTGAACGGTATGGATTTGATAGCGTTATCACGTACGAATAGACGTTTGCGTTCGATTCTGGCGCCGAAGATTCCTCAAAGGGTAACGGTATTATCGTCTAATACGTACGGTGCAAGTCTTAATTTTATGGTTAATTTAGTGTTTAGTAAAAAAACACATACATTATATTTCAAAAATTTTAATGAATTTTACGGTTTATACGATATACCGTCAAATATCGAAGAATTATGTAAGCAGTATAGAATAAGATATTTTGTATTTAGTACCAGATACGACGAGTGCGTTTTAAATTACGAACACTTTCTCATAAACGGTGTATTTTCCGAGATGAAGTGCATGCACTTACTGAGAAAAGTGAATAATATCCTTTTTAAATGTTCATACCTGTATTGTGGATGGAATTTGAAATTAGGGAACAATTACAACAAAACGTATATAGTGCAACATGAAGATCACGAGACGTTAGATGATGATGATATTATATGAAAAAGTATAAATAGGATCGCGTCTCGTAGTTGTAATTAGTACATGTTTAGATGCGATGTAGTATACACGTGTATCTCACGTTCAATTTTTCAAATTTGGAAGGAAAAAATGGGTTCCGATATCGCAAACACCGATGGATGTACTATAGAAACTGGGGTCGCGTGCATCGAAGATGTATAACTCGCGTATACAATAAACCGTTTGTAAAATTAAGTTCGTTAATTGTAAATAAATTATATACTATAAAAAAATGGTATTATTATTATAGTAAAAACGGCGGTAGATTTATCATAGTGTGTGTTTTGGACGATGTAAGAATATATATGCCGCCTCGAATAACGAAACTAGTATATAAGGACAAGAGTAAATGGTTCCGAGACAAGGATTATTTTATATATATCATCGGTGACCTAGTTTGTATCGACGGTGGTTACGAATACCCCGAATTTATATTTTGTAGTAAAGAAGATAACTAATAAAAAAAAGTATAAATATAGGTATAATTTTTAAAAAAGTATTTAATTTTGTTCTCGTTAAAATTATAAAATATAGAATTTGTTACGTATTTGTAGTGTAAAAAATGAGTAATCCGATAGAGAGTTTCGACTATTTCGATTATAGACCGTCTATAACGGAAAACATTAACGAGTTGGGCACAGAGTTCTCTATAAACATATACAACGAAGAGATTGTCACTCAGCCGTGTAAAAGTTTGATCGTCATAACGGGGAAAATAACGATAAAAGATGACAAAGATACGGAAAGTACGGGCGTAGACAAAAAAGTTAACGTAATTAATAACGGAATCTTACACTTGTTCGATCGTCTAGATTATTATTTAGGCGATAACAAAGTCGATAGTGTACGGAAACCGGATATTTCTACCACGATGAAAGGACTCGTATCGTTTGAAAACGATTTAAAGTATAGCAATACCGGGTGGCGTATTACAAATTCCGCGACGAATATTCTAAACGACAAGGGATATTTTTCGGTATGTATACCGGAGAGTACGATAATGGGTTTCTTCGAAGATTACAAGAATTTTTTATATCGTATTCCGCAGAAATTGACGTTTTATAGAACGACGATAAACGTAGATATAATCGAGAAGATTTCAATGACTGATAAGGACAAGTATTCCATTACGTTAAAAGAGATAGTATGGAGAATGCCTCAAATAAAGTTATCGATCGAGCGAGAAACGTTAGTTAGAAAAGAAATTTTAAATAATACAGACTACGAGCTAGTATACAGAACTTGGCTATATCAAGGTACGGCGATGTCAACCGGGAATGAATTTACTTGAGATATACCGGTATCGTATTCGAAAACCAAGTACATACTGTTGGGTTTCCAGAAAGAAAAAAACATTTCGACTTACGATTTATTAAATTTAGAAAACGTTCAAATTTTATTGAATAATAACGTTTACTACCCGAGAGAAAGATTGAATTTGAAATATAACGAAAACAAGTGCGCTAATCTGTATCAAATGTTTTAAAATTTTAAACATTCGTATTACGACGAGCACGAGATGATTCTTATAGTCGATTATAGTACGTACGTATCCAAGTATCCCGTTATAGCTATAGACTGTTCGTATCAACCGAACGTTATAAAAGAATCGCTGATCAATATTAAGGTAGTTTTTAATTGGCGAGATAACGTACCGTCGAACGTAACGATTCATTGCGTGTTAATAATGGACGATAAAGCCGTATATAATCCCCGTTGAATAATAGAGTAATTCATTAGGATCGAAAATTGTAAAAATAGTATATAAGGAAGTGTACTCGACGGATAAACTTTAGTCTCACGTAGACAGTCGTACGGTGCGCACGTGTGTTTACGCTACAATGGCAAACGATCGATTTAGAAATAGTCCTTCTAAGGACTGCTCGTACATTGTCGATTTTCAAGGTTTTAAAAGTATCAAAAATACGTTTATAATGAAGGAATTGGCGATTGTATCTGTTAGAGAGGATCGAATAACTGTATGGTGAAATCACCTTGTATACGAACACGAGATATAGAAAGACAGATACATTACCGGACTACGAAACATCACAAAATCAATTGGGAGGACGGACACGTGGAATTTCACGAAGCGGTTAAACTAAACTGTCGCGGACGCGCACGTAGTATATGTTAAAGGAACGTAACGAGTAAACTATATAAGACAGTTGTTGGGAAATGTCATTTTCGACTTGGAACCGTTAGGTTGTCCTAAAGCTAATAATTGGGTAGTTTATTCGAGAAACCGATACAAGATAAACATCACCGATATTTACCGGAACAAGCCAGGACCAACGTACATTGCTCTTTAAAACTCGCTATTACGTATAAGGATTGGGTAAATCATTTCATTTAAGATGAGTTTTCAAATATCGTTAAATCAGGCGACTTCTAACATACACCGCGAATATCAACGAGGAATAAAATTGGATCGTCCGTACGAAGTCGCTTTTAAAAGTTTTGTAACGTTTTTTTTTTTTTTTTTTTTTTTATACACACCCATACACCCATGTTATAAGCAAACACACAAGCATCCCCTCACACATTCAACCTCAGTCACACGTCGAATACAGATTTTTTTATATATTACATATCCCGTCAAGCTTGCGCTTGTCGACAGGTATTAGCATGAAATATTCTAATTTTTATTGTAACTTAAATACTTATTATAATTACAGTTTCCATATAAAGTAGCTTACATATATACATGCATAAGCATATATAGTACTCTGTTATTATTCATTTTCGACTCATTTTCACTCACACATAACATCTCATATCCACTCTCACTAGCACTATTTTTCCTGTTTTCTGTAGTAGTACCCTATGGTATTTGCCGTATTGTATACTGCTCGATATATCCTCATCGATTCATCTCTTAATACCTTGGTTTTAATACACTATCAATGTTCTTCTCATTTTGTAGCCATTTTTTTAATTCGTGTTTTACCTTATTCTCCATCTTTTCATTTATGATATGTTCAGGTAGCACGTTAAGCATTTTCATCAAAATATATTTGTCTGTTTGGTCTCCATTTTTAGTTTTAGGTATTTGTGTCTGGTATTTTACTATATTCCTTAAGTCATACTTAACTTGTTTCCTTTGCTCAATATCTACTGGTTTTCGTTTTTTAAAGTAATCTATCATCCTAACCATTAGGCACAATCCCTTTATATCTAGAACATTTTCTTCCACAAGTAGTTCGTGTAGTTTACCACAGTGTTTTCTCGCAACTAGTTGCAAACATTTCTTCTGCAATCTTTCGATGTTCATTGTGTATGACTTTTTTGCTAAGCCCCATGCCTGTACTCCATATCTTAATCTTGAATCTATCAATGCGTAATAAATCATTTTTAAAGTTTGTTTATTAACATAATTATTTAGCATGTACATCGACGGTAATGTCGATCGTATTTTTTTCTCTACAAACGCTACATGCTTATTCCATCGCAGATTTTCATCTACTATTACCCCTAGATACTTATATTCCCTTACCATTTCAATTATCTTACAATTTATATTACAACACACATTATCCTCTTTCATATAATGAGCACACTCGTTCGAGTGCATCCATAGCATAAGTTTATATCTTTCAGCGTCCATCATTGATTTAAGAAACATGCACTTGGTTTTCAGTGTATTAATTATAAGATCATTATCATGTGCCCACATACTGATTTTTATTAAGTCATCCTGCATATTTACTTCCGCTTTTCTTATATCCCTATTCGATGTCAGTACCGCAATATCGTCTGCAAACGCATATATTTTGCTATATCGTAGTTGTTCTTGTAATCCATTTGCATATATGATAAACAATATTGGAGCAAGGTTGCTTCCCTGCGGTACTCCATTTTTCATATTGATTTTTGACCCTTGTACCCCCGATATACTCACAATACTTTTTCTATCATTCATATAGTTCTTAAACCATTTCAGCACTTTACCTTTTATACCTATATTATCTAATTTCATCATTAGTTTTTCCTGATCTACTGTGTCGAATGCTTTTGTCAAGTCAATATACGTTACAATCACTTTATTTCCCATTTCTAGGTTTAATCTTATTTCATCCGAAAAATCTCCTAACGCTTGCGATGTAGATTTACCTTTTTGGAATCCATACTGATTTCTATCAATGATTTTGTTATCAGTTAAGTATCTCACCAAATTTGTTGCTATATATTTTTCCATAATTTTCGTTATGACATTGTTTACCGCAATAGGCCTATAGTTTGCATAGTCGTTATGTTTACCTTTCTTATATATTGGTCTAATTATTGATGTTTTTAATCCTTGAGGTATTTCTCCATCATCCAGTGTTTGATTAATTATTTGCGTTATTTCATTTGATATTTCAGTTTTCACGTATTTCAAATCCTTAATCCTTATATTGTCATTGCCACATGATTTTTCTGATATTAGTTTGTCGATTATGTTTTTTACTTGTTCTTTCCTCACTTTTGGGATATACATATTCACTTGTGCATGGCCTTCTGCTGCCCTAATTTTAACAATATCACATTTATGTTTAATTTTTTCTACATTCTGTTCAAATTCTTTGCCAAATTGTTCTATTATCTTGTGAACACTATTGTTTTTGAAGAAGTATTTCTCAATCGTTTCGTCCACCCCAAGAGGTTTTTCCTTGCCTAATATTTCCTTGATATTTATCCACGTTTTTCTGATATCTCCTCCAGATTGTCTAATTTTTCCTCTCACAAATTCGTTCTTTTGCATTTTTATCTTTCTATTAACTTTATTTCTTAACTCTTTATACTGTTTCCACAAGGATGTATTGTTTTTATTATTTCTACATTTTTTAAAAAGCTCATCACGTTTATTTATCATTTCAATAATTTCTTTTGTTACCCAATCATTTATCGGAAAATTTTTCCTATCTCTTTTATGTATTATTTTTTTTCTACATGCCAAATATATCCTATCAAATTTTCTTTTTATTTCTTCATATATTGCTTCTGCATTTTTGGTATCCAAGGTGCTGTGCCAATTTACGCCGTTCAATCTGTTTCTGAGTTGTGCTTCATTGTAGTAGCATCTATATGTTTTACGTTTTGACTGAAGTTTTTGTTTGAAACTTATTTCACATCCTATCATATTATGGTCAGCTATCTTAAAGTTAAAATTCTTATGCTTTATTTTAATTAGTTTACTATGCTGTTTTGTATACACATGATCGATCTGTGTCTGCGTGTACTTATCTCCCTTCCACTCTTGCCTTGTATAACCTTCGATCCCACACGTATATCCCATTTCTGACATTGTCACCCTATAGTTTTTTACTCTTGGATCTTGTTTAGCCGTATCTATATTTATGTCTCCAATGTACACAACTGTTTTATTTTGCAACAACTCCTTATCTATATCGACCATTTCATTTATGTATTTCACAGTGTTATACTTTGGTTGTCTATAAATAGCCCATATATATATCTTAATTTCATTTATATTTAGTTTTATAATTATACTTTCCGCATTTCTCATATTATATTTTATTACATCCGTTTTTATATTAATATTTTGTCGCACATAAATTACTAGGCCGTGTTTTGTTCCTCGGTCCTCTAGATTGTGAAGCATGTTAAAACCTTTAATGCAATATAACGATATTTCATATTTATTCACATTTATTTCTCCTAATATTAATATATCGATCGGCCTAATCTTACATTGTATCATAATTTCATTCCAATTTTTTCTCATCGATCTAACATTTACATATACTATTCTTAGTTTAAATTCCTCATCCATTTTGTTATATTATTTGCTCTTTGTTTTTTTCTCTCGTTTCATTCATTCTTATACGCATCACAATATACTACCCATTTAATCATCATTCAAAATTAATTATTTATATATAATAACTTATTAATAATTATTTATTTATGTATTTTACGATATCCTCTTCGGTCTGTATTCGATTCGGTCGGCACTCTTCTACTTTTCTTACAAATAGTTTGCCGCGTTTAAACCAGACAAATTGGTAGCCCATTTCTCTAGCTCGACTTTTTGTTTTCCAAAGCAGATCCTTATAATACGGCGACATTGCTTCATTAATATATATTTTGGTTTCACCATCAACTTTATTGTGAAGCGATTTTTTCTTTGTTATAATTTCATCCGCTTTTTTCCTGCTTAACTTCGCAATGATCGGCCTGATTTTACGTTCTTTATTTCTGTTTCCCGTACGGTGTACCGCCTGTATTTCATGTTCGTCTATTTGCACTCCAATTCTATTCGCCATATTTATTATTATATTTTCTAGGTTCTCATTTTCCTTCTCCTCTATACCGCATACTTCAATGGTATCCCTTCTTGTGTATTGTTCAAGCTCGTTAATTTTTACATTTAATTCCGATATTTTCTCGTCTTTTTCTTTATTTTTCTTTATTATTTCATCCATTTTACTTTTTAATTCTTCGTTTTCCATTTTCAATCCATCGTATATATTTTTTATATCCGCTTGCATTTCTGCTATTTTATCTAATATTTCTTTCATCATACCAGTGTTGTCGTTATTTTGAATTGGAGTTTCTTTGCTTTTTTTATCTTTCCTACAGTACTGGCAACGCCACGCTTCTTTGTCCGCTTTCGATCTTGTATTATAAGTTTGTTGCGATATGGTCGTACAATCAAAATGATATTTTTGTTTACAACCACCTTTACACGTAATATACTGCCCACTTGTTGGTAGTTGTTCGTTACATTCATTACATTCCTTATCCATTTCCGTTGTCGACGAGGATAGAGTTTAATAATAATAAATAATCAACATTTATCACTTACCAGTAGGGGTCTTCTCTATCGATCACGCAACACACGTTTATAACAATGATAACAATAATACAACACGAAAAATACACGACCGTCTCAAGGTATACTACTAATAATAATATTCCAAATATTTCGCCCCATTGCGAAAATAACGAGTTGGTAGCGATCGAACCGAAAAGTAACGAACAACACCTCGTTACTATACCTACGGGTACGTACGAATTGAACGATGTATTAGAACTTATTCAAAATCACGTACAACTCCAAGGATCCGACACATACATTTCGTTAAACCAGAATACGTTAAAAATTAAATGGTATTCAGAGTGGATCACAGACTTTACGACCCCGAATTCGATAGGTCGATTGTTCGGATTTAGTAAATGTAAACTGGAACAGAGTAAAACGCATTATTCCGACGAGCGTATAGATATTTTTACTATAAATAACATAAAAATTAGATGTAATTTAATCAAATGTAATATAGCCGACGAAACGTTAAACGATAACACCTTGTACGAATTTCCGTTAAATGCTCAAGTAGGCGAAAAGATTATCGAAAGACCGAATTCTTTATCGTTTTACCGTGTAAATATGGACGAAATAAATTCTCTAACCGTTACGATAGTCGATCAAAACGAAAAGTTGGTAGATTTTAGAGGCGAGAACATAAGTATAATATTAATATTCAAGCCCGTATAACTATGGTTTCTAAAAGGGAATTTATAAAACTCGAAAATAGAGTATCGATAATCGAGAAACATTTAAAAATCGAAAAACAAGTTATTCCGAAATTTATAAATAAAGAGTACCTGGTACATATCGAGAAGGAACCGTATTCGAGGAACATTAAGCAAAAGACTTTGAATACCACGCAAATCTATCAACCTTACAAACATATAGGAGGTGTTGTATACGTTAGAATTTATCTACACAATTCTAAAAATTCCAACGAAAATCTATACACGTATTACGAAGAGTTTCACGAGTATTTGTTTATAAGGAATTTCTATACAGTAATAATTCTAAGTCAAAGTTCCGTACAGTTACGACCACCTCCGACGTTAAATAACATCGATACCGACAATATACACGTATACGTCGATGAGACGAAAAATTTGTCTTTATATTTCGGATATCGTAACCGAGACGGACCTCCACCAGCGGGTAATATGTTGGAAGAATCACGTACCAACACCATTTTCTTTATAATGAACGATAAAAAATATAAACAAGTAAACAAATATATAACGAACAATAAAAATACTTTAGATATTATCGCGGGCGAAACCGTCACAAACGGTAATATAGATACACTAAAGAGTTGACAAACGCTACTATAGAATACGAACCTAAACCTGTATAAATAGACCGAGTAAGGTGTTAAAAATGTTTGTAAAAAAAATGGACGATTACGTAAACCTCGGAAAAAAGTTAAAAGAGAAATACGAACAACTCCGTACGGGAGAAATTAGGAAACGAGTAAAACTCGAGGAGGAGTACAAGGACATTGTGAAACCTCTGAGAGCGATACATACTAAACTAGTCGATACGTTACCCCGACCGTACTACCTCGAGATAAATCTTTCCTCGAAATTTCAAAACTCGACTCGTCAATGTCGTTGGCTATCGAACCCTCTACCGAAATATCTCGAGAATTTGTACAAACCTTGGGTCCGGTAGCTTCATAGTACATGAAAAATTATTTATCGAAAAATGTAAAGACAGATTCTTCTTTCGGTATACGTATCGAGGATGATGTCATGTACATGGGAAATTCACCGATAATTATAGAGAACGATAATATAAGGTTGGTAAATACAGACTATTGGTACGAAGGATCGAGAGGATTATGGGAATTATTAACGTTGGAAAAACCTAAAAATTACGACGAAAAAGTCTTAACGTACGAGGAACTCTTGTTGAAAACTTGCGCGTATAAACAAAAAAAAACGACCCGAATAATCCGCGTTTGAAAAGTAGCGTAGGAAATAAATATAACGCCATAATTAAACCGATTTTAATAAAAAATAATATTATAAAAAACGTCGAAAAATCAGGCTCGGGATTACAAAAAATGTATATATAAACCCGTAGAATACGTATACTGGAACAATATCGACGAATTGTTAGATAGATTGTGTATACTGTACGGTGAAGTAAAAGCAGGCAATAATAATCCTTTAATAATTAACGAAATTATAAACATTTTACAAGAATTTAAAAAAGAGAATGGATTACAAACAAAAAAGACGAGAAAAAATCGCTCGACTACTACCCGTAAAAAAAGGTAGAGGTTTGATTAACGATATAATCGACAAATTACCTTGCTCATTTACCGGGCGGTTATCAATACGCCGGTCCCGGTACTAATCTAGAATTGAAATTGAAAAACCGAGTTCCGCCTAAAAATAAGTTGGACGAGACAGCCATGTACCACGATATAGCGTATTCCAAGTCTAAAAATTTGGACGATAGACATAAAGCCGACTCGCAGTTGGAAAACGAAGCGTGGAAACGAGTACTCGCTAAAGATTCCAATTTAGCCGAAAAAGCAAACGCGTGGCTCGTAGCAAACGTTATGAAGGCGAAACGAGCTATAGGTGCGGGCTACATCAAACACCCGGTTAACATAAGCACGGAACAAGGAAAACTTATCGCGAATGCTAACTAAACCGGTGACGTTAAAAATAAATAAAACGAGAAATAAAGATTCTTTACCGTTAACCGAATATCAAATTAAAAGGATTAAAAAAGATTTACCTATAAAATTATCGGTTAAACAACTTGAACATGTAAAAGTAGGCGGTTTCTTACCGGCTTTGCTGGCGCCGGCACCGGCCGTAGCTGCTGTAGAATCGCTAATAACAAACGCTATAAGTACGCATAACAACAAGAAAGCCATTATATCGTCGCTTCCTATTGTAAACGAAATAAATAAAACTTCGTTCTCTATACGTTCGCGAGAGTGTGTGTATTATTATAATAATAATTATTATTATTAAAAAAAAAAAGAAAATGAGGAATTAAAACAGCGAGTGGATGATTGCGAGCAGACACTCGCCGAAATAACATCGTCATCAGCAATGTACCATACAGACGGGATGAAAATGTGTCCGAAATTGTTAAAAATATTGGAGTTGCGGTAGGTTGTTCGATTTCAGAGAATGATATTGACATTTGTCATAGACTCCCACGTTACCAGAGTCAAAAACATTCTTCAATAGTGGTGAAATTTTGTCGTCGTTCGACAAAAAATGAACTGTTAGCGAAGAGGAAAGGTCATCGATTGTTACCGAGTACGATCAGATTGAATCTGGATGCAAGTGGAACAGCGGATAGCGGTTCAATTTATATTAATGAGCACCTAACTCCACTGAATTCCAGAATCTACAAACAGGCTAGGGAACTTCGGGAAGTGGGTTTTAAATTCGTATGGATTAAAGAATGTAAAGTACTCGTTCGTAAATCGGAAGGAAGTCCAGTTATACGGATAACCAGTGTAGAACATGCGGTCGCATTGAAGGATTCAGCTTCAAAGAGTTAGACGCTAATCTGGTCTTGAAACTGTTCTGAGTTTATTTTTCCGTATAGGTGTAAGTTTGTTGTTTTTCTTTTTGTTTTTTTATTTTTTCTTCCTTAATAGTTATAAATTTTTAACTGTTACGCATGGCAATATGTAGTAATGATAATTTGAATATACTTTTGGCCGTTTATGTACTAAAATGAACTTAAAAACATTAAGAGTACTAACCTTAAACGTGAGAAGCTTGCGTAGGC
Source organism: Coronaproctus castanopsis (assembly GCA_032883995.1). Lineage (NCBI taxonomy): Eukaryota > Metazoa > Arthropoda > Insecta > Hemiptera > Monophlebidae > Coronaproctus > Coronaproctus castanopsis. The sequence goes on along the minus strand of CM065052.1, from coordinate 76,551,957 downwards.
ATTACGACGACTTTTTAATATTTCTACAGCAACGATCTATCACATATGATGTTATAATTTTAACGGAGATATGGGTTTATGATTTTGAAGTTAGTCGATACTGTCTTCCAGGCTTCACTATTCAAGCGCAATGTAAGAATGATGAACGATCGGGTGGTGTTCTAATTTATGTAAAAGCTGACATTCCATATTCTAGTAAAGAATTTTCAATGATTTCAGGAAATGCTGTTCAAGTACAAATAAAACTGCAAAATAACAAGTACATTACTTTTTGGGGGATTTACCGGTTTTGTTAAAATACTTATATAGACTTTCTGATGGACCTGAAGGAATTGATAAAGTACTCAGACGATGATCTATTAGTTCTTACAGGAGATATAAATATTGATATTTTGGATCAGCGCGAAGGAAGTAAATATCTTGACTTTATGTACTCGTTTGGTTTTTCATCTATTGTAAATCAGGCTACTTATTATCGAGATTTTGAGGGTTATAAATCTTGTTTAGATCATTTGTTTGTCCGTGGGTTACACAGCAGTGCGATAAAACTAGACATTAACTGTGAAGTTATTGAAGTTGATTTTACAGATCACAACGCATTATCTACGCAGTTTTCATTTGACAATATATGTCGTGCTCCATTTAATGAATTAAATTATTACTTTGATAAACAACTTTTTAAAAATTTATTAAATTCATGTTATATTTCTTACCTTTATACTAGTACAGCTAATATAAACGAGAAATTTGAATGGTTCATTTCAAAATTAACTGGAATTTTAAATCAGTGTAGGGTTCCAAAAACACACCGGAAACTTTACCGTAAACGATCAGATTGGGTAACAAACGAAGTAATTCGACTTACTCGGGCAAAGTACGAAATTTATAAACTACACAAAAAACGTCCTTGGAGCATAGATTTACTCAATAGATATAAAATTGCTTCTAAAGCCGTTCAAAAAGCAGCCAGGAAAGCGAAATCTGAGTATTACACAAACTTATTAAAAAAATGTGAAACAAAGCAAAAACAATATTGGGCCATAGTCAATAAGGTAGTTGGGAAACGGAACGAGAAAATTAAAGAAGTAACATTAAACGGATCTAAGGTACCAGTGGATGGGAATGAGGAGCGTGTAGCCAATGCCTTTAACGATTATTTTCAAGATAGTGTATCCCGTTTGTTGTGTACCCACGAAAACTTTACACAATATAATATTGGTAGTGGTTATAATCCAAATAAGGTACCAGTGGATGGGAATGAGGAGCGTGTAGCCAATGCATTTAACGATTATTTTCCAGATAGTGTATCCCGTTTGTTATGTACCCAAGAAAATTTTACACAATATAATATTGGTAGTACCCAAGAAAATTTTACACAATATAATATTGGTAGTGGTTATAATCCAAAATCATTTGCATTTCTGGATTTTTCTGTTGATGATGTTAGAGATGCGATTATGTCATTGCGTAATAAATCCTTGACAAAATGTCGATTCTACTTATAAAAGAAAATATTAGCTTTTTTTTACAACCGTTAACTTATTTATTTAACGAATCGATAAAGGTTGGCATCTTCCCTCAAATATTAAAGTTAACTATTATAACACCGATATACAAATCTGGCGATAAAACAGATATTTCAAATTATAGACCGGTATGTATACTTTCGACTTTCTCTAAGATATTTGAAAAGTGTGTAAAGAAGATCATGCTGAAGTTTCTTCTTGATTGTAAATTTTTCAGTGTTAATCAGTACGGGTTTTTACCTGGTAAAGGAACCGATGATATTCTTTTTAATCATATATCGTGTATTACGCAACATTTAGAAGACGGTCGCTCTGTAGCTGCGGTATATTTTGATCTGCGTAAAGCGTTTGATACTTTAGATCATTGTATTTTGTTTAAAAAACTGTATGCTTGCGGATTTAGGGATGTTATTCTGCGCTGATTCCAGTCTTATCTCAAAGGTAGACAGAATGTGACTAAAATAGGGGATGTATTTAGTCAAGCGATAGTCACAAGTTCGGGTGTACCGCAGGGTAGTATATTAGGACCATATTTATTTTTGATATACGTTAATGATCTTTGTGACTTGAATATTTCGGGCAGAATTTTTAGTTATGCCGATGACACAGCAATAGTCATAGATTCCCGTTTTCCTGATATTTTACAAAATTTAACGCAAGTAAGCGTTGATCGAGTATCAAAATGGTTGACTAATAACCGATTAATTGTAAATCCCGAGAAAACCAAATATCTAATATATACTTATCAAGCGCCTAACTTATTTGAAAACATGAAAATATGTCTAGGTAATAGTTATGTGATACAGAGAGCGTACGAATTTAAATATTTAGGGATTGTGTTTGATTGTAAATTGACATGGGATAAGCAGTTGATTTATAATGCTAGCAAGATACGGAAGTTGAATTATTTATTTTATTATTTAAAAACATATTTCTCTCTAAACCATTTACATCGTTTGTATATAGCTTTATACCAACCTGTTCTTACCTATGGTATTATTCATTGGGGAGGAGCAGCAGAGTACAGCCTAAATCGATTGTGTTCATTGCAGAGAAAAGTTCTTAGGAGTATTTCTAGTAATATTTTGAGTACATCCACTTTAAATGTGCGGCAATTATATGAATTGAATTTGCTCAATTTTGTGATAAAACGTAAAGATTACTTCAATGTAGCAAGTGGAAGAGGTAAAACAAGAACTGCTGGCACAGATAAGGCAAAAGTACCGCGCTTTAATAAGTCCCATTGCCGCATGCAGGCCATTTACGCCGGGGCTGAGGCCTACAATTTAATTCTGTAGTCTGTAAAAGTAGACTTGGTTAACTATAAACGACGACGACGTAAAACACTGGGTTCTTACGTTTTGAATAAGAGTCATAAAAAAATATTTCTTTAACTCTTATTTATAATTTCGAAAGTGGTTGTATTAAATGGTTGTGCGTGGGTAGGTGATTTTTTTTGTTTTTTTTATTGTTTTATTGTTTTAGAATTGTAATTTTAATTTCGAAAGTGGTTGTATTAAATGGTTGTGCGTGGGTAGGTGATTTTTTTTTGTTTTTTTATTGTTTTATTGTTTTAGAATTGTAATTTTGTTTTTTCTTGTTTTATAATGTAGCTCTAAATTTTTATTTTTTTCTCAATTGTTACTTCTAATTTTAATTTTACTTTGTATTTATACTCACTTTGCGTGAATCGTTACTTTGTATATTATAGTAATATCTTAGTTGTTAAGTTAATTTACGGCAGTTGCGTACATGTGATTACATTTTAAAATGTCCGGTACTCGCGTATTTATGCGCATAACCGGGATTTCTTGTACTTATTTATCTATTATCTTTAGCTCTGTTTATTGTTATTACAATTTTAACGTTGTAATTTTATTTGCAATATTGTTGTTATATGTTTTATTATATTTAACTAGGTAATGTTGCAAATATTGTAAACACTTACTGAAATAAAATTTGATTTGATTTGATTTGATTTAATTATTATTCCGTAACTATTATCGTCGCGTATAAATAATCGAACGGCCGTCCGGCCTCTGATTAACACGTGATGGATATATCACCCCGCCGTTCGTCCCATCTTTCTCGAACAACCGCTACAACTTCAACAGCACGATACTCAACTAAACAGCAATCATTAAATCCATTATCAGCTCCGATAACACAAATAACAGGTAACAATACCGACGAACCGAAGGTATGTAAAGCAGACACGATGGTAAGCAAAACTGTTCCATTACACACAGTAACAACCAACACCAACACACTTTCAAACACAAACACTATAAATGAAAATAATACAAACGTTTCTTACGCAAATAAAACAGCTACGAAAACTCCCGAATATATTTTAAATAAAAATTCCGCAATCGTATTTAATTCCATAGACGGCGTAAAGCAGTTAACGTATGTTGAAAAAATTAGCGAGTTAACTTCCTCTTCCAATATCAGAGCAGCCTACGGATTATCAAATAATCGTTTTTGCATATTTTTAACAAACGAAGGACAACTTGAAGATTTACTCAAAAAACGTTATTACTTAATAATAAATGACAAAAAAGTAGAAATTAGGAAATTGATAAATCCGTCCAAACGAATCCTAATATCGAATATTTGCCTAAGTATTCCAAATTCAGTAATCGAGGAACAACTACAATCTTTGAACATTCAATTAACATCGGGAATCAGCTACTTAAGAGCAGGTTTCCATCAAAACCAATTCTCACACATTCTCAGTAACCGTAGACAGTTTTACATAAATCAAAACGACATAAATAAAGTTTCGTCTTCTCTCCAGCGAACCAACTTTCTGTTACGCATGTAAAGAAAAAGGCCACACGACCACCCAATGCCCATCAAACAAAGAATCTCACACACTGGAAACAGAATGCAACATTGAAGACAACAAAAACATAACTACAGAAATGCAGTTGATTACGACACCAAAAACATCAAACGGAGAAAATATAATTCTAAAACGTCAAATATCGGAAAAATCCTCAGAGTCAGGCGAACAAGAAAACAAAAATGACTTTCCCACAATTACAGAAAAAAACACCGTTGAAAAAAACAAACGTGAAATAAATAATAAACCCCCCATAGTGGACAATACAACCATAAAACTGAATCAAGAAAAAACCAAAAATATAATCTCAACTCAACAGTCAATCAAATTAATAGATAACGAATTAGAGCCCATACAAAACAAAAAGGAAACACAAAATACAGGCAAGCGAGAAAACAAAAACCAAAATTTGTCAGAACAAGATGAAAAGCTAGATGACTATTATTACGAACAATTAGATGCAAATAGAGAAAAAATACAAAATCTTCTTAACCTAACAAATCAATCGTTCAATCAAACAATAAACTTTTTTAAAGACATGTGTAAACCGTCTAATATAACCAATTTGCTTGATCAATATGGAATCGAACCAAAGAAATTAAGGTCCATAATCACAGACTTACACGAAGAAAACCAAAATGAACAACTAGGCTTAAAATATAATAACATATTGACCATCCTAAATGAATCCTTTGAAAAATCTAACGCACAAAGCACAAAACAGCTCCTTGAACCGTGTAAGGAACTCTTTCATGAAAATAGGCAAAATTACCCAATATCATTCAGTAACCTACATGTCATGCTTGATATGTTAAAGGGCTCTCATCAACAACTGGAAATAATGGAACAGTTCTCCCCCGACCTTAAAAATATCGGAAAAATGTTAACGGAAATCAAACCTCTTCTATCTAATAATCCTTTGAAAACCAGAATAAACACGCTGATTAAAAAAATAAACCAAAAAAACGAAGCTATTAACGATTAGTCACTGTAAAACAAACAAAAAATTAACGATGAATAAAATATTATCCTGGAACTTAAACAGTCTTAAAAACAAACTCCCAGAACTCGAAATATTAATCACACAAAATAATACAATATCAATTTGTCTGCAGGAAACAAAATTAAAACCCACGGACTCAGTAAACCTAAAACAATATAAAATATACAGAACAGATTACACAGGAGGGTCTGTAGTTTGCCGAGGGGTTCTTTTAGCAATATCAAATCAGTTCTTCTCCAAACAAGTAAAACTAAATACCAATATTGAAAATATTACAGCTTCAGTCCACATCTCCGGTCTTACGATAACTCTATGTTCCATATACATGCACAAAAACGATGAAATAACCCTGCATAATTTACTCAAATTTTTCCTTCAACTACCAAAACCTTTTATAGTGACTGGCGATTTTAATGCGCATAATAGTGTGTGGGGATCAAAATATACCGACTCCAGGGGCAAATTAATCGAAGACGTCATAAACCGAACAAATATATGCTTATTAAATACAGGCAGCCCGACCCACTTCAACAATAATGGCAGTGAATCAGCAATTGATCTAAGTATCTGTAGTCCAAGCATTCTCCACTATATGCACTGGAGAACAGACCTAAGTCTGTTTGCCAGTGATCATTTTCCACAACATATAGTGCTCAACTTGCCTTTCAATTCGGGCAGTGAAAGCTGTATATCTGAAAACTGGAATATATCAAAAGCTGACTGGATTTTATACACCGATATAGTTAACATTGAACAAAACAAAATCTCTCACAACGTTGATGAGTCATGTAAATACATTTTACAACAAATAAGGGAAGCTGCCGCCAGATCTATTCCAAAATTCAAAATCCACGCTAAAGGAAAACAGTACGCTGCATGGTGGTCTGAAGACTGCCGATCATTAATTAAAGAAAAGAATAAAACCCTATCAAAATTCAGACGTCAACCAACAATCGAAAACTTGATCAAATTTAAAAAAGCCAAATCACTAGCCCGGATAAGAATACGTGAATCAAAAAGCAATCACTGGCAAGACTTTGTTAAAACAATAAATGCGTCTACTCCTTCTAAAAAATTATGGAATCAAATCCGACAAATCGCGAATAAACGCACAGTCGAACCAATAACAGCAATAAAAGCAGGTCCCCGTATTACATATGACAAAGTTGAAATAACAAACGTTCTAGCCGACCACTTCTATCAAGTATCATCTAATCAAAACTATTCTGATGATTTCAGGAAGTACAAAGAAATAGAAGAAAGTACTAATGTCCCCGATTTCACATCATTAACTAACTTCAGCTATAACATTACCATAACTAAAGACGAATTTAATATCGCCCTAAATGCAATGCGGCCCTCAGCCGCCGGTTGAGACGGAATCCACATTTCCATGATAAAACAACTTAATTCATCCTCTAAAAAAGCCGTTTTGCACTTTTTTAATATAATATGGTAAACTCAGTCGTTTCCGGAGGCATGGAGAGAAGCTCATCATATTCCAATACTAAAACAAAACAAGAATGTATTAGACCCGGCTAACTACAGACCGATCTCTCTCACAAATACCCTGTGCAAGTTACTCGAAAGAATTGTTAATAGTAGATTGCTGTGGCAGTTAGAAAGCTCAGAACTCTTGGATCCCTTACAGTTCGGCTTCAGGAAACAAAGAAGCGCCCAGGATCTATTAGCTAAACTTACAACAGACATTCAAAATAATTTAATAGAAAATAAAACAACAAGAAAAGGCTTTCGATAAACTCTGGAAACAAAGAATTCTTCTCACTCTATATCAGTGGGGATTTAGAGGAAATTTACCGATTTTCATTTGCAACTTTTTACACCGCCGAAAATTTCAAGTAAAGATGAATTCTATTTTATCCGATACAAAAATTCAAGAAAATGGTACCCCTCAAGGATCTGTAATTAGCCCTACGTTATTTATTATAGCCACGACTAATATTAAACAACATATACCAACTCCAGTAAAGTACTGTATATATGCTGACGACTTATCAATATACTACTCAAATCGGAACTCTAAATTTGTGGAACCTTTATTGCAGAATACAATAAACGACTTAAACAACTGGGCTAAATCTCAAGGATTTACTTTCTCCTCATCAAAAACCAAGCATATAACTTTCAGCAAAAAACGAAATGTAATTACACCAAACTTACACATGGATACAATACAAATAGAAAATACAGATTCACTTCAGATACTAGGACTAATATTGTGGACAAGAAACTAAGTTGGAAAGAACACATAAACAAACTAAAAATAAAATGCTTGCAAAAAATAAATATGCTCAGACTGTTAAATAATTCATCGTGGGGATCTGACCGAAAAACATTAATACAGTTATACAAATCCTACATTCTAAGCAGATTAGACTACGTTAGTATAATATATGGTAGCGCAGCCTATTCTACACTAAAAAAACTGAACTCTATTCAAAATCTAGCTATTAGAATTGCCTCGAGAGACTTTCACACTACCTCAAACACAACTTTACACGTGGAAGCAAACATATTACCAGTATTGTAAATGTAAACGATTCAACTCGTTATTTATAATAAAGAATTATTTCGTAAGACTATTAAGAAATTTAGAAAACGGAAAATAATAACCGAAGGTATAGACGATATATAGGCCACTGATTTGTTGGTTATGACGGAATACTCGAAAGAAAATAACGGTTACAAATACATACTAGTAGCGATCGATACGTTCTCGAAATACATGTTCTTGGAACCGTTGAAAAATAAAATGGGCGCGACAGTATCCGCGGTATTCGAAACAATTATGAAAAAATCGCAAAGGAAACCGAAACATCTACACGTTGATATGGTAAAGAGTTTACGAATAAAATATTTAAAAACACGTTGGCCAAACACGGAATTACGATGTATCGTACGTTCAACGAAGAGAAAAGCGCGATAGTAGAACGAGCTAATCGTAGGGTAAACGAAAAGTTGAAATTATTTTTTTACGTCGATAAAAACCATAAATGGATAAATCTACTAAAAAAAATTACCGGCGAATATAATAACGTAGACGTACATCGTACGAGCAACCGTCTAAAGTTAATAAAGCGAACGAACGACATATTTACGACCGTATGTATAACATTAGTACGTTTAAATTGGAAAAACCTACGTTTAAGATCGGCGATAAGGTGCCTAAATACACGATCCGAAAGACACTTTTACAAAACTAAACTATCGCGAATAATAGTAATCATAGAGAACGTAACCTCAATCAGATTAATCTATTATAACGGAAATTGATAAAAGCACGATAAACCTACGAGAGAAATAAATTACAACTACATATACAATGTTGAAACATAATTATCAATTAATGAGAAAGCAAGATTAATTAAACGGGCACGTGTAAGATAAACATCTAACCACCAAATAAAATTTCTAATAGAAATAAAAAGAAATAATAATAGGAAACCGCAACGATAAATTTTATAGTCGATATCTTACGATAAATACCGTAAGATCAAAGAAAACCATAAAAATTTATAATTGACATCTTAAACATCTAACTGCCAAATAGAAAGAAATAAAAACACACATCACCCAATTAGCCTACCATAATAAAAAACATACAAAATAAAAAATCAAAAAAACATAGGAAAATTAAAAAATAAAAAAAAACACGTCACCCAATTCGACTACCGGACAACTCAGTAATCAGGGCGTAATCTTGAGAACACACCTCGTTTGACCTTCAGGAACATCAACATTCAACTCAAGGTCAAAATTCATCTCGGGGTCAAATGAGGTCAAAGTGTTCTCAAGTGACGCCCTTACTGTATAAACGGAACACAAAGATCACCTTTGCTTGGATTCCTAGCCATCGTAACATTTCATCACACGATGCCGTACACCGGGCCATCGCAAATTTGCCTTTCAATACATATGGGTGCAGACTATGCTCTAGACTCAGTCCAGAGCATAGTGCAATCATGGAGTCGATCCTTCCATAGTCAGCCCAGTATTTTGGGTTGCATCAAGAAGGATCTGACGGCATGGCCAAAACTCGCTGGAAAATTTGTCTACTGAGATTGGAAACAGCAATAAAGAGAGTATACCTTGGACATACACAAATCACCCACTCGTACCTTCTTGGTAACCAGCCACCACCTGTATGCGATAAATGTAAAGCACCGTTAACCGTCCATCATATTCTGAAGACCTCCCAGAAATATGCTCAACATCGTACTAAGGAAATGAGCTCAGCTATACCGGACGTCTACAACCTAGAAATTCTTACATCCTTCCTAATCAAGACAAATATTATTAATAATATTTAATTATATGTATTTTAATTAATAATCATATACATCGAGTAATAGCCACGTGGCATTAAATACTCGTTAAAAATAAAAAAAAAATAAAAAAATTTAATGTAGTACGTTATTTTGCCACACATGTGAGCTCTCATCAATGGTAATAGATATAAATGTGCAATAAATTGTAAATGGTTTGTGAGGATAATATTAATGAAAGAAGTTACAAATAAAAAAAATATGAATATTAATGGAAGATGACATTGACAAATACATACAAAAATAATTTTTAAAAATAATATAATTAAGCTGCAAGATATAACATAAATAAGAGCGATTGAATGCTGAATATAAATGTGCATGTGTATGAATGAAACTCAAGATAAAAATTAAAATTCAACTTAATATATTCAAGGAAAAAAGTAGAACCCGATATTGGCATAAGATAAAGACAGATTTATATATTAATATTTTATCTATGTTTCATTGATTACAGGATTTGATTATGTAAATTACAAGATTCTAATTAAAATCTTGAAAAAAATTGGTTTAGATCCCTTTAGTTCACTGATGGAGAGAACAGTGCTTTTTATTTAAAATATTATATTTTATTTCATCATTCTTGATTAACCTTGTTAATTTTTCTCCTAACTAATGAGTCAAGGTTTCTATCCACTGATGACAGGATTTATGATTACTAATGAGAGTCGCTGATTATTTTATGTACTATTTGTCAATATGTTGTAACTTATTTTTATGATTATTTCTTGCATTGATAGTGTTGATTTGTAGTTAAACATTATTATGTGAAAATGAATTACATATTCTCAGATTAGATACATGATTAGAGCTAATTTTAGAAGTTATCAAGTTAATGACACTCTACACCCAAATTTATAAATGGACATTCAGATAGCCAGTCAATAGGATATGTTTATAGGGCAAACGGGTTAATAGATTACTAAGTTCTGCTATGTATGGTTCAAATGGCTTATTGGGGATAAGTAGACGTTGATAATAAGTAAATTGGATACTAGTATGGCTACAATATTATTAATATGGCATATAGTTATTACTTAGTGTATGATATTGGCTGGAATACAAATAGCTGAGAGACTACTATTAATTACATTAAATCCTAGGAATCTGGTTAACCAATTTTTTACAAAATAAGGTTCAATAATTAAAATTATATATTAAACTGATATTTTCTTGCATAATTATATAGCATGTTTTATGTCATCAGAGAATGGTATTAAGTATACATTTAAGATTATTACTCATTATTGTAATTTACAAATTTTTTGATATTTTCCCTAATTTTCATTAAGTGTGGGTTTATGACTTTGTGAGTGATGTGTGTTATTTGTATTTTTATTGCTGTTATTATTTCTAATTTTAATCACCCATAACACTAACATAGGTAATACACTAAAACAGTGTGCATAATCAGCAATTATGATTGTAGTAAAAAGAAAAGACATCACAAACAGTCTCATCAGTTGAAGGAGAAACCGATTTAAAAACACTTATTCAGCTTTAGTCATAGTGGCAGTATACAATTTCTGCTCAGGTGATAAATGACCTAAACATGAATGGAATAAGATAACTATTGTACACCTCGTTCATCTCAACAAGCTCTGAGATGGGATAATAATATAGAGAAATATTTAATTCTCATGGAAAGAGTTTTTGTTGTATTTTGTTCTTAAACAGAAGAAAACCATGAGAGTTAGAAAGGCTGCTACTTTATTTATATATACAGAAACTAATAATAGCTATATTACATAATCTTTAAAAGGGTTTTCAGCTAAACGATATTATATTGGATTTAGATACTAACTGGTCATTTGAAAAATAAATTAAAATATCATGTACTTTTCCATCGTGGAAATAGCTAATTAAATTGATAAAAATCTGAATTCATAAAAAGCACCTGGATATGATGAGATTAGGCCTCAAATACTTAAGGAATTACCAAGAAATGTAATTATTTTTCTTACATACATATTTAATGTCATATTATGCATATATACAGAGAGGAAGAGTTCCTAGACAATGAAAAAGAACACAGGTAAAATGATGTTGAAGCTAGGTAAATCGCCAAGTTTATGTTCATTGTATCAACCTATATCTCTGCTTCCCACAATGTCTAAATTATTCAAAAAACTTGTATTGAAATGGCTTAGACCTATCATTAAAACAAAACAGCCTCATGCCATTAATTTGGTTTTCATAACAAGCATAGTACAATTGATAAGTTGCATCACATCTCAGTCTTAATGAAAAGAAATATTACTGAGGAGTATTCCTTGATGTAGACCAATAGTTTGATATAGTTTAGCATGTTGGTTTGTTCATTAAATTACATGAACAGTTTTCATATCCATGGTATTACATTCTGGAATCATACCTGACTAACCGGGAGTTCAGAATTAGGTATGAGGAAATGACATCAGACTGGAAAACATATTAGCGGGAATACCACAAGGTAGTATCTTAGAGCCCATCAAGATCTCCTTTACACAGCCGATATCCCAACAAATAATCGTATTTATATGCTTGCTGATGACAGCAATTCTAGCTATAGATAAAATCTACAGCTAACAATAAATAAATTAAGTGCGTGGCTGAAACATTGGAAAATTAAAGTTAACAGTGAAAAATCGATAAACACCTTGTGGAAAACAGGATTTTTCCAATGACACTGAATCAGCAGATAATCCCACAAAAAGAGTTGGTCAAGTATCTAGGGATGCACATTGATGCATGTCTAAATTGGAATGACCACGTCATGCACAAATGTTTGGAAATAAAAACAAACAAAAATGAGAAGTATTTGTTGGCTAATAAGAAATAACTCTATGCTATCTGTTGAAAAGAATTGACTTTTATATTGTTAAACCTATTTTGATTTATGGAATACAATTGTGGGATTGTACTAGTACTTCCAATATAGATTCCATACAAAGGCGCCAAAACATTGCACTTTGTATGATCATCTGTGCAAGTAGATTGGAATGCAATAATGACACACACCAGGACTTAAAAATTGCAATGGTCATTGATGAAATTAACATATTTGCTTGCAAACAATGCAAAATGATAGGACAAGCATACCAATGCTGAAATCATACAGGTCCTGGACAACTCTGAAGATTTAGGACAACTTAAACATCAAAAACTATATGATTTAGGGAAGTAATGAATTAAGTCGGAGTCACTTCATTGGGAGTGTAACTCTTCACACATTCTTTCAACTTCATCATTGTTATTGTCAAGGACTATGTAGTTGTCGCAATAATATTAATAAAAAAGAAAAGAAAAATTAGGTTGGGATATGAAGAATGTTCTGACATAATATCCTTATCAGAAAAATATTACAAAAATTAAAATGTCTAAATATTAAAGGTAAACAGGGTTATGAAATACTGGTTTTATTTACTACAGATATTCAACATAATATAGGTACATTATTAAAATACAGATATATTCATATATAAAGAGAAAATAAGTTCCCATTTGGTAATCCCAACATGCTAACTTCAATATATAGTTACAAAACTTTGCAAAAGTATGCATGGAATCAATCTTCAGAACACTAGTCCTTAATTATCCAATCTGTGAAAAAAAATGTCTTGATAATGAAATTGTGGATAATATAAAAAAATCAAGTTGTGAAAATACCTTGGACCATTAACAAGTGTAATGTTGTAATCGAACATTTCAATGAACACATTAAGAACAAAAAACCACCAAAGAAAAATGAATTTATACAGCTCATGAATAATCATAAAGAATTGTTAAGTAAGAAATATGTGCAGAATGCTTATAATAAAAAGTATTATTTTTAAAATTATTATAGTTCCTTATTTTAAATGTTGTCAAATTTGTATTGGATTGTAATATTTTTTTGTCGAAATATTTAAAATTATTTTGTCAAATGAAGGAATTAACTAAACCTATAACAAATATTAATGTAGACAACCAATTATCGCCTAACTGATGGCTTACTTTAAATTCTACACAATAGTTAACAGACTAAATCCACACATGTAATCTTCACAAACAGAAGACATTAATTAAATGGCATACCGATAAAAAAAAAATGGAGCACAATATATCTTGGAATGTACTTTAACCCATTAAGGCCCAAAATTGCGTAAATGCAACATTACTTTTTTCAATTGTTTAGGCCAAATTGCTTTTTTTGATCTTTATTTTGAACGATACTATTTAATTTTAATATTATAAAGATTCAATTTTTGTATTTGCATTTGCCATTTTTATGTTGATGCAAGGAAAAAAATACTCAAAATTAGTGAAAATCGACAAGAATTCGTGGCCATTTTTATTATTTTTTTAAAAATTATTTCAAACAATATTTTTTGTTCTTAAATTGGATGTAGAACTTCTCTGAATTGTCTTCTATCATAATATAATTTATTTTACTAAAAAGTTATAACGTTAATGGCGTTTAATTCCAGTTTTTTATAAAGTTGCGTTTCCACAACTTTGGGCATAGTGTAGTTCTTTTTCACAGTTCTAAACTGTCATTGCTATAACAATAACATTATGTGACTCAGAGTCTAAGAATGCTAGAAATCGTGTTGTCAGAAAACGACATCCTTACAGATCTTATTCTTATTACAAAACAATCGATTTAGTCTGTGTAACGAGCTGAAGTTTGTTGGTAGCTATTTCGAGCGTTTTTCTTTTTTTTTCACTTTTTCGATTTTTATTGAACTGAGACAAGAAAATTTTGTACAGCGAGATTTGTGAACGGTGATCAAGTAAGTAAATCTCTATAATATGTATATAATAAATTAAAAATTTAAATTCTCTAATGGTTTATAATAATTGAGTGAATAAGTTCAGTATTTACAATAAATACTCTGAAATGTAATCATCATTTGCATGCCATATATTATTAGTTACGCCCAAATTTTTCAGACATGTCTTATAAACGATCAGTTACTCAAGAAGAACTTAAAGCCATACTAGAAGAAGATGAAGGTCTGCTGAATGCAAATAATATCGATGCAGTATATATTCCACCAGAAGTAGATGAGATTACTGACGAAGAAGATATCAACGAGAGTCTTCTGGTAGGAGATACAGAAGTCGCAGATACCTTTGAAATACATGTACACACGGAAGAAGCAGAAGAAGAACAAGAATCCGGCATATTATTTGTAAAAAAAGAAAATATGACCAAAAAGTGATGAAAAAATTGAAGGGACCATTCCAAAGTGGAAAAAGATTGATCCTGTGTTTACTTCTTTTCCCATTTCAAAGGAAGATTCTAATATTGAAGAAATAAAGAATATAGTGAGTGGAAAATCACCCTATGAAATTTTTTCATTATATTTTGATAATGAAGTTCAGTCAAAAATTGTTGAATATTCTGATAAGTATGCCAATGATAATAATCGACACTAATTTCTAACTGGTTACCATACTTTACCCGATACCAAACTGTATTGGTCAAGAGATGAAGACAAGGGACTACCACTTGTTCAATACTCTATGAGTTGTAATAAGTGTAGGCGTTAATCTCTATCTAGATAATCCTACAAATACTTCTAATAAAACTCTCGGTAATGATTATTCCATTATATATCTGTTTGCCGTATATAAGCCCCAAGACACAATCCAAAATTGCATGACGACATTTCTTCCCTGGCTAAAACTAATCGACGAGTGATTATAATTGGCGATTTAAACGCGAAAACCAAACTTTGGAATTGTTTCGTTAATAACGCTACTGGTAGCGTACTTCTTGATACCGCAGAACAAAATGAGCTTCAGATACTGGCTCCGTATGAACCCACATACTTCCCACCTCAGGGTTATAGACCAAGTATTTTAGATTTAGTACTGGTTAAAAATATAAACATTGCTATTCCCATTTCCATAAATTGTTTGTCGTGTGATCACAACCCTATAGGTACAATCATCTACGCTAACAGTAAACATAACCAACCAAAACCAATTCCTGACTACGCTAATGCTAATTGGACAAAATTTAGAAATTACATATCTAAAAATATTAAATTAGTTCACTCTTTAAAAAACTTTACTGATATTGATAACAACCTCAGCGACCTTACAAATTTGATCAGAGAGGCGAGCCAAATTTCTATACCACTTATAATGCCGAGCTTTCAATCTCTGCCAGCATTTATTATTGCTATCATCGGGCTTAAAAATAAACTTCGTAGAATGTATACGAAACGTCACTAACGCTGATTGCCGTTCTCTAAAAAAAATACTAAATTTCTTTACCAAACTGGTGCAAAAATTATTGAATAAAAATTTAAATGATAAAGTTGCTAAAACCTTTTCTCAACTCTCTACTAATGATAAGAGTCTTTGGAGGGTTTGTAAACGATATAGTCAACGTACTGAAGCACTCCCACCGCTTTACGACAATCTTCTTAATAGGTATGTGTATTCAGATACGGATAAAGCGGAATTTTTGGCAGGGTATTATTTCAGCGCTCATAGTCGCAATGCCAACTTATCGACCAATTATCAGAATAATAAAATAAGACTAGTCATAAAAAAAATATACAACTTCTTCTACATATCCATCCCATCCTCTGTTCACTTCTTCAAAGGAGGTGCTCCAACATATTCAATCGTTCAAAAACAAGCACTCTGTCGGAGATGATAACATTCCCTCGATTATCATAAAAAAACTACCCTTCAAGGCGATTGTACAACTCACTAATATTATTAATAGTATGTTTAAACTGGAGTATTTTCCTTCTTACTGGAAAGTAGCAAAAAATATAACTCTTCCGAAACCTGGAAAAGATTGTTCATCACCAGATAACATTCGACCTATAAGCTTGTTGAGTAATCTGAGTAAGATTGCTGAAAAAATCATGCTAAAAAGATTACGTGCTTTCTCGGACGAAAATAATTTATTACCAAAAGTACAGTTTGGTTTTCGTCCTGGCCATTCTACAACTCATCAAATCGCTAGAATAGCAGAACATATTTCTCACGACTCTAACTGTAATAAACATACGGGGATGGTTTTATTCGACGTGGCCAATGCATTTGATACTACTTGGCACAATGGTATAATATATAAAATAATTAAATGCAAATTTCCCAAATATCTACTTATGCTTATTTTAAGCTATTTAAGTAATAGATCATTCTATGTGTTTATAAATGATGTATTATCCTCTCGCAGAACATGCTTTGCAGGAGTACCTCAAGGTAGTGTACTCGGTCCATTTCTATTCACCTTTTACTTATACGATATTCCTATAACAAATAACACAGAGGTAGCCTTGTATGCAGATGACACAGCATTATTTTCTAGTTCTTACATCCCAAGGGCAGTAAAGAATAAATTACAGTTAGGAGTAGATAGGCTAATTCATTATTTTGCTAAGTGGCGGATAGCCACCTGCCAAAACTCAGGCAATACTGTTTACTCGTAGGAGGCCACTTCTACCTACTACCTTAACGATTAACGGTGTAAGTGTAGAGTGGTCGGACGAAATAAAGTATTTAGGAGTTATTTTAGATAAAAGGTTGACTTTTAACAAGTATTTAGATTATGCGGCAATTAAAACACATCGAGCAATTTGTACCATTTATCCCTTATTTAAGCGCAAATCTTTCCTAAATGTCAATAATAAATTAATAATATATAAATCGCTCATTAGACCAGTATTAACGTATGCCTGTCCAGTGTGGAGTTCGATTAGCAACTCTAGCTACAAGAGACTTCAGTTGGTTCAGAATAGATGCATTAGATGTATACTCAATACTCCCATTTATAGTAATATAATGAAAATGCACGTGCAATTGAAACTACCTTTGTTAAAAGATCATGTATTGAAAATGTCTACTATCTTTTTCGAACAATGTGTTACGCATGATAATGACCTAATTACGGTGATTGGAAATTACGATTCCAAGCAGTTAAGAACAAAATATACTAAGTATAAGCATCGCAGACTCAAGCATAATTTACTATAGCTTGTTAAATAATTATCTATAACATTCTTTTTTAAATACATATTAAATACGTTTTGAATTAACGTTATTTTTGACGGTCCGCTTTGTCTAGTTTTTATCGCAGGTTTTTTTTATGTATTATTTTTCCTGCATTTTGTATATATATATGTTAAACATTCGTTGTTAAAAATTAAGTTTTTCATGTTATATTTATAGTTACTGCGGTAAGTTTATTTTAAACGGTACGCAGTGTCATAATTATTGTTTTTCTTTTGTAATGCTTAATCATGTAAAAATATACGTTTTTCTCTCTCGTAAAAAACATAAGATACGGTGTAATAAAAGAAGAACCTATGTACGCCCAAAGTTGCGTAAACGCAACATTTTATTGTAGACAAGCAAGCGGAGGGTAAATTTTTTTTTTAATTTTTAATATTTTATGTGCATATTAGTAAGATATAAATGTTCGTATGCCAAAAATTTCACGTATTTCGTTGGTTGGGCCTTAATGGGTTAATCAGCATTGAATGTGGGAAACCATGTAATAAACAAGAAGACTGAAATTAACACAAAAATTAAAAAAAATGAATTATCTACTCAATAGAAGATCTATGCTGTCCATGGATAAGTTAATCATTTACAAGCAGATATTAAAGCCAATCTGGCGTTATGGATGTCCATTATAGGGCTGTGCAAAATAGACAAATATTGATATAATACAGCAGATTTAAAATAAAATTTTATGAACTATTGTTAAAGACCCATGGTACTTCACAAATGTAACACTACATGATGATCTTGATATAAAATTCATTAGACAAGTATTATCAGACGACATTAAAACTTATTAAAATAGACTTGAAAGACATCCGAATAACATCGCCATTGCATTTCTAGATAACTCCCTAGAAGCTTGAAGACTTAAACAAAATTCATTGTGCAGAGAGGATTGGTCAAGTATAGAGAGGAATAGCGACATAGAATCTTAGAATCAAAAGAACAGGTCAAGAGAAAACAATTAAACTAAACATTAAATGAAGTATATCTCGAAGATAAGAGTTGATTCTATTTAAAATCAGAAGGCATGTAAGCAGATAATTGATAATGTAGACCAATAATTTCAAGCAGTGGGTAGTTCATAACCAATCATGGCGGATTTGAAATCGACAGACATTTCCTCAAAGCCTGAAGGCTGAAATCATCAACCAAAAAATTGGCACTCATATCCAGTATTGGAAAAGTGGAAGGACGCTTTGATTTGTGACCGTAATCACATTCCGGTATCCAGAATATCATGAACCTAATAGCTGGAAATAAGATGTCAGAAGTAAGAGGACTACTTAGTGCACTTGTATATTTATTATTTATCACAACAGCAAGAAATGCACATCGTGCATTTCTCAATATATCGATGGTAGCCAAGTACATTATGAATGAAGAGGAGACTAAATATTATTCACATGTAGAAAGGGGAGCATTCAACATCTCAAGAAAAGTGCTACTGGTTGCAGACAGATGTATAAAGTTTGGTTTCAATTTTTCTGGAGTGGGAATATATAAATGTTGGAATTCTCTGTATGTGGACTTCACAATGCCTGGCACAATGACCTAAGAATAAGCTGGCACAGGTCAACTTCGACTCTATATTCAGCACATTTAAAGAAGATCTTCCAATCCTCGAACAAATAACTAATGTTTCAAGATGGCAAAACAAGATCCAAATTAGTAGAATTCATGAAAGGATTCGGTACCTCCCAAACCACTGTAACAACAAAGTTACCCAAATTCACTATGTTTGCAAAATTGGCGAGTGCAAATCAAACTGGATTTTTATCAAGTGCACAAACTCAAATTCATGCCAGTCCAGTTTTCTCAGGAAAATGTGAACAGAGGGTAACAGATGCTTTCTTAAATCATTAAAGATTTGGGGAGAGAAGCTTCTGTGGCTGGTGGTAAAACAATCCACTCAATGACATGCATGTTACTATCAATAACTCATAAGCTTCTACAAAGAATATATCAGGATGGAGTCATCAAGATGAGTACAATGAAATGGTTAGCTATTGAGCATCTCAACAAAACTCAAGAAGAGAAAGATACACTGCCTGGATCCTCTTTGAAAGCCAATGCAAAATTCTTTCTTGGTAACATTACTGATGATAGTAATTAAGATATATGTAAATAAGGTGTTGGTATTTTTAGTACGCTAACTTTTTCCTATGGTGAATTGTTTATATTTTTCTATTTTATATTACAAAATATATTAGTATTAAAAGGCACTTTTTTTCGAAAAAAAAAGCACAAAAAAACTAGAGGAAATAGTTTCAGCTTTTGTGGACCACTATCAGCATACTTCCCACTGCTTTACCAGATCAACCTATATTCAATATCAACATTTTCCTACAGAAAACTCGCGTATAGAACCATATAATAAACTGCTCAGCCTCAGGGAATTGACCACTGCTATTAAATAGTCAAAAGAATTAACTCAAGACACGACAACTTCCACACTGCCATGTTAAAACATGTTCTCTTTGATATTAAATATTTTACTTCAGATTTTTAACTGATTCTGGATGTAAAAAGATTTTCCTAAGGCTTTGAAAATAGCTGTTATAATTCCAGTATTAAATTCATCTAAAGACTCTTAAAATGCAGAGAGTTACTGCCCTATCTCACTTACACCACTTCTATGCAAATTACTAGAACATATTATATATTACCAGCTAAATTGGCTACTCGAATGCAGTAATCTCATTCACGAATCCAAATGCGGCCTTTGTCATAACCGCTCAACCGTTCATCAGCTTTTTTCAATTAAAAACACTATAACAAACATATTAATAAATAATAATCTGCTAGCTGAAGCCAAGCTTGGTTTTTGTGTCTGTTTTTGCTCTCGTTTATATTCTAAAATATAGCATGTGTAAAACCTATTTAAGCGGAAGAATTGTTTATATATAATATTTGATGCTTACTTTACCTAAAAAAGTTTTCGACAAGTATAGAAATTGTAGTATAGTTTTTTTCTCATCGAATTTTCGGATTTAATTAATTGTATAACTTGTGTAAAAATTTGTTGGCTTTCGTTAGCATAATAAATACTTACGATCTAAACGAAGCGTATATGATTTTGGAGTGAGGTAAACTCTCTGTTATCAGCTATTGGTCAAAGTATACTGGTTTCAGCGTTATCAAGGAACTAAGTTAGTTCAGTTACACAGGTCGTCTAACCGCTGTGTTTGGGAAGATAACAATGATGTTATCCGGCTGCGTATCAGATAAGCGATCTTCTATTTTACTTTTTATTATTACTTCGTCATAATGGATAAAATGATAAACAAAACGAAAAATATGTTATCGTAAACTTAGGGCTAAAATTAAAGAACAAATATATTCTAAGAATTCTAAAAATGTAACTAAGGAGCAAATAGTAGTCGAATGTACTGAAAAAATCGATCAACTTCTCTCTGAATTAACTTGTATTGTGGCAGAAAAATAATCAATCATTAATAAAAAAAAAACTTTAAATAGAAAATGTTGTTAAAGATGTAGTTCATGTTTCTACCAATAAACGTAATAATAATCTTAATGTAACTTTTAAGGATAAACTCTTAAATAACAAAGTACAAAAACCCGAAAACAAGGTAATAATTAAATCGGAAGACATTAATAAATTTGAAAAAAGAACTAAAATCAAAAATATGCCCAAATAAATCGATGTAACATTTTATAAGAAAATAAATAACAATACTGCAATAATAAAAACTGAAAATAAAAATGATCAATCACGAATCCTCGAGGAAATACAAAATAATATTAAGGATGTTAAAGCTACTAAACCTAAATTACTTGATCCGACTATAGTTATATTCCGAACTAATAATATATATGCGAGGATGACGTCAAAGAATTTTAGTAGAATATATGTTCGTTTATATCCTAATCAATATCAATGACTTCCAGATAATAAACGCTTAAGAATTAAATGGGAAAGTTTCATTTTTGATAACACGGTGTCTGTTAAGAGGTGTAGAACATGTAATCGTTTTGGTCATCTAGAAAAATTTTGTAAAACAGATTTAACTTTTATTAATTTTGCACATAAAGTGAATGACGAAGGATCGTGTAGCAACTGTGCGCATGAACAGCTTAAGGAAAGTTCTGGAGACAAAAAAAATTGATTTATCAAACGTTTCAATAATAAATGATTGTGTGAAGAGGATTGATCACGCGGTGCATGGTCGCAATTGTCCAGTATATCAAAAACATTTTAATTATATTTCCTCAATAACAGACTATGGTACTCAAAATACTCTATATTCATGTGGACAATTGTGCTGCTGCACAACTATTACTTCTTAGGCAAATGAATAATGTTAATTGTGATCTTACTATTATTTGGGAGCCTTACACAGTTCATAACAAAATTACGATAAACACAAATATTTATTCCTATTATTTAAATAATAAAGTTGCAGTTATAGTTAAAAGATTATTAACTCATAATATAGTCTCCATCTCCAATAACATTATAGCTATTCAATTAGAAAATTATCTTCTTATAGGATTATAGGATGTTATCTTTCACCCAATCAAGAGAGTACAAACCACTGAAATCCTTCTTAAAAATAATCCTCAACCAAATGCTATTGTCATTGGGGACTTCGACATCCACCTACCTTCCCATGAAACTAAAATTAAATTGAACACAAATTCTGAGCTTTTGTATGTTCTTATTTATAGTAATGATTTATCTATAATTAATGGAGGTGTTCCCACTTTTGAAAATTACAATGGGAAAAGCATTATTGATTATCTCATGGTCTCACAAAATATTCAGTCTTTGTTCAATCTCTAAATACATTATGCTGACCTTACTGCTCATAAATGTTTTTTTATAATATTTAGTGATAGTGCTATCAAAGAAAATAAAAAATCTGATTCTCAAAGCAGATATATCTAAACTTATTAAAGTTATGGATAATGATGTTATCAATAAGATGCTAGTGAATGTTAATTCATGTGAAATTGCTCACAATTTTGATATTATTATTACTTCTCTGAACTCCTATCCCACTAATAGTAATACATCACTGGTGGTCACAGGATCTTCAAAAACTTAAAGTTCAAATAAATAAAATTAGGAAGATTAAAAATAAAACAAAAAAACCCTTGAAGCTAATAATTACTCATGCCATCTTAAAAATCTTAAACAGAAATTACAAAAAATCAATTATGCAAGCCAAATTGAATTCATATAAACGTTTCATCACAGAATCCAGTGCTTGGGGTAAACCTTATAAATTTTTATCTGGGAAAAGCAAACAGTTTACCATTCCTGAAATCACGCTACAAAATAATAAAATCACAGGCGATTTGGAAAAGTGTGTTGCTTTCTTGGATCATTTTTTTCCCATTAAAAATAGGCTGTAAAATAAACTCAGTTTATTCCACTGCTCTTGACAGACTTCATGTGTGCTGAGATAACCTAAATCAAGTTTTTAAATCACTTTGTAACAAGAAAGTTACTGGGAGCGACAGGATCACAAACAAAATATATAAACAAATTCATATTCATTTTCCAAATTTATTTTTTACCATTATTAATAAATGTCTCGAGTTAGAATTTTTCTCCGCTGTCTGGAAGATTGCTGATCTAGTTTTAATACAAAAACCTGACAGAACACCAACAGATATCACAGCCTACCGCCTACCGCACAATATCTTTACTTAACTCATGTGGGAAAGTGTATGAAAAAGTTATAAACCTATTTCTAACCACAAAAATTATGGAAAAGCAAATTTTACATCAAAACCAATTCGGATTTAGACATTCTCATCCTGAAGAAGGTGCAGTCTATAAGCTTGTTTCCTCTATTAGAGACTGTCTGCTGGATGCACGCCTTTTGTTATTTCTTTTGATATAAGAGGTGCTTTTGATAATTGTTAATGAAGTTAATCCATCCATAATAAACATAATAATAAGCTATTTTCAAGATCACTTGACACACCTTAAAATTAACTCAGCTTCATCTGCTAAAACGGTGTCCTGTGGTGTCCCTCAAGGCTCTGTCCTTGGACTAACACTTTGGAACATTCTATATTCTAAAGTACACAGATATTGAACTTTTTTGTAATATACTTAACATTGACTGCACTTTAATATCTTATGCAGATGATCTATGCATTTTGTTTTGCATCAAGCATTACACAAATTTTAAAAAGGTATCTGCAGTATGTAAAAAACTTGAAGACACTATAGCTGAATTAGGTCTTACTTTTGTGTGGATAAGTGTGAAGCTATCATATTTGGTAGTCAAAAGAACGTAAGCGATTTTAAAGGAATTACACCAGTTTCTGGCCAAGCTAGCAAAATAAAATACCTTGGTATAAATTTAGAACATAAATTAAAATTTCTTCCACATTTGGATTATTTAAATTGTAAATGCATAAAAATTTATGATAAACTCTGTAGTTTAATCCACAATAACTATGGAATTTGATACAAAGAGTGTATTGTTTTATATAAAAGACTGACTTAGAGCACCTATTTATATTAATAATAGGATTCTTACGACTGTCGTCAAAAATCAAAGGAAATATCTATTGAATATATCATCATTGTACAAAACTGCCCCTCCTCAGTGGCATGTGTTAATGCAAACATCTTCCCTCTGGATTTATTTCTTATTTGGAAGAGTCATTCTAAGTGAATACAGAATTACGCTTAATCTTAATCTAGTTAGGTCCTTAACATTTTTTCAAAACAATACCTTAATTTCTGATCTTGGCTCAACACCACCAGTTAATAAATTGAAAACCTATCTAAAACATAAATTAATTGACATTTGACAACTGCATTGGGAACTGGAGACTACTGGTAGGAAAACATTATCATTCATTCCAAACATTTATAGGTCTACATTACACAACCTTGAAATTACTTTTTTTCAATGCGCAGCTTTTGTCTGGGCATGGTAATTTCAGAGAGTATTTACATCGATTAAAGTTGATCTCTTCACCTTATTTCCAGTACTGCGATCTCAAAGAAATTAATAATATACATCATACTATCTTCAAATGTTATGCCTTTAATGAAATAAGGAATAAATACCAAATTAATGAAAACTTACCTTTAGTTCTAAATGTAAAAAATGCTGATCATTTGTTAGAATATTTTCATATTATTATGAAAAGGAAATTAACTTTGAGCCTGCCAGCGCCTGATCAATCTTTTTAATACATGTGTGTTTATATATGTATAGACCGTCTTCAACCTAACACTTTTGGTCTGCGATATAGTGAAAGGGTCATCCTTTATAAGGGGCTTATTGAGTCTCTGTATAGGTATGGCTCTCTCATATATATCAATAAAAGAACACCATTAATCCTGTTACCCGGCAGCAGAGGAAATGTCTTTTAAATGTTTCATCTCTATATCGAACCGGCTCCACATCTGCTGCCACAATTATCTCTAACATTCTTCCACTGGATCTGCTTGTCACGGGTTCCTCGATCATCTCTGAATACAGGGTGGTTGGGGATATTTCCTGTGTTGGAAGTTTCCAGTTCTTAAATGTTGAAACCTCTAGCTTAGGGAACAATCCTAATATTAAAATTCTAAAAAAATTCATTAAAAACTCACTTATTGCAGCATGGCAAAAGAGGTGGGATAGATGTAAAACTGGAAGGAAGACCTATGTGTTTTTTCCGAAAATTTCTGATCGAATGAAATTGAAAAATTTAAACATTAATTTTTATAATGCGTAGGTTCTCTCAGGGCATGGAAAATTTGGTTCCTATTTACATAGGTTCCATCTTATAAGTGACCCTTGTTGCACCTTGTGTACCTCTGGTGCAGTCGATGACATTGAACATTTATTATATCACTCCTCCTATTTCTCCGAACTTTGGTCTCAATTCAGAATTAATTTCACAGAACCAATGACCATTAGCAAATCTAATTCCAAAAATCTCCTATTGTATATGGAGTCTGCCATGTGTAAGAAGTTTAAATCCGGACAATAGTAAATTATTTTTCTTTAACACTTGATTCAAACGTGAAACCGAAACAATAGCGTGGTCTATGCTTCTCAATGACTTCCTACACATGCACTCCTCACACAATATACACTACACGCCTACACTAGTTTTGTTATATAACTGAAGTTTTATTTTTTTATTTTATTTTTTTTTTAAATAATAATTGTAATTCCATATGCTCATTTTGTTTTAACATCGTGTTGTTTTTCTTTGTAAAAATTGTATGTATTTATTGTATAAGATTTATTTTGTTTTGTTTACGAAGAAGTCTTCTTTATAATTTTATTTGCACTTGAATAATATAAGATGTATAAATTTGTTAGCAATAAGTATATTTTTAAGTTCATTGTTCTAATTTTTATCACGCATTCTTACAAATCCACCTTTGCACACACATACGCACATGGTGGATGACATCCCGTCACCACCCTAGATATTAAGTACACTGGCAGAGGATTACTACACACACCATGTTTTTATTTTATTTTCAAATACACCTGCACTTTTCTATATAATTATAATTTTTCATTTTAGCACTCTAGTCCTCTGCCCCTCTACAATATTACACCTAGTTATTAAGCAATAAACAAATGTTCGGAATGGGGGACAAAAAAAAAATGTTGATTCAGTATATAATTTACTTTTAATTTTTCTTTTTTTTTTTATTAATAGTCCTTTGCCCCTTTATATACACAAATTCTTGTAAATAAATGAATATTAAAAAAACTGTATTTTTTATATATCGAAGGCTTTTAAAAAGGCCGAATTAATAAAATAATGGAATAATTATACTTCTGGGGATTCAATGGAAACTTCATCACATTTATACAACATTTTCTTATCAACCAAAGTTTTTTCATTCAGATTGGAAACAAGTCTTCATCCTTATGATCCTTAATGAATGGCACACCTCAGGATTCGGTGTTGAGCCCACTACTCTTTAATATTGCAATTAATGCAGTGGTAGAAACGGTCAACTCCCCAGTACAAAGCTTATTATACACTACCGACCAGACTTCATGTCAGTAGCGTTGATATAGAATGGTCTGACCAGATACGCTATCTTGGTGTCATTTTAGACAAGAGACTAACGTTTTCTAAGCATATGGACCATGCATCATTGAAGACAAACAGAGCAATCTGTTCAATTTATCCCATTTTCAAACGTAAATCTCACTTAAATATTAATAATAAATTAATAATCTACAAATCAATCATTAGGCCTATTTTAACATATTCTTGTCCAGTTTGGTCTTCAGTCTCAAAAGCTAGTTTTAATAGACTGCAATTAGTCCAAAATCGATGTCTTAGATGTATCCTCAATGTCCACGTATACACTAAAATTTCATATATGCATAGTGCTCTGCAGATACCATATGTAAAAGACTATATCCTCAAACTATTCCAAAAATTTTTTCTCAGTTGTAGTGTGCACCGTAATAATTTACTTCCAGCAATAGGAAATTACGATTCCAGGCAACTAAGTATTAGATATACTAAGTATAAGCATTGATGCATTAAACATAATGTATTATTCTCATAACGTCATAATTTGTTTGCTTTCGTTTCCATTACTTATAAATGATATTACATATTCGTTATATAATTAAACTTATATTTATTATTTTTTAAATTACCGCTTTTCATTTGTGATGGTTTTTTGTCTGATTTTTCCATCAACACTATTTTCATCTGGTATATTTATTATTTACCAGTTTATATTATTAGAATTTTTACTTTCATAAATGGAGAGGCATTTGTTCCGGTACATTTATTAAATATTATTATAACTTTTTAATATAATGCCAAATATACACGTTTTACATTTACATTTACCAACGATCTCATGATCTTTGTAAGTTGTAGAACTAGATCTATTGGTGAATGCGTCCTTCAAGAATGCACAAACAGATTAGCCACCATCCCCTTCTTGGTTTGCAAAAAATAATAAAATATAGCAAAGTGTATGCATTCGCTGTCGATTTAGCTATTATGGCAGTCCATAAACATACAAAAACTGCAGAGAGTTACATGAGAAATGATTTGATGGATGTAAGTAAATGGGCTCATAATCATAATCTTACAGTCAGTACATCAAAAACAAAATGCATGCTGTTAAAACCAATGGGTGACCTAGATTTATATAAACCAAAAATCATATCCAATGAATGTATTTATTTGATGGTAGGAAATAATAAGAGGTTGTAATAAAATTAATGTAGTGAGCATAAGTATTTAGGTGTAATAATAGACAATCATCTTAGATGAAATTTACAAGTACAAAAAATTGAAAGAAAAATTCAGTCAATTATACCACCGTTATACACTATAAGAAATTATGTTAGTGGAGAAACACTGAAGTTAGTATACTTTGCTGTAATTGAGTCGAAACTGAGGTATGGAATTGAAGCTTGGAGTTCAGCAACTAAATCCTATATGAAGAAAATAGATAAGTTACAAAGAAGGCGTCTAAATTTAATAAGCAAAGTTAAAATAGAACAAAAATCACTAAATAAACTTTTGCAAGAACATCAAGTGCTAAATATCAAAGGACTATATTTATTTATAAAAATTTGGAACTATGTAGTAAAAACAAACGTCAAAAATAATTGAAAATTTACAGACAAAATATGAATTCCGAACAAAAAGAAAATACAGAATACCAGTAGTGAGAACAAAGTATGGTGAACAAACAAATTAATACATAATGGCGAAATTGTTAAACAAACTTCCACCTGACTTAGTGGAGGAAAAGAAAATTGGCCACTTAAAACAACAACTGAAAATATGGTTACGGGATAAAAACAACCTGAAAAACATAATCAATACTAATATGTAAAAAATAAAAATAAAAAATAAAAAAAAAAACGATGAAAATAAGAGTAAATAAAATTAAACAAAAATAATAAAATAAACAAATAAAGGTAACGTACAAGAAGGGTAATGTAGAATGAGCCAACTGCTACTACATTATTGTGTATTCAAAATAAGAAAATAAAATAGGAAAAGTGAGAGTGTAAATGAGTGTGTGAGAGAGATACGAATGAGAACCATGTGAATGTGAATGCTTAATGTATAAGCATAGTATAATCATGTAAATAAACAAATAAGTAAAATGTATATTGTTAAATTTTCGTCGACAAACAATTTTGCTTGACGAAGCATGTAATAATAAATAAGAAAATGTATAAATTTTCATGTATTATATTATAAAAATATACGTTTTTGAAAAAAAAAAACTTGCATATTAATATTTTCTTTTAGGATTGTTAAACTAATCGATTTTATTTTGATGGTAATTTTTTTATATAAATCAAATATGTTTATCCCTTAATAGTAATTTTATTACAAATTTCGTCTATTTGAATATTAATTTTATCTATGTCGAGCAAAATGTAATAATTAGAGAATAAAAGTTCACTTATGCATAAAACTTGCATTTCAAGTCATCAATTTGAACAACATTTTGGTTTTTATGTTTTGAAAAAAAAAAACATTTAATATACACGTAAGAGTTTCATTTATTTTATGTTCACATATTTACCTAATAAAGTTATTTTGAGCAATATATTTCAGATGAATTTTGTATTCATCAAATTCAGTTGATTTCCGTATTTTGTACACATTCAAATTTAGTTATTACTAGTTAAATCATTATTTTATTAAATTATTATACTTATTTATAATTGCGATCTTAAATGAATTAGTGAAGGTAATTTTACTAATTCTAGGATTATATTACCTATGAAATTATTCGGAACTGTTGTAATATTTAATGTAATATTATAATTGTTAATCATTAATTTCTAATTGATGTGATATTGGTTTACTATTTAACGTAACATATACATGAAGTTTTAAAGCGTGTGACTTTTTGTGGTTAGGTAAAAATAATAAAGGTATATAATTGTATTGTATTTATTATTATTAAAAATTAATAAAACAAATTACAACACGATTTTTGCATCTCATCCACTACGTTAAAATTAAACACTGCTAATTTTTCATTGAAGTATATTCCGTGTGCAGAAGTAAGTTCGCCGCGAATAGTAAATTCAACAGCAAAGTATAGGTGTTTTCAACACTGGCAACAAATTTGGATTTAGTAAATATGTAATTTGATATAGGATTAATCTTATTGCGAAGTAATGCAAAAATATAACTCAAAAACAAATACAGGGTCTTGAAAAAATATTTTACTAATGCATATTACTGATGATCTATTAAAGATAACCCAACAAAAATGGTTGAAAAAATTTGCTGAAAGGGGTATCTTAAGAGTGTAATAATTAAAAACAAATGCAAAAATTAATACATTAAAAGATTTGAAATTAATATTAAAAACCTAGTAAATTACGGAAGAACCGTAATATATATGAATAAAAATTAGCTGTTATTTCATGGTGTTCCTGAAAGACTGAACATTGTTGCACAAGTTTTAATACAAACAAATACGGATTATTGACCAAATTAAACAGCAGCTTTTGTTAAAAGATTCAAAATCTAATATTAACATTAATGCTGAGTAATAAAAATGTTTATTTAACAGCAAAAATTTGTAAAAAATGTAATCGAACAAATTATAATATTAATGAATGCAAAGCTCGTGTAAAACGTTATAACTGTAATAAATTTGGCCATATAATGAAAAATTGTACATTAAAAAGGAACAACGGTAAATACGAGAGGAAAAAAGAAAATTCAAATGTAAAAGGACGGGAGCTACCTAACAAACAGTAAGTAATAAAAATCTGTTTACTAGATTTAAAGAAACGGATGTTGAATTAAAAACGAAAAATAATAAGGGAAGGTATGATAGTAGTTAAGAAAAATTTAGATAAATTTCAACTTAAAAATGTATTATATATTGTGAGGATATTCAACACAATATATTATCATTAATGAAAATTAGTGATAACAATTATATTTATAAAAAGTGTTACCTTAAGTATATATAATAAGAATACTGAATTATTAATTGGACATAAAATAGATGGATTATAGTGGGTTGAATTTGACGGAATATTTCATAATCAACGGAATATTAATAAATATGTTTAGGAATCACGTTTATTGGCGATTAAACAAGCAAAACTTAATTACTTCATCGACCGCTGAAGCTGAATATGTTGTTTTAAGTGAAGCTGATAGAGAAATTATGTGGATATCAGTTATATTAAGAGATCGAAGTTGAAAGTTCTGTTAATTTATGAGTAAAACAAATTATAATAGAACCAAAACATTTGGATATAAAGATCAAACATGTAAATAAATTAAATAAGCATAAAACATCGGCAGTAGAGTATATACCAATCAATCAACAAAGGACAGACATATTTGTATAAGATTTGGATAGTCAAATTGAAACAAGTGAAAATTGACATTGGAATTCAAGACAACAATTATAAATGTACTGATTAAGAGTGTTGTAATATTTAATGTAATATTATAATTGTTAATCATCAATTTCTAATTTATGTCATCGTATAGGATGGGTTTAATGTAACATATATATTAAGTTTAAAAGCATGCGGTTTTTTGTGGTTAAGTAAAAATTTATAGAAAGCTGTAAATAAATATAATTGTATCGTATTTATTGTTATTAAAAGTTAATAGATGAAATTGCAACAGTAATAGTATTCAAATAATCAATTCTGTTTACTTCGTAAATGGTTTATACAGATTTCAAACAAGACAACCAGGAATTTAATATTACAGATTAAGTAAATTCTAAGGTTTATGCAGTTTATTTTATTGCGGTTTTTTTTTTTTAGATAAACTAATTACATTATAAACAATACATCAAATATTTCGATAATAAAAAACAAATGTTCATACCTGCGACGATCGGACTTCATGTTGATTATTCAGGCTGTAATTGTATTTAAAACGCTAACGAAATTTGATAATTTAAATACTTATATTGGAAAAATAATGTGTAAATAGTATTATTAAAACTGTCTCATTTTAGTATTTACGATTAAAATAGAAATAATGTAAATTCGTTATGATATTAAGATTAAAACAAAAAACAACATCGCAAACTCGTCCGTTCACTAAATTAACAACATAACAAAAAAAAAATCGACCGACTAACAAATTTCAAGCAAAGCACATTGTAAAACTAAATATGATTGACTTTGACTTGTTCGCCTAAAGAAAATCTCACAATTAAAATTACACACCTAATCCAGTGCAGCCATTAAGCCATTTTAACGATTAGCAAAAAATAATGCAAACTTTAAAGTAGTTTATAAACATTTATTTAAAAAATAAATATCAGTGTACACGTAATTTATCGCATAAAATAATTTCTATAGATTCATATTTCAAAACGTTAAACTACTGCTGTTTATATAATGAATTTACAGTTAGAAAATAATTCCTTAAAACAAACTAATGAAAGCCTTTTAAAGGATTTGGAGACAGCGAAGGCTGAAATTACGAGTTTAAAAGTTCGGCTAAAAGCGTTGAAGGAACTTTCTCGAAGTGTCAACAACAAGTAATCGTTAATGGAAAATGTTACAGCTGGTCTTCTAACGACATATCGAAGGCAATATCGTTAAGGTGTATTTCAAAAAAATCTTTCAACTTCGTAAAAGAAGCCTATAAGTATCCCATTCCAAGTGAAGTGACTATAAAACGTCGTTTGAGCGAATTTGTAGTTGCCCCGGGTTTTATAAATTTAAGTTTGAATATTTTTACATCACATTCAAGAGTATTTCGGACTTTGAAAAAGATGTTGTACTTTCATTCGATGAAATGAAAGTTCAATCTGATATATGTTACGACAGAATTTCGGATATAATCCGCGGTCCTCATTCTTACGTGCAGGTTATGATTATTCGTAGCCTCGTTGGAAAATGGAAACAACCCATATATTATAACTTTGACTGTGCAGTGGATAAAAATTTATTTTTTGAAGTCATTAGAATGATAGAATCTACAGGATCCAAAGTTCGTGCGTTTGTATGTGACATGGGCCCATCAAATAGGAAACTTATGGCCGACCTTGGTGTTAATAATGTTAAAACAAATATTACGCATCCGCTTTGTGAAAATCGTAAGATCTGGGCTTTTTACGATGTTCCTCATGCGTTAAAACTATTGAGAAATCATCTTTTTGATCAAGGATACAAATTATCTAGCGGTGAAATTGTAACTAAAGACATTTTTCTAAAATTAATTGAATTACAGAAACAAGGAGATCTTAAATTTGCTTATAAGATTAATCAAAATCATTTACTTCTTTCGGGGATCGAGAGACAAAAAGTCCGGATAGCAGCTGAGTTACTTTCAAGAACAGTAGCTGATGCTATTAGTTATACACTTCCAGGCAACGATCATGTTGTAAAATTCTTAAAAACAATTAATGACGGTTTCGATGTGCTGAATTCGAGAATTCCTTTTCATCCAACTAATGAAATGAAAAACGCATTTGGTAAAAATTTAGTGAAACAGAATGAGACATTGGAAAAATTGTATAATTTGTGCACATCGATGAGGGTAATCGGTAGATCGAATTTGTTACCATTTCAAATTGCTTTTCAGGTTTCTATTCGAAGTCTTCAGCGGATGTTCTCTGAATTATATTGTGAAGGATATTCTTACATAATGTCGGCGAGGTGCAACTAAGATATTCTTGAATCTTATTTTTCTTTGATTAGAGGCTTGGGTAAATTTTATGATCATCCCTCGCCAACTGCTGTAAATCAAAGAATGAAGTGCCTTCTTTTTAGTAAAAATGCGGGTTCGATAATAAAAACTGCTAATTCGTGGAATGAAGCGCTGGTAACATTAAGCGCCGACGTAATAAATGAAATTGAGAAAAAGGTAGCGAAAGTAAATCATCGGAATGCGAAGAATTAGAAAAAGATATAAATTTTCACGAAGAAGAAAATGACTTTACTCGCGTGATCGAAACATTATCGGATGATAAAGAAAAGTCGGGCCAAGTAGAAGGTGAAAACAAAGATCTGTTAAAAATGCTAGCTGGTTACATTGCATATCGTGTAAAAAAAAAAAGGACTAGATACTGTTTTTGAGTACGGGCATCCAACAAAAATAAATCCACCTAAGCAAGCAGACTGGCTGGCAACAATATCGAGGGGTGCGTTAATGAATCCAACCGAGCAGTGGACAGACATAGTATATAATATGGAAAAAGATTTTAGCAATTACCACGGCAGTGATAACATCAATAGGAATTCAGAGGTAATGAAAACATTGATCAACATTTTAAAATTGAGATACAGCAGCATCGGGATTGATGAATTCGCCATTTCCTGTTTCGTCAGAACACGAACATTCATCAGAATTAAGACGCTAAAGAAAAAGAAGTCCAGTAAAAGAACAATCTACGGAAGCAAAAATACCGACGATGGACGAAAAAAAAGGAATAAATTGATAAAATTGCAATAACTAAAATTTGGCGAGTGAAATATTTGCTTATATAAATAAATTTTTATCATATTTTTTGTTTTATTTAAAATATCCAAAAATTTAAATGAAACTTGCCTCATACAATTTTTAACGAAATTATTGCGTTTAAACAAGTTGAAAAACAAAACAGCGATATACTAATTGCGTTAAATAATGTTAATAGATATAATGTAATTGTTATAAAATTAAAATAAATTATATCGAAACGAGAGGAATGTAAAATTGTAAATATAATCACAGCTAGAGTAAGGAACCGAAAGTAGCGTTTACGTTGTACATCATCGAGTTCGACTGGACACCAATGACGTAATAGCTGCTAAGCAGCCTGCGCGTGATCCCTACCGTGTATTCTATTTACCGTGATTAGTACAAAAAGTGTAAATTAGGAATTTAAAAATTATTACGTCAACAAAAATATAGATATAAATATACTTTTAAAAAATATATTAATTTAAGTAAAATTATTAGTATTTTTGAGAAATATAGGAATTTATTTTGATAAAATTGTAAAACATCCAATAGGTAATACCCAATAAATACTTATATAAAAACTTATATAGAAAATTAAAGGACTCATTTTCGTGCTTTTTTTCTGTAAAATTTCTGTAATGTGTATTTTTCGCAATATATCAAGTCATTGATTTTCACAATAAATATCATAAAGAATGATATTTTACTGGTTACGTTGCTACTAATTAACGTAAAATATATCCGTAAGACCATTTCAACATTCGGAAAAGATTCTCAGAATTAAAGAATACACCACTTGCTCTTTATATTAAACATTGTTTGTAACACCGATTAAATTTTACATACACATTTTTGTAATATATATATATAGTCCATTTGCGTAGAATATTTGCGGTAATAATTATAAGATCAAAATCATAACGAAGTTATATAAGAATGTAATAATGTGTTTCAGTGCGGAATTTGTTGTATATATCTTATGATGAAATGTAATACATTTTGTTCCAAAATTAATTGCATATTTTGTATAATATAATTAGCTTACATAGTTATTGTATAGAATAATTGTTTGAAAATATTAATTTTTGTTCTTCAGTTATATATGTTATTAATATATTCATATTTAGGATTTCGTAATTTATAGTCTTTTTCTTCGTTCTTTATCCCTAACAACGGCGTAATGATGTTATGATACTGCTATGTGCGCCACCGTCCTCCATGCTGAACTGTCATCATCATCTGAAGCCTCATGTAGGCTTAATCCGGTTAATAGTTTTAATTGATCTATCCAACGTGTTCTAAGCTTATCTCTTTTTTGATTGCAGTTCACTTTCCTAGTAATTATCAGTAATTGTAATTTTATCCTGCGCTACATGAGCGAGACGAACTTTATATATCTTTTTCTTATCCACTTCGATAACCGTGTTTTTATCTTCACTTAATTAATAAATACACATTCATTTGTTTTAGGTTCCATCCACGGCATTCTTAATATTCTTCTATAAGCCCAGCTTTCAATTCCATTCTAATGATACGTTCACTGGTGATAGATCTGTTTTTGTATGCATAAGTGGCCGATTGGGAAACTAAACAATTTAATATATTTATCTTCATACTTAACGATTTGCTGTGCCCTTCCAATTTAATGTAACCAATACAATATATATGCATCATTCATGATAAATTATGAATTACTTATAAAAATATTAAACGAAATTATGGACGGCCGTGAAGTTTATTTCGAAATCAAATACGTGCGAAGAAAAATGCGGATCATCTAATTTTATTTCAAATAATTCTTCAAAATGAAAAGAATACCTCGAAGTGTGTAAAATATTTCACTAAATACGGCGCCGTATATATTTTCTTACACATACACTTCATATATCTTCGTACTGTTTTATTACCTTATAGTTATCAGATCAATTTACTAACATTTTGAATTCGTTAATATTTGTTTCAGTTTAATTGCCAGTTGACACTTTTTATTATTTTATTTAAAATTCATAGAAAGGTTTTAATAACGTTGATGCATTTGGAATAAATTTCATAACACGAATAATAATTTCAAGAAACGTCTGCAATTATTTCATATTAATGGTGTCTACTTTCGCATATTAATTTAATTTTCGCTAGATTAGAAAACATTTTATCTTTGTATATTCCAAAATGAATTTCTATTTTTCACAAACTGACCTTTACTACGATTTACTTACATCCACGTACTTTCAAGCGATTTAAAACTGTATATAATTTTTCTAAATATTCATTATCGAATTTTCCGGCAAATGAAAAACAACTCGTTCTAAAAATATTTCTTCAATTCCGCTTGAAATAATCCAGCGCAGATGCTACACCATAAAAAAAGTCGATTTTGTTCAAGTAATTTTCTACTTTGTAATGTGTTTGTCATCAACTAAAGAATACTTGGTATGAAATTTGTATATTTATATAAGTTACCGAGTGTAGGACCACCGAGACAGTGTTTTAACTATTTTCGACTCGCGCATTGTGCACTACAGTGCCGGTCTAAACCAAAATATAAAATACGTCATGAGGAGCATACATTGAAGTCATGTATTATTCCTAATTCCGTGGAATAAAGATTATAAGTTGCGACATTTGTAAATACAATCATTATACTACTGATTAAAGTTGCCCTTTCCACATTGAGCTACTCCAGAAAATAATAGCATACGATAGAGTCATTCAATGTTTACCTTTGGTTAGTGATCATCTTCCTATTATCCTTTTCATTTAGTTCTCCTCTACTCCAACTTTTCGTGATAATAATTTTTATTATTATCCACGGTCGCTTCCTGAACATAATAATATTCATAACTCTTTCTCATTCTTAGATAATTTATACTCTCCTTTACATTCTGCCGCATCTTTAGACATTCCTTCGTACAACAAATTTTCGCATTATCTCAATATTACACTGAACCAATTTGCGTTTCAAAACGAATCCTTCTAACCGAAAATTCAGTTCCGCTCCCTGGTGGGTCATTTGCTGTTACAATCGACAAAACCTTTTAAGTAATTATTTTATACTCTTTTGTCATAGTCGCTCAATTACAGATTGCCTTTTGTATAAAAACTAGGAAAAGCCGACAATTAAAAAAAAAAAAGTGAAGCTTGGAAGAAGTTTGTTTCTTCCATAAATCGCACTCCACCTTTCTCCTATGAAACAGAGCCAGGGCTTTTGGCAGCAAAAGCTCTCTTAACTATTGTTCAGACTTCTTCAATGACTCATTTATGCAATTTTTCAGACCTTTCTTTTCCCATGTACGCTTTTCCTGCAAGCACTGGCCATCTGCCGACTTTAATTTCCAGTTTTATATTTCCTCCTATAAGGGTATCTGAAATTCTACATTTGTTCTACTTAAAAAAAAAATCTTCACCTGATTATGACGGCATGACCTACAAAATGTTAAACAATCTCCCGCCTTTTCCTGTTACAATTCTCCTACATTGTTTCAATTATTTCCTTGTGACTGGCTTTTATCCCAAAAGCTGGTCTCAGTTTTTCGTGGTTCCAATTAATAAACTCAATTCTAGTCATAATAATTATATCGTCCCGTAAATAGTCGAAAGGAAATAGATTTTTATAGACAGATCCCATCCTGTCTTTCTATATCCTCGTAGCGATTACACCCTCACTACTCGAACCCCCACATTAGTAGATTTTGATCTCAACTGGTTATTTTACTGATGCCTTACTTGCAACTGTCCCACATATCTGAAAGTAATTCCACTATCCACCACCTGTGTATACGCCACATTCTGTTCGAGCTCGGGATCCTTGGAAACATATGGACAAATGCGTTCATCTTCAAGTGGTATTTGTATCTACAATCTTAAAATACATGATTTGTATAACCACAACAACTACATTTTGTACATAATTCATTACTTGAATTACTAATCTGTTTATCTCAAATGTAATTTACTTTCTTTCAAGATTGATTCTTATTCCTATGCATTGATACGTTCGTTTATAATTTCCATTTCTTAAAATAATTTATGTTTAATTCTTCGTCCCTAATTCTAATTGGACCTATTTTTCGTAATTCCGTTATAAATTCTACAATAGTTTCATTTTTAAACCGTGTACCAGAGTGAAATTTATTATGGTCTCTTGTTGGGTGAGACTTGATGATTTTTAATTTTATTCATAACACTTTCTAAATCAATTCCTTGGGATTTTTTAGATATCACCATTGTTAACAGATAATTTTTTGTTCCATTTATATTTAGAAAAACCGTTTTTTATTTGTTTCTGCGATATTATTTACCTTGCATCAAATTTTAAAAATGTCAGTCCATACATCATTATGATCTTTTTCCAGATTAGATTCCTGTGTATTATCCATCCTCTTGGTGAGTGTAATTCATCCCAATTGATTATGTTTTTTTCATTGTATTGTTATTTAGGTTTATAATTTACATACTGTTTAAAAATGTACTACCATCGTGGCATTTTGCAGGGTGTGAAAAATTTGTTCAACATTTTAAGATATTTATTAAATTAAGTTTTAAATATGTTTTACTGTCCACTTTTAAATACACAAACAACCAAATCGCGTTCATCATTCGGTTAATAATCCAAATAAGAAGAAACTACACATTATTCTTTTTATACGCCAGAAAAATATTTAATTTGTTTTTGTTTTATTTCGCGTTTACTGATGCCACCGTGTAAAAGCAAAATCTTCCCAACATGATGGACTACTCAAAATAATCTTTTCCCTCAACATTAATAAAATTAATTATATTTGCATTATAAAAATTAAAATATTTTGTAAGAAAAAATCGTTCAGTTTGTAATATGTATATGAGAATTGTTAGTCACATCAAATTTTGCACGTCTTTAGAATTATTTCGAAATCGGTATACATTATATTTTTTTTTTGTAAAAAATTTTATCGCATTTATTGTTAATTTTTTTTTTTTTTTTTTTTTTTTTTTTAAATTTACCTGTTACAATCTTAACTTAACGTTAAATAAGTAACTATATTATAAAGCTTATCACATAACACAGAACATATCTTATTACGTGATACAAACGAGTGTGAAGCCGTTAGCCCACTGGCTAAAGCTTCCATAAAAAAGTTTATCGCCTACAAGACTAGGTCTTGCGGTTTATTACGCTTAAGGCGTCTAATGTCTAATCGTGTGTCGAGAAGTTTCACTGCTTCCACGTTGACATGATGGGAAAGCCGTTTCTCGTGCTGCTTAGCGCACTCCTTGATTACATCGTTAACGAACATGATCTGAAGATCGCGGTTTACGCGAAAATCGATATGCGTCGACTATCATACGCAGGATGACATTTTGTCTCGTCTGAATCTTGTCACGATTTGCAGCCTTAGCACATCCCCATAGCTGAATGCCATACATCCAAATCGGTTTTATTATTTGTTGGTACAGTAAACGCTTACACGATACGTCCAACGTAGAATTCCGACCGATAAGCCAGTACAGTTGACGCGTTCTAGCCTTAATCTGTTTGATTTTGGATCGGATGTGGATTTCCTACGTAAGGCGCTTATCCAAGTGTATACCAAGGTATCGAGAACCTGCCTTGTGGAACTCCAGCTTGTATACGGTAGAATTTTGACTCAGCATCTTCGTGTGCCACCCGAAACTGGCGATTAGCCAAATACGATTCCAGAAGTCTACAAAAGTTCCCTGGAAGAATGTTACTCATTTTGAATATTAGCCCTTCGTGCCAAACACGATCGAACGCTTGCGATATATCTAGAAAGACTGTGGAACAATACTTTCTTTCTTCGAACGCTTTTTCGATTATAGATGTAACCCTGTGAACTTGGTCTATAGTCGAATGTTGGTTTCTAAAGCCAAATTGATGATCAGGGAGATCAACAAAAGTCTTTAGTCTCTTTAATAATAATTTTTCGAACAGTTTCGATAACACCGGTAGAAGTGAAATTGGGCGGTATGAAGTAACTTCTTCCGCTGGTTTTTTTTTTTTATGCAACATAATAATGTTAGCTATTTTGAAACAGTTCGGAAAATATTCAAGACGTAAACACGCGTTGAATATGTACGTCAACACTACCACTGCTTTACGTGATAATTCTTTTAACAATGCCGGAGAAATTTCGTCGATACCTGCAGCTTTTTTTGCGTTAATCTTCAGAATTTCTTTTGCAATTTCCAAAGGGGTAATATAAACAAAGTCCACATTATTTTTATACGACACTGTAGGACTCATATCCGATGTAATGTCAAGCGGTTGAAACGTATTTGACAAATGTTGAGCAAACAACTCTGCTTTGTCACAATTGCGCCTGACCCAGCTCCCTCTTTGATCTAAGAGAGGGGGAACTCTGACGCATGGCCGCTTCATTCTTCGTGTGGCTTTCCACAGCGAATAGTTCCTATCCGCGAATGGACTAAGCTCCTCTAGATAAGATTTAAATGTTTTCCTTTTAATCTCCTTTATTAACTTATTAAGTTTATTGCTTATCCTATTGAAAGTGTTTTTATCCGGCGGATGGTGTGACTGATGCCAAATGCGTCTAGCACGTCTTCGTTCAATAATTAATTTACGTACTTCGAAGGGATATGTTGTCTCCTGATTGTTGCTATTTTTAATCTCGGGCGTTGCAATTTTGGCAGATTCGCGAATCGTTTCGATCATATTATTGCATTGTTTTTCTATTTCGTCGGGTGTTTTCAGACGTACTTTCACGTTCACTCGCTGGTCAAGTTCCAAGCGGAAGTTTTCCCAGTCTGTGAATCTATTCGTGAGCATACACCTTTCTTTTGTTCTCTGTATCACTGTAGAACTAATAGTGAGCAATACTGGAGAGTGATCTGATGTGAGATCTTCGATGTTTTCTGACAGCACATAATTAGTAGCTATACCTTTGACAATGAAAAAATCAATTAAATCAGG
Organism: Coronaproctus castanopsis; assembly: GCA_032883995.1. NCBI lineage: Eukaryota > Metazoa > Arthropoda > Insecta > Hemiptera > Monophlebidae > Coronaproctus > Coronaproctus castanopsis. The sequence goes on along the minus strand of CM065052.1, from coordinate 76,510,901 downwards.
TCGTTTTCGTTTATCGCTTGGCCAATAAGTAGGCTTACCTCCAAAATACAAGTACTATGAGTACTGTGAACTGCTTGTAGGAGTTCTTTACCTTTGACATGTGCCATATTTTCATTTCTAATATTAACTGACCTTGAACCCCAGGCTTCATTCTTAGCATTATAGTCGCCACCTATCACGTATCGCGGACCAAAATGATTTTGTTAATGTACGTAATGTAAATTTAAATTCGGCATCAATTATCGTACTAAGATATTTCAGATACTTCACTGTACATGTTCGTTGGATGACACGCGTTCTTTGTTTCTTGCTTAGCCACTTCGAAATTTTAATGAAACTATATAACAACTAAAATAAATAAAAAAAACATTCCACGAATAAAATCCGCAAACAATTTTATTTATAAAAATTTTGTTATTACTCAATTTTTTCGGAAACTTTTAAAATATAGAAATACTTTTCTAGTATAAACATCACGTACAAACTTAAATTTAAAAAATTATATTGCAAAACGATAAATTTTTAAATAGTAACAATTATAACAATTTATTTATTTATTAAAAATATTTCTAGTGTTACATACAACGGAATAATACTAATAGTAATAGTAGGTAATTATGCAGTAATTTAGAAATAAAAATGATAATAAAAATAATAATAATAATGGAAATTTGATAACATCGATAGTTGCGTAATGGATTTAGCTGAAATTAATAGCATCGAGAGACATTATTACGTAACAAAGTCATCCATCCTACGATCATCGGTATTAGTTCCTGAATGGATGCACCGCGGGTTTTCTTTTATCATATTAATTATTAATTGTAGTTTATATTTATATACCGTTTGTACGTTTTTATGTGCAGAATAATAATAATTTATATATATATATATATATATATATATGTTGTCGCGAATTTATTCGAAATTGTTTTTATTTTTTAATATATATTTGTTTAAATAATAAATTATTACGTAAATTTAAACATTTTCGACAGTAAGCATATAAATTTGCGAAATGGCACGATATTTTCATCGAGTAATAAAGTCGGAAATTTGTCTGATTCACAGGTTTCAATTAGGAACGTCTGTGTTCACTTATAAATGATTTTAAAAATTTAAAATCCTCTTATACAACGCACTAATTGCTCCTATCTGGAAATATTGGTCTCGAGGTGTACGGTTCGACGTCCAAAACCAACCTAAATAAGATACAATCATTTCAGTCGAACATTTTAATGACAAATGCACCATTTTATGTTCGTAACGATCACATTCATCATGACCTCGGAATACCGACCGTTGCAACAAATCACAGACAAAATGCATACGGTACTCAGTGAAAATCCAAATCCGCTAATATCACGAATATCGACAAGATAACCCGGTCAGACGTCTTAAAAAAGGTCAATATCGGGATGCACTTACGTCATCATAAAATGGAGGAAGAATAAATATAAATCGCTATAACAAAACAATCCATTATGGTGTTTATTTGATATTATTCGTTTTTTTTCTCGCAGTTGTGTTTATAATCTTCATATAGATTGGTACAAAAAAAAAAAAAAAAAACCCTACTACATGAAACGTATTGTATAAATTTAAAAAACCGGAAAAAAAAATTTCAACTATTCAGAAGGCTTTTTACGCACCTTTCAGTTTTCAGTACATTGTGTTTTTATCATTAGCGCGGAAAAATTGTAATTAGATTAAAACACAAAGAAAATTTTACAATAGCCAGTAATTTAAATGTGAAATTATAGCCAATCATTTAAATTGAAAATTTACAAAAGCCATTAATTTAAAATGGAAAAAATTGTACAATAACCGGCAATTTAAATGAAAAACAATTTATTTTACGTTTAAACAAATAGAGAAAATTTTAGAACAGCCCGTAATTTATTCTACAAAAATCCAAATAAAATTATACAATTTGAACAAGACCGGCTCACATGTTTCGTATTTGGATTTCCAGTTCTCCATATTGTTCCCATCCAGCCGATTCACAAATTATCGCCGATGAAAACTACATTCTTTTCAATTGCAGTTTTCACACATCTGACCAACTCGCACTCCTGAATTCCTTAATATCCATCGGTTATCGTCCTCCTTTCTCTATCACTTCCTTAATTTTTTCTAATGACTTCCGTGTTATCCTCCTTCTTTAAAAATTCCTAACCAATTGTAACATCAATATATAATAACTATTTATCAACACGTTAGTGGGTTGTGATTGCTCCTAAGCAGTGCCCAAAAGAAAAAAAAAAGGTGTGTCTTTTGCATCCGTTGTAAAACCAAATGTACAAATACAGACATCTGTACAACGAAGTACACAAGCCACTGTTCCTAAACCGAAACAACATGCACAATCTGGTGTGAACACAAGAAACGATATTCATATTCAATCTCAAACTACACTGGAGGCTACTCTTGCTGATGTTAGATCACTTGGTACTCTGACTCAGCAAGTTGGCAATATCGCTGAACGCCTCAGTAAAATTGAAGCTGCACAGACTATTTCACAATCTCAGACTATTTCACAATTGAAAAATGTGAAAAATAAAAGCTGGAAACAACGTAACAATAGCCATCGTAATAAAAAACAAAAATGACACTTTACGAATTGTTACATGGAACGCAAATTGCCTCAAGAACCGACTTGGGGAATTTGAATTTTTTTTTAAGGATTATCGAATAGATATAGCATTTATGTCCGAGACATTTTACAACTAGAAATTATCCAAACATACAAGGGTATGACATCTATCACACACCTCATCCGGATGGTGGTGCGCGTGGTGGATCAACTGTAATAATTAAACAGAATATTCAGCATTTTGTAGAACCTGAAATTAATGAAGAATATGTACAAGCAACAACAGTTGCAGTTATACAAAGTAATGCAATACTTATACTTTCCTCCTAAACATGGATTAAAATGTCAACAGTATGCACAGTTGTTACAGAACATTGGGCACAGGTTTATTATTCGAGGAGATTTTAATGAAAAACATGAAGCATAGGGGTCTTCTCCTATTAATATCAGAAATCCTAGCCCTGCTCATATTAAAGGTAAGTAGTTGCTTCAAGCAATTTACAATTGCCAATGCAGTTTGACGTCTGGACGTAAGCCAACATACTGGCCTACAGATCGTCGTAAGAAGCCAGATCTTCTGGATTTTTACATAGTAAAGGGGATTGCTGCTAATTTTATATTAGCTGAAAATTTAATAGATTTGTCATCAGCTCATACACCAGTGTCGCTTACCATAAGCACCGCAGTAATCCAGAAAGAAAAAGGAAAAAACTTACAAATATTACTACAAACTGGGATAAATTTCGGTAGGAATCAGAAAATAGATCTTAAAATTAGATTAAAAACTCCGAATGAGTTAGATGATTTAGCAGCTTGATTTATTTGGGGCAATTCGTGAGGCAGATAGGACTGCAACTCCTGTACCAAAAAATAATAGTTTCCGAGAAATCACATATCCATTAGAAATACGTGATAAGATTGCACAACGACGAAAAGGAAGACACCAGTGCACACAACACATGCACCACATGATAAGAACATTTTCAATAAGGTTAACAACCAGCTCAGAAGGCTTATTAAAGAAGTAAAATATAAAACATTTACCACATACCTCCAGAAGCTTAGTCCTTATTCAGACAAGGATTACTCATTGTGGAAAACTTCACGTAAGATTAAACGACCATTTGCCAGAATTCCTCCCATTCGAGACGAAACTGGCAATTGGGCAAGACAGGATATTGAAAAAGCTGAATTGTTTGCACGCCATTTATCACAGGTGTTTCAATCTGATATTAACCTTTTAACAACGCATCAAATTAATCAATCAATTAAGCCGTTTACTCCAATGGAGATAGCAAATGAAATTGATCGCGACATAAATCCAAAAAGAACTTCGGAAATAGATGAAATTTCACCAGCTGTCCTAAAAGAATTACCAAGAAGAGCAGTAGTACTGCTTACATGTTTAAGACTTGAGTACATACCAAACTGCTTTAAAGTGACACAGATTGTAATGTTAAAAAAAAACCAGACAAAAATGCTGAAGAGGTCATACAGACCAATTTCTATATTACCATCAATCTCTAAACTCTTGGAGAAACTCCTGTTAATTAATACTAGTTGAAGATAAGCTTCCTTTACATCAGTTTGGATTTGGACGGAAGCACTGAACAATCGACCAAGTGGCCCAGAGTAGTGGAAATCATTAACATTGTATCTTAGTAATAGACTAAAGGGCTGTATTAAAAAGAAACAAAAGAGAAAAAAAATTATACAATAGCCAATAATTTAAAAATATTTATAAAATTTAATTTAAGTAAATAAATTTTAATAAAAATCTGGCTATTACTGAGTCTTCGCAGGGAAGATATTAAAATATTGTATTATAAGGACTTTAAACTAAGAAAGCAAGCAATACAGAATGATGCAAGGGGAGACAGTAAACGACTTTATTTTGATTGCTGAAGTGTGGAAAGAGTACTGCAAAGCGCTATTTACAGATAAGGACATGGTCAGCGTTAGAACAAATGATACCAGCGATAATTTAAATGTAGAATCATCATTATTAAGAACAGAATTACAAAAAAAAAAATAAAAAACGGTAAAGCTGCAGGACTAGATAACAGCACAATCGAAACAATAAAAACCACGGAAGAATGCGGTGTAAAATATGGGAAACTGGGAAATGGCCGGACGACTGGTACCTTACATCACTCATATCAATACACAAAAAAGGATCCACATTACAATGTAGCAATTAGAAACTGATTACACTAATAACGCATACTAGTAAAGACATGCTGTCAATCATAAACGATAGACTGAAGACGTTCCTGCTAAAAGAAATCTCCTTGGAGAAACTAGAATTTATGCCAGGCGAAGGTAGAAGAGAACTGATAATAATAGCAAGACAGTTAATAGAATAAGTTCGAGAGTATAATGTAACAACGTATATGTGCTTCATAGACTTCTATAAAGTATTTGATTCTATTAACTGGGAGAAATTATGGTTCATATTACAGGAGATGGGAACCCCAGAACATCTCATATATTTAAGAAAGTAATTGTACAAAAATAATTCGGCAGTCGTGCGTGTAAACATCATAAGAACTACTAACTTTAAGTTGGGAAAGGATGTTAGACAAGGATGTTTGTTGTCACCTTTATTGTTTAACATCTACACAGAATATATTATGCGGCAACTACTGAACAATTAGGATGATGGTATTTCAGTGGGCGGCAAAAAAAATTAATAATTTGCACTACGCTGACGATATCGTCATTGTAAGTAGCTTGAAGGATAATATGTCAAAGTTTATACAGAATCTCGAAAATCGATGCAGAGATATGGATTACTAATAAACAGGAACAAAACAAAAGTCATGATAGTAGATAAAAATGGTAATGGCAAACAAAAGAAAGTATGTAGATTGGATGTTGTGAAAAATTTCACGTATCTCGGCTCAATACTAACAAATAACGGTAGCTGCTTACTGTATATAAAGAGGAGATTAATATTAGCGCGTAGTATGACAAAAAGATTATCTCCGATTTGGAAAGATACGGCATTGCCTATAAACACAAAGCTTAAACTGTTGGATTGTCTGGTGTTTTCAATTGCTACTTATGCGTGCTAGACTTGGTCCCTCACTGTAGACTGCACTAATAGAATAGACGGGTTCGAAAGTTGGGCCTACAGGAGGTTACTAAGAATATCGTGGATGGACCGGAAAACTAACGAATATGTCTTCCAAAAACTAAACATACATTGTCATGTAGAATAAAGAAGAGTTTCTTGAAGTTTTTCGGACACATAGATACGGACTCTGCAAAATCTGATAATTACCGGGAAAGTATGCGGGAAGAGGAAAAGTAGAATACTGGCATATAAAATCACTAACTGGATTAAATTCACATGAAGCATTGTTGGCTGCTCAAGACAGATCGGATTGGATAAGAATAGCATATGCGGCGGTCTCATAAGATCACTACACCCTTCCGAGGATCCAAAGGAAGAAGAAGAAATAAGACACTGAGAAATTTTATTTCTTAATATTCGACCAACCTATCGACTATAATTCTTATCTTAAATTTGACATATTGTTTATAGATAAAATCATCGAAGTGTTATCGTATAAATGTTTTATTAAATATAAAATATGTTAAAAGTTCTATCTTCTCTTATAATTTTTCCCAATTTAACGGAGTTTTTTCGGAAGTTAATAAAGCTCGCATATATCATCGCATTAAATTCGTCTAATTTCTCTATTGATTTTCGTATATATTGTTAATCTGTTCTGCCCTTTTGTCTGTTCCAATTAAATTTCTTTTAATCAGAACGAAACTTGCTGTTTATAATTTAGAGTATATTTTTGCCAGAGTATGACATTCGTGCGATCAATCGGTAGTTATTATATGAAAATACGGATGTTTTTCTTACATCGGTGTCGGTGAAGTGAGGCAATCCGATTATTTCCCAGTTTCCCATATTTTGCGACACAGATTGTAAAAAATATCAATTCCAAATTATTCCGCGGATTTAATTATTTCCTCGTTGCGTGTTGTTTCTACATGGAATCATTTACAGCATTTCTAATTGATTTATTTATTAGTTTAAATTACCTTATAAATAGTTTGCGCCTATTAACCTCGTCGCTTTCAGTATGTTTCTGTATTTTCGCGCAAATGTTATTGGTATAATTATTTTTGTCCTTTACACATGTTGCTTTGATTGCTTTATTGATTTATTTCGCTTTTTGCTACCAGTGTTCTAGACTTGACATGCTATCTCTTTTATTTCTTCTATCAGACTTTAACGTTACATTCGACATATTGTATAAATTTTTAGTTGGTTTGCATCTATGTTATCGATTTCAGGTGTATTCAATCGTCTTCGTATTTTACCTTTTATTATTAGAAGATACTAACTTGGTAGATAGTTTTTCATTCTAGACAAGGTCTTATTATTACTTATCGATTAGCCCCATCTAGCTCAGATCACTAGATAATTCAATCGGATTTTATAGGATCCATCAGGCGTAGCTCGAGTTATAGAAACACAGCGTCGATTGCTAAACGTACGACGTAATAATATCATGATTGATCATGTTATGAACATTACGGTGGAAAAATCACAAATCTGTTTTTCCATAGCCTACTCGATCGTAGAATCACAGTCGGTAGAATAAGTAAATTTACTTTTTTCCAGTCTTGAAGGAGAAAATATTGGATGTTAATCAGCAACGTGACTCCGTCAGATTCCGGTCCTCCTCTGCTAACCGAATCGCCTCGGGTGTACAAGATTACGTAGAATTCGTAGGAGCTTTATAGCGATTCATTTGCGAGTAATTAAATTATCAAAGTTGTGACTTACTGAAAAATTAATTTGTTTTGGTACGACATCGCAAAATCATTGATTTATTTCTGCGATTTTCTTCATGTGTACTACGTAAAAAACGTTTTATCTTGGGGATATCGTAATTAAAAAAAAAAAGATGAAATCAATATTGATTGTAACAACAATTTGTCTTCGTAGAAAATTATAAAAAAATTATTTTCTAATGGTATAGATGATCTCGAATGAATTAAAATTAATCAAATAAATATTTCGAAATAAACAACTAAATTATAAAAGCAAATGGAGTGATGAAGCCTGATGCATTCTACGAGGTAATGCGAAATACGTGTTTGATCACCTCATTTTCTTTGTGTATTACGTATAATATAAATATTGTACATAAAAAAAGTATATATTGTGTTGGCGGTGTGTCTGAACTTCTGTAACGTGTAAGATACTCTTTTTTTTTTATTACATACTTACTAATCGTATAAGTTTTCAATTTTACGGACCACATATTTCGGAATCGAACAAATTTTTTTTTTTTTTTTTTTATCTTTTAGCGGTGCCATGTATTGCTACTGTGGCTAGAGACATCGTTTGTGATATTTATATTAGATGAAAAAGTGTAGTGCGTTTCAGAAATTGGAATGTGTGATCGATCATGTTAGGATTATCAGTGATAGTGGATGAAAATGAAGAAGACAGAGCACTCATACAGAATACAGTTGTAGATTGCTAGCCACAACAGCAGCATGATGGGGCGTTCTTTCGATCGAGGATATGTTTGTGGGTAAGAGCTGTATGCGCGATACGGTGTCGTCGCCGTTTTCCAGGGAGTTGTGTCTGATATTCCGTAGCTTATTTGTGATTGGGGTGTATATATATATACATTTCCCCGTATCCCCGATTCGATGTTCAACATCCGCTGCAGGAACATCAACCGTTGAAATTGGAAACATGGTTGATGTCTGTTTCGCTGCCGTGTCAGTTATGCTGTTGCGAGTGATGGCTAAATGACACGGAATCCATCAGAAAATTACGTTTACGTTGGATTTTGTATTAATTGATTGGTAATCGTTGATACTTTGTATAACAGTGAGTCTGTGAAGATGACGATATTTGAATGTTTAATTTCTATCGCTTGTTGTACGGATAATTTTCGTGCAATTAATTGTGCAGACAGAACAGAGAAGCCACACTGGAAAAGATGTATCTGATGACCTCGTGAACTACAGAACATCCAGTTCCTTCCCTCGATTTGGTTGCGTGAGTGTAGAATTTTTTAAACGATGTGTAACCTAACAGCAGTTGCTCATAGGCTTAAGAGATTTTGGTATCGGTGCGAATGTTTGTTAAAATTGTAGGTGGCAGTAGAGGTACTTCGCGAAAAGCAATGTTATCCGGAATTTCGATATACCTTTAGGATAGAATTTGATAAATTGTTTGATGAAGGAGTACACTGATATATGAGGATGGTTGTATCGTTCGAGTTGATTACGATCCGAACGATATGTGTCTGCACTAAAAACGGACAAAAAATTTCGATATTACGTACTCTTCACGGAGATTCAAATTCGCCTGCTTCACACAGCATACTAATAACAGGGCTTGTGCAAAGTGCATCCAGCGCTATTCTTACTGTATGATGCACTGAGTCCAGTGTAGCTAAGAAAGAATGTTTCAAATTTTACAGATTTAAACACGAGTACTACTCTTCACTATATTGAAAAATTTCGAATTTAAAAAAAATCTAGTTATGAACTCTGCTAGTACAATATAAAATCGTTAGTTCACACGAAATATACGATTGGGTATGAATTAATATTAACTATTAATTTAATAATATCACATGAATTTTTCGTTTAAAAAATAAATATTAAATTTACAGTTTCCGCTAGCAATAAGCCTAAAAGGAAATAGATCCATGTAGATTTTATTGAAATACATATCGTTTATAAATATAACACGCGCACAATGCACGCATACAAACATAAAAGGTATATAAACATAAATTAACACACAACGAATATATATATATACATATATATATATATATATATATATATAATATAAATCAACCTTTCAGAATTAAAGAAAACGTAAAATCAGTATTACCATGAACGCAAAATTCAGTACAGTACTCTCAAACTCTGATCATGTCGCAGATTTCGGCATATTATTTTTCCAAACGTTATTCAGGTTTCCGGTATGTTTTAACGACGTGTAGTATTACTAAGGCTATTTTCTATCGATCGCTTTCGGTTGATCATAAGCTATTTGGATTTTTTACTCAATACGTACGCGTTGACGTAGAAATTTACGAATAACGACAGATAGACGATGCCTTGTAACATTACGTAATAGGTAAATAGTTCGTGAACGTCGCAGCGATTTATCAACAGAGTGAAAGCGTACAGAATGACTAAAATGAACTGAGCCTGAAAAATAAAAATCAGCAATCAATGGATTGACGAGAATAATTTTAGTATTAGCACCCACATTTTAGAAGGGTAAAGGGTTTTTGTTCTAATAGACCGATAATTTTTTTATACTAATAATCTAGAAGTTTATGTTTAGACACTTATTTTGTATGGTTCGAAAACTTGAGTTGTAAACAAATGCAGACAAAAACCATTAGAAGCGTTCGAAATGTAGTGTTGGGCGAAAAATGCAAAAAGTGAAATGGACAGACAAAACAAAAAATATAAATGTTCTTCATAAACGAAAAAAGCTGCTTAATGAAATATATAAGCGAAAGAAGATGTAGTTGCATAGGACATGTTATAAGGAATAACAAATATTTAACAATAGTAATCGAAGGACGAGTAAATGGAAAAATTTCGCCGGGAAGATCGATGCAAAAATAAATCGCCCAAATAATGGAAGATGCAAAAGTAAATAAGCACCAAGAATTGAAAGAAAATGCGAAAAGCAGAAACTTGAAGGTAAAGTGCTCTTCATATTGACCACCAATCGAAAGATTGAACAATGAAGAAGAATAACTATCTGCTCGCACGCACAAACCTATCACGGACTGTGTCTAGTGATTTTTTTTTTTTTTTGTCAAAATTGTTCGATAATTAACTTAGGTATTCTATGATCAAATCATTAGTCGCATCAGTCCTTTGGTAGCGCTGCAGCCTCCTTTTCCATTCGCCTCTTTCTGCTACCGTAATTTTCAAATCGAGATAGATATCCACTCCTACACTATCCATTATTTGTCCGATGTAGCGCAGTTCCTTGGCCGCCCTCTTCTTCTTCTGCCTTCTATCATGCCTTCCAATATTCGTAAGACCAATCCACCGTTCTTATCTCATGAACAATCCATCTATTTCTTCTTGTACAGAGGTATTATAAAATTCTTTTCTTTCTTTCACTTTTTCCATAACGTTCTTGTTCCATATTTTTTCGCTCCATTTAATCTTCATCATGCGTCTCCAGCACCACATTTCAAATGCATCCACTTTTTTAATATCGACCTTCTTGCTTATCCGTGCTTCGCCTCCATACAGTGCAATACTTCATACATATGTTTTTATTAGTCTTTTCCTCAGTTCTGCCCCCATATTACTGCTGAATATCATTTTAATTTTTAATAATTGTTGTTTCGCTAAATATATATACAAAGTCAAAGCGAGTACTTTCAAAAAATCTAAAAACCATCTTCATTAATTACGATTTGTGTATGAAGTCATTATAATAAGAGACGGTTGTTTAAAAAATTAGTATTATATAAATATTATATATCATATAAATATATATATATATATATATATATATATATATATATATATATATATATATATATATATGTTTTTTATAGGAAAAAAAAAACAATAAATTTATTAGTAAAAATCACTAATGTTAACTAATAAAAAAGTTTTCAGGCAGTTACATATTTCAAGTGAAAATGATAATAGTAAATGTATAATAATAGTCATCATCATGTATAGTCGTCGCCCTGGATGATAATAATAATAATAATAATAGTAATATGTGAAAAATGTATACTTAACTAAAAAATGAAAGCACCTTCGTCTAAACTTTTCTAAGACTAGCTTTCGGACTGATAGCGGATAATTATTACTTTTTTTGTAAGTATTAACTTCAGCGTGGATGCTGTTTTTGTATCTCTACGGCATTCTCGACATCAATTTCGCTTTTAATGGAATTTGTAGATTTAATTTGGTATCTACGTATTCTCTAAATGATTCCCAATCTGTTTTGTGGTTACACAAATATATTTTTTTCTCATGACATATAACCGAAAAACGTTAAAATGATACAAGAGTGGTCGGAAAAAAGATCGAAAGAAGAATTTATTTCAGAATAGTAACTAGCAGTTCTTTTCGTAATGAAAAAATCCAGCAGATCCGGTACTTTACAATTGTCGGTTGGTCAATATATCGGTTCGCCCCGTTGATGTGTGTTTTGTGACTTTCCAGTGTTTGTTTCAGCATACGCCCCCTTGTTGTCGTTAACACGGAGCCCCACGCTGTATGTTTGGCGTTTCAATCAGCTCCTGAAACGAATTTACTCCCCAAATATTTTATATATTTGCTGAATTCTATTGCCGTTGTCTTGTGTGGCGGACAATACGCAGCTGATAACACAAGCTGGCCATCATTTGTATGCTAATATTAGTTCCCTGTAATACTCCTCTTTAAACTGATTTAATTCACGATGTACAATGTCAGTTTTTATTAATATTGCTGAACCACCATGCGATTTTCCCGAGGGGTGTGTACACGAATACGTGTTATAATTATTTATCCTTATCAGTAAGGTGAGTTTCAGAAACTAAAATTACATCGATCGAATTAATATTTAAGAACAATTCAACTTCGGTTTTATGATTTTTTTAATCCATTCGCGTTCCAACGAGCAACTCTTAGATACCTGGGCATTATTTGATTAGTTTTTGAACTAACGTGATCAGCATGGATAACATCATGTTATTTTGTTCGGCTAATTGGCGGAATATTGCCTTAAATTCGTTCAGAAACTCCGCCAAGTTCACCATACGCGTATTTTTTAAATTACTGGACGATCTATTGCTGTCTCAGGTTAGCCCGGAAGTTCCTACATGGTTCTTATTTGCTGTAATATTATTAATTTGACCTGAGGTGTTAGCATGAATAACTTGTGAATTGCTTAAGGATGGTCGTCGATAATTTTGTTTGATAGATTGACTTGCTCTAAGTTTGAGATTTGTTTTATTTTGTACTAATTTTTGATATATCTCACAACCTTTATAATTCGCGGAACACAGTCCGCATGTAGGAGGTGATTTCCTTTTGCATTCGTAGGTTCTGTGTCCATCTCCACATTTCACCCATACTGCTGGCGCTCTTGTATAGTAGACTTTCGTATATCACCGTTGTTGCAGACACTGCGGCATCGATGCTTTCTTTTTAGGCTATCCATTTGAATAATTATATTACACAGTGATTTTAAATTATATATCTCTCGACAATTTATTGTTGGTTCTAGGTCTATATGCGAATCGTAATGAGAAAACCTATAATTAAAAGCACACGATTTTAAACCCATAATTAAAAGCGTCGTATTAAACTTATAGTTTAAAAACACAGGATTGCACTTAATAGTATTTTTCTCACAGATCTATAATGTATAAAGTTGCTTATTAGTAACATTACGCGTTTTAGGGTTAAAATATACGTACATAAATACACACACACATATGTATCTAATATACATGTATATATTGCGATAGTGAGTGCTTGTATGCAATTAATTTATGTAGCAATCGATTATCGGTATAACTACGTCTCGTTTAACTTATTTTTCAGAAGAAAATTAAAATCTTCGACTTTTCGAGTTTTAAAAATATGAAATCGTATAAATACGGCTCGTGAGAATGTATTATCGATGTATTCGCAGTTTGTCGTTCTCATTACCTGTTTTTCACTGAATTCGACCTGAAAATATCTTCGAATAGGGAAGAACTGTTTAAAAGCCCATGTCACACCGTATATATAGCGTCAAAATATTAAAGTACGGCTATGACGGATTCTGGAAGTTTCATGCCGAATCAATTAAAACGAATATAGAACACTAAACGAAATTTACTATCAAAATGAAAGTAAGGAATAACGTTCTTCTAATCCTAAACTATGCTGAAGATTACCCTGCCGATGGGAAATTGTTCGGTGCTTCCCTCTCTAAAATTGGACCTGCACGAACTATTACACGATCGAAAAATGTTAAGATTGCAAACTGTTATCGACATAACAATAATAAATAGGATCAACGCTATATGTCTTATATATAGTATTCGGGGAGTCTTAAGGACAAATTATTACATAAAGGACGAATTGATGTAGCACTGATCCTTGGAAATAAGAAATTACTAAAAAAAGAAATGGACCGATTATATTTTACGTCGTAGTAGTCACATGTTTTTAGAATCGCAGTAGTTGTAGGACCATTGTACGAAAGCAGAATACTGCAAGGAATATATTGAGGTAAGTTTCCTCATGGCATAATTAGTACGTTAAAAATATGAACACTTTCTTAAACATTTATTGAAAAGTTTCATCGTATTATGTGTATATTCAGCGTGTTGTCTTCAGCTCATAATGAAGAAATTGACAGAATCCTAGTTCTGTCCATATCAAAACTAAACAACCACTTCAGGCGGTTATCTTAACACAATTTTCTTAGCACCTGCTCGGAAACTAATGTGTCGGCCCAGTGATTGTTGAAAGAATATTGATTTACTGACATTATTTTTTTTTCTTTTAATGATACTCTATTATCCAAATGTTTTACAGCTTGTTACATTTACAGAGGTGTAATACACTGTACCGCCAGTAGGCTTAATCAGTGCACTGCTCCCCTTAATAATATAGTAACCACTTCTACACTCACATTTACACGGGCTGTGCACCAGTTTCACTCCCAGTCATCAAAAGTATACATATATGCAATTATAACTTATTATAAAACGTAATATTTAAACTATATTTATACTATACAATTAGAGGTTTCACAATGAAGTGTCGTTAGATATTATTCGAGATCTACCTCAAATGAGGAAACTATAACGATAACTAATGGTCATTCTAGTTGTTATTCACATCGTGACTATAGAATACTTATGATGTTGTATCAAACAATTTTTTGGTGAACACATGATTGAAAGTTTGAAATCAGTCAGCTAAAATATAGCTATATCATTTACACAGTATAACATTTGCTAATAACTTTTGCCGCGTTTGCTAAGGTTCATTCCAGTTTTCTTAAATATTTAGGAATACACTTGCACTCTGTTTTTTTTTTTTTTTTTTTTGCGGAATATTCATATCGATATATATATATATATATATATATATATATATATATATATATATATATATATATATATATATAAATAAAGATACAACCTTAACCTGACCTATTAGTCAAGCGTATGGGTTTAAAGTCGATGGCCCATCGACCATAACTTTGGACATATTCTATTATTGTATCCGTGAATTTACGTAATTATATAACTAAATCTATGTTTGGTATCGAGTACTTGGATTGCTTCCACGTTGACATGCTACAGCCGCACTTTATGAACAGTTTATCTTCCAATATCCTCGTTTACGGAGATCTCGATGCACATCGTTATTTCTAGAATAGCGGTGCGTATCGACTATTGCTATTAGTATTGCACCCCCCAAGTACACTCGGTAATGCAATATCGCATATTTTTATAACCGAGATTGGACAAACGACGTTGATGGTTACTCATGCTTATTCATGACTTTCTGACTTTACTATACACATATTCCTCTTTTTTGTCTAGATAATACTTACAATTTGTAGTCTAGTTATATATTTTTTCCACCAAAGATACTTCCGCATTGACGGTCCGAGAGCAGATAAGAAATAGTATGAATAAAGTACAGCGTGCACGAACGAATTTATCCAACCGATTACAATACCCTGCGTCCCTGAAAGATTAAAACGATATTTAACTTTTATAAACAATTGTAATATTTTTGTTACAGAACGCTGACGACTATTTCGAATAAGAAAATGTCGACAAAAAAAAATTGACACTCAAACCGATTATAAACAGTATAGTAGAATCGATGAGATCGCATTTGAAAACTGTTTTGAAACATACGAAATTAATAAAGGTAACAAAGTAATTTTATTAATAAGCTTCACCATAAGCGGAACTTGATAATCATCCATTTTAACCTTTTCTTAGTCAATACCGTTAGTCGTTCTGAGTTCTGTGAGCTTAACCTACATTTAAGACGTTTAAAGCTACTTTATTTTTTTAAAATCATAATGGAACTTATATTTATTATTGATTTAATATTTCTCTGCTAATATTTATGGAATTATAATAAAATATAATTGCATATATTTATTAATTAAAATGTTATCAACGAAATAAATGAACTTAGAGCAATATATCAGCAGCGTCCGCATCATTCGAAATTTTGTCGGAACATTTCTTTTCATCGTATGTACATAGAAACTTAAGGGCACACGGATACTGGGTTTTACTGTTTTTTTTTTTTTGTTTTGTTTCGCTATAACAGGCACTGAAATACTTCCGTTTACCACTATCAGTATTATTTATTTTCCTTTATGTATTTCCGGTTAATATTTTCGCAGCAAAACTTGTAAATCCTTCTCGATAGATTCTTTATTCATTTCTAACCTTCTTCGTAATTGTAGTGTCATTAAAATGGAATTTTTTTAATGTAATCTCGTCTACGAGTGAACTTTACACCATTTCCTAGACATACCGCTCTCGAATTAATTCCGGTTACATTTAGAATATGATAAAAAATTGACTACCTATAGATCGTACCGCGTTATATGTAGCGCGAGGTTGGTATTTTATATTTAAAAATTCAATTATTTCCGGGTAGGACGCCGAATGTACAAAATAATTCTTGGGATAGGAGAACGATTATCTAATAGACGTATAATTTTTTAACACAGTTCATAACTGGCCAAGGCTTTTGACAAGATCCCGATTAATAAAATTATGGAACAATTATACCGCTGCGGATTCAGTGGAAACCTCGTCACATTTATACAAAATTTTCTTATCAATTGAAGTTTTTTCGATCGGATTGGAAACAAATCTTCATTCTTAAGATCTTTAATGAATGGTACACTTCAAGGCTCGGTGTTGAGCCCACTGTTCTTCAATGTCGCCATTAATTATGTGGTAGGAGCGGTCAACTCCCCAGTATGAAGCTTATTATACGCCGACAATCTTACGATCTGTGTAAGTTGCAGAACCAGATCCGCTGGTGAATGCGTCGAGAATGCACAAATCGATTAGTCATGTGGTGTTCCAACAACCTTCTCAAACAGCAAATTTGTTTGCACTTTTGCCGTGTTCGTAAATGTAAACGTGAAATGTGTATCTCTCTTCAAGGTAAGACACGTCGACAATCTGCTATCTTAGATTTATTATAGACTCAAAATCAACGTGGAAGTCTCATGTAGACTACGTTAGAAAAATCTGTTGCAGAAAAATTAATATTCTGAGGAAATTATCACATACCGTCTATGGTGCTGACCAAATCTCCTTGCTACAAAATTTTTTATCGTCGTTTGATCCGATCAAGAACCGATTATGGAGCCGCAATATATTCTTCAGCTTGCTTATCCACCCTGAAAAGCATCAGTGTTATCCATACTTCTGCTTTTTGACGACTGGAGCATATCACACAGATCGACAGCCTACAATCCGAGTGATCAAAATGACCTCCTGCTTATCGTCGTTGGTTTCTCCTAGCCAATTTTGTAGTACACTCTAAAGCTTCCAGCTTTTCAATTCCTGATCTGGTTTTATCTTCTATTCCAGCTTCTTTGAAATTAAAACAATCAGATTCGACACTTTCTTTAACAACATCTTAAAAGCAATTACTTCTGCAAATCCGCAGTCAACCTCTCGTAACACTGCAATGTTGCCTCCGTAGAAAGACAACCTGATTCGGTTGGATAAATCCACATACTATGGAGAAAAAACCTGCACGTCCAAGAAATCAAGAAAGAAAATACGTCACATTCATATGAATGTAAAATTGTTTTACACTGACGTATCCCTGTTCAATGGATTTGTCGGCTGCTCACTTGTCAGAGATGTAGCAATCATCACAAATATTCGCTATCGCAGACATTCTTCGCCATTTTAGCTGAATTGTAAGCGATCTATCTTGCTGCGGAATCTTTAATGAGCTCCGATGTTGACAAACCTTCGATTATATGTTCTGACTCTCTTCCAGCACTCTGTACTCTCTGCGAAGTTTTTAATCATGTCAGCATTCCATAGTCAAAAACTGATGAAACAGGTACGGTTTGAGTCAGAAAGTAACATTCCTGTAGACCCCAGCTTATGCTGGTGTTCATGGGACTAGCTAATAAAGCGGTCAGGGAAGCTGCTACTTTCTTGCCGGTTCCAAATATTCCAGTTCCAGCACCTAACCTTAAGAAATACACCATGAATAGGCTTCTTTCATTATGGCAGAAGAAGTGGCAGCTGACGTTGCAAACCAACAAACTGCGGCAAATCAAAACATTCGATCGATCCTTTGATAACTTCGCTTCCAAAACGGAAGGTATGAGATGTAGTCATCACTAGATTGCGCTTAGGCCATACGTGTCTCGCTCGCGTATATCTTATTAATAAAACTTTTGTTCCAGTGTATTCCGGCTGTAACATTATCCTCTCCATTTCCCAAATTCTAGTTGATTGTCCCTTATACGCCTCGCTTCAAGCGTCTCTTTTCGCTTCATCTCTTCTTTAGAGAGGATGACCATGTTTCATTATCGAATCTCCTTCCTCCACCGTTCCGGTCTCTATTCCTCAATCCGATCCTTTTTTCCTATCATACCTCTAGCCTTGGCTGCTGTACATGGTACGTTAATTTTAATAATAATAATTATTATTATTATGAATTTATTTAGCCCAAGCGGGAAAATGAAAAGAGTTAAGAAAAATGACGATCGAAGAAATGCTGTATTCTTTATTTTAAGTTGCAATAGGCATGTTATTATAATTTTACTAAAAAAAAAAAAACAGATTTTATAAGTGAAAAATTAATCATGTCAGATAATAAATAGAATCGTTTGTATATTTTTATTTTACTTTGACCGAAATTCTTTATTTTTTCCTTTGCTCAGAACGGATTCTTTCCCAAAAATTTAAAAATTCGTCAAATAATAAAAATTTACCTCTAATGTATTTCAGGTGAATCCAACACGATACAACCATAGTCGCGTGATGATAAACGTGCAAAAATGTAACCTGGTCATTTTTTTTTCGCAATACGAAAAACACCTATAACATTTTAATTATACGATTATAATCATGTCGCGACACCTGCGTGCGATAATTACATCGGCATTATATCGACTTTTCCGAAGCGGCGAATAATAAATGAAATTAAATTAAACTGCGAAATATATCGTACACATACTTATAAACGTAAACACACACACTAAAACATACTATGAATATGGTTTTTTGAAGTGCATTCCAAATTCTTAAACTAATCGATATTATATTTTTTGTTGTGTTTTTTTTTTATCGTATACTTGGAGCGGAGGTACGTCGGAAATTCAAATTAAATAAAGCGTAAAATTGATAAAACATACGTTAAATAAAAAAGGTTATATAGGGAAAACAAATTGCTGGCAACTAATTCTGCAAGGAAAAATAGCAGGGAAAGGAAGTCGAGGTAGGCCGAAGTTATCCTGGATACAGACTTTTCGATAATTTCTTTACATAGCACGTCCGAAAGCCAACTATTTTATCGTTCTTCGGAGAATCGCATCGATCGTGTAAAATACAATTATTTATCTGGTCTTGAATTTACATATAGTCGAAAAGAGCATTTTCCTCGAAGGTCGGGTATTGCTCGTGACAGTTCTCGATGAAATGAAACTATAATTTTTTCTTTGGTGAAAATTTATCATGCACAGTTTAAAATAAATTAGCAAAAATTTTAATCGTATTTCCAGGGTTATATATAAAATTGTACAAATTAAATTGGACTCCAGTATGTTCCTAGAAAACAAACTTTTAGTTTATAAAATAATTATAAAGCCTGTTTGGACATACAGTTTGATGTTATGAGGTTTTGCAAAAGATACACACATAAATAGGATACGACAGTTTCAGAACAAGGTCATACGACTCTCTCTAAGTTGGTACGTATCGAACCATAGGTTACATCGAAGCTTAAAAATACGTGCTAATATGTAAGCCGTTTGGAAACAGACACAAAAACCTACTGGCGATCAATCTACTTGACACTAGTCTAGAAGTTCCTAGGTTAAAACGTAGTCGACCGTTTGTTCTAGCCCAATTTTTCAGCGAGGTCCATCGCTGGATGCTAACCCCCTAACAAATTATTCCACGTTTCAGTTAAATTGCTGGATGGCTACCTGGCCAGTTGTAATTTTAAAAATTATAAAAAATATATATATATATATTTCCAACATAGTTTATACTCAGACGACCTAGATCACATTTCTTCCGTACTCAAATAACATCCTTTTCCATTTTAAACAAATAAAACATTTCCAGAAGAGCACAAATTTAAATTGTATCTGTTTTATTTACGACCTTTGGTCAACATAAAGGCCGAATATTATTTCCAAGTTTTGTAAACCGAACAATTGTTTCATAACAATTGTTTCATCTATTGTACGGTCAGTAAGTAACTTCAGTGTATTAAGTTCCGACGAAATACTTGATGAAGCAATTGTTTATGAAATTTTTACAATATTACGGGCTTGTATTTTGATTAGTTCCGGTCGTTTTAACGACCACACATGACCATTTTTAGCTTTTGTCGTGTTGGAAGATGTTGATGCTTCTTAATCTTCCGTTGTAGAATCTCCTTCACTTACATCGCTGACATTGCTTTCTTCCTGTAGGTTACCTTCCTCCATGAAAATACAATTTCTTCAATATCAAGACACTGCCTCATAAAATTGGCGAAATTTGAGTAATTTACGTTAATAGAAGCCGTTATAAACATTTTTTCTTTAAGTAAAAAATAAGTTGACAAACAAAAAGAGTGACAACAAAGGGAAATACAGACAAACGAAAAAATATATATACGACATTATACACTATCCAGCGATTACTACTAACCTTAACTAAGGCGCTGGCATCTGTTTGACCACTTGTACTCACGCAATCACGATAAAAATGTTCTACTGGAGTGACATTGTTACTAATGGAAAATATTGCAGCGGAATTTATTAATTTATTCTTTTGTAATTTTTTTTTATGTACCTAATTTTCGATACTTAAAATACTTCCACCTAATTCTAAATCTCTAATTGATTGAATTAATTGTATAATAACTTTTCAGTCTTTCGATATTAGACAACGATTCCTATTAAACGGACCACCGATTTCGACTATAGAACCTTTTTAATCTCTAGTCGAATTTACGGGTCTATGCAACAACTTACAGTTATTTTTCGACACTCACCGTATCTAGAAGATCCATCAATTTAACGATTAAATAATGCCACGACGATACATTCATCTGCGAAAAACATAAAGAAGATTATATATATATATATATATATATATTTATAATTATTTATAAACGAGACTAAATTTTTTGTAAATAGAATTATTCGTACTTTGACACCAGTAATTGCGATTTTGTAGTTCGGAATAAAAAGAATTCATGGAATAATTAGATTAAAACTGAACCAGGTCCGTCGACGTATAAATTCAAAGAATCTGAGAGTATACCATTTAGAAAATGTATAAAACACGAATGAACTGAGATCGGAACGTAGTAACTAGGTAAAGAAATAATTCAGAAATAGAAGGACTAGATTTGAAATATGCCAAGACACGTCTTGTGTCATAGTCTTAGACCGTTGTGATACGTAATGAAGATATTTTGTATTGACTCGGCTGTATCAAAGATGCGACTAATAACGTTAGATACACTTACATTTATAGGCTTTGCACAATCTCACAGCTGCACCCGGTATGTACAGATAGGCCTTCGAGTCGCCGTATAGATATCAGTAGACAGCATGCTATTTCTTGTCCATCAACCGAAATAGTTTCGTAATGCGTGCATCTATTTCTTTTCATTTCTTTTGAAAATAATTCCGATATGTTAGTGGACTATCCAAATGTTAGCCTAGATATTTCACGCTTGTTCTTATTGGTACTTCAGCTTTATTGACTCTAACAGGAAAAAATGCATCATTTATGTGTTTTTTTTTCTTTAATTATTGTAAGACGTTCGACTGATCATTTGCGTCTTAAAGTCGGTTATAAACGATTTATTAAGTTAGTGTCTGTAAGATAAAAGATTTTTAGCTTTGTACCGGTTATCTTGGAGTATTGTTTTTATTGTGTCATAGACTAGATTGTATTTTATACGTTGGCTTCTGTATTTTGTTCATTTTAATAGTATGTGGTTTATATTTAATAGCGAATTGCATTCAAAACAGATGGGTGGGGGTCCTCGTTGAGTAGGTGTTGTGAAGTAAGTAACGTGTGTCCTGTGCATAGTTTAGCTAGAGTTTTTTCGGATATTCTCTCTTTCTGGTCTGCTATTTTCCAGTTTCCTAATCTCGGCTTAATTTGAGACAAGTGTGTATGTGTTGGGTATCTCAAAAGTTTCGATATCCCGTTTTAATTGTTTATGAAAGGACTGTATGTAAATCGGTAATGTGTGTTGATTTTATTGTTTTTATACTTGTAGGAGACGTTTTAACTATTCAATGTTTTCATTCTCGGCTATTCCTGAATGAGCTGGTGTCCATAGAAGAACAAGTTCATTGTTCTTGGAGATAATGCTATTCATTTTATGTTTTAGGTTGAAAGTATCTGTATTTGTGGTTTCGATGTGTTGCTAAATACGTTGAAGAACGCTATCTGTGCATATTATATTTGCTTAGATATGCATTTTAAAGCTTATAAATTGCAAGAAGTTCTGCTGTAAAAACTGATACTGAGTCGGTAAATGATATACTTAGGAATAGTCGGGTGTAAGATAGGCCGATAAGGTTTGGTTTATAGACTTAGATGGATCAGATGTGTGTATAATCACCGTACTTTTTCCCCAGAATGTTGTAGAATTTTGATTTGAGAATATTTGTGGGTGTGAAGTGTTTCTTATATTTTTCCAGTTCTGTGTTTATTGCGATTGAAACCTTTATCTTGGAGTGTTTTGTTTTGATTTGTGGTAATTGATATTGAAGTTTTGTTAATGTAAACGCGTTCTGATAGGGAGTTTAGATTTGGTTTGTTTAAGAATGTATCATGAAATTTATTCCTTAGTGAGGACTGAGATATCGGATTGAATGGTGTGCAAATTGATTGTGTGTAATGTTTTAGCGCTGGTATTTGTCTTTTGGAGTGGTAATATGTTTGCTTCCACGTGTAGAGCTGTGTTTGAGGTAGTGTGAAAGGCTCTCCAGGCAATTCTAAGAGCTAAATTTTGAACAGAATTGAGCTTTTTTAGTGTGAAACAAGCTGTACTTTATATATTATACTGGCGTAGTCTAATCTGCTTAGCGCGTAGGATTTGTATAACTTTGTTCATGTTTTTCGATCAGATCCCCACGATGAATTATTTAACAACCTGAGCATATTTATTTTTTCAAACATATTATCTTTAGTTTAATTTTGTGTTCTTTCCAGTTAATTTTAGGGTCCAATGTTAGTCCTAGTATCGTATTTTCTATTTGTATTGTATCCGTGTTTAAGTTTAGTATAATTTCAGTTTTTGCTGAATGTCAGGCACACCCGCTGAGACGAGATACGACTCAGAGAATTCCCAAAGTATATGAAATTATCTTCCATTAATGTGGGATTCTAACGATAAATAAGTATGCGTGGGAAGTAGTAGCTTCAACTTAGGCAACAAACCGACAGGTCAAACCGGGTTTGAACATCGGGAAACACTGCGGTACAGATGTTTTTTTTAGTTTATCCATCGACTTCGTACATGATTTTCTTCAAATTGTAAACGTTGAGGTATATTCTAGCTTCATTAATAGGACGTGAACGTTACCTTTGATAAACAGACTTTTCGAATTTTTGGAAAATTCAAAACGTTTAACAGCATCGAAAAAAAAATAAAAATTAAAACAAAAAAAATCGTAAATACGCAATTTTACTTACGACATTAACGTGAGGACTTCGTTTTGTATCGAATTCGCAACTGTATGTCCACAGATAAGTTAAACCGCCCGATGTGGTGAACATCTAAATGAACGATATTTTACGTAAAATTCCCACATATTCGCAAAATATATACGGATAAAATTGATTTTCTTCAGCTTTACTAATCGTATTTAACACTGAGAGATGATAAACTCTCACGATGTGACGAAACATGGTAATATTTAAAAAATCGCGGCGGAAGTACTGGTAAAAGTCACTTATTAAATAATCATAACGTGAGAATAATGTTAATCACATTTGACGATGAACTAGTTTCAAAGACTGTCTTAGAAATATGTTTAGTCCTTGTTAATTTGAGTATACGTTACTGAAATAACAACCTGTTAACAAGTCTCAAAAATTCGATGTGCGACAAAACGGTTGTTATTCAAGTAAACTTCTTATACATATGTATATATATACATTATATATATACATTGTTTTTATTAATAATTTATGTTATTGTAGTTTATTATTTTTATTATTAGTTAAATTAAAATAAGAATAATAAAAAGATAAAATCAAAAAATTGAAACGTGTGATCTATATTTCTTTGATCCAAGCATGTAGGAAAGCATGTTTACTAGTACCTATGAGTGCAATTATATGGTCAGAACAATAGGGCTGCGTGCTAATGTAACACTATATATGTTATAATATAAGTGGTCGTTTTAAATCCCTTATTATTTTATTTTATGTTTTTATATTTCCGGATTGTCCGAGCTTTATTGAAATAATTTTTATTTTTGGTTATAGCATCGCGCGCTAACTGTGTGATCGTTATTTTGTTTATTTATTAATATTGTATGTTAATTTTTTTCATTACTTTTATATATATATATATATATACCTATATAGATATATATATATGTCGTTTAAAAAGTAGTGAGTAGTGAGTGTGTTAATTTGTGTACACGAATTGAGCACAAATTAGTTTATCTCTCATTAGTTTAACCCTTTCGGTCGCACGTGAAATTTTGAGTGAAAATGATAAATCTTAAAGAGGCTGTTCATTATATAACGCTAACGCTACTGTTCAGATAACTCTAGATGATTTTCAATGTTTATACATAAATATAATTAGGATTGAGACATTTTATGATCAACCAGAAAATATATAATTTTGTTAGTATTAAAATTTCATGTACCATATAGTGGACGCGGTGACTGAAACGGTTAAGGTTATATTTATTTTAAAACGAAGTGGTTATAAATTGTCATTATTATATCGACGCTGGCGCAGATATGCACGTGGTCGGATAATAGACTAACTGTTTTATTTAATAGAAGTGTATTGAAACGAATAAATCGAAATTGAAATTGAATTGAAAAAAAATTTGTTATAACTCGAGAATGGATGGTTCGAAAGCTTTGTTGTAACTATTTAGTAATTTACTATTTTTTACTACTAGTAACTCTATCGCAATGTAACTGGACTATTCTAGATAAAACTTTAACAAGAATAAACGTCGATCTTCAGAATAGAAAAATGATAAACAAGTTATATAAAACGCAAAAATTATTTACAACGAGCAAAAACTAAGAAATTAAAATGTGTAAGACAAGGTTGTAGCTTATCAACCGCTGTTCTTTAATATATATATATAGAACAGGCGTTCAAAGAGTGGAAAAAATCAGTAATGAAAGGATTAACAGAGGAGGAAAGAAGATTAAATCGTTTAGATTTGCTGATGACACAACGGTAATCGCGGAAAGTGAAAAAAACCTGTCGCATGCAACGATAAATCTAAACTTGATTCTAAATAACGTGACAATGAATAAGAAGAAAACGGTGGTAGTTGCAGTAAAATTGAAAATAATAAAACGATAAACATAAAATTAGAAAATGAAAAATGCAAAACACTACAAATACCTCGGATCAATAATAACAAAAAGAAATAAGATCAAGAATATCGCAAGCGAACACCGAATTTATGGAAAAGTAATCATTGTTAACATCGAAAAATTAAAATACAGACACGCGGAAAATGTTGATAAAGGTTTATGCTCGTGCTTTTGTATGAGTTCGGAAACTCGGCTTATAAACAAATGCAGACAAGAACAATTACAAGCGTTCGAAATGTGGCGTTGGCGAAAAATGCAAAAAGTGAAATGGACAGACGAAACAAAAAATATAAATGTTCTTCATAAACGAAAAAAGCTGCTTAATGAAATATATAAGCGAAAGAAGATGCAGTTGGATAGGGCAATAAGGAATAACAAAAATATTTAATAATCGAAGGACGAGTAAATGGGAAAATATCGCGGGCAAAAATACATACAGCCCAATGATGGAAGATGAAAAAGTAAATATATACCAGGAATTGAGAGAAACAGCGAAAACCAGAAACTTGTGGGTAAACTGCTCTTCATATTGAGCACCAATCTCGAAAGATTGAACAATGAAGAAGAGAAATGACGTTTTTCCATGAAACCAAAAATGCGTTTTACGTATTTATACGATAAACGTAATTATTTGTTAACTTTAGAACGAATATACGTATCCCCCCACTTCTCTACCGGACCATGATGTCCGACCATTAACATAGATAGCTAACCTCTTTCAACGGTGTTTTTTTTCGTGTGTCATTAGCTGCATCTGATCATGTTTACCCGGTTGTTTCTTCTTGATAAAAGTAACGTTTAACCGACGAAGAAGCTAACGGTGGTAATAATGTAACTCGTGTAACCTGACAAATTATTTAGTAGAATTTTTTTTCAAGTTTTTTCTTTTTAATAAAAATCACTGATTAGAAAAGGTAATGTATTTATATTTTATATGTATATATATATATGTATAGATATATTTTAATGCTTAGTTTTCTATTTATTCTACATTTTGTTTTTCGTTTTTTTTAAATGTTCAGCCATTTCTAGATGAACACTTCAAAATTTTATCGGATGAACCGTTTAACTCAGAAATTCGAACTGACAGATAAAGATAATTCGGAACGCGAAAACCTAGTCTCATCGATAGCGAATGAGAATCTGAGCTTTCTCAAGAACCGATCGAATCTGATCTAGTTTTGGACCAAACAGAAACTAGCTAGGAATTAATTGATTTATAATTTATGCTTAATTCTTCTCCGAATTAAAAGAAATTACTTTTATCTCTTTCTTTTATTATTTCCATTTCCCCGCCTCGGTAGTTTTATTTTCTACACAATGTTTTTCCTGTGTGTAAAATTTTATACGAAATTAAATACCGCCGTTTAATCGATTGCGTCGTTTACCATAATTAACTATCAGGTTTATTTTATAAATAACTGTTTTTCTCATTTTGTTATTTTTTATAATATTGTCTAAATTAAATATTTTCCGATATTTTATTAATTTTTTTTTTTTAATTTTTTTTCTTTTATATTTTTTACGAATCGTATAAATTTTTATATTTAATCTTTTTAATGTTCGCTTGATAATGACTTAATAGCCGAAAAGCTCTTTGGTGTTTTTAATAATTCGATGATTTTTATACTTTGTTTATTTTTGTTCGTTTTTATTTAAAAAAAATCACTACGTTTCACACTGTTCGAATTAGAAACGTGCGCGGCTAAATTGGAAGGTATTGTAATTTTATAATTTTGAGCCGATGCATTTAAAACATTATCTTTTTTGTGTGTGTGTTTTTTTTAACACGAGGTTTAATATACTTCGCTTTAACCGTTTCAGTCGCAGACACATTATCAATTTTTTATAGGAAATTACACATTTTGGTTTTGTATAATAATTTTAGAAAACGATTGGAGGTGTTATAAAATAATATTTCACGTATAGCACCACTTGTTAAATGACTAAATATAATGTTTTTATGTAAACATTTTTAAAATTTTAAATGTCTCTCATTATGAAAATATATTACTATAAGTTTACGTATACCGTATAGAGGACATCGCGATCGAAAATGTGCAATTTTATACTTACGATTTTTGCATACTTATTTAACTTTTCACACATACACACATATTCTCTCTCTCTTTCTTTTACAAGGTTTTTCTTATCGGTGTTTTTCCCCGCATATTGAATTTGTTTTATATCGCATATATCGATTTCGTTTTTCTTCCATTAATTTCGTTACAGCGGTAAGATGTGAACTAAGACGCTCTGTTATATATACGTATTATTGTATCGATTTTTATTTGATCCGTGTAAATATACAGTTTTGTTATTGTTACTGTTATTATTATTATTGAATTAAAACTGTAACCGGTTTAAAAAAAGAGACTCCACATATATCTTCGGAACGTCTTCAGTGCCAATTCTGGCATGGTTTTCATATACTGTTGTATTTTATTTCATTCGTGCGATTACACCATTTTGTGACTGTTACTATTATTGAGGTAAAAATATAACTGGTTGGAAAATGGAGACGGCGCATAATCGTGAAAACGCCACCAGCGACAAATTCTGACTTGGTTTTCGCATACTATTGTATCGATTTTTATTTTATTCGTGCGAATACACAATTTTATGATTGTTACTGTTATCGAGCTAAAAATGATTCCCTGCAAGTCTGATGTAGTTTTCTCTTAAAAATGTGACTATAATCTAATTAAAAAAAAAAAAAAAAATTATTGGGCATTAAACGATTACGTAAATAAACTCACCAATGAAACTAGGTAACAATTATAAATTGTCTGACACAAATTGTAAATTAACATGAAATATTTCACGTTAGCAGGCTGTTTGTATTTCATGTATCTCGGACCGACATTCAACACGAAACATAAATACACGAACACGGAAGTCATCATCGGCCACGGGCTGCTCATCATGAACCAATGATCTACTTTTTCACCTAGAAAACGTAACGCGTGAGTATATAATATATATATATATATAAGTCTATAAACATATATATACATTTCACTTTTCTTCTTAATTAAATGTATAATTTTTTCGCCTATTTCATGTAGCACGCGTATTAATATATAAATATGTATGCGAAAGTTAGCTTACGCACTATTTCTATCTATAGTATTTCGAGAATGCAGAATTCTAAAAAAAGAGCGCCCTGAAACGTTGGACGGCATTTCAAATAAGTTCCTCACGGAGAATTCCGAAAGTATGGTAGATTAACTAACCAGGAATTTCTACGGACGAATTAAATTTTTATTTCTTACAGAAATTAATTCAAAAATTTTACACATAAATTCTATTATTACTATTCCTGTAAATGTCAGAAGCGTCGGACCGACTGCGTAGTTTTCCATCTCGAGCAACTAATATACCCGTTGCCTATCAATCTATCTTTAACCGTATTCAGTCGACGCTTATATCGTCTTATTGAATCGTTCCTTCTTTCTCCTCCGATCGAATTTTCTCGAATACTATTAATATACGACCGAAGAAAACGTATTTTTCGCATCTCTTTTTTTTAACAAAGAGAATGGCTTCCGACGACTTGCATGGAGAATGGTGATTGGTCAATTGAGAACCAATCAGATGTAGTGTAGTTTTCTCTATATAGTTAATGTAGTAGATTGTTATGTCAGGGTTAGGTTTAGTTCTGATGATGGGCACGGCATGTTGCTCGAAACGTAAATTCGGGTTTGTTAATATATCGTTTTACTGTTATTAATAAATCGGTTTTTTCTCCTTTTTTGTACCCTCGGTTATTCCGAAATTATTTTGTATCTAATTATGAATATCGACCGCGAATATAGTTTTAAAAATGATTTAACTCTAAAATTGTATTCATTCCGACCTTCTTTTAAAGTTTGCATTACCCTTCATTATTTCATCTATGTATTTATTCCTTCGCCTTCGTCTATATAGTTTTCGTCCCATTGTCCCTTCAATTCGTTGTACAATACTCGGATTGTGTCGATATAAACGGCCTAACAACCGTTTGTTATTTTATTATTTTATTTTAATTTATTTGTACCTTTTCGTAATTACACAACTTAATTTCTAACGCGCAAACTCAATCATACGCACAAAACTTGACGGACTGACTTCATGTTATTCATCCTTTTTTCCATCCTATTTTTATTTTTATTTTTTTTTTTGTTCTAACTTACGCACTGAAAGGAACTAGTACACACATATTTTATACTTTGTATTATACATATATATATATATATGTTTCTTCTGTTTACACAACATTTATTATTAAGCAAATTAGGTCCCTGCACCCTTATAAATACAAATCTAAATTTGCCCCATCTGCTACATTCGGAATGAGGAACCATTTAACAGTTTTAAACTTCCGAATTAAGCTCCCCGATTGGTTTATGTTTTCAAAAACTTTCCCGTTTGTAACTTTTTCTGTCCTACAAATTTTCCGAAGGCCTCAATTTTTTGTTACACATTTAGTGGTTTCCGATTCATATATCAGTATGCTCCATACGTTTGATTTAGCAACGTGCTTCCTAGTTTCTATTCTTATATTTTTTGAAGTCAGTAAAGATCACTTTTTATTGAATGCCATTCTTGCTGGACTAATTCTAGTTGACATCTGTCACTTCTTCCATCTCGAGTGATTAGTCGCTTCCCAGGTATCTATACCGATTTACTCGTTTTAATTCCATTAATTTTTACGGTGTTTTAGAACATTTCATAAATTTTTTTCTTCATTTATCGTCTCATATTATACTTTTTTTAATCGCTGACTGTTTCATCGATTCTTCAAGTTCCTTTTCATTACTTCCGACGTAATGCCGTTCGCAAAACAGAATATCGACTTAATCCTCACACTTGGACGCGTCAGTTCTCTTCAAAATCTCGCATTATATACTAAAAAGTTCCGCTAATATTTCTCGTTTTATTCCTTTCCTTATGTTTTTAGAAACGAGCATTAATACGTAGTGAAATTCGAACACAAGATTTGCGATCGAAATGAATATATCTAGTCGCGGATGAATGTTCAAAGCGTTAGTATGTAGACAAGCAAGGTAGATAGAAGTGACGAATTATAAGCTAGCATTTGTATAAGCACACGATTTTTTTTTATTAATGTTTTTTTTTAACTTTCTTACCAGTCATCGGAATCATCCTTCCGATCTATTATAGTAATTATATCCAAGTGGTAAATTGTTTCTTTTCTAAAAAAAAAAATTGATACATACGCGAACAATTTTATATCTAACACGCAAATTTTATTCTCGACGCTTATTAATAACGATTATTAATTATGAAAACAAATTCGTCTTTATATAGACGTTTCTAGGCTTGTTTTTATGGTATTGATTTAGTTTGACGTATTAAACACGAACGCGTGGATATGAATACGAATGATAGAAAAAAAATTGTTCCTCGCTAATAACGGATAATTAGGAAACATGAATATTCAACCTTAATTATTCCATCGGTGAACTGTGGGAAAAAATAAATTTCAAGAAAAATTGTAACGTAATGAATATTCACAATACCAACGCGAGTATTAAGGCTTATTATTACGACGTAATGCTAATATTTCGGCGTTCGAACTGGTTTAGCCTACATTACACATTTCCCATTATTAGTCTCGTTTAACATTACGAACTGTTAATTAATTATCGAATCGCTTATAATTTCGTTTTATAGGAGATTTTTATTAATTAAATTCGCAATGTGCATGAAAGAATATGAGAGCTGAAATCAATATTGACGGATTTTTTGACAAAAGTCGGCCTCTACGCGTAATAGAAAAGCTACATTGAAATGAATGAGTACGTTTAACAACTCGTAAGATTCTGCTGGATGTAGCGAAAGCTATCCGTACAACTCGACCCAAACGAAATCCTCCACGTTGCTAGGAAGATCGAAGAATCAACGAATTATTGGAATCGAAAGTTGAATATTACTGGATTGTCTGAATAACTGTACCCTCCAAGCGCGGTTCTATACCGGGTCGCCGATGAAAACCACCTATTTTTAGGTTGCACTTATTATAGAATGTACCAACAAAAATTTCTGCCACCTATTATAAGTTTATAAGTGAAGGAATACCCGTTTTCCTAGTAATAAGTGTGATCGCGCCGATGCTCGTACTATTTCGCAGTTTTCTGACAATCCTATAGCAATTTCTAAATTAGACGATCGTTTAATAAAAAGGATTTAAAATTGAAGACAACGATTTCGGTGTACAAAGCGGTTATATTTCCGAATCCTTTTGACGGAAGCGTATCACACAGAAGACAAATAAGAAATCTAGATCGCGATTATCTAGCGGGTGAGAACCTATTTGTCGGTTGTGGCGCAATTACGCTGTCTAGGTTACGTCGTACCAACGGAAGACAGTAAACTCCCGAAAAGAATACTATGGGGAACGCGTGCAAGCTATATACTTCGTAAGAGATATAAAGGTCGGATAATCGAACCAATAAACTTAATGAAATTATGAAATTACCGAGAACAAATCGTTTAGTCTGAAGTCGAAACTATCAAGCGCGATTAAAAGCTCAGGAAATGTGCACTCCTTATATGTGGACACTGTCTTTGTCAAGCACGTGTTGGATTTACGCTCTTTCGCACTCACAGTTGATTTTCTTTCTCATTTTTCTTTAAATACAGATGCGTATAGTAATGAGTCTCGATATTATTATTATTATTGTATATAAATATATATGTATATGTATGTATATATGAGTTTGTCTGTTTTGTTGTATTAATGCGTATGCTTATCTAACAGATATATATGTGTGCGTTTATGCGTGCATATGTAATATACGCGATAAACGTCGTTTGTAAGTGAAAAAGATATTTCTTTCTCTTAGCTAAACAAATTTCATGTAAATAATTCGATATATATACAAAGGTATGAACAAATGACGAAAACATTTCAATATTAGTTTTTTATTTATTTATACATAAGCGTTCAAATCATATATATATATATATATATATATATATATATATATATATATATATATATATATAAAATCGACACACGCTTATTAGTTGATATATATTTATGTCTATCTGAATTATATTATTTTGAAAACTCTCAAATCCGCCGTCTCATAAAAAATTTTATTTCTTCCGAATTTATTTATAATGATTTATTTTTTAATTCATTAATTTATTTACTTTCGATAAAAATAATCGAAAAGCTACGACATTTAGATATATACACGAACTAGAATTTGCACTTAACGCATAATTTTTCATGCATCAATGTATACGCAACACTATTGAAAATTAATGCAGACTAACAAATATCGAAAAATATAAAATAATTCGCGAGAAAAATAATTCTAACATTAAAATTATATATTACCGCTCTACTCATTACAATAATCAAATCAAATCAAATTTATTTATTTATTTAATAACACATAGAATGGAAAAATTTTATACATACGTATACATATACATACATACATTATACTCATATCACATATAGATATAAAACATACTCATACATATACATTCATATACACATATATACATGAAAGATATATATACCTATATGCCTATGAATATACATAAACATTTTGATACATACACACAAGTAATATAATAATAACAGTAATAATAATAATAATAATAATAATAATTAACAAATAATAATAGTAATAATAGCGATACAAATAATAATATACACTAATATCTTTATTAATATTTAATCGTACAAATAAAAATTAGTAATAAATAACGAGAAAATTATGCGTTTTTTACTTATTTATATCTGTTTTTTTTTTTAATTTTTATTTTAATTAAAATTAAATTAACGATATAGCGATGACGATTATATCTATTGCGATTTGCGATCAGTTTCGATACGTTGATTCTGATCGACTGTCCAACGTGTTTTTTGCACGTACACTTTGACGTAGAAATTGACGAACAACGCCAGAAAAATTACGCCTTGAATAATTACGAAGCAGGTAAACGAGTGTGACAAATCGCATCGACCGATCAATAGCGTTAACATGTACACTATTATCAGAATGAACTGAATCTGAAAATTAATAATTCACCAAAAGATTGTTTAACTATCCGCCATTATAGATAATATATAGATATAATTTATACGCATTTATTAATTATATATGTATATATACTAGAAGTTACCCACGGCTTCGCCTGTGTAATTATTTTCTTTTATCGCAATATCGCTGTCTGTTTCTATTAACAATATATATATATATCCGTCCGTTATTTCGGCCACGCCCCTGACGCAACAAAAAGTGGTTTGTATTGCGGGTGTCGGTAGTGAGTGTTAAATTATGAACGGTTTGACAGAAATATCGCTGTCTCCTACTTGTTAAAACTTTCAAATTATTGTAATTTCTGTCCTACTAGTGATATCGATGTGAAGAGCAAAGCTTAGAACGAATCCGATAATGTAGACTATCAGTTGTGCGAATTTAATCGTTATTCTTTTAATAATGTTTGAGTTAAATCCGAATAGACAGACAAAAATTTCAAAAACATATATATATATATATATATATATATATATGTTCTGTTTATGTGTGATAAAAATAGCCCAATGCAGTGATTATAATGAAAATATTCGCAAATCACAGACACTACAGTTTTATGTATTAGTATAGATATAAGTTATTACTGGAAACGGCTCTAACGATTCCCATCGATGAAATTTTAGTAAGATCCCGAGTACGCTACCTAGAAAATTTTGTACATTGCGATTACACCGTCTTTTTCACGATACTTATTTAAATGTACGTTCCAAATTTCAGTTCTATCGAATTAATTAACGGCTCGAATAGATTAGAAATTTGTTTTTTATTGCGTATGCGTTAGTAATTATGATTAAAATTTTATATTTCGTGTACAGCTTCGATTTAACATATCGGAAATATTTTTTAATCTACCAGAGAATTATTTTAAGAAAAAAAATCGATCGGAAAATTCCAAAGTTCATTCCCCCACCAAAAAAAGAAAATATAATAATAATAATAATAATAATAATAATAATAATAATAATAATAATAATAATAAAAAGGTTGAAATGAAATTATACGCCATTGAAATAGTTATAGTTATGTATGTAATAGTTTTTTGTTTACAGGATATTTAATGAATTAAGGATATCTACGAGTAAGCCTCGGTCGTCAAATATATATAATACTTAATTATCACAGTGTAGGCGATGGCACCCCACTCCTTATAACGTCATATGCGCGCGCACCTGGGTTGCAGCATATTGAATGCTGACATAAACGTACAATGACTAGTCACGACGTTCGATATATATATATATATATATATATATATATATATATATATATATATATAAAAGGCCACGAAACTCTTTTTGTCAAGCGGACATAAAGAAATAAAATATAAAATATAATTTTTTATTTTTTTTTGCGTAGAATCTGTCTTAAAAAGACAATGAGTAGCAGTACGGAGAGTAAATGAGGTATATGGATTACCACCCATTGGTGATAAATCCTTGTGAGGTATAGGATAAGTTAATTATTGGATTAATAAATACAATTTATTAAAAATAAAATAAAAAAAAACTATAACGTAAGAAATACTTCATTTAGATTCATGCGGTATAACAAAAATAGTAAAATGACAAATCGGAATTTGATCATAAAATAATCGCATAGTCTGTATCTATGGCTAAGTTTATAATTAATACTACCGCAAAAGGTTAATTTCATATGTATTTTTAAAAAATGTTTTATCGGAATAAGAATGAAAAATCCAAACAACCGTTTTTTTTTCCCGGATATAACGCTGTGGATTACATTTTTCTCAAGGACTGCGACGCGCTTGATAAGGTTTAGTTGTTTAGAATCATTTTCTAGGCTGAGAGAGACCGATTGTAAACGACGAGTTAAGAAATCGAAGAATATGAAGAGAATGCGATGGAATAATACAGTCTGCGTAAGTAGTTTTTTTTCCCGGATATAACGCTGTGGATTACATTTTTCTCAAGGACTGCGACGCGCTTGATAAGGTTTAGTTGTTTAGAATCATTTTCTAGGCTGAGAGAGACCGATTGTAAACGACGAGTTAAGAAATCGAAGAATATGAAGAGAATGCGATGGAATAATACAGTCTGCGTAAGTAGTTTTTTTTCCCGGATATAACGCTGTGGATTACATTTTTCTCAAGGACTGCGACGCGCTTGATAAGGTTTAGTTGTTTAGAATCATTTTCTAGGCTGAGAGAGACCGATTGTAAACGACGAGTTAAGAAATCGAAGAATATGAAGAGAATGCGATGGAATAATACAGTCTGCGTAAGTAGGCGCGCGATAAATAAAATCAGGGAAGATCATTTGCATCTGCTGTTGATCGGTTAAAGTAATAGATTAATTCAGAAAATTAACTGCGACGTCAACGCAGTGTTCTATGGTAAATTAAATGGTTATATTCATACTGTTTATTGAGAAATTTCCGCAGTCGTCTGTTGGAACATTTCCAATAACGGATTATTACGTCGACACGAGGGTAAAATATTAATAATTCAGTTTTGAGTTGAAATAATTTTTTGTTTTTAAAAATTATTCCCACAGATTTCAGCTAAAACGAATGATAGCGGAGAACCTAATGGAAGGTCGTCAGTTTGTTTATAAAATGTTAACTACTCCGTGTGGGTGGTAAACAAACAAATACCGGAATCCGGACCGGTTCTTTTATTTACCCGAGGTTGAGTTCGTTACTAAGTTATTTTTTATCCATTCAGTCCTGATGATGCTGTATCGAATGAAACTAGTAGACTGATTTTTAGTAATAAAATAAAAAAATACATATGTTACGATAGGGTTTAAAAGTATTTCTAGTTTATTTATTCGTTTTAAATTAAATATGTATCACAAATGAAGCGCTACAGAAATATTTTTTGACGTTTATTCACGCATATGTGAACGGAAAGTAACTATTGTAATATGCGGTTGGTTTTTTTTTTTAGTGGGCAAGTGTATAGCATGCATACCACTACGCATCACGCACGCTTTAATGTTCGCCCATATATACGAGTGTATATGTCCAGTTAATTGTACATTGTGAATATATGTATACGCTTGTAGATTTGTACATGCGAACGTGCATTGATTTGTATACCTGTATATTTATTAAAGTTAGATTATTGCGCATTGATGGATAATATGTAAATGCTCGCAGACCCAGATCGCAACTAGATATTAGAAATAAACTTTTATTGTACAATGCGATACTTAAACCAATCTGGCTAAATGGCTGCGAACTATGGGGATGCTCCTCTAAGAGCAACATTAAAAAAATACAGCTGTACCAGAATAAGATACTACGAAAGATAGCTGGCGCTCCATGGTATGTCACTAACTACACATTGCATAAAGATCTTCAGATACAATACGTGGAATCCAACGAGCTGCTCGCGATTACCTGGCGAGATTGGAAACTCACGAAAATCCGCTGGCAATAAGTTTGCAAGTCGGCGATTAGAAGGCTGAAGAGAAAACGTATTACCGACTTCAGATAATGCTTTCGGGCTGTCATCATTCATAACTTGGGAGTTGCTGGACCGACTACTTCTAAAAAAAATTTTATTTTTTTTGTCCACATTCATTACATCTGGTAGATGACGGGTTAGACACGTCAGTTCTAGATTAGAAGATAAAAAAAAAAAATTAGAAAATTTGTAATATTGCATATTATACACAGATAAATTTATGATACTGCTTATTACTAAGTGAATCCAGTGACTTCAGTATTTTGGATTATTACATATTTTCGTTAATAAGGAAGGTGTATTATGTAGTTGATTTACGTGAAAGAAACAAGTTCAAAATTTAAACATGTGGTCTGTGTTAATTCGAGTATGTAGGAAAGCAACCAGCATACACGTGTACAGAATTGTATCCGTAACATTGTGTGCATTATAATGAAATCTGCCGAATTAGTTTATCACACGTCGCATAAAAATTAAATGAAAACAAGCCGATACGCGCAATTTTTACTAATCGAAGATAAAATGATAGTAATGTAATCTTGAACGGCAACATTATCCCTTTAAAAGACGAAGTCAGGTAACTCGGATAAATGATTAACCTGGATGAAATATATCGTAATAAAGCGTTAAAATTAAACAGAAGTACCGGCTTTTAGGGAGAAAGTCAGAACGAACAGTTTAAACTGTTGCTCTACAACCAGGTCATGGAAACTGTCTGGAAATATCAGCTGCGGGGCTGCCCGAAAAAAAGTAACATAGCGATTATACAAGGATTACAAAATAGAGTTCTAAAAATTACTGCAAATGCGACATAGCACGTGACGACTCAAACTCTCCACACAGACCCGGAAGGTAAATTACATAAAGGATGAATTTACATTCGAATAATGTGGCAGTTACATTATTAGATAACTCCCGGATGTTCGCAGATTAAAGAGGACGAAATTGACGGATCTAGTATAAATTATAAATTCTGTATACATATTGAATGAGACCATATCACCTGGGCAGGATTCTCTAGCAAGTTTAAATTTGCTAGCATCCTACAGAGCTAGTTGTAAATTGGCAAATGAAGTGTGGAAAAAACCCTGTTTATAACATGTCCTTTATTATTTTATTGAATAATTTTAAACCATTCCGGATTGTTCGAGTTTTATTGAAATAAGCTTTGTTTATTTATCGCAAAGTGCACTTACTGTGTAATCGCTATTTTGTCTATTTATTATTTATATCGCGTGACATTCCTTTTGATTATGATTATATTTTTTTAACGATGTGTACGTATATATATATATATATATATATATATATATATATATATATATATATATATATATATATATATAAATAAATGTTCATTGTATCACGACTGATATATCTTATTTATATATGTCCAGGACAGTGTACAGGTAACTTTTATTCGATGTTGAAAGGAGTTAAACTAATATTAGTAATTTCAGTTATAGATGATAACAAGAGACAATTGCAAATATACAACTCATCTGTGTTAATATAATTATAGTTTAAACTTGGTCTTTTAATAATGAAATAACTTTATTAAAGTAGATTAATTATATTAATCTAATTAAACTCTTAAAAGCTACAAGTAGAACAGAAAATACTCAATAATTACATAATTACATAATTCAATAATATTATATTTTAGTGGTAGTGACCAACCACCATTTTTTTATCGTTATTTTATTATTATTATTTATTTTTAAATATACGTATGCGAACTTACGCAGTTTGTGAAACAAGAAATAAAATTAATGCATACTGTACTAATTTATAAACGTGCTAGTTCTTTCAGTTGATTATAATCACTAGGATTAGTCATTATATTCATTGGAGTTAATAACGTTACACCTTATGTGTCTGTGCTGCCGCATTTATGATAATCATGATTATCCTTTACTTTTATTACTATTATTATTGTTTGACAATACGGGTGCCGGCTGCACTAACTGGCCATATTCACCCATTCACTTAGTGTAGATCTGATTTAATAGGTTCAGTTAATCCAAAAACAGGAAAATATTATGAATACGGTTGGCTGATTCGGATAAAAGTTGTGGTAAAAAAAGAGGAAAGCTGTGCTGGATTCTAAATGTAGCGAGAGCATGACAGGATGTTAGTATGTGGGGTATATGAAGTTGTGACATTTGCAAAAGGGACAGATTGGAGGGTCTGTGCCTTGAAGAAGATGGGAATGGGTAAGATTTGAGTGGGATATTCGAAGTCTGGTAAGGATAACACTTTTCTTTCTTGTTCTGAAAGGAAATGGAAGCTGAGATAGTGGATTAGGTTTGATTGGGTTTTGTTGATTAGACTTCCACACCCGACACCAGGATTTGACTATGTAAAATTTCAGAAAAACTTTTGTCGCTATAGAGAGAGAGAGAGAGAGTCGAGCGGAAATGTTTGGAAGCAAGGACGTCTTCCTGGCATCTCGGTTAATAGCCTCATTTCTAGGAAGACCGATGTAGCTGGAAATCCAAATGAAAACCAAGAAAACTTGAGATCTATTAAGGAGGTCTCATAGACAATCAGTATGCGTATTATCCGTATAAAAGTTGTGAAGAGACTTCAAAATATTGAGTGAATCAGAAAGGATAAGGAATTTAGAAGGAGATTGCGCCGTGGACACGAACACACTCGAAAATAGAAAAGGATTCAGCTGAGAATATGGAGCAGTAGGGAGCTGAAAGCAATGAATGACAGGGAGCACCAAGAAGGCAGACAAACACGTCCACCAGATTTAGAGCCATCGGTAAAATAGCAAACGGCGTTCTTATATTTAGAGATTTCGAGAGTAATATAGTTTTGGAGTAGATGGGGTGGGCATGAAAACTTGGAAAGATGGGTTAGTTTCAGGTATGGAGTAAACTTGTGCGGATAATACACAAATTTACCAATAAGACGGTGTATTTTACGTTAGGTTAAGCTTACATTTATCTCGACGAAATGGTTATAAATTTTTGTTTGTTTCTTCATTTATTATTACGTGGGCGCTCGTGCACGTATAGTCGGGATATACTGCTTAGTTTATTAGGCACATTTTATAAAAATTAGAACGGCGACTATTATAAAGTGACGGAAAGTAGCCTATCTCGGTCATGTACTTACAAATGGAAGATACGGCTCACTCAAGTGAGCACTGAAGGAAACGTTACGGGAAAACGAGGAAGTAGTAGAAGGAGGAAAACCGGGTTTGAAAACACGAAGGAATGTGTCTCAACACGGAAGCTTTACTGCAAACGCTATCCGACAGATTGGAAAGCTAAAACGGTTAATCACCGACATCTATTGAAGATATGGTACAACAAGAATAATAATAATAGTAATATTGAAATAGCCGGAAATTTAAATTATTATTATTATTACGAATATTCGTTAATATGTTCCGAATTTCGATCGTTTTTCTTTGATTTCTTCCAAAAATTTTCTTCGCGTTTCGAAGGTAATTTTTAAATTTCTGACAAATAACGGAAACACGTGTTCGCGTACGCATTATGTTTGTCAACGTTGCGTAACAGGTTATTTAGATAGCGCGAATAAAATTAATCGCTTCCTCCCTAGTACAAATTGGTCGGCTTTTCAAGGTTATCAATGTTTACCAAATAAGCAGAAAAACCAGTTTTCCTCCACAATCGAAATGTATACATTAAGGAGGATTTTCCTTCGGGCGACAATGTTCGGCGTCAGGGCCCCGACACGTCGATATGATATGCTGGAATTTCACCGCTTTTTGCGTCGCTTCCTGTTGCAGTCAAAATCGTTTACGATCTAGTAATTAACCTGTAATTATATCGCAACCTAGTTCCATTTCGTCTTACGCACCATTAGAATAAGTGAACGTTCTTATACTAGTTACTACTACTACGTCATTACCTATCGACAGCGGAAAGCTTTTAATTTTGAAAAACATATATATTGTTGGCGTTCTTCCGTCTAACTTCACCATCATCATCATCAATACAGTAAGCGTCATCGACATAAAATTCGGGAAAACCAGTAAATAGTAAACAAATTCTCTACGGCGTGTAACAATTCTGGTATTTGCCGGCGCGATGCGTAAAATTAAAACGAATTGATGGGAAAAAAAATCGATTTTCATTAATGACGACTGATCAATGATCTACTGGATGCGTGAAAAATCGATCGGACGATAATTTGAGGAAAATCCAGGATGGAATAAGTGCGCTAGCGTGTAGTTACGTATATTACGAAATGATTAATATTTAAATTGGCGGATCATCTATCAATACTTAGCTAACCGTGTTCTAGATAAATAGAAATTAATTGCGAATAAAACTGAAGCTATAATTTTCTCGAGAAGAAGACTAATTACTAGTAGAATATAATTCTATTATAAACTTGAAAAATGAAGTTAATTATTTAGGTGTTATATTAGATACGAAATAATGAATTCTGAAAGTCGTGTAAATCGTGATATAATTTGAGAAAATCTAAAATTTTATCGAGAAATTTCAAAGTACAGTAAAACTTCTTTTATTTATTTATTTATTTATTTATTTATTTAATGAAGCCACACAACAGCTAAAAACCAATTGTAGGCTTATAAATAAAATAATACAATAAATAATGTTTTTCTGAATTATAAAATTAAAAGTAAAAAAAAAATTAAATACAAAAAAAAAATACATTGAACACAGTCACCAGCCTCACACCCATTAAACACGCCAGAAAAACTACACGCATTCACAAGTCTCACACTCATTAAAACATACATCATTCACACAATCTTACTCGAAATAAACGGACGAATAATCTTCAACAAATTAATAAATACAATATAAACTTTAACGTATATACTACATGTACATAAAGGAACACATATAACACACACCACATAATAACAATCTAGAACCATTAGAATAGATAACAGCGAAACTCCTCCGATGTTTAACCGTCACTTTTTTTTTTATCCGTCGCTCTCTGTTATCCATCATTCTAGCGGCAGCTACGTTAATATGAGGTCGCGTCGCCAGAAAGGTTCGTCTGTCGAACTGTGTTGATCATTCTTTAATCTTTACCAGTCAGTCGGCTTAGCAGATTCGTAAGAGTGTGGATAGACAGGATGTATAGGTTTTGCAGTTTTGACCGATGAAGATATTTTACGTAATGTTAAGCAGTCCGATAATAATGAAACTGACGACACAATGATGAAGAATCACAGCCATTCGGAAGCTGAAGGAATGTTAGTTAAGCGCATTGACTTGAAAGATAAGATGAGACAAAATACTTTAAAAAGAAAAGGAAAAAAAGAGAAAAAAAACGAAACATCGTGGTGAAGCTCGAGATGCAAAGCAACTGAAGAAGATTATCGATTTTTTAAAGACGTAAACAATTATGACCGTAGAAGCAGTTTTCCTACGTAATTGTACCATATTGCATTATGTAATCTCTAAATAAAA
The DNA here is from genome assembly GCA_032883995.1 of Coronaproctus castanopsis. Taxonomy (NCBI): domain Eukaryota; kingdom Metazoa; phylum Arthropoda; class Insecta; order Hemiptera; family Monophlebidae; genus Coronaproctus; species Coronaproctus castanopsis. The sequence continues at coordinate 76,468,533 of CM065052.1, read as the reverse complement.
ACATAGCACTCTAAATGTTGTACAATTAAATATAGATTTTTTTAAATTTCCGCCTACATAATTTCCAATCTGGTAATAATTTGTAATGGGATTTCTGTTCCCCGTCTATTCAGTTATCCGTCATAGGCCCAGGATGACCGCTGTATATAAAAAATTGAACAAATCTCACAGAACTAATTGAAGCGCGGAAAGAATATCCGTCGAGATACGTGTATAAATACATAATAAACGCTTACAAATACTTCTACAAATATATGAGTGCATATTCGCTTAATCGTTAGTACACGCGGATATCCACATTATTTACATGCGAATATATGATAATGTATCACGAGTGAAAAGCACTCCTTCGCTGGTATAGTAGTAATAAAAATAACAATAATAATCATAATAATAATATTATTAAATTTTCGAAAATATATCCAGACCTAATTTTATCATATCCATACGTCGATGTTATTCGTCGACGGTGTTCAATACGCAAAAATTTCGACAAAATTTTATATTTTAAAGTTTCTTGTCACGCGTAAAAATTCTCAACGCGGGAATTTAGTTTAACTAAATAAAGTTGATACTAGAAATAAAAAAACAGAAAAAAATCCGATTGAAACTTTGTTCTCATCTACTTCCGAACAGAATTTTCACTCATACAACTTGACGTAGCTCGCGAATCTTTTTTCTTGCTCCAGTTCTCTATTGAAACTGGGAAAAGTATCAATCACGTAGTATAAATATCCGAATATCACCACGAAATTATTATATACATATATATACATACATACATATATATATATATATATATATATATATGTATGTATGTATATATATATATATATATATATAATACGTCACTCATTAGATGACGTAGAAGTGATTACATCGAACTCGGTACAAGATATCAATTCGATATGAAAAAATATCCCGGCACGATTGTAATAGAGATCGCCGACTAATTAAAAAAATAATAATTAAGTAAAACGAAAAAAATTATAAATATTACGTAAAAATTTTATTTAGAAAAAAAAATAAAAATATTGAACCGCGACACACTTGTACTTAGGTCCGCTGGTCTACATAGAGATAGAAGGCGAAATTATAGAAAAAAAAAGAATTCGAGAAGTACACACGATAAAGAAGGCTGGAAAATTTTGCGGAACTGAAACGAGCTACCGAATTATGTACTTTCACGCTTGTTAATTTTTGAAAAATCGTTTAATATTTTACATTAAGTTTTAAATTGTTTTTCACGTAATTTATTACTAATAATTTACAGCTTTAAGAGCCTATCCTTTGCGGATCAATCGGCTGTATATTTTCACATTCGTAATAGACGATCATAAAACTTCCTCTACATCGTCCGGTTTCGCTCTTGACACTTCGTAAAATCGTTGACATTTACTTTTTTTTTTCGAGTCATCTTACTAATTATCTTTTATACGTTACAGTCTTTCTTCTACGAAAGAATAGTGGAATAAAATTTATTTATTTACAGCGCATTAAGACGTATAGTAAAACGCCGATTACAGTGTGTATACGCGCTGACGAAATAATTATAAAATAAAAGTAGGAACGTAAAAAAAAAAAAAAACTAGACCCCACTCGCGCAACGCGTTAATTAAACGTTAATCCTATTGATAAATAAAAAAATAAATTACTCTAATACACCCCAAAAGAAAATTAATAATAATGTTTCTAATGAAATTTTACAAACAGACAGAAAACAATCATAGACCTATACTTCCACGTAAACGAGCTCACTCCTACCGCGAGACATTTAGCATAACCAGTAGTATGTGTATCGTTGCGTGTATCTGTAATTTAAATACATATAATATATACACGAGTATTGTATGTATATTTTAGCTCTGAAACTAAAACGCCTACCATTTGCATCCACGTTATATATTTTTTCCACCAAAGGTATTTCTTGATTGACGGCCCGAGCGCCGATAGGAAATAGTAAGAATACATGACAGTATGCACCGCTGAATTCAGCCAACCGACTATAGCGCCTTGTTCGCCTAAAATTATTGAAAAATTAATAAAAAAAAGTCGATTTAAATTTAGAAATTTTAAACATTTGTCGCTGTCTATTAACAAAGCGTAAGTTAGCATATTTTCGCTTTAATGTAGATTGCAAATCAACGCGTCGTCAACAATTTGAACGAATGTACACATCTGGAAAGATGCAGTACTGACACCGAATACGAAAAGTTGAATTTACTAAACTAATCTTTCCAATAGCTACTTCCACACGTGCGAAACATGTTACTGTTCAGTGTACCGGCGGAATATAAATCTGGGCATATATTAAGAATATCGTGTTCGGACATCGAAAAAACTAACGAATGTATTTTCCAGAAGCTGAAAATACGTAGACGTTTATCTGACGGAATAAGAAAAAGATTTGTCGGTTTCATCGGACACGTTGCGAGAGACATCAATTCTCTACAGCGTCTAATAATTAACGACAAATTGAACGGGCGCAAAAAAAAACAAAGCCAAAACCGTTAATTATCTCAAACATACGTCGTTGCTGGCTGTTCATGCGGATCAATAACATACGCGGCTGTTTCTACGCCCTTTCGAGGGATAAAGGATAAGAGGAAGAACACGTGTCATCTATGCAAAGACGTGCGCATATTTTTATATTAAGTATCGCGACAATATTTCCATCAGTTACAACGTGCACGCGAGAACGGTAATGTAAAAAACCAATATCGTTAAATCATCCTTACTTCAACAACTTGCGCACCACTAAATAATATTGTGTTTTTTTTTTTTAATGTTTTAAAGTTAATTAGGTATATCTACGGATCAAAAGATATTCAGAGAATTGAATAGCATTACCAAAACTTATTGAAAAATAATACCGAAAGTTCATATTTATAGTTTAAGAGAAATCACAGATCGATAACGATTCTTAATTAAAATTGAGACTGAATCACATTTATAAAGTTCCCGTCTTCGTTTAAATTGTTGACATTATAAATGTTAAAAAAACGAAACTATGCCATCGCGACATTTAAATGTGACAAGAGAATGTTTAGGCCAATTTTCCTACCGAAACATATTAATTAACTCTTCTTCTTCTATTTATGTCATATTGAAGGCTTGATCATGAAGCTGAGGTGACATCGGTATACTCCTTTATATTCTGAATCCAGTTTGTTCGGAGCCTTACTATACTTCTTTTCGCCTTAATTTTGCTTTTGTTTGTTTAAGAGCTTTGTCCTCTAACAAAACGCGTTCAAAATATTCAGTTTTCTTTGCCATTTCTAAGGCTTTCTGGTTTGATGTTTCAGAAGTTCGTGATACCTGAAGTATTCTTCTAACATTTTCATCGTTTTATATCGTTCAACATCTTGTTTATTGAATGTGGCTGCTTCTATATACAGTAATTGTCGTACAATCAAATTTAAGCATCTATCGCATAGTAAACTGTTCGTGTTGTTAAATAACGATCGAGCTTATCCGCATTTTACTCTTTCATACCCAGTGTATATTTTTGAATGTACTATTTTCTAGTTTTCTCGCAAACGATTCAAAATCAATGGGTTTAGATAATATCTCCATAATATTGATTAAGAATTTACCGCTTAAAGGTTTTGTTAAACTAACTATTATAATGAATTCAATATTCCTGTTGTCACACTTTCCCAACTGCTGGAAAATAGCGAAAATAATACCTATACCTAAGATTGGAAAGAACATATCGGATCCAAAAAATTTACGTCCTGTATCGTTACTCAGTAACCTAGGTAAAATTGCTGAAAAAATTATATTGTGTAGAATTAAAAAGTTTACAGATGATAATAATGTGATAGTAGAACAACAACTCGGGTTCAGAAAAAATTTATCAACTCTCATGCAACTAGCGCGAATTACTGACTTCATCACTGACGGTTTTAATCAAAATAAGCACACAGGTTTGCTACTTCTTGATATAGAAAAATCATTTGATACTACATGGCATCTTGGTTTAATTTACAAAATGATTCAAATTAAATTTCCCGCGTATCTAATCCACCTTATTAGAAATTATTTGAGTGACAGACTTTCTGTTGTAAAAGTGAATAATGTAAATTCCGATGTAAGGTCTGTTCTAGCTGGAGTACCTCAGGGAAGTATACTAGGACCCTTCTTGTTTCTCCTTTTTATCAATGACATTCCTAAAATCACGAATTTAGAGATGGCTCTATATGCAGATGATACAGAAATTTATTGCTCTTCGTTTCGAACTGATACAATACAAAAACGGTTAAGTGATGGTTTCGCTAAGCTAAATAAATATTTTAGTAAATGGAAAATTAACATAAATGCTGACAAAACTCAAGCGATTCTGTTTACCAAAAGACGGCCGCCTTCACAGGATCCTGTAATTGTAAATAACACCAGATTAGATTGGAAAACGCATGTTAAATATTTAGGAGTAATTCTAGATAAAGGTCTCACATTCACCAAGCATGTTGAGTACATATCTAACAAAACACATAAAGCTCTTTTTAGTCTATACCCAATCTTTAATAGACGATGCCAAATTAGTCCTGTTAATAAACTAATTATCTATAAAACTATATTAAGGCCAATTATGCTATATGCATGCCCAATATGGTCGTATACAAGCCGTTCAAATGTGTCCAGATTACAACGTCTTCAGAATAATTGTTGCAGGATAATTCTTAAACTTCCTATCTATGCAAGAACAGATCGCATGCATCGTATATTAGACTTGCCGGTTGTAGGTGATATCATTAGGCAGCACACAAAAAAATTTTTTGACGATTGTAGACGCAGCCAATACTCAATAATAAACAATATAGGAGACTATACGCGTACTAGTCTTCAGTTAAAATATAAAAGATATAAACATAAAAGAATAAAACACACGCTATTATAATGTATCACCTGCTTTTTTTAATCGTATGTAATTTATATATTTAATTTTATGAACTTTATTAATGTAATATATATCTAAATAGCTGAGCAGTCATATTATTTTGTTTATATTTATTATTACTGCCTTAAAATTCTTCATAGAGTTGTCCTGAAATTGTATACAGGTTTTGGTGGTGGTTTTCCTGTAATCTAGTTCCGCGCTATTATTACTGTATTTATTATTTCTTTTTGTTTTCATTTTGTATACGTAGTAAGAATTTGTTCGGTATACGTAATAATATTGTTTTGACATTGATTTTGTAATTTATATTGTGTGCTAAATACACTTTTTATTTATTTATTTTTTTAAATTTTTTTTCAATTAAAATCGTTTTTATAAATAATTTTTTCGTGATTTACTAAATATATGTATAGTTTTGAACATACAATGATTATTGAAAAATATTTTAATCGAAACGCATTTGAAACCATCAAAAAAAATTCATCGCTGTGAGGTCCATGTGTTTGGTCACGAAATGGCCAACTTCGGTATCGTAGCTGCTCTCTTATGATACAGCTAAGATATGTAAATTTATCAAACCTTTTCACAATTTCCTTTTTTAATTTTAATTGAAGCCTGATAAATTTTTCGTTTGCTATCATTCATTTTGTCTTTTCACATTTATATGTAGGTATTATGATTTCCTAACTGAGTTCAGTTTAATTACCGTGTGGATCATCTGCTAGAATAGTAGCATCGGTCTGTATTTGGAATATTATTGATTATTCCTCCCGTTAATTTTGAACGCATAAAAGTTTTGTTGTAAGTGCTATTCGGTATATAAACATATCATCGTTAAAATAAACCTTTCATAGTGTCGTCTATGTTGTACACGAAATTTAACGTCGAAAAAATTATACATTTTTTCGTTAATCATAAAATGTCGTAATTTTAATCATGTTCATATTAACGCGTCGAAAGTCTTCTAGAGTCGTCTAAAATAAAAATCCCCTATAAAATTTATAATTTTCTGTCAAAATTTCATGCGTGACCGAAAAGGCTAATTATAATTCTGAATATTTTGCGACATGCGTATGTTGATCAAGCGGTTAAAAAAAGCACGTCAAAAGTTTGCCATTAATAAAGATCTAAGATAAGTTTCAACCGCTTAGCGCTATTGTTTAACCTATGCGGTTAATCTTTATTACGCAGAACTCTCCAAGTTGATACAGCAAATGTTACATTAAATTGGGATGGAAACATTTCCATCGGGGGATATACATTAAAAATCGCCAGTATGCAGGTGACATAACGTTAGTAGCAAAAAACGTGGAATGCGGAATAATGATCTATACTTTAACAAGGGCAAAACTAAAATTATGATCATCGACCGGCTCGAGAATAACCGCATTAAATTGATGGAATCGAAATGGTAAACTAATTCTCATATTTAGACTGTATAGTGGAAAATAGCGCCCGATGTAAAAATAAGATACGCCAAATAGCTCCCACGAAAGCACTGAGCCGTTTGTATAGAATCTAGATCGACATAACTGAAGCTATTTAACGGATAGTGAATTCTTTCGTTTTCTCGATATTGTTATATGGTTCGGAGGTTAGCAATCACTGGAAATGTGGTGTTAGCGACAAATGTCGCCTTATAAAGAAACAATGTTTCCACGCTAAACGATATCGGTAATCCGAAGAGATTGATATCTCTACTCGATTTTTTTTTTGATCACGTAATCAGAGCCGAAAATATGGAGGCGATGTTCGTTCAAGGTATAGTGGCAGGCAGAAAAGAACTAAGTCGTACATCTACCGTATGGTCCGACGCGAGTTTCAAGATAATTGGCAGTACTTTTCAGGATGGTATACATATTGGCAGCGACCGTATCCATTGACGCAGCCTAATCAGCCTTGTGAGAGATTATGGTCATGATACTTCTACATGGATCGCGACGACTCACTGATGGTATATTATATATATCAGTCATCGTCCTATTGTTCATTGCCGAACGTCGCGACATTGTACGTTTAATTTTACATAAAAAATGGACTAGCATTTAAGGCGCTATTCATATGCGACATGCACGAGCATATGATGTTGTACGAAGTGGGGTGACACTGCTTTCTCCGTGATAATTAAGAATTACATGATGATGGAAAACTTTCTATGCCGCGAGTTGATTTCGAACCCTTCACCACCGAGTTGACAGTCGAGCACTCTATACGCCACCGCGACATCCGTGTACATATTATTTACTAGAATTATTGTTCGATATGCAAACAAGAGCATTCAAATTTTCGTATCCACATTTTCTTACGTGATTTTAGCGCTTTAATTATTTACATATTTGTAACTGCATCTAGTTTCAATAAAAATCGCCTGTGCAGAACAATTACATGGGAAACGTGCTCTTATTTCACATTATACATATATATATATGTGTGTATGTGTGTGTGTATGGATGTGTACGTGAATATGTACATTTATCTTATCCGAATTAATTAATACTATTGTCATTATAAAACTATTATTATCGACTTCGATAGCACAATTTTCGTAACTATGTCAACCAACGATTTAATAATAACAAAACAATAATTATCGAATAATTAACGGCCATTATATTTACGAAATATTACTAGGTTATAAAAAGTTATATTTACAAATGAGCAAGCATCTCTATTTATATATATATATATATATATATATAATACGTGTACAAAAAGTTTACAATTACGTCATTTGTATTATAAACTACGATCTGTACTAGCGCTGTGACAATAGACGTTCCGCCGGCGCCCGAATGTGAAAGCTTTTAATTCAGTTTTCGTCCGATTCACAAAGGTTGTTCGTACGGGATTTTAAATTTCGAAACAGATTTATCATCATCGTGATTCGTTTTCTCTTCATTGTTAATGCTCTCACTTTTTAATTTCGCTTCATTAATTGTCGTTATTATTCTACGATGTGTAAAGATTCTGATACTAATGTCGAATCAACATACATAATATTGACGGAATTCGCGTTAATTTTTTCGGGAAGCGTACAGTAGTAATTCGGATTTTCTTGATTTACTCTCATAGCCGAAGAGAATTGGTTTCATTAAGAAATAAAAAAATAACGATAATCGTTGGAGGAAATATAGTACCACCTCGTGAAAAGGAACGGCTATGAAACTGTGGAAATTTTTTTACATACTTAACATCACTTCTAAATAATAAAAGTAGATGCTCCGAAATTGATATAAGACGCGGAATCGAAATTGCCCGAAGCGCCATCATGAAAATGAACCAGATTTGTAAAGACAAAACCCGTTAGAAAAAAAAAAAAGTTCAAATTAAGCTCGTCCAAACAGTTGCATTTTCTGTTTAAGCGGTGACGTGGACATTAAAAGGTTCGCTAGAAAAACGATCGGCGGTTTTGAAATTACGGTGTTGAAGACGATTTACAAATTACTAGATGATAGAAAAAAATCACGTGCAAACCTCGTCAACAATTGTTAGAATGAGGGTGCTGAAATTATTAATTATTAGGACACATAATAAGAAAATAGGAACGAATGGAATGCACAATGTTCATGGGTAACCGCCACTTTAAAATGATAAGATATTGCGTACAACAAACACCAAATAGAAAACGGCGATTTGTTGAAGTAATTGGAAATATAATTTATAAACGGTGTTTGGTTTTCTAAATGTTAGCCGTTATTTATATTTGAATACGACGAGGAATATTGAACGTTACGTAGCAACGGACCCGGTATCGGGTACTATAAAGATGATTCTTAAAACCGTACATTAAGATAAATTCACCCCAACCAGAAAAAAGAATTTAACCCTTTCAGTCGTGTATGGCCTCTTTACGATACGTAAAATTTTTTTAAATTTATTTCGGAATATTTGTTTTATTTAAATTCCCGAAATATTTACGTAATACATTAAAAATTATCTCGATATTATATTTTCACCATTTCCAGTCGTTTAGTCTATTTTATAAATCGAAATATATAATTTTGTTTAAAAAAAAAAAAAATAACGATGAAATACATTAATTAATCGTTTACTATCGACATTAATTGAGGAAACATCGTTCGGGCGAATTATCGAAATAATCAAATCTTAATATTTACCTTTGATATATTTCAAATAAATCCAGCTGGTTAATACCATATTCGCGTGATGATAAACGTGAAGGAATGTAATGTGCGAATTCTTTTTCCGCAATACGAAGAATATCTGAATAGAAAAACAAAAGCGCAAACGTAAATCCGAGCAGAGCGGTATGTAGTGATTTTTAGAAAATAAAAAAAAAAAAAGTAGTTAAAAATCGGTAAATTGTTTAATATGTATGGCAAAAGACCGGAACGCTTTTCGGCTATTAAGCCATTATCGACAAGGAATATAAAATATAAAAATTTATATAAAATTCAGTAAAAATATAAAAGAGAAAAATTATTTAAATAAAATGTCAGAAAACAATACGATATTACTAAAAATTGGAAAAACGGTTATTTATAAAATAACCCGATAATAAATTATCATATTATTTTATAAATGTTTTCTTTTTCACTTTGCTATATTTTTCTTAATATTGTATAAATTAAGTATTTTTAAAAATTTTATTTAATTTTTTTTCTTTTATAGTTTTTATAAATTGTGTATATGTTATATATTTATATTTTATTTTTTTACGTCCACTCGATAATGGCAACGACAAAATAATTTCGTAATATAACTTAACCATTATAACGGATTGCACTATTTGACGAAACTTCGCTACTACCTGGATTCATTTTCCTATCCTGTGACTTCTGCTAAGAAATACTTCTTCCTCCTCATCCCCTTTTTCCCTTCTTCAGCTCCCTGCACTACTGTTTTGTATATATATATGCATATATAAAAATAAATGTACTATGTTTTGGGTTAAATACTAATCTTTTTAATATCTGCAGCCGCCACGTTCTTATACTGTAACAACATATATCATTTGTTAGACTCGTATTTAGCACATGCCCCATCAATTTCAAATGATTCTGAGTGAGCACGTTGATCTACGGAAGGAGTTGACACTCTTGTCAACAATTCTTGGTTCGATATATGGTTCACTGAATTTTATCCAAAGAATTCTTCGTATGAACCGCTGATGGCATTTGTCTAGTCCAGCGGTGGGCAGGCTTAATACTGATACGATCGACATTAATTTTTTTTTTAATTATGCGCGATGGACTTCGGGGAATTGGTTAAATTAAAAATACACAAAAATTTAATTAAAATCCTTATTCACAATAATATGTTAAATACATTGCATTTACTATTTTGTGCAACGTACTTTTATTTATGTTGGATTAATTTTTTTATGTAGAAGCGTGACGATCCATTTCATCAACAAGTCTTGTAATGTTTGGTTTGTCTCAAATTCTCGACTAAAATTTTCTAGTTCAGAACAAAACATTTCAATATTACGTTCTCCAGTAAGTTTAATGTGTTTTTCTAAATTATGGAAACATTTACAATTGCGAAGCAAAGAGCCTTTGCTTTAAAAGCATTCACCGAATTCAGTAACTCAATAATACTTTTTTCTTTACCTTGTAATTGTAAATTAAGTGAGTTATAAAATGACCCGTAAAATCCGTAAGAAATGATAATTTTGTCCACCCACACAGGATCTTCTAATTGGTCATATTTTTCTGACAATGAGTCCAAAAACGCCTTAATTTCATGCAAAAGATTTAGAAATCTTTGCAAAAAGCTTCCTTGGCTGAGCCACATAACATGACGAAAAATAAGTAAATCTTCATGTTCCGAATTATCGTCTTCAAGTTGAATACGGAATAGAGACGCCTCCTTAAACTCCGCGCTCTTATCGAATTAGCAATTTTCTCCGCCACATCCCTAATATCATTAACATCCAATATTTTTGCACATAAGGCATTATTACGAATTATGCAATGAAATGATATGAAATCAGGAAACTAAAATCCGTGAATTCTACTAATCATAGAAGGTAGTCCCCGTCAGTAGATATAGCGACTTAGCCTCTGGGTAAAATTTCTAACCGCAAAGCAGCGATTACTACTGAGTAGGTAGCATTGTCGTGTCACCACTGGAATCTGAGACTTTTACAAGCGGACGGTTTTTAACCAACGTTTTATTCGTAAGTAACCCTTATCCGCCACTCGTGGATTCAACCCTTCCTGATTAAAGCTCCGACCTAGCAAGGTAAAGAATATCCCTTGGGGGATATAAATATGTAATACCGGTATAACATATATGTTAAGATATATAATCATCATCATTTATCGTCAACCGCTAGGTTGGTGGGCAATTTATGCAACTACGTACCTATACATATTTTGTTGTATAGTGTAAGGAGCGTACAAAGCAATTATAAATATGGCGTTAGCGCAGTTAAACACACATACACACACACGAGAGAACTGCTGTTTGTTGTCACGACACAATGCAGCCCCGCGTGTTTTTGCAATCTACTCCATTATTACTAGTACGTATATCGTGTGCGTGATTCCACACGATAATGATGATATTTTTGTGTCATCGATCCTATTCGAACAAATCCGTGCTCTTAGCCACTCAGCTATTCCGACTAGATATAAATATATATATATATATTTGGTCATCTCTGGATCGCATAAAATAATTTATGCGCGATTCAAAGTCTTCTTCTGCAGACAATATTTCTTCATCAACTTCCGATGTTCATCTTTTCTTTCATCCGTCATCCATATCGTGCGGGTTTTCTTCTTTTTAAAACTTCCAAAATTTTCAATTTTTTTCTCGAAATATTGTCTGTTTTTAATTTTTTCTTTCTATGTCTTCATTTCGGTTTAGTCTTAACTTCTTCAAACCTTTGATTTTTATCGAAAAAGCCGAATATATTTTTCGTTTCGTCTTCACGATTTTCTAAAACCGGTCCGGTATTTTTCGAGTTTTTCGTCTGCTCGATATTGCGATCTACTTTTCATCGCTTTTGAACGAATTTTATAAGTTACTGGCAGACATTCGTCGGTAATTATTAACATCGCTTCAATACTCTTATTTTTATTGAAGTGCGTGAACTACATCATTTAATTATCAATAAAAGTTCATTAATTTACGACTATATATAATTAACTGTAATTACGAATAGATTTCTTACCGTATCTGAAAGATCCATTAATTTCGAAATGAAGTAATGCCACGACGCAACGTTCAACTGTAAGCAAATATCAATAAAAGAATCAGGCGAATATAAAATCCGTATTAATACCGTTCTTTCGATTCAGAAATATTTCCATATTACTGTAAACTGACGCGAATTTAAGAAAGTTTTCTAACTATTAGTTTGCAGATTTCATAAAGTTCGAAAAAATAAAATATTAAAAAAAAAAAAATCTGTGCTTCGAAGCGCAGCGAAGAAGTGAAACTTAAAGATGTTTTAAATAAATTTGATACAGATTTTTTTAAAAATTGTTACGCATGTGTACACATATAATATATATGCATAAACACATGCACACACACACACTAGATAAGAATAAGCCTACCTATGTGTATAAGCCGACGCGCCTAACGCAGCAAAACGTGGTTTGATAGGCAGTTGTTTGTAGTGGAGGTACACATTATGTATATAATATATATATATATGTATCCAGCCGTTATTTCCGCTCTCTCGCTTGCTCGTTTTGCATATGCATAAACACATGCACACACACACTAGATAAGAATAAGCCTACCTATGTGTATAAGCCGACGCGCCTAACGCAGCAAAACGTGGTTTGATAGGCAGTTGTTTGTAGTGGAGGCACACATTATGTATATAATATATGTATATGTATCCAGCCGTTATTTCCGCTCTCTCGCTTGCTCGTTTTGCATATGCATAAACACATGCACACACACACTAGATAAGAATAAGCCTACCTATGTGTATAAGCTGACGCGCCTAACGCAGCAAAACATGGTTTGATAGGCAGTTGTTTGTAGTGGAGGCACACATTATGTATATAATATATGTATATGTATCCAGCCGTTATTTCCGCTCTCTCACTTGCTCGTTTTGCGGGTTAACTCCCCATATAACGCTACAATAGAAGTTTTGCTTTAGAAAAGTTTCTAGTAAAAATTATTAATTATTTCACGATTGTAACAAAGATTTTCTGCAGTTTTGTATTTTTCAGTTCAATAAATAACTTAAATAGTAATAATAATAATTATTATTATCTTCTTCTTGTAAGTCCACCTCCTACCGGAGTTTGCTAACCATCTGACATTATATATTTCCTTATCTCGTACCCTGTATGAACCAGTGTAGCCGTGTGTCAGCATATTAAATCAATTTTTAAGATTTTTCCTCCACGATATTAGTCTGCGTTCTCGACATCTGCTACCTTCTATTTTGTCTTGTATTATGGTCTACAATGTGACGTATTTCCTGTTCCGAATTACCCTTCAAAAATAGGCTGCTTTGCGTGTTTTTATTGACACCATGACTTCACATTTTTTCTTCATTTGCTTGAAAATTGTTTCATTGCATATCTTATCTACCCAAGATACTTTCAGAATCCGCCGATATAACCACATTTCGAAAGCATCTATTTTCTTGACCGATGCATCCTTGAGCGTCCAACTCTCTGCTCCATACAACAATACCGCCAACACGTAACACTTTGTAGCACGTCATCTTGTTTCCGGTTTAATGTTTCTATTGCACGGCAATCGTTTCATTTTCTGAAACGTACTTCACGCCCTTTCTATTCTGACTTTAATTTCGTAATCAGGATTCCAATCATCCATTAGACAATATCCTAAATATTTAATTTTTGTTACTCTTTCAATTTCTTTACCAGTTATGTGTACATCCTGTATGTATTTTTCGCTGAAAACCATAAATTGTATTTTAATCTCTTTAAATAATAATTATAATAAAGAAAAATAAAATAAACTATTAATTAACGTTAAAAAAGACAAACTCCATGAGGAGAAAACATGATAAAAGTAGTACTATAATTATTAATAACTACAATCTTAATATAAATTATCTAAGAAATCTTATCTCAAAATGAAAACGATGTATACAAAATAAATGTCTAAGATTAATGAAAATTATATAGAAAGTTCTAAGATTTTTTAAATATTTTTAAAATTCAACATCGAGTTAGCTGTAAGATGAACCGTTATTGACATCCATTTGAGACGATAGATAATATAAGTATATCAGAAAATTGAAGGGTATATGTTGGACAAGAAGTTAGGATGCGAGCGATGATAAGGGGTGTGTAGCATGCAGGACAGGTCAGTCGATCTTTGCTGGTGAACAGGAACTGGTGCATAAGACGTGTGTGTCCGGACCGAACGTGAGAGGATACCATAGACGTTGACGCTACCGGGTTTGTGACGCTACAATCGTAATGAGGAAAGGTGGCAAAACATACCATTGCTTTTGACTGCACCTTACTCTAAATATGGATCGTCATATCTTTACTTGTCGTGGGTATGGCCGGAATCGGTATTTTATTGCACGGATCTGCCGCCGGTGTGTCAGCTTTGTATGTTCGGGTATTACAATCTGTCCCTTATAAGTAAACCATTTTTATAATATATGTTTCACAAACGAATGCAGATGCTCGTGTCTATTTTGTATGCTTCGAAAATCTGTGCAGATTAATATGTCATAGCTCCGATTCTGCAATATGAATTGCGCAAGAGATTGCATATAACTCTCACGCGACAGTACAGAGAACATAGACGGAAGTGGACATTTGATTGTCCCATGTTTGTAAATGACGGCGCAACCAGGGGAGTTTTCTTTTTTGGCTCCATCGGTGTGTAGTACTTCACGGCCACTATACATTTTGAGAAGATTGCGGAACGAGGTGAGAGGCAGTTTAGAAGAGAAGTGTCAAAGATTATGGGAATTGGCATCGAAGGAGGAATAGGTATTTGGTTGGTTCTGGAAGAGGCAGGTTGACATCGAGATTAATGTTTGTAATTTCATTGTGGACAAGCAAATTTGAATAAGGAATGATTTGATAGTTGCGGTGAGACGCTGCATCATCACGAATATCAGGATTCGGGAGGGAGTGGAGGTGGAATTAAAGTAGAATATAAGAGAACGATGAAGAATGGGATAATATAGCAGATGTTTTATTGGTGTTGATCTCGATTGTTTTTAAATCTAAAATATTAAAGTTATGGTTAATTACCTTCGCTAGTTTTTATAAGTTTAAATTATCTGTTTTTGTTCTTTTAAGGAAATTTTCGCAATGTGTTCGATCATTAATACTTACTTTAAAACTATATAAATGAATAAAAATAAACTATATATATATATATATATATATATATATATATATATATATATATATATATATATATATATATATAAGATGACGATAGTACATCGCGCAAAGAACAGCACGTTAAAATGTACGGTGGATAACCGATAGTCGCGATCGATTTGTTATAGAAAATCACGGCGGAGGGCTAAACGAATATTTGAAAAAAGGTGTTCGCATAGTAAATGCTCTGGAGATTTTTTTTCTTTTAGACGCTCCGGAAACACTGAAAATCCCTGAATGAAATGTAGCGAAGATAAATATCTCGCATTAGATGCGGCCAATACTCGTTTTATGGACGGAAAATAAACTAAAATTACTTGGATACTCTGTTCCTATTTTAAAGCTTCTTCTTCAAATTTACATTTAGAAAGAAATAGAAACTGAAACAGAAAGAAATACAGAGACAATGGAAACTTTCATTTAAGGGAACACTACCCGAAACCAAATGAAGTAATTTTTCTACGAAATAATGAAAATTTTCAAAAAATTTATTATTTCATATAGTTTTTTTTTTTAGGTTTCAACGATATAAATGTAAAACATGAAATAATCGCTATTGCCCAGTACAATCTTCCTCTTTAATTCGTAAGAATTTATTGCGTTATTATATAAATGATTTAACTTACCACTCCAACGTACGGATTTAAGTTTTGATCCATCGGATGACAACCGTGTATATATAGGTAATAGGCACCATCGATTGACAACTGGTTTGTAATAAAAGAAATAATAATTAATATAATAATAATAATGGCAATTTTGTGTATCTGAGAGGGAGCGCGTGATAAGCGTCCGATCATTATGCATTTTAACAAACGATCAATGATGTTGGCCAATCATCCCACTCCCGCTCGAAGGAAGACATGCACTTTTCATCTCGATAATCGTGCGGTTTAGCGTTAATTTATACATGGAACGATTACAAAGGTTAGCCACGCCGATAGGTCTAAGTATTTAGCAGTTACATTAGATCCAGAACATTAATATTAAGAAAACGTTATCGAACGAGAAAAATTAAAACAAAAAATATTCAAAAGAAATAATATCATTTGGAAATTAATAAACGCTAAATGAATTTCCATCATCCAAAAACGGATGGCTGTTAGCGAAACTGGATGAGCTGGACAATGGGCCGAGGAACTGAAACATGTTAACCAACGACAGCGAAGAAAATCTGAGTCGTTCATAAATCAGATGCAGAATATATTCGAGAAGTATAACGCGAAAATGATTAACGTAATTTGACAAAAAAAAAAAAAAAAAAAAAAAAAAGAAAAAAGATGTAATGGCGTGCAAACGGAACCATTTAATCACAATGTACTCTATATGGTAAATAAACTGTTAACTATATTTATAGACATAGTAATTTTGTTTACATGGAATATTGCAATTCAATATATATATATATATATATATATGTGTGTGTGTAACACTTTAAAAATTATCTAGAATTATTTAAAATACTGCTTTATATTTTCGCCTCTTCGAATGTTTCTCCTTTCATTATTGCGCACGCAAAAATGTATGATTTTGAACGATCAACTAATAACGTGTCACTGAAAGAGTTAAGAGAAAAAATTTAGCATTTAATAAAAAACAAAGGAGCCACCAAATTTTTGTAAAGATATTAAAAATGAAAACGGAAAAAAAACGCTGTTTAAATATTCATAAGCGTATATTTACTAATTTATAAAATCAGATGAACTGATCGTCGACCAGTTGGAAGCGTTCAATATTTGGCGTTTTGAAGAATGGGTAAGATATTGGAGGATATAAATGATTAGGAAGTAATACTGAACAAGATGTAAAAACAAAATTCAAATAAGAAAATTAATAACATAAAAGTTAAATGATTATCGCGAACTCCAAGCAGTCATCCTAAAACGTATTAGTGCGCGGTAATATATGACACGTCACGTTGACTGTTAGTGTCGACATCTCGACATTCTTTGAATAATTTTTAACAGCGTGCACAGGTATGCAGCAGTTTTAAGAACGACCTGCATGGCGAATGTTGACACAGTGTCGCTTCTTTTTTTAAATCTCTAAAATACGAAAAAATTTCCAAAATATTAAAAGTACTATATAAAATAAGGAAAGTATACAAATTGATATTATTAAAAAAAAACAATCTCACCCATGCGATAAAGGGGGACAGCAATGCAGTGCAGTCGACGTGTTAATATCGTATCAAGGATTGTAGATTATTTAGGAATATTCGGTACACATCTGAGAAACCCGTTTTGTAATAATTTGAATTAATTAAAATCGGTAATCGAAACAAAATTCCAAGCTAGATAATAGTACGTGATTACGCGATGAGTAAGTGTTTTCTGCAGAATTATTTTATAATTAACGTTAAGAAATGATTTAAATAATGAATATATAGCGGATACGCTTTTGCCGGTTTTCAACTATAACATAATTAACATGATTAACATGATTAACACGTTCAGGAAAATTTAACCCATTATTCGAGAGATTACGCCCAGGGTAACGAACGTATTTCGACCAGCTAAGGTGTTATTAACTTTAATTTCAGCGGGTAATGTGTGAACGCCTGCGGGTGAACAAATATAGCCTCCGTTTTAGCACAGTTCAAACGAAGAAAACAATATATATATATCTATAATGTACGCGTTATATTGAGACAGCTTTGATAAAACGATAGGTAAATAAATTTTTTAATTGAACTTACTTGCGAAACTATAAAAGTGTTATACAACATTTGACATAAATTGTAGACGAGAATGATCGATTTAACATTAAACGGTTTCTTATCTTTCATGAATTCCGGACCGAGTTTGGTCACAAAACACAAGTACAGAGCAACTACCGTTAAAACCGTCCACGGGCTGTTCATCATAAACCACGTATCAACTTCTCGACCTGAACATGAAGTAAATTTTCAATAAATCTACATAGAATAAAGCACGCGTGTATCTTTATAAATATATATATATATATATATATAAATGTACGTATATCGAATATCAAATATAGGATTCGAAACAGACGCCTTTAATGATGAACTGTTTTTTTGGTTTGGTAATACACGTATATTAAACGTTTTTGAAATCCCACGTTGAAGAAATTCTTTAGTCGGTATAAAAACCGCGAGTCAAAATTGAACGAAATTAGAGAAACAAGACAGTTATTAGAAGGATTTACCGAAGCTTTTTCAGGGCTGTTCAGTTCGAGAAAATATACTGGGAAACTTGTAAAACGCCTATATTTGCCATTATTTTAAAAAGTTATAATAATATTTAATAAATGTACCGGAACAAATGCCCTCTCCATTTATGAAAGTAACTAATAATATAAACTGGTAAATAATAAATATACAAGATGAAAATAGTATTGATGGAAAAATCAGACAAAAAACCATCACAAATTCAATAGGTGATTTAAAAAATAATAAGTTTAATTATGTAACGAATATGTAATATTATTTATAAGTAATGGAAACGAAAGCAAACAAATTATGACGTTATCAGAATAATACATTATGTTTGATGCGTCGATGCTTATACTTATTATATCTAATACTTAGTTCCCTGGAATCGTAATTTCCTATTGCTGGAAGTAAATTATTACGGTGCACACTACAACTGAGAAAAATTTTTTTGGGATAGTTTGAGGATATAGTCTTTTACATATCTGCAGAGCACTATGCATATATGAAATTTTAGTGTATACGGGGACATTGAGGATACATCTAAGACATCGATTTTAATTGCAGTCTATTAAAACTAGCATTCGAGACCAAGAATATGTTAAAATAGGCCTAATGCTTGATTTGTAGATTATTAATTTATTATTAATATTTAAGTGAGATTTACGTTTGAAAATGGGATAAATTGAACAGATTGCTCTGTTTGTCTTCAATGATGCATTGTCAACATGCTTGGAAAAGGTTAGCCTCTTGTCTAAAATGACACCAAGATAGCGTATCTGGTCAGACCATTCTATATCAACGCCATTTGAAATCTGGTCGGTAAAAACGGTCTTCGGCGAGTGAAGAAAATTGCTTTCGTTTTGGAAGGATTAGGAGCAATTTGCCATTTAGAAAAATACTTAATTACACGATCAACACCGGATTGTAACCTATTGCTGATAGTACTTGGCCTGTACGAACTGCAGTACAACGCTGTGTCATCAGCGTATAAGGCAACCTCAATGTTATTGATATGCGTGAAATCATGCATGAAAAATGTAAATACTTGTTATTCGTAGAAGTCAAAGCAGGTGCATAACGAAAGTTTAAGTGGGCCCCTTCTCATTTGTGAAATTACTGGAAACGAGCTGCTCGATGAATTAACGCCTTATCATTTATCAATTGTCCCTTACGAGTAAATGGAAACGGACTGATATGTTACCAAAGATTAAACAATCTATACTAATAGATTTTCCACAGTATTACAAGAACAAAGGGAAAAAATACTTCGCTTTGGTAAAGTGTGGTTTCAATTATACTAGAACGTTTCTTCGAGGGATTATATATCAACTTTATTTCGATTACGTACTGAGCATAATCTCTATGCTAAATTAGGCATAATTTCTGATAATACATCACGTGCCATGTTAACATCATCGAATTTGGGTTTATCTGAAATTTCTAATAGAGTCGAGCTATTCTCTAATAATTTACAAAAGTGACATTACCTGTGAGTATTGAATTAATTGTTTCCGACCCATTGTCTTCTGTTTACAGTCAGTTTATATAAATTTATCAAAAACGTAGCGACATTGAGATTTGAAATACACTAACTATATAAAGGTTTGAACTAATGGCGAAAGCTGGGCCGTTTTGAAAAAAAAAAAAGATGCATAACGTGAACATAGTCGCGTATTATGTTTAAGATGGTCGTAAGAAATAGCTGAATTTATAGTGAATATCCTACCTATGAATGTGTTCACGAGATTATACGTAACAGAGAAATATAACGCAAACTAGGACGTTTCTACTAAAGTTAATAGGTTCTCATTAGAAAAATGATATTTAATTTTCCAGACTCGAAATTTACCGGATTATTATTATTATTTCAACGGTGGACTAAAACTTTTTATTCGCTTTTTCGGTTAATTTAATAAATTATTCGATTATACGGTGATGTATTTTACTTGTGTTTTTCCAGCTTAAGTTAGAATTTACGATATTTGACTGAAAATTTAAAAGACTTACATTGCCTTAAATATGGTCCTTCCGTCTCCACGACTTTGTTACCTACATAAAAAAAAAACATGAGCAATTATAAAAAAACCATTGTATAATTTCTTCGATAAAGATATTACATGTAAATATTAATATTTTTAAACGGGTATATTTCGCAGTGGCGCAGTTGCTAGAGTGCTCGACTGTCAACTCGAAGATCGAGGCTTTGAAACCAACACGCGACATATTTCATCGTATTTCTATACGGTTTATTTTATTGACGTTACCATCTTTCATTAATAAACATTAAAATAACTTGAATTCAAATATTCTGCTCTATGGTATAACACATCGTTCAAAAATTTTCTACAATTAACTGTTGAATTATTTAAAGATAATATGAACAATAGTATTATAAAGACCGAATAATTGTACAATATTAATTTTAAACTGTAGTTAATAACACCTCCTACTTTGCTATCCGATGTTTTGAGAATATATTTGCCGACTTTTCATTAACATACCGAACATATTTATTTATAAATAAAATATATATATTTATCTAACTTAATTTATTGTCTATAATTAAAACGAGGTATTTTATATAATTTGAATGCTTAAACGGACAATTATCAAGTACGACGTTGATTCTACATATGATGGTGACGCGATACAAGCTGTAATTTGACGTTCGTTAATCTCAAAATTTCTAATTTAAAGATTTAACTATTAATCTAAGCTTGTTAATGATAATCAAAACTTAGGATATTACGTGTAGTTAATGGAATTATATTATAGATTAATAATTAAGTCGTATGCATAACTATGTATATATATATATATATTCCCCCAGGGATAACCTTCTGGGGACCGAAGCTCTAACCGGTGTGGGGCGCGTCCACAGGTGGCGGATAGTGGAACGGCCTACAGATATGTAGGTTAGCTGCGAATAAGGCATTAGTCAAATAAGCAGTCGCGGACCAAGAGCAGCTACTGGTGGAAAGCCTCGGGTAGGTGATTCCAGTAGTGACAGGGTAAGAGATGCGACCGTGTCATGCGACCCGAGTGACGATCGGCGCTGCAAGGTCATGGCTCAGACTTGCAGTGTGAAATATGCGACTGAACCTAAAAGAATCAAGAAGGATAAAAAGATTTTAAACATTGCAACGTGGAATATAAGAGGGTTAAACCAGGTAGGGAAACTAGCTATAGTAGAAAGAGAATGTGAAAGACTAGGAATCAGCGCATAACTGGTTTAAGCGAAACTAATTGGCAAGGAGACGGCCACTTTCTAACATCTTCAGGTAATAAAGTTTATTATGCAGGCGGAACAGAACACAAAAATGGTGTGGCTTTCTTAATTAATAGAAAACTGAGTAATTATGTAGTGGCATTTGAAGCAATAAATGATAGAGTGATTTATTTAAAACTGTTGACTAAACCGATTGCCTTTACACCTACTACAAATATATTCACCGACTGCATCAGCTCGTGACGATGAAATTGATTTGTTTTATGAAGATGTACAAAATATTATAAATAGAATCAGTAAAAGAGAACTTATGTTATAATTTTATGTGATTTTAACGCCAAAATCGGCGACACTGCGAAAGAGAACAGTTTGCGTAACGTAATAGGTAAATTTGGATTAGGAAAAAGAAATGAAAGGGGTAACCGATTATTAGAATTCTGTATTACAAATAGCCTATATATAACAAATACTGGCTTTAAAAAACATCCACGTCGATTATATACATGGAAATCGCCATCTGGAAATTCGAGGAACCAGATAGATTTCATAGTGGTGAGATCAAGATGGAAATCATCATTATGATGCTACAACATATCCTAGTGCTGAATGTGGAACTGACCACAACTTACTAGGAGGGAAATTTATAATGCGATTGAAAAGAATTATATGCACATCTCATAAAGATAGGACGATAATAAATAAGCCGGATACTTTCTGTTCCGCGGTAAATAACAATATCGAACAAGATAATTGAAATTGTGAATCGCCTAATGATATTTGGCTGAAACTGACCTCAGCGATTGAACGGGCAAAAAAAGATGGATCAAATCCGATGAGTATACGGAAAAGGAAAACCTGGATAACTGATGACACAATAAAATTAATTGAAAGACGTAGGAACACAAAAATCCATGGTAATGATGTGGAGTATAGGCAATTATGCAGTGATATCCAACGTGCATGCAGAAAGGATAAGAATAGATACTACGGAGATCGATGTAAACAAATACAAGCTCACAAGGAAACGAATGAAACTAAAGATATGTTTAAAAAAATACGCATAGTTACTAGAGAATTTAAAGCCAAACCATGGGGTATTGTAAACAACACCGGGTCGTTAATAACCGACATACGTGAAATAACGGAATATTGGCGTGATTACTGTCAAAAATTGTATACAGATATAAATAGAAATACAAATAGCAATTCAACGCAAATAAAGGACAATAAATCTGAACAAGAACCTACGCCTTTACGCGATGAAGTAAAACAAGCGATTGTCAAGCTAAAAAATGGAAAAGCTGAAGGCGAAGACAAAATTCCTGCCGAAATAATTAAAATATTATCCGGAGTCACTTTTGAGTTCCTATATAAATTATGCTGTAAAATATGGAATACATGTGAATGGCCGCGTCGGTGGACCGCGTCAATTTTAATACTGATACATAAAAAATGGTCTACAAAAAGTTGCGATAACTATCGTACAATCGCCCTCATTCCACACGCTTCTAAGATACTATTACACGTAATAAATGAGCGTTTAAAGTATTATCTTAATTGGCAAATTCCTGACGAACAAGTCGGTTTTGTCGCAGGAAAAAGCACGCGGAATTAGATTTTGAAAATGAAACAAATTATAGAAAAAGCCAGAGAATACTATGTGCCCGTATATATAGCATTTATAGACTATAGAAAGGCTTTTGACAGCGTGATATGGGACAAGCTATGGATAATTTTGTCCGAAATGGGTGTTCCTAATCATCTTATAATGCTAGTGAAATCACTTTACGAAAACAATTATAATACAGTACGAGCAGATAATTATTTCTCTAAACCTTTCAAAATATCAAAAGGTGTTAGACAAGGATGTATCCTATCGCCACTTTTATATAACATATACTCTGAATATATAACGCGACGTACTCTTGCCGCAGAGGAAGGAGATATTTCAATTGGTGGAGCAAAAATTAATAATTTGAGATAAGCCGATGACACGGCAATTTTTGCATCATCTATGGAAGAATTAAGTACAACTTTAAATAAACTGACGACAGTAAGCCATGAATTCGGAATGCGTATAAACAAAAATAAAACAAAAATTATGATAGTGGATCATAATAATGAAAACATATCTAACACTTCACAACAATTACACGGATATGAAGTCGTCAACGAATTTGAATATCTAGTAAAGGAGGCTCAAGCAAAGAAATAAGGAGACGATCTGCGATGAGTCTAAATGCTATGAATAAGTTGCAACGTATCTGGCGGGATGGAAATATCAATTATTCTAAAAAAAATACAACTTGTTTGTTCCCTGGTGTTCTCCATCTTTACCTATGGTTCCGAAACATGGGTAATAAACTCCGCTGACGCATAATTCTGGGTATAAAATGGCACGATAAACAAACGAACGTCTCGATCATTAAGCGTCTTAATATAGATAAACGATTGTCACAAGACATACGCGATAAAATGCACAAATTTTTCGGTCATGTAATGCGTGCACGAGACTTAGACAGGACAGTCACACTAGGAAGAATGAACGGACATAGAAGAAAAGGTCGGCCAATGACCCGATGGACGAAACAAATATGCTGACGTGTTAAACTGTCAATACCAAATTTGGTACACTCGGCAGATGATCGACAACTGTGGAGGAATTTCTATCAGCGGTAGTGTATACTACCAGAAGGGTCTCCTAAGCAGGACAGTCTCGGAGGAAGAGTCAGACGAAGAGTGGTCCACTGGTTGTGGAAGCAGCACAATCAGTACCGACCATGGGTGGAAAACAGAAGTTCAGAACAGCCATGGAACAGATATTTAGTAAGCGCGGAGCACATATTACTGAAGCGGCTCTAAAACTGCGATGAGGAGAGCAACGGAAAACTACCTCATTATTTTTCCAAGCTTACAGTTATGAAATTGCAAAAAATAGAAATCGATATGCCAAGCGACCTGGCTAGCAACCGGCGCCGACGTCAAGGTGGGGATTACAGTGGGTAACCAGGCTGTGTGTGAAAAATGTGTGCCTGAAAAAAAAAAGAAGATACTAAAAGTAGGGAAATAAAACCAATTATTATGAATATAGGAACATGGAATATTAGATCGATGAATGGAAAATTGGAAAATATAAAACTTAAAATGAAAAGACACCAAGTTGATATATTGGGAATATCAGAAATAAGAATGATTAGGAAGAATGATTTTTGGAGCTATGATTAAATACACTCCGGGCATGATAATTTCAAAAATGGAGTCGGGATAATATTTAACAAAAAATGGGGTAATAAAATTAAAATGCAGGTCAACGATAGGATAATACTAGTTAAAATAGAAACACTCCCTCTAATAACAACAATAATACAAGTGTATATGCTAACAAATGAATACGCAGATGAAGATGGTGGAAATATATGCTCAAATAGAATATACAATAATATATGTGGATCCAAAAGAAAATTTAATAATACTAGGCGATTGGAACGCGACAGTAGGAAAAGAACTAGAAGATGAATGCGTGGGCAACTGGGGACTGGGCCAACGAAATAAGAGAGGATAAATGCTAATAAACTTCTGCAAACAAAATGAATTGATAATAGGAAATACGTTATTTAAGCAGCATGAAAGGAGAATTTATACGTGGAAAATAGCAGGAGATATAGGGAGATACCAGATAGACTATATTTTGATCAGAAATAGATATAAAAACCAGATAAAACAATGTAAAACATATCCAGGCGCCGACATAGGCAGCGATCAGAACCTGGTGTTAATGAAAACAGAACTGAAATATGAAAAAGCGTATAAGAAAAGATTTGACAAAGTAAGGTGAAATATAAGAAAACTGAAAAAGAATAATATACAACCTGCATATCAAAAAGAAATAATATAATACTTAGGAAAACAAGAAGACACACACATATAGGTGATATTAATGAAAAATGGAATTAAATAAAGAAAGCTATAAGAGTAGCAGCGAAAAAAGCACTAGGTAAAGAGAAGAAAATCTATAAGAAACCATGAGATGAAGTAATCGATTTAATCGGAAAAAGAAGAAAATACAAAAATATAAATACAATAGAAGGAGGACTAATGTACAAAATATATAAAAACAAAAAAGGCGAAACAGGCATATTTAGAAGAGAAATGTCAAGAAGTGGAAGAAAGGAAATGTAAAAAGCGTATATAAAGAAATAAGATCACAATTTGTCAAGTCAAGAACAAAAACAAATGGAATAGTAAATGAAAATGGAAAAACTAGCGATAGATGAAGAAAAAGTAGTGGACAGATGGAAGAGAAACATAGAAAGCTTATATAACGAAGAACAAATCGTAATAAATAAAACTGACAAGTTGTACCTAAATGAAAATATAACAGAAGATAATATAGGAGCACCAATAATGAGAGCAGAATTTGAAAAACATGAAGAGAACCGAAAATGGGAATAGCTTCTGGCTATGACGACATTAGTAGTGAGCTATTAAAATCATTGGATGAAAAGACAAAGAACAAGATATATGATCTAATAAAAGAAATATATGAAAAAAACGGAGCTTCCTGTAGACTTTAACATAAGCAAGATAATGCTAATTCCTAAAAAGAACGGTACAACAAAATGTGAAGATCATAGAATGATAAATCTGCTTTCACACACATCAAAAATCATAACAAAAAAATTTTGCTCAAAGAATAAATAATAAAATAGAATAAAACAGTATGGTTTTAGAAAGGAAAAAGGAACGAAGCAATTCTAGGATTAAGACTGATAATCGAAAAAAGGGTGTAGAAATAGAAAAAACAGTATATTTGGATTTCGTAGACCTGAAAAGGCTTTCGTTAGGTATAATTGGAATATGCTAACAAGCGCACTGGAAAAACTTAATGTCAATAAAAGAGAAATAGAGTTTATAGGTACTCAACATAGAAAACGAATAGTGAAAATTAATATAAAAAACACAGAAAGAGAAACAAGAATAAGGAAGGGAGTAAGAGAGGGATGTAACCTGTCATCTACCCTATTCAATAAATATTTGGATCAAGCAATAAAGCAATGGAAAGAGGAATGTTTATGTTTGCAGACGATATAGTCGTGATTGCAGAAAGCGAGCAAGATTTAAATAATTCTTTGCAGAAAATGAATCAAATTTTACAGCTGCATAACATGCACATAAATAAAAATAAGACAAGGGTTATGAGATGCAGCAAAAAAAGATGTCGACAAACAAATCAATATAACAATGGACGGGGAAATAATAGAGCGAATAAAAAGACAAAAATACTTAGGCAGACTTATAACAAAAGACGGTACAAATTGGAACAGATATAAAAGAAAGAATCGCAATGGCGAAGATAGCTTTTATGAAAAAGAAAGAACTACTGACATAAGAAAATATCAAAACAGATCTAAAGAAAAATTTTATTAAAAGATTTGTAAGCTGGACGATTGATAAAACAATGCAAAGAAAATAGAAGCATTGGAAAACTGGTGTTGGAGAAGAATGGAGAGGATAAAATGGACAGATAAGATAAACAGCGAAAATGTCTTTAATTTAATTGATGAAGAAATAAATCTGATGAAGAAACTAAAAGAAAGAAGAAACAAATGGATCGGTCATATACTCAGATATAATCAGTATTTAACGCAAACAATTGAAGAGTAGCTAGAAGGGAAAAGAACAAGAGGAAGGCTGAGGCGGAATTATATTAAACAGGTGTACAAAGAGATATAAAAACTACATGCTATGGAAACATGAAGAAAATGGCGATTTCCAGAAAATTCTGAAAGATAACTGTCCACAAAATATAAGATTGAGGAATGAAGAAGAAGATATTTAAAATTATATTGGGGCACACATTTCTTTACTGTGCATTTTATATATATATTTTCGCGCATATGCGATTACCGCGCATACAGTGTATATATATATATATATATATATATATATATATATATATATATATAAATAATATTAATCGCATATTTTTGCTACTCATATTGTATGGTACTTATGTGTACCTGGAAATACATATATAGTTTAGCGTAATATCAAGAGATTGCGGTGGTAGAAAAACATTCAAAAATTTATACATACGGACGCATGAAATGTTAGTAGTAATTTTCAAATTTTATTAAGGACATTAGAGTAAGATATATATGTACATGGAGTGCCTACAATCTCACCAGTTTGACGTCGTTTTGATGATTTAGTTTTCATCTAATGAAAAATTCTATAACAAAAAATTCTTTAGATGGGAAAGTGTATTTGAGAAACTGTAAGAAAATATTATACCTATAACACGATATATAGTGGATTATGTAATATCAAGGGATGTGGTGGTAGCAGAATTTTTATTAATAAATTAATTTTCAAATGTGATTAGGGATATTAGCGTATAAACTAACACACATTTATATATCATACGTGTATATATATGATGACCCAGAGAAGACTGACCGTTTTTTGTTGTGTTCTGAATAACTGAAAAACTATTCGACTAAAATTTTTGAATGAAATTTTATTTAAAAATCGGAAAACGAGAGATTAGCTTACAATTATTTGTGAGACACAACATCGTTCAGATGACCGCTATTTGCAACAATACATTCATTCAGTTTTTACAGAATTTTCGAATACTTTTCCGAGCATAGGTAGCTGAATTTTTTTCCTTCAGAAATCCGAGTTTTAAGGTCTTTCATATCTCACGGGCGTGTTTCGTAAACTCGGCTCTTAAGGTATCCCCACAGAAAAATATGCGCGCAAAACGCGCGCTCCTTCTCGTTTTACAATACCATGATAACTGAAATTAGAGAAATACGAATCTCTCGTCTGCAAAACGTGAAGCACGAGTTTCGCGTTGTAGCAGTGTTACAAATAATTAACAAGTAACGAGAAAGCTGCAACGAAAATCTTATACAGAGTACATTTTTTTTTAAATCCTATTTAAACAGCCCCGATAATTATTTTATTTGAAAATAAATAATTAAAACGACCATATGACCCACCGTTTTTAAAACAGTAAGAATAATATCTCTATTCAAATGTCGCAATAAGCTAGTCGTTAAGAACTCTATCGCCCGATTGCGATTCTGTCTTAATACAATAGATGAAATAGATATGTGGACAAGAAACTGATTCCTTATCAGCGTGATTTTGCGTAAATCGACGTCAAATAATTTAATTAGATTAATAAGTTAACCGAATGGTTTAGACTTAAGGTAGATGGTGTTTATACGGACTTTTTTGAAAACATTTTACAATGTTAGTTACATTCATACATACATCGAGAGAGAAAAACAGAGACAGACAGATAAAGGGTAGAAATAACTATAAACGTAGTTACCTAAATTGCTCAGATTCAGGCATTGTTTATATAATATCGACTAATTTGCCGCCATCGTATATATATATATATATATATATATATATATATATATATATATATATATATATATATATATATATATATATATATATATATATATATATATATATATATATATATATATAGATGTGATTCGTCTATCATTTCAAGTCAATTTATAATTGTATTTTTTTTTATTTATTATATTTTAAATAAGCTTTAGAAAATTTTTTAAAACTACATATCAAAAAATAAATTACAATCTTCGATGTTGCCTTCTAGTTCTCAAGAGAAGCGAGTTTCAGCGGAATTTCTACTCGTAATTATTAACGACGAAGTGTTAATGAAAAGAACTATTTTATACGACATCCTTTCTACGCACACAAATACACACATTAATGTATGATAAATATGCACGTAAATTTCGTAAACTAACGCATGCCGTCTCAATAAAGCTTTACATATACATATATATATATATATATATATATATATATATATATATATATATATATATATATATAGCAAACAAAGTAAATGTGGATATGTAGGCGATTGCTAAAGGTCATTTGAATTTTTCTTTTGTTTTATTGTAATTTTTAACATCAAAATTTCAACAAATTGTTCCATACCATCTACTTCGTCATTCATTTCACCATTGAAATTTTATGATGTTGCGCGTTTCGGATATTATCGGGACCAGTACTAAATTGTTTACCTCATTGTCAAATTCGAATAAAGAAGGTAATAAATTTATTTAATAAGATTTTTAGTTAAAGAAAAAAATAACTATAGAATTATGCATATAGAAATAAATTGTAAAAGAACAAATTTGAATTCAAAGAAGAGTTGAATCTTAAATTCGGTCTAGCATCATTCCTTAAAGCACTTATTCAACTTGATGTGTTGTCTCTGGATAAGCTCTCACAACATTAGATATAATATCGAAAATTTAACGGCACTGTCCATATATATACCAAGATCACAATTATAAAGTCAATGCTCCAGTTTCTACCAAGACGTTCACAAGTCTCAAACGTAATTAGTCTGTGACTTTTTACGTCGTTAAAACCGTGCTTATTAAGAACGTTCCGATAAATTCGAATATCATTTCCTACACGAGCCTTAAATTCGCTGAGAATAAACACTCGTTAGTATGTTACTGACAAGATAATAGTTTAAATAGATTCCCTCATTGATTTGAAAATAACCAAATTTCGTCAAAATTCTCTCCATCCCAGTTTGATCATTCTACTTACCTCTTGATGCAATGATCCTGTGATACTAACCAGTTGGTCTATGTGCATTCTTGGACTCTTTCCAGATGTTCGCCTTCAAGTTTAGCATTATTTTAGTTTTCTGCAAGCCTATTGTTTTGCCAATTTCATTTAATAGTATCCGTCTCTGTAACTCATCTGCACTTTTTTCTATCGAAATTATGTCATCGGTAAACCTTAAATGATTTAAGTATTCCCCGTCGATCTTAATTCCAAGGTTTTTTTCAATTCAACTGTTGAAAGACTCTTTGTAAAGCAGATAGAGATACTATCGCCTTGTCTCACTCCTCTTTTTACTTCAAATGTTCTTTAATAGTTCTATGTATATTTCATCCACTTCTTGTTCTTTTAATACTTTAATTATCTCGTTGTGTATACGGAATCAATAGCTTTTTCATAGCCTATGAAAACTAGCGCCAGTGGTTGTTCATACGCTTTGTTTCTGCTGATTATTTCTCTAATGACATGTCAATGGTCACCTGTACTAAATCCTCATCTGAACCCTACCTGTTATCTTAGTCGTGCTTCATATAATATGTGTTTTATTCTATTATTTATTATTTTTATAAATATTTTATACATCAGAATTAGTAGGCTAATTAGTCTATAATTTTTTATCTCATTTTTATAGATTAGTATAGTAGTGGCATTTTTCCAAGCGTGTGGAATGTTACGTTTCCTTAGCCAATTGTAAATATCTGTAGGGTATTGTAATGTATCTGGTCCATCTAATTTTATCATTTCGATTACTACTGTATCATTTCCCGCCGCTTTTCCATTTTCCATTCTTGGGGCATGTATAATTCGTAAATTATATGTAGTTGATAGTGATAGCGTAAGGCTAGTTGCTCTGTCCGATATACTGCATGTCTCGATTATTTTGTCATCTAGTCTTTTATTTATTAAGTAACCACCTCCACTTGTTCTACCTGATGTAATTCCTTTAAAGTAGAATAAGTTGCTCGATTGAAGTTTTACCAGTTCTTCACCTTTCCTTCTGAGTTCACACAGATCTATTAAATCCCATTTGATGTTTTCTGCTTCATTTTCTAGTTCTGTTAAAAACGTCCGATTTGATAAAGTGCGACAATTCAATGTTCCAATGTAAGTTTACTGAACTTGATTTTTGATAGTAGTTTATCCGCCTCCGGGGATTCTTAGGCACCCTCTGCCTTATTGGTTTTATCTTCCTCCGGACCAATCAAGCCATCAGAGAATGAGGGATGTATAATCTGATCGTTTTTCATGAAGGTATTGAGACATAGAACTTGTCACGCTGTCTTACTGCGAATTGACAAGCATGTTGACCAGAGAGCCGCCCATATGGGAACAGACGCTTCTGGGTTTGGTTTTACTACTGAGGAGGAAGCATTTGTAAGCTTTTGACAGCGACCAAACTTCGCTGAGGATAGGCAGTCTTAGGATTAATCATACTTTTGAAAGGCAGCCCATCAAGCTGCCCATCTGCATCCTCGCATCTCATTGTCTTGTTATTACTGGAATCGTCTTCTTCAGACTTCCACTTGGTTCGCGAATGATTATTGATTATTCGCAGCTAACCACTATATTTACCGGCCATTCAACTACCCACCACCCGTGGAGCGCCTTCATCATATTCGTTAGCTCGATCCGAGCATCGTGAAATTATGAGTTTCAATTCCTTTCAACCTTATTCGCCATATGTCCCTAAAATAGTAAACATAGCAGGATTAATAGATTCCTCTCTGACGGTAACATTTATGAATCAATAGATAATTCCGTGATAATTTTTGCCGTAGTTATCCACCAAGGCAATAACGCATAGGCGACGTTTGCAAATGAAACGATACTTTGCAAATGTTTGTATATCCAAACCAGAAAATTATGGATCCAGGCTAATGAAATTAACGTTGCATCTTAGCAAAATAAATGTAATACACGTTAACAACGCATACATATCTACGATGAATACTGAAGAAATCGAAAAATAGAGCTTGTTAGTAACGTCACAGAGTAATATTCCGTTTGAGGTTTGTGAACGTATTGGTAAACACGGGGGCATTGACTTTATAATTCTGCATAGCGAATTCAGAAATGAAATAAACATCAAAGTGCTCGACTGACTTTTGACAAGTTAGGAGAATAACGTCTATAAAAGAACAAAACTTACTAAAGTACCGGGACCCAAAGTTTAACCCGTACAATATTGATATTCTAATAATTTTTTCTCATTAATATTTACAGCGAGCTGACCAACAAGATCATTTAGCGGTATTTAAGAGAAAAGCATAACAGAATGGGTATAGTACCACCCGATAACCACGACCATGGATTAGGTTCGGTGGTCTTCTGTAAGCGTCTTATGGTCATAGGTCGTGTCCAACAGTTCGGATACTAGGGCATTTGTGTGATACAACATGGCTCCGTGCATACTGCTCAATTGCCTTATATACATAAGAAATGTTTAAATCGTAGTGAATGATATGGTTTGCTACGTACCAAAGAATGCAGAGTTATGAATAGATCAAGCTTTCGGAGAAGCGGATATCGACTTTATTACGAAAATGAAAGAAGTCATAATTGCGACAAAGCACTAGCGAGAAAATCAAAAAATATCAATTTGACAATACGAAATAGGCTCACCGTGGTATATAATTAATTATACACCGGGTAAAGATCTTAAGTAACGTTGTCATGTTGTCGTCATTTATAACTTATGAGTTATTTCTACCAACGAGCGCCGAGATTCCATATAAAATTTCTCACTATCGTTACATCTTGTTTTTGATGATGAGACAAACTCGCCAGTTATGGATGGGAAATAAAATAATAATGAGATAATAATAATTAGTTTAATTTTTTTTTTTTTTTTTTTTATAATCCCTACTGGGTATTTACTAATACAATCTTAAGTCTATGCTTAAATAAGTATTACGGTAATAACGGTATTATATGCTTCTCGAGCATATAAAGGGACGAGTGCGAAGACACTTGCTCCATAGAGCAAGGCTTCCGACTAATATGTGTATACGCATACACTCACACACACTCACACTCTCCCTGACACACCTGAATATACATACGTCTATATAGATATACATATACTCATACATACACACCCACACACACCCATATACACATATACATTTATACGTGCACATATACACGCGAATATAAACGCACATACATGCATATGCCTCATACACTTGAAATTATATTAGGTCTTGAGGTTTCAATCTTTTTAGTCGACGGATATCAGAGTCCGTATCTAGCAGCTGTTTTGCTTCAGCATTGGGATGCTGATGTAGGCGTTGTTGATGTTTTTTAGCAACAGCATGTATGACTTCGCATACAGTCTTCACACCGAGGTCTCGATGTATATCATTATTACGAGAATAAGGATAAGCATCTACGATCATTCGAAGGATGACACTTTGTCGGGCTTGAATAAGCTGTTGGTTTGATCTCTTGGTGCAGCCCCATAGTGCTATTCCATATGTCCATATCGGCTGTATAATTTGCTGGTAAATCAGCCGTTTACAATAGATGTTTATGGTTGACCGTCGTCCTATTAACCAGTATAAAGCAGATACCGTTTTTTTAATCTGTTTACACTTCATCTTTACATGGGGTTTCCATGTAAGATGTGAGTCCAGGTGCATACCCAGATATTTAACGCAGTCAGTTTGTAGGATTGGCTGACCGTCAATGTATATTCGATGGACTGGGTTTACATGCCGAAGAGTAAAAACGATGTGTTGAGATTTGGCTTCATTGTATTTAATTTTCCAACACTTAGCCCAGGCAGAAACGCGGTCTAAGTGACGTTGGAGATTGTTTGTTGCTTCTGCCTGACTGCCACTCTTAGATAGTATAGCAGTATCGTCGGCAAATGTAGCTGTAATTGTGGCATTATCAGTAGGTAAATCTCTGGTATACAGTAGATATAGTATTGGTCCGAGGACACTGCCCTGTGGGACTCCTGCCTTTATCATTTGATATGATGATATAGCATCTCTGTGTGCCACCCGGAATTGTCTTCCTGACAAGTACGATATTAACAGCCGACATAGATTACCTGGCACAAGGCCACACATTTTAGTAGCGAGTCCTTCGTGCCAGACTTTATCAAATGCCTGCGCTACATCAAGGAAAACGGCAGAACAGAAGTGTTTATCTTCATATGTTCTTTCTATTACTGATGTTACTCGATGCACCTGTTCGACTGTAGAATGTTGATTTCTAAATCCGAACTGGTGACTCGGGAGATCTACAAAGTGTTTCATTCGTTTTAGTAACAGTTTTTCATAGAGTTTTGAAATTGTAGACAGCAGCGATATCGGTCGATAGGATGATACATCCTCTGCTGGCTTATTTGGTTTTTTGAGCATAATAACTTGTGCTGCCTTGAAGGCTGCTGGTATGTGTTCCAGCCTGATACTTGCATTGAAGAAGTATGTAAGTAGGATAACTGCTTTGCGCGACAATTCTTTCAGCATACGTGGTGTTATTTGGTCGATGCCTGGAGCCTTTTTCAGATTAATTTTGTTATCGATTGCTTGAGCTATTTCCATTGGTGAAAAGTGTTTTAAAGGTTGGTCTTCCTGATAATTTATTACAGGTGTTATACTAGATACAATATCATGCGGTTGGAAGACTCTAGCTAGATGTCTGGCAAAAAGTTCCGCTTTCTCGTCATCCCGTCTTAGCCAGATTCCAGCTTCGTTCTTGAGTGGTGGAACTCTGTCGACAGGCCGCTTTATTCTGCGTGTAGCTTTCCAGAGAGTGTAGTTTCTGTCAGCATAAGGACTGAGATCTTCAAGATATTCTGCAAATGTGCGCTGATTAATTTCCTTAATCATTCTGTTCAGCTGATTATTGAGGTGATTGAAGATGGTTTTGTCTCTTGGATTACGAGATTTATGCCAAATACGACGAGCTTTCCTTCTCTCGGCAATTTTTTGGCGGACTTCGAGCGGATATGTAATTTCTTGAATTTCATGATTTTTGTGAGGCGGTGTGGCAAGCTTAGCCGAGTTTTGAATAGCCTCAACAAATTGTTCAACTTGTCCATCAAGTTCACTGGGAGACTTCAGTTTCACTTTAAGATTGATTTGTTGGTCTAGCTCGTAGCGAAATCGATCCCAATCAGTATATTTATTCGTGAGTGTGACTTTTTTCTCTTTCTTTATGACCGTTGCACTTATTGTTAGTAACAGCGGTGAGTGATCTGAAGATAGGTCTTCAACATCTTCAATAGTCATGTAATTTGTTCCGATACCTTTCAAAACAAAGAAATCAATTAGATCTGGTTTTTTACGCCGATCAGTTGGCCAGTAGGTTGGTTTCTCACCGGACAATATATTGCAGCGAGTATTTCGAATAGCATCGAGGAACCGTTTGCCTTCAGTTCGAGTGATTGACGATCCCCATGCTGTATGTTTTGCATTGAAATCACCTCCGAGGATAAATTTATTACCCAGATATTTGAGGAATGCCTCATAGTGCGTGCGCTCCATGATTTGTTGACTACGCTTGTGTGGGGGTGAATAAGCCGCTGCTATGTTTATTTCACTACCATTAAAGTTAATCGATACGATTGTACTTTGCATATAGTCCCGGCAGAATTCTTGTTGCTGAAAATGTTGGATGTTTTGTCTGATCAAGAGAGCAGCACCAGCATGAGCACCGCCGCTGGGATGTGGTGTGGCATAACAGATATATCCACGCATCTTGATATAATCCTTTGCAGTAAGATGACACTCGGAAATCAAAGCAATGTCTATCTTATTAACATGAAGGTAGACTTCAAGTTCTTTCTGTCGATGGCGAAGGCCATTGGCATTCCATGTGATGATTCGAAGAGAATTAGCCATTTTTCTTGTTTGGTTTGGACTTTTTGCTCGAAGGAATGGAATTTTGTTCGAGTACAGAGATGCGATTGGTTAAAGTAACGAACTGTTTTATAAAATCTTGCAGAGTTTTGTTCACATCAGCCAGGGTCACTTCTTTAGTATGTTTGTTAGTCTGGTGGGGAGGTTGTTCCCCAGACTTTGTTAATGAAGTGTTCCTTGCTGCATCAGCGAATGATTTTCCAGGTTGGACCTTCTCAACTGGATATCGCCTTTGTTGTACTCGTTGAACTATATTCGTTTTCGGTTTTTCAATAGCTTTAATTAGGTTACGGTAGGTTTCGCAGCCTTTGTAATTGGAAGAGTGGTTTCCATTGCAATTAGCGCATTTAAACTTCCTGGGATCTTTAAGTTTGCAAGAATTAGAATCATGGTTTCCTGCGCACTTAAAGCAGGCAATTTTTTGATAGCAATTCGCCTTAGTATGATTCCATTTTTGGCAGCGCTTACATTGCGGAACTGTGTTTACTTTTACAGGTGGTTCAATGGAGATCTTACAATGTAACATATGTTTTATGTTGAATACCTCCTTATTATTTGTTGATGGTTCGAGGTCGACGTAGAATAAGGGATATGCCTTCCTGACGCGGTCTATTATTTTATTGTCTTTATCCCTAATTTTTAAAGTTTTTGATATGTTTGTAACTTTGCGAGTTTTATGTTCATTCATATCAAAGAACTCTGCTATTTCTTCAGGTGATGTAGAGGAAGGAAGGCCTCTTACTACTACTCGATATGGTTTACTTGTTTTAAATGCATATGTGTGATATTCAATATTTTCGTATCCACTGATCAAACCTTTACGAGCTTTATCAAGAAATGTTATAACTTCACGAAAATCAGTTTCATTTCGAGTAAATATGCGAACAAAGTCATTTGTTGGTTTAAACATTGTATTTGTTGTATCTGTACAATTGTCTAGGATGTCTTTTTTTAATTTAGAGAATGCAACTTTATTGCTGCTTACTACAATAGGCGGTGGTGTATTCTTACGTATTGTAAGTGGTGCATCATTAACTGATTTATCCACCATGTTAACGTCGTAAACACATTGTTGTGATACAGGATCATTGTCTTTTGGTATACTTGAACCTGACGAAAGAGGTTGTACTGTAATCCCTAGCCTCTGTTTCAAGGCAATGTTTTCTTCGCGAATTGTTTTAAATTCCTCTTTGAGCATATTGTATGCTTGGAGGAGTTCTTTTTTGGTTGCCATTGACAAATCGCAACCTTGATCATGGCGCTGGTCTATAAAAGAATCAACGTCACTTTCTTGTTTGTCACAGGATTTTTTATTGGAAAATTCTCCGGTAGAGTTATTTGATAACTGTCTCTTAACAGAGAAAGATGTTCCTGATTTTTCTATTATTATTGGATTAATTGGAACATCATCGCCCTCACGATTAATAGGTGATGGCGATCGAGACGTCTGTGGAGTGCGCAGCATGATTGCTGGCCCTTACGTTAGTACGATAGCCCGATAGAACAGAGTAAAATTAAATACGTTAAAACTTGTACTAGTGCTTTGGATTTATCGCGATAAATAATTATGCCGACCGATAATTTCTTATAGTCCAAATGGCTACACTGATCACTTGAACTTGCGAGATGCGTGTACATAATATGCTATCAACTTCGCTGATAACGTAATAACGTAATAACGTAATAACGTAATAACGTAGTAGATAATTAATTAGAAAACAGCGTAAAAATAGCGATTGTCGATAAACAGGTAAATAAAAGGAACGGACTCACCGAGCGAAATCTTATCAGTTGAATAACAATCACGCACGAACAAAAGACCGATCGTTTCTTCTCTGATAATTTGAACGCACGAACAAAAGACCGATAATTCAACATATAAAGTTTATTAATTAGTTTAATCAATCCTTCCGTAATTTTGTCAAACCGTTCGTGTCGGATGAACATTGAAGGGAAAAATCGCATAATACGCGTCATGAGAAAAGTTTTATCGGGAATCGTGAAGTAAACTTTAAAGGTTTTGAAATTTCGTTTGAAATGGATAAATAATATAGTTCCAGAATTTAACTAATTGAAATATTTTAAACATCCGAGTAATTTCAACGAAGACGACGGATACCGGCTAAATTCAACTTGGATAATCGGGGACAATTGGGGAGCAGGAAAACACACGCTTGTTTATTTCAAAATTCGAACAACACAAAGTTTCTGGATGACGTTCTTCTACGTTTAATTATATATAACCACCCTCAGTTTGAAAACGAAATAATTCTCTAACAAAGAAAGAAGAATCCTGAATGTACGGATATCAACAAAAGTTTGAAAGTGTATTTTATACCGTTCGAAACCTGTTTAAGTATAGTTCGCGTAAAACAGAATTCAAAAACATTTTTTTTTTAAGTGAAGCTTCTATTGTCGCGCGGTATATATGGGGAGTCAATCCACAAAACGAGCAAGCAAGCGTGCCGAAATAACAGTCGGATATATATATATTTATATATATATATATATATATATATATATATATATATATATATATTTATATATATATATATATATATATATATATATTTATATACATATATATACATACATATATATATATATATATATATATATATATATATATTTATATACATATATATACATATATATATATATATATATATATATATATATATATATATATATATATATATATATATATATATATATATATTACCAGGCAACGAAGTACTCGAATATCTCGGTGGGAGCTGGTCCACAGCTCGTAACTTAATACAACAATATAAATAGCCGAAAATATGGGTCATGTCAGAAATGTTCGATTTTTGGTCCGGTGTAAGAAAAAATAACGATAGAAAACGTCAAATTCACATATATACGTACGTATATATATAAATCTGTACAAACTTGTCATGTAACGATTAAAATGACGACATATATATATAAAAATGAATAATTTCTTAACAAACTTTAATTAATACATCCGATAACTTTCAGTCGTCAGTACGAAGAAGCTACTGACGAGCACGTTTTGTGTTTACCGTTCATATTTCGTTTGCTTCCGTTCAATATACATTAAGGCATTAGTTAAAGTTCGCAAAGTTGAAGGTCGGACAATTTAAAATTTCTAACATCATCTTGAATGGTTCTAAAACGAAAAAAGATAAAACCTTCTTAAGAATTCATTTTCATTTTTCCGCTCACCCATCACCATGTATAGATGTCAATAGCTCTCCTTCTCTCTCTCTGTTGACGCGTTTATCTTTCTTAGCGTTTTATTCACCGTAATCAATGACGTTCTGCTTTAATCGCCGGTAGAGTGCGTTTGAGATGTTGATTGAAATTCGCCCGATAAAGCAATGTCAATACAAACTTGAAAATACTGAATGGTCTAAACTGGACCATAATGATAATTTACTTGTTATATATATTACAATTAAAATTACAATAGCCCGTATTTCCCATTTTAAATTACAATTTACAAATATTATTTTCTTAATGCTAAACTAGTATTGGAGAGTAGTGATTTTATGAATTATAAACCAAACAAAATATAACACCAATAATCACTAAAAGTTTTTTATTGCGAAGCTTTCAGTGATTATTGGCGTTATATTTTGTTTGGTTTATAGTAATGTATAGCATTCTTAATTCTAAACTAATGCTAATATGTAAAACTTTTCTTAATACTAAACTAATATTATTATGTATGGCTTTTCTTAATGCTAAACTAATATTAATATGTTTAACTGTATTAGGGAAATTAAGGCCGTAATCGAGCATTGGCCTCTTCCAATTTATTGAACGTTTACATATTTTTCTCTTAGCTGTTTCCAGTCCATTCGATTAAGTGCTTTACGCATCCAGACTACACTTGTGTATTTGACAATATCATCTCTCCATCTCATTTTTGGTACAATATGTACATATATCATCGTCGTCTATATACTGTTCTTTGCACAACACGGGTGCTAAAAAGTTTGTGCGTTATTTTTATGCATAAAATTCTTTAAAGGCGTGGAGGACCATGTTTGGATAAAAGTTGAAAAGAATTTGTGCAAGTACACAACCTTACCTAACTCGTAACATGAAATGGATCCGCGATTCCCCAGCATCGCAGATAATTCAATCGTGTAATTGTTGTATTAGATTTAAAATTTTTGGAAAGCACCCTACATTCTTCAGGCATAACTATAGTGCTTCCCTGTTTACGAAGTCGAATGCTTCTTTAATATCGATAAAGGCGATGTACAGGTTTGTTGTTCTACTCCCTCACTTTTTTTATTAACTGTCGCATCGAGAAGATCATATCTATTGTGCTCCTTTGCTGTCGGAAATCTGCCTGTTCCTCTGGGAGAAAGCCACTGATGAACGGCTCCAGACGTCTTGTAGCACCTTGTTGTAAATTTTTCCAGCGGAGGAGGTTTTTTATATATGTTTAAAAATGACGTGATTGTCTAAAGATTTGCGTTAATAAAATAATCATTGTAGTCATTAACTTTTTTTTTATTTTGTTTTAATAATTATGTATATATATATATATATATGAATATGTATATATATTACAACCCCGCAATCACCAATACATGCGGCTATCTTTACCTAACACATAAAGAATATGTTATTGATCTTATGATTATTATTATGTAGACGGTCTGTTGTGTATGCTACATAACCGCGCACGTTTTAGTAGCAACTAGAGTATACTATTATGTCCGTCTGCTTATCGTGCGCATTATATGAATGTATGTGTGTTTGTATTTACTAAGTACAAAGGTCGATCTGTTAGGTTAAGGTTATTTGCCATATAATACGCTCGTCGAGATAGATAAGGACAGGGTTATGAAAATCCCTGATAGAGTATAAATAACAACTATATGAGTAGTCTAGACACACTCTGTATCCACAATGGATTTCCGGGGAATTTTATACTAACATATACGGCTTTCCAAATGGAATATTCGAAATGATTATCTTACCACGATCCGGTACTCAAAGATGAAATACTAACATCCAGCGTTCACTGAAAAGATTATATAGACCCTCTAATTCGCTGGCTATTGATTCACTAGATAATAGTGGCAAAAATCAGGCGAATCAATGGACCGACTTGTCTTGATCTCTACATCGTAGTCGTTAACTAGCAACGATCGTACGGAATGACACTGGTGGGCGATCATTCCATACGTCATCATTCGTTTTATTACGCTTCCCATTTTAATCGCTTATTAGCTACTGTAAAAGTGAAACATATCTAAAGAATCCAAGTGATCAATCGTGAAATTCTATTCTGAACTGTGTGAATTACTTGAATATTGACTGATTTTGTGAAGCTCCACAATTTTATACTATACGCCCGTACAGGTTTAAGGAGATGGGTTTTTTTCTGCCGAACAAGAATTGGTTAATTTGTATAACTTTATTTTTCATTATTCGTATAGGAATGGAAGTCTAGGTTATTTAACAATGTTTTTTTAATAGGCATTCTTGTTAGAACGTTCGACTGAGTAAATGGAAGTTTTAATTATTCCGTTATAACCTTAAACATTTAAAATTACCTCCAAATAATATTAAATAGCCCAAAAAAATTTTTTTAATTATTCCATTATAACCTTAAAAATTTAAAATTACCCCCAAATAATATTAAATAACCCTAAAAAAAAAGTAAATTTTAAAACAAAAATTTCAATTATTCAATTAAACCCTTAAAAATTTTAAATTATTCCCAAATAATATTAAAATAAAAAATCTAATTTTTTTATTAAAAAATATTAATCGACAAAAAAAAACAAAACAAAATATTTAAAAATTAAGAATTAAATATTTTATATAAAAATAAAAAAAACTAACAAAACTAAAATTTTCACGCTATATTACAACTGGAATAGAACCATCAAAAGACATAAAAATAGGACAAAAACGGGGGGGTCAATGGAAAACTTTTAGTAAATTACTAACTAGATGTAGCAATAATATCAGGAGAAACCAGGTCAAATGGTGTTTTCGGAGAGTGATGAAAACCATTTATTTCGGTGCCCAGAAATAAAAAGTGATGTAAGAGAGTCCACAAATAGAAATGGGATAAAATTGCATCATGGATAAGAAGAAACCTGATGGGACTTTA
Organism: Coronaproctus castanopsis; assembly: GCA_032883995.1. Taxonomy (NCBI): domain Eukaryota; kingdom Metazoa; phylum Arthropoda; class Insecta; order Hemiptera; family Monophlebidae; genus Coronaproctus; species Coronaproctus castanopsis. The sequence goes on along the minus strand of CM065052.1, from coordinate 76,426,255 downwards.
ATTTTTCTCACGGTAAACTATATTTTTTCTATTGATTCAGCCATTATTGACCTTTGTTTATCGACGTTTACAATTTACCGTCGACTAATCCATATTTACTGCGCGATAATAAAATAGTAGCAAATTTCATCGTGTGTGTAAGAATGTCTACAGTTAACACGGGACGAGTAAATTAGTGTGTTGTCGGTTTCTGATTTTCACGATTTTGGTTTCACTTACCGTTACTAAGGCTGCTGTTGATTAAGTTCTGAAATTTGTTGTAGCTCGCCATCGTCCAGTCTAAATATCGTAATTTCGCCTGAAACGGAAATCAAATGAATGAAATTAAAATTAAACCCAAAATTAAAAACTAAATCAAAACCAAAACTAAAAAAAAAAAACGAATACGTAAAAAAAGCATTTTTTCGATATCCTACGGAGAAACTAACTTCGTGTACTTTTAGAAAGATAAAGCTGAGAACTTTCGACTGTTTGATTACTTCGATCGCTTCTATTCTAAAACTTTTCAATATCTTTCATACTGCTCACAAAAGAAAAAAATGCGCAAGCACATATATATATCCGTTTGCAAATACCGAAAATCTTATCGGCCTTAAATCACCTTCGTCTAGATAGACGAGTATGCATTTTCTCACCTTTACTGTTTAAGAAGAAGAAAGATTTATTTCATAACGAGACAAATAAGGTTCATTAAACCTTAACAGATAACTTAAATAGTGTTACTAAATCTAGAAACTTAATGAAACATCAGGCTACAGGAGAAAACAAACAAAAACCGCGAGAAAAAAATAATAATAAAAAGGTTTAATCCGTCTATATAAATATACTTCGAGTTTGACACGAAATACTGAACAAATTTAAAAGAAGGTGCTAAGGTAAATGGACATAAAGTAAATTAAGATGATACAATCCTAATCGCGAACGTTACACGAGGTGGACGAGTTTTACAGAATTAATAGATTAAATCCAAATCCAAGTAAAACACAAGTATGCGCATTTCATCTGAAAAATTCCAAATCAAAGCGTAAATTGACACCAGAATGGCGCGGACAGATGTTAAATCATAACGAACATCCGAAATACCTTGGCGTGACATTTCAGTCACTTACCTCTAAGAATCAATGTGAATCCTTAAAAAATGATAGCAGCCGCTCGGAATAATATTATTCGCAAGCCGATTTCATCAAAATGGGGAACTAGGCTAGAAGTCCACCGAGCAAACGGCTTTTAGCACTGTGTTTCTCAGCAGCGGAATACGGATGTTAGATCAACGCGTGTTAAAAAAATGGGCATCGATGCTTGTCGGATTATAACGGGCTGCCGTAGACCTACAAATACTGAATTACTATATTTATGATGCGGTATTGCTCCACCATATATAAGAAGATACGTTATTTCCAGCGCCGAAAGAACTAAAGTTGATACAGATTCCTGTCACACTATGTTTGGACAGATTACAATTCGAGCATAATAGCGTCGCTTTAACGTGACAAGGCACGGACGGTACAATGAATGAATTCTGGTACTGATCCTGTGTCACCGAAGGAAAAACTACGACTTAAAGGTCGATTAAATTCGCTCAATCGAGAACATTGAGCAGGTTAGGTATTGGCTGTAGCAAAACAAAAACGCAAATCGTGTCAATACTCATTTAAAAGCTATGCTGCGATTAGGTCACACCCGGGACACTTTTCACGTTTCATATTTTTAATAAGTTGCTGTATCTCATTTGGGGTAACCGGTGTTTGGACTCATTTGCACTGGTTTTTCTAAGTATTCGAGAATATTTGCGCAGTAACTAGGTTGAGCATAATTTGCAAAGAGCGATGCTTTATCAAAGTTATTACGAGTCCAACTACTCTAAAGTTTTTGTTCTGGCGGAATATGCAAAATTAGCCGTTGAAAACATTTGGTCGCTCTCCGTAGTGAATCATCTACACAGCAAAATTGTTCATTGATCGGCCACTACGTTCTACAATTACACAATTTCCTCCTGCACTTTCCTGATTGGTCGATCATTTCATTCATCAATTCATTATTGCGCAAACCCACTCCTGTACGGTCATCGTTTTGAAGTTGCTCAGTTAATTTTTTTTTAATTCTTCTCGCTAGTTACAAAAAGACCGTTTGTTTTTCATTGTTTACTATTTACCCGTTAATTTTTTTTCTAAACAATATTTTCGTTTCGACTTTCTCGGTCAAGTTCGAAAATTTCATCTTATATCGTGAGGATACTTGAAATTTAAAGCTGCTTAGTCTAAGTAAAAAAAGATCGGCGCTGATAGCTACAAAAAAAATTTCGAACATAGACTAAATTTTATTTTATTTGTCCTTGGACAAAGATTACAATTTTAAGATAATACTTCATTAAGGCCCAGTATAATATTCATTGCACACGTACTAAGCTTATATTTATTACGATTAATCGGTTATTTAACCGACTAGGTTTTTTTTTCTCTACGTTGGATGCCGACAATTACATGCCACAACCAACGGTGATCAATAGAAGAGATAGTAAGGATAAGAAGGGACAAGGAAGGGAAAAGAAGAAATATATACGACTAATATCTCCAATTAGATAAAGTTAGATCGAGGATGAGGTTAAGAAAAAAAGTACAACGAGTCTATTGTATTTAAATTCAATTAAGTTGACACATGGCAAAAATTAACTATTTCTTCAAGTGATCGGCAAGGCATCACGACACCATTTCCGTTTCTTGAATCGCTTGGGAGGGTTGTTCGGTAGACTATATACATTCGATTGATATTTGGATTTTGAGCTAGACTGTAGCTTATCGAAAAATTCTTGATACTACTGTACATACACATCGTCCGGCGTAGCTGGCATTGGTCTGGGTAAAGCATCTTTTGCGATCCCAGTAAAAACTGAACCGAGGACTTGTAAGATGATTCGCTAAAATTGCTGGTAAGATAAACATTATAGGACGCCGATACTCATTGAGGTAGTCCATCCGTTGCCTTGGCGGGTCTAGTCGCGAATAGACTTGCTGAGCTGCGGGTGGCCTCTGGGGTTGAGCGTCAATAATGTGAAGGCGAAGCTCTTTCCTTTCTCTCGCCTGCAATTTAGCGATGAGGTTGTTTATATGTCCTCGGTTCTCAATGGAGTGATTTAATTACAGAGTACGTGGCCTCCAGTAGTATACTGGCATTGGTCTGGGTAAAGTATCTTTTACGATCCCAGAAACAACTGAGCCAAAGTCCGGCATAAACGATTCGTTGCGTCCTTGGTAAGAGTCAACACCTTGAATACCGAAAGTTCATGAGGTGGGCCCCCTCGGTTTCTTCAGGCGGTCGAGTCGCGGATCGATTCGGCTGGAGAAGCTGGGTGCCTCATGAGCCTAGGGAGTTGAAGGTGCCTCTTATTGACAACGTTGACGATGAAGTTGTTGCCGGGCGGCTCTCAATGATGGCCCGTATCTGTCAGTCGGTGAAATTTGATCCGATCAAAGATTAAATCTCCAGCGAGGCGTTTACGATACCTTGTCGTGGTACGCCGGCTCAACTACCGTTCAATGCCTCGAGGAACGGTAGTGACTAAACTTGTAAACGTTAAAGTGTGAGACAGCGCATCATACTGTCGACTCCCGTGAAATTACCACGCCGCTTGTCGCTGTCGCTATATTACTCGATTTATCGGTAATAGATATCTGGCAAATGATCGGGAGATATCTATCCTTGTGTTGCCTCGGGTGGTGTTTTGATTCGTCCGGCACTGCCCAGCAACCAATCCTTTTTTCCCATGTTTACTCCTGTCCTTTCCCGTCTGGCGCGTCTTAACTACAGTTGTGTTCGTTCGATTCGTTGTAGCGGAGAGTAAGCGGTCATGTTTTCGCTGCTCTGCTACTAACGAACGAACGACACAACTTAAGACGCGCCAAAAACTTTTCCTTCCTAAAATTCCGCAACAGATTTTTTTTGCTAAGTCCCTGTAATATTTACATGCTTGCGGAAATTAGAGAAATCTATTTTCTGTTAAGTTTTTGTAATGTTTACATACTTGCAAAAATCTGTTTTCTTTCCTTTATACCTCCTTGACAGTTCACCGGTATATTTCAAGTACCACCTCGTTGGAACGACCGAGGTAAAATGTCGTTCTAGTCCAGGCGAGGTGTATGCAATCCGTGCTGTAGCCTGATGGCGTCCGGACTTTAAAAAGGACGTCTTCTAACGGAGCCTGGCCGTCGCCCAGCCGAAGGGCGGTCAGTAAATCTATAGGCTTACCGCATCAAGGGGGCCCTCTGATGCGGCGGACAGATTATTAGGTGCCCGTCTCGTGGGAAGTTCATGGAAATTCTTTCGGTAACCCCACGCACACAACACTCCACACCCACAACGTACACATCCAACACACACACCATTGACCCTACTGAGCGGTCAGGTCCTAAGAATGGACAGGAGGACGGGCCTACAGAGCGCCCAAAAGACGCTAAAAACAAGCGCAGCAGTCCAAAGAAAGGACCGAACGGGCCTACTGAGCGCCCGCCCCGGCAATCGCCTGGGGAGATAATTGTAGAGGTAGTGCGAGCTGCTACGCCCTCTCCAGGGGCGGTTAAGACAGCCGTAGCTAACCTCGAGCGCCAAAGTAGCGCAGTAGGTAGCGGGACCGGGAAAAGCCGGCTTCCCGTCAGTAAAACGCCTAAGAGTAGGGTGAGTTGCGGACCTGCTTCCGTTCCCGACTTTGCTAAGCGGTGCAGTGAAGCTGCAGCGGCAAGTCGTGGTATCGTCGCAGCGCTGAACCGCGATAAGAAAACCCCCAAGGCAACGGTAGCTGTTATAACGAACAGCCTCGACATGATGATGAGCGTACTGTACGAACAGGTACAGGTTAACAGCTCACTCATGGGACGCATCGAAGCATTGGAAGGACGCTTAGGGGAGGTTCCCGCCCCGAGGATAGCGGGCCGCCCCGAGACCCCCCAAAATAATGTGGGGATCTTAGAGCAGGGGCGTGTCGAAGTGATCGAGTCTCGTCTAGATCAAATTCTACGAGAGATCAATCTTCTTAAGTCTTCGAATGTAACTTCTGTGAATTCGGCGGCTGCCGTGAGAAACGGAGACTCTACCGTTTCCCGCAAGCCTCCCGTTGAGCAGCGGGCGAAGGCGGCGCCAAAAGCGCCCGCTAAGCCCAAAGCGAGGGAGGTGGCAGCGGCTGCCGACTTGTGTCGGTCCTGTGTTCCTGGGCCGTCTACAAAGTCGGGAGTGCCGGAGGAGAAGGCGGCCTGGAAGGTCGTGGAGGGGAGGAAAAAGAAAAGCGGAAAGGGTGGCAAGAAGGCCAGTACCCTCGCTACTCCCCAGAAAAAGACCCCAAGTTTAAGCCCTGTGCCGCCACGTCAACCGGCCGAGGCTACCGCTGCTGCGAAGGTCAGCACAGCGAAGGGGGCAAAAGGGACCTGGGCCGAGGTGGTGGCTCGGAAGCCCAAGAGTTCCCGTAAGGAACATAGGGGTTCGGATAACCGGAAGATAAATATATCGACGGAAGTCCGGACATGTCTAGGCCCTGTGCCGGTGGGAAAGGCTAAGCGGGCTTTGCCCGACATAGTCATAACCAGCCGGGAAAAATCACAGGTGGTTGATGAGAAGGCCCTTCGGATCTTTTTAGATCCGGTGAGGGGCCGACTTCGCATTAAGAATATGTACAGGCGCGGTAAGGCGGTGCATCTTGCCGTGGAGGATTTGCAAACGCGCGAGAAGATCTTGAAGAATCCCAAATGGGAGGAATCAGCCTTCCGCGCGTCGGTAAATACCCCCAACCTCCCGCTAGTCCAAATATTAAGGACGCCTAAGTGGGAGGTCGCTGAGATGATACAGGCGATTGTACAACAGAACGATCTGGAAGTCGGGGAAGGAGAAATCCAACCCCGCTTCCAGAGAACGCTGTACAGTGGAACGGGTAGCCTCGTGCTCGCTGTGACGCCGGGTGTACGCGAAAAGCTGTTAAAGGCTGGCCGCGTGTACCTCGGTTTTCACACGTGCAGGGTGGTTGACCACGTGAAACCGACCCAGTGTTTCAAATGTTTTGGGTACGGCCACATCTCTAGCAAGTGCAGGGCTACAGAGCCCCTGTGTCCGAAATGCGGCAAGGCGGGCCATAAGCCCGACCGTTGTCCAGCGAAGTCGCCGGCGTGCATTAATTGCAAGAAGTCCGGCATGAGGGCCGTCGGTCATAGGGCCGACGATAAAAACTGCGCGTGTTTCCGTCGGGAAATTCTAAGGCTGATCAAGAAAACTGATTACAGCCTTAGTCCGACCGGTTAAGTTCCTACAGGTTAATCTCGGACGCAGCCGTACGGCTGCGGACGAGGTTGCTGTCTACATGCGCGACCGGGGTGTCCATATCGCTCTTATACAGGAGCCCTATGTACATCCCGGGGGCCTTATTGGGTGTATTCCCTCGGACGTTCGGATTATATCTAACCTGAGTCCTTGGGCGGCGATTCTTGTTGCGGATCGCACCTGTGACGTTCTTCGACTTGGTTCGTTATCGGATGAGTACTTGGCGGTGTGTCAGCTGCGGTTCAGAAATGACCATATGCTGTACGCTGTCAGTGCTTATTTTCGATTTTCGGACCCGGTTGAGGGGCATCTTAGGCGGCTGGAACGTGTTCTCGCCATCCTAGGTAATGCCCCGATCGTCATAGGTGTCGATCTCAATGCGAGGTCGTCAGTCTGGGGTTCGGGCGATACGAATGCCAGGGGACGCCTAATAGAAAGCTTCGTGGCCGCGCACAGCCTGTTTCCATTGAACACGGCAGGTTGTGCACCGACGTTCTCCAGTGCGTCCGGTCAATCCGTCATCGACGCGACTTTTGTAAGCCGCTCGTTGATTCGGGAAGCGAGGGATTGGAGTGTGCACTCATTCGACGTGTTCCATGATCACGCCCCGATTACCTTTAACTTGTTTAGCGGTAGTCGGGACACGGTTCATGGGCCGAAGGATAGGGTGTTGCGCTCTGATGGGGACTTCGCCACCTTTAAGGGAAATTTGGCTGGCTTAGCCCGAGAGCTGTTTGTTGGTAACACACCCGACCTTATGGTCGAAGAGTTCCAGCGGACAGTCTTTAGGGCGGCTAAAGGGAGTATACCCTTGAAGAACCCAGTTCCGCCGATTCGCAGACAGCCCTGGTGGACTCAGGGCGTTTCGCAGACTTTGAAGGCGGTCAGGAAACTACGCCGGCGGGCCCAAAGAACCCGTTGCGCGGAAGCTTTTCACGCCTACAAGATGGCCAAACGGGCATTGGATCGCGAGATCCGGAGGGCAAAACTCCGATCTTGGAAAGCGTTCGTCGGACCTGCCAATTGGCAGGATCCGTTCGGCGCCGCAAGTTGGGTTTTGCGCGGCAAAAACGTTCGCCGCAAGGTCCTAAATGCTTTGTTGGATGACAGCGGGTCGGAAATAACGACGATTGAGGAGAATCTCACTCGCTTGCTGCATTCGCTCGTTCCTGATTGTTCACCTGAGATTTCGGGAACGTGTCAGGGCGAGCGAGATGTTAGCGGCGAGGTAGCTCCGAGTCGTTGTCCGACTGCTGCTGATCTTGGTAGTGGCCTGGGTTCCCCTGTGGGTGTCCGGGCCGCAGAAGTCACTGCGGAAGAGGTCTCCTGTTGTCTGAATAAGATGAAAAACAGGAAGGCTTGCGGAATTGACGGGATTCCCCCCGAGGTCTTGAAAGCTGTCCACTCTCAAGAACCCCGCATTCTCACGTGCCTGTTTCAGGCGTGCCTAGATGGGAGGACGGTGCCGATGGCTTGGAAGCGGGCGATAATAGTACCAATACTAAAGTCGCCCGGGAAAGATCCTTCGTTGCCGGCCTCCTACAGGCCGATTAGCCTACTCTCTTGCGTTGGAAAGTTGTTCGAGAGGGTGCTCGTGTCTCGGTTAGAGCTCGAGTTATCTGACCGTTCATGGCTGTCGCCTGCCCAGTTTGGGTATACTCGCGGTGTCTCTTCGGAGTCCGCGGTTATGTCCTTGCTTGAGTGGGTACAGTCCCGGCGTGAGAAGTATGTAGTGGGAATCTTCCTCGATATCACGGGCGCTTTTGACCGGATGTCCTGGATGAAAGTTCTCGGTGAGCTACACGCGGCCCAAGTCTCCAGTTATTTAATTGAAATGCTGGAAGACTACTTCCGGGGGAGAACTGTGGTCCTTAAGGCTTCCACAATTTCAGTTGAGAAGACCTTAACTCAGGGCTGCCCCCAGGGAAGCGTCGTAGGACCCATCCTTTGGCGAGTTTTTATTAACCCGCTCCTTAAAGCCAATTGGCCTAAGGAGACAAAAGTGATAGCGTACGCTGACGACGTAGCCGTACTCGTTGCAGGTGACAGTCGAAAGCGTTTGGAGCTACTGAGTCGCGAGGTCACGACGATTTTATCGACGTGGGCCGACCGATCAGGCATGGTCTTCTCTGCCGGGAAAACGACGTATATGACCCTTAAAGGGAAATTAGAACGTCAACCGGCAGTAAGATTAGGGAATAAACCATTACGCTGGGCAACGTCTACGAAGTACCTAGGAGTTACGCTAGATTCTAGCGGAAGCTTCTCAGGCCACTTACGGGACGTTGTCGCGAAAGCAGTAGCAGCGTACCACGGAATAGCCCGAGTAGCACGGGCTGAGTGGGGGATCCCGCACGCTCCGGCGAAGCTTTTGTACAAAGCGATTGTTATACCGATTGTTACATATGGTGCATCGGTATGGGTTCATAGGGTCACTAATGTTAAGCTAGTTGACCTTATACGAAGCGCACAAAGGCCAGCCCTTATCGCGATGACCCGAGCGTACCGAACAGCCCCGACGGTTGCTTTGATTGCCCTGGCAGGAGTACTCCCGCTAGAGCTAGAAGTATACTGTCGCGCTGTGATGTTCGCATTAAGGTACAATGCTCGGGTTACCTGGGAGAGGGAAGTATTCTGCGCGCTCGATGATTCGTCATCGGCGAGTATGGATATAACCCTTGACGATCGGGGTAGGATAACGGTTCGCGGACAGAGAGCTATTAGTAGCTTGGTATGCGCGTCGATAATAAGTAAACGCATGCATGCTGAGTTTGCTAGCGAAGGCGTCTTTACAAAGGGCCGCAAAATAAGCAGGTCCCTGCGTAACAAAGTATACGACGTCGCTCTCATGAGATGGCAAAGGGCTTGGATGGAATACGACGGTGCCGTCAAGTCCTTACTGCCTGAGGTGGTCGACCGGAAAACATGCGAATGGTTTGTGCCCTTCCGGGCGCTAACATGTTTCGGTACGCGGCACGGCCCGTTTGCGTGCTACGAGGAACGTTTCTCCTTGCGTGAAACACCTCGGCAGTGCGTGTGCGGTGCCGGTGCGTGCACGGTCGCCCACTTGTTGAACGCACAAACAGATGTGCCTAGAGGAACTTGTCGCCGAGCAACTTCGGCCAGGGAGAATGCATTCGGTCGGTATCGTCAAATTATGGGCGTGCCGGCCGAGAGCTGGACAGATTTCTTCCGTCAGAAATCTACCTGGTCCACCGGCCAACAGCTTGTGCGCATTCTGTATAGAATAGCGCTAGAAAGCGGTAACGAAGTTGCGTGCGCTGTACAGCCCTATGGGGCCGCAAACTCGACACCCGAGATGAACTCGTCCAGTACCTGACAAGTTGCGCTTGCGCTTCTTGTTGGGGGACAGTGGCTCGGTCTCTCGAGTTCTACTGAACGATGGTAATCGTTTTTACCGGCCCGGACTTCGGACCCGGGGAACATGCCGGTAGGTAGAGAGTTGGACGGTGACAGCTGCCGCGATACCTCAGTCGCGCCACCGAATACATCGGGCTGGAAGCTGTCTTGACGGTCTCTGGAAGGAACGGGTCGGTGGTATAAACTTAACGGGACTTGTCCCGGCGTTGAGGAACACCGGCTCGGGGAAGGTGGAGGGCCTTCCAGGTAAATATTAAAATTTACTGTACATACACATCGTAGACGTACGGTATTTGTAAATCCGAATGAAGCGTCGTGAGACATATTTCGAAGCACATGCGACGCAATATCTTCGACTGCCTAGTTAAGTTTAGGAATTTTTTAAATAGATATAAACTACATTTGTTTTCTTTATTATCTATTACTATTCAGATCACAGCGCTAGTATCGGCAAGAACGAGTTCGAAGATGGCCAAGTCTGTGGTATGTGCGAAAGATTTAACAGCGAAAGTAGAAACCAGCGCAAGGTTTGAATGAATACCTGAAACCGAACTCGATCGATATGCGCAGAATTGAGTATAGTGGTTCGTTGTAGAGGATGAAGACATCGTGATAATTGATATAAATAAGAGAAATATTCATGCGTACGCTTAAGATTTTCTGTAAAGAATGTCGTCAGATTAGTGTATCCGAAGCAGCTTGAGATAGAGCAAGAAGATTCGATAACAAAGCGAAAAAGTTCCAATAGAAGAAATCTTTTCGTCATATTGTACACGTCGGATGAACCGATACAAAAGATCAATACCGATGAAAAGCGACATCTCGTTTCTTCGTGTGTTACGACTAACGACGTAATCGAGGCGTCGGCTAATAGAAACTACGCGATATAGAAATAAATGACCGAAGAATTAATCACCAGGACTTCACAGGACGCGGATAACGATGAAGGATGTTACAGAGAATTATCATCTGAAATAACATGTCACGAGTTGTTAATTACCAAGTTACACTGAACGATAGTTCAGTTGTTACGCTATCATTTTTATATATATATATATATATATATATATATATATATATATATATATATATATATGTATGTATGTATGTAAAGTATCAATCGGTCAATACATATTTATAACCTGCCGTCGTAAATAAGCACATTGTAAGTTTGATCGTGTGTGTAGTATACCAGGAAAGCGAGACGGTTGATATGTACTTGGAAAATTAACAGATAACTATTAACTGAAATAGAATAATAAAAAAAAAAAAAACAGTAAAAGCAAATGTAGACGGTAATTTTGCAATAATTTCAAGCGACACAACAACGTAGTAAAATTATAAAATCATTAAACTCGCTAATATGACAAAGCATAAAAAGTAATGATTTATAATAATAATATAATCAGTAATGATATAATCAATAATAATATATAATAATATATAATAATATATAATAATATATAATAATAATGCGAAACAGTAATATATAATAATAATAAATAATGATATATAATAATAATAATAATAAGTTTTATTTCATTAAGATATATACGTAACAATAATAATAGTATTATAGCAGTAATATGTAAAAGATAATCGTAATAGCTGTCGTGATTCTTGTTGTACTTTAACATGAATAATAGACGGATTTTTAGCACGAATATTTGCCAACAGTTTCAGAAGAATTTCAAGTCAACCTACCATCAAAATTACCAGTTGAAATTGCGCAATGAAGACAATCTGCCTTGTGACGTTAATTCGAAATATTTCAAAGACCGCTCATTTCGACTGAAATTACGTCACGACACCTTTAAATGTTACTTATTATAATACATATCCTTCACATTAACACATGTATTAGCTTAATCTTACTCGTTCTAACAACTTATTTCAATGCTTTTCTCATCGTTTTGTTACACGTCAATGACGTTAATTACGAGAAAAATATATTACGTACAAATATACACACGCACGCACTCAGACACACACACACACATATATATATGTGCAATTTGTTAGCAATATTGTAGGTAATGAGGTGGTTTCAAAGTCGGTTACGAAAAAATTGGCACGGTAATGAAATCGAAAATTTAATTAAAACTCATTCATTTTTTTTAAACTCCTATCATCATTATCGTCACCATAATAATCGGCAACTCAGTGACCGAATAGCGGGATCTGTATTTTAATGCATCCGGTATCATTTTTTTCGATTCAGTTTTCCAATATATCTTGAATTATTGTTAACCCAGTAAGAGTCGCGATAATATCTATCTACCTAGTCGAAGGTCATCCTTTACGCCTTGTCCCGTCTATCTGTTTAATCACTACTGCGCATTTTATTAACTATTTTCATTTTTTCGCGCGATATGTCCTAAATTCCTGAATCGGAACGTAATCTACAAACAAGTAAAGACGAAGCCCATCGATATTATATTGAAGTAAAACTCATTTTAATGATCTGAAGCAGCCTACTATTCATACGCGGTGTTCGATAATCAACTCGACTTTGTACAATTTTCGAATCGAGAGCGCCGCATTTAATAGTTTGTTTAAGTTAAACTGATATTTGAGCACTCTACAGCGTGTATGTATATTATTATTATTAATCTAAATTAATGTGCCGTGAGCAGCAAGTAAGACTACATGCACGACGGACAGGAAGTTAAATCAAGGAGTAGTGACGTGCATGAAGAACTTGATTAGATTATAGAGAGGTGTATTCATCTTTGAAGGGATGAGGAAGTAATTAGGGACGGTTGGGAGACAATCTGAATGAGGAGTACAAAGGTCAGTCAAGGAGGATTTGGGAGACGCAATGCGTGACGCTGGATGCTGTGCACTGAGGAGCCGAAGTTGTGTTGATCAGGTATAAATGGGTGAGTTTTATATATATATATATATGTATACATACAGATATATATATATGTATATGCAATATGTATATATATTTATATTCAAAGGGTCGCGGTAGCATAGTTGCTAGAGTGCTAGACTGTCAACCTGACGTGGGTTCGAAACTAACTCCCGACATAAAAAACAATTTATAAAGTGTTTCATCGTCTTATAACTCTTAATTATCACGGAGAAGGCAGTGGCAACCCCACTTCGTATAACATCACACGAGCGTGCATCTGTCGCATATAATTAGTGGGCTGAAGCTAGCCCATTTTTTGAGTAAAAATAAACGTACAATGGTTAGTCATTACGTTCGACGACGAACAAATATATATATATATATATATGCACTTACATTCGTATATACAAGATCTGTTAATAAGATCATATATATACATACATACATACATATATATGTGTATATATATATATTTACACAATGTCGATTACGCTCCATTACTACATTGTTAGCATCATATATGAATGTTGATCGAGTGAGTGTGAATGAGGGAGACATAAAGCTGTTTACGACGTGAAAATTTGGTATTTTTACGATGAACACTTAACTATTTGTCGAACAACGCGTACCGATATGTAATATAAGTTTTTATGAAGATATTCGAATTGCCAAAATAATTCCGTACTTTCCCATGGGCCGACCTAATTTAATGTATTTCGATACTTTTGATCCTTCAACCTGAGTTATTAGCGTTCCTGTTTGGTTCATTTTAATAATCAATAATAATAGGATTTAAAAAAAAAAACATTTCGGCTCCCCGCATGTCGTAATTATGAACTGTTTGTACTAATGTTTATTTATTTAAATATATTTCCTACAGCCACTAACCTGTAACAATTTCAAAACGAATACTTACCTAAGATCGTCGCTCAAAATATTCGGACTAATCAAGACGAAAAACAATTTGCGACAAGTTAAAGGCAAATTGGAGGCAACATCACACCGTGAAAACGGACGAGAAGAAATTGTATTACGTAGAATCCGTCGTACGAAATTAATACACGGTCCGCTATTCCAGCGTCGTGTAGCGACTGTGGTAACAAAAAAATGTCCATCGATCACATCATCACTGAATGTCCACGGTTCATCATGGAGCGGGAGAAAGCGTTCAGACAAGGGCCCACGGGAAGAATGACGATAGAACAAGCGCTTGACAATGAAGCTACCGTTCAATGATAAATGTATTCCAAAAGATATTTAGCTTTTCTCAGTTATATTTAATCATTTAAGTTATAGTAGACGCAAATGACCAACAAGTCGGGCGTCTTCAAATAAATAAAACATATACATACAAAACGAATAGCTTTCGTACAGGGATAAAACATCGAATTATATTAACCTTTCATCGTAGCCGGAATATGATATGTTAATTAATATGCTTATGTTATTATGTTTTGCTGAAACTACTTAACCCTTTCCCACTGTGTTTTTCCATGACGTTCGTCGTATTTAACAGCGTTCCTTCCGAGAAGCATTATTATTATTATTATGAAGTGGAATTTATAATTACAAAACGTTACATTTCACGAAGTCAATCGAGTAGTTTAAAATTTAAATTAATAAGTTATTTACTTAAAAGTTCAGAATGCGTTATACGTATTTACACACACGTACGTATATATATATATATATATATATATATATATATATATATATATATATATATATATATATATTTAAATATACACTCGAAATATAAAAAATAGAATTACGGGGAACTTACATCTACTATTTGAAAAGTTTGTTATGTAGCGATTTGTTAAAAATAGACTTCCTATTGTATCTTCGTTTACGTATAAATTTTATACTGTTGAAATGTATTTATTTTTATTTTGCTCGCTTTATGTTATTGTTTCTGTATAAATTTCATATCGCTGATTTTTGATTTTACCACATTCACTAACGCATTATTTCGAAACACTGTTTTATTAGTATAATTTTTGTAAATTGTGTATCTAAATAATATTTTTTAAATTTTATATTTTTATAAATTTTTATATAATTTTATAATTTAAATATTTTTTATATTCACTCGGCAATGACTTAACAGGAACACCTTTGACGTTGTTCATAAAGAAAAATATCCCCGTGTTAACACGTTTTTTGTTTTTTTGTTCTTTACATCTACTAGCACTGACCATGTATCTATTTAATTTTATATAACAGATAAATGAAGCAACTTGTTTGACAAAAATTATTACTACTTGGTTTTTTTTTTATGGGGATGCCATTACATCTTGTCCAACGTGATACTGCAATTCCCCCGACTTATATTTGTATAAAATCGGACAACTTCACTAGAACCGGAAACAGATGTAAATTATTAATGTGAAGAAGGGACAAAACCTTGTAAGGAGGACCATTACGAGACGTCCGCAGTAATTTAAAGTAGAGTTCAGAGCGTAATGTTATTAAAGAATGGCAAAAAACACGTGATCAGGATTATTGCACGCCCGTCGTGTAGAGTGCAGTAAGGGGAGTTTCTCTAAGTTGCATAAAGAACAGGCGGTCCGGCAACAAGCAATGACTAAAAAACCGCAATCTGCTGGTAAGTATCCTCTCCTTCTAATGTTTTTTAAAAAGTAGAACCATGGAAATCTAAGAAGAGACGGCTGCAATGCTGTATACACTCCACACAGTTTCTTATGTTCCGACTGTATAAAATGTATGATATCAAGCGATGAAACTGAAGAGAATACCACACCACTAGAAGACCCATCTTTAGCTAATGAATCTACAATTTTATTGCCGGGAATACCTCGATGTCCCGAAAGACACAATTATACACAAGTTTTCAAGATGGTATGAATGAAATCAGTGAATCTGACGCCTTCCCCTTGTTTACAATAGCCTTCAAAATGTTTTATGAATCGGTGATAATGAGATAATTACGTGGAAGTTTCGTATCAATTAAGAAAGATAAGGACAGAAATACTGTCACTCATTCAGCGGTGAATGCGGAACAAGATAATTCGTATGCCCTGATAATATTATGAAATGGGACGTAAACTGCTGCTCTAGTAAGCCGACTTCGATCCGTCTGTATAAATAAGGGTGTACGTACGAAAATTTTCAGTGATAATATTATGGAATGTAGCCCGGATCAGTAAAGGAGGATAAAGAACGGAGTTCTCGGGAAAGAAGGATGTTCTTTTATCGGAAAAATTGTACCAATACGGTGTAATATAAATTGGATGAGTATACGCACAGTCTGTGCCTGAAATTCTTCCAATCCAGGTATAACTGAAGCCGGCAGTTTAATTCAGTGGAAGTGAAACATTGTAAAACCGTCTCAAATGATCGTATACGAAGTTTTCTTCCACGACAACACTGATTATTTTAATATCTAACCGAACCGTGGAAATATTTTCTGTTTTAGAAACTTATTTCAAATATCTTTACTCATACAACGTTCTACTTCATCATCGAGGAAAAATTTTAATTTACCCCTTATTAGAATATCGTGTCTATTTTTTGAATTTCGTTAAATGTTTGTTTTATAAAAATGTTCTTCGCTTAGGCGTTTACGCGTGCCAGGTGACTCCCAATAACTAACATTCTGGTTATAAACTTCTCGGTGTAATTATAAAGCTAAAACTTAATAAAATCGTACATTATAACGTTTCCGCGAATTAATTTCCGAAATATTCGATTCGAGTAAACAATTAACAAAAACAGACGCTAATGATAGCTAAGACCCAATGTAAATTGCCGAAATATGGAGATAATAATTTACGAATCGAACGTGGAATCTACAATGCTAATAAGAACGAATTTTGAAATCGCTATAAAGCAAAATTAATAGCGGGAAAGTCGCCGGGCGAGACTACGTAACGATTGAGCAATATGAGAGATATAGTCGTGGACATTTTGAGCCGACTTTTCTTCAAAATATGAAGTACAGGTCGTTGTCCAACAGGCTGATATATTTTCATATACAAAAATAAGTCGACAATCGATTGCCAGTAATTATAGGTTAATAGCGTTAATGTCCGAGCAAAATTACGGTAGACTATAATTACTTATTAAAAACGAAAACCTTGGAATAAACCGAATTCGTATCAAATAAAGGCGCTGCAGAGAACGGATAATTAATGCGAGAAACGTAATAGGAAAACCGGAGGAATCGAATGTAGCAATGTATTTGTGCTTTGTAGAGATTTATACAAAAAGCATTTAATTCCATCGAACAGGCGAACTTGTGTTATATTTTCAAAGGTAACACCTATACAACTCGTATGTCTTATCGAAGACAAGTCGACTGCAGTTCGATAGAATAACGAATTCAAAGTTAAAAAAAAATAAAGTTTCACGCATTCAATGTATATACGGAATTTATTTTGAAACAGCACTTAAATTACATTCTAGGTAGGATATAGTCATGAACCGTCTCAGATATGATACCGTTTCGTAATGAATAGTTACTTAGGTTGTCACACCGGAATAATGACATTCCTTTTATCCAATTTCCTTTTCTTCCCTTCGAATCTTTCCCTAATACCCTACGTCTTTTTCCTGTTATACTTTCTCCAACACCGTGTGCCTTTTCTACACCAATCTCTGTCGTCTTAGCTTGCCTTACCACTGCAGCACCTATTTCGATTGTATGAACGACACCGGAGCATTATCTCGAGCTTCTGTGTTCCCTCTTTTTTTAAAGCGCCGCTACACCGTCTTCTTTATACGTAAGACTTTTTTTCTCCCCCCCGTTATGTAGTAAGTACAGAAAATGTGGAAATAATATGAAAATGAAAATTATGTGGTAACGCATTTATTGTACACTCGTTAGGCGAAATTTAAACATAAGAAGAAGAAGACTATATACTTGTATATGAAAGAGTACCAAAATATATTTGATTTGACGATGACGGATTCTTTATTAATATTAATTTTATTATTGTCGCTATTTAATTTTGACGATGTAAAAATGGTGTAATCGTTGGAAAGTTTTTTTTTAACTTGGATTAAATGATATTAAAAGGATTCGCAATTTTGTAACTTCGTGGCTTCAAAAATAAGAAATCTCTCCATTTCATTAGAATGCGCATTACGTGTTTTATATATATATATATATATATATATATATATATATATATATATATATATATATATATATATAATGCAACGTAGGAGCTGTAAATGAATTTCAGCGTTAAAAATAACGGTAAATAATGAAAACAGCCCCAGTTACGTACGCACTTATTTTAATCATCGTATAAGTAAACGCGGATTAGGCGAGAGAGATCGCGCGATATTTCCTCGTACGAAAGATAAAGATGAAAAATCGCACGTCTACTGATATTACGAAATCCGACGGAAAATCGTTGTCGTCGCGATAATTCGCTATCGAATTGAGGTTTCGTTGAAAACAGGTGGAAACCTGATCTTCAGATCCTCTTCTGTCTAAGTTAAATGCTTCATCGTGTTAACAAGAATAACTACTAAACGGTTCTAACGTTCAAGGTTCTATGAAACAATTATAACTGTGTTTAACCTTTTATAACTGGTCCATATTTAAATTAACGTTGTAATTATTATTATTATTATTATTATTTCGACGATTACTTAACAATTTATAATTTGTTTTCTTCATTTTTTTATTTATTCGTATTTTTCGTTTGTAATAATTTGTATTTTATATTCCTTTTTTTTTTTTGTCATCATTTTTTTCCAAATGTGCCGGCGTATTCGCCTGAAATAGAAATAACTTTGAATTTTATATTATTATTATTATTATTATTATTATTATTAATATTATTATTATTAATATTATTATTATTAATATTATGGTTGTCGTTATTTTAGGATTATTAACATTTAATATCATCAGCGAACAAAAATTTTGTTCATTTATTAAGCTCTAAATATACGGAACTAAATCACGCTATAAATGTTTATATATGTAGCACACAAAGTATACATACTAGAAGTAAATAGCCGAGAAAAGGTAGCTACGAAGATAGTGGTAAACTCTTAGATATCCTACCATTAAAAATGTCGATTAAATGCAGTAACCAAAAATACGTACACAAACTGCTAAATGAACTAGAAAACAATAAATTTACAAAGAATGTTGAAAACTTATCTTCCGTACAAAGTATAGGCTATAACCTGAGGAAAGTCGCTAGAAGAATAAAAAGACCAGATATTACAAAATGTCGGATGCTGGGCAAGAAGTGGTAAATCTAATTAATTGAGAAACAAATTTCAACCCAATGCAGCAACTATAACTAACATTTTACAGGATGATAACAAAGGATCCAATCGACTCAATACGGAATAAAAGTGATTTCTGAAACATATGCAACTTTCGAATATTTAAAAAAATCTCCCGACTTCAACTTGATCACACCAAGGATGTTAAAAGGTCTACCTAGTAAGGCGATAACGCTAAGTAGTCACATATGTAATACTACGAACATCGTATTTCCCCAAAACAATGGAAATTTTCCAAATTCTGACGGTTCTAAACGCACTACAGATCAATCTCAATATTACCGACATTAGCTAAGCTACTCGGAAAACTAATTTATATGAACAATCTAGCATTCCCCCTATATCAGTTTGAATTTCGATCTAGCCACTCTACTGTACAGCAACTGCATAGAGTAGTAAATCTTATCCGAGATGGAATAGAATCTGAGAAATATAACAAAGCGGTTTTTATCGATATTACTAAGGTTTTTGATAAAATCTGGCACGAGGGCCTGTATTTGCCTGAGAGATTCTACCAGTTAATACGATCATACCTAAGCAACAGGCAGTTCCAGGTCAAACATGAGTAGAGTCTCACAAGTCTGTGTTGACTTTTTCTATACAAACTTTATACGGCAGATTTGTCGCTTTATTTTTTTTTTTGCTGTAATAGCTGTGTTTAACCAAACAGATATTGCATATTCCACCACATCTATGACTAATGATGTTTTCAGTACTATCGCAGAAGCACGCCATTTAGTTTTTATATTATACTGTTTCTCGTTCTAACTCTTTCGTTGTTGTATTTTCTAGATGCTTGCGGTATATCAGTTTTCTGTCTAAAGTTACACTCGGATATTTAGCTAGTGGCTTATGTTTTTCATACTTTCTATTGCACCGAATGTTTAGTTTTGTACTTGAAAATTGTCTATTTTCGTCGAAAAACGAAGTAACGGGTTATATTTTATTAATTTTAAGCCGCCATTGTTGGAAAAACATTTTCAGACTACCGATATCAGTTTCTAGTCTATTCAATAGATATTGGATTTCCTCTCATTCGGTAGCCAATACAAATATAGTTATCGTTTACAGTGTTTACAAGATATATAATATATGTAAGTTAATAATGCGGAACCACTTGTTAAGTCGATAAGATTTGCTTAATTTGTCTTTCAGTCTTAACGTTAGATTTTACATCACTTCATTAAACAGCGATATAATGTTTTGCAAGGAAATATTTAGATCAATTTTTTTCCTCGGTCATTGCTATTTTGAAGGCAGGAAAAAATCAGAGAACTACAATATTTATCCACTTAACATCTACTTACGATAAAATCACTTTATTTTGGATACCTATGAAAAAGTCAGTATCCTAACTCGGCGCATTCGTCTTGACAACAAAGTGGAAAGACTATATTTAGATGAAACGAGACCAGTCATAACTGGTCATAACTGGTCTCGTTTCATCTAAATATATATCTTTTGAAATCAGAGTTATCGATTAATAACAAACTTCTCATTGTATACTATAAACCCGTAAAACGTAATACAGTAAAACTTTGAATTTAATTGTTCGTTCTGCATACGTTCGCGAGCGTGTGTATTATTATTATTCCGTAATAATTATCGTCGTATATAAATAATCGAACGCCCGCTAATTATCACGAAATAGATTTGCCAACTCCTCGAGTAACCCACCGTTCCCAGAAAAACAAACTCCCGGAAGCAGAAATATTAATTAAACAAAATAATCCAATATAAATTTGTCTACAAGAAACAAAATTAAAATTCACGGACTACGAAAACTTAAAACAATATAAAATATACAGAACAAATTACACCGGTATGCAGCCGAGGTGTTCTTTTAGCAATATAAAATCAGTTCTTTTCCGAGCATGCAAAACTCCAATGTTGAATACAGCTTCTGTCCACGTCTCTGTCCTTACGATAACTCTGTGTTCCATATACATGCACGAAAACGACGAAATTACCCTATAAAATTCACACACATTTTTCCTTCAACTACGAAAATCATTTATAATGACTGACGATTTTAATGAGCATAATAGTATACGGGAGATCAAAATATACCGACTCCAGGGGTGTGGCAAATTAATCGAAAACGTCATAAACCGAACAAATATATGTTTATTAAATACATCCGACCCACTTCAATAATAATGGGGCAGTTAAGCATCTGCAGTCCAAGCATTCTCCATTATATGCACTGGAAAAGAGACTCAGATCTGTTTGCCAGTGATCATTTACCGCTACATATAGTGCTAAACTTGCCCTCTGAAATGAACGGTGAAAGCTGTATATGCGAAAATTGGAACGTAGCGAAAGCTGACTGGATTTTATACATAGGCACAGTTAATATTTAACAAAATAAAATCTCTCACAATGTTGATGAGTCATGTAAATACATTTTACAACAAATAAGAAAAGCTGGCGCCAGTTCTATTCCAAAATTTAAAAACCCCATGCTAAAGGAACACAATATGATACATAGTGATTTGAAGACTGCCGATCACTAATTAAAGAAAAGAATAAAACTCTATCAAAATATAGACGTCAACCAACAATCGAAAAAATCAAATTTAAGAAAGCCAGATCACTAGCCGAGATCAAAATACGCGAAGCGAAAAGCAATCACTGATAAGACTTTGTTAAAACGATAAACGCGTCTACACCTTCTAAGAAATTATGAAAACAAATCCGACAAATCGCGAATAAAAATCGAACCAATAACAGCAATAAAAGCAGGTCCCCGTATTACGTATGATGAAGTAGAAATAACAAAAACGTTCTAGCTGACCACTTCTACAAAGTATCATCTAATGAAAACTATCCTGACGAATTTAGAAAACAGAAAGAAATAGAACAAAGTACTAATACCCACGATTTCACATCAAAAACTAACCTCAACTATAACGTTACCACAATTAAAGACGAATTTAATACCGCCCCTAATCCACATTTCCATGATAAAACAATTAAAGAAGCCTTGCACTTTTTTAACATAATGCGGCAAACTCAGTAATTGGCTCATCTTACTCCGATACTGAAATAAAACAAAAATGTATTAGACCCGACTAGCTAGAGACCAATTATTATGCAAGTTACTCGAAAGAATTGCTAATAATAGATTGCTATGGCAGTTAGAAAGTTGAGAACTCTTGGATCCCTTAACGTTTTTCGGGAAACAAAGAAGTGCATCTATTAGTTAAACTTACAAATACAAAATAATTTAAGAGAAAACAAAATTACAACTTTCGTTAGATTTGACTTAGCAAAAGGCTTTCGATAAACTCTGGAAACAAAGAATTTTACTCGTTTTATATCAGTGGCAATTTAGAAGAAATTTATCGATTTTTATTCGCAATTTTTTACACCGCCGAAAATTTCAAGTAAAGATAAATTCTGTTTTATCAGATACGAAAATTCGAAAAAATGGTACCCTTCAGGGATCCGTAATTAGCCCCACGGCTATTCGTTATAGCCGTGAAAAATATTAAACAATATATACCATCTCCAGTAAGCTACTGCATCAACGCTGACGATCTATTAATATACTACTTAAACCGAGACTCAAAATTTGTAGAATTTTTATTACAAAATACCAATAAATGACTCAAATAAACGGGTCTATTTATCCCCATCAAAAACTTAGTACATAACATTCAGCAAAAAGTGAAATACAATTATACCAAAAACTTACACATCGATACAATTCAAATGGAAAATGTAGATTCGCTTCAGATATTAGGGGACTACCGTTGGACCAGAAACTTAACTGGAAAGAACGCATAAATAAACTAAAGATAAGATGTGTCCAAAAAATAAATATGCTCAGGATGTTAAATAATTCATCATATCTGATCGAAAAACATTAATACAGTTATAGAAATCCTATGTGCTAAGCAGATTAGACGACACCAGTATAATATATGATAGTGCAGCCTGTTCTACGCTAAAAAACTAAACTCTGTTCAAAATTTAGCTCTTAGAATTGCCTCGAGTATCTTTCACACTACCACCTCAAACACAGCTCTACCAGGTGGAAGCAAACATACTCCGATAGAGAAGACAAATACGAACGCTAAAATATTACACACAATCAAACATCATCCAATCCGATATGTAAGTGCTTACTAAGGAATAAATTTCATCATACATTCTTAAACAAACCAAATGCATTTAAACCCCTATCAGAGCGCGTTACATTAGCAAAACTTCAATATCAATTACTACACATCAAAACAAACCACTCTCCAAAACTGCCACCTTGGATAAAGGTTTCACCGCAATTAACGCAGAACTGGGAAATATAAGAAACATTCAACACCTACAAATAATCTCAAATCAAAATACTACAACATTCTGGAAAAGTACAGCGATTATACGCTGATTCATCTAAGTCTATGCTATCTTACACCCAACTAACCCCGAGTATACAGTTTTTTCAGCAGAACTTTCTGCAATCTATAAACCTTTAAAATACATATCTAAACAAGCGTAACCAAATAAATATATAATGTGCACAGATTCGTATAGCGCTCTTCAACATATTCAAAAATATATTAAAAATACAAATACAGACACTTTCAACCTAAAACACGTAATCAACAACCTTATCTCCAAGTGTTCTTGTTCTTCTATGTACACTAGCTTATTCAGGAATAGCCGGGAATGAAAACATTGATAGAATAGTTAAAACGTCTCCTACAGGTATAAAAACAATAAGATCAACACACATTGCTGATTTACATACAGTCGTTTCATAAACAATTAAAACGTCATATCAAAACTTGCGGGATACCGAACACATTCATACTTGCATCGAATTAAGCCGAGATTAGGAAACTAAGAAAGAAAAATTGAAAAAACGCTAGGTAGACTAGGCACAGGACACACGTTACTTACTTCACAACACCTACTCAACGGGGACCACCAACATCCGCAATTAAATATAAATCACATACTATTAGAATGCACAAAATGCCAACGTATAAAATTCAATTTAAACTATTATAAAAACAATACTAGAAGATTTTTACAGTATCTCACAGATAACTTAATGAATAGTTTTTATAACCGACTTTAAGGCGCAAATGAAAAAAAAAAAAAACTACTTCAGTATCAGATGATGTTGAAACCAATTTGATCTTACAAGGTTCCACTTTGCGGATGTACTAAGGAGCATTACTGCGTACAATAACAAATGCCCCTGGGGTTTATTTCGAACAAAACACTACATACCGATCTAGACATTAAGTAAATAACGCAAAATATAGAGATACCTGCGTATACTTAAACGACGTGACGATTCTATTGCAGTTTTGCTCATGGGATCTCGGAGGAAGTTAGTATATAGAAGAAAAGTTTTCAACTTAACTTGAGAGATGTAGAAAAGATTTAATATACTATCGGCAAGATAAAACGTGCAATGTTCCACCTAAATTTCACCTCTACGATGGGAGGTGAATTCCGTTCGAGATTGCCTTTAATTTTATTCGTCGCAGTCGCGATTGAGCCGTTAGATAGAAATTTGGAAATATGTTGTCATTTTCTCAGAAATTTGTTTGAATTCTGCGATTGAAGACAAATCCCGCATATTAGCATAAAAGCGAAGTAAATGATATATATTCAGGCTGCACCAATATTACAGTTAAGGTTGTTTTATTTAATAGCATCTTTGGAAATACAAAAAAAAAAAAAAATGTCGTCGGGATAGCCTAGTGGCTAGGGGGACGATCCAAAAATTATCATCAGAATATACAAATATAAATAATCCTAATATTTTTATCGCATGAAATGGCAAACCACCACTCACAGCAGCATATGCGCTAGGTAACAATATAGTACACCACAAAATCACACGTTGCTGCATTATGTCGTGACAGCTAAGCGATTAGAATCATTTCTCCCGGGTGGGTGTGTGTGTGTGTGTATATCTACTCTAACGCTACACTGTGCAGAAAAATATGTAAACTTGTCGCCTACCTCCGATAGAGAGCCGGTACTTAATAATGAATGATGGAAATTTAAGATTTTCAGTTGTAAATTTTGGAAAAAAAAATTATAAATTTTAAAATACGCGATTTTACCGGGTACCGTTTTTTAAATATGACGCCAGATAATTTTCAATACGTTTATATAAATGTTTTTAAAATTCCAACATTTCACATTTATTATGAAATATGTAATTTTTAAGCGTTAAAGATTCATGTATCATAAAGAGAACACCGTGATTGAAACGGTTAAATCCTTGGACGTTTCACTCCACAGTTATCACTTTTACTTCTTGACTTCAGCTCGTCAAGGATGTGCTTACTCTTCATATATATATATATATATTCTGAATATATGTAATGGAGAAGGTACTAGATGGCAAGAGAGAGGTTTCGATTGGTGCTCGTGAAATCAGCAACCTTCGATATGCGGAGGACATCTAGCAAAAAATACGAAAAAACAGCTAAAACATTCAATGGCAAAGCTCAATAATGTCGGCGAAAAATATGGCTTACGTATTAATGCGAAGAAAAGAGAAGTTACGGCTATAAATCGCGTAAGAAATTCGAAATCCGGGGATGATGACCATTAATTGTAATGAAATATAATTATTTAGGTTCACTCTCGTCGTAAATTACGGAGGATGCGAACAAGATATCGGCAAGACAACGAAATGAACCGAGATTCGGAAAATCGCTGCACTTGGTAAACGAAATAAGGTAAACTCGATGCACGGCTTAATTGTTCCAATAGCGATGTACGGAAACCTGGAGTGTAAAACGAGCAGATTGTAGGCGAATTGGCGCTTTCGAAATTCGGGTTTATAGGAGGGTGGCTAGAACAATATTGGGTGATCTGAAGTTGAATTGCGCTTATTAATGAGAATTAATGCGATAAATTACTTTTGGGGGGGAGGTAACAGGAAAAAACATTCGTATACATACTATCGTACAATGATGTTCATAACTGCTTTGAATTTAAAATATTTTAATCTTGATCATAATGAAGTATGTTTTTTCTTTTAATGCTATATCTATATTCTATAGACTTACCTCATTTTTCTAAAGATGTGGATTTTTTCAGAGAAGTAATTTTTTTATTTTATTTCACTAAAGCTTTTTTACTATAAAGATGTGTTTATCTATAGTTTTAGTTGTTTTAATATTCTTCTAAGATTTTCATTTTTGAAATGGCGTATTCGTTATCGGCAAGATATATTTTTGTATCTTTGTTTTTAAAGTTGTATTTTTTTCAATTTTCTATTTTTAAATATTGTATATGTATTTTTATTATTCATTGTTATACAGTAGTTATTAATTTAATTTTTTTTTCCATCTTTTTTTTTTGCACTTACCAGTATCCACTCTACAGACTCCTTTCTTCATGCACAGAGCTAGTCGATGGGACTATGTTTTTCATCCCATCACTGCCCTTAGATTCAAGCACACAGCAGGGGAGTATTAAACACGGCCGTTTACTTACTTTTCAGCTACACACCACTTATACGCACTTTTATGATTATTTAACTTTAAGCATACTAGTCGTTCTTTATAAACTATCCCCACCGTCCGGATTGGGGAAGAAACAAGGAATTCCAGGAGAATATAGAAACCGTGGATGTAAAAAACTGGACTCACACCGGTTGTAGCTAGCGCGAATAGTGAAAAAAAATGGCCCGTATGAATTCCGTTCTCGGGTAATGTTACCAAATACCTTCGCGGTATAAAAAAATACAATAAGCATATATATATATATATACACATATATATATATGGTGACCCAGAGAAGACAGACGGTTTTATTATTTAAATAGCGCAGTTGGTAACGCTGCTACAACGCAAACAGCCTACTCCATATTTATCTTAAACACGAGAGATCCAGTTTCAGTTATTACGGAATTCTATAATGAGATGGAGCGCGCGTTTTGCGTGGAACGTTATTTTCGGCTTAATAATCGTTTATCGTGGGTTGAACGTGAATTTTATCGCGCTTATATATATTAGGGCAATTATTTTTTTTAATTAATTAATTAACGAAATATTTACATCATTTTAAAATTAACGAAATGACTATATTTCGTACCGGATAATTGAAAAACTGTTCAAGACGCCAGTATCCACGATTATTAACGAGGAAAAGATTTAAAAATGTACTTTTGAAACCGATCGACTACGTACTTTATCTCCGAATTCGTTAAAACTGTTACTGATTTTTAAAAATTCCCAAGATTCGTTTCGATGCCGTTGGCTCATTCTATACATATATATATATATATATATATATATATATATATATATATATATTTATATATAATATAATATATATAATATATAATTAAAATAATTTAAACAATCGAAAAAACAAAAACCTACGCGTTACGTAATAACGAATACGCTACTCTATATAAACCGTTTTCGTACGTACCGAAATTGTTCGCGTAATTCGTTTTTTCCTAACCGGATAAAATCGTATGATATATTTGTTGTTTCTTTATTTACATAGATGTTTATCATTATTATTGTTGCTATATAAATAAACACTCGTCTCATCACGCGGATATGACGCCCAACTAATATTCGATATTTTAATCGATTAGCCTAATCTTTATTAATGAGTTCGTTTGGTCTAACCTGACGACTCGCATTAATAATGTCTCGACCTCATCGTGTATCGTCTTCAACCGAGTTGTATATTTAATCATTTCGGTTTTTTCGGAAGCGACACTGTTATTAATAACATTCTGTAGTCGCGTCTAGCATGTAACAAATAACCGATTTTACTTCGCGAATAACGTACTATTTCAATTCGATTATTTTCTATTAAGTAAGAAGCATTAAACATAAAAATCGGATAATGACGGTAATAATAAGTTATACATTTATATGTAACATTTTCTTGTATATGCTTGAAGCTTTGCATTAATAAAATAATTTTTATAGTGATTAATTTTGTTTTTTAATATTATATATATATGTTATTTCGTTGGCACACCTAACGCAACAAAAGGTGGTTTTATATATATAAAAAAATGAACTTGTGGATAGCGAACACACAGTTATCATTACCCAGAATTTTTCATTTAAGAAAAAAAATCCTTGGCAGCGTAGTTGTTAAAGTGCTCGACTGGGTTCGAAACTAACACGCGATATAAAAAGTTTTCATCATTATTTAATTCTTAATTATCACAGAGAGGGCAACATATAACATCATACGCTCATCTGAGTCGCATATAAATGGTGCCTCGAATGCTAGCTCATTTTGTATGAAAAGAACTACAATAGCTAGTTAAGATGTTTGACAAGAAATAATACGACGAAGATGATAATGATATATATATTATATATATATATAAATTTTATTTTATTTTAAATTTACACGTCACGTGTAACGACCAGTGGCTAGAGACGCGTATAAATATAATGATAATTAAAGTGTTTATATTGTGTAGTATAACGATGCACGGTTTCGAAAATTAATTAAACTCTAAAGGATAGTCTGACCATCAGACAGGATATCAGGTATAAGGGTAGGAAACAAGATTACGTGACCCCATATAAGGCAGATAAACTCAGGAAATTCATTGAGGATTTGTAGAACGTAAAGATTGGAATTAAATACGTTACAAAGTGGATCCAATTACACGGTACATGCGTCAGTTGCCTATGCCATAGCCGAAGTCTAGTAACGATTTCAACATCTTTTATACATCTTAGGTGTGACTTTCACGATCCTGTCGGCCAACAACTCATTTCCAGGAATCCACGAGAAGTTTCATATATATATATATATATATAAAATGGACTGATATTTAATTATGAAAAATAATCATTATTTAAGTATAAATCGGTATAAACTTTAACAATTGGAAAGTAGGTCATCTTAGTATTGTAAAATATATAAATTAATATTAAAAACTAATTTAATAATAATAATAATACTTTTCGTCAACCCGTAGATTGACGGTCCTGAATTTCTTTTCTTTTTGCGGGGGAATGGGGTCTGTTTAATGGATGGCCGATATTTAAGAACTTCTACGAGACAGCCCACCAGTAAAGGGATGTTCTCGTTTATTAACAAAATATACAATCGCACACGTTCAGGTATTGTGTTACTTATGTTTTTCCTTTAAATCCAGTTATACTACATATTGAATTAATTGAATAGAAATAACTTATTCCTGCCCCCCCCCCTGTATGATACGTTATAGAACTGAACTGAAACTATGACTCCGTCTCATCGCTGTTTGTAATTTTATTATATATATATAATCTCTAGCATGGGCTACTACATTCAGCAAGTTATCCAACATATTCCGGAACAAAGATATACCGAACAGTTTGAAGTGCAAACTTTATAATCAATGTGTCTTACCTATATTAATATACGGAGCAGAAACATCGAGCTTCACAAAGGGAAATCGGGAAAATACAAACAGTTCACAAAATGGTAGTATTAGGTTAAAAGAACCATTACTTGGATCATGTAACGGAGAAAATTGACCTACGCAGTGAAGCGAATAGGAAAATTGAAATGGACGTAGGCTGGACACGTTAGAGACGATGACAGGTGGACAAAACATATCCTGCAATAGTGTCTGTTGAGTTCAATAGGAAAAGAGACAGACTAAACGGTGGCGAGATGACATTGTGAAAAATGCAGGTATCAATTGAATCCGAGTTGTACAAAACAGGAATCATTGTAAATGTCTGGGACACGCCTACACCCAGCAGTTGGTTGATATAGGCATAACGTGATATATATATATATGTATATATATATATATATATATATATATATATATATATATATATATATATTTGTAAGACGGTAATTCTGCGGCTAAAGACTCGTAAGCTTCGCTTAATTTCTCATTATTGCTATTTTCCTTTATCGGTTGTTTTATATCTTCTCTTAGCCGCTGTTCTTATATTAGTTGTACGAAACTCGCATTCCGGGTATAATCCTCGTTTAGTTTAACTTTCAAATGCCCGATTCGAGTACGTTTTTGAAAATTTTTTCATTCGTAATACAATTAATTTTAATATATATATATATATATCATCGCGATAATAATTACGAACAAACATACGCAATATTAGATTTAACGAACATTTAAATGTCTGTAAAAATTTCAAACGTTGCGAAGAATTCGATAATAAAATTTAATCCTTTCAGTCACAATGTCCACTATATGGGACATGACATTTTAACGTTAACAAAAATTTTATACACGAAATGCCTCAATTTTAAGAAAATTTATAATACGTTGAAAATTATTTAGTGTTGAATTTATAATAAACACCCCTTATAAAATTTACAATTTAATATTAAGATTTTATAGTGTACGACTGAAACGGTTAATAATATTAAATATAACCGTAGCTTATTTTACGCGCAGGAGAAGAAACAATCGAACATAGTAGCGTAGTTAATTATTAACGGATAATTAAGAAATTAAAATAATCAATTATAAACAAAAACAAAATATAACACAATCATTAAAAGTTTTTTAATCGCCAACCTTTTCGTCAGTTACGTCATTTTCAAGCGCGATCAAAAATTATTACGTATTTTTTTATCTAATAATTTTTGTTCGCGCTTGAAAATAACGTAACTGTCGAAAAGGTTCGCGATTAAAAACCTTTTAGTGATTGTGTTATATTTTGTTCCATTTATTATTAATTAATAAAATCACTACTCTCCAATATATTCAACTATTAAAATAATCTACTCATTAATAATAATGACGAACCGATTTTAAAATTACATACGTAATCATTATTTAGTTGCGAAATTAATTTTGAAAAAAAAATAAACAGAAAAAACGAAAACTAGTTAAAATCGCTAAATTTTTATCTATAAAAGAAACTCACAACGTATTTTATAAATAACCTTTGGTGTTTGTTTTTTCATATTACTGCTACGTTTTCTATAGTTCATCTAAATTACCTTCTTATATTTTCTTTTATATTTTGTATAAATCGTGTATATTTTTATATTTTACTTTTTGTACGTACATTTGATAAGGCCGCTAATAGCCGAAAAGATTTCTGGTCATTTTATATATAATTATTATTATTATATTATTATTTAAATTAATGTGCCATATGCAGCAACTAATAGGCATAGAAGAAAATAAGTATTAAATTAAACGATCCCGTATCGTGTAGGAAGAGGATGAGTCTGGATAAGAAACGTTGTCATCGATCAGTTAATGTGTGATCTCTGTAGGCTATATTGAGGACAGTCTGTCAGTATATGTTGGACAGACAGTGAAATGTATGGAGCTTCCGATCTATTAAGAAGATAAGCATGTGCCAGTTAATCGGAGTCTGCTTATCCCTCCGATTTTATATATAAAAATTTAGTGATTTTAATTATATATATATATATATATATATATATATATATATATATATATATATATATATTTTCCTATTGTTTATTCAAGTCGTAGTATCGCGAACAACTACGATGATCGTATTATCGGGATTGGACGTCATCGTTAGCATGGATGTGTTATAGTAAATTCGTTATTTTTTTATACGTCGCATTCTGCGATTTTTATTTTATTTTTTTTTAATTGCTGATGCCTTTACAGCTTAACGCAATTTAGTACATACGAACTAACTCGTGTTTTTATAAATGCGGGCAACTTCTATATGTCGATGTATTGGAGAGTAGTAAAAGCTTTGCTAAAATAAAATAAATTTTATAGCGATTAATATTGTTTTTTTTATATTTTGTTTTGTTAATTCTCTAGAAATGTGTCTGGGAACAGTTGTAAAGTCTCAACTTGAAGAATGGACGATACATTGTACGGAGAGAACACGTAATCGGCACTTCAAGCATTATGGACAGCGGAGTAAGGAGTTTGTGCAAGTTGCGCAAGGAATCGGCAATTCGGTAACAATCTGTTTAAATAAGTTACACGCATCGGTCGTTTTATTATTATTATTTAATTCGCGAACAATTCGAAAGTTTTGTTTAATCGCGTATAATTATCGATTTATTATACTCGTAATTTTGTTATTAATGACAAAATAATATTAATACGAAGTAAGTATATGCAGGACGAAAAATGAGCAATATCGAGAAATGGCAGAACCTATGTTCAAGTACCGGCGCAAAGAAAGAAATGAAGTTATATGAAAGAAAGAAAGAAAAGTAAGTTGAAAAATTCAGGGATACAAAAAATTGAAAATGGACAACGAACCAATGAAGAGATCAAGAAGAAAATTGAAAAGATGTCGGACACGATGTGCAAAATGAGAATAATATTTTCTATACAGATAAAGAAGAATATATATATTTAAAATACTCGAAAGGAAATCGTAAAAAAATAAAAATAAACTTACACGATTTGTAAAAACCGAAACAATACGATATATTCAGAATGAACGTAAAATTGCGAATGTTAATATCGGTGAGAAATTTGTTGAAAAAATTTTTTAAAGGTTTTTGTCAAAAACGCGAAGCGTAGCATGTGTAGACGGAAGAAAGTAGAGCTCGGCACAGTTTAAAGGTGAAATAATATCGGAATGTGAGAAAGTAAATTCTACCATCTCATTGTTGTTTTTTCGTTACGTGCGTCCATAAAATTTGAAATAACGATAATAAAGAATTTGCGCGAGGAAGAAAATTCTGCCACCATTATTTTTTTTTTTTAAGTCGGATCATAAAATCTGAAATAATAATAATAACAAACATTTGAGCACGGTGAAGAAAATTCCGCCATCATTACGCCATAAAATCTGAACACGATAAAGAATATCACGATGAAGAAAATTCTGCCACCCTGTTTGTTTTTTAATGTGGGTCCTCCATAAAATCTAAGACAATAATAATAAATAAAGCACGTTGAAGCATGAGGTATAAAATTCTGCTGTTAAATTTTGTTTTTTACACGAGTCCACAAAATCTAAAGTAATAATATAAATAATAATAATAAATAATAAAGAGTACTGCAGTAGGATGAAGAAAATTTTCCGTGATCGTTGGTTTTTTATCCATAAAATCTAAATTAATAACAATAATAAGAATAAGAATAAAGAATATTGAAGCATGAGGAAGAAAATTCTGCTGTTACTATTGTTTTTTACACGAGTCCACAAAATCTAAAGTAATAATATAAATAATAATAAATAATAAAGAGTACTGCAGTAGGATGAAGAAAATGTTCCATGATCGTTGGTTTTTTATCCATAAAATAAAAATTAATAATAATAACAAGAAGATTGTTGAAGCGTAATTTGAAAAAATTCCTGTCATTATTATTGTTTACTTTTGCGCTCGATAATAAAAGTAATAACGATTATTTTTGTACTTTTAACCGAATGATAGAACAACTATTGTATGTATTATACAACGCTTGAACAGCTCAACAGCATTTAATAATAAAAAACTTTTACAAAGAGAATAATGTATGCATCAAAATAGAAGGTCAACTATCAAAAAGCATTAAAACAAATAACGGCGTGAATATTATCACCTTTCCTATACAATATATAATATATAGCCAGTGGATTAAATGGAAGTTACCTGGCGAATTAAGATGACCAAATGTATAGTAGCAAAACTAAAAAAGATATTCATTCCGTAAATATAACGACAAAAAAAAAAAAGAGATTAATTGGCTCTCTGGTGTTTCCAATAGCGTGTTGTGGTTTGATTCAAATTCCGGTTTGTCAGAACAATAGTCATATTTTGAAAATCTCGCCTGTTCAATTATCTCGGTGGATATTTTGCGACTTGCCGGATATTTAATCGACCTGGTACCTTTTTAATCGCTTCATTTTCGAGTTATTCTTTTTACTGCTATTTTTGTTTTTATTTACAGTGTTTATACATAATTCCCTATTTTTACTGCCTTCATTAAGTGCGATCATTAGTTCATGTAGGTCTGTGGGGTTCGTTGCAACCACCACTGTACCGTTAAAATGGCGATTGTTATTCACAACCACTCTTTTAACTAGTACACCTAGGGGTTTCTCAATAATTGACTCCTCAATATTTTTTTTTCGACTGACTAAATATGAAATAAAAAAAAAAAGGTAAAAGAACGCATTCTCGACGCACCCCCTTCATTACAAACTCATGACATTCGACCATTACGCACGGATGTGCTTTGATTCCAATATACATTAGTTATAATTCTAATCATTTCTACTATCCAGTTCTATTTGCTTTAATATCACAATGAGTTTTTCGTGTTGTACCATCTAGAATGCTTTCTCATAATCCACGGAACACGCTTATATGTTCGTTTGGACCGTACGGCAGCGCTGAACAATCATTTGAAGACAAAAAAGTTCTGAAACTAAATTGTATTTTTATACTAGCCACATATTCACGGCATATTCTTCAAATTTTTAGAAACAATTTTAAAACATGAATCTAAATTTCGAACAATGTTTTGCATTCTTTTTTTTCCCCAGTAAGTAATAAATGTTGACTTTAGTTCTCGGGTATTTTCCCGCTACGATATATATATATATATATATATATATATATATATATATATATATATATAGAATAAATCGACCAAGAGTAGAAGTGATTGTTCCTTATCTAAAAGCTTTACTAATTCCATGTATATCTGAATCTGACTACTTGTCATTTTTTGACTCTTCTGTAGCGTATTCCACTTCATCACGTGCAATATCGAAGTCATCTTCAATTTTAATGTCGGCAGGCATGTTTCTACTATCGTTGAATAAAGTCTGTATAGATAGTATCGCTTAAGTTTTTCTTCGATAAAATATTCCCGCATGTACAAATCACGCAACTATTTATGATAATTCTATTCCACTACATTCGTTGGAGAGTCTAATTTCTGTTTTCGCGTATTTCATGTTTTATCATTCTTTTCTTTACTTTTTACTAACCGTCTACGATCTATTAACCGGAGAATTTCCTCGGTCATCCAAGCTTGTCTTTTTCTATCGTCTATATTTATATTCATCCGTCACTTTTGTAAAGGTGTTTTCGATGTTTTCCCATGCCTCTCCAATATTGCTGATGTCTGTTCTTTTCATTAAGTCTAACCTTTGTACACCATCTCGTTTCATGTTTTATTGTTTCCTGTCTCGCAATTCATTTCGTCTAAAAGTTATATATTATTTAGTTTTCTTCAGTTTTACATTTAGTTTTGTTGGCAAAAGATTATTGTCAGAGTTAATATCGACATCTGGATATGTTTTTCCACATTTTATTACGTTTCGGAATTTTCTATTTATCGAGAAATAATCAATCTGATTTCTGATATTATTGTCACAGGATGTCCAGGTTTACAGAGACACATTTGGCGCTAATTTAAAAAAGGTATTCATAATTATAAAATTTTCTTCTTGGCACCATTTTACTACGCGGTCGCCACGTTCATTACTTTCTCCTAGGTCGCATTCTCCTACTAGTCAGCCCGTCTTGCCTTTCCTACTTTAGCATTGAAATTGCCCATTATTACGTTAATATTGTATTTCGGAATAAAACTGTTCAATTACGGCTTCAGGTGCAGCAGATTTCGACGCATATACTTGTATTAGATTGATGAGAACAGATTTGGTATTGAGCTGTAAAAATATGACTCTATCTGTGACAGGTACAAACTTATTTGCATAAACTTATTTACATACTTATTCACGACTTAACTCTGAAACCGACACCATTGTAACGATTTGGATCGTCATTCAGAGCAGAGTAAAAACGATGGTATTTTATTACGAATTATCCGGAATTAGTCGATTTTACTTCGCTAACACCGAGAATGGCTAATTCTTTTCAGCTTCTCGGTAACGTTATGTGATTTACCACTTTAATATATGAACATTCCAGGTTCCTATTTTTCCTACCATGTTATGATTTTTTTCGTCAAGTCAGCCACTTTACAAGGAAGTAACCCAGATTACCTGATACGTTTGTGTTCCCTCATGCAGAGTTTTATATCATCGGTGTCGTATTACTACAGAAGACCGTTGTCTGATACACCCTTTCAAGCATATACCACGGGTACATTATCTTGACGCATTATGTTAGTCTGTACAATGGTGGTTTTCCGTTCTCTTCCACTTTTTTTTTTTGTCAGCGTTTACTTCCTTAGCCGAAAGAACCCGGTTATAAGACGCCGAATACGCCTGCTCGTGCTAGGCTGGTACAAAAACCAATCCGACTGAGGCATATTGTCATCACGAGCGAATAGCTGACGGTCTGCAGTTATTAATACAGTAAAAAGCTTGACGATATTTACCGGTAAGAGAACACCTTTGGCAACCGTTTTCCTATCAAAGATGTATTTTCGAGTTTCAATTAACTTTTCTAATCAGCGCTCGTGCGGAACTCCGTGGTTGTTGTTTCGTATCTCCCCTCGGCGGAGCTAGAGCATTGTATGACGATCTAGTGACTAATTAGCAGAGAAGGTGAGTGTAGTTATAACAAACTGTGAACCCGCAGCGATGAACTTCGTCGTTAAATCTAAATCAAAAATACATACCGAAATACGCGAGCTAAATAAATAATCAGTCTTTTATTCGTCAGTCGAACCGATTTTCGCAGAATGCAAGTGTTTAATTTATACGCGTTTAACGAATTTAAATTGTAAATTAACAACCGATGTTGATTATACGGGCGTTATTGTGCGCACTTAAAAGATGACTTGTTTAGTTCACCGGTTACCGATGTGTTTAGAAGATAGTGTGTGTGTGTGTGTGTGTGTGTGTGTATATTAAATATTTTAACGTTACAGTGGTACTTAACGGTCGTTAACCGCTTGTTTTTAACGCGTTGAAACTTAAAGCAAGACTGATGGACGTTGCTTCAAGCATAATTCAAATCAGTAATATATAGACGTCGAAAGTTTATTTGCTAAAATTATTATTATTATTATTATTAACGTATTATTTAAATTACTCATACGTATTACATACCAACCTGTGAGATAGTGACGTATTTGTATAAACGTATATTTCCTTCGATGTCGTTGTCTATGTTCCAGACGTCCCGACCCCGAGCATGATCGCATTTGAACAATTTTTTTTTTGCTTCCATCAGCTGTTACGCTGATAAGCCTGTTGTGTTTTGAATGTAATCTATAAACCGAGTCGGAAGTCGTTCTCTATTTCTTTTTACCTTCTGGTTATTCCCCGTATTACTGTTTTTCCCGATCTATCTCGACGCATCATATGACCGAAAAATCTCAAGATATTAATATTACATATTCGTATTTATAAACTTGTATATATATTTTTTTTTCTTCTATGTGTCATACCCGTAATAGAAGTTAGGCGATCGGAAGTGGTTTAAACTATGGAAAATTACCAGTTAATGAGTCGAAGTCTAATCATCTCCTTTTTACATTAAATAAAACACTTGCAAATGTGACGATCCAATTAAATGGAAGAACAATTGCAGCGGTAAATAAAATGAAATATTTAGGCCTATATTTAGATTAACTTAGTCAAATAGAAACAACTGTATCTGAAACTGCGAAGTTTGAGCTGGTTGATGAACAAATACTCATCACTGTCGGTAGAAAATAAAGTTCTACTATATAAAGTCACTCTAAAACCAATAGAAATTTGGGGAAGTGATTCGCGAATAAAAATACTCAGCGTTTTCAGGCAAAGGTCCCGCGCAGCACTACCCCGTAGTATATTCGTAATGACGATCTTCATAAGGACCTCCGCGTGCTAACTGTAAAGGAAACTCTAAAAATCCACAGTGAGAGATATATCCAGCGATTACAACACCGTGTAACTCCACTGGCAGCAGATCTCAAGGATAACCACGTTCAGTTTCAAAGCCTGAAACAACTTACGCAAGTGGAGCTATGTATCCGATCTTAATGTTTATCAAATAAAGAATAATCGTTACATCTAATAACAGTGCTACTTATTATCCACCTAGGATAGATTATATGCAAAAAAAAAAAGTTTATTATTAATATTATTATTATCATTAATATTCGTATTATTATTAATACCGTAATATGAATATTCTTGTATCGTGTATTGTTACGTTAGTTTTTATACGAATTTATTGCATTCGTTGAACTTGCACTGTGTTTATATAATAAAACTTATTCGTATTTACACGTTATTCTTCAATAATACACTACTAGAATTTTATCGTATATATATATATATATATATATATATATATATATATATATATATATATATATATATATATATATATATATATATATATATATATATATATATATAGATAGATAGATATATATGCGTTCATTGTATAAAAATATTGTGTTTTTGAACATGGGTATGTATGTACATGAATGTGTGTGATATGTTACGTCCGTGAACAAAATATTTCATTTTCCCTTTCGCGCATTATATAGAGGTTTTATTTTATGCATCTAAATTACTTTTAATCAAACAGTTATTTGAAATAAATTTGGATTTGAATTTTATAGAAAATTTGTATTTTTTTTTCTATGTTTTGTTTCATTCTGTTTTAATTTTTTCATTTGAAATGTTTTAACATTAATTTTTTCTATATAGAAGATGAAATTTTTACATTCGCTTTACGTTTTTTTTTTTTTTTTTCTATTTCGGGTAACCCTGTATATTTTATAATTTATAAATTACAAATTTAGCCAGTAGCCGCGCATTTATTCGCATAACCGGTTTCCTTTGTATTCTAATGGAAATTTCAATCAGTTTCGTTATATTTATTATTGAAATGAAAACAAATAAAATTCTGATTTGGACTATTTATTAATAATCATTATTATATCCATCCCGATAGTTCGGTAAATTAAATTATTTATTTTGTTACTCGAGTTGTCTCTATCAAACGTCTTCTATCTCGTATTATATGAACCAATTTTAATGTATTCCATAATTTACTGGTTCGGCCGCATACCACATTATTGCAAGTATTACAAAGAATTCATTATTTAATTGTACATTTCGAAATATAACATCCCTCGAGATTGTGTAAGCCACTACCAAAAGTGAAAGAACTTTATGAAATATATTTGTTGAATATATTGGGTGCAACAATCACCCCCCTCTAAAAGACGGAGTTAAAAAAAGCCTCTAATAAATCTCGTTATAAACAGAGATGTACGAAATTAAAACGCGTTAGCTAACATAAATTTCGCATGTAACATAATTCTGCATTCTTCTCCAAACTATTCGCTAGTATCTTTCTCGCGATTCGTCGTAGAGTGGTTTACCGCGTGAAAGGTTTATTTCGAATTAAGTAACGAAATATATTTGTAGCTACGCTGAAAATTGACTTAATAAATTGGTTGTAGTTGGGAAACTCCGCTGAAACACGTGGGGTGCAAAACCACATACATTGCACGTATCTGCTCTGATTCATGTATGGAACGATACCGCGCTTAATCAGTCATGCAGGATAATAACAGGATGCTTAAAACCTACCAAAATAAATCAATTATACGAACCGGCTGGAATAGCTCCACCAGAACGAGATGTCGTAACTAACGTTGAAAGAACTCGACAAACGGAAGAAGAAAAACATTCTATATATATATATATATATATATATACATATATGGACAGAAGTCTATAGACTGGCGTTCGAAATCTCGGCAAAGTTTTATGAAATGCACAAAAAAAAGCTACAGAGAATGCCGACAGAAGAAAACTGTATAAATGGCGGATGAAGTTTAGTGTCGCTGATGAAAATCTACAAAAGAAACTATTCTCATATGTGGAAAACGCTTAACAGAATCAGAACAAACATGGGTAGATGTAATGCTAACCTCCGAAAATCGGACTACTCGGATGTCGCTGATAAACGTGAATGTAGAGAGATACAGAGCATGAATCTCACCTTCAGAACTGTCCTGCATGTCCGGCAAGTTGCGATGAAACAGATTTACGTATAGCGCATGAAAAAAAATATATATATGATTGCATCCGACACGATGAAGTGTGTATTTGTTTGGTTATATATAATTTCTACGAAAATATGCTCACGTTGTTTTGTAATTCTTCAGTAATACCTACGTTTATATGTATTACTCGTGTCAGCTCATCTTGTATATTGACTTTGTATATATGTATATTGCGGTATATATATATATATATATATATATATATATATATATATATACGATTCCAAGCTATGCGTATGTATGATGAATATATATCATGTAGAATATAGGAATGTACGATACGTGAGCAATGCGAACGGTTTAGTTACGATTATATCGTATAAATATATTCCCCTCTGACGTAGAGTGTTGCGCATTGACGACTTCGTTTACATTTATTAATTTTACATTGTTACAATTTTAAAAAGGCGCGGAATGTTGCCGTTATCATGGATGGATAAGTTTTCGAATACAACAATTTCGCAGCAATTAAATAAAAAAGTAGACGCGGTGACTAAGAGGCGGAAAGTAGTATCATCTCGGTCGTGTCTTGTGATATGGAAGATATGACCTACTGTAAATTTATCATCGACGGAAACGTCACATGAAACCGGAAAAAATAGGTAGAAGAAGGAAAACTTGGTTGAAAAGACGAAGGAATGGACAGGTCTCAACGCAAAAAGCCCTACTAACATATGAAAGATAAAAAGCCAAACGGATAACCACAGACATGTATTGAACATACGGTATAATAATAATAAGAAATATATTTAATTTGATTTGATTTGATTTGATTTATATCGATTACTTATTGCGAATATTATTATTTACGTTTAATTTCGAAACAGAATTAATTCAGTCATTATGCAGTTTTATTACTCGTAAATCTGGTCCGTCTTTTTCTTAATTCTTCGTTTCGCTCGATACAATGAAATATTCGTTTTGCAATTTTTCATCTCTACCGCTCGTTTGGTATTTTCTCGACAGATTATTCGCATATCTTCAAACAACAAACCTCCTCGCCCTCCTAACGTACTAATTACGACATTCCCATCGAAGTCCGTTGTAATTAATGTCAATCTTTATCAGTCGGCGCGAAAAAATAAAAAAATTTTGTACCGGTTATTACCGTGCGGTTCGAAAATAATTTTCATACGTGATTTTTAGTCGCCCTAACAAATTCTCGACATTTTCTCATCCGCCCGACGATGTTTTCCGACGAACGAGACATCATCACGTAATCGGCCAAAGTAACGTTTCTACATACTCTCTATATAGAGACTAACGCGAATATTACTGTTACGTCGCGATATACGAAAGACTCGACGGTATTTACCGTTACGTAAAAAAAACTTCGTTATCGAAAATCGATTTATCACATCCGCTTAATTCCATCTTTGTAGTCCGCCGGTAGACTCGCATTGACGATATAATTTTTAAGAAATATATATTACAATTGTACGAGTTTCATGAAAATATACTAATAATTAACAGTGGCATAATCCCAAAAGTTCGTTTCGCACGCTATCTCGAATTATACTTGAATCGAAGTGTCGTATGGAGCTGTTATGTTGCATCTGCGTTTGAATATGTAACATTCGTATTAGGCGCAAGTCTCGCTACGTAATCTCGGGGAATGTGGTTAGGTTAGATTAGAGATTGGAATTGAATACAATAATTGACGCTGCAAAGTGTCTCGCGATATCGACGATCTGACTGGATGTTGTTCAGCAAACGAAATGCTTATTGATGAATCGTCACCAGGCACTATAGATTGATATATAAAAATATTATTAAATAACATTTTTTATCGAAATTCCGACGTTAGATAAAAGCCTTTTCACAGATGAGGACAAAGTTAACACATTTTATGTAACAAACTCTACATGCGAATAATTTAAAACAACCGCTATGGTACGTCAAATTAGTAAAGTTAACGAAATAACGGAATACTTAAATAACTCGGTGGCAGGCTTCGATAAAGTATCTAACGGATTGCTATTAATTTTAAGATATCTGGAGTAACGAATAAAAATTACTTTCCAGAAATATGGAAATCATCGAAAACAGTTATTATACCGCCAAAAGCAAATAAACCGATGGGAGAGAGTTAAGCTTATATAAGCAAAATCTTTCGAAAAATGCTTACTTCAGAAACTACAGAAATTCAATCGAAAAAAATGAAATAACTAACAAAAATCCGAAAGATTGAAGTAATGTAGAAAATTAAAAATTTCAAAAATAGTAACGTTTTACCCAAAAACATTTCATAGTCTAAACTTGAATTAATGCTATTATTAAAATAATTGGCGGACTAGATAAAATTAAACATACTGAATTAATACTGAATTATTACTTTCAGAATAGATATACCGTTTGTAAATTACATAAAATA
Organism: Coronaproctus castanopsis; assembly: GCA_032883995.1. Classification (NCBI taxonomy): domain Eukaryota; kingdom Metazoa; phylum Arthropoda; class Insecta; order Hemiptera; family Monophlebidae; genus Coronaproctus; species Coronaproctus castanopsis. Next base: position 76,384,189 of record CM065052.1, on the reverse strand, counting down.
TAAAACATCCGATGGTGACAGCAGAGATCAGTCTTGGAACCATACTTATTGAACCTATAGTAGTTTTTAGAATATATAAAACTAAACTGCCGAAAAACGTTCAAATCGTATCGTCGACGATTGTAATGATAGCCGATAAAAACGAACATAAATACAGCGACAAGGAAGTCGAAATTTTTAAAAATAGTTATAACTTGGATATTAATATGTTAAAAACTAAATATATATATATATATATATACATATATATATTAATATATATATATTAATTAATAAAAAATTAAAAAACGAAAAATTTGGTTTAATAAGTTACAATATTAATATTCAGCGCGTGACGAGTATAAAATATTATGGCCGACAATTGAAAATAATTTAAAACTTTACGATCACTTCCGTAATGTAAAGAAGTAATTAATTAAATTTTTGCCCATATTTAATAAATTACATAACAATTGTATAACAAAAGCGATAGATTAAATTATAGAAAATAATTCCGAATTTAATCTATATCAGTAGCATTAACTGCGAAATGTTAAAAATCAAAACGTTTATAACATTTATAAGATCTTTCCGGGAGAATAATTGCAATTAAAATGATCGAAACATATAAAACTATTAACTATTGGGCGTCGATAGAAATAGAATTAATTTTCCTAATAGATTTAGAAATACGTAAACATATCGATATATTCCTCATCGAAAACAATACTCATAAAAAATGTTGGTTATTAGACTTAAGCCCGATTATAAAAGAAAAAAATATTAATAAAATCCGCGAATTAAATTAAGCCGAATATATAAATAGAAAATTCATATACGAAAAAGAAAACAAGTCAGCGTAAATAAAACAGTTCAGAGTTATACTAAGTAAACATTATATTAAGAGCGATATACAATCGTTCGGAATACGTATAACGGATTAATCAATTGAATTCGAACGACAGACCCGATAATAATCTTTTCGATCCTAATTTTTACAATACACAATTTATTACTATGGCAGTTTTGAAAAATATTCCAGACGTTTTTACATAAACATTTTGATCCCGCAACAGTGTAATTGCAGAGGGATAGTTTTAGATTGCAATCTAACGGAATTAGTCAATAATGACGAATTTAATAAGTTAACAACGGAAGAACGAAGTAATAGCCCAAATTATATGATATTAAGAGGATAACGTTAATTTTATTTAGATATTATCGTTAAGTTTAAAATTATAGATCTTGGAAAATGTAAGTAAAAAAAAAAATTGTAAATGCAGTTTATATAGTGACGATAAACTTAATCAGATTATCACTTTAAATATAAATTTCTGCTTATTAAATAAATATATACTATCGTTAAATGAAAATAAAAATGCGCGTAAGTTACGCGAGCGGCGGATTTTGTTTCAAAATAATATGATACATTTTAAAAAACTGAGCTATAGCGCAAAAATAATAATAGTATTAAAAATGTTTATACATATATATCATTGTTCGTTACCGAACGTCGTGACTAGCTATTGTACGTATATTTTTACGTATAAAATGAGCTAGCATAAGGCACTATTTATATGCGACGCATATGAGCATACATACCGTTTATGTAGAGTGGGGTGCCACTGCCCTCTCTGTAAATAATGAAAAAAAATTTTCTATGTCGCGTGTTGCTTTCGAAAACTCGACCGTCCACTTGACAGTCGAGCACTCTAGCAACTACATAAATAAAAATAAGTTTTCGCGTGTTTTCCATCTAATTCTTTCCTTAAAAACCTTAACCTTTTGTATCCGTCCATCCTACTAACTCTCTTCCTCACACACGCACACACACATATATATATGCATTACGCACTCTATTCCCATATTCGTATACTTTAATCACATACGTCCATGTTGCGTATTCGCCATTTAAATATTACAAATAAAACAATTAAATAGTGAATATCTCGTAGAATATGTCCCTTTTTCATGTGCAAAAAGTTTGAAGAAATTCAGTTGTAAATTACTTAAAATTATATTGCATACGTTACTTACTAAATACATACGCTAACGATTGTTCTCCTCTTCGCTTGTAATAATAATAATAATAATGAAAATAATAATTGAAGCTCAAATTTATTTCACATTACAACGAAATAATAGCAACAGTAATAATTTTAATCGCATACGAGATTACTGTCAACGAAGCTGTAATCCAATAAACAAATATTTATTTTCTTTTTTGCAATTTTCGTGTAAGCCGGCCCTAGTGCAGTTTGCACGTAGTCAGTTATTATTCAAAAGTATTTATTTTTATTACGTACTATTCTATTATTATTATTATTATTATTAACTACATTCGTTATTATTATTGTTTTTAAATTATTTATATTTTACATCATGTTTGTACATAAATTTAAATTGAAATTATGCTTCATTCTATATGTAACACCGTATAAAAAACTACGGAATGCCCACATGAAGGGTGTAAATCTATATATTATATATATGTTCCTTATAAGAAAGGAAAGATAACTAAATGTAATAATTATCTAACCATTTCTCTATTGCCGCACGTGAGCAAAGTAATGTTACGAATCCTTAATAATCGTATCCACGGAAAAATGAGCGAATAAATGTACGCGGGGACAGATCCTGAATATGAGGCAATTAATAGATATGCCTATAGTGCTGTGTTTCATTGATTATATAATGTAATCTGGAGCCTATATTGTGGGGTATATTGATGGAGGTGTGGGTGCCTCAAAGCACATCGTACATATGATTCAAAAAAACTATATGTACACAACCGGAATATTGTAAAGCTAGAACTCGGTACACAGTCGGAAGAGTTTACAGTGAAAAAGATGCGAAACAAGGATGTATACTTTCACCTATATCGTTTAATTTATATGGTGAACATATAATGAGGAAAGTTTTAGAGGATTGGAATATGAGGATGTTTCTATCGAAGGCCTGAAAGTTTCAAACTTACGGTTTGTCGATGATATAGTATCGGTGGTAATATGGAAAAAATGCGACGATTACTGAAGAAATTAGAAGATATAAGTAAACGATATATAAATAAACAATGGAACAACTAAATTAATCGTGATTTATCGGAATAATATAACAAAGGAAAAACATAACACCATTCCCGGTTATGAAACCGTGGAAATGTTCGTTTACTTGGGATCCTTGTTAGAATGCAAAGGAATGTGTGAAGGTGAGATCAAGAGAAGAATTCAACTAGCACAGAGTGCGATGGTTAAACTAACTCGGATATGGAAAAACTCCTCCGTCACGAAACATATAAAAATTCAATACTCACTCTGATTTTTTTCAATATTTCAGTACGGTGCGCAAAAGTGGACGATTAGAAAGTCCGAACAAATTCGCATAAATAGTTTCGAAATATGGTGTTGGAGGCGGCTACTTCGGGTTTCGTGGATGAAAAAGCGTACTAATGTTTTGAAATAAATTGGTGCAAAGCGCAGATGAACAACGGAGGTTTTCGTACATATTAAGAAATTTTTTTTTGGCCACATCGTACGAAAACACGATGAAATCGAAAGAGAAATAGTTATGGGAAGAATGAATGGTATGCGACCAGCAGGAGACAGAGTACCAATTAGATGGACAGGATGACATTTTCAAGATGTGATCACGATGCTGAAGATTGTCAAGGATGGAGGTAGAAAATAAGCAAGCTGCCACCTTGATCACGATACTCCTACATGGAGTTATCGCGATAATAAATTTACGACTGCTTACTATAATAAATTCATTTCGCGCGTCTTTTATCACATATTACTAATTCGAAACGAGACAAAGGCGAATTTTACCGTATTGTTCGGGAACAAACAACGTATAGTCAACATGTCGCCTAGTTAGTTAGTCAGTCGTTAATTGTAGTTTCCGCGAAATACTACGTTCGACCTGTATTTCCCCGGTGGTCATGTATACGTCTTTAAAACAGGAAATCTTTTTCGTCTTTACGTGTATCTCACGACTTTTCTCTTTGATGTTACTTTCTCAATAACGAATCCGCGCATAACGTCCTGTACGTTACATTAATATATATATATACATGTATATATATATATACTATACGCGCTTCTAGTAAGCAGATTACATAATTCAACCTTGAAACTGGAAAGACAAGTTAACCAACTTCGTAATAGCGTTTTGATTTCTATCGAAAGAAATCAGTTACTTATCCTCTTCCGGTAAACGTAATTGCTTTCATCTGCTGCTCGAGCGTAGGATAGTTATCCACGGACGCGACGGATATTTGTAGGTCGCGAGGTCACGAATCTGAGACGTCAAAGGTCGTCATAAACTAGATCTTGCCTACAGTCGACGATAAAGTATATTTTCTTTTATAAACAATCATTCACGGTCGTTTACGAAATTAAAAAGTTCTAATTGTTCATTAAAAATACCGAGTAATAATTAATTCTAATTGGTTTATCGATTATTAATGTTAATCGAGTTTACGTGATGCCGTTCCGGTTGTATCATTTCGGACAAATTACTTTCTACGAAAAAATCGTAATTTAATATAATTTAATTTAATTATCTCTTCGTTATACAATTATCGATGAACGACGAAGTGAAAAATATAAATTCAGATAAAACCCCCGCAATGGAAAATGAGACCGGACATATTTGAATTTTTATAGTAACTTTTTCAGCTATCTTATCCTATTCGATCAACAATTTCCGCGGAGAAGTAAAAGCTGTTTTTCAAAAACTTTAAAAAAGAGAAAGTCTCCTGGCCATGATTAAAATTACTAGTAAGATCTTACACAAAATTTCACGTAATTGTATTAATAACTAATATTTATAACGCAGTTCTTAGATTAAATTATTTCCTATTACTTTGTAAAATTTCGTAAGTTACGATTCCAAACCGTCGGAAAAAATCCTGTCGAAGTAGCATAACACACACCGATATCTATTTTGCCTGTATTATTAAAAGTGCTCGATAATTATCATCTAGTCGAGAAAAGAATTTTTATTTCTAGCTATCATTTTGGTTTCATTCCTGAGCATACAACACCGGAGCAGGTCCATCCGGTTGTTAAGTTAATTGAGCATAGCCCGGAGAGGAAAATGCATATGGGCTGTTTTCTTCTTCGATGTTCAACAGGCGTTTGACGGGGTTTGCCCTGGTTTAAATTCCTCCCTGCAGGCGTTTAACAAACAAATTCCTAAATTTAGACCGGTCCTTTTGTTTACTAAAAGTTGAGCTTTGTAACTTGTTAGTTTTTGTCGTTTTTCATTCAGTTCTAATGAAGCCGTAACCAGTGAAACCAGTACACTGTTTTAATATTATATATATATATATATATATATATATATATATATATATATATATATATATATATATATACATATATACGTATATATATCATCATCATGTAGTCATGAGTCCTCAGTCCTACGATTGGTTTGCTAATTTCTTCCACAACTGACGGTTTTCTGTTTTCCTCTTCATATCCGTATATCCTGTGCTACCAATGTCTTTTATTACTTGTTCTGTATATTGATTTCTTGGTCTTCCCTTTCCGCGTTTCCCATTCATCCGTCCTTCTATAATTATCTTTAATAAGCTTTCGTGTCTTAAAATGTGACCGATCATATTAGTTCGTTTTATTATTTTTTTCCACAATGTTCTTCCTTCGTCAATTTTTTCTAAGACCTCTTCATTTGTTAATTTATCGGTCCATCTTATTTTCAGCATTCTCCTATAGCACCATATTTCGAAGGCTTCTATGTTTTTTTCTCTATCTTACCAATCATCCATGTTTCACATCCGCACAACGCTGCATTCCAAACAAATAAGGTTAAAAATTATTTCCTCAAATTTGTACTTATAGCTTTGTTGGTTAAAATATTTTTTCGATCGTAAAAAACTTGCTTTGCTTGATTGATCCGTTTTTTAATATCCTCGCTACACCTGCCATCTCTGGTGATTTTACTACCCAAGTAATGAAATTCATTCACTTCTTGTATTTTAACACCTTCAATATCTGCACTTATTTTCCTTCGACTGTTATTTTTATCGCATATCATAATTTTTGTTCTATTTTTATTTATTTGCATTCCATATTTCTTAAATACATCTTCCATTACTTTTAATATTTCCTTCAATTGATTTCGATTTTCTGCTAGAACAGCTATATCATCGGCGTAATGTGCATATTATTTCGTACTTTTACACCATTTTTCTTCGTTTTTTCTTTAATTTCTTTCATTATTTCTTCTATATACAGGTTGAATTAATATCGGTGATAACAGCCCTGTCTAACAACTTTCAATATTTTAACATCTTTGTTCACATTGTCAATCTGTATCATTGCTTTCTGATTTTCCTATAATTTATATATATTAATTTAATATCCTTCTTGTTTATTTCCGTTTTCTGTAATATCGTAAACAATGTGTTCCAATTGACATTATCAAAGGCTTTTTGTATATCTACGAATGCAATATAAAGTGAATTTCCGATTCTAAATCTTTGTTCGATTAACAGTCTTAGTGCCAGAATTGCTTCGCGAGTACGTCTCCTAAATCCGAACTGAGCATCTCCCGATACAGTTTCTACTTTGTTTACTATTCTTGTATACAATATTCTTACCAATATCTTTGATGCATGACTTATTAAGTTTAATGTTCTAAAATCTTCACATTTATCTGAGTTCGTTCTTTTTGGTATTGCAATTATTTTTCCTGTTATAAAATCCATCGGTATTGTCTCATTCTTATATATCTTTCCTATCAGCTCGTATAGAAAATTATTTGCCTCTATTCCTCCTGCTTTATTAGCTCAATCGGAAAATTATCAATACCCGTTGACTTATTATTCCGTATTTCTTTTAAAGCTTTATCGTATTCGCTTCTTAGTATTTCATTTTCTTCATCTTGACTCGCGTTGTTATATTTTAACTGCGCAAGTTCTTCATTTGAATTATATAACTCTTCCAAATATTCTTTCCACCTTCGAGATTTTTCATGATCCTCTATTAATAACTGACCGTTTATATTTCTAATAGTTGTTGATTTATATTCGGATTTATACATATTTTTGTTTTAGTAATTTATAACCCATATCAACTCTTCCTTCATTGAATTCTTTTTTTATTTCATAACATTTTCTATTTAACCAATCTTCTTTCGCTAGTTTACACAATCGGTTTATTTCATTTCTTATCGCATTATACTTTATTTTATCCCCTTGCGATTCACTATTTTCGTATTTTTTGTATTACTTCTTCAGAAATCCAGGGCTTCCTGGCGGTTTTTCTATCTTTTCCCAACTTATTTTCCGCGGTTTTCAATATTTCCATTTTAAAAGCACTTCAGTTGCCTTCAATATTTTCCGTTCTTATTGGTATCAACGATTCATTCAATTGTTTTTCAAATTCTCCAGCGATAGTTGGATTTTTTAACTTATGCAGATTTAGTTGCACAGTTCCTTTTTTCCTCAACGTTTTCCATTTCAACTTACACTTCATCATTACCAAATTGTGATCAGAATCCATGTCAGCTCCAGGATAATTAACCTGATTTTTAAATCATTGTTTAACTATTATATAATCTAACTGATATCTTCCAATATCACCAGGCATTTTCCAAGTGAATCTTCTTCTTCTATGGTGTTCAAAGTAAGTATTTCTTAATAACAGCTTATGTTTTTCACACAATTCTAATAATCTTTCCCCTCTGTTATTTCCATCATTTCTAGATGTTTCCTCCCCGACTACCGCGTTCCAATCTCCTAACAAAATTAGATTTTCATCGCCTTTTTGATTTTTTCTATAACTTCTTCTAATTGTTCATATACTTTCTCGATCTCTACTTCATCTTCTGTTAAAGTAGGCATGTATACTTGCACAATAACTGTGTCCGTAGATTTTGTGTTAATTCTAATCAATATTATTCTTTCATTATACATCCATATTGTTTTTACTAATTTACCTATACTGCATTACAAACCCGACTCCTGTTATTCCGTTGCTTGCTGCAGTGTGAATTATTGTATGTTCGTCAGACCAGAAATCGCCCTTAGTGGACCATCTTATTTCACTAATACCCAGAATATCGATTCCCATTCGTTTTACATTCCATATTCCAATTTTTAGAAATTCTTTTGTCTTCTTTCTTTCAACCACATGTCCTTCTGAGGTACTCCCCACCCGGAGATATGAACGGGAAAGTATTACTCTGGAATTTATCTTTACATCAGAAGAACACATCATATATATATTGGAAAAAAATTTAGATTCTGAGAAATTATAATGAGGTGGTTTTCCTTTGCCTCCCTCATCGCAAGTTGCCGTATTTGACGATCTTCAATATATATATATATATATATATATATATATATATATATATATATTTGTGATACGGTATAAAAGTATTTTTATTATTAATTTTTGTCGAACATATATATATATATTTATTTATTATTATTTATTTTTATTTCAACTTAAAAATAGCTTACTCCGAAAATCTATGTTATCAATTATTACCATTAATGACTTTTATTATTAACAATTGTATTGTTTCTATCTTATAAAAAAAAAATCACTACTACAAAATATATATATAAGTATATCATCATCATCATGAAGTGCCGTCTTCGTACCTGAGGTAAGCGACTACTTACCGGTGCATATTTTGTTGTACAGTGTAAGTAAAGGCAACCGTAATATGGCGTTAGCGTGGACAGACACACACATCCGGAAGAACTAACACTGTAATCGCTTTGCCGAATGCAACCCCGAGTGTTTTTGTAGTATACTGTGTTATTACTAACGTGTATATGTTGTGTTGTACGTGGTGGTTTGCCATTGGCATGCGACAATATTAGGATGATTTATATTTTTACTTTCTGATGATAATTTTTCCGTCACCGATCGTATTCAAACTAGAGGTACCTTCCGTATAGAAGTCTGTTAGCCACTAGGCTATCCTAATGACCTATATATAAATATATTATATATATATATATATATATATATATATATATATATATATATCGCATTCATTAATCGTTACGCAAACTCCGTAAAAAATTTTACGTAACACTAAATAATTCTCAGGCTCCAGTATGACGACCAATTTCCTTTACGAATATCATCATTCCTCAAAAATCTTACGTCCAACATATTATTCATCTTTCTCGGAATTTCGCCGCATCCGAGGCGTCGCAAGTTTTCCTTCTTCAGTTATATGCAGCAACTCAAATCCTTTCGAAACACACCCGCGTTTCGTCATACGCTCCGTGAATCGCACGATTGCAAACGTACATATTTCAAAGGCTGCTATTCTCTCTAGCAGCGAAAGTGACCACTTCGTATCGTACGAAACATCGAATTGGTTGGAGATGCGGATTTTTCTGGGCGTCCGTCAAATTTTCATACCTTTAGAATATTTCCTTCTCTTAATTCGGTCGCTTTGATCAGTTTCTTTGTGGTACCATCATTTGTTCAACGCGTTTAATAGTATACAATGGCTTTCTTTTTATAATTATGCCTCGTTTATTTTCGGAACGACATTGGCGTGAGCACAATCGGGCTGAAACGGGCGAAATTTTTATCTATGTCGCGTGTTGTTTTCGAAACTCCGCACCGTCAAGTTGACAGTCGATCACTCTAGCAACTACGCCACCGCGACATTTAAATTTATAATATTAATTAAAAAATAACTTATTAACGGATTCCGATTTGATTTATTATCCGAGTCTCATATTGTTCCTCTCTCCCTCCGACGTAAAAATTTACTCAATAAACAAGTTAATTCCTTCACTTCCAATTTTTTAAAAATTTTCAGAAAATGGCGTTTCAATCGCTCCCGTATTCCACTACTCTCCACTGCAGCTTATAAATACCGGACGTACAAGTATCTTATCCTTCCATCTCGTCCCACAATTTACTTTACTAATTCATATCGTGTCAATCTTTTTAACATCTCCATTGACACTTTCTCCTCCATCATATCTTCCCATCCTGATCTTAATGCTTTCATACAAAATTACTGGCCTGATCATGTACATGTATTTTCAGATGGATCCGAATTTCCCGGTCGGTCCGTTACGGGAGCATTCTATATACCGCAATATAATATCTCCAAATCATTCATTTTTCTCCACAGTTCAATTCAATTTTCACTGCCGAAGGCCTAAGCATCCTTAAAACTCTGCAATTCTTATCACGTTTAGATCACCATTCCTCCTCCCTATACTTAATCTTATCCGACTCCCTAAGTTTTCTCCTCGCATTGAAGCAGTTTCAACCTAATTCCAATTATCTTCCCTTGGCAGTGCGACAATTGACTTATTTACTATTCAGCCGCGGCATCTTAATATCATACGTCCGGATTCCCGGTCATTCCGAAATTCATGGCAATGAGGTTGCCGACACTCTGGCCAAGGAAGCCATTTTCTTCGGCTCTCTGGTGCCGGCAATTTCCACCACAGACCTGATATCTCTTGCCAACATGGATATATCCTACGAGTGGTCATCGTGGCTAGTTAGTTCTTCCACCCCTAGATATTATCTGGCCACATCACCTACTCCCTGGTACTTTACTTTGTCCAACATACACCTCAACTTTCGAAAATTTATTACAACCATCACCCGTTTACGTTCCGAACACAATCGTCTTCCGGCTCACATGTTTCGTATTGGGATTTCCAGTTCCTCATATTGTTCCCATCCAGCTGATTCACAAATTATCGCCGATGAAAACCACATCCTTTTCAATTGCAGTTTTCACACACCCGACCAACTCGCACTCCTAAATTCCTTAATATCCATCGGTTATCGTCCTCCTTTCTCTATCAGTTCCTTAATTTTTTCTAATGACTCCCGTGTTTTCCTCCTTCTTTACAAATTCCTAATTGTAACATCAATATATAATAACTATTTATCAACACGTTAGTGGGTTGTGATTGCTCCTCAGCAGTACCCAAAAAAAAAAAAAAAAAAAAATTAATTAAATTATTTGTGCGATATATAATATAAGAGAACGCTTGTTTAGTTATGTAGACGATACGGTGCATATTGACCGTCGTTATCCGCATACACTTCAAAAATTACTTCAAGATATCATTAATTGTGTTCTTAGATCGGTTAACTTAATGACAGGTTAATTTCGAATGATGGTAAAACTAAGGTACACGATTTATATAAAAATCTAGATTTAAATATTTGGGAAAGGTTAGAGGTAAAATTGAAAAGTGATCTAGATATAGAAGGGGTAAACGAAATAATCTGCTAAGATGAGTGAAAAACCCCGTAATTAATATAAACTCGTAAATCGGATAATTACAATTTACAATCGATACTTATTCATAAATCACGTAATAAAATAATAGTATATCGTAATGAGGAAATCATTCTTATAAAAATCTACGCTTAATTCTATATACTTATTAATATCTCTTACCGATGACTGATATTAATTTTATAGAGCAATTATCGAAGAAATTTTCGGAAAATTTTGTTAATAAATTGATCGATAAACGGTATGTTTGCTCGTGTAAATATGTTTTTTTTTTTTTACAACGGGTAACATTAAATATAATTCTAAGACAATAATTATCGACTATTTGAAGCTTTTTATACGTACTGTTAGAGATAGCAGACCATACAGGACAAGTATAAGTTAATAAGTTAATCTTGGACGAATAACAGTTGCGTACTTTTTTATTTAATCTGGAATGGTATGATTTTCCGTTAAATATCCCGAAAAAGTGCATTGCACCGTGGACTTTGTCGATCGCATAATTAATACGTTCATTAAATGTTAATTTTCGATCAAGAACTACACCCAAATAAATTAACTTGTCCGGACCGTGGGATTTGTTAATATTTATTTCAGGCGGAGGTAGTAAAAAAAAAAATCGCTTCGGATTTATATACGCATTAAGTTTCCGTCTTTTGTAATATTTAGAATTTACCGCTTTTTCCAATCAATTATGAATCGTGCTAACTCTATGCGGAGAAGAATGCTAATCGGTGTATAATGCAGTTTCGACGAAAAGGATGTCCGGGGTTGAGACCATTTAATAGTAATAGACAGAAATATGTCGATTGTATCGAAGAGCACTGATTTTATTAATGAAACAAAATAGAAACAAATCATTGTAACAATTTTTTATTAACGGAAAGCTTTTATTACGTCATTATCAAGCGTATAGAATAAATATTACGTGTAAATTAACTATTTATATGTAATTTGTATACGCTCGATAATGACGTAATTATGGAAACCTGCGCATTAATAAAAAATCGTTATAATGATTAAAAATTTGTTCTTGTTTTATTTTATTAAGAAATAAAAAAAAAGGATCCAATTACATACCTATAGTGTGATCTTTCGTAGAAGATACTTCATAGTTGTTTGTTATAGATAGCGTTGTATTCGTTCGATATATTCCACTCTTGGCGTTCCTCTCGATTTTTTACATCTGAAAATACGACCTATCCCCGTTTATATCTTTCACTAATTTCCCGCCTAATATCAGCTTCTATTTTCGCAGATTAATCTAAATATTTCTTCATTTTTTCTTTGTCTATGAAAAATTTTATGTAGTCGTTATAATAATAAAATTTCACTCGCGTGAAAAGACGATGTGCTAGGGGCGCAACCGACGCTAGTGCGCGGTGATATTTACCGATAATTTTTTTGTAATAAATTATCGGCATAAAATAATTTTTGTACGATTTCCCAATCTACTAGGAACCCTGAGAAGTCTATATGCGAGGTATAATTGCAGATGGGCGCCAGGAGGATGGAAAAGTAATTCTTTTAAAGGATACCAATAAAGTCCTAAGCGTGAAAGAACCTACCTTAAATTTAAAAATACGTCGCTAACATGGAAGAAGCCAAGTCCAAATTAATCGCCCGGGGTAAAACCCCGACTAATTAGCGCTGAAAGACTAATGTATAATATGAATAATTGTTTTACTCGAGAATCGCGTTACCAGTATTCGAATGTAATTAGAAATATCTGTTCCGTATTCTTGTCGCCCGAGTCGTAATACCGAATTTAATATTACCTAAAACTAGAAAATATAGGAAAATGAATGAATGAAAAATTTTTATCATATTTCTTACACGTAAACCGGAAACAATTTTCCGAAATATAGGGTGACCCAGACGGACGTTTTTGTCGGTTTTTTGAACAACTCTAAAACTATTAGACTAACATTTTTGAATGAAATTTTATTTAAAAATAATAGAACAACGAGTTATTAGCTTTCAATCACTTTTGGAACACGATAATCTTTATTTGCAACGTTATATTCATTCAATCTATAGAAAATTTTCGAACACTTTTCCGAGCAGAAGTCGCTGCTGAATTTTTGAAATTTCTTCAGAGAGTTTTCAGGTCTTCCACATCTTCGCAAACGCGGCTCTTAAGATATACCGGCAGAAAAATAATCGTCTAACTTTGAATAATTCTTTTCGAAACTCTCTTCGAACTGTCGTGATAATTCGCGTCGAAAATAACGTTCCGAAACGAGCTCTCGTTATAGGATCTCGCGATAACTAGGACGAAAACGAATCTCTCGTGTGTACACTAAACGTGGAGTAACAGCGTTACCAACTGCGCTAATCAAAAAACAAAACTGTCCGTCTTCTCTGGGTCACCCTATACTCGCAGTTTACCGACTCGTTAAACGCCGTTTAGGAGTTTCGAATAATGACGTTATACCGTCGTTACCTGTTCCATGTGTGCAATATCGGTTTCGGAATATCGGCGCTTCTACCGACGAAAATGAATATACTTCACGTACAATAAGGACGAAATTCGCTTCCTAAATTAATGATTATTATTCCGGTTCGATCTTATACCTCACGTTCGGATTGACGTTAATTCCGGAAGAAATCGGGAACTAACGATAGAACGACCGGTAAAAATTTCGAAACCCGCGTCTCATTTAATTATAAGTACGACATATCTTTATATGTATATACACACACGAGCTAGACGTTTTAAAAGTTCAAATTCGGCTGTCGAATCTGACGGACCAGCTTACGCGATGAAATAACGATAATTTGAAAACTTTTCGGAATCGGGGCCGACTAGCGTAAAAATATTTCGCCCGACACGCGATCGGAGAAAGATACGCAAGACAGACCGGTTCACGATCACGAGACCGAACAACGATTAAATCACTAATGACTCTAATGACTTTAACGAGAGAACGTGTTACACAAGGTCTCTTCTCGCATCGCGCTGTAGATTCCGAGGAAGCCCGTATCAACTTTTCCGAAGTCCAGCTGGTCAAGCATTGTTTATTACAATTATCGTATTACTCAACCGTTCGCGCAGCCGATTTCAAAATATCATTAGCAGTCTTCACCCGACATTCCAGTTTTCTGCTCCTCGCTCCCTTTCCTAATAACAAGAGGATGGCGTGTTTTTTTGCTGGTTATAATCGATTTATATGATTAGTTGATATGCAAAAACAAATAATTACTTCGTAACCCGCAATTTGTTTACTTCTCCTACTTCCGCCACCTGGTCTTTTTTTTTTTAAATTACAATTAATTGGAAACTCGCTTTTTGTTTTTCCGCGTGTTTTATTTTCCGAAATTTAAACATCGTTCAAGGTCGGTCGCCGGATTAACGTGAGCCTATTCAACTTTAACGATCGTGCATATTTATAAATACAGTAAAACTTCTTTTACCCGTTACACTCGTGACCGATAATGTGACGGATAACTGAATATATATATATATATATATATATATATATATATATATATATATATATAGTACTATACCAGATTATAAATCATTTAGGAAAGAAATTAATATATATATATATATATATATATATATATATATATATATATATATATATATATATATATGTTTAATTGGATAACATTTAGAGCGTTGTTATTAAGAAATTTAATATAACATAGTGCGATATAGTAGAATTAAAACTCTGCGTCAAATTGTTTGCATCTTAAAATAATCGGTAATTTTCTTCTGTTTTTTCTTTTACAACTCGAGCTTTGTTAATATGTTCCTTTTAAAAAAAAGAAAGTAGGATTTATGTAATTTACTTCTCTTATATTTCAAACCAACTGATGCACTTTGTTAATATCAGCTTCCGAATGGTTGATTGTTGAGGGTTGCATTCTGATTCTTCATCGTCAATTTCACCATTACTTCTAGTTAAAATATCTTCATCAGTCAAAATTTCAAAATCTTCGTCTTATTACCATATGTTACTTCTTCAATTGTTAGTGTATCATTCTTGACCAGACCGACATTGCAAAACTTCATGATTTCGTCAACATTAACCGTTCCCATTGTTACGCTAATGGGTGGTGCAGGTTCAAGCCATAGTTTATTACACTCATTCTATAGGTTTAACATTGATCGGCCATGGGTCGAATATTTTAATTTTTTCAGAAATCTTTAAGTATCGTCAGATGACAGCAAACTTTCAATGAAACTTCTTTTGTACCGACGAGCTGCTGAGTGATGGATAACAGAGAGTGATGGATAAAAGAGTGACACGGTTAAAACAAGTTTTAATGCATATATATATATATATATATATATATATATATATATATATATATATATATATATATTAAAGTATTAATTACAATAACATAAAAGAGATTTTTGAATTTTTTTTCAACATTAGTAACTTCAGTACAGCTACCCAACACTCCCGTATTTTCAGTCATTGTGGGAATAGTATATATTATTTCTGCCCGTGCTCCGATTAAAGTTGTTAATTCGGATATTAATTTATTTATTATATATGTTTGTATTTATGTGCAGATGAATCTATACGTTGCGCGTGTGTCTTCGTGTAGACCCACGCTAATCTAATCGACTCTCTATTTGTATTCACAGTTATCTGAGACTTGGTATTGTCGATTTCTTTGAATTAAAACAAGCTAGGCTGCAACTTTCCCATTTGTTTGATGAATTTTTACATTCGAAACAGTCATCCGCTTTTTTCAAAGGTTCGATTTTTTTTCTTCTAGAAATTACAATCAAGTACATAGAAAGATCAACGTTCATTCTCAAAACTAATTAATAAAGTTATCGGCCAAGTTATAATATTATCACTTAAGCGAATGCTTACGACAGGAACTCTCAAAAAATCGTCGTCGTAATTCTGATCGATGTAACGACTGGAACCGTTTAAAATTACGTTGCACACTTGAACAAAAATCGACATTTACAAAGCGCTCGCATCGTCTTAAGATTTCCTTTATCCCGGAATTTTTTACTTCCTTTTACTTCGTTTTATAATTTCATTTTCGAATCAAATCAAATTTATTTCGGCTTAGTTATATACTACGTTGAAGTTCTTTCGATGAAATTGTCTACGCGCAGCATTATCATCGAATAGCGGATTAAATCTTTATGCGTAAACTATACGATACTATTGCATTCATTCAACCAGGGGCGCAACTAGGATTCTGTATCTGGGTTGACCTTAAACATCCCCCCCTACAAAAAATATTAATAAATTCGTAATTAAAATGAATAAAATATACACAGTCGAAAACACAATCCAACAGGCAAAACAAACTATAAACGATCACGAACAACAACGAAACAAGTAATAACAATAAAATGTGGTCACGACCTGGGTCAGATTCGAATGCCGAACGGCCCAACCAACGACCATTTTTTTCCGTTGTTTCGTAAAATTACGTGTTTTAAAATCAAATCTTTAATAAGGTGGAAACGTGCACAATTTTATTCAACAACGTCTCGGTAACTTTAAAACAACTAGTAGGCGCAAATATCCGCATGAATTTTACTATAAGTACGTTAACGATTAAAATGAAAAAGTCCAACCGTCTGTCCCAGGGTCGCGATAAAATGTTACACCAAAAAATAGTCTCGCAGGTGTGAAAATATACCTGGTGTTAGGGTGACCCAGAGATGACGGACGCCTTTGTTGTTTTTGAGTAACGCAAAATTAGTCGACCGAAAGCGTTGAATGAAATTTTATTTAAAAATAGGAAAACGACAGATTAGCTTACGATCGTTTGTGAAACATAATATCGTTCTAATTACCGCCTTGCCGAAATACATTCAATTCAAGCTTTAGAAAATTTTTGCAAACTTTTCGAGCAGAGCTCGCTGAATTCTTGAAATTTCCTCACAGATTCGAGTTTGTAGGTCTTCCAGTTCTCGCGAATGTGTTTAGTAAACGCGGTTCTTAAGGTATCGTAACTTTGAATTCTTTTCTAAAGTATCTTTGCACCGTCGTGATCGATTCGCGCCAAAAATAACTTTCAACGCAAAATACGCGTTCTTTTAAAACCAATCTCTCTTGTATACACTAAAAGTGGAGCACGCGGTTTGCGTTGTAACAGTGTTACCAACTGCGCTATTCGAAAAAACAAAATCATCCGAACCCTCTGGGTCACCCTATGTATAATATATATATTTATTGTCTCATAATTACATACGGTAAATTTTATTGCGACCACAGCTAATAATGGTGACGATAATACGAAATTATGGTTTTTGTAAAACTAAAATTCAGTTCAAGAAGCGATCGATGTCATATATATATATATAAAGCATTTAGAACATTTGTCTCTGCCGCGATCAACTATCTGTAATCGTGAAGAATCTAGAAAATTAATATTACGATTTAGGTAGGGCGCGTAATTGAGCTGCTCTCTGTACGAAGATTTTAACCTCAGAAATGAAAATGTAAAATTTGAAAGTTTCGAGTAAAAATCAAAACGGATTACTCCGCATCTAAAACCATCCATGCAGGCGTTCCGCAAGGTAGTATATTGGGTCCATTCTTATTATTATTATATACCAATGATATTCCTCAATTTAAAGGCTCCATAATATATGTCGATGACATTGCATTATTAACTTCGTCCTTCAGAGTTATAACTAACAGATTGCAACAAAAGTTTATAATGATCAAATGGCAATTAGTTGTAAATGTTGTTAAAACGGAGGCTATATTATTCTCTAAAAGAAGGTCATCTGTCAAACCTGAAATTACATTGAATAACACAACCATACAATGGAAAGAAAATGTTAAATACCTAGGCGTTATACTCGATAAAAAATTAACTTTTAAGAAACACATTAATTATAAATAAAACTGGAGCAAGAATGTTTACACTGTTCCCTATTTTCAATAAAAGATCCAAACTAAATATTCGAAATAAATAAATTATTTATAAGTCAATTATCGAACCACTGCTAACCTACGGTTGTCCTGTATGGAACTAAAACTACATATCAAAAAATACAATACAGAATGACTGCTGCCGAATCATATTAAATTTGCCCGAGTGCACAAAGATACAATTAATGCGTGAAATGTTGAACTTGGACTTCATAGTGAACATACTCGCAACTAAATTTTTTCATAAATTTGAAAGTGACCCGTCTCTCCCTGTTAAAGCAATATCTAACTATAATTACGAATCATTAGCTGTAAGATATAAAAAATATAAACACAATAACTTTCTGTCATAAAAGTGTCAACAATAATATTATGTTAGAATAAGTATAAAATAAATTATTTCATATCGATAACTGAATGTGTGTTTCCTCTTCTTTCTTCTTTTTCTGTAGTTGGGTTTTTTCTTTGTTTTTCCTAGCATAAATTAATATTTAATCTATACATAAATGAAAATGTATCTCTTATTATTATTGTATTTATAAGAAATTTACATTAAGGCCTACGAGCCGGTACCGATAATTTATATTGTGAAATAGTTTATAACATTTATTTATATGAATAAAATTTTTTCTTCTTCTAACATTTAAGGAGTCAAAACATTTTATACAGACACCTCTACCGCAATAACGGTACCTCCCGGAAGAAAATGCTGCTTTCCGTCTACCACTACATCTGTTACTGTTCGCTGTCCTGTTCTTCCACTTCCCTGGAATCCGCTTCAAATGTTAATATATCATCGTCGTCATGAAGTAATGCGTAATTTAATGACGGGAAATTACGTATAACGAAAGGAGTCGGTATTTTAAAACTTTACCAGCCTCGTTCTCAATAAGCGACTGTTAAGGAGATCACCTTCGACAAGATAGGCTTGTAACATTCGGACGACTTAGAAAATTTTTTTTTAACGAACAAACAATTATGACAGGATGTCGGACGTTTAAATAAATATTTTCGGTATGTACGTGTGTATAGACGAATATATAACTATGAAACATTAGTTGACGCACACCGGAATCGTCGTAAACAACGACTTCTCACCTTTTTGCTAAAAAAATATTCCCGATATGCGGCAGGTGATAATATTCCGGCTAACCAAAATAAGGGGCCAAGGTTAGCGGCGAAAGTTTACTCGTATGAGAGATCCGGAGTCTCGTCTTTTCTACATAGGATATTAACGGCATAGCGTATAAACACTTTTCGTTATACGATTCATAAATGAACGACCTAGTATCACGTTAAATATTGTTGTATTCATAATAATAATTATTATTAATTATTTTATTTGTGCCCCGCGAATGCAACGACATGTTCACGCGTATTAGTAAATTCTCGTGCTCTAGGTTATAATACAACAGGCATTTAGTAAAAAAGTTGACATTCACATAGATACGAATAAATATAATTTGATTCTAATTGATTATTATTATCATTACTATTATAAAGCTCGATTTGATTTGATTTGATTATTATTACTAATTTTATTATTATTGTTAATTATTTGATTATACTTCCTATACAATACTTTAAAATAAATATGCTTTGATTTGATTTTATTATTATTATTATTATCTTCTTTCTTTGAAACAGGTGCAAAATTTTTAATTTAATTTTTTTTTTTTGTATGTTGTTATATCCAGTAGTGCACCCACGGGGCTACGGGACTTAAGTCCCCTAGAGGGCCTAGAACAGTAGAAAATATATGTCAAGAAGGCGCCTTACTTGTAAGCTCTAAACAATTTCGCAGTTAAAATGATAGTTGAACAGAAGTGAAAATTTGAAAGAGCTGTGGTATCACTAATAAACCCTCACTTTGAAGAGCATGGAAAACAGCCTAGATTGCAAAAAGTACTCTTAGAAAATATTCGCTACATTCTGTCTGCTAATAATGACATTGAAAATCCAGCTGACTGTGCAACACAAAGATAAAAAAAATGGTCGTTGGTTGGGCCACTCGGCATTCGAATCTTACTCAGGTCGTGACTATTTTTTGTTTAGTTGTTTCGTTGTTGTTCGGGATCGTTTATAGTTTGTTTTACTTGTCGAATTTCGTTACACATTCGGCTTTGTATGTTTTATTCATTATTATTACGAATTTTTTAATTTGTTTTTTTGAGGGGGGAATGTTTGAGCACACCCAGATACAAATCCTGGGTGTGTCACTGGTTATATGGATATATATATATATATGTATATATTTATATATAAATTACAAAGCATACAAACAGGAGTTCCACAAGGAAGTGTTCTTGGTTCAATTTTATATTTATTGTATACTGCTGATATTCTGATTTACAAGCAAGTCATGACAGCCATGTCTGCAGATGATACTTCTGTGATGGCTACTGGAAATAGTATAGAAGAATCAACTAAGAATGGAAGTATTTCGAAGTAATAGAAAATAGGACTTAACGTGGAGAAATGAGTTCGTACCAATTTTACTAACAGAAAAGTCGTCAAATTATAATTAATTTGAAGACCATACCGCGTAAAAATAACATCAAATATCTAGATATGCATCTGGACATAAAATTATACTAGTCAATTCGTATTAATGAAGAAATAAAACTACTAAGGTTGAAAATACTGCAGATGAATTGGCTTCTCGGAAGACAAAGTATTAACTTGCGGAGTAATAAGCTTTATAGAATATAATGAAACACTAAAAACATTGTGGTTGTCAGCTATGGGGTTGTGCTAAATTAACTAACATAAAAAAAAATCAAACGTTCCAAAACAAGGTTCTTAAAATTGTCAATAATGTAAGACAATAGGAAAGAATGATATCCATCGAGATCTCCATGTACCACATGTATCATTAAAGGAGCTAGCAAGAAAGCATGAATTAAGACTGCAGAATCATACAAATTCAGAGACGAAGCAGCTTTCAATCAAGCAGGACGAATTAAGACGGTTACAAAGAACCGAACCTTGTGAATGAGAAAATAATAATACGTATAGAAGAACATATGAGCATTCTACCAGGAAAACCTGAAACAAATATAATTAATATAATTACTTTAGAGTATTACTGAATATTCAAATATTGAACAAATTGTAATAAAAAAAAAATTATGTGGGTTTTTAATATATATATATGTGTGTGTGTGTGTTTTAGAGGTGCTTTACATGACTGTGTGTAGGTGTGTGTGTTTGTTATGATTTCTTGGACGCTTACGAAGTTAAATTATTTTTATCGTGAAATCAATGTAGAATAGATTTTTTTATATATAATTTCATTATTATTGGTAATCGATATCGTACAGGGTTGAGTCAAAAAGTGACATTCTCGTGGATCTGGGCTCATGCTGGGGTTCATGGGAACGAACTAGCTGATAAAGCGGACAGGGAAGCTGCTACGTTCTTGCGGATTGCGAATGTTCCAGTTCCCTGATCCTAAGAAATACATTATAAATGGGCTTCTTACATTATGACAAAAAAAGTAGCAGCCGACGTCACAAACGAACAAACATTCTATCGATCCTTGGATAACTTCGTTTCCAAGCCGCAGAGATGATGTGGTCATCGCCAGATTGCGTTTGAGCCATGCGCGTCTCACTCATGCGTATCTTATTAATAAAATTTTGGATGCCGTGTATTCCGGCTGTAAGATTGTACTCTCCATTCCCATATTTTAGTTGATTGTCCCCCATACTCCTAGATTCGAGCGTCTCTTAATCTTCCTCCTTCGCTTCATCTCCTCTTCAAGATGATTATGTTTCATTGTCAAGTCTAATTACCTTCGTCCACCGATCCGGTCTCTATTCTTCGATCTAATCCTCTTTTCTATCGTGCCTCTAGCCTTGGCTGCTGTACGTGGCACGTTAATTGAATAATAATTATAATAAACATATCGCTCATCGACATCGGTTCCCAAGTCATCTTTTCCTATTACTATTTTTTTTTTTGTACAGTTATATTATTTTGGAACAATTGATTATTTATATCATAACCGCTCGTTTATATTCTTTTGCGTATCATCGTACGTGTCATAATTTTGTGATTCGTTGTGTGTTTATTTGTACAAAGCAATGATAATAATAATTAAAGGATTTACGAAATTTCTCCGGTTATACACCCTAAATTTAGTATAACATTCTATAGATTACCTATAACGACTAAGAAATCCAATATTCGCACGTTCCTGTCTACTTATTATAGCAAATTAGCGAAAATCACGACGGGCTTTGTTTAAATAGTAATAGTAAATACAGACTTGACGGAAAACAATAATTCACGTTGAAATATCTATATATATATATATATATATAATTTAATAGTCTATATACGACAAAAATAAATTCGAATAAATTGGCTCCGCACGAAGGAATAATAAAACATTAATTAAATTCAATTAGATGCAATAAAAATTCCTTATTAACTCGTCGAATTACGGCGGGTCATGTAGTTAACGATAAATTAGTTAAATAAAATACCCTAATTAATTCTTAAATTGGTGGTAATTCACGATAAATCCTTAATTATGTATATATTATTAGTATTATTATTCGAGCTCACTCGGTCGCGAGTATGAGTGTCGCCATCCACCTGTTCTCGGTGTTGCTCTCAATGTTTGTACCACATATGAGAGTTGAAACCAATTTGAAAATACGTTGTAAAATCGCATAACGTACAATGAATTCCTGTCCTTCCGGCATGTTGACCCGATGTTTGGGCCTTCTTACTTTCATGCCGCCTGTAAACAATTCCATGCAGCTCCGTTTTTGGACATCATTGCGTCTTTTCTTGGATTTACTCCAGGTTTTCTTAATTGTTCCAGTAATCACACCTTTCTATCGTATAATTTTGGACAACCGTAAAGTCTTTTTACTTAGTACTCCGCAAAACATATGTTTCAGAATGATAAGAACAGATATTACACTTTGATCTTAGCCAATAGGCCAGAAGAACAGAGCTCGTGGTTACATCCTTAATGTGATTGAGGCAAGCGCGTTGCGTGTAGTGATAGTGTTAGTTCGCTCTTAGCTATATAGAACTGTCCATTCAGGTTTGATACCCACCCTTTGGTATTTGATAAATCAGACAAATGTCTAAAAATTATACGACTAAGCGGTGTTTTAGAATTTTGTTGGATTCCTAGTCACTCCGGATTTAAACTTAACGAAGCGATGGATGTTGCTGAAAAACCGAATTGCGTGTCGGATATTCCACTCCCATTTATTACATCATCAGATCTACGCTCTGAAATTCAGTCAAATTATCACAATTCTCGGTATGAATATTGGAGATCCTCGAATAGAGATAAATATTTTAGAATTATTCAGTCGCATCCTCCGGTATTTCCACGATATGCTCGCATCACAATATCATTCCTCCTGCCTCATCAACTTCGCAACCACAATTTCTAGGTTACGCACGAGTCATTTAAATTTTTCAACCGGAGATAATCAGGGACGATGTACTACTAGTCATATTTCCATAAATTTCCTGGAAGATATGAACCACCCTCTTTTTAATTGTCCTCAATTTAATTATAATAGGAAAATACTTTTTAATAAACTGATATCGTTCGCTGGTTTTCCTCCATATTCTGTGCATTATCTATTAATCCGTGATTATAAAAAGCATTATGTCTTATTATACTTTTTATTTTAAGGTGCAATATGGTTATTTAATAATTTATAACGTAGCATTTAAATTGGAATCTACTGGCCACAAATGTTTAGCTTGACCTAGGCCAAAAAACAAAAAAAAACAAAAAAAAAATTCGAAATGCGTTCGTCAATAATATCTTCTTCTTCTTTGTCCCAGTCAGTATGACTGTTGTGACCCGTGTGACAAATACATCTCCATTGTGTCCTGTGCCACCGATATAGCTCCTTTTTATTATACCCAGTCGATATCTTTTATGGTGTCTATCCATCGTAATGGTGGACGTCCTTTTCTTCTCTTGTTTAGCATTTTTCTTAACAATACCATCTTTTCTATTCTGTTATCTCCATCTCTTGCGATGTGTCCAAACAATTGAAGGGCTCGTTTCACCCAAGTCGCACCGAGCCGGTTTGGTTCCTTTATCTCGTCTATTATGGCAGAATTAGTTACGCGCGCTATCCACGGTATTTTCAGGACTCTCCTCCACGTCCACAATTCGAAAGCATTGATTCGCCTTTTATCAGTTTCTTTCATTGTCCATGTGTCTGTCGCATATAATACAATTGGGAAAAACCAACGTCTTCGGTAATTTTTTCCTCGTTATCAAGGGTATTTCTGTGCTAGCTAATATCGGTTTCAATCGCATCACGGCGTTTCTTCCAAACGCTTTTCGTCGCTTTACTTCCTTCGCTTCGATGAACCTTCTTTTGACTCGATTATTGAACCCCAGTATCTATAATGATCTACCACTTCAAACTGTTTAAGAAAATCGTTATTCGCCAGATCCGTTCATTATCATTATTTTGTTATTTTTTTTTATATTTACATGTAACCCATATTTCTCACTGACCACTTTTACTTCCTGTATAATTTTGACCATTTCAATCGCTTGCTAGCAGGGTAGTGTCATCAGCATATCTCTAGTTTGATATTTTGCGTCCACCTATTTCCTATTTTCTTATAGATGTTAAATAATTATGGCGATATGATGCAGTCCTGTCTCACGCCTCTCTCTGGTGCAAAAGATGCTGTGTGAATTCTCCATTTACGCGTACTACTATACTGCTGTTTTTATATCGGTCTGCAATTATTTCCGTTAAGTGAATTTGTACACCCATTATTCTTAATATTTCAAACATTTCTTTCCAATTTACGCAGTCGAAAGCTTTGCTGTAATCGATGAAGCAAATATACGCGCTCTCTGCTTTTTTCTACTATCTGTCTTAAATTAAACATCTGTTGTACTGTTCCCCTACCAGCAACAAAATCTGTTTGCTCTTGAGGAATTTGTCTTCTCAAGAAAGCGAGAAATCTATTATTGACTATTTTTAACATTACTTTACTTGCATAAGAAATTAATACCACTGTTCGATAATTATTTGGCATCACCTTTCTTGTGTATTAGAACCAGTATTGACCTACACAAATCTTTTCGCTATTTCCTGTCTTCCCATATCTTATTGCAAATTTTCCATAGAATTACAACTGCAGTTTCTTCCAGCTCTTTCCATAATTCTGCTTCAATGCCGTCATGTCCACATGCTTTCCCTTTCTTCAGATATTTTATGGCAGCCCATACTTCATCAAGTAAAATACCAGGCTCCTGTTCTTTCCTGGCTTCATTTTTCCTGTTATCAAGTAGTATCTTATTCTTTACGCTAGACTTCTCAATAGTTGTTCGCAGTATCTTTCCATTCTTCCTTAATTTCTTCTTGGTTCCATAATACTACGCCATCATCGTTTTTTAATTTATTTTGTCTTAAAATCTCTTGTTAGTTGCTTTATCTTCTTATACAAGCTTTTCAAATCATTTGTTTTTGCATGTTCTTGCATAGACAGCTTTCTTCAACAAAGGATTTGCGGTCTTCTCTACAGCTTTTCTGTATTAATCGATTCAAGTTTCTGTACTCTGCTAAATTTACTAATCCTTTTTATTTTATGTCCTGTTTTTCTTCTATTAAATCTAAAGTTCTTTCATACATATCTGCTTTTTCTTCCTTGTTTTTCATTTCTGGAGTTCTATTTCTTTCCTAATTTTTAGTATTACTTCTTCGACCTTGTTTCAGATCATTTCTACATTCTCCCTTTCGTCTTCATCGGAACGGATAACTGCAATTCTGCTATTTTAGCCGCCAGTTTTACTTCTTCTTCATTTAATATACACATAAATTTAAGTTTATGCTTCTGGCGAAGCTTTATTCTTATTCTTGCACACAGCAGTTGATGATCGGATCCGATGTCAGCTCCCGGGTAGGTTTTCGGCGCATATATCGCTGATTTCCATCGTTTCCCAATCATAATGTAATCGATCTGATTTCTTGTGAGCCCATCATATGATTGCCATGTGTATAGGCGCCTTTTATGTTGTTCAAACCACGTGTTTGTCACAATCATTTTTTGTTCTTCACAGAATTAAAGCGTTCGTTCTCGTCTCGGTGTGTTCATAGATGTCAGGCAAGTCTTTGATAAGTTATGACATCGTGGGCTATTACATAAACTTAAAAAAATTCTTCCTCATCCGTACTTCCTTCTCCTTAAATCTTATCTTGAGGATCGTACATGCCAACTTAAATTCTAAAACAAAACTCCACTATCTATAATAGTTTCGTTGGCGTGCCTCAAGGGAGTGTCTTAGGTGCTTTATTTGTTGCTCACTGCTGATTTTCCTATAAGTGACGATGTTACAACTGTCACGTTTGCGGACGATGCCATTTTAGTTGTAGCCAAAGAGTAAAACTTAGTCCATCAAACTTTAGGGCGGTCTTTAATAAAAATCGAAACCTGGCTGAGACGTTGGCGTATCGTAGTTAACGAAAGTAAGTGCACGCAGGTCTCATTTACTTTTCGAAACTTGTCCACCCACTATATTAAATGGGGAATTAATCCCTCAACAGAGTTACGTTAAGTATCTGGGGGTGCATCTTGACAGTAAATTAACATGGAGCAAACATGTCGAGCAGAAAAGAAAACATCTTGACGTAAAATTAAAGCAGCTGTACTGGCTTCTTGGCAGACACTCCAGTCTTTCTATTGAAAATAACCTTTTAATTTATAAGATAATTTTAATGCCTGTGTGGACATACGGCCTGATGCTGTCTACGCGAAAAATAGCCATATAAATAAGATACAACGGTTCCAAAATAAGGTCATTATGCTACTCCTTACTCCTTCTTGGTATGTTTCGAATTCATTACATCGTGACCTTCTCATTCCTTATGTTAAAGACGAAGTCAGCCGTTGAGCAGTATAGAAGGCGATTGGAGTCTCATACAAATACACTGGCAATCAATTTATTAGATAACAGTCTTCAGACACGCCGATTGAAAACGAACCAGGACGTTTGATCTATCCTAATTTCTACTGGAATTCCCATTGGGGAGCACCTAATAGGTGTTAACCTCTATCGTGACTTGCATTTCATAACAATTGCTGGATGGCCTTTCGGCCAGTTGTAATTATGTTATTTAAAAACAAAAAATGTTCTTTAAAACCAATTTGTGAAATAATTAACGAGTTTACAAATATTCACCAGGCCAGACTTCAACTACACATCAAAGTTCAAGCTGTACGAATTCTTCATATCAATGAAAAGGTTTTTTAGAACGTGGTCTTTTGTCGATTAAACGTAAAATCACATAAACTGATATATAGTTCTTTTACGGCGTTTCATAAATTATGTAGTTTTTAGGAAATGGTATTGTCAAATTTGTTTTTAACGGGGCATGTCCTGAGTATCTGAGCATCGCTCATTTTTTCTAGCGTAGCGATATCGTCTCTGCAAACGTGTTTATTTTCTTTCGGCCGATTGTAATTCTCATATTACCTTCTTCCTTCCATTGATTTACTTCTATGTAAATCAAATATGACATCAGATTACATCCCTGTCTTTCTATATTTTTTACTTTCGTTTGAAGTTTTTGCTAAATTTTTTAGACGTCTATACTAATTTTCTTATTTCTCAATATCGATTTTTTTCTATTAAATACACATTCGGCTTGTACTACAATTATCCTTTTACTATCACACCTCCTAGATAAGATATTTGTTTTTGTTGTTTGGTTTAGACATTATTGACAGAAAAAAAAAAAGGAAATATATGGAATGAAAATAAACGCTGAAAACCCTAATTAACCGATTTTTAAAAAAATATTTAGGAGCGATAATTGCGGACTAGGGTCGATATGCGGAAGAAATAAAAATAAAAATAGACATGTTAAAAGACTAGAAAACGGATTGAACATAAAAATTGCGATGGAGCCGACGAAAGAATTGTAAGAAGCTGCGCGTGATCTATATACGTCCAAAATCACGGCTAATCAAACGAAAAAACCCATTGGACATTTTCGAAATACGGACGTATTTTGTGCTCAGGATCATCACGTTTCTAATGTGAAGACTTTAATATCGTCGAAGATGTCAAGAAAAAACTACGTTATTAAAATACATAGCACCTAATGAGTTACTACGGAAAGGAATACAATGAAAACAAAAGAAAAATACTCAGTATTATTCTTGCAGGGAAAAGAAACCAGTTGGGAATATGTAGCATCAAATATTGGATTTAAACCACCGATGAAATAGGACAAAACTTATAAAAATACAACATGTTCAGCAATTCTCTCCTCCATCTGAAGAGATACAATGTGATGATGATGATCGTGAATAAAATTTTAACTTCTGAAATAAGTCGTCGTGCGAACTTTTTCTAAAATTTTGTAATAGGAAATATTTTTTTTTATTTTCTTAGTAAAAAAGTTTTTATAATTTTCGAAAAATCGATTTAAATTTCGTATTTCTGTAATATTTTCAATTAATTTCAAAACGAAATCGTTAATTCAATGAAAGTAACTTCGATTTCAGATAACAAAATAAAAATTAAAAATATCTACCAATAAATAAAGTTAACTAAAAAAAAACATTATTCATAACTATCGTACATTACATATATAAAATAAGCGCTTAAAATATATATATATATATACACACATAACATTAGTATATAATTTATATACATACGTACACACATACATATATATATATATATATATATATTACGAGAGCTCAATTTTTTCAGTCGTCATCGTACTATGATATTTTTGGATGATGTGTTTTTTGATACTTGCGTTATTTCTACGACCCTCGTAGCTATTGGCGAAATAAGATCGTCGGTAGAAATCTAAGAACAGAAACAAAAATGTAGCCGTATTGAAGGTCATCGCGATCACCAGGCCGGCAGACCATTTGCAATTGCTGAATAACATTAAACCGAGTAGATAGGTAATGACCAATAGAAATTGTAACTGAAAAAAAAAATATATATATATACATACAATTGCATCTTTAGAACGGAGTTCTTTAGAAATTTAATTGAAATTAACCGAAATATTAAAAATTTAAAAGAGCGTAACAATGATATTTAACCCTTTCAGTCACCATGTCCACTGTACACGGTACGTGAAATTTTAATACTAACGAAATTATACATTTTCTGGTTGACCATGAAATATCTCAATTCTAATTATATTTATGTAAAAACATTGAAAATCATCTAGAGAGTTATGTAAAAAGCAACGTTTTAAATAAACAGCCTGTATAAAATTTATCATTTTCTGTCGAAATTTCATGCGCGACTGACAGGGTTAACGAATACGTTGATTAAATAAAGTACGTAAATAATGTCGTGTTGTGTATTAGTGTCATTCGTCCTTTTAACGATTTTGATCAAATCGATAAGAACCGAAATTAGGATGATATTTCGGAATAGAACATATGAGAAGGATAGAAATATATGTATATACAGTCGTCGATGGTAGAGTAGGAAAACACACATCCTATCTTACGAGTATGGCTATACTGTCGACTACTAGGAATTATTGATACATACATAGGGTGACCCAGAGAAGACGAACGATTTTTGTTTTTTTAATAGCGCAGTTACTGACACTGCTACAATAGTGTACACACAAGAAATTCGTCGTTCAGTCTCAGTTATCACGGAGCGCATTTACATGGACGTAATTGGGAGGCCTTATCAACGGAACGCGCTATGTCCTGGGCCGTACATGAATTGAACAAGGGTTAAAAATTTTAGCGGAAAAAAGGGTGAATAGAATTCTAATTTGGACGCGGAAGTATTAGCTACGATACGCCTCCCATTTATAAAAGTCATTACGGATCGTTTGGGCAAAATAGCATATAATGTTGAAATATGTAAATGTCGATGTACCCGAGAAGAAAGTAGCGGGCGTGTACAGAACACCATACTCTAGTGGTCTTAGCTATATAGGACAAACAGACAGAAGTGTTGCTGTAAGGATTAAGTTGTAGCGGATTACAAGTATGGGCGCGTAGAAAAGTCAGCTGTGACGGGTTTGAGGATATAAAAGTTCTGGCCAAAGTAGATCAGTTAGGGAACTTCAATAGAGAGGATGACTTCTGACTTGATCCAGCGTGGAGAATGGTAATTGGCCAATTGAGAACCGATCAGATGTAGTATTATCAATATAGTTAAGGTATATGTTATGTCATAGTTTAATTCTGATGATGAGCGCAGTACGTTGCTTGAAACGTAAACTCGAGTTTATTAATAAATCGTTTAACTTTTATTAATAAATCATGTTGGGGTTTTTCTTTTTTTTCGTACGCGGTTATTCCAAAATTATTGTATATAATTATGTAAAACGAATGTATTTGCAAATTGTTTCGCAAATAATTGCGCGTTAATCTCTCGTTTTCTTTTTTTTAGATAAAATTTCATTCCAAAATTTTGGTGGAGTGGATTTCGATTATCTGAGTCACCGTATATAAAGCTATCGATAAGGTAGGACGTCGTTTTTCGATATTCTGTATACGCGTTACTGGCTACTCTAGTCTCGTTCTATACTCGCTACTACATGTACACATGTCGTTGCGAAATACTTATTATTATCGAGTGTTAATCAGTCGATTAGACGCTGGGTCTGGGTCGGACATTAAAAAAAAGGATGCGCGCGATGTCGAACAATATTATTATACGTATATAAATTAGTAAATAAATAATTAATAAGGGATCTTTTTGGGAGAACGTTCGTCTTCGCGTAGTTTTGAAAAGAAAAACAAAAGTGATTAATTCTCGGTACATTATTGTGTTCTTATTTTACATTTTTAAAACGGTAATAAATAAATTTAGACTTGCACTTATTAAAGAACGAATACATTGCAATGATGAATAATGTCAAATAAATACTTGCAAATCGACGATCGAAACAAAAATCGATATATAATAACGCATCGAGAAAACCATTAAAGAAAAATTACCAATTGCAATCTGGTCATCCATTTTTTCAAGGTCAAATGTCTGCGCATGTCCACACCCGCAGCGGTCAATGTGTAATACGTATACATTAGTACGTGTATAACGGAATTTACAAATACTATCGGTAAACTTTGTTCGCCTGAATAATTTTTGAGAAAAATAAAACGTTAAAAAATTAATAATTATTAATAATCTAAGTTAACGTGCCGCATGCAGCATCTAAGGCTAGACACACGAGGGAGAGGAAGAAGGAGTAGAGAAGAATACGATTAGGTTAATAAGAGAATCTGAGTTAGTACAAACGACAGTTAATGAGGATATGGGAGAGGGAAACGCTGCATAAGGAGCAGTTTGAATGAGTGAATTTTGTGTGACCCAGCCGCAATTTGTCGAGGACAACGTCATATCTTCGGTTTGGAAACGATGTCGCCCAAGGTAAGAATTCTTGATTTGGCGGAGCTTATTTAATGAGGAGGTTGATTGCCATATTTTTGTTGCCACGAAGCAAAAAAGTCTTTATTTGACTTAATTACGTACGTCAATAGCGGGAACTGCGACGTTTGAGATCGGCAACAATGTAGCGGCCTCCTTTGCTGTTTTATCTGCTAGTTCATTCCCTGGAATCCCGGCATGAACTGAAATCCACAGGACGAGACTAATCGATTATTTTTAAAATTTTAATAACGAAGACGGCTTTCCTTTCAATATTACACGGAGGTATGTGGTTGGTCAGTTAACGCAGTCAACAATAAACAATTTTTCACACCGGCCTATTACCAACATTATCGGAAGTTTTTGAAAAACTACTTAGACCGAGATTTACCCCCTAACTTTGGCGATTATGGTCGAATACGGGGTATGTTGAAACGTCTTAAATGTGTGCTTATGTGTTATTTTGAATAAATTACACAACGTTAATTAAATTTTTTAAATTCTTAACTATATATAAAATATATTTAAAAAGGCGATAATTATGGAATCGTAATTTTAGAAAACTATTTAGTTTTCGACCGTTTAGTGAAAAACTCGCAATAATAAAAACGGGTAACGAAATTTCAGTTTAAAGACCGAAACAACTTATTTTTAAAAGGAAATATTTTAGTTGTAGTGGTGCAAAGATTGCAGTCGGTTAGACGGATATTTAATTTCGTTGGCCTTGTTTATTATTCAATACCGAACAAAAAGATGTATGTCGAAATAGGAATCAGGGTGTTGATAACGGGAGTGATTTTAGAAATTTAATAATCAGACATGAAAAGTTAGTTTCCTACGTTAATAATAAGATTTCCTCGTTTTGGTAAGAATACAATAGAATACAACAAAAACGTTGCTCTAATAAAACTCGACAAGAAAAAATTGCTAAATCGAATGAAAACGTTACCCG
Organism: Coronaproctus castanopsis; assembly: GCA_032883995.1. NCBI lineage: Eukaryota > Metazoa > Arthropoda > Insecta > Hemiptera > Monophlebidae > Coronaproctus > Coronaproctus castanopsis. The sequence continues at coordinate 76,351,704 of CM065052.1, read as the reverse complement.
GCAGCTACACTTTTAAATGTTTAACGAATGTTACGTGTTATTTGGCTCCACAAGTGATAACATTAAAGCTATCGTTTTTTAGGAGTACGGTGCCGTTTTCATACGGCGGTAATAATACTTTGAACGACGTCACGAGAACTTTCACAATTGAACAAAGGATGGTGTTTTCTTAAGAAGCGGCAACTGTTACCGTTGTAAAAAAAAACGGTGAAATCACGGCAACGTTGCTTTTAAAGCGGTCGTCACTACGGCGATGAACGGTGTTATCAACGTTTTATGATTGTACGGTGATATAAATCGGTAAATATTAAATAATGAGAAAATAGAATAGATGATAGATTAGTGTAAAAATTAATCAAACAAGTATAGTAATGTGTAACACAGTTTATTATAAATAATGAAAAAACAATAGAATTAGTGTAAAAATTAATAAAACACATATATATATATATATAAATAATGAAAAAATATAATAGATGAAACTTAATATATCTGCATCTACAGTTTAAAAAACAAAACTAAATATATTAATAAAGCTAAATCTAAATCGTCCGTTTTTAAAAAAAGTTTACAAGATTAAAAAAATGAACAGTATTTTTACACAATTGAAGAACGGTGATTCTAACTTTACACCTATTTTTCACCGCTTTATGACGTCATTCAACGTAATATTACGTACGCTAAAAAACGGCATCGTATTCCTAAGAAACCATAGCTTTAGGGGCCCACGATGAAAAAACCGATTCAAATAATACAGGAAATTATTGAATTTTTTTAGTTTTACACGATGAAAAACGAGCATATCATTTAAAATTCTCTACATGGTTACTTTCGTATGTACTACGCTCGATAAAACAGTCGATATTTTTTAAAAAATCTCAACTATCAGGGCAAGTTAGATTTCGGATAAACAGGAACGGGTTAAAAGATTTATAAATTTTTCCGACGTTAGCAAAGCTCATACTGCTGCTACATTGCGTGATCATAATGTTTATCTTCTTCTTAATCGTCGATTACGTACAAGTGTACAAAATTCCTATCATAACTCTTAAATTAGCCAATCTATATGGGACTAACTAGTTAAATTTGTTAACGTCTTCTAATATTAAACCCGCAGGTGAAACCGCAGTTTTCTAATATATGCTGCAATTTATTGGATTTCCGCACCGGCACGCGGCAGATATTTATAAACGAATATGAATTGTGGACGAAAATTAATTGCGCGGACTTACGATGGAGCCGCTGTTATAGCTGGACAATACAATGGATCGCGGAAACTGGTGATAGATAAATATTGAATTTAGTGTTACAACAGAGCGGCAATTCTATTTTTAAAATTCATCGAAACGTTGTCATTCTATAAACGAGCAAATAAAAACGAAGATTCTTGTGTTAGATGGAATTCTAATAGTAAGTTGAAGTAGTTTCAAAATTGTTCGAAAATATGATTGATTCCGACGTGGCGGGATAGCGTGTAGCGTGTGCTCGAGGTTTTTTGCTATAATCTTCGAGATTTTGAATTCATTTTTATATTTAAAATCCTGCAAAAGATGTTTCTACATGCCACAAAACTTTTTGATATCCACAGAAATATAGAGAGAGAAAAACGTTTTCGAACAAACTGCGAGATGAATTTGAGATAATTTATGATTAATTAACTATCGGCCAGAATTAGACGTCGAATTGAAAACGACAATATTACAATTCAAATTGTAAAATAGTTTTCTGAAAAAAAAAAAGAATATTTGGGCTTATTAGATCAAGACATGTTCAAAATATGAACGGAAGTTTCCCGATAATTTGCTTCAAGCATTAATAATCGGACTTCCCCGTGACAAAGGATTCAGCGTGACAAAATTAGAATCCGAATTGATTGCTGTGTACAAGAGTCTGGAGTTTCGCCATTATCCAGTGTTCGCGAACTGTATAAACATTTAGAAATTTCCGATCTTTACTTTGCCGCAAGTAAAAGGGCTCTGATCATCATCATTGAGTGATCAACGACTGAACGGTCTTTTTCAGCTTTAAAAAGAATAAAAATATACAGGATGCACTCGAAAAGTGAAAAAACTTTCTGAATTATCTGCTGTTTCCATTGAAAAGAATGTCCTATAACTGGGAAATTACATTTCACGATCGCGTTATAAAAGAATGCGCTTAAAAAAAACGCGGAAAAATGGATTTTACTTATGAATATGTTTTTATGAACGCGATGGCAGCTTATTATTTCTTAAATTTTTATTTAACGCATTAAATTATTTATCGTATTTACAAAATTAAATATTGTCGTAAACATATACTTTCATCTCGATCGATTATTTAAAAATATTAGTCGCTGCTCGCTCGCTCAATCGTATTCCGGACGATGAACGTTGTTGCACCTTCTTTGAAACGTTAAATATTTAAAGTATTCTCGAAATATATTTTAAAATGATTTCGAAAATTTTCGTCTAATCGCGATATTTCAGTTTGTGGCGGACGCGGCACGTACAGACGAAGGTTAGCGAATCGTTACCGGCGTGTTAACTTTTCGAAAGAATCGTACAATTGCAAAATAAAATGTCAAAGAAGTTTACGTACAGAGGTATCAATATAATTTCTTGACAAACAACAGTTCAGCTCAAATCCTAATATCAGTCGAATATATACGCTTAGTCTAATCGCCCCAAGCGATTCAAGAAACGCGATGTCGTGATGCCTTTTGCATAGTTAATTTTGCCATACAGCGCTATGTACCAACCTAATTCAAATACGATAGATTTGTTGTATCCTTTTTTAAATCCTGGAACTAACTTATCTCACTGGATTGGCATACACTCCTCCCTTTTCCTCTTTTCTTTATTTTTCCTACTTCTTCTATTTATCACCTTTTGGGGGTACAATTGTCGGTAGAACGTAACAAAAAAATATATATAGATATATATATAAAGAGAAGAAAAAATCATTAAATCGGTAAATTAGAAAATTGTTTTTCGATACGTGGCTAAATCGTTCGTTAAGCATCATTTACGAATTAATTGTCGATATTTATCAATTAATAAAATTTACCCGCCGTGTATCTAACGTATAACCAAGTGAATATCATCATGTTCGTATGATGGTAAACGTGTAAAGTCGACACTTGAGATTGTTTCTTGCGCAGCACGAAAAATACCTAATGCAAAAACAATATTAGAACAAAAACTTAGATATCTAAAGTACGAATAAAAAATGGAGCGTGTTATTGCACATCGTGTCTCTATTAGTGCCATTTCGTTACCATCTTGTAATTATAAAAAAGAGCCATACGAAATTCGAAGCTTCTCACATTTCTAAATGAGATACCATCGTGATACGTGTTAAATCGCTTAAGTCGATAATTCATTGCTGGTTGCTTAAGGTTTTTTTATGCGAAATCAATAAAAATTTTTAAAAAATTTATATTTTTTTTGCCATAATTTGTAATCAAATATCGAGAATTAAACAATATTAATATAGTACGCCGTCTTTTGAATCGACAACTTTCGAAATAGTTTAGATACAATCACTTCGAAAACCGATTTTGACACGTGCATATGCGTAATATGCTGAGAAAAATATAAAGAATTCTATGCCAGAGAAGTAGCGCGCGTGTACAAAATGCCATTGTAGTCTTAGCTGTTTGGGACAAACAGGCAAAACTGTTGCTGTAAGGATTAAAGAACATAAAGCTGACTGCAAGTATGGGCATGTTGAAAAGTCAGACGTGGCGGAACATCAAACGGTTAATGGGCGTGCAATAAGGTTTGAGGATAATTCTGGCCAAAGTAGATCGGTTAGGTGAAATAATTGTTAGGGAAGCCACAGAAATTTAACAATTCAAGAACTTCAAAAGAGACGATAGCGATTGGTCAATTGAGAACCGATCGGATGTAGTATTATCAATATAGTTAAGATATATGTTATGTCATAGTTTAGTTCTGACGATGGGCACGTTGCTTGTGAAACATAAACGCGGGTTTATTAATATATCGTTTTACTTTTATTAATAGATCGTTTTTCTTTTTCTTTTTGTACGCGGTTGTTTCGAAATTATTGTATCTAATTATGAATATCGACCCCGCGAAAATAGTTTTAAAAATTGCTTCGAAATAGTTGTATATTAAAAAGTAAAATCTATTTATTTATTGCTGACTATTATATAAAAACACCTAAAACAATAAACTGTGTAAAGTTGTATCCCCGCTGGATGGTTAAAACTATATTGCGATGGAATATTCCGGATGTTATTTCATTCGTATGAAACATTTTCGCAGTTTTCGAAAAACGTTTTAGAATAAAAATTTAGTACTATCCCAAAAAAAATAAAAAATGAACCAAAAATAAAAATTCCAAATCTATAGCTTGTTTCATTTTAGATTTATCGAATCATTTACTATTTTTAAAAAATATATTATTATGAAATTAAATCTAACGACACAAACACTATGTAGCAATTTATATAAAGTAATACATAACAGATCAACATCCAGCTGTGTAACCCAGTCTACCTAGAATAAATCAAAAGTCTGTGTTCGTTTTAGCCTCTTTACTTTCCGGTTATTGTCCAGAAGACTTATCCTCAAAATGTTTACGTGATTTTCCAACCTACCTACATACTACATTGAATATCGTTTAATTTCATCCACAATATAGGAGATCTGAAAATCTCTGTCTACACGGTGCTATAATATACGGAACAGTATCGTGTAAAGTCATCAAAAAATTGGATACGATACAAAAACCAAGCATTACGCATATGTATCGGAACCTTTTGCACAAATCCGATTATAAGCTTACACATCGAACATACCAACGAGACCGTTGAATTATGTTAGCACTCAACTTCAAACTCAGCATGAACAAAGCGCATCCAATTACCATAAAACGTTTTGTTCAAACTTGGAAAGGTCGTACACAAAAAACTATGAAGCATTTGGTCTACGGTGAAAGAATTATATTCGCCAGCTCAACATATTAACATCGGAAGTGCTGAGCCCGCCATGGCAATCAAACCTGCAGGTGATAAATACCTAAAAGCTATCAATAAACAGATAAAATGCTCATTAGAGTGCGCCGAATAAGAGCTCTGGTCGAGCTTAAGCAGCAATAAGTTACGACAGATCAAGCCGCAAATTGGAATCTGGACAACATCGTACCGCACAAATAGACGAGAGAAAGTAGCTCTAGCGAGGATACAAATCAGTCACACTAGGCTAACACACGGCTCACTGATTACTGGAGAAAAACAGCTGTTATGCCCTTACTGCCAGCTCTCTGCACTGACGGTGGGACATATAATCACTGAATGCCGAAAATTCTAAAATCAAAAAAGAGTGGCGTCAATTGTCGGACTAAGTGTTACAAGATAAAGAAGACATTTCACAGAAGCTATTAAATTTTTTAAACATATCGAACCTACTCATGTTAATATAATTAAGTACGTTACTGTGTAACAATATATAATTTTGCACTTTTTTTTTATAAATGACTTTTATACTGTATTAAAGTCGCAAATAACCAGAGTAGTCGAGCGTCGTGTAAATAAAATATAATAAATAAATAAATAATGCATAATTAATGAATTGTTCTGAAAACGTTGTTTATCCGTCTTTAGCAAAACACCACAACCTAAGTCCGTATGTGTCCATATAGGCTTATTAATTGCCACTTTTAAATTAATACCTTATTTTCAAGTGACGAGCCAGTGCTTTTTTGCGGAGGACCCAATTCAATTGTCGAAATTCTATGTGTGTTTGGGTTTTTTTTCCCATATCGACGTTGTTTAGACCACGTTAGTTTTCTATCGAGATGAATGCTCAGATATTTAACAGTATCTTCCTGAAGTATTGCTTCTTGTTCATATATTTTTACAATAGACAATTGACATTTCGTAAAGTGAAAATAAGGTTTTTAGTTTCATTGTGTCAATCTCAGATAACGTAAATATCGCGGTGTTGTAGTTGCTAGAGTGCTCGACTGACAACTGCACTGTCGAGGGTTCGAAACCAGCTTGCGGCATAAAAATATTATTACATAAATCTGATTTACTACGTTAACGGAAATATTAGTAGAAAAATGAATAAATAAGGATGAAATAGAAATAATAAAAAACATACATTGTAATCAAAAAGCACATATCCAAATAGAGGGAACACAAAATATACAGATAAAGAAAGGAGTGATTCTTTCACCTACGCTATTCAATATGTATGCTGGAAATAGTTTTCAAGAAGCGCTGAATGAGGATGAATAGGAATAAATAGTGTAAATACAAACAACTTGAGATACGCCGATGATATACAGTTATTTTAGCACAGAATGTGCAAGATTCGCAAAGAATGGTAAAACATATAGAAGAAACAAGTACAAAATATGAACTTTCTCTAAATTCGATGAAAACTAAATCAATGATAATAACAAGAAAGGAAAAAATTACCGATATACAAGAATTAAGAATTAAATGTAGAGTAGAATAGAAATAAGTTCGAGGCATTTGAAATGTAGATCTATAGGAAGATGACTAAGTTATCATGGGCAGAAAAGGTCAAAAACATATAAATACTAAGAAAAGTAAATGGCAGTAGTCCACAAATAATACAGATAATAAAAAGAAGAAAGTTTTAATACTTTTCCCATGTAATAAGAGGTGAAAGGTATGAAATGATAAAAATATTTATGCAAGGAAGAATCAATGAAAAAAGAAACAAAGGACGACCGAGAAGAATGTTGCTGCATAACTTAAAGGACTGGACAGGATATACGACGGAAGAATTTTTTAGGATAACCCGAGACAGACATGAAACTAAGCAGATATTACTAGAAATCAAACATGACGATCTCTTAAATGTGAAAAGAGATACAAGAAGAAGTTAATTTTTATTCACTAACACGTATATAATGTTTTATTTATTTTTTCCTCCGAAATATGATAGCATTCCATATTCTAATAACATTCAACATAAACGAGCTAGCAATTTATCTTATACGGAGTGGAACGGCATTCTGTGATAATCAGTAGTTATGACGATCCTACGGTGTGTTCGAATCATCGACCGTCCTGTTAATAGTCGAGCACTCTAATAGTGTTATATACAAATATATATATATATGTGTGTGTTTGTATGTACATACCTCTGCAGTTATTTACGCGTCTAAATGGAAAAGTTAATGTTTACAAATTAAATAACGATCGTCGGTATGAAAAACGTTCTCACCGAAATCATAACGATAATACATCGTGTTATGATCATATTTTGCTATATTTTATAATATACAAATGCAAAACGTAATAAAATCACGAAAAATGTTTATTCTTACCTTATGCTGAGCTTTTCGATAATTTGAAGAGTGTGGAACGCAATGTTTTTTTTTTTTTTTAGTAAAATAAATAACGAAAAATCAGTTGTTAAAAATCGCTAAAATTATTTTTTATGAAAAATCACAAAAGCTTTTCGGCCGTTAAGCCATTATCGAGCGAATATTTAAAAAGTTAAAAAATATAAAATGAAAAAATGTTAATTCGAGATTAAAATTGGCAAAAACCAGCTAAATAAAAAACAGGCTTAATAAAACTATCTGACAGTCTCGAACCGTAATCTTGAATTAATATTTTTTAATATTTTTTATCATTTTAAATATTCACCCGATAATGTCCTAACAGCCGAAAAGCTTTGTTGTAATTTTTCACAAAGAAAAAACTTTTAACGATTTTAACTTTTTCATTTTTTGGTTTATTTTTCGATAATTATTCGATAATTTAGTTTGCACGTGTTCGATCAAAGCGTAATAACGAAAAGTCTCTCGCATTCGGCAAAAATGAACATTTTTAGCGATTTTATTTATGCCGTTATACGTAATGTTCTCGTAGCGTATTACCGTGTCCAGTAATTCGATCACTTTAGACATTGCAAAATACCAGAATATCGAGTTCACCTAAAAAAAAAAAGATAATTAAGCAGGATTTTTAAATGTAACTACAATAACGTAATAAAAAAAACAATAATAATAATTATAATGATAGTATTTTATTATATGAAAACATAGAACTTAGATATTAACATTAAGAATCATTGGAGATTGAAGAACCAAGTAGCGACGCCGTGCTAGTAGGATATAAAATAAAATTAGGATTTATTGAAACAAATCTAAGAAAAGGTATACACATAGGTGTAAAAATTACAAAATGATATTAGATTTATGTACATATAATGCCAGCGCTATAAATAAGTGAGCAGCAGAATATGGTGGGAAGATATTTGTAATGTTTTGAACAAAAAATTTCGTTCCGTGTACACACCGCTATATACAGATGACGTTGCGCAAACTAACGACAAAATGTAACTTTCCAAGGTTCGATGCGAATCTTGGTTCGACTAAACTTCGAGAAAACCGAATACGTATCGAAAAACCTAAATATCAACGGCTCTATCGAAGTTGACAGGGGAATAGTTTTAAATATCTCGAATCCGAAATATAGGCCGACTGTGGTACGTCTGATGCAATCGCATTAACACTGCCTAACTGAATTAGAGATTACATGTATGACAAGTATATGTCCATAAGGTTAAAAAAATATATGTCGAACCGTAATCGATCGAATGATGCTCTATGTATAAGATAGAATGTCTTGTAAGCAAAAAGAGCAGTTACGCGAGTAAGCGAAATGCGGATGCTGAATTGGTCACTACGTATTCGATTATCAAATTTCTAGAACGACATCTGAAAATAATCGGAGTTGCAGCGATAACTGACAACATTTGTTGCATGGGAACGTTCAGCGCGCTTGAAAAGCCAGAAGAAAGCTCGATGACAAGCAACCAATAGGTCGAAAAGAAGATGGATATATTGCATCATATTCGCGATCGGTATGTACCCAGTACTTAACATTTGGGACTGAAACATGCTATAAGTCAAGCAGTTGCTTAACGAAAATTTAAGAAGGTATAACTGTTCTTGAAAACTGTTATTACAGAAAACAGTAATATAAATTGAATTTGAAGGGAACATTTTGCCTTAATGGACGTGTAGATCACAAATTTTATATTCGCCTTTATGAATAGCTGAAAATCCTTAAAGTGAAAAACCCCATCTCTATTCGACTGTTCTGAAGTGAATAAAATTACAAACTGACGATTTTTCGCCCTCGAAATAAAAATATTTCGGTCGAATGATAGAAAATATTTTTTAACGCGATTTTCTCGCATATGGTGCGTAAACTCGATGGGAGTACCAAACAACTTCAGTATATTTAAACTTTCAGTCTGCAAAAAATATACTGTTCTACCCGGAAACAATTCTTCTTTTTGTAAAGTGAGTTTTAGCATATTGTGCATAAATCTAATTGTAATTAATCCTAGTTCATTATTCGTTCAATCGTATATATATATATATATATATATATATAGTAAACGACGGTGATGCCTAGATACTTTGTATGTTTTTATTTATTTTTTCTTGCTGTAGCGTGCTGAACATAGCTTAATGAGAATAAGGAATGTTACAAGGGTATTTATATTTTTAGATAAAAGTACTTCATTGAAGCGTCTTAGGAAAATGGAAACAACGAATCAAATAACATAAAGAACAGCGAGAAATGAGCTACAGTGATTTGATCATTACAGGTTGAGCAAGTAGATGGATCGGTTTTGGATAGGATATAAGAATGAGTCAAACGAGTATTGTGCGGACACGGCACAACGTCACATCCTGTCTTGTGCGATGAATAAGCTGAACAGGGCAAATACCACGTTGTTGTTGTTGTAAACCCGAAAACCTGACTGTTTTTTCTTTAAATTTATGGAATATGCAGCTCGATCTGTTTCTTCATTCCTTTCATATCCCATATGCTCCGGAATCTAAAGACATGGGTCTGCAGACTTTGGTTGTTGATAGTTAATTTTCTCACCCAATAGACGCGTGTATCGGGAGTTTTATTTCAGCTGTTTTATCGAATACAGCGCGAGTCTGTGGCAGTGACAAGTTTCATTCTGAGAATATGCAATTAGTATAACCTGTAGAATTGCAAGGTAGCGCACGGAAGCTATATCATCATTAAACACGACAGCACAGCGTCGACGATCTTCCTTTTTTGAACCATATGTGTAGAGTATTTAAAAGTTATAGCATTGCGAATTGAATGATATCCTGTTGAAATACGTTATGGTTTTCAGCGCAGTTTATTGTACGTTCAGTATTGGCGATAACTGAGGTATAATTGGCGTGACATCAGAAAGCTGAATAGCAAGCAGCGCTATTTTTACTTAGTACGAAAAATTTGTATTCATATATGGAAATTTTGAATCTTTCATCATGTCAACTATTTATAATGGCAGTTGGTTAGAACTATGTAAAATTTTAAGAAGACATAGTGACGATATATATCTAGGAGTAGTTCATTTGCTTCGTAGCAAAATGGGACGATTGACTCTGTAAGGAAAGCTCAGAGAGATGATAAACAATTTTTTATTCGAATAAAATGATGGACAAAGTATGATAATTTTTGACTTTGAATTTCCATTTATGAAAAAACTTTATAATATTACCGTGCTCACTCTATAGCAAGTGGTCATCAAAGAAACGTTATCTTCTTAAAAAAATTAACGCCCCGAATTGTCCCGGGTATAATGTGAAAATGGTCGTAGAGTGCTTCTTTGTAGCATAACAGATTTAATGAATTCCGTGCTGTAGTTACAGTTTTTTAGTTTTACATACAATTTAGTGTTCGACAAATAGGATTTAATAGTAAACATAAAAATATTAAGAAAATTCATACATATTCGTGTATATGATTTCAGTGTTACAGATTATATCAAAAGCTATATGTTTATTCAAATTAAAATTATCGGTAATTTTGTCCTAAATATAATTTATGCAGACTAGGAACTTACCGCGTACGAAATGGCGTTGGCTTCGTTTATAATCGGTGACTTGAAGCAAATGATGTGCTTCAGCGGATACTTCAGACAGGTTATTATACTCTGTAAAAAATTGGTAAATAATAATCGAATTTGAAAAAATTACGATTACTTAATGGATTAATAACTTAATGATAGTTATTAAATCTGCTAAAAATGCCGAGATAGGCATAATAAATCGTACCATAACGCGTATGGAATGATCGACCACTAGAGACATTGCGTACTATCATTATCAGTTAAGGTGGAGGGGAGTCGATTGATTCGTCACTACTATCTGTTAAATATATAGTATGTTCATGTACCTAGCGCTGTATGTTTGTATTTCCATCTTTGACCTCTTACGAAGATGATTATTTCGAATGTCTCACTACCTTAAATCAAAATCGCTTAATAATTTTAATTCTAAAGCTACAAGCAGTTCCCCATAATCGTAGTCTATAAGTTCAAATCGTTTTTTTTTTGTTTTTTTTTCAGCGCATACAAGCATGCTGCAAGAGATCCAAAATCAGCGTGTGTGATTTTTACCCACTAAAAACCCCCGCCCTCTATAAAACACACTAAAAAAAAAGGAGCTTAAATAAAAAGATGAAGGTCTCAGGGAAATTGAAGAGACCTCCACACTTAAAATTAGCTTATTGCGATGGAAGAAGGGATGAGTATACATCTTCCATCAAACTAAAAGTAACGAATTTATGCATTAACTAAATATAATACATATATAAAAAAAAAGCAAAAATAAAATCTTATAACAAAAAGACTTTACAATGTAACTTAAAGTTTAAAAAGCATTATTCATAATTTAAAAAAGTAAAAACTGATAATATGGATATTATCTTAAATTCAAAGAACAAACAAAAAGCGCAATAAAATAAAATCTTATAACAAGAAGACTTTACAATATAACTTAAAACTTAAAAGGTATTATACCAAAATAAAATAAAACAAAAATTAATAATAGTATTAATAGTTCAAATCGGTTAGAGTATGGTATTGTGAAAAAGAAGATTCTCCTGCGGGATTACGATCCTTATCACATATAATCTAATGGCTATTTTTATTCAAAACGGGTGTCATGTATATACGATTTAAATATTCGGTGAAAAGGGTAAGCAGAAGTTTAAATTTATACAACAGTCCCTGCTGGCGCACCCTATTCTAAGTCTGCTGGACACCTAGGAATGCGGCCGTACAATATTCTTGTTTTCATTTTCAGTAACCTTTATTCTATAGCGTTGCGATGTTTATGAAAGATAAATTCAAAATCTGAATAATTGCATTGGTAGATACTATTAGAAATAACAGTTTTTTAAATTAATTTTCCCAGTTTCTTTGAAACCACAGAACGTAACGAAATAGGTCTCTATAATGAGAGACGATTTGGTGGGCTTAGTACGACGAGAGTGATAGCTTTATTGGAGTTAGTACGAGTCCAATAAAAATGTTTTGGTTCCCTTTCCACAATGAGTAATCATTCTGCTTTGTCGACCATAAATTCGATAAAAATGTGATCAGCATTTCGTTTTTACTTTTACAATACCTTACGCAGTTGCTTGATTTTTTTACTTAGTTACGCTAAAATAGTCGGTTTTATAGTCGTGTTCCATATTTTTCGTAATTTCCTCTTTTAAAAAAACAATAATGTTAGTATATGTTTTGGAATATTATCATGCACTCTAGAGTGGTGTATGTTTTGTGTCAAGTTTTGTACCATTTTATCAATGTTGTAATTATTTTTCAACAATTCATTTGAGTTTGTTGGATATTGTTTAAACAAAGGCCAGTTTTTCTTCGGTTTGTTAAAAAATTCTGTATGAATGATGATAGGTTACCACAAACGCCCCAGTGAAATAGCTGTTTCATAACTGTATGAATAGGAATTTTATCAAACGCTTTTGAGAAATCAAAAAACACAGCTAACAGGTGAATTTTTTTTCATTTTGAATGCCATACAAGTGGTGCAAAGTTGAGCGATTGCGACGAAAACCACATTGAGACGAAAACCACAGTAAGACGGATGGAATTTTTGGACTCGAGCAACCACTGCCAATGAAGGATTTTTCGTGTGTTTTATCACGAGTATTATAACTGATATCTTCCAAGTGTGAGAAAATTCATTTTTCAGCCAAATATGGTCAAATATTTGAAGAAGAATATCCAATACCGACGAAGAAGCGTTTTTCAGCATGGTAATAAGAAATTCATCATATCCTGGACATGCTTCTCTCGTATATTTAATTACATTGGTTAATTCCCTTAAACTGATCTCTTTGTTGTAGGGTTTTTGATTTTCAGCTGAAAAGTGCAGATGGTGTAGATTAATTGGGCCAGTATGATAATTGGAGCTTTGCTCGAAGTGATCTGCAAAAGCAGAGACAATATCTTTTGGTCTGAACACAGTGCCTCGTTCTGTATTCAATATCGTTGGAGATAGAAAAGAGACCGATTGTTCGAGAAAACGAATTTTAGACCAAGCTGTGCTTGATGATGCTGACGCAGTAATCGTAGATGTGAATATAAACCATGATTTTCGTTTGACTTGTTTAATAGTCCACCTAGCCATAGCTCGAGCTTTCTTAAACTCCAACAGGTTCCTAGGGGAAGGCATAATTTTTAAATTTTTTTGGAGAGGGAGTAAATATAGCTGGATCTTTTTGACTAGTGTTGAGGTAAAAGTTTCGATGGTATTATTTATATTAGTTGACATATCGATTGTAAAGTCAGAACAGTCATTAGTGTATACACTACAATCTGTTTTTTTATAGCTTCAGTGCTGTAATTGTGAGTTTGAAGAGAGTGTGGGATCTATTCGTTTAATTAGGAGAAGTAATGATTAGATCAAAAGTTGGCCAACTGTAATAAGCGAAACTGAAGTTGGTTGGTTCGCCAGTGTTTAACAAACATATATTGAAATTATCCAATAACTTTTCTATTAAACGACCTTTTTGGTTTGTCCATCCACTTACAAGAAGTGGGCTATGACAATTGAAGTTTCTAGTTAATATAACAGGAAATATTAGAAGTGATATAAGATTGAATAAGTGAGATTCTTCGATAAGATCATTTGGAGGAAGGTAAAAGAAACAAAGGGTAGTTGTCCCATTTGCACACGTACACATACTAGTTGAAGTTCTCAGTTGAGTTGGATCTGTTGGAAAAGGGTGTTGCTTCGGATTTCAATAACACTCCACCGTGCGCATGTTGACCAGAAGGTTTAATTTTGTCCGGGGTATCTTCGAGTATTGTTTTTATTGTGTCATGATTTAAGTTGTATTTTATACGTTGGTTTCTGTAACATTCTAATAGTATGTGGTTTATATTTAATTGTGAATTGCATTCATGGCAGATGGGTGGAGGGGTCCTATTGAGTAGGTGTTGTGAGGTGAGTAACGTGTGTCCTGTACGTAGTCGAGCTAGCGTTTTTTCTGATTTTCTTTCTTTCTAGTGTGTTGTTTTCCAGTTTCCTAATCTCGGCTTAATCTGATATAGGTGTGTATGTGTACATTGGGTCTCCCAGAATTTTTGAAATGACATTTTAATTTTTTGTATAAGGACTGTATGTAAATCAGTAATGTGAGTTGATTTTATTGTTTTTATATTCATAGGAGTTGTTTTGACTATTCTATCAATATTTTCATTCCCAGCTATTCCCGAATGAGCTGGTGTCCATAAAAGAACAAGTTCATTGTTATTTGAGATGAGGTTGTTAATAATGTGTTTCAGGTTGAAAGTATCTGAGTTTGTATTTTTAATATATTTTTGAATATGTTTAAGAGCGCTGTAAGAATCTGTGCAGATTACATATTTATTCGGCTGCGCTTGTTTAGATATGTATTTTAAAGCTTTATAAATTGCAAGAAGTTCTGCAGTAAAAACTGAGGCTGATTCTGGTAGATTGTATACTTGGGATTGGCTGGGTGTAAGATAGGCCGATGAGGTTTGGTTTGTGGACTTTGATGCATCAATGTATAATCGCCGTACTGTTTTTCCAAAATGTTGTAAAATTTTGATTTGAGTATATTTGTAGGTGTTAAATTTTTCTTATATTTTTCCAGTTCTGTGTTTATTGCTATTGTAAGCTTTGTCAAAGGTGGTATTTTTGGAGCTTGGTTTGTTTTAATTTGCGGTAATCGATATTGAAGTTTTGCTAATGTATTGTTAACGCGTTCTGACAGGGGTTTGGAAGCATTTAGCTTGTTTAAGAAAGTATGATGAGATTTATTCGTTTGTAAGGACTGGGATGTTGGATTGGATCGTGTGTAAATTGATTGTGTGTAATATTTTAGTGCTAATATTTGTCTTCTGTATCGGAGTGGTAATATGTTTGTTTCCACGTGTAAAGCTGTGTTTGAGGTAGTGTGAAAGGCTCTCAAGGCAATTCTAATAGCTAGATTTTGAATAGAGTTGAGTTTTTTTAGTGTAGAATAGGCTGCGCTACCATATATTATACTAGCGTAGTCCAATCTGCTTAGAATGTAGGATTTGTATAACTGTAGTTTTTCGGTCAGATCCCCACGATGAATTATTTAACATTCTGAGCATATTTATTTTTTGCAAGCATTTTATTTTCAGTTTGTTTATGTGTTCTTTCCAACTTAGTTTCGGGTCCAATATTAGTCCTAGTATCTGAAGTGAATCTGTATTTTCTATTTGTATTGTATCCATGTGTAAGTTTGGTGTAATTACATTTCGTTTTTTGCTGAAAGTTATATGCTTGGTTTTTGATGAGGAGAAAGTAAATCCTTGAGATTTAGCCCAGTTATTTAAGTCGTTTATTGTATTCTGCAATAAAGGTTCCACAAATTTAGAGTCCCGATTTGAGTAGTATATTGATAAGTCATCAGCATATATACAGTACTTTACTGGAGTTGGTATATGTTGTTTAATATTAGTCATGGCTATAATAAATAACGTAGGGCTAATTACAGATCCTTGAGGGGTACCATTTTCTCGAATTTTTGTATCGGATAAAATAGAATTCATCTTTACTTGAAATTTTCAGCGGTGTAAAAAGTTGCAAATGAAAATCGGTAAATTTCCTCTAAATCCCCACTGATATAGAGTGAGAAGATTTCTTTGTTTCCAGAGTTTATCGAAAGCCTTTTCTAAATCAAAGCTGACAACAGTTGTAGTTTTGTTTTCTATTAAATTATTTTGAATGTCTGTTGTAAGTTTAGCTAATAGATCCTGAGCGCTTCTTTGTTTCCTGAAGCCGAACTGTAAGGGGTCCAAGAGTTCTGAGCTTTCTAACTGCCACAGCAATCTACTATTAACAATTCTTTCGAGTAACTTGCACAGGGTATTTGTGAGAGAGATCGGTCTGTAGCTAGCCGGGTCTAATACATTCTTGTTTTGTTTTAGTATCGGAATAAGATGAGCTTCTCTCCATGCCTCCGGAAACGACTGAGTTTGCCATATTATATTAAAAAAGTGCAAAACGGCTTCTTTAGAGGATGGATTAAGTTGTTTTATCATGGAAATGTGAATTCCGTCTGGACCGGCGGCTGAGGGCCGCAATTGCATTTAGGGCGGTATTAAATTCGTCTTTAGTTATGGTAATGTTATAGCTGAAGTTAGTTAATGATGTGAAATCGGGGACATTAGTATTTTCTTCTATTTCTTTGTACTTCCTGAAATCGTCAGGATAATTTTGATTAGATGATACTTGATAGATGTGGTCGGCTAGAACGTTTGTATTTAGTGATATTATAAGATGGAAGATAAGGATTTTGGTTGAGATGTAGATGATTTTCTTGGAGACAAATGATAGCCGGTTGATAAATGGCGATAACAAGTTTGTGTTCTTCAAGGTGGGTATAGAAGCCTCTACCGTTTCATTAAGAATTAATGTATTCATCGTATTTCTTTGGCTGAAAAAGCTTTGATTATTTTTGTGAATTGTAATTTGGCACTTATATTTTTTACTAAAGGATAACAATCCTTATGTAAACCAACCAGGCCTACAACGTCTAGAGTATAGTCCTTTGCTATTTTTAAGGGACTGCTGCGATTTATTTTACACATGTCATAGAAGATAGAGAGGTTGGAGAGTGAGAGGACTGAGCTTTTATTAGATTCATAGTGTGATTCCAAAGGTTTAAAAATTTGTTTTTAGAGATCAATCAGAGTCTTGATCTGATTATAAATCACACCCTCTGAGGAGCCATTAACAATGTGTCAGATGATTTATGGTTTCCCTTTTCTCTCTTATTCTGATTCTAAGAAGATGTCTTTTGGCTGTTATTACTTGCGAGTTCAGCGAGGCTAGCGATCGATGTATTTTAGTTTGTTCACGCTTTGAAAAATTGTCGGACTTTTCTTCAGATTTAGGATGGAGAGGAAATCCTTCTTGTTACAAGTATTTATTATGACATACAGGTAGATCTTTGTAAATAAGAAAATCGGAAGTTTGGACGTCATGTCTTTGTGGAGTTTCTTCAGTGATGGAACTGGAATTTGTGGTTTCACTGCATTCGTCTGATTTGTGTCCGAATGAATTGCACTTGAAGCAAATATCCTGAAGTTTTTCTCAGATGAGTTTCGAGTGAAAGAAGATGGAATTTTGAATTCATCAAAGTTAAAGATGTAAACTTGAGTCACCGGCTTATAATGTGACCAAATTCGTTGTCAGTAGGTTTTATCTGGAGTAGAGAAATTACGAGCTCTGAAAAAATGTCCATCCATTTCTAAACCACCATGAGTACTCATAAATTTGTCAACTAGGAGTTCGTCGAGAGGAAAACAACAACGCGCTTACCGCTTACACGATATGCGGCTATAATGTTTTTTGCGCATTCGTAAGATCTTTTGGATCCGACATATAATATAAAATTTTGTAGACTAAAATGCGATTGAAAATCCTCTGTTGGATATACAAAATTTTGTATTGGAGCGATTCTATTATTGATCATCTATGTTTTACGATATTGCACTTTATATATATCGTCTTTACGTTTCACTTCTTCACCGCGCCCCGAAGCTAAGTGATTTTTTTCTCCTATTTCGACTTGGAAATATTGTTTACTTCATTCTTTGAATTTTTGTTCGTTCAATAGTCTTTTTCTAGGCTGTTTTTTTTGTGACTCTGCCAGTCGTTCTCTATCCGTTCTTCAACGCGATGATATCGGTAATGCGTCTTGCGAGTAATTAAACAGTATTGTATTATTGTCGTTTTTGTATTCGTCTGTTATTTGATTGTTCACCGTATACAAACGGATACTCGCTCTAGTTCGAAGATACGGCTGTCAAATATATGGGACTGCGGTGTTAGAACAAATACAAAACTAATGCAGCGATTCCAGAATAAAACTCTACGAACCATCGCAAATGCGTCATGGTTTCTATAGTGATTTCGAGAAGTCCGAGCATTACTAGAAAAGACAATTATAAATACATTGCGACGTTATATCCTACTTAAATTTTCATTTAAATTAAATTATCGTTACTATCATTATTTTTATCAATTCCACGGCTATTAGTATCATTAATACCACCCGTTATTATTACGTTCTAATTATTTCGTAACGTAATCGGACAATCGTCTTACCAGTAGAGAAATGTAAACGTTACAAACGACCATGAGTAAATTATAAAGTACGAGAATCTTGTTCAATTTGTACGGTTTCCTATTTTCCATAATTCGAACTCCGAGCTTTAATACGAAGTACAAATAACAGCATGCCACGCAAAATATTGGCCAGGCATTCATCATGAACGGCCACTTACTGGTGACGACGTCTGCGAAATAAATCGAACGGTTATCGAAATAAGTGTAAAAAAATTAATGGCAACAGCAAACCTTCTCACCATGACCCACTCGCCTGTGAATAATTCCTCATGATAAAACGGGTAAATAGGAAACATAATACATTCTGGACGGTACATGTTTTTAATTGAATAATTAAAATAAAATAAAATAAAAATACTTTTATACCGTGTGACAATATACATATATATATATATATATATATATATATATATATATATATATATATATATATATATTTAACCGAAACAGTCTTTCGAACGATTAATAGCCTTGAGCGTTTGTGGATAATATCTGACAGTTAGAAGCAGGATCATCAAAAGAACGTTTTTCCTGACCACCCTATACATAATAGTGATGGGCGGTTGGTTCACGAAAATTGAACTTGAATCGGTTCTGAAGGAACCTAGTGATGGAGACACATTCCGCTTCAGTAATCGTTCAGTTGAATCGATTATCATGAATCGTTTCGGGAAAAAGTATCTAGATTCCTTGACAAAAGACACACTCTGACGGTATCATCTTTAACTAAAATTCAATTCTCGAATTCACGATTCACCGAACGCGGTTCTCTGTTGTTTACAATACCTTTTACTATTTATTTCTTATGGTTCCTGGTTCAATTTGAATTTTTACATGTTCCATTTCACATGTTAAGATCTATTGTATATAAAATTTTGTCATAACTTAATAAATTTTTATCTAATAAGACTTTATAAATTCATTTTAGTTTTCATACCATGAATTAAGGTATTTCATAATGTATTTCTTGGTTAAGAGATGCACTAATTTCAAGAACCTAGTTTTGCTTACTATTATTTACTTTTTTACATTTATATAATTTGAACAGTTTCATTTAGTAATTTATATATTGTATATATATATATATATATATATATATATATATATATATATATATCCTAAATTAATTGCATTACATCCTATATCAACACTTATCACGATTTGTTGTGCGCTATTCCATTATAGAAGTATTGTGTTATGAATTTCAGTCATGTATTATCATGTCACGTTAGGTTTTTTGTTTCAAATGTCACTGTCGCCGTTATAATGTGATATCTGAATACATTATTATTTTCTTTATTGCAAATTTTATTAATTTAAATGAATTACGTATGATGGATGATTTTTATAAGTATAATTTCGATCAAGTTTAGTAACTCATTGAGCGATACCTCCGTTTTACGTTTACAGTTACCGTTAATACAATGCCTTTCAAAGATATACTAATTATTACTAAGTTAGTTTAAAGAAAAGAACAAGCCAAAAAGTATACATTATTAGATTTACCTTATGGACAAACGACTTTTATACTTAATATTTCTATATTTTTTTTTAAATTTATTAAAAGTTCGATGTTGCTCACGAGACTGAAGTATCATGTTTAAAAAAATAGAAAGAAGCTTGAAAAGAACCGATGAATCGAATAGATGAACCAATTCGCTATAGTGAGTGAGTCGGTTTGGAACCATTCACTGTGAGGAACCGTTCTCGTCGCTTATACATAACGGACACTTTTTTAAGAGCCTCTTTAAATTTATCGATGCAGGTAGGGTAACAAATCTGAACCGGTTCTTTCGTTCGGCAAAGGTTGAATCTATTACTTGTTAGTTTTCATCGTTTTTTCATTCAGTCCTGTTGATGCTATATAATCAGTGAAACAAGTATTCGACTAAACATATATATATACATATACATAGTGATAATTTTGTTTTATTTTAAATTTTAAAGATGAATTAGTTAATAAAAAAAGTAATAATAATTTAATCTTATCAATACTAAATAATAGTGTTAATTAAGCGTGAATAAAATATAATAGACGAATCGGATGACTAGCCATTGGAAAACTGTAAAGTATATAATAAAAAGAAATTAAGACCCCGATATGTAGGGTGTAACGCGATGAATTTTCCGGGTAATGAAAATGTTTACAACCTAAATTCTCTAAAAGGATAAAGAGCCTTCAGGCGCCAACCCTAACGGAACAAAGGGACAAACTGGGATATATATATATATATGTATGAATAAATTAAGGTGTGAGATGAGAGATGTATCACAACGAATAATCCAATTAACGAAATACCTAAAAATCTATCTAACCGAACTTAACCTCAATTTTAAATCGGAAATAAAAATTCACGAAAGAAAATCTTCGGATACCAACCCTAGTAGAACAAAAGGAAAAATTATTAACCTTTGATGGGAGGTGTATCGCAATCGATGGTTGTCATGGGTAATGAAAATATTTACAGCGACCGAAAGCAAGGTAATTAACGAAATGTCTTACGAAATAGATGGTAATTTAAAAAGTTACACTCACCCGAAATGTGATCGTTCAAAAGAAACACATCGTACGATGATGACAATAACGAATATCGTTTCATTATTATAGTTTATCTGAAACGGGAAATTAATAAAATTTCAAACTACTATATCTATATATATATATATATATATATATATTACATATAGTTACGCATTATGTCTATGTAAGTGTGTTTGTGTGTATGTATTACAAAATGAATTTTCAGATATATATATATACGAACTTTTTCGACCTGTTTACATGCCCGTTTTTTTGTATAGTTTTTAGATAGTGAATAGAGTCCGAACTTTTAACCTTTCTTATCTACATGCCCATGATTAAATATAGTGGACACACGATGATTACTGCAATTTGTCAACTTTTTTTATTCGGTGTTTTGGAAAAAGTTAACACACCAACTACACGAATGGGAGCAGAAGTAGTCCTTTTATGTAAGAAGGGAGATATGCGCGATCTAAGCAATTACAGACCGATTAGTTTACCGTCATAAATGTATAAATTATTTTCTCGCGTAATAACGAGTAGAATAACACAAGAAATTTATTTCAATCAGTCAAACGAACAGCTGCTGACAATTACAATGCTAATGCAAAGAGTACAACACAGATTTGTACATGGTATTCATAGACTATACAGTGGAGATCTGGGAAATACTGAATTTATTTCTAAATTAAACGATTAAACAAAAAAATTTAATCTCCCCGAAATTTGTAAAATAAGACGATATCCTCGATGAAGGGCATTCGGAACATATACAAATATACGTCTCGATACCTCAAAATTTACAAATAAATCCACTTCCGCTTATAAATTACGAACAATAGCGATCTTTTTAGACGACGGCAGAAATTTCGGCAATATACGAAGTCTTAAAGTAGAGTACAAAACGTTCCCAAGAAATGTTCGATATGCACCGGCTTATTTAGCGCGTTTCATCACGTCCGGTTCAAAACTTCGAAACATACACATATATATTATTCGTTAACTAACTTCGTCGAATAAAACCAGCTGGCGTTTATACCGGCTCGCTCGGGAATTGCACGAAGCTATAGACAAAATAGCTGAAACATATAGAAAAAATCCGTTAAATCTGTATACACCGGTCAGATCTCATTCATATCATTAAATATATATATATATATAGATATATATATATAAGACTATACCGACAACATATCCAAATAATTCAGTTAGTAGTAATCTAAAAACAGCACTCGTTACAGCTCAAAACTGGTTTAACGAGTGGAATGTGTAAAAATAAATGTGAACAAATCTGTAAATATACAGTTTACTAACAGAAAAGATAAATCTTCCCCGGTAAGAATCATTAACGCAGAAATACCGATCAGAGCAAGATGTGCGCTTACACTCGGATAGCCGACTAACATATCGAAATCATATCCAAACGAAGAGAAAAGAACTAGATTTACGTATATTAAAAAACTATTTCGGTTAATTAACAACAAAGTCTTATTTATACAGGCGATTTTAATGCCTGTCCGGGTTCCAAAGCCGACAAACATAAGAACTATACATGCCTAGAATAAATTTCTTCGGCTGATAACTAATGCGTTTTGTAGCAAAACCGATCGTTCATCGTGATTTGACCATTCCTTACGTATGCGAGGTCATTAAATGCACAGAGTCGTGCTGTGAGGTTGGAAAATCGTCTAAATTTGCATTAAAACTGTTAGGTTTAAGACGTAGAAAATCCCTGTACCTAGTCTGAGGTTGTGGTTGCCTATCAGTGGGTACTACTTCCTGTTACGCAGTCCTCCCAAATACTGCTATAAATGACGTTGTTGGTCAGCTTACAGTAATATATATATATAATAATTAAAAAAATGGCAAAGTTACGACACATAACCGAAACTTGGACGTTGGATAACGTCGGAATAAAAAATTAGATGAGAGGAAATAACGTTAAAGTCACATCGCAATACTTGCCGAATGAGAAGATACTAAACTGTTCCGCGCGCGATATTCGATTAACGATAAAATAGAAAACACCAAATAAAAAACTCGATACAATTAGAAAATTCGCGATAAAGAATTATAATGAAATAAATAATAAACGATCGAACATAAGACGGATAGAATCTGCGCGGCCGTCTTTTTTGGTGGGAAAATTATACATTTATTTTAAAATTATTATTAAATAAAAAAAAAAAATATTTACTACTTTTTAAATTATTATTATTATTTTTTGTAATTTACTCCATATAACTTACTAATTAAAAGCGAAAATAACGACGTCACTCGGAGTATCGTAGCAACATGGATGCGCTGTAAACTGTTGACGTAACGTACGACAAATTCCAACGCATCAATAAGAGGACTGTGACTGACAATAGAGAAACATGACGGAAGACGCGCGAAAGAAAAAACAGACGAATTTCAGGCGACATATGGAATTATTATCGCTACTAATAATACGATTACTAACAGGATACGATGAAATTAGGTGACGAATGAGAGAAGCTTATCGAAGACGAATGTAGGTAAGTTAGAATTATACCGTTCGTATAATAAATTGCGTTCGCTGTCAGTTAGGTTTACATATATCCGACGATGACGACAACACGTTCCTAATGGTGTATATAGGTATATTATAATATGTACGGATATAACCTGAGTACTAGTGTATTTCCCTTCTCTAGTTTTTTGCACCTCGCGGTTATAAGTACCGGCTCCGCTAATAGAATGTAAAGAATGATCTTTATTATATATCGTATCGAATATCGTCCATTATGTGTCGCAGATTCATTGGTAAATATATATATTTCATTATTCATATCTATCGATAACTGTCTAACAATTGTGTATTCGTTTTTTAAACTTATGAAAGGTAGAAATTTATACGAGGAGTTTGAACCTAGGATGAACATTGCAAACTATTGTACGCGATAATTGTAATTACAGGTTTACTACATCGTTCAAATGGTATTCGATAGACTGTTCAAACATGTCCGGTAATTCGTTTGCAATTTCATTTACCACAGAACGAATGTTTTCGTATATATGCGATTCATATATGGGTATATATGTGTATGTGTACATATCATCTCTAACATCATTATACGATCGGAGATGGTCGTATTTCTCTAGGTCAATACGCTTATACTACATATAGTGCGATTTCGAACGACTTAGGAATATGCGAATTTATTTTCTCCGTAGTAAAATTAACAGTCTCCGCTACCGCCCCCCCCGCTAATAGTTATAAGATAAAAAAAACTCGTTCATATTATAATAAACTTTTCTTTTTCAACCCGGAACTATCACGTACGATGATAATACTGATGACCCAAAATCGAATTAATATGACCTACTTATAGTAATTTGCACATATATATATATATATAAAATATTTATTTCAATGTATGTATAACATCAAAACTTCGACGTTATAATATGCCGAGTAAACTAAGAACAAATATTTCATACTCGCAGGATCATTGCCGATTCTGAAAAGATGTTTTTAAAAATATTAACAAAATCTCGTGCAAATTCATATTTTATTCGAATAGTTGCCGGCTCTCAACACTATGAATTTTCCACTCTGAAACATATTGCCTTCTTTAATACGAATTCTGTGCAGAAATTTCCCAGTTTTACATCTATGTGTACATAGATATATAATCAAATTACGGACAATGATTATCCGACATGAAGACCGACTATACGCGGGGGGGGGGTCGAAAAACTTCTGTTTCTCATTCTTCCACAATCGCTTTTTAAAATATTTCCTATCTACGTTTACAATTATAATTGACATTCTTACACGTTCAACTTCGGAAAAATGTCGCGGACAGTCGATATTCGTCAGTGATTCGAGACATCTACAGAGTTTGCAGAGTTGTCCGAGGACCACGTAACAGCTGTGTTCTGATCGCTAAACCTCGGTCGGAGATGGCGTAAAAAGAAGATGAAAGTTTTTGTAACTTGATGATAAAACATTAGTTGATAAAATCTGCACTTGAATAAGTCAATCGAGAAAAGTGTCGTCGATATTATATAAGTTCTAGTCGTGATGAATCCGACAAAGGGGTTCTTTCGTGAGTACCGAGGTAACTTCATCATCGGAGTAACCGTCATTTCACCGGGTGCTCTCTCCGACTGATATAATATCCGTTCCGCTATTCCGCTAAACATAGTAGTTGGAAGCGTCAAATTTACGTCACCAATTATGATAAGAAATTTCCTATCGATACAAATTTTTGGTTTTTATCCGTCCTGGAGCTCAACTTGAACGAGATTGGAAAAACATGAAAACCGTCTGCCCATAAATTTCCACGATAACTTAGAGAAGTTATGATGATCTTATGTCTGCTAAATTACTCTGGTCATTTTCGCAGACCAATCATTTGCATCTGAGTAGAATGTACGAGTAGTTTTGTCTAAAAATAATGCGAGAAAATTTTTCTAACGACACTTCGTTAAGGAGGAAATATTATAGATTTCCCCGAAGAAAACTTAAAACGGGACACAATTAAGTTTCTCCGTATTTTATAGGCAAATATAATACACTCCAACTGTTACGGAATGTGCATCAGATGGATAAAGAACTGGCAAAATGTTAGTCGACGTTCGGTAACGGATATTGGAACCGTAATGATAGAGAAACTACGGCTAACGTGGATCCGAGTACTAATGAGGACGAGTTTTTATGTTTCGTGGGTCAAAAGGAAAAGAAGAATATTCAGAGTTTAGTGTGCAAAATTTGTATGTAGCGGTAAGTCGTTCAAAGAAAAAAAAAATTACACAGCTCAAAACTGATCAGGAGAATTTTGTAGTACTTTAATGGGTTGCTGAAGTTTTTCTTGTTTTCTGCAAGTTTTTTATTCTAATATAGCGGTCATAAAAAAAAGGAACGAACGAAGAAAAGAGAAGAATAGATTAGAGTAGAATAGAATGAATGAAAAATTAATCGAACAATTTTAACAAATTGCCTAATTTGGACCTTCGAAAAGAAAATTTTTCATTCGCCTTTTTTTTTTTCTTCCGGCAGTACATGTCAGTCCACTCAAATAATTGGAAGAGCATCTCGGCGGCACCATTTCTTCAACCGTCGGCTAGATCTAGTTGGAAACTATCGAACATTCGATTTACAATTGGATTCCGATTGAACTGAAGTTTCAATTCTAACCCATATCTCTGTACTGGGGTGAAATAAATCGACATTCCGCTTTCCAGGTTTTCAACGACCATATAGCTTCATTATAGATCTTCTCTCGTATTTTCCAGACGATCGTGCCGCGTTAAACGTTTATCCGTAAGCATTCCGAGGTAGCGAACGGACTTGCGTAATTTACGATATACCAAATGTCAAGTTTACACACTCGTACACCCGATTTTGGCAAATAAGATGTGTCGATGTTTAGTTGGGTTGAACTATACGCGCCGAAGGTCCGTCTATTTTCTAGTTAATTAAAACACCAGCGTTTACATATTTCTTATCAGCGCAGTGGGTATCGTTACGGTCACAGATTATAAATTTAAATGCCAGTACTATTATTATTATTATTATTATTACTACGCGTACTTTCTTTTTTCGGTTGAAGGCATTTTATGATTACGATGTCAGTTTATAAATTTATTTTAGAAGTTTTCATACCTATTTTTACACGCGTGTGATTAGAACCTGCGGGGAAGTGAAACTTAAAGACGTTTTCCCGAAAAGACACTTAATGAACTCACGATTTCATATAAAGTTCGCCAAGAAAAAGAACGCATTATCCGCTATTTAACACGCGTTGTGCAGTGTGAACGAAATAACGGATTATGCGCAAAAGAAAAAATATGAACATAGAAAAAATATTATTTCGTAATTTCCGTTACTTGTTTGTACGTACGCATGTAATATACACGTATACGAATAACAGTATAGGGGGGGGAGAAGCAGTGGAGGAGCCCGACTATTATGTATAAGACTTTGGCTGTATCGTTTTACGGGTTAACTCTGCCCATATATAACGCGTCAATAGAAGTTTCACTTAAAAGAAAAAAACAAAAACAGAAGGCCAAATCGCTACCGCGAAGAACGCTTATATTAGCGAACGCGCGTTGATTAACTCGACGATACGATACGATACGATTGAATTCGTTCGGTGTTGTCTAAAGTTGAATAAATGAATTAATACAGTCTTTCGTTCTTTCGTTAGTTACCTAATAGTTCGGAACAAAAAAAAAAAAAAAAAACGAATCTTTACCTGTCGGTCGATTTTTAATCCGTGTTCGTAGACAATAGAGAAATCGTTCAATAACCCCGACTATTCGCAATAGTGAAGAGACTGCCACGATTGTAGACGGATTAATCGAATAATTCGTTAATAATTATACCAATCGATCATTACAACGTTTATCAATATATATATATATATATATATATATATATATTTATATATACATTAGCATGTGTATCGCAGGATTTAAATAGTATTCGACTGTACTATTATAACGTTGTAAACAAACGCTTACATAACTGAAAGCGCTGCTTCCGCTTATAATAGGGGCGAATGAATAAAGTAGAGTTTAATTAACGTCGGATCGGTCTGCTATCTCGAACGGTAATTAGTATTCGAAATTGATTTAGTAATAACGAATAGTAAACGACGATCGTTGTGGGCAACAAGGACAACAAAAACGATTAACGTCAGTTCAACGACCTGTAGTGTACGAACTGTTGTAAGATATCGAAAAAAAGAAAGTACTCGTAGTTGGGATATTTCGACGAATCGATTTTAACATTCTTTCCTTAAATTGTCTCCGATAACGGAAAAATTGTAATCATAAGGAGTTATCTATTAATATTCGAACAAGCAGATGATAAATAAACAATAGGCTTCTTCTTAATATATTTACTATAATAATAATAATAATAATAATAATAATAATAACATAAAATTCATTTCAATTTCGATACGATTACGTTTCACGATGGAAAAAAGAAATTCAAAAATGAAAAAAATTATTACATATCACAAAAATAAGAGATAATCGGACAGGTCTTAATATTCCGGTATTAAATATTCCGACGGCCTCTCATCACCGGTGTATAATATATTTAAATTAATATATTATAAACGATAAAATTTTTCTACCTTCAGAAATTATAATGTAGAACATTCCGTCATTTCGACAAGTCTGAATCGGAAGCCCTTAAATTAGATAATACAACCCTTCCCCCGGTAATATAATTTATTATTCAAAATATATATTCCGAGTTTACGATTTAATATTTCTTATACCGATATTTATTGATAGTGTTCAGAAATGTCTAGCTGCGTTCCAAATAAAAGCGACGTTAATAAACTCACAATTTCCAGCGTCATTATCTGGAGTCGAACTACAGGTAAAGAAGTGGAAGGGTAAACTACAAACAGTCGAGTATAATATCGAGTCTACTAGTAAAAATAAACGTAAATGTAGATTTCCAGTACTTGTTTCTGAGAATATTCAAGTTTTACTAAAAATACAGTTTAATATTTGTCGGTAGCTATAATATAATAAAGGAACAATAAATTGTTTCGAAAACTTTAACCTAACCTTCACGGGGACTGCTTAACACCCCGAGAGGTCTTATACAAAATACATATCAAGAAATAACTTGTAAGCTTCAATTTTACAGGTAGAATGATGACTGAAACAGGAGAGAATATTTGAAAAAGATCGCGTTATCACTAAAAATCTAATCTTGAAGAGCGTGCAAAACAGCCTAGATTGCGATCGAAAATATTCGTTACATTCTGTCTGTTAATGACGTTGAAAATCCAGCTGACTGTGCAATACAAAAGAAAAAAAAATAGTCATAATCCGGCCCAGGTCATCAGTGGGTTTTTTTGTTGTTATTGTTTCGTTGTTGGCCGTGATCGTTTATTGTTTGCCTGTTAAATTTATTCGCTTATGTATATTTCATTAATATTCATTACGATTTTTTTTTTTTGGTAGGTAGGAGACGTTTGAGCTCACCCCAGATATAAATTAATGAAAGAAGCCATTGCCAACGTTAGTAGTCTATATGGTTGGATTTATACATCATTGGTAGGGTTACCTATAAGCGAGCATATATTACATCTCATATGAGGTCGTTAAGATTATTAAATAATAAACTTATCGATACGACAGATTACATTCCCATGAAAAATGTGTAAGGGATATTATCTCATACGAGATGGTTAAGGTTATTAAGTAATAAACTTATATCGATATTACAGACTACATTCCCATTAAAATTTTTAGGTAACGTGTTAAACGTGTCATTGTTGAATTTGATAACTAACTGGCGGGAAAATATACGATTCTAAGTCTCTGTTTAAGGTTAAAAAAAAAAGTAAGCTTTTGCAATTCAGACGTGTTCTCTGGGAATAAAATATTTAATTTTAAGTTGGTTAGTGCTCGGTGTACACTTTCTGTTGTAATTTAATTAATCGTTTACAATATATCTTCTTTACGTCGAAATTAACCGGTACACTATAGAATCCTTTTTGAAAGAAATAATCAAGTAACCTTTACTGAATTAAAGAAAAAGGCAATGTATCCGACGCATATCTTAACGAATTTATAATTATTATAAAATAATTTAACTAAGAAATTCGTTGCTTTCAGCGGCGTGGTCTTTTGAAGGTAAGTGTTAATATTATTACGAAATTTTAAATTAGCTTCATTGACTTATTTACTATTCTGCCGCGGCATCTTAATATCATATGTCTGGATTCCTGGTCATTCCGGAATTCATGGCAATAAGGTTGCCGACACTCTGGCCAAGGGAGCCATTTTCTTCGGCTCTCTGGTGCCGGCAATTTCCACCACAGACCTGATATCTCTTGCCAACATGGATATATCCTACGAGTGGTCATCGTGGCTAGTTAGTTCTTCCACCCCTAGATATTATCTGGCCACATCACCTACTCCCTGGTACTTTAATTTGTCCAACATACACCTCAACTTCCGAAAATTTATTACAACCATCACCAGTTTACGTTCTGGACACAATCGTCTTCCAGCTCACATGTTTCGTATTGGAATTTCCAGTTCCCCATATTGTCCCCATCCAGCCGATTCATAAATTATCGCCGATGAAAACCACATCCTTTTCAATTGCAGTTTTCACACACCTGATCAACTCGCACTCCTGAATTCTTTAATATCCATCGGTTATCGTCCTCCTTTCTCTATCACTTCCTTAATTTTTTCTAATTAATGACTCCCGTGTTTTCCTCCTTCTTTACAAATTCCTAACCAATTGTAACATCAATATATAATAACTATTTATCAACACGTTATTGTGGCTCCTCAGCAGTGCCCAAAAAAAAAAAAAAAAAAAAAATTATCCGGTTTTTTTTACATATTTGTATTACAATCTTAAGAGAAAAAATCTTAAGTAATAATTATAAATACTTCATTATACAGGAAAATAATATAGATAGCCCAATGGCATATGCTCTAATAATGCACCGGATATAAATAACTTTTTTTTAAATCTAATAAATCACGCTGCAGTCTACGTTATCCCGTATTCGGCAATTCCTGCGCTTCAATATTTACCTCGGCCTCTAGTCGCCGTTCATGCGCAAATTCAAAATCTCAAATTACTTCATCCGCGTTATTCGTTATTCAGGTTCCGATGTAAATCATCGTTACTCTGCAACCATCTCGCTCTTCTGATCAGGCGTCAATGTTCTGCGTTCTCTGGATGATCGCACGATTTGATGTTGCGGCATAGCTCCAAACCGCAGGTCTATATTTGATTATAAACGGATAAATCAGTTTTTTACGATGCAAACCTAAATCCGAGTTATATCCCAGTATCTAATAAAGTTGGCTGATTCTAACGTTAATGTGATCGGACGTAGCCTTAATATGGGACTTCCAGGTTAACCTTACACGTTTAGGTGCATATATATTTGAGCGTATTATAGAGTTTGAGGACAAATATGGCCGAATTTAAATAAAATCGCACGAACGGATAAATATTACTTGTAACCTATTATTAAGTACTAATATAATTCAGTTCTTTCGTTATTATCGAGCACTTTAAGACACGTTGCTACTCAATACTATTTCATTGTTAAATAGATCATATTAATACACTACTTTGCACGCAGAGTTTGTGTAATTTGTTTTAATTCTTGTTCGTAATCACACGACTTTTAATCGCGTCTAATGCACACTAGCCTTCTGTACGTGTACGAAATAATTTTATAATTAAATTTAATTTTCCTACCTGTAATGTCAGAAGTAAATTCTACAACTTCTTCTTGTATTCTTCAATTTTTCGATGCCAGAAAATCGTAACACGTTCGTGTTCGTCTCCGTGCTTTCTCTTTTAATACTCGGTTTTCCGGGTGGTGAATTTTCGTCGTAGTCTACCTTTTGTTATCTTCTCGTGCCCTTTTATTATTTCCGTCGTATATCCGTTATTTCTTAATATAAACGCTATCCAGAACCACATCTCTTATTTCTTATAGTACTCGCGGATTTTTTTTTTTTCTATCCGACAGTTTAATTATTTTGTATTTTTTATAACGTCCTATTATCGTTTTTGTCTTTCTTAATCTATACAATATGGTACAATAAGCCATACAGAAGTACGCTTCAACCGTGTATTACTTAGTTCTATATTTCTTGATCGGATATTTCATCATCTTTTATGAACGAACCGAGTTTCTATAAGTTCTTTTATATGTTTTATCTTTCAAAGACGGTTTGACTTTTATAGATCCATTCAACCTAACCTCCCTACCACGGCCATTCAGGCTCTTACGTCTCCTAAAAATCTCACAGCTCGACTTTTCTTTTCAATTCTGGTCAGACATCGTTCCAACCACAATTGCCTTCCTAGCCATTTGTACTCTATCAATCTCACTCCATCTTTATACTGCCCTGTGCATGCGGGAAATATAGCCGATGCTAATCATGTGATTTTTGCTTGTGATTTGTATTCCAGAGGTAGAGAGATACCTTTATAAAAAAAAATGTTACAATTAAATATTTACCCCCTACACGGTGGCTTACTTATTGGCCCTGAATAACAACGATATCCTCACGGCTCTGGCCACCTACGTCCTTATTTCTAAAATTAGTCTTTAAGTCGTTTTTTCTTTTTTTCTTTTCATTTTTGAATTTGTTTTTTTTTTGTTTTGAATTTTTAACAGTGCACACTATGGGTAATTTTGGTTATTAGACTTAAGCCCAATTATTGTAAATAAATAATAATTATTATCTTATTTTCTTTCTTCCTTTATTATCTGCAGCACGTATTAACAAAATTTTTTTCTCGTTTAATGACATATTGTTGCATTTTTTTCTGACGTATACATCATCATCGTCGTCGTATTGTTCTCGTTGCCGAATGTCGTGACTAGCCATCGTACGTTTTTTTTCATTTCTACATATAAAATGAGCTAGCAATCAATATTTATAGGCGACGCAGATGCGCGTTATGACGTTATACGGAGTGGGGTGCTACTGCCTTCTCCGTGATAATTAAGAATTAAATAATGATAAAAAGTTTCTATGTCACGTGTTGGTTTCGAACACCCGACCGTCGAGTTGGCAGTCGAGCACTCTGGCAACTACGCTACCACGACATTGATATATATATATATATATACTGCGTGTGTGTTTGTCTCACTCGTCTATATTATTTCTTAGTATTTATACCTGTGTTATTACTAGCGTGCCCATATTGGAACATATATTTGTATTTACGGTATTACGCGGCTATAACAAAGAGTAAAACATAGAGACGTGGTAAAAATCGCGATAACATCTTCGACCGCCGGCAATAGCGAAATCGTTAAAAAATTAACGGATTACTCCGAATAATTCGAATAATATTAGCATTTTATATAACATTCCGATTGTGTAAGGAATAATATTATAACTGCGACGTGGTACAACGATTTATATATCTAGGCTGGAAATTGGACAATTCGGCAAGTACTGAACCAGAAATAATCCGGTTAGATCGTTTTGTAAATGAACCGACTATCGAAGATACGGAAAAGCACCGATATAACAAAAAATACTAAACCGTCCTTAGCGCAAACTTTAATATTCCCGGTATTCCTATGAAAGTTGGATAATAAATATTAAAGACGAGTCTCCGAAATCAGGTACTGGACGGGACTGCAGCTAAAAGAACGAATGATTGTATACTAGGAGAAATTCGATTGCTAACGGTAATATACGAACGGACACTGAATTTTTTTTTTTTTGGTGAAGGGGGTCGTGGTGCAGAATGGCAAAATTAAGGGAAACCGCTAAGCAAACGGAAGAAAAGACGAACAGTGATGGATAAAATCGCTGGACTAAATTGGAAACAGGTAATCACAATCGAATGGACCGGTGTGCGGTGGTTCACTGATACCTGGAAAATCTGAGCGCTTGACCGTCACTCGATGTTGGACGAATAATAATCATAATAATAATAAATAAACCACCTACGATTATTGACTAACGATTCGAACGATTTACTAATTATATCATTGATTATTCATTAGAACGTTGTTTAGTATACATATATATATATATCACACATATATATATATATATATATATATATATATATAAACATGTACTATAATCAAATTGTGGAGTATTATATTACAATTAGCGTCGTATGTAGGGCAGTGTAGTTGGAAATATTACTTCCGATTTTGTAGTACGCTATTTTTATGAATAAATACAATTAAATTAATTCAACTACAACTTCTTATTCAATGTGTGTTAATTCTAAATTTAATAATGACTACAAAATTGAAATTGTATCTACGACAATCGGGTCAGCGAGATCGTTATTCGCGGTTGGTATTTAGTTCAGTTTCAGAGGTAGGCGATATTGACGATCTCATATCGACTGCGCGGAGATATTAACGCGTTTAATTTGATCGTGGCCGTGACGGTTGACGTAAAAATCATGTCTAACAGTTCGTATTCCGTCCTATCGAGTTATTATCATCATCTAAACGACGTGATAAGCGGTAAGATAGTCAAATATTAATCATTACTTCTGATTATTACTGCTGATTATTACTGCTGATTACATTTGTTAGCTTTAAAATATGACGACGCGGTTTATTTCCTTTTTCGTTTCAACCAACTGACTACGTACAACTGAATTTAAATCGCTTAAACGTTTATATTACGATTAACAATTATATCCGATGAGACTAGGTTTTCATATCATACTCTAAATAAAAGTTTAACCTTCTCTAATAAATCTGTAATATAATACCGACGGTGAAAATCTTTATCGACCTAACTGTAACTTGCATTAACGTAATTGACGGCGTGTCGAGGTTTTTATCGTAATTTACGGATTTAGTGGTGTTAACTACTTGTTTGCGATTTATTTTCTATATACGCTCGTATCTATAACTGCGTTATTTATACAGACCCGAGGACGAAAACATGGCCAATGGTAGGATCTCCGGTTCCTATTATTTTTATCATCAGCGGATATTTAGTTTTCATTCGAAGAATCGGACCGAAATTTATGGAAAATCGAAAACCGTATAATACGGAAAAACTAATGATGGTTTACAATTTCCTACAAATCGTTCTTTGTTCGTTCATCGTTTTAGAGGTGATATTTAATCTATGTTTACAAATTTAATCTATATTTTTCGAAAACTAGTTCCGAAATCGCCGTGGACTCCTCGTCACCATGTAGAACTAGTTCTTCGGTAACAATAACGAGTAATTAAAGGTAACACGCGTCTAATAAACAATTTTCTAGAAGAAATTCCGAAGATGAATCTTGAAAGTAATAAAAATAAATGCGAACGAATTATTAAAAAGATTTCGATGATATCCGCATATCGATCTCTAATGATCGGTCAATTTTTATATTTATAAAGCTCCCTATAATAGTAATCGATGATGTTAATTAATAGGGCACGATGTACGATCACGATTGAAGAGCTTCGAATAGATACCTGAAATAATCGTGTCTGCAATATTTCTAGCTCTACACGTACGAATAGAACTTCGTTATATCAGATTTTTCTAACTTGTCCTTTTCATTTTTTTTCTTTGTTTAATAAATATTTGATCATTGGAATTCTTTGGTTTGTTTCATTTATGAGGTGCGATGCCAGACTCCTCCCTTACAATACTTTATAATAAAGAACGATATAACAACCATTCGTATGCTCATATTTTCGTGGGCTGGCGTCTAATTCACTGCCCGTAATCGAACGTGTAGATAAACGCACTTATAACTTAACTATTACTAAAACGACTTTCACCAATGGTTGAAGAATTCATACCACTGCATCAGTTTGGATTCAGGCGAAAGCACTCTACAATTGACCAAGTACATAGGATTGTATCCATAATCAATAGAGCTTTTGAGGAGAAGAAATACTGTCCGGTCGTTTTCCTGGACGTAGCTCAGGCCTTCGACAAGGTATGGCATAAAGGCCTAGTATACAAATTAAGCCGACTACTGCCGGGCAACATTTGTCGACTGTTTACATCATACCTAACGGGACGTAAATTTACAGTAGTACAAGGAGATACAACATCCGTGTCTTATGATATAGAAGCTGGAGTTCCTCAAGGAAGTGTCCTTGGTCCGATCTTGTATCTACTGTATACTCAAGACCTACCGACGGACGCGCAAACGATAACGGCTACATTCGCTGACGATACAGCTATCCTAGCTGTTGCCAGTAGCCAGTCTGACGCAACAAATAAATTGCAGAACTCACTAAATAAAGTGTATGAATGGGCGTCAAAGTGGAAAATAAGGATCAATGAAGAAAAATCTAAACACGTAATGTTCACATACCGTCGAACAGAGGCGCACTACCAAGTATACTTGGGAGGCGAACCTATTCCACAGGCTAGCTCAGTCAGGTATCTTGGTATGCACCTAGACAAGCGACTGACATGGGAAGTACATGTCCGAATGAAAAGTAAGCAGATAAAGAAAACAACACAACAACTCTATTGGCTTATCGGACGGAAGTCGCAGCTGGATGTAGAACACAAATGCTTACTGTACCGGCAGATTATAAAGCCAATATGGACCTATGGCCTGCAATTATGGGGCTGTGCCAGTAGGTCTAACAGAGCGAAGATCCAGGCCAGACAAAATGTGATATTAAGAGCGATTGTCGACGCGTATCGTTATTCTAGAAATGACGATGTGCATCGAGATCTACAAATTCCGTTCGTTAACGAA
This sequence comes from Coronaproctus castanopsis, assembly GCA_032883995.1. Lineage (NCBI taxonomy): Eukaryota > Metazoa > Arthropoda > Insecta > Hemiptera > Monophlebidae > Coronaproctus > Coronaproctus castanopsis. The sequence continues at coordinate 76,315,486 of CM065052.1, read as the reverse complement.
GAAATTGGAAGACACGCAAGTGCCCACAGGAAGCGGTTACAGCAACACGTCAACGTGGAAGCCAGTCAATTGCTCGATACCGAACTAGACGTCAGGCGGCTGAAGAGGCATCACCCGGTCGATCTAGTTATATAATTACAAAGTACAGATACAATAACAGAATGGCAAAAGTCATGGCCACTGGGCCATTGACTTTAAACCCATTGGCTTGATTAATACATTAACATATGTTAGATCAGGCTACACTCCTTTAAATTGATGCTTATTTAACCTGATAGGTTAAGATTGTATCTTTATCTATAATTTAAAAAAAAAAAAAAAAAATAACTTTTATAATATTTATGCCATAATTTAGGTGTACTATATGCTCAAAATCGGAGAACTTTCGTTACATAATATATATATATATATATATACATATTATACATATAAGCAATATTATATACATACATATATATATATATATACTAGTTCCACGCGTGAAAAATTAAACACACTTAAGCATTATTGCCTAGAAAGTTCACGCAAATGACATACATGCATATTAATAATTACGATTACTATTGTTATCCATAGCTGCTGAAAGTTTACGTCATTGATGAAATTCTTTAAGATGTATTATTATTAATCGGAAGGATTTTTTCACAACATCAATGTGGACGCCCGTCAGTTATTAACTAACTAGAGATAGGCGGCTGGTAAATTACGAAAATTAAAACTAAAGGAATAATCAGAAAATGTAACGTGAAAAACAGCAAGTTTGCAATTCGAATTTTGCGTATAGGAAATTAAACAGCGACCATTACTTATGTCGGAAATTAATCTAGATATATACAATGAACGCTTAACCTATAAACCCCCTCCTAAGTTACATAAATAATTTTTGCCGCGTCTATATTGCAATTGCGTGCCAAGCTAAGCCGTTTGATCTGATAGAAAGCAAAATGACAGAAATTCCCCGGGAACTCGTTGATTCGTATAAAACCGCGAAGCAAGACGAAACAATGCTACAGCCTTGGCACTTGATAGAAGTTTAACGTACCGCGTGCATCGTGAAAAAACTAAAAACAAAGTCCAAATAAGGAATCGAATAATAAGGAAGCTAGTTGGGTTTCCATGGGGCGCCAAGCCGGGAGCTATACGTATATTGGCAATGGCCTTGTGCTTTTCAGCGGCAGAATTACCAGTATGGGTACAGCCGACGAATGTTAAATAAGGTTGATGTAGACTTTAAATAAACAGTATACACTATAACAGGCTGCCCGATGCCGACAAAAGTAGAAAACTTGTACTAAGCGATACATCCAAATGTATAAGAAGCTAAGTTGCTGCGGATATAGAAAGGACGAAGGAAGTTTAAGACTCTCGACACCCTAACCACGGACAAGATGCGGCAACTATACGGTTGAAATCCAGGAAAAGCTTCCTAATTTCGGTCAGTAATACACCCTTAAGTACTATACAGCGGTGCAAGTTCGAGTTCGGAGATAACGATGATCGGTGCATACAAAAGGTTTCCGATGAAAGTTGGCGAACATGAAGGACCTTAAATCAAATTCGATCGGAATTGGGTAAAGCATAATTTAATAAAGCGATCACCGCCCGAGGATGAACAGACCATGGCGCATCTACTTGAATACGGTATGCGCTGGCGTTAAACGCGCAATGAAGAATACCATTGACGCGGACGAGTTTAAAACTTACGGAGTCAAAGAAAATTTAATATAAAATTAATTTAATCTAATTTTAATTTAATCCGCTTGTGTTATAATTCGCTCGGTCACGAATAATAAAAAAAAAAAAAACTCAAGTGCCACTGACTCTCTTGTATTCTTCTCTCTTTTATATTTAAGTATATGTATAGTATATATATGTTTAATTTCGTATTTTATAAGTATACAAAGTAATGTGAAAGTTCTTAATTGAAAAATTTTCGTTTTCATTTATTACGAATTTAATGTTGCTATCGATGTATCCAATTGGGTACCGTGTTATGACTTACATGTTGTACTTCAAACACTGCCAAATCACTGCCTTTATTAACGTATTTGCCCAATTTACTATGTAAATGTCGCTGAACTGTACTACTCGACATTTATATGAGATTTGTATGTTTTTGAAAACAGCGGTGAGTATTAGTCAATTTCATTTGTAGTATTCGACATTCGCATCGTGAATGGCTATCATTCTTAGCGTTTCCGAGTCGATACAATGGATAACAGTCGATATCCGCAATAGTATCCGATGATAGTTTGAGAAACTCTTTTTATATTTTTCATCCTCGGTACACGTTGATGTCGTCTAAAAATCACCGCGGGCACCGTGGATCGTGTGACTGGTAACAATGTCGAATAGGTCTCGATCAGTTGACGTCACCCGAATTTCGGCAGATATTATTTCATAAATTCTTCAAACCAAATCAAAATATGAGCATGAGGCAAACCACGATTTTACCATTCAACCGAATTCGACAACGCGTTTAAAACAAAAATCGGACATTTAACCGTAAAATTATGTACATACCTAAAATGGTTGCACTGCTTCCATTTTATCTAACACTGCGAAACAGTAAACTGTAAAAAGCAAAAAGCGAAAAAAAAACATTAGTAAATAAGTCTATTTTATTTGTTATTTCATAATTTTATATTTTTCGATTTAAATTACGAACTAAACACTTTCAAAATCGATTTTACTTTTTAGGTAATCTTTATTTTAACCGTATTATGTTGAATTATTAATAAATAAACAATTTACTTTTTAGTTAAAATCGAGTGGAAGTTAATTCATTTAAGAAACGTTATATATATATATATATATATATATATATATATATATATATATATATATATATATATATATATTATATGGATATATAAAAAACACTATTTATATGATTATATCTGTATACAAAATGCACCATTAAACTACTGTGAATTTTATAATAAGTTAAAAATAATTAAGAGATTCAATCCTCATGTTTCCGTCCTATTTTAAATTGCAAACATTCCCAAAATCCACTGTTGCTTCTACTTTCCGCATCGGTTTACCGTAACTTTTAACTTTTCATCGATCATCCGCGGATTTGCGGACTTCTTCTAGATAGGTACTTTATAATAGGCCGCATCTTGTTTGATTTATAATTAATCCTCACATTTAAACCGTTCATCGACAATGTAGTAGCCTATATGGTACGTGAACTTTTTTAATGATGAACAATCGTCATTTTCTCAGTAAGAGAAAGCTTAAATTTAAGAAATAATTTATAATACGCTGGAAATTATCTCGTGAAAGGCAATGGCAAACCACCACGATCAACACCACATGTGGCTAGTAATAATATGGTACGCTACAAAAAACAATACGCGGTTATACTATGTCCTGACAACAAAACAATTAGATCAGTTCTTCCGGGTGTGTGTGTGTGTGTGTGTGTGTCTATCTACGCTAGCGCAATATTATGATTGCCTTGTACGTTACTTACACTATACAACAAAATATGTATATAGCTAAGTAGTCGCTAACCTCCGATACGGAGACTACACTTAATGATGATGATGATGATAAAGATTTATCTAGAGTAATCTAAGAAACCATATCGTGCACGTTTTCACCACCCCCCAGTCATTTTGTTTAATTATTTGCCCGCCGAAAATTTATAATTTTTAAAAATAATAATAATAAAAATAGGTATTCCCGAAAGAAATTTTAACGGTAGTTTAAATTTTGTCATGTTCCTAGAAAAATTAAAAAAAAATTGATTAAAATTTTTTTCTTCGATAGATAATTAGAACGTATTTTATACGATTAAGACCGAATCTATTATGCGATCCAGTAGATGTTTCCCATTCACCTGACAGCGTGTACGTAAGTATCGATTTATTCCTGACAAACTTTCCAGCGATATAAAATTTTAAAAGTTTAATAATAGTGTGTAATAGTCAAAAATTTTATACGAGTTAAAAATAATTAACAAAAAAAAAGGTATTGCCATTTTGACAGATGGTATATATATATATATATATATATATATATATATATATATATATATCTATATATTTATATATGTATATATTTATTTCTATATATATATATGTATATATATATATATATATATATATATATATATGTTGTCATCAGTATTATTTAACTGCGTTTTGGAAAAGGTAATACGGGAGTGGAGACAGTGTTCAGAACAGGAAGGAATCAAGAAAGTGGTCACTGGAAGGAAGAAAAATAACCTACAGGTTGTCTGACTCGCGTTTGCAGACGACCTGGCATTGTTGTCAGAAAATATAGAAGCCAGACGCCATTTTTGAAAAATTAAGCATTATGGCAGCAAAGGTCGGACTGGAAATATCTTTTGGGAAAACAAAATTTATGGCCAATGATAAAAATGCTTCCAAACATTATAAAAGTTAAGAATGGAATAATCAAAAGAGTAGAAGAATTTAAATATCTTGGGCGGAATGATTCGAGTGAAAGCGGGAGATAAAAAATCGATGCTGGAACGAAAACATAGATTGGAAATGGCTTTCCAACTAACAAGGGACACGTATAATAAAAAGTCAATATCCTGAAATTCCAAAATAAGACACTATAACACGGTGATTAAACCACAGTACCCGTACGCAGCCGAATGCCTAAATTTAACCTCTAACAAGAATATACAGCAATTAGAAGTCAAAGAACGGAAAATAATGCGAAAAATATTGGGCCCTAGAGAGGGTGAAGAATATTGGAAATGAAGAAACAACCGGGAAATATATGAAACAATAGAAAAGGTTAGCGACACAATAAGAAAAAGAAGAGTAACCTTTTACGGGCACATAAAACGAATGGACAACAACCGTCTTACCGAAAAGGTGTTTGACTTCAATCTAAAATTGGTTTTTCCCCGTTTATTTATACATTCGTGAAAGATAAAAGTTTTTCGATAATTTTTTCATTCGTTGTCTACGTAAGGCTGAAGACTGACTAGGACGGGTGTCATAATTGATACACGTAAGTACTGATGCGAAATAAACGACACGTCCGTATTAGTAGGTTAATATTTCCGAGAGAGAAAAAAGAGTGTCGTGATCAAATCAAAATCTAAATAACTACGCCGGGCTTAAGAACATATTCACCGCAAATAGCCAACTTCGGAGAAGAGGACAGCAGCGAACTAGAGGACAGGCAAATTTTAATATAAAATTATAAATTTTCGTTGTAAATTATTTTTTCTGGCTGAATAATTTTATTATAATTTTATTTCGTTTAAATTTTCAAATTTTAAATTAAAATTTCTGGGCTAATAATTTCAGAACGCGTTCGTAGTCGGAGCGTATTTCGCAGCGAAAATCTTGGAACTAATGGATACGGTAATTATATGTTTATTACTATCGGATTATTATTATTATTAAAATTATTATTAATAATACTTCATAAAGCGTGTTTTATAAGAATAAATTGAATTCCGATGTAAGGTTAGGTTAAAACGGTTGTACAGAGTTAAATGTAAAAGAACGTCATACGTGAATTTTATATTCCGTACAAATGGGTGTTGTGATATAACGTGGTAGAAATTATATTTTAAACACGTCTTTGTCGTTCGTTTATCTGTGTATGTGTGTGTATGTAGTGGCTGATTTGTTTCATACTCGGTCTATATGTATGTTAAGTGTGTTTGCATATTTGCTGTTTTTCTTTTAAAAGGTTATTCGTTTTGTAAATCCAATATTCTTGAGTACATTTAAGTTATTAAAATAATAATCTACGTGTGTAAAATCCGCTGATAATAAAACAAATTTGTCGGCCAATGCAATCTAATTATATATTAGTACGATACATGGTATACCAGCATAAGCTTTTGTACATGATGAGTACATATTAATGTCATATATATATATATATATATATATATATATATATATATATATATATATATATATATATAAAGATTAACCTAGAGAAGACAGGCGGTTTTGTTGTTTTTTGAATAACTCAAAAACAACTCGACCAAAAATTTCAAATAAGATCTTATTTGAAAATATGAAAATGAGAGATTAACTTACAATCATTTGTAGAACACAATATCATTCAGATGCCGCCATTTGCAACAATACTTTCAGTCAGTCTTTTTTATTAAAAAAACACTTTTTCGAGCATAGGTAGCTGAATTTTCGAAATTTCTTCAGAAACCCGAGTTTTCGGGTTTTCTAGATCTCGTGGATGTTCGTAAACGCGGCTCTTAAGGTATCCCCACCAAAAAAAGAAAATCGCGTAACTTTGCTTTTCGAAACTCTCTTTGCACTATCATGATCGATTCACGACGATCCAGCTGTCTGATGTTTAACATTTTTCTTTCATTCGCAGTTTAGTTTTTCCTGATCTTTTTTTATGTCTGTTTTTGTGAATTGATACGATCCCGAATCGTATGTTAGGACCGGAAGTACACACTGATTATACAGTTTCTTTGCAAAGTTAATTGATATATTTATTTATTTCTAAATATACCGCCTAATTTCCCAAATTCCATATAGAAATAAAGTAATTATGATATATAACGCAAACCTGACGGCGCACCGCCGTGCAAGGAACCCATGTTATAGAAGTGGATGCGAACGCTAATATATTGATATCTGATCCATAGACCTTTTAGTGTTAACGCTTTTAATTACGATAACGCGACGTTAACCGAGTTGAAAATCGATTGTTATTTTCGATTTTCCGGTAAATATAAATGTGGAGCTTGGTGGATGATACGTCGTTATTTGCGAAAGATAATGATCCGGTAGCGGCGTCAGAATAATTACGGTGCGGTTTGAATGACTTGGACATCTGGACACGACAATGGATTAACTCATCCAAGCCAAAGTACATGTTATGTTTACTACTAGGCGCAACATATGTCCACCTGTTTAACTTAATTGTCCGATTCCACAGGAAAATAAAATCCGATAAATCTAAATTACTGCTATGCAGGACAGTTTTTAAGCCGGTGTGGACATATGGCATAACACTCTGTGGGACAGCATCAATATCGAATATCATCAAAAATTCTAAGGACCTGGTATATACGAAACGATAATTTACATCAAGACCTATAATACTAAATGTGCGCGAACTAGTTCCGGATAGCAGTAAAGGTTACTTGCACAGATTAGAGGATCACCCTAACCAGCTGGCCGTAAATTTATTAGATCATGTCAATGAATCCCGCAGATTAAACAATTGCACATCTTTAGACACCTTTAGACCCTCCTCCTCCCCGTTTGAATGATTGGAGAGGTAGTTCGGAGTTCATTGCTGAATGACATCTCCCATCCTATCATGACATATATCCCAGTTGCTTATTGGCTACATCAGCAAGATTGCAATTTTAAAAAATACTATTGTTTCATTGTTATTATTTTTTTTTTGGTCCCCAGTCCAGACGATACTGATTGCGCAAATAGATTCAGTAATAATATAATGACGTGCTGCATACTAATTATAACAATAACAAATGTTTTTACAAAGTGATATATACGTTTTATTGAGAGAAAAAGAAAAAAATACTTATTAATAAAGGTATACATAGTGGCGGATACTCACTTAATAACAACTGTTATTACAAGGTGACATGAACATGTTATTGAAGAATAAATGAAAAAACTTATATACGCGTGTATATATATATATATATATATATATATATATATATATATATATATATATATATATATATATGTATATGTATTTATACATACATATCTTTTTACAAGGTGACGTGTACACGTTATTGAAGAATAAATGAAAAGAAATTTATATACGCGTGTATTATGTATATATATATATATATATATATATATATATATATATATATATATATATATATATATATATATTACAGAGGCATGTATTTATATATATATATATATATATAGTTAAATCAATCATTATCATGTGTAGTCGTCACTCTAGATAGGGTATTGTGATTAACATTCCGCCATTAATTTCGATCCTTCGATTGCCGTACGCATTCAGCGAATGACAAGCCTGTCTTTTTTAATATAATGTCAGTCCATGTCGTCCCGGTGGCCACTTCCATTAATTTCCCCCATGACCATGGTGCTTATACCTTCCTGTTTTCGTATTATATGTCCAAAGAATTTCAATACCGTATTTACGACAATCATTTACAGCCTTTGTGTGACATCGATTTCTCGTAATATCGATCCGTTTGTACGTCTTGCTGTCCATGGAGTTCTAAGGAGTCTCCGCCAGCCCCATGTTTCGAAACTGTTAATTTTTCTGCTGTATATTTTTTTCAGTATCTGTGTCTCCGCTTCGTATAACATGATAGAAAATATAAGCATTTGAATGAGCTGTATTTTCACGTTTTTTTGTAATAGAGTTATCCTTCCAGATATTGTTCAGTCTTGTCATGGCTCTTGGCAATTTCAATTCTCCGCTTTATGCCGACTTTATAAGTGATCCTAGATACACAAACCCTCGACAGTTTAGTACCCGGTTAATGTCCTTTTATCGTACGTTATTACCGTTATTTTTGTTTTATTTATACTTAATCCATATTGCGTACTAATTTCTTCAAGTCTATTCAAAAGTTTTCCCATTTCATATTAATTGACATTTGCTCAGTATTCCGCTTAACTTCCCGAACGCAACCTAAGACAAAGATATTCTTCTGTCTATTTCCGTTTTCGTCATCATTTCTTTATTTGTTGTTATTTTTTGATCGAAGTATATGTAGCTGTTCTATTTCCTCTGAATTATTTTTATTGTTTTTCCTGTGTTAGTCATTATTTTTTGTTTTTTGGAGGTTTATTTTTAACCCTACCTTGCTGGAATGTAGATTTAGGTCTGTTACCATCGTCTGTAATTTTTTTGCGTTTGAACTTATCAATACTATGTCATCTGCGACCTGAAGTAGTTTAGATATTCACCATCAAATTTGATACCTTTCGCATTCTAATTTAAATTTTTAAACACATTTTCCAATGCGGAAATAAACAATTTCGGTGAAATTGTATCATCTTGTCTTCCTCCTCTTTTTATTCGAATCTTTTTTATTTTCTTCCGTAAGTTAACTTGCATTGTAGCGGAGCTATAAATATAAATATATTTGTTATTAATTCCAATATCATTCAACGAATTTATCACTGCCCAGACCTCTACTGAATCAAACGCTTTTTCGTAGTCTATAAAGGCTATGTATAAATCTATGTCATACTCATCGCACTGTTGTATCAACATTGTGATCGTTAACAAGTGTTCATTTTTATTAAACCCTGATCTGACACCGGCGTGTTCTCTCGGCTGACTGAAGTCAATTCGTTGTGTTATTCGATTTGTGATTACACGAGTGAACAGCTTATATATTTGCGAGCTAATCGTAATTATAATCAGGCTTCCACCGTGTCCAATCATCTCTACTAGAATTCCATCTGGCGCCGGTGCTTTGTCATTTTTGAACGATCGGAGTGAATTTTTTACCTCTTCTGTGGTTATTTCAGGAATCTGTTCGGTATTTTCTTCTTGTGTTTTCTTGTAGACGTTTGCCATTACATCTGGTTGTATCTTTGTATTATTTGTTTTCTACTCCCTCTGTTATTTTATATTTATTCGTTATGATTTAGCATTTTTTATTTTTATTTCCCGCATATTTTTGGGCCTTTATTATTTTCAATTGTTTTCTATATTACGTTTGTATTAAAGTTCCTAATATCGTTACTGATGTTTCTTGTAATCGTTTTATTTAGCTCTGCCCGTTGAATTAAGTTTTTATTTTTATCTACTTTTAGTATTCTACGCTGCTGCAATAACGTTGTAAGTTTTTGCGCTTAATTTATTGTATTCTGTTTTATCTTTCGGTGCCGCTTTAATTGCATATTTCTTTATTTAAATAAAATTGAAGCCACGGGCATCTCACTACAGATGATTAACTATAAGATAATTATATACTCCATATACTGCCCTCCAAAAATCTCTAATAAAAATCTGTTTGAAGACATTCTAAACCGTGTATCATCCTATAACAAGGTGTTAATTGTGGGAGATTTCAATGCCCGACACAAAGCCTGAACAATTCTGCAGGAAACTATATATTACATATGTCTGATAAATTTAATTTTCAAATAATACCTCCCAATAAGCCCACATTCTATTTTTCCACCCCAGCGTTCTTGATTTTATATTGGCAAAAAAACGTCTCAACGGTATCCACACCTGTTTCTCTACCTCTACTAAGCTCTAATCATAATCCTATTCTGTTTAAAATCACTCAGTCTTGTAATAAATTTCCTCTAAATTCTATGTACTACTTTAAAAATGCTAACTGGAATGAATTTCGAAATTATATCTCTGATAACATTACGCTACATGGCCCTAGTAAGTCGAATTTAGAACTTGATGAAGAGGTGGACCATTTTGTTAAACTTATCATAGAGGCAGCTGATAAAGCGATTCCAAAGATTACTACCACTTCACGTTTTTATCAACCATCTTCCAGTACCTTGGCACTGGTGGAGTTCAAAAACTATATCAGACGACAATATCAGAGATATCGTAGTCCAACTTCTAAGAAACTATATAATTACTTAACCCGTATGGTCAAAAATAGACTTAATGAAGACCGTAATATCCAATGGAATTTAAAACTCAGTAAGATATCACTTACTTACTATATTGCCTCTGTTAAAAATTTTACTTTTTCCTCGATTAATGTTGTAGGTTTAATAACACAAGCTGTAAGTCTTCTTGGTAGTGCTTTGTGTTCTGTGTCAATTTTCCTGCGTCTATTGTTACTAATACCTGTTCCTTTTTATAATGTTTGATATGCTTCAAATTGATTTTCAACTTGCCTATATATATATATATATATATATATATATATATATATATATATATATATATATATATATATATATATATATATATATATATGGGATAGTACGTACCTTCTGAGATCCAGAGCTCTAACCGAAACGGGGCGCGTTTACGGGTGGTGGATAGTGGAATGATCAGTAGATATACTGGCCAGCTGCGAATGACCAACAAGCAGTCGCGAACCAAGAGCGGCTATTGGTAGGAAGTCTCTAGTAGACGATTCAAGTAGTAATAGGGCGCACATGGACAGCTTGAAGAACTGTCCACTAAAAGTTTGCATGAATCCTTTGACTGCCACTCCCTCGGCGAGTTAAGGTCGCCGTGAAAATATTACATTGTTACCTCCTCAGTAACGACCCGCTGCCTTGCGGTTAGGGTATTGATCCAAAATCTAAAGGAGTAAACACTGACAGAAAAAAGAAAAGCAGGATTAACAGCCTATTCACCCCTGATTCCGCAGTAATGTTACTACATATACAAATTAGAAGCAAATAGCTTTGAATACGATATATAAATTACAACTAATAAAAATATGGAAATAATGACAATAATATAGAATAGCAACATTTACAGTAGTAGAAATATTAACCTCTGGCAGAAAGGGATAAAATGTATCTTCCACGTTGCTTGGCCAGCGCGAAAGATTACGCCAACATTACCAAGGCCAAAATGGGCAATATGAATTGACTCCTGCTTCCTTACCGCCTAGTAGAAATACAAATAAAGATAGCAAACACCGGATAGAATCAAATATCACTCGGATTTGACAAAACATCAACAAATTAGTGAATAATGCACAAACTAGTTGCCTTATGCGTGTTTGCACCTGTAATGTGCGGACTTTAGCTTCAAAAGGGAAACTTTTGGAGTTAAAAGAAGAATTGAGTAAAATAAAATGGGATATAATCGGCTTAAGCGAAGTCCGCAGAAAAGTCGAAAGTTTCATAAAGCTAAAGCAATCAATATTGTTCTTTATTTTGCTGATTTTTTTTGTAATGTAATCTTAAATTAATATTTTTTCACATTATATTTTTTATCTTTTTAAATATTCACTCGATAATGGCCTACACGGCGAAAAACTTCGTGATTTTTCACAAAGAAAAAACTTTTAATGATTTCAACTTCTTTTTTGTTGTTTATATATGCTCGTTAAAAACCCGAAAATCGCATAATTCGGCCGCCTAATTTTAAGGCTAATTTATTTCTACAGAATAATTTAATACTTCTTTTTATCGAATTTACATATATACATACGTTTCGTTAATCAGGTATTCTTCGTATTACGTAAGAAATGGAACCAAATCACACCGTTACATTTGTACCATCATTCAGGTATGGTATTTGTTGGTTGGGTAGCGGTGAAATATGTTCCGGGTAAGTAAATTAATTTTCTCGATTAATATTATTAATGTTACTTCAAGGATAGAAGTAATTGTATATATTTTCCTTATCTTCTTCTTCTTCAACGGCAATTTCCCGTTGGTGCAGGGTCTGCCATACAAATTGATCGTTTCCATCCAATTCGGTTATTTGCTAGTTCTGCGGATAAATCAGCATGTCTCAGATCATTTGTTATAACATCGTGCCATCTTTACTTTCGTCTTCCTGCTGGCCTTTTACCAGTAACTTGAAACCTATGCGCTGTTGATATCAGTGAGCCACTCATCCTGAGCTCGTAGTATGTGGCCATACCACCTTAACCGGCTTTCACGTAGTTTACTTACAATAGGCGCGACTCCCATTGCTGCGCGGATTCGTTCATTTCTGATTCGATCGGATAAAATTTTCCTTATATCTTAACAATTAACAGCCAACAGGTACGATTAAAGGAAAAAAAATTTAACGCAACAAATTCGGACAATGCTAGACGATGATGTGAATTTATCATTTTCACTAAACACAAACGACGTGCGATAATGCTACGAAAGTGAAATCGCGTCGCCCCTGTAGCGTACATCGTAGGATAGCCAGATTCCGCCTAAATCTAACAAAATGCCATACTCTGGATAAAAGAAAAAGACACGCGGCGATCAAGAGAGATATGTTTTAAAAAATTTAACGCTATATCTCATCCTGTATTTATGTTCACAAATTAAATTCATTTATATTTAATAAAATTTTGACTAAGCGAAGGAAGCTCCTGCTTAGTGTTAGCTCTTTATATAGAACTGTTTCAACCGTAGCTGCACCACTTATTACAGTGTTTTTTGCCTACTAACTTGAATGTTTTCATGTCGGCTTCTTTGATCTCAGAGTTAAATTAAAACTAACGTAAATGATTAATTTTACTCTTAATTTATTTACGAGTTAAATAATTTATTTAATTGTAGGAATTCATCTACTAAGAAAATTCAAGTAATAATTTTAGAAATATGGCGGAATAGATTGAATAATATTTCGCGCGGTAGAAAAATTTTCAAGTTTTTCGTAGTATTGAAAATAAATTTAGGAATTAAGCTGATTCGGATTTAATCTATTTTCCAGTCAGGTATTGCCTGGACACGGTAATTTCTGAGAGTATTTTAAACGTTTTGCCATCAGACCATTTGATTCCTGCTGACAGTGATACGGTTGAACATTTTCTTTTTGAATGTTTATTGCGCAACTAGACTTTTGTATCGCCGGTTGACAAACAATAAATAAATAAACAAACATATCATCGTGTGCATTTCCTTGCAAATAGCCAATTCAATAATCCATTCGGTTTTCACTCGAATATAGACGGTGCTTGCTCCTATATGTTCCAAAGATAATTACGATGCTCTCTGTCAACCGGCAGAGGGTGAGTTTGCCACTATTTTTTAAGCTCAATCATCTAAGCGAGGATATGAATTAATAGTCATGCAATATATCCATATATATATAGAAGTCTATCTATATATATATATATATATATGTATGTATGTATATATAAGGCACGCGGAATCAGATTTTGAAAATGAAACAAATTATAGAAAAAGCCAGATAATACTATGTGCCTGTATATATAGCATTTAGCATTTATAGACTATAAAAAGGCTTTTGACAGCGTGATATGGGACAAGCTATGGATAATTTTGTCCGAAATTGGTGTTCCTAATCATCTTATAATGCTAGTGAAATCACTTTACGAAAACAATTATAATACAGTACGAGCAGATAATTATTTCTCTAAACCTTTCAAAATATCAAAAGGTGTTAGACAAGGATGTATCCTATCGCCACTTTTATATAACATATACTCTGAATATATAATGCGACGTACTCTTGCCGCAGAGGAAGGAGATATTTCAATTGGTGGAGCAAAAATTAATAATTTGAGATATGCCGATGACACGGCAATTTTTGCATCATCTATGGAAGAATTAAGTACAACTTTAAATAAACTGACGACAGTAAGCCATGAATTCGGAATGCGTATAAACAAAAATAAAACAAAAATTATGATAGTGGATCATAATAATGAAAACATATCTAATACTTCACAACAATTACACGAATATGAAGTCGTCAACGAATTTGAATATCTAGGTGTCCGGATCAACAATAAAGGAGGCTCAAGCAAAGAAATAAGGAGACGATCTGCGATGAGTCTAAATGCTATGAATAAGTTGTAACGTACCTGGCGGGATGGAAATATCAATTATTCTAAAAAAATACAACTTGTTCGTTCCCTGGTGTTCTCCATCTGTACCTATGGTTCCGAAACATGGGTAATAAACTCCGCTGGCGCATAATGCTGGGTATAAAATGGCACAATAAACAAACGAACGTCTCGATCATTAAGCGTCTTAATATAGATAAACGATTGTCACAAGACATACGCGATAAAATGCACAAATTTTTCGGTCATATAATGCGTGCACGAGACTTAGACAGGACAGTCACATTAGGAAGAATGAACGGACATAGAAGAAAAGATCGGCCAATGACCCGATGGACGAAACAAATATGCCGACGTGTTAAACTGTCAATACCAGATTTGGTATACTCGGCAGATGATCGACAACTGTGGAGGAATTTGATTGCTACATAATGGTCACGACGGTCAATTTTGATCAATATACGACTGTAGAGATATAAATATATATATATATATATTATCCTGTTCATAGTCATGCAAAATATATATATATATATATTATTCTATCTCCTTCGTTGTAAAGTATGAGTGCTGCAACTTTCATTTATGCTATATTTTAATTATGTAATCGGTGTTTTTCAATATCAATAATTTATTCTGGTAAAAATATAATTAAGAATCACCATATTCAAAATCCGACTAATTTTCAATCGTTTCTAGCAAAACTACTAATATCTATATACATCCGACTACTTTTCAATTGGTCCTAATGAAACCTACTACTACTGCTGATATTTTTTGCATTCCATATCCTTAAATTACTTAAATCAAATTGTAATTACTTATTGTTAGACTCTTATTATTAAATTCGAAGTAAACTTTGATAAACACAATAAGAAAACCACACAATGGAATGTTTCATTCGAAATATGATTACTTCATTTTAATCGAATCAAATTAACTGAGCTAGTAACAGACACTAGTCGAAATGCAACTAAATTCAATCGAATTTACGTCATCCGATTTAAAAGTAGTCGGGATTTTTTTCTAAACCACATTACACACTTCTTAGCATTTCATGTACAAATTAAATAAAACATTAAATTTACTTATATCGACAAAATAACATTTTTACAGGGTTTATAAATATATGCAAATGTCGCATATAAACAAAGAAGATTATTTAATCAATTACTTAAATTAATAAACAAGTTTTTAAAAAAATATTTTATTCTATTATTTAAAAAAAAAACGAATTTGTCGGTTATTTAAAAAAACCGATTAGTCGTTAGTCATAAGTTGCTTATACTCATATACATACATGTATATATATATATATATATATATATATATATATATATATATATATATATATATATATACAGATAGACAAGCATGAGTATATAGTTACGGGTTAATATACCCTAAAATACTTATTTTCATCGTTTTTGTGCACAGGTGGTCAGACTATGATGACAGTGTGTCTGAATTCGCTGGTTCACGTGGTTATGTACATTTATTACCTGCTTATGTCGTTTAATCCCGAATTACGAGAATCGATTTGGTGGAAGAAACACATAACTCAAATGCAGCTGGTAATCTAGATTTCATTTTTGATTGCGTTCATTTAAATTTATAGGCAATCTTAACGTATTATTAACCCGCAGTGCTACAAAATTAAAAATTTACTTTAAACCCGGTAGTTTCAGAATAAAAATTACTAAATAGCTAGTACGATGAACAACACATATATACACACACATACATACCTACAAATATATATATATATATATATATATATAAACAAACGAAATCATAACACTGTTTAATCGCTAAAAGTTTTTTTTTTGCAAAGCTTTTCGACAGTTACGTCATTTTTAAGCATTTACATATGAATTCCAGAAATATTTATATAATGACAATTTAAAATTTGATATACATATTTCACTATCCGGACGTAATTTCACTTTTAGAATTATTTAAAATACATTTTATTTATAAAACAGCTTTTGAAAAATAATTCTTTATACATATATCACGATCACGATGCGCTTATATCAATCCACTTCTGGATGTAAGCGTTCCCCTTTTCTTTCCACCCGTAGCGATCACGGGCCTCATTTATCCATTTCATACCGACTGATTTCTGTATAACTATAATAATAATAATAATTATTATTATTATTATTAATATTCTAACTCACTCGTAGCCCAGTATAAGTGTCCCTTCTAATGTGGTATATCTTTCTATGAAATAATTCAATGTTCAAATCTTATACGGGATTTTAATTCAATTTTATAATTATATAAATACCCGCTTTATTCACATTCGCACGTATTTACTATGTTCCTCCTTCCTCCTTTTGTGCGATTTCTGGCGATGTAAACAACTGCGAAGCTTGCGGTATCATCAGTGAATTTTCTCCATTCAGTTCTATTCATCGCCCATTCCACCCAAGCCTTCCTAGAATTTTATAAATAATTTTGATCTTTCATATAGTCATGGAGAGAAAAACGGCGATACATGCTGTATCTACAGGCAAAACCGAAAATGGTTTCAATCGGTTGTAGAACGACGCCACAGAAAGAAAAGGAAAACTACTGTGGTAATTTTTATTCCAAGAAAACCACCATGAGTAACACATATAATAACAGTTTTATGGCACGCGACGCGACTAGCACTAGGCGCTACGACCCCGGGATCGTACGTGTTAAATGGGCGACCGGCAACAGAGAAGTGGACAACCAGGCTTTCTGTAGAAAATATGCATCTGGGAACAATAAGAAAAACAATAATAAATTATTATTGAAAATAGCAACACGGAATATTCGAGGTATGAATCATATTGGAAAGTTAGCAGTTATTAAATCACAAATAAATGAAAAAATATCAACGCTTGGTATGTCTGAAACCCATTATAGATCAAGCGGACATTTTACAAGTTCGAATGTAAACCTAGTCATCTTGTTAGGAAATGGGAAAAATACAAAATGGAGGTTTAATTATCAGCAAAGAGATTAAGAACAATGTTGTTGAATATTCAACTATCAATGACAGAATTATGACGGTAAAACTAAAAACGACGCCAGCAAATCTAAATATAGTCCAAATACATGCTCCAACAACGGCCTCTACAGTATGGTATAGGCAAAAGAAATAATCGAGGAAATATGCTTTAAGATTCCGGTGCGAAGAACAGACTGGTAAATAGTAATACAATATTGCAACATCATATTCGCAATCTATATCTATGGTAATCACCTGATGGAAAAAATCGGAAATCAGATTGATTATATATTGATAAATGAATTGTGGGAAACATATATAAAAGTTGTGAAAAGTTATCCTGTTCATGACTTCAGCATTGGTCATAATGCACTAATGGCGGAGATATGTTTAAAACTAAAACGTACAATAAGGAGAAGAACAAAACCATACAGATGGTATCGAGGTCATAATGAACAATTCATAACAATTAAAGAACATAACGGAAACGAAAATAAGCAAAAATAAGCAAAAATAAGGCAGATGAACTATGGAATAAATATAGAAATATATTAGAAGAACAAACTGAAATACATAAATCCATGGATAAACCTACGAAATCATGGATAACTCACGAATATTTATAAAAAATTAATTGAGGTGAAAATGCTATTTCTCAAGTTGGAACAAATTATACACACACACTGTGTAAAAATTTCACGAATATCGGTTCAATCACTTCAAATATATCATATAAGTAGAACAATATTTAACCAAATCTCGACTTAGATGGGCTGACCATGTTATCAGAATAGATAAATGCAGTCGATGTATCAAATCGATGATCGTCCTCTATTACTTTTTCCTTCTACTAATCCCTGTATGTTTTCCAATCCATTTCGGCAAAAAATCTGAGCTCTTCTTTTATCATCTGTACCAGCCATGCTTTTGTTCTGTTATTCCCAAATCTGTCAAAACTGATGCGTTAGATCGATGTGCCGTCCACGGTATTCCGAGCATTCTTCTATAACCGGTCATTTCAAACGATTCTAACTTACGACATAAAGTTTTGTTTAGCGCCCATGATTCGGATCCGTAGCTCACTATTGAAAATATTAGCGTTTCAATTAGTCTCTTCTTAGTTAATATCTGTATAGGTCTTTCCATATTTTAGTTAATTTCCATAGAGCACTTTTAACTGTTCCGGTTTATCTTTTGATTTCACTTATATCATTTCCATTACTCGTGATATACGCTCCAACATCAACATATGTTTGTGTTGAAGTCTTTTTTTCGTTGTCAGATATAGACGTAAATGTTTCAGACAGTTTCCTAGCCCTATCAATTGTTCATGAAATTTTCACACTGTGTATGTGTGTGTGTGTATAACTTGGTCTGACTTGAGAAATAGCGAAGTTTTCACCTCGATTAATGTCATCAATATTTCGTTATTGCGGTTGGTTTGTAATTATTGATAAGTTCCGTAACTTTCTGACAGATGCGAGTCAGTTTAATGATGTAATATCGTCACGTTTTTAATGATTTTATTTCAAGTGTTTGGATATTTTTCTAACAATTTTTCTCGGTAAAATATCGCGAAAAACAGAACCAATTTAGTGAGAAAAATTTTTAAATTAAATTTACGCGACTTTTAAATCAGCGCCGTGCTTTTTAAAACAGATTAACTCTTTTCGTCGCAATACATTTCTTTAGAAAAAATTGTCTATTTTCAATAATAAGGGACACTTCGTTGATACCCAGGATGTTTTCATTCTAAATTGATTTCTATATCATATTTATACGACACGTTAAAAATTATCTACAGTTATCTAATAAAATACGGAGAATTAATCTTGTGCCTGTATTTAGATAATGTATTCCTGAAATATACATATATATATATATATATATATTTTTTTTTAAATATCTATACAAATTGCAATCTGGCTGATGTAGCCAATAAGCAAATGGAATGTAGGCTATGACAGGATGGGAGATGTCATTCAACAACGACACTTCGAACTACCTCTCCAATCATTCAAACCGGGGGGGGGGGAAGATCTAGAGGTGTGCGATAGTTCAATCTGCGCGGCCCATTGGCATGATTTAATAAATCTACCGCCAGCTGGTTAACCATCTAACCTGTGCAAGTAATTTCTACTGCAATCCCGAACTACTTCGTGTACTTTTGATATTTTTAAGTCTTTATGTAAATTTTCATTTCGTATATACCAGGGTGCACCGGCTATTAATCTTAGTATTTTTGATTGGGATCGCTGCACCATTTTGATATTCGATATTAATGCTGTCCCCCCAGAGTAATATTCCATATGTCCACACCGGCTTAATAACTGCTCTGTAAAGCAATAATTTCCATTATAAAGGTAATTCGGAAGTTTTACCCATGAGCCAGTACATGTTCCGCAGTTTAAGTTTTATCTCCTTAACTTTGATCCTGATGTGTTCCTTCCAGGTCAAGCGGCGATCAAGCCACATCCCCAGATACCGGACTTTATTTTCCTGTGGGATCCTACCATTAAGATCAACAGGGAGGCATGTGTTCCGCCTAGTTGTAAATGTAACATGTACTGACTTGGTTGGGTTATTTTTCCGACGCCGCCCCGGATAATTATCTCCCGCTAATAATGCTGTATCATCGGCAAATGCCGCCATCTCCACATTTGTATTTACAGGAAGGTCGGACATATATATGAGAAAAAGGATTGGCCCCAAAACAGATAATTTGACTTGAAAAAATCTATGTGACAGGTATGATGATAGTAGTGTGTAGTAGGGATGTGGCAGGGTGCGTTTTATTTTTGAAAGTAACCCTTCATGCCATACACGATCGAAAGCCTGACTGACATCCAGAAAGGCTGAAGAACAGTACTGCTGCTTTTCGAAACAATTACCGATGTATTTTTGCACCCTATGAACTTGCTCTATTATAGAATGGACAGGACGAAACCCAAACTGGTAGTTTGGAATCGTACCCTGTAGCTGTTTTGTTAGTTCAGGCAGCAGTGATTTTTCGAACACTTTTGATACTATCGATAGAAGACTAACAGGTCGATATGATGAAGGATCTCACTAGTAGGTTTACCTGGTTTTGCTATCATGGTTACCTGAGCGATTTTCCATTGTGAGGGATAGTAAGCCAACCGTATGATAGCGTTGAATATTGTGGTTAATAGTACTATGCCCTTTCTCGGTAGGAATTTAAGCATCTTTCCAGTGATTATATCGTACCTGGAGCTTTGTGCATTGATAAATTATCCACAATCACTCTCTTAATCTGGGACAGAGAAAAACGGTTTTATTGGAAGAGACATTTGGAAGGGGGCAGCTAAGTCTAACTCAATTTGATTATAGAATAACTCCGATCCGTTATCGATTGGATGTGGTTTAAACACATCCTTTAGGTGTGACCCAAAAACTTCCGCCTTTTCAAGATCGCTACGTGCCCATTCGCCATTATGTTTCCGCAGGGGTGGAATCACTTTCTGTGGCCTGTTAAGGGCTTTAGTGGCCTTCCACAATGAATGATCGTCATTTTTAGTGCCCATGTTGGAAATAATTGATCTTAAAGTGTCATTTTTATGTATTTTCAGTAATGCGCTTAATTCTTTGGTTATTTTATTAAGATAACCTTTGTGAGCCGGGTGCCTTGATATCTGCCACAGTTTTCTAATTTTTCTTTTGGCATTGATTTTTTCTCTAATAATGCGTGGGTAGTTAATATCGCGAGTTATAGTCTCCTTTGGAGTACTTAACCATGCCGCTATATATATATGTATATTTATATATATTATCAACGTCGTCGTATTGTTCGTTGTCGAACGTCGTGACTAGCTATTGTACGTTTATTTTTACGTACGAAATGAGCTAGCATTCAAGGCACTATTAATAGGCTACGCAAATGCGCGCGCATATGATCTTATACGGAGTGGTGTACCACTGTCTACACAATAATAATTAAGAATTAAATAATGATGAAAAACTTTCTATGTCGCGTGTTGATTTCGAAACCCGGACCATCGAGTTAACAGTCGAGCACTCTTGCAACTACTCCACCGTGACATATATGTATTATATATATATATATATATATATATATATATATATATATATATATATATATATATTCTCGAAAGTCAATAGCGAATCAGACGCGTACCCCGACTAAGTTTCTAATTCGCAAGAGTTTATGTAATTTATACAATATGCGGGCTACTGAGCTTAGATCGATTTCGGTTTTTGTTAAATCTGTTTTTTTTTTTCTAAATACACCTAGGTGCGTATCATGTACTATAAAAAAACATTACATGCCTAGTTATTACCACTTTAATCGCGTAGAATTACAATTTCATAAATTTCCGTTTGTGTACATTCAACCATTTCGTCGTCAATTCTTTTCAAACGTAACGTTCCGTGAAAAATTACAATTTTCGTTTTCAAACAGATAGGCGGTTGCCTTCGTTTATTCAATTACGCTTAAGAGACACTTAATTCTGTCCAGGTTTCCCGATAAACAAGTGCCCCGCTGTCTGGGTTCACATCTGCTTATCGATGTCATCATATTACTATGTCGATGAAGAATTGTTTACTAAACTGATAGTTGTTTCTATTTTAACTCGTTTTTCAATGATCGGTTACCGAGTTGAACTTAACTGGTACCCGTCCTCTTTGTTGAAATTCCGATGATTACAAATTTACTTTTTCTGGAATAATTCTATTTATCTATTTTGGACTAGATTTCAGAATATTTAAATTGTATTTCGTCATTTGCAGGATACGAATCGTTTCTCTTATATTTACAGTCTGCTTTGTGTTCTTTTATAATCTCCGATTGATATTTCCGAGCCCGCGCACGAGTAAGGAATTTTCTAAATATGCCCGTTAGAAAGTTGATCCTTCACGCTTTGTAAACGTTGTTTTATTTTAACCTTTTTTCCCCGTACAATTCTGCCTATTTCGTATGTGTAGTGCCTTTTTTATATGGTAACCTTACATTAGCTACGAACTGTTCTTTAATAATTTATTTGTCCACTTTTTTTTATGCAAATTATTTTACCGGCGAAATGTACTCCTTCTTTTATCGACCAAAGCATCTTTTATATTCTCCATTTTTTTCTTTAAAGTAGCAGGTTTGGATACCAAAATCTTGTAGATTCCCACTCTTTAACTCGGACAGCGATGCGACTGCTTATGCACTATTGGCGCGATTAGGTTTTCTAAAAACTATAATCAGCGCCAGGTCTATTTTGTGAGTAAAAATTAACGTACAATGTGTTAAGTGCGACAACGAAAGACCTCACATATATATATTTTAAGGTTAGAAAATTGACACGTTAAATTATATATAATCGTTTGGTTTGCCGTCGTAAGAAATTTTTCGTTCTGTCGATATTACACCGCGACGAAGCTTTAAAAAAAAAAAACATCACTTTTTCTTTAAAAATTTAAAATTTTTATAAATGAACATTTTTATAAATTTATTTTTTATTTTTCTATAAATTTCGCTGGCGATATCGTCATTAGGCGCAGTTCGTCCTGATATTTATCCATCATCTGTTCGCATTCGCTGTCGACTGCGGCTATCCCAGACCAGTTTCCGCTTGGGTATTTCCGCACATATGTTTCATCGGTATATTATTTTTGGATTTCTACGTACAAGCTTACGCTGAAAACAAACTAACGCAGGAACTGGATCGTCGTGATAAAGATGAAACGCAAGATGAAATACTAACGAAGAAGGAAACGTAAATGCAGATTAATCGAAGTCGGACGATATTGAACTTTGTAAATAGTTAACCGTTTTTCTATTTATTTACAAGTATCATCATCACGCTAGTAATAAGACGATATTAGTAGTAGTAGTAATAGTAACAGTAGTGGTAGTAACGCTAGTAATATTATTATAGATAAAAAAACATTTGGCAGGAAAAAAATTTTTAATTTTCCTTGAAAACTTATATCTATAGTATATATATATATATATATATATATATATATATATATATATATATATATATATATATATATATATATATATATATATATATATATATATACATATAGATGGGTAGATACGCCATTATCGTTTTCGATATGTCAACAAACAACGTTTACAAATGGACGTTATTATTATTATTATTATTATTGTTATTTTTTTCTTTTTAACCGAATTTAACGTTGCGAATTTCAATTTTTTCGTTTTTTAATACTTTCGATAGAGGTCTCTGTCGTCGTGTTATTAAAAACCGAGTGTATTAAATAACTATCGGATCGGATCGGAATTATTTTTTAATAAATCGTTTTATTTCGCACTGAAAGAGGGATGATTTTATTTACAATACACACTGCGTTTCAGATTGGATCGATTCGTGTTTTTTCCCAAAAACGATGTTACGTTATTATTATGATTATCGTTATTATAATAATTATTATTATTCTCATTATTCTGCGATTTCGAGTGTAGCCTTTTAGTAAATTTTATTAAATCTCAAGTTGATAATCCGCGAGATCGTACTAAAAGTATGCGAAAAAAAGAGATAGGGCGATTGCCTAGCTAAATTAAAAACCTGAAAATTCGGTGGTAGTCGAGTAAACACGGTTGGAAATCAATATAATGCTTGCCCAATGTGGTATATATATATAATATATATATATATATATATATATATTCACGTATTTGTGTGTAATAGTAGGTTATACCGAGTTTATTTTCATATATTTTTCGCGTAACGAAAGTAAATATTTATTATTAACGTAGATTGTAAAAAGCGAACTCGATAAACGTATATAAATAAATGTAATCTCTGATAATTTTTTTATATTGCTGCTACGGTCAGGAGCACTATATAAAGTTGATCGTATCTATATTTCGGACAAATTGAAGAACTACTTGTACTGCAATCGTGTTATCGGTTAAAACTTTTTCTAGTGAATTACAATTGTTGATGTCGTTATTTGGAGTTATTGTGGACACACTAGAGAAATAAATGTCGGAGTGTTAATGGTGCCCGGACGCAGCGAGCTAACAATAGCGGATCTGTTTTATGTATAATGTAACTACGAGTCAATGCAGCCTGAACAATGGGGCATCTTTGAGGAACCGATGACAAATCGAAATTTTAAAAAACATATATTTTCTTTGCTGATCGCAAAGAGGGCAATTGGGACACTTCAATCATCGGCAGGATTAAAACTACTAAAATTCGATATCAACTTCTACAGTGTGCAGACATTGGTCTCGTGAAACGCCGCTCTTAAGGTATTCCCGCAAGAAAAAAAAAAAAAAAACGTGAAGTACGCGGTTTGCGTTGTAACGGTCTTACCAACTGCGCTATTTAAAAAGACAAAACCATCCGTCTTCTCCGGATCACCGTATTAATCATTAAATTATTCGATCGGGAGCAAAAATTCTAAGCTAGAAAATAATATAATTTTAAATATATAATATGATAAACTAACTCGGTGCTAGGTCCATTATGAATATAAAAAATATATATATATACACGTATATACATAACTACTTTGTTAAAATATACATAGTTTAATAATGAAAATAATATTTAATAATAATAATAATTTGTTAAAATTACATAGTTTAATAAGGAAAATAATATGTAATAATAATATATACATCGATACTGAACGTGCCTTTATTGTTGAGATTGCGTTTCCAAATCCTACTAATATAATGAAGATATCCGTCAGTACATATTTTAAAAAACAATAACGTTGAATTAGTGCTCATTATCATATTAACAACAGGTGTAATACCCGAGAACAACGCGGATGTCTGTCGAGAAGTTTCAGTTGAAAGCTGAGCGCCTATATTCGGCTACAGAAAAGTGCCGTGTTAAAGTTTTTAACAACCAACTCTTAACCTCGAGGTATATCAGCCTACAACCTTCGAGAGCAACATGCCGCTGATGAAGCGAGAATTTGAAGATAACAATAAACGTAA
The DNA here is from genome assembly GCA_032883995.1 of Coronaproctus castanopsis. NCBI lineage: Eukaryota > Metazoa > Arthropoda > Insecta > Hemiptera > Monophlebidae > Coronaproctus > Coronaproctus castanopsis. The sequence continues at coordinate 76,290,094 of CM065052.1, read as the reverse complement.
TAATAATGATAATAACAAGAGGAAACTTTCCCATCGAGTAAACTTTGTTTTGTGAGGAACTTTTTGTACGTCACATATTTATCTAATAGAAAATGCACTCACGCACGATACCGATAAATACACAGTATTATGCTATACATCTGCAATTACGATAGACAAGCGTAAACATATTCCTTCCATACTCGCGTTTGGTACGATTTTTCAACGATATCGCGCGGTTTTTAATATATATATATATATTTTTTACAAATTTGGACACGATAGACTCTTTTTGTTTAGAAAACTCGTCCGATCAATCCGTGTTCAACAATCGCAGACGTTTCTTCTCACGCAGTATTGACGGTCAGCTACGTATTATTTAATTCTTACACTAGTCGGGGTCTTCCTGTTTACCGTAAGTAGTATAGAACTGCTAGACATAGATATGTACAGATTAAGTGAATAACGCTAAAAGTTACACCCCCCCTATTAAACGTCCGAAACATGGATACGACAAAGCCATATTATTGATCAACAACGTTTAGAGATATATCCGTTAGTAAATAAAAAAAAAATAAAAGAAAGTGGATAAAGGAGTTTTTGACCTTTTTGTAATAATGGTGTTCCTATGTGAAATATATAAACGGAAAGAAACTGTCCTACCAAACACAGACAATTTAACCAACACATGTTACACGTGTACATAAATTCATTACATTCACAAGCGCTCGCGCGCACACACACACATACACACACGCCAATGAACTTAAACGAAATAACATAAAGCAACATGTACATACATAAATACAGAAAAATGCACATGTTTTTATATATGTATATATATATATATATATATAAAATATGGAGCTGAATCATGGACTTTAGATAAGGTCGGCATAACCCGACTTAGCAACTTTGATATGTGGCGCTGGAGAAGATTGCTCCGCATACCACGGACAGAAAATCAGTACGCGAGTTGAATCTGGCGCAACAGTTAGCTAATATCGCTGTTCACCGAGTGGAATTATATACACTGATTATATAAGCGAGTGCCGAATGTCGAAACATCGTTCTCCACAATACTGGAAAACAATCTGGATTAAGTTTTTATCAGTATAAACAATGAGCTAACGATCGAAGGTTATAACGCGCGACAGTTCAGATTGCTACGTGATTATGATACCGTTCTAGGGTAGACGCCCTAATGATGATGTACGATAAAATATATTTACACTTAATAATTCTTCTTAAATAATTTCGTCATGGAGAACGTTATATATATGGAATACAAAATTCATTTGATTCCGCGGCGAGTTGATAGTTACGATGAACTTAATTATTTATCAAATTATTAAAATAGTGGTCCTGTTGTCCGGTAGGCATTTGAAATAGTCACCTCCCGATGATACATCTACACTTAAAATATATAATTTATTTAAAACGAAATTTCAGTTAATTCTAATTCATGTGTAAACTTATCCTAACCGATACGATACAGTCCATTAGCTTCGGGATTTATTTTCAATTAAAACTCCTAAATTTACTATTACAACCCTAATTTGTTCTTCTTGGTATTTTTCCCCCCTAAGACCCCCTACCTTGCGTACACGGTCTTGTCTTCTTTTCCTCGGATTCTTCGGTAAATTTCTTTCTTCGATTAAATTTCTTCCTCGTTTATCTTATCTGTCTACTTTATCTTCTACATTCTTCTCCGCGGTTTTGAATACATACAGTTGTTTTACCGTTTCTTAATTTATCGTCCAACTTTCTGTTGCTTAGTAATACACTGTGTACAATTTTCAATTTGAATATTATTCTTCATTTTCCGAGCTGTTCACTATTAACTCCTGCGCATCTATCTTTTCTTGCGAGGTTGTTTAACTGTTCTTTTCTTGATCTTTTCTTGTTTTTTGTTTTATGCATTCTATGTTATATTCATTTATTTTGGTTTTTTGTCGTGAATTGTTTACCATTTTATTTTTTGTTTATTTTCTCGTTATATAATTGTAACATCTGATTAATTTATCGTAGGGAGTCTGTTATTATTTATAATTTGCGTACATTATTAATAATAGTAACAAGCGGACGAGATTTAGCGTTACTAGCGGAAAGCCTAGAAGATGCAAAACGGCAGCTGGAAATAAGTGAACGATATGACGAGAAATGTGAGCTGAAAATCTTTTTAAAAACGAAAAAAAATGACAAATTATGAAAATGCTTCAAATATAAAAATTTAAGAAATAATTCAATTTAAACCTACGTATAAAGAGCGTCCATCGCGGAGCGACTTTCAATTTACCAGAACTATTTATAACGAGAAATCAATTTCCGTCAACGCAAAAATTATACACATCACGTTTATAAAAGTAGAGTATCTAACGATATAGATCATTCGGTTGAAAAAGACGGAAGAACAATGGCAAAGATACAAAGACGGTGGTAAAGACACGTTTAAAAAAATTGAAACAAATCAGCCAGACTACGACGAAATAACAAATCGCAATCGAATGGATAAGAGTCGTTTTACGAAAGGAATTTTTGATTTCTTCGACAGGAATCCAAAAAGCACAAGCGAAGAAAGATATGGGACCGCCCCGAACATGAAATAAAGGACAGCAATAAGCAAAATATCAGTTCGTTTGAAGGATTTTTATGCGGGGGAAAAAAGACGAAAAAAACATTCCAAAAGAATGGAAAAGTATTGGACAATTGAAAGTTACGCGTGTAACGATGGTCCATAGTTCGATAAAGCGATGAGAGTATATATTGATTTTTCTTTGATAAGAGTTACTTAAAAGTATCAACTTCAGTTTTCAACTTTTCTGGCATGAGTACACGGTAATAGGGCACCACGCGTTGAATGAATCATCTGTAGCGTGTGTTACACTAAATGAAAACGAATATTTTTCTAAATTCTCTAATTTTGCTACGTATCAACGCACAAAACGTTTCCGAAATATACGGTAATAGTATATTAAATACGAAATAACGATACCGACCTCAAATTTCGAATTTTAAAAAACGGAAACAATTTTCTGCGCGAGCAGTTAACTTACTTACTACTACGCCGCTATCTTACCAAATAAGAAAGAATTACACGGTTTCTATCTCTACCGTAAGATAGCGATTCGATCTGTAATACATAAAATAAGTATATATTATTTTAAGCGGGTCGTGAAAAAAAATGAATTATTCACTAAGTAAATCGTACAGCTAACGTTATTCAACCGCCCATCCAGATAGTACCGTTTGCAGATTGTCACGCCATCCTGTAAAAGGTTATTTCGATAACTACGCGACATACGAAATTCACCTACAATTCTATATTACAGTTTAATAGTTGACGAAACGTTAGGGCTGGTACTCACATATTAATAGCCTCTTAAACAGGCATCTTCGAAAAACTTAACCTACTCAAAAAAAATAATAATCCACACTAATTATAACGTTGACAGGATATCCCTGTTCAGATTATAAGTCGATAGAAATTTAATTACGAATCTCCTGTATATGCTTCCGCTAATAAAGTGACTCTGAAGAAATCACTCGATATTACATTCTATCGCGTTTTATATAGAACTAGTAAAGCTTCGCTCACTCATTGACATTAGTGACAGCCTGAAGGAGCTCTACCGACCGTTTTCAACTCTGACCGGTACGAACACCTTGTACTCCTCTATGTGGACAACAAAATGATTCATCAGTAATGTCGAATTCCGGTAAAAGGTCAATACTATTGTCAAATCTTGTAAAATCATACATCTACATAGATGACCTCAAATCAGTGATCAACGCCGACTGTGCGGTTACAACAGAGAAAGAAGTAACCGTACTTTATCTAGTTATTCCGTTTCGTTCGCTGAATTATACGCAATATGACTGTACAGAAACTAAATCCAGTTCAATTATAAATGCGCAACTGTCATCTGTTCAGACTTCAGTTTCTTCCCTTTGAGCTCAAAAATGTTTACTTGGAAAAATTTCGAACCGACCGCATCCCCCTGATAGAAGAATTTCATTCGAAACTTCTCTACTATTACTACCACGTAATCTTCCTTTATACTTAAGGCAAACGAATTGGTCATTCATTTAAAAAAACAGAAGAACACGAAACTTAAAAGAAAAAGCTCTAAAGCACTTTACTACCTCATTTTCTTACGTTTTAAAATCATGTCTAATTTTACGAACTGTTACATGTATTCACAAAATGTTTGTAAAAATTTAATTTTCTACTTTGAGTAGTAAAAATAGAAATATTGCACGCATTTACACTAATACAGTTCAATCCTTTAAATCTATTTGATCTACAATACATAAATATGAATAACCAGTCAGGATCAAACTTAGGGAGGCAAATTAAGAAATGTGTATAAAATCGGAGTGGTCATTTTTTATGTTTCAAATCGGAACATAAGCATTATAAGGTCTGGATAAAGAACGATAAACTTTACATTATTTAGGAGCAGCTATAAAAAGACTTATATCTTCCAGTGTGTCATGTATTTATTTCGTTAAATATAACGGGGAGAGTGAGACATTTTAAATGTCAGATGTAAAAACATAGATTTCTAAAATACTTTTAACCGTAAATTTTCGTTTATTTCTTTATTCACTCTAAGTTAATGCTATAGAAAAATGTATCTCAATATTTAAATGTCACTCCGCTTAATTTTTAATATTACGATTCGCTCATTTCTATCCACTGATGGATGTAAGAGTTCCCCTTCCTTTTCCATTGTACTCGATCCGAAGCGTAGTTCATCCATTTAACTCCGACTGACTTTTGAATGTCGTCTTGCCATCGCGTACACGGGCGACCACGGATTCTGTGACCTTTTCTCGGTGTCCATTGCGTTATTCTTTCAATCCACCTATCGTCCGTCCTTCTAGCGACATTATCAGCCCAGTTTCATTTTAATTTAGCTACGCGTTGTATTACATCCACCAGCTTGGTTTGCTACCTTATCCACGTATTGCGTCTTCCATCCATCTTCTTAATACCCAGCATTATTTTCGGGCCTTCTGCGTTACGGCCAGTTTCCTAACAACATATTTTGTCAGGCACCACGTTTCCGCTCCGTATGTGAGCACTGGGAGGATGCACTGTTCATATGCTTTCTTTTTTAAACAGTTGTGTCTCTGATTTTCAGTACACTATTTAGCCTTTCAAACGCTATCCATGAAAGGTGCGTCCGTCTTTTAATTTCTTTACACATTGCTTCTTTGTCTACTGTGATTACTTGGCCCAGATACACGTATTTATTAACTTGCTCCAATATTTGTCCATCTATTGTTATTTCTTGTAACGAGTGTGAGTTTGACATGACCTTCGTTTTATCTGTATTTATCTTCAATCCTACTGCTTTAGAGCAACTATGAAGGTCATTTACCGTATCCTGTAAAGCATGCGCGCTATTACTGATTAACACAATATCATCGGCAAAACGTAAATGATTGAGTTTTTTTCCACCTATATTAATACCGTTTGATTCCCAGTTTAAATTTCTGAACACACTTTCCAGGGATGCTATGAATAATTTAGGTGATATTGTGTCCCTTGCCTAATTCCTCTTTTTATTAATATTTCATTTTTTTTCCACAAGTTGTACTTTCATAGTGGGCGAATCATATATATTTTTTATTATGTTTATTCTGTGTCTTGTTCGCTGAGAGCTTTTATTATTGTCCATATTTCTACTGTATCGAAGGTTTTATGGAAGTCTATGAATGACATGTGTAATTCTACGTTGTATCCGTTGCATTTTGAAATTAAAATTCTCATAGTATGCACATGGTCATGCGTGCTGAAGTCAGATCTAAAACCTGCTTGTTCGCATGGTTGATTATAATCCACTTGCTTCATCAGCCGATTTGCAATAATACTTGTATAAATCTTGTATATATGTGACATTAAACTCTAATGAGCCTATAATTTTCAAGCTTAGTCGTATCACCTCTTTCTTGTGTATCAAGACGACGTCTGCTTCCTTCCATGAATGAGGGATGTTGTTTTCCTTCAGCCATTTGTTATACAGGTCTTTCAACCAATTTAGTATCTCATCATTCTTTAATCATTTCTGGTGTTATCTGGTCCACTTGCTTTATTATTTTTTACTTTCTTCATTGCAAAGGTAATTTCTGAAGTTAGTATTTCTGGTAAGTCTCTGCTTGTCTAATGTTATCCGATTTTTCATATTCGGTTTTATCTTTGTATCATATAGTTCTGTGTAAAATCTTAGTTCTATTTTTCCAGTAAAAGTATCCTTGTTGTGGTTTTTCAATTTTGTTAGTATTTTACTTCCTGTATGCTTGTTTGAACACTTTGGGACCTTTGTTGCGTTCTATTACTTCTTTAACTATTTTAGTATTATGTTGTCGTATAGCTTTTCTCATATGTTTCCTTATCAATTTATTCAGTTCTGTCCATTCAACTTGATTTCTATGTGTATCAACTTTCATTTTCCACCTTTTTTCCATTAGATGTTTTGTTGCGTCGCTTATTTTTCCGATTTTCCTTTTTTTTTGTCCTGGGCGCAACTTTCTTTCATAACATTCGTAATCAGTTCATTTTGCTCATTTATCCTTAACGTTGTAATATTTCCTGCTTTTTGAATTTGTAGTTTTAATTGCTCTAGATATCTGTCTCTTCTTAATTTATCAGGGTCAATTATGTTTACTTTATTTACTCTGTAGTGGGATTTATTTTTGTTATGGGTATGTATAAGTACTTTGACCAATCTATGGTCGCTTCCAGTGTTAACTCTTTTTATCACTGATACATCTTGCACTATTTTACGTTTATTGGCAATGATAAAATCGATTTCACTTTTATAAATAAAGTTGGGGCTTCTCCAAGTCCATGTGCTCTTACTGTTTTTTTCTTAAAGAAGGTATTCATTAAGCTTAGCCCATTACTTTCAAGGAATTTTAACAGTATTTCTCCTCTTTCGTTTATTCCCTCCGAACCTTAATCATCAACTGCTGTTTCGTATTGATTTTGTTTAATGCCTATTTTTCCATTAAAGTCTCCGGTGATCATCAAAAAATTTGTGGGGTGTTGTTGCATAGCTTCTATTAGATTATCATAAAATTCATTAAGTTCTTCTTCTTCGCTATAAACTCTCGGAGCATATACTCGAATAACTTTAAGACTGGTTTTATCTGAAGTACTATATATGCTATTCTATCTGAAATTGCCAGCCATCGAGTTATTCTTTGATGCATCCTTCTATTGACCATAAATCCGACACCATTTCGGCATTAGGTAATCCAGAATAGTACAGTACATTACCCGATTTTAATTTCAAAGCTCCATTTCCAATTTTTCTCATCTCGCTTAACCCTGGTATGGCCCATTTTATTTCTTTTAGTTCACTTTCCAGTTCTTCTAACTTGTCCTCTGTCGAGAGTGTTCTTACATTGTATGTAGCGACGTTGAATTTTAACTTGCCGCTTTCCGTACGTTTTGTACTTTTACTATTATGCTTGACACCTCCTGGGATATCTTTACATTCGATTGTATGTTTTGTTACATCCATTAATATTTTTGTTACATCCGATATTATTTTTCTTACTTTCGTTTATGCACTCCATATTTATATATTTAGTAGGCGGGTAGAGTGCGAAGGTCTTAATCGGTCGCCCATTATGGCCTTGGCAGTTACGGCCTTTCTTTTTTTGTACAGTCATATCGGGGAAAAATTTGGCTCCCGTGCTGGCCAGGCAAATTGGGAGATACATTTTGTCCCTTCTGTCAGGTTTAGTATTATTTGACAGTTTTTATTAGTCTTTTATTTATTTCTATTATCATTGTATATTCTGGATATTTCATTATATTTATCTCCATCATTTATTCCGTTTTAGATGTTTGTATAGTTGATCAGTTAGTATTATTATAAGAGCAGGGGTGTTAAACTGTATAATCCTGCATCTTGATTTTCTGTCAGGGTGGTCTCCCTTAGCCTTTAGATAAATATCCATGGCTGTTACTGAGGAGGCAACGATTATAGGCTTTTTCTGCGACCTAAATCCGCCGAGGGAGAGGCAGTCGTAGGATGTATTTTTAGTAGACAGTTCCTCAAGCCGCCAATCTGCATCCTCGTGTGCCCTGTCGCTACTGGAATCGTCTGCTAGAGACTTTCCACCAGTATGTTGGTCGGCGACTGTTTATTCGACTGATGTCTTATTCACAGCTAACCTACATATCTGTAAGCCATTCCACTATCCGCCAGCTGTGGACGCGCCCCGCCCGGTTACAGCTACGGATCCCGGAAGGTACAAAGTACCACCAGGGGGGGATTTTTAATATAATTCGCGTTATTTTTAAGTTTTATTTCTTTATATATATTGTAATTTCCTTAACAGCGTTATTGTCTTCTTTTTTCATTTTATTTCGTTAATTTTATCCGTTGGTGTATGAGATTGAGAAACATATTAATATTTTATTAATAAAAAATAATGTAAATACAACTTATGAATTTAACAACACGCAATATCAGCATCCATACTATTTGCATCAAGAAAAAAAGCTAACAATTAAACAATTCAAAATAGTATTGGATGAATATTATGTTAAAAAATATCAAAGGTTATGAATACAATGGACTAGCGAAACAATATTTTCCCACTGTAGACGGAAGACTAAAAAATGTTGTATTCGTGCCAAATTATTTCAATACACAGTTTATTAGCGGACACGGATTATTTAAAGACTATTTATATAAGTATGGAATATCGCATACGAATAAATGTGCAATATGTTAACCGATCATATAAAGCATATACTGACAGGATTACGTCAACGCTGATTTCGCAGATATAAATGCAACAGAATTGGTGGATAAGCAGTTCAAAATATTTGACGTTTTCACAGTATCAGAAATAACATACCGCAAAATACATCTACATATATTTTAATCAAATTAATTGTATAATATCACCTTAATGTAAAATGGGCTGAGCACCGTAAACTTAATTGGATGGGCTCTTTTCAGTTCATTACTTATAAATTACATGTATTTCACTTATAAATAAATTTACCCCATCGTAATTTACGAACTGGTGACCAAAAAAAAAAAAAAAAAAAATTATTTTTAAGAATCGCGGGGTTTTTTTCCTTATCGCTTATTATTATTTTTATCCATTTATTGTTTATAATATTCATTCGTTGTTTTAGGGAGAGACGTTTAATACGGACAAATATTGTAAAACATGTTAATTTTTACCCCTGTGTAAATAAATGAGATTTGTTCTTCCGTACTTTCATTAAATATAAACGTAAAAAAAAAAAAAAAAAAAAAAATTATGGAACGATCTTTTACCGACCATTTTTTGGTTTTTGGGATTACTTCGTCCTTAATCCTAAACCGCGAGAAATTCGTGTTCTACAATCGCATAATTAAAATTATTATGTAAAAGTTTGGTCTTGAAAATTCCTTTCGAAACTTAAAATTAAGCCAGCTTCTATTGAATGACGGAAACAGCGGGGCTAAGTACGTCCGAATAAAATTATGATGTCCTCACTACGAATTAACCCGTATCGCTCTGATTTTTACGTACGAAATGTGGGCCAGTATTTAAGTCATTAATTAAGGGCCGCACGCGTAGAATGTTATACGCCACTTCTTCCTCTGTGATAATTAAGAGTTATATTACGACGGGAAATTTTATAAACTTTACCCCACGACTGAAATCAAAACTTGACCATCGCGTTGACAGTCGAGTACTCTGGCAACTTTGCCACCATGACATATATATATATATATGTGTGTGTATGCATAGGTACACAATTTTCTCGTCAATATTTTTTATACTATTCGAATACACCTATATTTCTATAACCGCATTAGAAGTATATCCGAGTTTGTTCAAATCGTGTAAATATTTCACCCATTAAGTAATAATGAATAGAAAAGAATAATATGCAAAAAGATATTCGGGGCAATGCAATAAAGTTAACGTAGCTGTCCGCTTAGAAAGAGTTGAAACGTAATAAAATTATTCGAACTCTGCATATTCCCCGGCTCATGTAGCCGTCGACAGCTGTGTAAGTCACTATATATCGTCGGAATAATAATTAGGAATTCCGTTTGAAACGGATGAAAAAGTTTTTCTTTAAGGTTTTTCTCCCTGATGGTAATCCGACTTATTTAAAGTTTCAGAAAGAGCAGTTCATTAATGCACCGAACTTCGTCCATGACTATAATAATAGTAGTAATAATAATAATAATAATAGTAATAATAATCAGTAATGATAATAATTTTAATAAAAGACAAGAATCCTTTTATCGTTAATGCCAACGCGTTTAAAGTTGTATAACAAAGTATAATCAAGGATTAAAGAATACATTATTCATAATGTTTTTCTAAAATAAATACGCGTAAGATAGACAAAGACAAGCAGATAATTAATCTCTTAATTATCCGTGATGAAACGTATTTACACGAGGACGGAGAGAAGAAATGTCAAAGTGCACATCTAAATATGGTCGATTTTAAGGACGAAAATTATACGTCCTATGTGCAAAAGTGTGTATATGTGTGATGTGTTATGTGTGTGAGTGAACAATTTAAACTGAAATGTTGTGTCAAGAGCAACAATTCTGAACACGAAATACTTTTTTTGGGGGGGGGGGGGGATAAAAAATTGAGATGTCATCTCGAAAATCCTAATTCTGAACGCGGTGTAATCTTATACATTTTTCTCGTACGTTCAATTGCGGTTTTTAATTATTCAACCGACGAGAAAGTGTATATGGATTAGCTACAGTTTGCACTGTACACAGCAACACAGGGCCGCAGACTTATCACCCGTTATGACATCGTGCAGTACCTGACAAGTCGCAGTTGCGCTTCTTGTTGGAGACAGCGGCCGTTAGCGAAGGTTTCACGGAATGATAATTGTCGTTGATTACCAGCTCGGCTTTATGGTAGGTGATTAGTTTGGACAGTTGAGAGCTTCGCAACTCCTCAATTGCGCCACCAGATCATCTATGGAAAACTGTCTAGATCTTTAGAAGGAACGGGTCGGCGCTATAAACATAAAGGGACTCGTTCCAGGTTGAAGTACGCCGGCTCGGGGAAGGTAAAGGACCTTTCAAGCGAAATAAATCACTGTACGTACGTCAGAATACTTAATATGTAAAACTGTAGTGTCTGAGATTTGAGAATATTTTCATTATAATCACTGTATCGAGCAATTTTTATTAGACATAAACAGAAAATCTGTTTACATTTTTTGCCTGTTTATCTGTTCCGATTTAACTCAAAAAACTATAATAACAGAAATAATGATGGAACAGCATATAGCGGATATTTTCCTTTCTAAGCTTTCTTTCGTATTGATATCACAAATAGGACAAAAATTACAATGTAAAATTTTAAACCGTCAAATTGTTTAAAATTAAACATTCACCTAAAATCGGGAAACGGTACATCTATTAGCCGGTAGACCGGCTGTAAGAACATCGCATCGTTCGTCCGTTCTGGATTTTTTTAAAGAAAGATGCAGCGATATTTTTGTTCCAAGACCATCTTTAAAATATCTCATCATCGCTCCTTTCAATTATTAAATAATTACTCAGCCGAAGCCCTGAGTAACTTCTAATAAAAGATAAAATTAATAAAAAAAATATATATATAAGAATAGGACAGAAATATTCTAAAGCAAAAAACGTATCTATCTTTTTCTTTCGTTACCCATATCCCGGATGCCGTGACATTATGCAAAAGATACGAGACGTCGCAACTTGTGTCAATTCTACGCTAGATTCATAATGTGTTGTCTAAGTTCCTTTAAAACGTATTATTCCATTGTTCTGTAAGCTGTCCGTGGGATACTTCCAGGTTTCAGAACCGTATATCACTATAGATAAAAAATCAACATTTTCAGGAGTCGCAGTTTTGTTATTTTAGTGATCTTACGGTTTTTCCATATAGGATTGAGTTTCTCAATCGTCAATGCTAGCCGACTCCTTAATTTGTTCTTCTGATCCACCATTTTTCGATATTTATTATTATCCTCGTGTCGATTAATTTATCCCTTTAATTTCAATATCTCGTAATAGAGGCAAGATTTGTTGTATTCTGTTTTCTTTATCGATTATGAACACTGAACATTTCTGTTTAAACCCGTTTCATTTCCCACTGACTCCATTCATGATGTTAGTTCTTTTCTCGCTTTGCATTAGCGAGTATATCATCTGCAAATCTGATATTAATAATCCTTCTTACCCTCCTTGCCAGCCATCTGCTGCTTGTTTTGTAATCCGTATGCTACTTAGATATCGAAGATGAGAATCGTTGATATACAGCAGCCCTATCGTATGTCATTTCTTACTGAAAACTCTTCCGACATTCTAGTTTTATAATCTTTATTATTTAATTATAATTTTTGCGGTTGATAGATATTTCGGTGACCAATTTCTAGTAAAATTTGACACATTTTTGTGTATGTTGTCGAAAGCTTTCCTATGATAACATTATTTGTTTTATATTTAACAGCTCTGTATGTCGGGTGCCTTTGTCAGGTACAAACCTCGCTGGTTCTTCCGATATTTCTGGTAGGAGGTAGTGTTTGAACTGCTATTGTATTACACACGGTAGTATTTCAGTGGCATGGCTAATCAACGCTATCGTGCGGTAGTTTCTACATTTCTCGGTAGAAGTATATATTATATATATATATATATATATATATATATATATATATATATATATATATATAAAGTAAAAATACTAATTCAGATATATAATTGATAAAAATTATCAAAATGAAAAATAATATTTATAAACTAATCTGACAATGAACGTGGTAGACAGCGCGATCTACAATCTCAGCGATGTAATATTTATACCTACGCGTAACGCAAAAGCACGGAAAATAAAAACAAGTACTTTTGTCTAAACACTGACGAATTTTTTTATAATATAAATTATCAAAAATTTATCGTAGAATTTTAATAAATTATTTTTTATCTCTTTCTTTTATTATGTTCATTTTAACGAGTAGGTTTTCTGTTGTTTTTTTTTTTATAATATTTTCCCGTTTATAAAATTTCGATAAATTCGGTTAATACGATCGATTTTGTGATTCTTTACAATGTTCATTTGTTCACGTTATAATTGGTATATCAGTTGTTACGCGAACCGTACAATGTATATATATATATATATTATATATATATGTATATATTTATAAATATCGAACATTTTTTTAACGACGATGCCATATGGCGAATTATATGTAAAATTTTAAAAGTCTAATTTTTCCGAGGACGTTAAACAAGTCGTCGGTAATTTTATTCCGACACTGAATAGTTGGGAACGGTTTATTTTGTTGTAAAATTGCGGATGAAAGGAAATAAAAACATACGAAATTTATGAAAACGTTTAAAATCTGCAAATGACGTGTATACGTAATATATAGAAAATAGCGCACCGTTTATTTATATAGTAATGTGTAAAAATGGCGTCCGACCGGCTGATATTTCTGTAAATGTCGACCATTTACCCGAATCATAAACCATTCGCAATAAAATGTCGTTACGAACTTTTCACGCATACGTATAATGTAAATAAGGAACAAACGAACGTACATTCTTGTACATATGTATATATATATATATTTATGTGTGTCTAAATTTATATGTAAATGCATAATGTCGATGCTAGAGACAGTGTCGTGTTGTCGCAACTAAAAATTCCTAAACTTTTCTTAACGCCTTCTCTGCTGGATGTGTCGAGGCGATTTTCTGGCTGGTTTTTAGGAATAGAAGATTGTAATATATATATATATATATATATATACGTCATCGTAGAAGTTCGTAAAAGCGGTTAAGAATTTCTGCAACGGTGGAAGCTTTCATAACTGTTAACGACGCGATGCCTACAGAAAATTTTTAGTAAAAAGAGAATATGCGGTAAGACTTTTCACACATTGATTTAGTCGCATATTGTTTTCGTCTCCCTATCAATGTCACTGGCATGTTATATGTACATACATACATATATATATATATACATATATACACGTACGTATGTTTTTGCGGTAATATATTCCTAACATATTGCGGTTTAATATAAGTTACTATCATTACATTATTTCTAATAATAATAATAACGATATTATTATTTATTCCGAAATTATTGTATCTAATTATTATTACTATTATTATTATTATTATGTAAACATACATATCGTCCGTACGTAGCTAAAAAGAAATATATTTAAATATCTATCCAGAGTCCATACACCGGAGATTACTTGTGACGTTACCCACATAGCGACTATTCATGTTGTTTCGATCTAAAGAGGAGATTTTGCAACTATACTAATGATCCAGAGTTTGAAGTTCGCATAAGGGATTCGAAGCCATTTGCAATTTATTCAAAAAACAGGAGCTAGAATATTTCACCCATATTCTAATCGCTTAACTGATGCTCCGTCTATGCTCTAGGTTAATCGCTAATATAAGCTGTTTCGATGTAATGAAATTTCTTATCCCAAAATTTTTGAAAACGATAATAACCTATTTCTTTTTTAAAAATAACACGAAAATAAAATGAAATTCTTATGGTGATTAATTAATCTTTTCGATATAAAATTTTAATTTTTACCCCCTGCATACAATCTGTTCGTTTGAACATTAAGTAGCATTGCTGTGCACATAGATTATGATATTGTTTATTTATATATTTTTACTTATTGTATATATCGAATTTTAATAGATTATGATGGAACGCTTCCCAACGGTTGCCATTGTTTATTTAGTTACTACTTATTGTATATATCGAATTTTATAAATCACTGCCTACGGACGGAGTTCAATCTGGCTAGGTCGCTTCAATCGTCCGAATCGTACGCTATTCTACGAGAGATTAACTGCTAACGAATTAACGCGGTTTTAGAGTCGATGCGAATGTATTCTTACAACGGTAGTAATTACTTCTTTAACTGTCGAAATGCGGCCGTTCTCGAGTAAATGTCATCGTTGCGAACAAACCATTTAAGTACGAATTGCTTGCTGTTCCCCATGCGCACACAAATTCTAAAATTCCTTTATAATACTTTATTTTCAATTTATAAAGGTGACTTTTTATTCCTCAGCCAAGTGTGTATTAATTGCTTCCGTTTGGCAATAATATGATCCTCAAAGAGGAACCCTATATTTCACAACACACAAGACTTTAGAATTATCTGCCCATTCAGTTGAATCGGCAAAGTTCGCCCTTTTTTCAATGTAAACCTGTTTGAACTTTGGCTCATTACCTGCGATTCTCCACTGTTTAAGTATATGTGACGGCGGATGATTTTGGAGCTGTTTAGTGGTTGTATTGTTATAACAATGTGTACATAGAACAGATGTGTCATCAGCAAACATAGCTGTGGTATCGCTATTTTGTGGGAAATGACGCTTATAAATCTGACACAATAATGGTCCCAACACTATATACTGCAGAACTCCTGATATTATAGTAGGGACATCGACGTAAAAATATCTTTCTATTAAGTATAACTTAAAAATTTTAATAACAACACATAATCGTGTTTATTAAAACGCTATACTCAGTAATTATTAGCGTCATATTTCATATAATACGTCAAAACTTGCACGGAACTAATTTTACATCAGCAATGACGGTGCAAATTTTCGGCGCAAATTTTAATCGATTGTTTAACGAATCTAAAAAAAAATAAATAATGTTTCTACGTTATATTAAATACCAATACAAAAAACTTTCTTCTTTTAAAAGTAACAATAAGCATCTTAATTTATTCGTTGACATTAGAACTAGGCTTTACACTTATTGGAAAAGAACAGGTTTTATACACCCGATATATTTTTTTACCTGTGCCATAGAGATTGATAATCGTAATCGCCTAAAGAATTTACTATTGAAATATCAGAATATCTAGAAACGTTCGAAAATTATTCGGTTATACCTTTAATCATTTCCATAAAGAAATTTGAAAGAGGCTTATTCAATATTATTTGAAGGCAATAATTTTGTAGTCTTTGCACCTGGTTCATAATACTTCTGCTAATGTGAATCTAGACTGGATAGGCATAAAGTAATTTCGGTAAAATTATTACTTTTTTTTATATATATATATTAAAAATTAGTTTTGCTTATATGCAGACTTCTTGTTAAATATAGCAAATAGGCAACCCATTTTTTTGTATTGTTCTATTTATACAATCATTTATGTGTTTAGTAAATTTAAGTCATCTATCCATGATGATACCAGGACCAGGCTATTGAATCATCCGGAAGATGCATCTCGACGGTGAATGGTATACTGGGAAAATAAGTGGACAGGTGATTGAACGTTAGTGTAACAGATAGACCCCCTATATATAATTTTTAACATATTGTAATATTATAAACATTTAATTTAAATTTGATTTTTTTTATTGACACCATTTTCTTCTTTTCAATCGTCTCTGGGGATTGTCCGGAAATGTGATCGTATACATTTTGCTTACGTTTGAATTTGCATTATTTTGTAGTTTCTGGAAAAATCTCTTGTACTGTTCGGTGTAAGTTTATTGAATCGATGATATGAGAATGTCATTGTGAAGCGTTAAATTTGAAACATATATCAGCACAGACGTGATTGTGCGTAGTATTTTCGACTGTTGTTATTGTATATAGATTGCTTTTACATGTGGTACCATACAGCTCAATTTCACACTTCCATATCGGCGCAATGATTGTTAAATATATATGTTTCTTTTGACATTCGAGTTAAGACCTGATTTTTTTCCCAGCAATGGGTGCAACATTCGGGCAGGTATTATCTCTTTGTCTATGCCATGTGGTAACACCACGTCAGTCTCCTATCCGTGAACAAACCCAAGTAGCGTATCTCTCTGCGGAATTTCAGTGTCGTGGATTTTCAACTTTGAACACGTTAGTTAACGATTGGTAAATGTAATGTGTTGTCATTTTATTGGGTTAAACGATATGCGCCAAAGCTGTGTCCAGTTAATTGGTTTATGTTGTTTCGAACTAACCGCGTTTGCGTAATCTGGATTTGGATCAGACGCGAGGATGAAAATATTGTCGACAAAAGTGACCACAATTGTTAAGTTTGAAGCGGATAAGTCGCTGGTGTAGACGGACTATAATAGCGGTCCGGCTGCCCTGCGGCACCGAAGATAAAATTTTTCACTCTTCCGAGAAGGAATCATTAATTCTAATGGCAAATGCCCTTTCGACTAAGCATGATTTAAAGAATGCGTATAAATCCGGATGTACGCATTTTCAGAGTTTATAGAGGAATCCTGGATGCCAAACTTTGTCGAACGCCTGCGCGAGGTCAAGGAAAGAAGCCGAGCATATCTCTGCTTTCTACAAAGTTGATGAGATTGCGTCGATCAATCGGTGACACTGTTATATAGTGGAATGACCAGCGCGGAAGCCGAACTGATGGTCTGGTATTATTCTGTCACCTGCGTATACGCGATTTAAAATTACTTTTTCGAGTACTTTAGAAAGCGAAGAAAGTAAACTGATCGGTCGATACGACGAAACGGATGTTTTTGATTTGTCCGGTTTAGGTAACATGATTACAATTGATTTTTTCCATACTTTAGGGAAGTAGCCGATTCGTAATATTGCGTTGAAAATATAACAGAGTAGAATAGCCGCTTCCTGGGTTAAATATGAAATGATTTCACCACCAGTAAGTTTGTCAAGTCCAGGAGCCTTTCGTAGTGGTGCTTTTTTGAGACACTGAAGTACCTCTTTCGGTGAGAAGAATTTTCTCCTTCAACATGTTCTCTATATAGATGGAATGTTCTTCATTATAAGAATGATGTGGGGTAAAGACCGTACGAAGGTGTTCTGCGAAGGCATTTGCTTTCTGTTTTTCCGATTTAGCCCACGTATTATTCAATTTTATATTCAAAGGTTCATTCGGCTGGCCAAGTAATTTTTTTTCGTTATATACCATAGGGATCTGTTATTTTCGTTCGACGACTGTAAACGAGATTTGAAATAATTGTTTTTATATTAATTTTATTTTTGAATTAGGTTTGCAGCTTCTTGTAAATTATTTTTAAAGACCGATATCGAAGACGATGTCAATTTTTTTCCGGTTGTCCGACATTTTTTAATTAATCTTCTTATATGCGGATGATAGGAGTTTTTTTGCGAATTGTTCGAATCATAGTTTGTTGCGTTAGCACGAGAATATTCTATAAGATTATGATGTGATTTTTATGTTTTTAATTTTATTTCAGAATTTATGTTATTTCCGATCATAGTAGAGAAACTATCTGCAGTCCTTGCGTGGAATGTCTGTTCGTTTACTATGCCCATCTAAGAGCCCAACGACCGGAACATGGTCTGATAATAAGTCAATCATAGTTTTACATTTAATATTAGATGTTTATAGTCTTCGTATTATACATAAAAGCCTAGTCCCGGAATCCATTCCTTTAGTTTTGGCCAGTATTTACAAGTCCTTTAGCGAGTTATATCGAATAACTTAAAAATCTTCTTGATTCAGCTCTCGGTCCGGTAATATATTTTCAAATCAGCAACAACGTAAACATTCACACTATCGGTAACGCTCAAGTTACGCTGCAATTTTTCGACGGTAAATATAAACTATTAATGAAATATTTAATCTTAAATACGAACGAGTAACAAACGAATTTAATTGTTTACGGTTCAAGACCGACTAAAGCCTGACCCTAGGTGTGAACGTGATCGTACCGAGACCTGAGCGTGTGAATGAGTACCTATTATAGTGTGAATGAAGCCGGATAAAAATTCCTTTCTTCGTAAAAAAACAGTAGGATTTAATTTTTAGCGGTAAATATTTTAACTAGATTTAATTATCATTTTCTTGCAATAATCGTACACGACGTAATTATCATAACGAAAGTAAAAAATGTACCGCCATAATTTAAACATCGCCAGTATAAAATAATATCCTATTATCGTCGGCGAGTTCCCGTTATTCCAGATACTCCTGGAGGTTTAGATTTTATTAATACTGTTTTTCGTTTTTTCTGATTTTTGCCGATTGTAATCTTAAATTAATATTTTTTCATTTTACATTTTTTATCTTTTTAAATATTCACTCGATAATGGCCTAACAGCCGAAAAGCTTTTTTCATTTTCAAAAAATTTCGGCGACTTTAACTTATTTTCTTTTGCTGTTATTTATTTTAGATTAGAGTTGTCCTCAGCGATACGTTTCGAAACTGATTTCTCTCGATCGATGTAAATTCTGAGTAGAAAATTTATTATGACGATTTTTAGAAAAACGAGGAAAAAAGGACACGTTTCCCGTCAAAACGGAAATGTACTTACGAAATAACGAGACGTTTTACGACCGTTGTAAATTCTCGTGACGTCATATTATTATTATTATTATTATTATTATTATTATTCGCTTTGACGTTACAACAAAGATATAGAAGTAAGATGAATTCGAGAGAATAAGTTAGCTAACAATGAAACAGACGAATAGCGTATAAAGAAAATGATAAAGATAAGAAGGAAGTTTCGGAAAAGAATAAAAATAAAAGAAAAACGTTGAGAGAATCCACCACCAAGTGACCAATCCGCTCTTATCGTAAGACGAATTTGGGACTTCGAGTACATTCCTTCTTGTCGAAATATTCGCCTCGTGTCTTTCCTTTATCTTTTAGTACGCTCTCTCGCTTAAGCTATCGAAGTGGAGTAGCAGGTCGTCTTTTGAAAGGAATTGTTGCTAATTTGGCATTTTCTCTAAAGTTGAGCTTTCTTGTTATTACTTACAATTGCCTTTCGTGTAGTAACGCGTCTAATAATAAGCCGGAAAGGAAGAGAAATAGAAAAGATCCCTTCTCAATCGCCTTACATACCGAATTTACTACTTAATCCTGACTGCCGCGTCCTCCAGCCCGGATAAGTCCGCCATTTTTCAGACACGCCAGACTAGATCTCTTCTCGTCTGTTGGGTTTGTTATCGTTATCGTTATTCGTCGGTTCTTTCGGTGTTCATCGTCATTATCGAAGAACGTCCTATTGTCCGATATTTATCCGACAAGTATTTCACCGTCGGTTAGCTTTCGATCTTCTATAGTTCTCTCTTATTCTCTTATCGCGATGTTCTTTTCAAACTTTATTCCGTACTCATCGTTCGAGTGTCATCGTTTTAGAGGAAAGAGTTCGACATTCAATTTATAAGCCGTCGACGACGACGACGACAACTGTTAAATGAAATAAAAATTGATAACAAGGGTCAAGACTTAATTCTATCGTTTAGAGATAGAGGCAACGGTTATACATTACACACACACACTGAACCCGATGGATTAGACACGGATTAGTCGGTTTTTATCATGGTAACTTACCGACGATACCGTGTAAATACTGGGATATTTGGGGGAAATCTATCAGGGTAGGTAGAAATAATGTTTTATATTTTGCTACGTATATTTTCTTTTTTTAAGTGAAACTTCTATCGACGGGTTCTATATGGGGAGTTAACACGGAAGACGAACGACCCAAATGCTTATAAACACGGGCACTATACTATATTCAGTTTACATACATGCAAACATGTATATATATGTGTGTGTGTATTGCGTTCGTATTCTTTAACATTTGAGTTATCACCACGTTAAGGACAGTGCGTTCCTTTTCTTTGTGAAATTTGTACGAAATCGTGAGTTTATTAAATAGGTGACTTTTTGGGAAAACGTCTTTAAGTTTCACTGCGCCCCCGGGCACGGGTAGTTTTTTACTTCTGGTTTTATTTAAAGAACTATTTAAACTCTTCGTTTGAAACTTATTACCGTAGTATAATATCCGCTATCAGGTATGCGGATAATACAGTATTAATGTCACAGACAGTCCCTCCAGTTTAGAAGGCACTACTCCGATTTATAAAATTAGTCTCAGTTACGGGTTGGATATAAATGCGGCTAAAACAAAATATATGTCGGTTAATATACATAACCGAGGTACGAACGTACATCTGTAGGCGGTATTTACATTAGTTCAAATGAATAGCCACAGTTTAATATTTGGACACTCGGTTTTGTGAAGAAGCCGATCAGAATACGGAAATTAGAACCAGAATAGAAAAAAGCCGGGTCAACTTTTTATTTACGAGAAAAGATATAAGTCTGCATTTGCCGATGAGGTTAGGAACTTACGCTTTGATTATTGTACGGAGTTGAAAATTGGACAAGGGTGAAGGAAACAAAAATAAAAAATGAAATCGTTAAATTTTTTTCTTTTTTAATTTTAATAATTTGTAACTATCCAACAAAATGCTTCAATGAGCAAGTCACCTGTGCTCCATGGTGAGTCCTCCTACTTGTTACTAAGTCCACGATCATTGTCCTCAGCCTTCTGAGATCCAGCTGAGTATCTAGGATCTGATTCGTCGGCTCGTTATAGGATGATGCTGCAGCCGTTGTAGGTGTCTCTTAGCAATTTTTTCTATTTATTCTTGCACTGTACATATGCCCAGGCCCGAGTGAACTATATGGTTTTTCATAAAACGTGGTCGCTAAATAATTAATTATTTTTTCTTATTAAACAACCAATTCTCGTACATTTTTAAAAGATTATTTAAATAAATAAACAACAAAAAAGTAGTTAAAATCGCTAAACTTTTATATAAACAGGTCACAAAACTTTTCAACTGTTTAGTCGCATTATTTCATATGACAAATAAAATATAAAAATAATATGCGAAATTTAGAAAAGATATAAAAAAAAAAGCAAAAATAGGAATAAAATATAAAAAGTACCGATTTAGGCAATTTACAAGATATACCAAAGTTAATGAAACAGTATTTATGAAATAATGTTGTTTTTTTTTATAATGGGCATAGGATTTTTCACCCAGATTGGTATAAAATTATTCAAATGAATATTGTTACTGAATGTGGTTCGCTATTAGATTATTTTATAAACTTTGTTTGTTTTTTAACTTTGCTATTTTTTCTAAATTGTCCATATAAATTATTATTTTTTTACATTTTATTTTACCCTATTCTGTTTTATTTATTTTTTATGTATCTTTTATAAATAATATATATTTTTTTATATTTTTTTATATTGTCGGCTAACAGTCTAAATAACGCTTGCAGCGTTCCTTGTATATTTTGAAAAGTGCGGAATGTAATGATTTTTAAAAAGAAAAAACAAGAAAGGACTCAAATCACTAAACTTTTATATAAAATGATGATAAAGCTTTTCAATTGTTTAGCCACTGTAGGATGTGATAAAAGTAAATACATTTGTAAAAAATATAAAAGAAAAAGTAAGAAAAAATTAAATAAAATATAAAAAAAATATCAATTTGGGTAGACAATTTAGAAGATATAGCAAAGTTAATAGAACGGTATTTATAAAATAGCTATCCAGGCTGTTTTATAATTATTGGGGTTTTTTCACTTTACTATTTTTTGTATATTTGTATGTCTAAATTTGTATATTTTTACATTTTATTTTATCATATTTTATTTCGTTTTTTTCATATATTTTTTATAAATTATATCTTCTTCCTTCCTAGCGTCTTCCCTTTAAGGGACTCGGTTCTTCTCAATTTTTTGCGATCATTGACGTCCTCTATATTGGCACCAACTTCCACCATGTCGTTGTTAACAGAGTCTGAGTCTATCCATCGCCTTCCTGGTCGGTCTCGTGGCTGCTTTCCTCCATGGTCGTAGTCCATTAACATGTTTACTGGGCTGCTGTCAGCTTTCCTCATGATATGCACTATACCATCGGAGACGAGCTCTCCGCAATTTCGTCTGTATAGGTGCAACACCTGTACGCTCCCTTATGTCATCATTTTGGACATAGTCAAAGCGTGTGTGGCCGAGTGACCATCGTAGAATTTTCATTTCAGCCACGTGTAGTTTTGGTTTCATTTTTGCAGTCGTCGACCGGCATTCATCCCCATATAACATTGCAAGAATAGCCGTTTTATAAATCTTCCCTTTAAGATGCATCGGAATCCTTTAGTCGCATAGTACTCCAGTAATTGCTTCCATTTCATCCACGCTATTTGGATCCGGGAGTCTATATCGCATTGTGTGTCTATTTTTATGTATTCCACATTCCAAGTATTCAGTCCTGATATTTAGTTTCAATCCATTGTCCTGTAATCTATTTTTCCAAATATGCACCCGCTTTTCTAAATTAGTTCTGTTTTTATCTGCCATAAGGACATAATCTGCATATAGTAATGTTCAAGGTACAGGGGTCTGTATATCTTCTGTCAAAGTGTCCATACAAAGGACGAATGCCTAACGGTAATCTAAAAAAGGCGGTGAAGTTCCTACCGGGCACTTCACAGTAACTTTTTTTGTGCAATGCCCGTATTAACATTATCTGAACGCCTTCCAAATTAAGAACTTTTTCA
The DNA here is from genome assembly GCA_032883995.1 of Coronaproctus castanopsis. Lineage (NCBI taxonomy): Eukaryota > Metazoa > Arthropoda > Insecta > Hemiptera > Monophlebidae > Coronaproctus > Coronaproctus castanopsis. The sequence continues at coordinate 76,266,726 of CM065052.1, read as the reverse complement.
TAAGCCGTTTCCAAATCTAGAAACGCTATGCGGATTGGACTGCTCTTTTCCCGATGCTTTTCTACGAGTGTGCGCACCATATGGATCGCATCCGTTGTCCCACGTCTTTTTACAAATCCACATTGGATTTGCTTAGCTTGAATGACTTTATGTAAACGGCAATCTAGTATACATTCAAATATCTTAAGGGTGCGGCAAAAATTGCTGCAATGCATAACATCCTATTTCTGTTTCCATATAGGGATCATTGCACTAGTAGGCCAGATTTCGGGGGATACGGCCTGCTACTACTATTATCCGATTGTATAAAATTAGTAGAATTTCTGCTCCCTTCCGTACTATTAATTTCAAAATTTCAGCGGGAATATCATCGGGCCCCGTTGTTTTTCTGTTCTTCACTTTCTTTACTACAAATGGTTAGTAAGCGGTCTTAAGAAGACGTAGTTTTATAATCAGTTCCCAACCTGCCTCTGTCACCTCGTGCTAACTAACCTGTCGCTACTGGAATCATCTGGTTGAGACTTTCCACCGGTAGCCGCTATTCACAGCTAACCTACATATCTGTAGGCCTTTCCATTATCCACCGCCTGTGGACGCCCCTCGTAGTACCCCCTGTTTTTTTTTTATAAATTATATATTTTTCTATATATTTTATTTCTATGTTCACTTGATAATGTAGCTTAACAGCTTAAAAGTTGTTTGATTTTTTTATATAAAAGTTTAGAAATTTTAAATACTTCTTTGTTTTTTAATTCTTATATATATATATATATATATATATATATATATATATATATATATATATATATATATATATATGCATCAATGATAATTGATGCGAAAAAATCAATAAATAAAACTGAAAAATGTATAGATGGATATCAAACGGTACGGGAATTTATATATTTGGGATCATTAATAGAAGACGTAGGTGGCTCTACAAATGAAATAAAACGCAGAATTCAGTTAGCACGAAGTGCTATGAGTAGATTAAATAAAATATGGAAAGACACATCCATCACAAATGCAGTGAAAATGAAACTTGCACAGTGTTTAATACTTTCAATATTTATGTATGCGTCGGAAACTTGGACGTTGAAAGCGATAGATAAAAAACGCATAGACAGCTTTGAAATGTGGGTTTGGCGACGGATGCTGAGAGTACCCTGGACAGCTAAACAAACAAATGTATCAATATTAAACAGGCTTAAAATTACAAAAAGATTAACCAGCCATGTCCAAATGAAAATAATGAAATTTTTCGGTCATGTTATGCGGCGACAGAATTCTATTGAGCGATTAATTATAGAGGGAAAGACGCCCGGAAAACGACCTCGAGGACGAGTCTACACCAGATGGACCGATTCCATAAGGAAAGCAACAGGGAAATCGTTCGTGGAATGTGCGCGAGAAACCGAAAACCGGAATAGATGGCGTACATTAGTACAAGAAGCAGTAACATGAATTGTGGTCACGACATCCCTTCGGGGGATTACGACTATTGAATGAAATATATATATATATATATATATATATATATATATTATATATATATATTGCCGAAGTTCCTGCATGATTTTTGTAACGCTCGCCTAGATTATGATTTATTTATTATCTATAATCCTATTTACTGACCTCGGTGTTATTAGTAGGTCACATTGTGTTTTCTACGAAATACACGCTCGTAAAAATCCGTGTTATAATTTGCCACTTCTATCCCCCATCTTGCATCTATATGATAACACATTAAACATTCATTCGCAGCTAGATATTCATTTTGACAATGAATTTATATATAACGAATTTTCAGTTAAAACTTTATTATTTTTATAATATATGCCTCTTTATTTCAGTTCATACTTTCCGGTAAATTTGTTTTACGCGATAATACACACTTCGTTCGTAGTCTTGTTTATCGCCATGGCGAATTCCTATTATAGCGTTACTATGCGAAACTTCTTTACAAGGCAAAATGCGCGTATGATTTGCTATTCGGTATGGGGTTTTTTGTCAATTAGTGCGTGGTAATTAGCGTGTCTTGAGGAATAGCTTGTTTACAGAGGAATATAATCGCTTTTATATTAACACGTTGTTAATTATCATTAAATAATAGACGCTGCGATGCGCGTAATGGAACGAGTAGCAATAATTAATTTATATAGCGCTGAATTTTTTGATATATTTGTATATATTATTTTGTCGTTACGAATCGATTTCGATAATTTTATTATTTCTTATTGCTAAATCTATATTATATTTATTAAATATTTTTATGACTCAATATATATTATATATATATGACTTTCTACATAGTTTTAAATAATTTTTTTAATTTTTTTTCCGATTGTTATTGTAAGATTTTTTTATTCTATAAACTATATAGTAGGGTTATATTTATTGTAGTTCGCTATTAATTGTTTTTTATCTTTATTTACTTTATCGTTATCTACTAACATTGCTTTTTTGCTTTTGCTCTATCGATAAAACTCCTTATAATGGCCAATTTATTGAATTTTCGGACGGAGTGAATCTTTAAGTATTAATTAATGTATCGGTTTGTGTGGTTTATTTTTAAAAAGTCATTCCGCACCATTCAAATTACAAATTTATACTTCGTGTTAATACGATGTCCAACTTTTTTTGTTTTCTTCAGTTAGCTCGAAAATTAAAAATCGCCCAAAATCTCGATTATTATTATTATTATTATCGTGTTTTGGGGGAAAAAATTTATACTACATCACGTCAAATATAGAGTGTAATATCTGTCGTTGTTTAAAATTATTTTATCCGTTAATTCTCGTCTTTATTATATCAGTAAGTTAGCAGTAAATAAGTGAAGTCGTAGAGACAGTGTTACTGAACTGTCATTATCACGGTAGAACCCGATTTCTTCACGAGGTGCCCGATCAATCGGTCGAGAAAGTATGACGCGTAGTAAATACGAGAAAGACCTTTTTAAATAAGAAAAATATGATGACCCGAATTGACGTTAACCTACAGTTAAAATTACTACGGCTGGTACGATGTAATATACGACCGGTACTACTGTACGATATGGAAAATTGGTTTCTCGCATCCACCATTGAAATATGATCATCGAAACGCTGCAATTATATATATATATATATATATATATATATATATATATATATATATATATATAAAATAATACAGAGACCGTTAACATCAATACAGATGTGCCTCGAAAAAAGTCAAAGAAAATGGAAATACTATATACTATAGGTTCCGGATAATTGAAATATTACGGTCGTATAAATAGACAACCAAAATTGTATTATTTGTCTCAGCTTGTCCTGAATGCTGTCATCGAACTACATCGGAAGCTGTGGAGGAGAAAAATGTCCAACAAGTCATCTATACAGTTAACAGAGACGTCCTAGGACAAAGACGAAATAACTCTGTTTATCGTCAAACTTCAGTCAGAAATGGGATAATGATAAGATACAGAATTAAGATAACCATAGCTACGGACTGCATGGCAGCTTTACATCACATCCAACGGAAATCAAACCATCCGTTCGCATACTGCATAAATATAATCATACAGAACTATCAAGCTACGATAAGCTTATTATGGATCTCGGGCCACGCAAACATACCAGGAAATCATATAGACGATCTGGCAGCAAAAGAAGCATCCAAAATGCGTCTAGCACTACGCATTAAGATCCCACTCAGCGATATTAAGGAAGCAACCAAGGGCCTATTTTGGAGGTTGTAGCAAAAAATATGGACGGAACAACCGAGAGTACATCACGCCTGCATGCAATAAAACCATCAGTTCGCGAATGGAAGTTTCAACCTGAAGACCGTAGGGATCAGGTGGTGTTATGTCGTCTCCGTATCGGTCAAACGCAATTTATACATGGACACATATTCCAATATTCCAATACGTACCACTCCTACAATTTTTCTGTGGCTGCGTTTTCACCCCTTATCCAAAGCTGAGATTGCTGCGTGATCGGCGTACAATGCTACTTTTGTATTAACAATCGTCGCCAGGCTTTGATACAAAAGTTATCTGAGAAAACTTCCAACCTAAGGGAAAATATTGGTCATGTAGGACGGCGTTATTATGAATACAATAGTTTTATCATTTAAAAGTTCTGCTGTGATCAGGTCAAATCCGGGACACTTTTTCCATTTCATATTTTTAATAAGTTACAGTATCTCATGTGGGGTAACCGGTGTTTGGACTCATTTACAGTGGTTTTTCTGCACATTCGAGGATATCTGTACTGTCACTAGCTTGAGCATTCGGTGTGAATACATCGCAAAAATAATTTGCAAAGAGCGCCGCTTTATCGAATTTAGTACGAACCCAACTATACCGTCAAGTTTTTGTACTGACGGAATATGCACAATTGGCCGTTGAAAACGTTTGGTCGCTTTCCATAGTGAGTAATCATCGCGTTTGGTCGGCGATAATCACGTTAGAAATGTAAGCATTTCATTTTTTACGCAGTACTTAGGCAGTTGCTCGATTTTTCTGTTTAGTTACGTTTCAACAGTCGGATTTCTCGTTGTATTCCATGCGTTTAGTAATTTTCTCTTTTCGCGTACAAGTGTCAGTGTTTGTTTCGGAACATTATTACACACCTCGGGTGGCTTTGGAGTAGCTTGCCACGCAGTATTTTGTACGGTTTCTTGTAAGTTTTGTACCGCTTTATCAATGTCGTAATTAATTTTCGACGACATACTTAAATTTATGTTGGTCTCTAGATATTGTTTAAACAAAAAAAAAAAAAAAACAGTAACTTTTTTATTGACCAGGCATGCCACGGGCGTTCTTATTATTGGCGAAAAGCTCGCCGTTAACAAGAGTCTGCTCTCGTGTATAAAGATGATATTCCTTTTGTTACAAAAAAAAGTCAAAGTAACCTTGATTTTGGCTAGAAATTACTTTCACCAGAATTCTCCCCCCAAGAATTATCTAAGTGAAAGTCTTATTTGCGACTTTTTAAATTCCAATCCCCACCAGATAAGAAGTTCGCTCCCAATGACTTAAAATACTCGACGAGTAGGTTTACATCTAGTTGCTCATTTAAAGAGGAATATACGGCGGAGATAGTTCCGTTAAATGAACACAAGTTTACCCTACAAGCCTGTATTGTTTTTCCCGAATAATTTTTCTTCTCGTAAAATAATTGCACTAGCGTCGCGAGCTTTATTATCGGGTCTAAGACAAGTAGTTGGGAATATTGAGCACTGTTTTATTTGTAAAATGCGTTGTTGAGATCAGCAGCATATCAATAAAGTGTGATTTTAGAAAGAGCTATGGTAGACATTCACTATTCAATTATTTCATAAATACCGCTTCTTTTTTCATTTTGCTATTTTTTTTTGCGATTTACCGGTAGCGAAAAATCGCGAGTTTAAAATTTTTCCGAAATTTTTGGTCGGCAGATTATACATTAAAATTATACTACGGGTGGAAATCAAAAATATATTGTTTATAGATATTAAGAATCCCCTGGACAGAAAAGAAAATGAATTACTCGATATTATAAGTACGTGGTCGCTTTCCTACAAGATGGCCAGACGTGGTGAGGAAGTTTTGCAGAATATGTCTGGATGACTCGCAACAGGGATTCGTCGCGATTATCATGTTGGGTAGCTGTAGATATTATAATAAATTGGCGTAACAAACAGAAGATTGTGCTCAATAGTAATTAGAAGGAAAACTAATTAGTAGGAGGATGTTTTGCAGAATGCGACCGGATGACTTGGACCGTGGTCGGTAGTAATTAGAAGGAAAATAAGCGTGGTCGCTTTCCTACAAGATGATCATGGTACGGACGGTAGTAGGAGAAAGTTTTGTACAATGCGTCCGGATGATTTGCAAGAGATATTCATCGCGATTATCATGTTGGGTAGCCTATTAATGTTTGATCGATGTGGTGATAGTTGGATTTGAAAAAGTTTTCAAACGAAAAAATTGTACTACTTTTTTTTTAACTTATTTAAAGCGGCGCCATGTATTGCTACTGTAGCCAGAGACACCGCTTGTGATATTTATATTAGGGGAAAGAGTTTAGTACGTTTCAGAAATTGAAAGGTGTGATCGATCATGTTAGGATTATCAGAAATAGTGGATGAGAATGAAGAAGGTCGGGTTATGTGATAAGATTGAAGAATAGGACACACTCATAGAGAATGTGGACAACAGTTGCAGTTTGCTGGCCACAATAACAGCACGATGGGGCGTCCCTTCGATCGAGAATATATTTATGTGTAAGAGCTGTATTCCCGATGCGGAGCCGGGTAAGAACTACTTCTTCACGGCGCGATGGTTGTATCGACGTTTTCCACGGAATTATGTCTGATTTGATACTCCGTAGCTTATTCGTGGTATCTATCCATATTTTCTTCCACGTATCCCGGAATCGATGCTTTATATGACTAATAACATCCACTGCAGGAGCAGCAACCGATGGAGCTGGAAACATAGTTGATGCCTGTTTCGCTGCTTTATCAGCTATGTTGTTGTAAGTGATGTCCGAATGACTCGGAATCCAGCAGAAGGTTACCTTTAGGTTGGATCTATAAACGACAGCGTGAATTTCTTGACTTACAGGATGGTATTTTGTTTTAATTAATTGGTGATCGTTGATACTTTGTATAGTTGTAAGTAAGCCTGTGAAGATTACAATATTTGAATATTTCATTTGTATTGCTTCTTGTACGACTAATTTTAGTGCAATTAACTCCGCAGACAAAACAGAGAAGCCACACGGCAAAGTGTATCTGATGACCTCGCCATCGTGAACGACAGAACATCCAGTTCCTTCCTTCGATTTGGATGCGTCAGTGTAGAATTTTTAAACGATGTGTAAGCTAACAGCAGCTGTTCGTAGGCTTGAGATATTATTTGTACAGATTTTTTTTTATATTTTATTAGCGTGCTATCGGTACGAATGTATATATATATATATATATATATATATATATATATATATATATATATACATATATATATATTGTTTTTTTTTAAAGATACTTCCCACTTGCGGAGGCTTTTTAACTTATCTGGCTCCTCTAATGTTTAAGGATGGGTCTTCGGGGATAACTCCTTAAACAATAATCGCAATTTGATCAACTTTTTTTGTTTTACTCGTCTTACATATTCCTTGGCGCCTGCAATGTTTTATGTATGCAGCAAAAATCGTTTGGTACGCTTTTCGCAGATAAAGTACGCATAGATGGATATTCATTGATAACTGTGCAGATATCGGTCGGATTTTGGCGAACCTTTTTTGGTTTTGTTCCTAATCATCCCCTAAATACTTAACCCTCCGATAGGTTGCATATATAGATATTTTATGTTATTTTTACGAGATACAGTCTTCGAATTGATTATAATTGGATAATACTGCACTTTTCTGTTAGTATAATAAATATGCACAGATTTCTCCTTGTTAAGTCTTATTTTCTATTGTTTTGGCCACTTTCAAATACTTTCGATATGGAGTTGTACATTCTTAGTGGATTCTACTATACTATTTCCAGTAGCCATCGCAGCAGTATCATCTACAAACATGGCTGTCGTGACTTGCTTGTTAACTGGGGGATCACCGAAGTATACAATAAGTACAAAACTGGACCGAGAACGCTTCCTTACAGAACTCCTGTTTGTGTGGGTTGTAATTTAGAGTATTCATCATTATGTTTTATTCTAAAAAAAAAATCTGTTAGGTGCGAAACTATCAGTTTACATGTTTTTTTCAGGTAATATCTTCCTAATTTTGAATACCAGTCCACTATGTCGTACCTTGTCAAAGGTCCGCGCTACATCGAGGAGCTATACAGATCTTTGTTTCTTCGAGGATTTTGTAATTCTACGTTCCTGATCTATTGTAGCGTGAGCTCTTCGAAATCCGAACTGACGTTCGGGTATATAACTCTCTATTAGCGGTTTGAATCGCTTAAACGATAATTTTCCAACTAGTTTAGAAATAACCGGTAATTGACTGGTTCATATGATTTAATATCTGTCTGCGCTTTCCCAGGTTTAATTATAATTATTTCAACTACTTTCCAAAATATCAAATTCACGGCATTAAATATTTGCATCCCTCTTTTTGAAAATCCTTTTAAATCCACTCTAAGTAACTCGTTATTCCTGCCTAGTGATGTGTTTATGACGATAATATTTATCGATAATAATGACTGATCAAAATGACGACGATAATAACAATCGTAGCGATATAAACAGCGCGTTTTATTGAATCATTTTATTACGTAACTTCGACATTCGATTAATCCATTCGAATATGAAGTGGAATAATTTTTTTCGTCAAAAATAAATTTATCGCTCGTAATATAATTTAAAAGTCGTTAATTTTTATAAACAGATTTACGAATGTATTCGAGTCGCGATCGTTAATATAATAATAATACTAATAATAATAATAATTTAACAACAATAAGCAATTATTTATATTTATTCGTCGAGAACGAAATGGCGGCTCAAGAAAATTTTTTGGCATTTTATGTTTATACTTTGAAAAATTTAATTTTACTAATCGTCGCGCACATCTAAACCATACTTAAAAATTAATGAAAACTTTTCGAAAAGTTAAGCTTAAAACTAACAATCCAGTGACGTATTGTTTCTCTACCCGAAAAAAAAAGAATATTATTTACATGTAAAAGTTTATTTACATATGACGTATATTATGCATCTACACACACACATTTGACGCGTCGTTGAAATGTATGTAAGTCTAATCGATGGCCGATTATGTAATCTAAGTGTATCTTATAAAATTTTAAATTATGAATAAATTTCTTCGTTGAAGAACTATCAAATTTTACGACTTTAATATACATATTTTAAGGTACACTCGTAACTCACCATCACGTATGTCTATATTTAACTTAAAAGTGGTTACTTTATAAAATAGTGTAAAAATAATTAATGTTGAACAAAAAAATTATGGTAAAATTCGGCTTACATTAAATACGTGTATACATAAAATATTTTAATAAAAATCTTTACAAGAACTTCTGAGGACGATGATAACAACAAATGGTAAATTAAAGCAAAATTGTTTTTATATATATGAATATATATATATATAATGTAAAACTATTTTCTTATTATTCCCGATAGTGCCTAAGGTAAATTTTCTGTAATCGCGTCACGTTTAATTAATTACGCCGAAATGATGACGAACGAAATCGATTTTATTACTTGTTGAAAAATCGGTTTGCTAATAGTGACGTCATGATACTGAGGATGATAAATGCCGGATTGAATAAAGCATCATCATTGCAGCCGGAAGATGGTTCCGTTTGGGATGTAACTGTGAACAAATTAAAATATAAATGTCTCATTGATTTCCTAGACTTAGTAATACTACATAAATTTAACTGTTAAAATATAAGTTACTTAACTTTATGAACCCCTTGTTATGTATATATCTTAATGAAATAAAGCTTCTTCTTATTCTTAAAATATATATATATATATATATATATATATATAAAAATAAGAAATATCTAGAACTTCCATATATATATATATATATGTATGTATATAAAATCATTAACATCGCTTGTTACTCCAGGACGAGTACGAGGAACCTTGATTGACAAGCATCTATGTTTATAACGTATACGAGACATAAGTCCTATACGATGCATAGTTTAAAAACAACATATATGACACCGAATATCAGCATTGCCGATACGAAATGCGATTTTTTTCCTGTGAGTAGTTCACATATTCGGTCACCTGTTTTATTCACGGCTACTGATTTTTTTAGATCTGTAGCCACCAATCTTTATACCGTAACAGTGGTCTCCTAAGCTGCCTGCATCGATCTTCTACAATTCCTTATATCATCTTTTCGAAATACGTTTTGGATTCATGCATAGTATATATATATATATATATATAATACTGAAGGTTTAGGAGAATACTTCGAAGCAGTTTGTAAACATTACAACTGAACGTCAAGTTTAATTCATACACGTAACGTAGTGTGGGTATCATACTTTCGAACTTACGATATTGTTTTAAAAATCCCCCTAACATTGTAAAAAAAAGCTGCGCACAAAAGCTAGTACGCTGTTCTAGTTACTATCATCCGGTCCGATGAAAACAGTTGGTAGTCTCGTAAATCCCTGCGATGTCTGAGAAAGATTTCTAACATCCGATCGATCAGTTTAACGAGTAATTTAAGCAGAATTATAGGAAAATACTATTTTCAGTCGGCTACGTATTCACGCTGATATTAATCACCATTATTAACCTCTCTATCTATTCTATTTGATTTTAAGTAATCGAGACTACGTTTGAACTGTCCATTAATTCTCGATCATATTTTAGATAATTTCATAAAGAAATAAAGACACAACACAACTCGCGATTAACCGCAACTTGCCTACGTATCTGATCCGTTTTTAAGCTATATTTTAACCCCCGTATAGCGCTGAATTATAGAGCTTGAACGAACGAAATATCGACATAAGAGATTTTAAGATGTTGCGCTGGAAAAGCGAATAAGCTCGTCCGAGATAGTGGTAAATGTAGTATTTAGTGGAGTTGATTAAAAGGAGATATTACCGGACCGAAGATGATTATTCTAAATGGCGCATGTCCTTCGATACAGTGAACTAACAAGGAAAGAATCAAAAAGGACAAGATCGACATGGAAATACATTGTCGACTTGTTCCTAATGGGTTCAAAATTAAACGGATTTTCCGAAATGAAAGGAGCTGTGGAGAAGCGGTTCAACTAGGAAAGCACTTACCGCGAATTCAACTCAGTTTTAGGATATTCATGATGATTATTATATAATTGATCAAAAACCGACGTTGTTAAAAATAATAGTAAAAAGAAGAACCCAAACGAAACAATAGGGCACTGCGACACGAAGGGCTAATCTAATAGAAGGGATGAAAGAATGTGATTGGAAGGCCGCGAACAGATTACATTTCACAGATACTCGAAAATCGGCGTCATCGTATGAAGAACTGAAACGCAAACCAATCTTAGGATTAAGCACAATATGATGATGATATGTATAAAAGTAACACTTAATATGTAAATTCGGTTCATGATTCAGAGCTGTAACGATTACGTATGTTAAGTTAAATTCTGCTGTTATTGCCCCTGATATTTGAACTTGATATCTCGTGTGCGTAGACTGCTACAAAAGTTACAAAAGTTACAAAAGGGACTAATCAAAGTAAGTAATCACGCGGAAGTAATACGCGATCGAAATAGTTTCCAGAAATCAACGCGTATAGTTTATAGGAAATTATCGCAATACGAAGTCGATTTTTTGTCGCTATTCACATATTTTAAGGTGTAATTATTAAAAAGGAACTTCGCTATATATCGTTACTTCATAGCGATGACAAAAATCTACTAGTAAACAGTCGAAGTGTCGGTCGATAAATTAAAGTTTCTTCGCGCAATATCCCAAGAGTAATCGGAATTTGGAACAACGTTTACGATGTACGTAGCAAGAGGATCGCATCTTAACCGCGACAAAATATCGTTTTATTAACTGTTCCGATCGGAACGGTTTCAATTAACGTATATCATTTCGTAGAAATATTTCTAATCCGTTCGTATTGAAAATGTAACGTAGCGAGAACGCGAAAACAATTACGACTAGAGTAAGACGATTAAAGAAAACCTAAAAAAAAAAAAAAAACTTTAATCGTTATCGGGATGCTGACGGGAATTAAACTTTCAGATACAAAGCTGTAACGCGGGAAAACCGATAAAAGACCCAGTTATATAGCTGGCTTAGAAAAACTTTAGAAGACGACTCCGATTAACGGACGAGCTGGATAAGCTGGAGGTGGAATAGTTCTTTTAACGGCAATAACGCACTGGCGAGTGATTCGGTCCGTTAGTATAGGATCCGTTAACGATTACTAAAAATTACACTCTAGCTGATATGTCTAATCTATATATATATATATATATATGTATGTATAAACGTACATTTATTTATAGAGATGACCTAACAGCGGAAAAAGGAAATGCGCAATACACGTAACGTACTGAATAAGTCGACACATTTAGCCGGTTTCTTTAACGAAGCGAAAACTTTTAAATTCTTTTACCACATTCCCCTTTTGTGCAATCTAAGCTTCGACATCATCACCATCATTAAACGTGCAACTATTTCGTTTTTGGTTTTCTTATACTTGTTTATCCCTTTTTTTTCTCTCAACTGCTGCGCGCCTTCGCCACCTATACGCTTAAGCGAAAATTTCTCTCTTTGCGTGCTTTCGTCTTTTGTCAGATCGCTAAAGCCGTGTGTCTCCCCGTTTAGATGTTTACAATTTTCGCCAAAGTTCTTTCGTTAATTTGAGAATTGCCAGCAATCCCTTCCGCGAGAGAGACCTAGGTTCGGGGAATTCCTTTTCGGCGCAGGTTAAAAGAACGAACATACGTAATCGAATTTCACGCTAAGTTACTCAACTCGAGAATTACTTCGTCCTCTCGCCGGGTCGGTCGGTTACTTACTACTAGCGTTTTTCCTCGGTGTCGTCTAAGCGTTCTCTGTTCTTTCTACTTAGTAGCTTCTTCGCGTAATCGCGGAAAACGCCGGCGATGAAAATGTGCTCGTTCTCGCATAAATTATCTCGACAACAACTAGCGAGAAGTCGTAGTTTACCCCGTGTGTCATTTCTAGTTTTCGGATGAAGAAAATACCACCACGCTAAATAATCGACCGTCTTCGTCTGCGTGTCCCTCTGTACTTCGTATAGCGTCGGTAGGACCGAGCGACGTGTAAGAATTACGTCCTGTCTTTAGAAATCCGCTGATTCCTCTCTAGTCCTTATTAGTTTTAATAACGAAATATAGCCTCGAGTTCTTCTAAGATGATATAGTACCGTATAAGCGACGTTGTTTCGTGTTAAGCCAAGCGCGGGCTTCTTGATATCTCCAAGCAAACAGATGGCGCGCGCGCGCGGTGTAGGAACAAGGGGAGGTGTAAAAAGGGAAATATTAAAAAATAACGCGTGGAAAGAAAAACATTTTTGGCAAAATTCGCCACCCGGCCGATAAAATCCATTAGTCGAATTAATTTCCGTTAAAAAATTTGGCGCCTAATTTCGGGGTAGAATCGAGACTCTCCGGTAGTAATTTCGACGCATCATTATCCCCTTACGAATTTGCCGGCTTATTTCGTTCCGTTACAACGTGAAATACGAACTATCGTAATGTTAAAAGTTTAGTAACGAAAAAAATTTATTCGAATTTTAAAAATACGGTTAAAATTTTCGTAACGAATTCGTACGTAATAAAGACAAGAAATTAAAACGGATACAAAAGCACAAGAATAAGCGCTTTTATTTACGCGTAAACATAATGATAATTTTGCTGCTCTTATGGCGTAGTTACTTAACTTATTTTTAATATATATATATATATATATATATATATATATATATGTACGTATAAAAGTAATCATAATGAAACGTTAAATGGTGTCGTAGGAAGAGTCGAAATGAATGGTGAACATATAACGATATAACGAAACTTTGCCGTATAACCAACGATGCCATATTGTTCCATTTAGCCGTTAATTTATTTCTTCGTTATTACAAATACAAATATATCCGTAATGTCATAACCACTCTGTCCAGAAAACACATTGGGAAAAATATAATCATAGCTAATAAAAAAATGAACTTATACGTAACATTGTGTAGGAAAAATTTAGAATAGAAAAAAAAAACGGCTCCCTTAAAAATAACAGTGTATACACACTTTTCTGCTCGAAATGAACTTCTTATAAGTATCTTAATTTATTTGTTGACATCTAGGGTTTACGGCTTACTGGAAAAGGACATGTTTGATAATAGCTTTATATACGGGCGGCGTAGAGATTGATAATCGTAATCGCCTATAGAATTTACTATTGAAATATCGGAATATCTTTAAACGTCCAAAAAATTTTCGGGGTTATACACCATTGTACATAAAGAAATTTGAAAATGGTTAATTCGATATCATTTGAAGACAATACATTTGCAGCCTTTGCTCCCGGTTCGTAATACTTCTGCTAGTGTGAAACCAGACCGGATAGGCGTAATGTAATTTCGGTAAAATTACTTTTTTTATATATATAAAAAACTAGTTTTGCTTATATGCGGACTTCTTGTTAAATATAGGAAACAGACAATCAATTTTTCGTATTGTTCCATTTACACCTTCGTTAATATGTTTGCTAAAAGTAAGTCTATTCATGATGATACCTCTCTTTACATATCCTTTACAGTCGAGATGAATGTTTATAATTTTAACGAAATCCTACGCCTAGTAAAAGTGATTGACTCAGTTTTCTCATCATTAACTTTGATTTTCCATTTATAGAAAAAGTTGGTTGTTTTCTCTATCGCTTTTGATAATCTGTTTCTTATGATATCTATTCTCTACGATGATGCCATTTACAAGGTATATATGTATGTATACAATAAAATGGAATGGACCTAAATGCAAGTAAACTTATGGAAGAATACAAAAAATATTCTAACAAAAAGAGGAGTAAGAGAAGATAGTCGCTAATTTATTCGAACAAATCTAAAGACGTTATGCACGCGACATTGTCATCTTAGATATTATTTCCCTAACAATGATGGCAATATTTCAATTCACACGGCACTCTCTGATAATCCAGTGGAGCTTGAAAAAACCATTCAGTTTTTAAAAGTAACATATATATATTATATATATATATATATATATATATATATATATATATATATATTCGTTCATTTAATTAAAAATAGCTTAGGTGCCTCTAACCTAGAAAAAAAACTTATTTTAGATATATACACATAGGTTACCCCAGTGCTGCGAGGATATTGTTGTTATTCGAGGCAAGTACGAAACCGAGAAAGAGTAAATATTTAAATGTAAATACTATTAATAAAGGCATCTCTACTTCTGCTATATAAGTCACAAGCAAAAATCACATTATTAGCGTCAGCCATAGGACAGTGTACAAATGGAGTAAGATCGATAGAGTACAAATGGCTAAAAGCAATTTTGGTTGGAACGAAGTCTGACTAGGATGGAAAAGAAAAGCAAAGCTCGGAGGTTCTTAGGAGGCGTAAACGCAAGAATGGACGTGGTAGATTAGGTTGGATATATTTATAAAATCTAAGTCCTCTTTTATAATGGAACATAGACTTCCGTCGATGAAGAAGATTTCTACGAGCGAATGCTACTAATAAACAGGAAGAAGAAATCCCCGGAATGAGTTTAGCAACCCGATCGCATTTCCCTGGATACCCTAATGGGCTGGAATCTAGGTATATGGTTATCGCATAAATATAATAAATTTTCCCCTATGGTAGGGTAGCCTATGGGTTTCTTCGCGGCTTTAAGAACACTAAGAGAGTCAGTTGCTATTAATATTTTCTCCCTGATCCCGTTAGATCTGACATACTGAATAGCTTTAAGGCCTCTCATTTTTTTTGTGTTTTTTTTAAAGCGGGAGTTGGAAAATCTTCAAAAGACATTGATATAATAAAAAATTTAGTTTTTATTAATGCAGTGCGTATAAACATACACTGTAAGAGTTTTACCCGCTAAAAACCACCTCCCTCTAAAGAACAAAAGAACATGTTTTAATATATTGATGGAGTTCTCAGCACAAATATGCAAAGTATTGCGATGGATGAAGGGATGAGATTATTTAGTCCCTCCCTCCATCGAATACAATAATTAAGGAGTTTATGCCGAATTTAGAAGAATAACTTAAAATAATGTTAAAAAATAATAAAGAACGAAAAAACACCGAAATATTTGTATAAATGTAACTATACCAGCGTCTGATGTTGTAAACTACGAAATTTCGGCAAACTAAACAGTTTGGTGTAATTCGGATGAGAAATATAAAAAATGTTGCTCCAGTAAGTTATTTTTTGAACCATCTGTAAAAACCTAACATGTGATATGATTCATCGACGATAATACGAATAATGGAGAATATTTCAATCGTCAAGTCGATCGGTTTTATTTTACGTGATAAATATGCCTATACCTGAAAACGGTCGGACAATACTAACAGAATTCATTAACCTAACCAGGTCGTTGATATCCGGTTTTGCATTACGTCGACGAAAATAAAATACGAGCGATTACGTCCGATTGAAGAACTGAAAATAAAAACGAGAACCCCGTCAACGTTTAATTCGATTCAATTTCTCTCGATTGCGTCTTCGCCTCCTTCACCCGGTAACTTTGCAGACAAAATGGCGGAACAATTCCGTCGGAACTTTTCCAATTTATTAGAATCGTAATTTATTATATTTCCACTCGGACGGTTTTACGAAATAGTCGGTTTCCTTCTTTTGATTAACTTGAAAAGCTGATAAAAGTAAACAGCCTACGACATATTACGATAACAATAACCAGCGTCGTTTTAATAAACTGCTAGATCGAGTGAAAAACTGGACAAAATGAATAATAAATTTTCTGGACACTTTAAAACGATGACAGATGCTTATATTAACAAGGAAAAATTTTGTACTGTTTTATTGTTTTTATGTAATATATATATATATATATATATATATATATATATATAGTTGATCTATGCGCTATTGTGTTTTATACAAAAAGAATTTTATTTTGCTGATTGTTGTCGCTATCAGATTATTTTGCAAAATTACGGTTTTTATCGCTTCGATAATTTTTAAAAATTGTACGTGTAAAGTAACATTTTTATTCTACATTTGAAGAATGTCATTCCTACTTTGTCCCGCGTCAAAAAATATGCATTCACCAAAACAAAACATCATCCTTCAAGATGATCCTAGCGCAATTTCTACTCTGGTCTCTTTCCTCGATTCTACCAGTTTCATTCGCTTATTAATATAATGCATAAATAATCGGTAAATGTCGCTAAGATATTCTGACTGCTAGTCGGCATGTTTGCTCTATAAATTGTGTACAACAATGGTCAATCTATCTTGCAGAACGGACGATAGAATTTTTCAGAGAAACAATCATTAATTTTAACGACAAATTTTCTATCCGTTAAGTAGTAGTAAAGTAGAGCAATATAGATCGGAGGAGCTATCGTCCAACTCAGATGGAATGTATGCACGTCCAAAATCACTTAAATCGGTTGGTTCAGTGCGCACAAAGCTGGCTCTTGCTATTTAACCCGAAGAAGTGTCGACATGTTACATTTACAAATAGAAAAGTCATTCAGCTTTGAAAATAAATAATGATGAAATTATCCGAGCAGATTCAGTACGTTATCTCGGTATGATTGGACAATAGGTTTACATGACGACTACATGTTGTACAGACTAAAAGAATTATCGTCATTCGTGCAAAATTGCTACATCCATTGTTAGGACGGAAATCTATTTTAAATTTAACGACTAAACGGACCATCTACTTTTCAGCGATCGCCATCACTTGACGTTGTGGAATAGAGCTGTATAGAATTTAATCTTCGAAGAATACAGCAGCAACAGTGGAAGATGCTTCGTACTATCACGTCGGCTCCAGTTTACGTCTGCAATCTGACATTATATAATGATCTTAAGATTCGTCAGTGGCATACACCCTCAACAATACAAGAGATTATTTGACAAGTTCGAAGATAGCGACAATGCCATCAAGACAATCAACCAAGGCGCCTGAGAAGAAAGTGGTGCTATGATGCTATTCCGATCACCTAACGGATTGCAGTTTTACTCCTTTTTCCCCAGACGGCACCGTCTCTTTTTATTAACTACCGTACTTGATCATTCTTAACTTCTCCTTCTTTTCTCACAATCTTGTGCTTCAATGGGGGCATTAGGTGAATACCTGTTCTTTTATCCGCATCTGCCTTGTTTGCAGCACTTAGTGCTGGTACGATGTTTATATATATATATATATATATATATATATATATATATATATATATATATATATGATGCACATCTTGATTCCGGCCTGAGTCGAAATTAAACATTCACCAAAGTATCTCCATTATCGCCCAAGATGATCTTAACTTCTTATCTCTTCCCTTAAATTCTACCTGCTTTTTTTATTTCGTACATATTTTAATCCAATGTTGCACGCTCGTAGAGATGAGAAAAAAATCCCTTATTCGCTGAGGACATAGCTATAATAACGGGAAATGAAACAGTTCTGTCGAATACATTGCTAAAAACCAAACTCGATTCTTGAACACCGCGACGCTACAATAAATAAATAGAAACCCAATTCTAAGGAGATGCGGTGTAATTAGGAATAATAAATGAAAAAAAAATAAAAAAGAGTAAAACATGACGCGACGAAAAAAAGAACCGCAGAAAATTTAGAAGCAAGACGCGTTCGGTACGTCCTTTTTTTGTATATGTGTGTTATCCTACCGTGTGTTTTTAAAAATAAAGCTCCTATGTCGTCTGACAGACGCCATACATATAATTGCCATTTTTTTATGTAGTCCAATGGGCGTGGTTTTCTACGTAATGCTTAAGGTGCATAATTGGATATCTAACTTAGAGAAGAAAATCAGTGACAGTTTAAAAGTTATCGCGAGCGGTAGTTTGTAGGTAGTCTGACGGACGACACGGTTCTCTTTTTTTGTTACTAATTTTTTGTTCGGTATTTATCGCCTGTTTTTCTTTATATATGGCCTCTCAAAGCGCCTAAGTTTATGTGATCTAGACTATGAAGAAACAATAACGAAGTGGTATAATGAGGACTATAGTGAATGTTATTGACGATGTTCCCGGAGGATCATCATATAGAATCGGAACATGAGATACTGATTTAGAAGTTTCAACCGCTGATTCTGAGATGAAAGTAAGGATAATGGAGATCGTCGTACAACTAAAATTAACGAGCAATCCTACATTTATGGAAAAAATCGATACACACGGTCAGCCACGGAAGTGCGTCCATCATCGAGAACTCGTAAACATGAAAATTCCTATCCTAAGCTCGAAGGCGACCAATCTGGGTAAAACTTCAGATCCTCGGATATGTACTCGACGATTGAAAATAAGTATATTTGCAAAACAATTAGACAGTTAACACAAGTTCAAATGGAAAGACGTGTATAGTAAATTTACATATTCCACGGGAAATTCATGAAGCCGTATTCTTCTCAGAGTCCTTGGGAAAGAAGAGAAAAATTCAGATACTTTAATTTTAGAAAAAAGTAAAACACGTCGTCTATGTCCATCGAAAAATCGAAAAATGACAAATTTTTGTTCCTTCGGTGCCTTAAACCTGCATGGCTACAATGTACTAAGCCTATATGTAAATAAGTGTACTGGGAAAAAAACACAGTAAATTTTTACAGAGACGGGTAAAAACTTAACAATCTCATCCATATATTGTCCACCCAGATATAAAATTGCACAAGCCCAATTTCACAATTTTTTCAACTCATTAGACAATAAATTCATCGCAGATGGAGAATGCTAAGCACACATTCTTTGGCTCTAGACTAACAACGCCAAAAGAACGGAAATTATTTCATATCAAAGTGAAAATTGACAGTGTTCTCTAGTGGTCACCCTACATACTGGCCCTCAGACAGAAATAAAATACCAGATTTACTTAATCGCTTCATTTGTAAGGGTATTAGTACTTTATACTCTAACGTTGAAACATCATTTGACTCTTCATCCTATAATACTAGAAATAAGTCAGTAATAATTAAGAAAACAAACTTTAAATTTTACAATAATAAAACTGACTGGTACCGCTACACACGCTGGATTGAAGAGAATCTTGATCTCAAAATATCATTAAAAACATGCGACGATATTGATGAAGCGATTGAATATTTTAATCGCACATTACAAAAAGCGGCATGATTAAGTACCCCCGAAGGAGACTGCAACTCGCGATATTAACTACCCACGCATTATTAGAGAAAAATCAATGCAAAAAGTAAAATTAGAAAACTGCGGCAGATATCAACCCGGCTCACAAAAGTGATCTTAATAAAATAACCAAAGAATTAAAAATACAATAAAAATTACACTTCAAGATCAATTCTTTCCAACATGGACACTAAAAATGACGATCATTCATTGTGGAAAGCCGCTAATAAGAATCCAAAGTGATTTCACCCCTGTGGAAACATAATGGCGAATGGGCACGTAGCGATCTTGAAAAGGCGGAAGTTTTTGGATTACATCTAAAGGATGTGTTTAAACCACATCCACCCGATAACGGATCGGAATTTTTTCTATAATCAAATTGAGTTAGACTTAACTGCCCCTGGCGGTGGATTTATTAAATCATGTCAATGAAACTCGCAAATTAAACTATCGCACACCCTTAGATCTTCCCCACCTGTTTAAATGATTGCAGAGGTAGTTCAGAGAGTCATTGTTAAATGATTGTCATAACTCACATCCCAGTTGCTTATTAGCTACATCAGCCAGATTGCAATTTGTATATATATATACATTTTAAAAAAAAAAAATTGCTGGAATTGCATCGTGATATAATATTCTATATTTTTTTACGTTTTTAGCTTAATATAAATTTATACAAATATTTATTTTGCGAAAAGTTTACTTATGGCGTAGAATGTTGCGAGTTTTAATAGTAAAAATCCATTTTTATTTTGCAAAAAATAAGAAATGTTTTATTATTTTGTTTGTAATTATTTGTGTTTAGTTATAATTACGTCCATGTTTATAAAACTAATAATTTTATTTTGTGCACTGGTTTTCTTCGTTATAGAGCAGTAGTGTGCATTGGGTTGTTATAGTTATGGTTTTATTTTAAAAATGACTTTAAAATAATAATAAACACAATCGTGTAGGTTGGGCATGATTAAAGAAAAAAGAAAAACTAAAATAATACCCAGCTAGATTAGGTCAGATTAGGTCAGATTCGGTAAGGGTCAGAAATGAAGGTTTATTTAGGCTAGTTAGAAGTAAAATTAAAGGAGATACCCAGAATAACAAAATACCCGGCTAGGTTAGATTAAATTTAAAGTTGGTTAAGTTTATTTCGGCAGAAGTATAATTAAAGGAACAGACGAGGACCCCCGGATGATTGATATATCGAAATGTGATTTTATTCTTAACTCGATAATAAAAATAGTCATTTTGACATTTCGGGGTGGGGGAACATAGCCTAAAATCGAGGTTGTACACTAGAAATCTACCGATAATTACGATTTAATTACGTTTTCAAATAAATAAATCAACGTCCGATTCATACCTCTTTCGTGAGTAGGTTCGCGCCGGTACGGTAAACTTAATTCGGTAGTGTTGCTGTATAACGGACTTATAACAGCGGCGCACTTGAGCGAAAGTACTCCGGGACTGTCGTCGAAATGCGAAGGTAACAACGTTAAATCCACCGATAGACTGCTCCATAATAACGAGTCGGGACCCGGCAGAACTTTGGTCTCTTGCTGCATAATCTGTAATAATAACGAGCGATTGTAAATAAAATTCTAATAGAAAAAACGGTCAATCGGTCGAAAAAACAACCCGAAGGTTCGTTCAATCGATGAACCAGTTCAGGTCACACGATCGCCATATGTGAAATTTTAACGCTGACGAAATTTTTTTAAATTATCTCAATTTTAAACGTATTAATATAAATGTATATATATATATATATATATATATATATATATATATATATATATATATATATATATATATTGAAACAATTATCACCAGTACACACCTAAGAAACGGTATATTATAATGCACGACTGAAAGTGGTTTAATCTTACGAACACGCGAAACTATCCGATTTATCAAAAATTCGATCTTTATTTCGTATTTAGTTGCTCGGTTTTTTTTTTGTTTTTTTTTTTTAATAAGTGAAACTTTTATTGGTGCGTTGTATATGGGGAGTTAATAAAACGAGTGAACGAGCCAAAGGCTTACAGCATTATCAATTGATATCGCATCAAATAGCCTCGTACGATGGCAAAATCTGTTTCAAGCGCTACTTCATTTATAATATCTACTCGAGTTTAAGATTTTGTGTGTTCTGTACACGTTCGAGTACCTAAATAATTCAAAGACCGAACATATAAAATTAAAGAGTCTCGAATTTTAATTAT
Organism: Coronaproctus castanopsis; assembly: GCA_032883995.1. Taxonomy (NCBI): domain Eukaryota; kingdom Metazoa; phylum Arthropoda; class Insecta; order Hemiptera; family Monophlebidae; genus Coronaproctus; species Coronaproctus castanopsis. Next base: position 76,244,655 of record CM065052.1, on the reverse strand, counting down.
ACAGCGTTCTTATTAGTCCAGCTCGTTGCGTGTGGTAAAGTATTTATTACGAAGCTATATCGAAACGATATTTGCCATTTCTATCGCTATTTCAGTCGCTATAGGCAATTTCGTTGATATCGCATCGAAGTTAATAAAACATCTTTCAGACATATCCGCTTCGCTATTAACCGTATATATAGAATACCGTTTGCTTCGTTATCAGTAGCTTTATTGCTGCCATAATATCACTATCTCTCTTATCTCTAGTTCTTCCTTGTTTAATAAACCAAATATAGGATATATATATATATCGTCGAAGAAATATTACTCGTGTATATATACATTTCATTTTGAAGTACGCACTTCTATTTCACATTCGCTCTCAAAGAATCGATGCTATAATGATATGGAGAGAGAGGGACGCGCTTAATATTTCGTTCAATTTGTTATTGCGTTCAAATTCGTTCAGTCTGCCAACTTTAATATTATCGACTTTATTATGTTTCGCTCGAACATACCTAACGGCGTATTTAATTTACGCGTTTTTTTTTTTTTTTTAAATATTTCCTCCTTATTTAGTAGTACTACTTTTTCATTTTTTTTTTTTAACGCATATTTGTTTAAATTTACAAATAGTAGTACATGCACATTTATATAGAGTAACAAAACGAACCTTATAATTAACATTTCTCAATTGTTCCGTCAAACGTGACTTAATTATGTATAATTTACGTAATGTTAATATAATTATGTCATAATTTTCATAACTTAGAACACACTTGTTCCTCACTAACACATCCTTTGCTTCACATCCATTTTCACATTTTCGCTTGCACTTCTCATTTTTAATTTTTATACATTTGCACTAGTATTCGCAGCAGCACATTCGTAGCGTCGCTATGCTCAACCCCCGTGAATTTTATTTTTACAATGTCCATTTTCCAGTTTTTCTTTATTTTATTATTTATTATTTTCTTTGCCACTGATTCATCCATCAAACAACTTTTTATTTTCTGTTTTCTCTCTTTTTCTATTTCTATATTTGTCTCTTTTAACATGTCATCCGGAATTTTATTTAACATCCTTATCGTAATATGTCTATTTGTGCGCCATATTTTGTCTTCGGTGTACTCTGTATTTTCTTTCTTCGGTAACTATTTTGTCTGTATGATTTTCTCATATTTTATATTACACTTTTTTAATTTATCAATTCCATATTTTCACTAACAAATATAGTCCATTTACATCTAATACATTTAATTCTCTACCACCACTTCTTTTTTTTTTTTTATATATAACATATAAAAATACGTGCACAATTTCACTCACACACATTCCTTATAGATTAATTTTTACAGTTACTTCCGTCAAGCTATAAGCTTGTCGACGGGTTTAGTTCGCTAACATTTATCGCGCGTTTATTATATTTTTTTATATATTAATTCACAGTTTTCATATTCGCACACTCACTCATATACACTCTGTCCCATTTGCTCACATTTATACCCTCATTTAAATCACACACACAATATCGTTTTAACACAAAATGTATACATATAGTAGCGGCACTTCGGTCATGTGCTATATGTCTATCCCTACCTATTTAATTTTGCTCATAATATTTCCAACCAGTAACCAGGTTTTAATTTTTCCCTTCAATTTTCTTAAATTTTTTTCCTGCAGTATTTCATCTGGTAACTGGTTCAAAATTTTTGTTATAATATATTTACTTGTTTGCTCACCATATTTTGTCCTCTTTACCGGTATTTTATATTTAACGTCTTTCTTAGCATATAATTAGTTTGTTTATTTTCATCTATTTCTATTTGATTTTCCTGTACAAATACTCCCATATTTTCGTCATTAAAAACAAACCTCTCGCATTTAATACATTCTCTTCATTCAATAGTTCATATCCAGATTTTTTTTCTTCCCTCGTAATCAATCTTAAGCATTTTTTCTGTAATCTATCAATTTTTTCTAAGTACGTTTTACTAGCTGAACCCCATGACTGTATACCATACCTTAGTCTCGATTCGACTAATGCATAATAGACCATTTTTAATGTACTTTTGTTTACATTTTAATGTGTACATTGCTGGTATCACTGTTCTTATTTTTTTTTCTCTACATATTCAGTATGTAAACTCCACCGTAGATGTTTATCTATGATTACTCCCAAATATTTATATTTCTGTACCATTTCTATTTTTCCACATTTTATGTTACTACATTTATCAGTTACAATCATATAATGCACACATTCATTTGAGTGCATTATAATTTTTGTTTTGTGTGGTTCAAATTCTGCCGTTGGCTTCAGTGTCATACCTTTTGTTTTAGTTGTGTTTATTATCAAATTATTATCATGCGCCCATTTACTTACTACTAATAAATCATTCTGCATATTTTCTTCCGCATTTTTTATATTTCTGTGCGCTGTTATTATTGCTAAGTCATCAGCGAATGCAAATACTAAAACTTTAATACACTTTTTAAACCATTTGTATATATAATAAACAATAAAGGTGCTAAATTACTACCCTGTGGCAATCCCATCTCCACATGTTGTTCCTCACCTAATTCCCCCATTATACTGATCACGGTTTTCCTATTTTCTAAGTAACTCTTAAACAATTTGTTTACTCTTTCTTCAATGCCTATGTCCTCTAATTTATGTAATAGTTTTTTATGATTTACCATATCGAACGCTCGTGTAAAGTCAATATAAGTAACTACTACTACTACTACTACTACTACTACTACGAAGGTAAATGATAAATTCCTTCATGACATATTACCTAATTTTAGATTAGATGCAGATTTTTTGTTCCTGACTTTTACATAACTAGGTTGCTAAGTACACGTGGTAAATTTAATTAATATATTTTCCGTTTCAAATTATCTTTAACAGATATGTGTCCATTTTGTGGATTACAAGACACTACAGCGCATGTATGCGGTGGCTGCAACAACCCCGAAGGTAAAATTTATGAAAGATGTGATCTTTTAAGATTATTAAAAAAGGAATTTAAAGAATTTTCTCGATTTTGTGCAAATGATATTCCGAATAAATTGCGGTCATTTATAATTAAATATGCTATTTTATTGTCAATAAATTTTTGTTTGATTTTACCTGATGTTAATAATATTTCTTTAACTTTTTTTTTTTTTTTTTTTAAAGTAGTTGTTTAATTTTTTAAATAAAACTCTGAAAACTTCGTTGGTCTAGAGTTTTATCTGTCATTTTAAATTTTATCATTTATTTACTCTTCTTAATTTATTAAGATTAACTAATGCTTTTTAAATTGAATTTTTTTTTCTTTGTTTTAATTTTAAATTGTTTTAACTTAGCCTTTTCTTTATACGTGTACATGTACATTTCCTTAATTATTTCTTAGCATTAGTTCTTTTTCCCCGATACTGGGGAAATTCACTTCGAACATGTTTCGAGGAGGATACTACTATTACTACTACTTAGTGGGTTTTTTTTCTTATATTTGATTAAACTTATATTATGCACATTTATATAATAACACACACACTTATGATTAACGTTTTACAATTGTTAAGCATTTGCTTGCGGACAGATTTATTACTTATAAAATAAAATTACAATTGATTTCTTAATGTACTTATTATTCATAGTTAAAAACACAATTACGCTCACACTCGCAATTTTTTTCACATTTTCACTCGCACATCTTATATCTCATATTTATTATAGTATCGATGTTTGTAGCGGCTCTTACATAACGCCTATGTTTAGTCTACTCTCATCGTCAGCATCGTCGTATTGTTCATTGCTAAAAGTCGTGACTAGCTATTGTAGAATTGACGCTTACGATATGGAGCCGGAGTAGCGAGAAATCGATTAACTAAACACAAGATGGAGATAATCGGAAAATACTGGGGAAAACCTACGAATGCGCGTATAGGTGGACACATTTTCTCGGGGAAGGAAAAACCTAAACGATACATGCGTCAATTGATAAATCGTATTAGGACGTATAAGAAGAAAAGAATTATGGTTCCGTCTATTTATCGGACTTACAGGACCAGTTTGCCATATCATCTCTTATCTCTGTCTTCGGATGTCGGTCTGTTGGCGTCTAAACTTTCTCTACACATTGCTAGAGAACTCTGGCCAATAACGGACGGTCGACATTTTTTAGGGACGTTTTGTGGAATTTTACTTTTTTTTCCAGTTTGTTTAGCGCTTGTCTAAACTAAGAGAAACTTATCCTCGCATCGCACGAAGTTGGTCTCTCGATTATTAACGACGAAATTCGTATTTTACTATTTCTTTTTTAAAAAAAAAAGGAAAAAATAAACGAAAAAAAATTGCAACTTTCGACTTTCCAAACATTTTCTTCGTCTCAGTCGACAACGTGTTCGGTACGTTTTGCTATGATTCGTCGTTTGGAGAGCGCGTTTCGAATGTTGCTTCGAAACTTGTCTCCGTAACGAGTTTCAGCCTTTCGGACGGTCTCTTCCTCGAAGAAGTCTGTAAACGATATACTCTCTAAACTTATTAAGTGAATCGCTCGAAAGGAATGAACAGAAATAAAACCGAAGCTAAAAACATACACACCTCCTCACCCCTACCACCTGAAACAAACGTAAGTAGAAGCGGGAACAAACTCCGAGAAAAACAATCAATCCGTTCGCGAGGAGAACTTTTTTTGAACTTTGACGTATTCGCGTAATGAATAAAAAAACTTTACCGCAACATAGACGAGCACCACCGAAACAAGTTCGACATTAATCCACACACACACACACGAACTACGGCTATTATGGGAACGTACACTTACATCAAATAAAAAAAAAACAGTAAATAATAATAATGAAAATAATCATAATCCGAAAAGTCATATTAAGAATGTAAAACTTAAAAATGCAATTGTAATGAGTCGACAAAAAAAAAGTCACTTTTAGTTATAATAACAAATAATGGAAATACGAGATATTGAAGAAGAAATTAGATGGGCGAAATTTGAAAAAGGAAGGAACATTATAGAAATTAAGAAGAAATCGATAAAACATTCGTATGTAGCGTTTTCCTGTATAGTTCGTAAACGTGGACGAAGGATAAAAAGACGCTAATTGGTGGCGTTCGAAACCCGGTGTTAGAGGAATATGATTGGCAACTAAGAGGTATTTAGATTAATCCGTGAAAATATAGAAGCTTATTAGGAAAATCGTAATATAAAATACAAATGGATAGATCGTACTTTCAGGGGCGCAATGAACACATTTAACACGAATAATTGAAGGCACTATAGAGGGAAAATATCAAAAGGAAGGTCAAGTATATCAAACATAAACGATACGAAGTACAAGCAACAGACATGGTAAGATTTAAAAAATTCAACTATCCAGAAAATTATGACATTTCAAATTACCAATCTTGACGAGATTGAGGAATTTTGATGATAATTATACATACATACATATATATATATATATTCATAACTCTATAACTCTATACGAAAAAAGTCGAAATTAAGCTTGTCCAAACGCTTGTGCTCTTTATTGTGCGCATGGACACTAAAACATGTAAGCAGGCGAAGAATCGATAACTTTGTAGTGCTGAAGAGAACTGCTAAGAATTCGACGGACAGTAAAGCATACAGATAAATCGGTGTTACAAGAAATCAAAGGTTGCCAACGATTGTCACGACAATTTATCGGAAATATAATAAAAAGGAAAAAGACGTAAAGGATGGAATGCACGATGGTTATGAGGAAAATTAGTCGAAAACAACCAATGGGCAGTTATTGGTTGGACGGATATTTCATTTCATACAACATTGTTGACATTCTCAGGATGCGTACAGCAATTACAGAATTATCAGTAAAAGGGGAAAACTTTAAAATTACCGATAAATTAAATATTATTCACGATACCGCGATGACGACTACAAACGATATATATATATATATATATATATATATATATATATATATATATAATTCATTCCATATAATTTGCGTATATGCGAACTTATATATAAAATTTGATGTGCCTTTGAAATGTGGTTGTACTGTAAAATACTTCATTCGAAGCGGACAGATAAAATGACGCAATACGAAAATACCGCGTGATGTGAATCAATTGTAAAATATTAAAAGAATTCTAAATTGAAATATTTCGTTCGTATAATGCTACATCCGGAACAATACAATATCCTCCGTGTGCTAAAGGTAAAGATTACAAGGAAAACACTACGTGGTAAAGAACAACAAACAAGCTGAGGGAGCAGAATGTAGAGCTGAGAATGTAGCGGTTTGGTACAAGCCTCTGTTAGTTGTAATTGACTTCTATTTATTCCGACGAAACTTTTTCCAGATGTCGTTGGTATAACCATTCCTACTTTCTTCAAATCGTCAGCAATGACGTGTTTAAATCCTAACTTGAGACCACCCAATCATGGTCTTTTCCCGTTGTTTAAGACTACGTAGAATATATTTTTGTTAATGCGTTCACCATCCACGCAGAACACATGTCCTACCAATTTAGACGGTTTTTCTGCTAAGAACTGTTCTATTGAACAGCATACCGTTGTATTCTGTATGTATTCGTTGGTTTTCCCATCTTTCCAAGTAACATGAAGTATTTTTCGGATAAATCTGAAATGTTATGATTCCAGCCATTTTTCCTTTCTCATTATTGGCCACGCTTCGCCATCATTCATCATGATCGGAATCATCGCCGATTTATTATTGTTTTTAGTTGTTAAATTTTTCGGTATTAAATACTCTGTCAGTTAATTGATCTATATGGTGCGTTTGCGTTTCTTATGCGAGAAGAAATTTCGCATTCCAGAGTTGCTTCCTTATTGACAAAATTCTCAGGATATTTAAACGTAACTTATTTCCGATTAACTCATAATCAGATTCTCCATTTAACTGTACTCCGTTTTCCTTTCATCTTTCACAAAACCCGAAATTATTGTACATTTCCGCTAATTACGTTATCATATTTCGCCTGCCTTAAAAAAAATTGCGCAATCATTAGTATAGAAGGCAAGCAAGCGGAAAGGAACTGTTTGCCGCTTTTGTTTTGTATTTAGTTAAATTGTAGAAGCCAATATCGTTCCTCGTATTCGTAATTCTGCGCTTAAATTCTTGACGAATCACGCTCGTATAAAAGTTGAATAGCGTTGAGGCGAGTGCACATCCTTGTTTAATGTCTGTTTCTTCTGTTCGCCCGTTTTCCCATAAAACACTAGCCGTCGTTTGGCTGTGAAGTAGTTTTATTAATTTCAAAAGGCTTGGTGGACATCCAGCTGCCCTTAGGCATATCCATAAAGCTTCCCTATGAACAGAGTTTAACGATTTCTTTACGTCAATAAAGGCCATATAAAGTGTGGATGATTGTTCTCGGATCTTCTGTCTGAGGGTAGAAATCATATCAATTGCACGCGATTTTCCCTCTAAATCCACATTGCTCTTCTGGTACCTACGAATTCAACAACGTTTTTAGTCGTCCTTGGAGGATCTTGCTGAAAACTTTGCTCGCGCTTTATCTCCTTTATTTTTATATATAAACACTACGGCTGCTTCATTGAAATCCTTCGGTATATATATATATACATATAAGTATATCATCACATCGTCATTTATCCTCAACCGCTAGGTTGGTGGGCAATTTATGCGACTACTTCCCGATAAATATTTTGTTGTATACTATAAGTAGCGTACAAAGCAATCATAATACGACGTTAGCGCTGTTAAATAACATATACATCGGGAGAATTGATCGTAATCGCTTTGTTGCCAGGACACAATGCAGCCTTGTGTGTTCTTGTAGGCTACTATTATGTTACTAGCGCACATATGGTGTTGCGCGCGGTGGTTTGCCATTGCCTTCCACGCGATAATAATATTAGCATTATTTATATTTTTATTTTCTGTTGATAGTTTTTCGCATTGTCTGATCATATTCGAACTCAGTACTTTCCGTATAAAAGTTCGTGCTATAGATATGTGTATATATATATATGTGTGTGTATATATATTTTTTTTTATTTATTTTATATTTACAATTGAAACGAAAACTGTAGTAGCATGCAAATTTTGGCTTATTGCTACTAGTAGCGATTATCTATAAATATACTTAATTTTAAATACTTCCAAGATAAAAACCGGAAATTAGTTCAATAAAATAATTTCATTCAGTTTAAGTGTAGAGTCAATTCTATGCAATTGCCGCAGGTGATCGTATTTGTTACACTTGTATATTATACGTTGTACATTTTCTACTTCATTATTCATACAATTGTAATATTTATCATCACCAATTATGTTTAGTTTATTCAAATAATATCCAATAGATCCATGACCAGAAAGTATCTGAGTCATGTAGTAATTTACTGTAATATTTTTATTTTTAAAACGATTTATTACATTCGGAAAAAATTTACTTTATAAACTATCTTTTGTTAAAATGTTGTATCTTACACTGAATTCATTTAAAATTTGTATATTCAACTGTTTAAGAACTATATGTATATATATATATATATATATATATATATATATATATATATATATATATATATATATATATATATACATATACACATATATATACATATATATATATATATATATATACATATATATATATATATATATATATATATATATATATATATATATATATATATATATACATATACATATATATATATATACATATATATATATATATATATACATATATATATATATATATATATATATATATTTATTTATATATAGTTAATTATTAATATTATTATTTGTAATTTTTATTTTATTTTAATAAACCGAATATATCGCACGTATTGAACTGTTTATTTAATGTTCGATCGAATAATTATTAGTAAATTTTTTTACGTCCGGTTCGGTCAACTATTCGAGAAAATACAGGACGAATTTCTGTCTTCTAATGGACATGGTTAGTGGTGTAAGTGACTCGCTACCAACAGTCACAGAATTTACAACAGACACTGAAGGTATTCGGATGTTGAATCAGAACTACCATACACTGACAAATAGGTCAATGAAGGTTAGATTTACAAAGTTGAAGAAACGCTTACATCTTGCTTTGTCACCTAATAATGATTCCAATGCACCATCTTCAGCCGAATCCTCAGACTCTATTGATATTTGTTAAAATGATGAATCCAATTTCCTGGAACTGCGCAGATGTCTTCTCCCACTTTGAGGATTTACAGCTGCTTATTTCTACAAGTTCTCAAAATCTACAACTTAATTCGGCCTTATCTCAATTAACTTTAAATCGCCGTTTTAACATATCAACTTACTTTAAGTAAAATTATATACCGGAAATGGATGACGACATATTTTTCTCTTAGAATTGTAATGGTATTTTTGCACATTACGAAGATTTCAAAGTTCTCTTATCAGAATATAATCCATCTGTAATTTGTTTACAAGAAACGCACTTAAAAGCTGATCAGAAATTTAATATCCCTGGTTACGAACTAATTTATACGACAACTGCTGAGTATGCGCATAGCGGTATATTGTTAGCAGTTAAATCAAAATTTCATCATGAACAGGTTACCCTAGATACCGATTTACTAGCATTGGCAACAAAAGTTTATTTCAATCAACCAGTTATCATATGCACTGTATATTTCTCGGAAAAAATCACTGTGGACCAGCTCTTTTCTCTGTTACAAGATCTACCAAAACCATTTATTATCTTAGGCGATTTCAATGCGCACAGTCCTCTATGGTCAAGCAACAATTACAACCCAAGTGGAAAAGTTATTGAAAGTGCGATAAATATATTTAATCTCTCACTATTAAATCTCACACAGCCAACCCATTATAATTTTTCGTATCGAACGTGGTCTAATATTGATTTGGCATTATGCTCACCTCAATTAACAAGCAAATTACAATTCTTTTTACATCATGATCTGGGAGGAAGTGACCATTTTCCAGTTATCATAAAACATCGATTAACCCCAGAGAAAATACAAGTGACTCTATATCCAAAAGTCTTAATATATAATTATAAAAAAGTGGACTGGACAAAATATAATACTGTGTGCAAGTTAAACTCGAACATTAATATAGCGAATAACGTGGACACTGTAATACAATCTTTCACAAACACGTTAATAACGTATGCCAAAATATGTTCTCCTCCTACAAAAGTAAACTTGAACAAAAACAATAAAAAGGTCCCGTGATGGTCTAAAGAGTGCTTAAATGCAATCAGAAATAGGCGAAGATCTTTAAAAAAATTAAAAGCAGAACTAACTATGGAAAATCATTTATTATTTAGAAAAATGCGTGCAAAAATCAGATGTACTCTCAAACAAACTAAACAACAATCCTGGAAAAAATATATTTCGACTTTGACACCAAGTACTCCAACCAAAGTTATATGGAATAAGATAAAAAGTATCGAAAAAACAACATCATCCTATATACCAGCGTGCATCCGATCTAATGGCGTCATCTATAACAACCTACAGGAGATAAACACAATATTCGCGAATTATTTTGCATTATCTTCAAACGGAAGTACCGATTATTCTTCAGAATGTAGTGTGTCAACAAGCAGAAATATCACTTATTTTAACTTCGAAAGCGATAACAGTGAACCATACAATCAACCAATAACCATAGATGAACTTCGAACAGCCATAAAGCATACAAAACCAAAAGCTGTTGGTCCGGATTCTTTTCATATTAATCTTTTAAAACACGCACCAGAAAACGTTTTAGACACATTGCTTCTAATCTACAATAAAGTATGGTTCACTGGCGCTATTCCATCATACTGGAAAACAGCATTCATAGTACCGATACTAAAACCTAATAAAAATCCCACATTATTGGACAGCTACCGACCAATATCTCTTACGTCTATTTTATGTAAAATACTCGAAAAGATTGTAAACCAACGACTGTTATGGGAAATTGAAAAACAAAAACTACTTGCTAAAAACCAATATGGTTTTCGATCAGGGCGTAGTACTATTAATCCGATCTTATGTATAAAGCAATTTATATCAAAAGCTTTCTTTAATAAACATCATCTGCTAGCTGTTTTCTTCGATTTTAATAAAGCTTTCGATACTATATGGAAAAATAAAATATTGCCGACACTACTCTCGTGGAAGTTAAAAGGACGTCTCTGTACATTTATCGCGAACTTCTTGTCGAATCGAAGTTTTCAAGTAGGCCTTCTTTGTCTAAACCTCAGAAGCTAGAAAATGGAGTACCTCAAGGATCAGTACTCATCCCCACACTATTCAATATTGGAATAAATGATATTATACATACGGTCCAGAAACCAATACAATCATTTCTATACGCGGATGACTTCTGTATTTTGCTTCCGTGCACAGACATTGAACTGGGAGAGTCAATTCTGCAAGACACAATTATCAAACTACAACGCTGGTCTCAAAATAACGGTCTATATTTCTCAACATCAAAAACAACAGCAATACATTTTTGCCGACGAAATAAATGCGAACATAAAATACGTTTGAACCTTTACAACAACCAAATACCATCAGCAAAAGAAGTGCGATATTTAGGAATGATATTTGACAGTAAATTTACATGGAAAACACACATTAAATTACTAAAGACCAGCTGTCAAAAGAAATTAAATCTAATGCGAAAACTATCACATACAACATATACAACATATGGTGCCAGCAGAAATAGCTTATTAACGATATATCGCACTCTAATAAGGCCGAAATTGGATTATGGAATCCCTGCTTATACTACAGCGAGTTCGACATTATTAAAGTCTCTAAACACGATCCAAAATACAGCTCTAAGATTGGCAACTGGAGCCTTCCGAACATCACCAGTAATAAGTATTTTATGCGAAACTTCTGAATTGCCCTTGCAATTAAGAAGACAATACTTGACCATGCTGGCGATGGCTACTCAAGGAGATACCGATCTTCCCAGTTTGCATAAACTCATTCAAGCATATAACGTCGAACTCCCAATATTATCTCGCGAAAACCTCGATGTTATTCCGCCTTGGGCACAGTTACACACATAAGTGAATCTAACGTTCTGTAATATAAATAGAAAAAATGTTAACAAGATCAGAGAAACTTTAAAGGAGATTAAAGAAAACCATGCAGAATATGAATTTATATACACAGACGGATCGAAATCTTCAGCAGGGGTAGGTTGGTCGGTAGTTGTTAATGATAACGTAGTTCTTCAAATTGCTGTTCCAGTTACGTTTTCAGTCTTATCAGCAGAACTATACGCCATTAGATCCGCAGTGAATTACGCAGATTCCAACAGAAATAAAAATTTCATTTTATGTACCGACTCGCTTTCAGCATTAAGAACTCTATTAAATAATGAAAATTTGCATCCAATAGCCAACGAAATAAAACTCATGTTACAAACTACATCTAAGAACATAATACTTTTGTGGATACCAGCTCACTGCAATATATATGGTAATTCAATAGCCGACGTATCAGCAAGAACAGCCGTTTCGCATCCGCTTCTAAATATCCATGTACCGATAGCTGACTTCAAAGAATACTTAAAGCAGCATTTCGAATCGACATGGAATAGTAACTGGCGGAGAATATCTACGGTGAATAAACTACGATCGATAAAATTATCTTCAAAACAGTGGCACTCAGCACATCGTAGTAGCAGAATGGAAGAGGTAGTATTATGTCGATTACGGATAGGACACACAAAATTAACACATATTCATCTATTAGAAAGTACGCCGCCAACGTGCCAGCAATGTTGTTGTCAGTTGACGGTCGAGCATCTATTGGTAGACTGTCCAATTTACGACAAATACCGAAAACAGTACGGGATCGCATCGCTCGACTTGCAAAGTTTGCTGAGGGATAACATGGATACCATTAATAGGGTTTTCGAATTTTTAAAATGTATCAAATTAACGCATTTGTTATACTTAATACCTTTGTTGTAAACAGTTAATATCTTCGTTATAATTATCTAATACCTTAATTATTTAATACCTTTATTGTAACTATTTTAGTTCCGTGCCTCTAGCTATAATTGCGGTACACGGCACGTAAATTTAAATAAAAAAAAAAAAAAAATATATAGAAACCGGGTAAAAATAAAAAAAGTAATTATATTAAAGAAGTACAAAGGGGAAAAAAGGGGAAAAAAAAGGGAAAGGTGATATTATATTAAAATAGAAATTTCGAAATACACGACTAAAAAAGAGTCATAATGCTACACAGGTTATTTCACGAAAACCACCGCCCGATATGCGGATGAATAAACAATTTTCGAAATTGAAAAGGTAATTTCAAAAGAATTTAGCTGAAACAAAAATAAAACAATATATATATATATAAAATAAATAAATATATATATATGCATATTATAATGTATATATATATATACCAGTAATTTTTTTTCGAATACAACCGCGGTATGCATATGCATTTTTAGATATATATATACATTATTTATATCCGTATGGAAAAAATTTTCGCCGATAAGAAATAAAATGTGACGAGAAAAGACATAGTACACGGTCGTTATCCGTGTGTGCGTGTGTGTGTGTGTGTGTGTGTGTGTGGAATTGCAGAATCGAGTAAACGAGCGGATAACGAAAAAAAGCTTATACGCGGATAAAACGAACGGAGAAAATAGAAAGAATGATTAAACAAACAAACGGAACGGTAAACAAACGAATAAACAAACAAACAAACAAATAACTAAAATGGAATGAAACGAAATGAAATAAAATAAAAATTTAAAGGAAAGAAAAAAATTCGGAGACAAGAAAAAGCAAACAGACGATAAAGTAATCGCGGATGTCGTCATCTTCAAAAACTTCAAAGCTTAAAAATCCTACCATCGTGTAAGCTTGACAGCAACAGCCACAAGTCAGTACATCTAAACACAGAAACTAGCGACTATACTGCGCTAATAGCGGGGGAGCAGAACGGTAACGAAAATTGGTGTTTAAGGTAAGATGATAACTGTACGATCTAAACGACGAAATAGTTTCAGAGATCGAAACGAAATAAGAAGTATTAAACGTGAAAAGAAGTTAGCGGATTGAAAGAAGAAGTAAAGAAAGTTATGAGAAGTCGACTGGAAAATTGCTCTTAAAGATAAAGACAGAAGTGAATTGTTCTTTAACAACAATATATCTCCTGTATACATATATATATTTACGACATTTGTCGACTATTTTTTTTTTTTTAAATAATACAAGCATACAAGCAGTCAGACATACATATACATGTATATTATATATATCGTCGAAAAATACATACATATATATATATATATATATATATATATAAAAACAAGAACTAAGTTGAAGATATTTCTATACGTTATAGAAAATCCTACCGAAAAATTTGCGTCAAAAATTTAGTACACCGTATACGTTTTGAATGTATGTGCTATACTTTTCAAAATAGTTGTACCCTCTGCGCGGTACAAAATTTTTACGTTACGCTATGCTCGAGCATTGTTCGGATATTGCGCCAGGAAATAGCGTCGCCACGGCTTAATGTAGTTTTATTTTGATTTCCTATTCGCCGGCAACCTAACACCGCCTTTTGCACTCACCTACGTGATATATGTAATATATATGTATATATATATATATATATATAAATGATCGTCATCCAAAATTCGTTTCTATCCTATTACATCGTCAACAAACAAGCCTGCGAAATCTTCAGTCGGTTTGCTTACGCTTTAGTTGTTGTTTCAAGTATTGTCGTCATTTTCTAGTTCTTCTTCCGAAAATACTGCCAATAATATAAATAATAATAATCGCGACGACAAGAATAATACGTATAAATAGTTCCAGAAATATCGTCAAAATTTCGCGTTCTCCTTCGTTAGTTTTAAATAACACACACACAACGATACGATTTACAAATGGCTTTTGATTCACGTTGAGCGATTTTTCATATTTTCATCCTGCACATTTCGCCGAGATATTTTTTCATCGTCTTGTTCTTCTTTTGTCGTAGCAACAGCAGCTGTCGTATTATACGATTCAAAGTTTTTTCTCTACAACAAGAAGAAATTGTTTTTAACTTCCGCCGCTATTACAAGACTCAATTCTAAATAGAACAATTGCGAACTCTAACTAGACGATTAATTAAATCTCCGACAAATCTTAATATTTCTAACGAGACTAACAGATATCGGTACGAACGAAATTATTTCCAATAAATAATATTCGCATAGAACCGAACTAATTCTTACAGAAACATTATGTAATATTAATAATGAGGACTATAAGAAACCTCAAGTACACGATATCCCCTCCGTCGGTTTTTATTTTTCCGAACGATTTTCAATGACCTATTATAGTCCTGATAGAAGGAAAAAATAATAATATAGGCAATCTTCATCCTATTGTCATTGATCAAATTACTTTCATATTAAAGTTAAGGGCCTTAAATGTATGACAAGGAGTGGTCATAACAAAGTTAGATTAGTTCTAGCTAATATGTTTCTCCCGGCAGAAGGTATTCATAAAGAGCTTAATATTCATTGTTTCGTTCCTCAAACGTTATTCTTTCGTTCTGATATTGTAAGGGACATTCCGATCGACCTTCTACCGCTTCCTGTACTGCAAGCGCTAAAATATCAAACATACGTAGACTTAATAAAAAAAATCAAGGTAGTTCTTCTCCAATTCCACTTATCGAGATAAAATTCTGCGGCAATTTATTACCCGATTCTGTTCGTTTCTGTGATTATTACTCCTGTAGAGATGAATCTAGCATTAAGAGACCGAAAATGTGTAATAATTGCCCAAGGTTCGGCCATATTAACGAAGTTTGTCGTAGCAAAACTATTTGCGGCTTTTGCTGTAGTAGTCATAAGTCATCGAATTGCCAAATTAATCGTGGCCATCAGCTCTGTTTTGTACTAAATGTAAAGGTAACCACTCAGCTTACGATCGTGGCGGTCCAGTTTATCAGGAACAACTTAAGCTGCAAAAATTATGGCGTTGGAAAATATTTCGTTCTTATAATAGTAACATTAGCAATAATAATAATAATAATAATAATAACGATAATAGTAACAATAATAGTAATAATAGGAATAAAAAAAATAATAGATATGTGGTCAATAGAAGTCAAATTTTGGGGGGTAATAAGTACTATTAGTGTACCCACTAGAAGGGGATGACACTGTTAACTCATTATTTAACCCTATCATTAATGATATATCCTTGTCTTCAAATCCGAAAGTACCTCAATATATTGTAACCAAAATAAGTTATCTCCCGTTCAAACCCATCTTCCTTCCGATATTTTGTCGTCCGCACTTTTGTCCACGCTACCACAATTTCAGATACTTCATTTGGAGGATAAGCTCGAATCCATAATTCAAATAAATGCTTTGTTCTTCAGAGATGTGCCTGTAAATATGTGTAATGTATGTATTATGTATGTGTGTGCATGTGTGAAGGTGAATGTATATAATCTTTCTTTCGCTGGTCAGCCGTATTTTGCTCCGTTATTGCATAATCAGCGTAGTAACTTTCATATGCGAAAAGACTTATCCCTGTCAACTAAAGACGGTCGAGCATAAAACGAAACTCAATATTTTACAGCGGAACTGTCGCAGTGTGAAAAATAACTGTGACAGCTGTGAAAAATAACTGTGAACAATAACTGTGACAGCCTTGATAGATTAATTAATGAATACGAAGCTGATATAGTATTACTACCGGAGACATGGCTTGAACCCTCGAATATAAAAATTTTACGATTCATAGAAACGACAGACACGATGGATATGCTGGCGTGGCAATTTTAGTGCTAGACCACATTACGTCCTTCCTACTCCTTGCAATTTATCCCAAAATAGCCCGAATTCCGTACAATTGATAGGCACCAAAATTAATATAAATTCGTCCTTTTATATTCATATTTACAGTGTGTCTGTTAAACCACCCTCTCGTCTGACTAATTCTATTTTCCTAGATATTTTTAATTCATTGAAAACTCCATTCATAATCGGTGACGACTTGTAGCCTGGGGTAGTTTTACAAATAATTATTCGGAGAACTTGTTATATGAAGCCCTTTTAAATGTAGACTGCTGCATCTTGAACGACGGCAGTCCTACTCATTTTGGAACTATTGCTAACCCCCTTAGATTTACCACTTTGTTCACCTACATTAGATTTCATTGCTAGCTGGAAAACTATGCCCGACACTACAGGAAATGACCACTGCCCCATATTAATCGAAATAGGTATAAATTATATACAGGTGGTAACCAGATTTTTTAAACAACCTTTAAAAAAAAAAGAGGTGAAATTACAAGCGTACGAACTGGCAATTGTTCTCTTCGCAGCTGTAGAAGCATGATTTAAATATATGCAATGAGACTGACCCTCAGGTCCAGTTCAAGTTGTTATATGAAGCTATCAGCGAAGCCTTATTCGACACCAAACAACAAATGCGCGTAAATTTAATAAAAGCGGAAAAGTAACTGTGACCTTTTGTGTGATAGTAGGACTTTTCTACAATACAAGGAAAATAACACTATCGAAAATTATCTGCACTGGAGGAAAACTAATGCATTAGCTAAGCGTGAATTTAAATTAGCAAAAAGGAAGAAGTGGCAACAGATTTGTATGCAATTCAGTCGGCAAACATCAATCTGTAAGGTGTGGGAATTATCTAAAACATTCAGAAGTTCATCATATAACTAAGTTAGACAGCTGTCGGAAGATAATTTTTATTTATTTGTTGAGGCACATGTACCTGAACTAGAGGAGGTTATACTGAAAGTAGCCCCTCTGATCACTTTTTAGATGCTCCTTTTACTGAAGATTAGGTAGCCTACATTTTATCCAGGAAAAACTCAAACAACGCCAGGTTACGATGGTGTTTCTTTTGAAGCACTAAAACAGATACCGGAAAATTTTTTTACTGTCTTCATTACCGTTTTAAATAAAGTTTGGTGAACTAAATCGATTCCAAATTTTTGGATGCTTTTTGTTATCGTATATACCTAAGAAAAATGAATCATTTAGACCAATTTCATTAGCCTCTTGTTTTAAAAAAATTTATGAGTCCGTTATAGCTTTGCGACTCAACTGGTGGTTAGAACATAACGAAATCCTCCGAACTAATATGTATGATTTTTAGCACGAGCACATTGGACTGCGTGGGTGATTTAGTTGGTAATATGGGGTTAACTCTAAGTGTCCAGCAATGTACGGCAGTGGTATTTACATACAGACATTACACAGTCAATAACTTCTCTATCTCAACAGAAAATGGTGTTATTCCCTTTTGCAAATCAGTTCGATATTTAGGTATTACTTTGGATACGCGTTCAACATGGCGGCCACATATTGGTGACCTACTAACAACTATTAATCACGCAGTTAACATTCTACGTAATTTATACAATACTCGTTGGTGTGATGGTGGTCCTTTTATACTTTTAACTATTTATACGTTGTTAATCCGATTTAAAATGGTATATGGTTATATATGTTTTATGGATCGGCATCTGAATTATTATTAAATAAGCTTGATCGGATACAAAACGAGTGTGTTAGTCTCTGTATTGGTGCAGTTCACTCCGATACCGACATTAATGTCAGAGTGTAAGATTCCTTCCTTACAGTTTAGACGTAATTATTTAGCACTAAAACTCTTGATTAGTACAATGAACATAGATCGTTTTCCGCTATACAATTTATTCTATCACATTTTCTCCAACTGGCTGATTTCAAATAACAAGATGCTCCTGTTGGCTTCATTTATACCTAGATTGGAAGAATTTCAGGCTCAGACTATGCGAATTCGTATACCATTCCAATTTATATTACCGTATTCGTAAAATTTTTACAATAAAATAACATCTATCTTTCCTGAGAACTATTTATCCTCCGTCACTGATCCGGGCTACATTCAATAATATTATCGCTGAAAATTTTCGTACGTACACCCTTATTTATACAGATGGATCGAAGTCGACTCAGGGAACCAGCAGTTTACATCCCATCTCTTAATATTAGCGGGGCGTAAAAATTATCTGATGTTTGTTCCGCATTTACCGCTGAACGCGTGTGGTAGTATTTCTTTATGTTTCTTAATTGATACGAAGCTTCCAGGTAATCATTATCACCTGCTCGCAATGCATTTTAATAGCTTTTGAAAACAAAGGGAAGGCGACCGATTCACTGATTTTATTCATCATATTGAAACTTTATGATCTGGAAAACTTGAGTATATTTGTGTCTTTCTTGTGGGTGAATTCCCGACAATGAAATTGTAGATTAATTATTCTCTTCGGTTTCATCAATTGATATCGTACATTTTATACAGTCGGAGGAACATAAGAAACTCTGGGAACAGACGTATGTGGAGTGTATACAGCAGTTGCCTCTTACTGGGTACTGTCAATTGCAACCGTCTTTTTCTAGATTTCCATGGTTCTACTTTTTTAAAAACATTAAGCGGAGACGAATTGTATTTATCAGCGGATTGCGGTTTGGGAATTGCTTGTTGCCGGACCGCCTGTTCCTTATGCAGTTTAGAGAAACTCCATACTGCCCTCTACATGCTGAACATTCAGTTTTTGCAATCCTGATCCCGTGTTCTTCGAATGCTCTTCTTTTAATAATATTACGCTCTGAACTGTGCCTTAAATTACTGCGCGCTTCTTGTAATGGCCCTCCTTATAACGTATTGTCCCTTCTTCACCTTGATAATTTACGTTTCCGGACATAGCGATATTTTTAGAGAAGCTGTCCGAGTTTATATGGGACAGGAATTACAGTATCACGTTTGGTAGGCTGTAATGGCATCCCCCTAAAAAATTATAAAAACAATAAAAATAAATAAATAAACCTTTATACTTTGAAATACATAAAATTCATCGAATAATATTCAAATTTCGACGATCTAGAAATTCTACGAAATGCAATCGGTGGACTTCGCATTTAAAAATCGTCCTAATTCCGAAATTTGCCGATAATATGTTAAAACGAGATATTTACATTCTTGTCCGCAATTTAATAATCCGCCAGTATTACTAGTGATCTCGTATTAGCCACTACTCAGTGTGTGTATACGCAATTACGAATGGTAATTTTCGATAACAATAATAGGCTATATTAAGATTTATCGCTTTACTGCGTTTCGGATGTTTTCCTAATTCATAACGACGTCCGTACCACATATATTTCGTAGTGCTGTCGGCAATATTCGAACTAATTTTTGTAATCGTCGCTAATATTAGACTTGTTCCTGTTGTAATGAAAAATTCAAGCGCCTAGAAAAACGTTTACGACCAAATGTGTTATCACTAGCGCGCGTTATGCTTCCGACAGTAAATTACGTTCGAAAGTTAAAAACTTTTCCAACGGCTCAGCCGAACGACACGATATCCACTTTTGTATGTGTCTTATGGGAGTTATACACTAAGAACTTAATGACAATTTCGTATCGTAAACTAAGAAGCTGCCGAATATCATTAAGTTGAAAGATCACGTACGATCTAGTACAAAAAAACGAGAGTCGGCAAATTACTCGAAAATTGCTAGAAATTTAACCGTCCGATATAGAGCAGGGCGGTGGTAATAGCTGGTCTGCGCTTAGTCGCATGAGACACGTTTTGTCCTGTACCACGGGCGAAGCTAACAGCTACTGATATAATAAAAACAGAACGGAAACGGAGTGTTAGAAGTTGATATTTTTCGGTTCATATCGCCTATAGAAAGTGTGTAACGACATCTGTTACAATTTTTCCAGAACAATCGGTAACTAAATCTCTTTTCTAAAACGGGCAAATATCATACTTCTAGGCATATCCGTGTATATATATATATATATATATATATTTATATATATGAATAACGACCTACTTTTTTCTTTTCTCTTACTCGTTTTCTCCTTTTCCAGTATTGCTGTATGTCTAATGCGTTCTAGTAACGAATAATACTAGGCCTTACTATTACTAATACATTTCGAAGCATAAATAAATTTACATACATGTAAGGAATGATACACATACCCGTGAATTTAGTTCGCTGGTTGACTAAGGTAATATATTCGAATTATTCGTGCGAATTATGCCTATTTCGTTAGGTAAATTTTTTTTTTTATTTTTTTTTTAGCTACAAGCGATCAGTCAGGCCAATTCCCTAACAGGAAGTTGATACATTCCTGAGGTATAAACATACTTCCCCGTTTCGATTTTCAGCGATATCGAGAGTTATTTTATCTATGGCCAGAAGAGACACAGAAAGAAAGGTATTAAAGAGATTTGTATTATTCATGAATAATAGGAGTTTAGCTTCGAAAGAGTAGTTGCGTTGAAATATACTAAGGAAGATTATTGGGAAGGTCTGTGAATTGACGTTAGAAAGCATAAGTTGACCAGTTAAGATGTAGCCGATGGTAAAGTATTGCACGCAGAAAAGACTGGTCGTTCTTCTTTCGCGAACCGGAACTGATGCGCAAAGCGCAGATCGAATACGGAATAGGACTATAAACGGAAACAACTGGATCTGAAACTGAGAAGTATGAGCTGGTTGATGAATAAATACTCATCGCTGTCTGTAGAAAATAAACTTCTACTGTATCAAGTCATTCTAAAACCAATATGGACCTACGAAATAGAAATCTGGCCCAGCCAGCGATTCGCGAATAAAAAAACTTCAACGTTTTCAGGCAAAGGTCTTACGCAGCATTGTGGGTGTTCCATGGTATGTTCGTAGTGACGATCTTCATAAGGACCTTCACATGCCGACTGTAATGGAAACTCTCAAAATCCACAGTGAGAGATATATCCAGCGATTACAGCACCATGTAAATCCACTGGCAGCCGATCTCAAGGATAACAGCGCTCATTTTCAGCGTCTGAAAAGACGTACGCAAGGCGATCTTAACTAATGCTCATCAAATAAAGAATGGCCGTTGTTGGACAGCGTTCTATTAATATTCAATTCATCTGATAACAGTGCTACTTATTATCCACCTAGCAGAGATTGTATGCAAAAAAAACGACAACAACAAAAAATCATTTTGTCTGCGCGTCAACGTTACCGGGTTTGTTAGATTCGTTGCGGGGAAGAATCATAAAACATTCCGTTGTTCCCGTCTTTTTTATACTCTGAATATGAATCGATACTCGACTTTGGTACAAATGGAATTGGTGTTACATTACACGATTCTGTTACCGCTGTGTCAGCCTCTCGTTATTGGCTTGTACAATATTGCTTCATCATTAATCTTTTTCGCAAAGTACTGCATAGTTGCATCAAAAGTCCCACGTGGGCAATTAGGCAGCGTAATACGCTCGATCTATTTTATCACCGTCTGTAGACTTCAAACTGCGTACAAAATATCCAACCTCCTGCTCGGCGATTCATTTACATCCCGCGTCACTAACCGTCTGTAGACGCGTTAATTTATATGATTATAGTAACATACCGTTTGGAGGGTGAAATTTTGTGAGGATATCATTTAAAACTTTTATATATGATTCTAATGGTTTATACATTTACGATCAAGAAGTTAGATAATAGGATTGTTATTTAATGTATTGTAAAGGGGAGCCATCGATTAACCCGAAACTGGCGATCTGTTCATTCTTTTCTCATTGCGTCCGAATCGGGTATACTGCCACGCGTTGAATCTATTATTTGACATGAAACAAATCCCTGGCTATTTTGAATAAATCCGTTTTTCTCGCATTTCGGTACACTTTTTAATTTTAACCAGTCCGGTACTTTGCTTCTTTTATTGTTCCCATTATTATTATTATTACAGTTGATATCTTTCATTTCTCATAAGATTTTACCTTCCGGGTTGGTTTTTTTTAGTAATTAATTTCTCATCAGATCATTTTCTATCTTCTTCGTTCGAGGGATTTTCCAAATTCTTCGATAACACCACACTTCAATGAATGAGATCTTCGGGTTTTCTTTTAGCCATATCGAAGCACGGTGAAACAAACTGTAAAACGTTAATTTGAATAATAAAGTATGAATTAATTAAAGAAAATAGTAGTGTTGCCGGTTGTACACACCTGTTAGCCAGTTTCTAGAGTGCGATTATTACGTTCGATCGTTCGTCGGATTGTATAATAAATTCGAACGGAAAATTCGCGAAAACCAAATTAAAATATTTTAAAGGAAATCGAACCGCCATATTTTAACCGACTTACGTCAATTAGAAACGGTTACGCTGTTGTTGCAAAAGTAAAGTCTTTCCGAGAAGAAAAACGAGCATTTCTTATTAAAATTTTCATTTCCAATTTTCATTTAGAGCGGCCAATAATTTAATATAACAGTTCCGTATCGTGAGATCAGGTGTGACATATTCGCGTTGACGATAGTGGCGATATATTCTAGA
The DNA here is from genome assembly GCA_032883995.1 of Coronaproctus castanopsis. Classification (NCBI taxonomy): domain Eukaryota; kingdom Metazoa; phylum Arthropoda; class Insecta; order Hemiptera; family Monophlebidae; genus Coronaproctus; species Coronaproctus castanopsis. The sequence goes on along the minus strand of CM065052.1, from coordinate 76,221,275 downwards.
GTAGCACGGGGAATGTTGGGAGAATGGGTAAAAGTACTAATGTAGTTAAAACGTTTAAAACCAATCTCGCTCGTTGCCGAGTGCGGCTGATACTAATTATCTCCATTTCAACGAGCTTATTTATTTATTTATTTATATATATATATATATATATATATATATATATATATATATATATATATATATATATGCCCGTAAGAAAAAACTAATTTAGCGTTAAGATACATAGTTTTTCTTTAGTTTTTCCATCTGCCAAGGAGAATTCTGCCGCGGAACGGAATAAATTTCTTACAACTTTCGAAATAAAGAAAACGCAAAAAAATAAGAGCAACTTTTTCAGACGAATTTTTACCCAAAGTTAAACTCCGTTCATCCGCTGCTGATGGCGAAGTGACGACGTCGTGTAATATTTAACCACCCGTTAGTACTCCGTTTGTCTATAAACGAGTTAAAAAATTAATTTTTTTTTTTATCTTAATCGACCTGTCCCACCAGAGGATGGGAATGCGACCAGTTTTTATCGCGGTAATCGTTCAACCGAGTCACCATCAAGCATCGGCCGAAGAACATCAGACGGTAATAACAACAAAAACCAACAATTCCGCTTAATTCTTCGGCACAATTCAACTTCAGTCGTCGGTAAGTTCCCCATTTTTGGTTCTCTCGTTTCCACGCAATCAGTCGTCCCTGTATTTCACTTTTTGTTTTTTTTACTCCTCGGTTAATTGGTATTCTCCCCGGAAAACCATTACACAGAGCTTCTAATATCCGCACTACCCGGCTTTAGTTTTTCGTTTTCCATCTATCTGTCTTTCACTAGCGTCATCGGGATCGCCCTCTTTATAGAACAAAATCTGTAAATAGGTTGGTGTGCTGGGCCAGGGACGTTATAGTTGTCGTTGATTTACTTTTAACTATACTCAAGTAGCCTTCATTATCGTCGTCGAAGTTAAGTATCGTCTTTTATTTTTCGCTAACGCAATTTTTTTTACAATTAATTACCCTAATTAGCTCGCTTGTATTTGTTCGTTACGAACTTGTTGCTAATTTTTTTTTTCACAAATTATTTTTACATTACATCGTAAAATTATATTATTATTATTATTATTATTATTAACTTTTCTGATTTTATTTTATATATATATATATATATCTTTATACTATTGGCGATTGATTTATTTTATTTTTATTTTTTTCTTTATTATTAATTCTAAACAAAGATTATAAATTTCATATATGTGCATGGCGTGTATATATGGGTGAATGTGTGTATATATGTTTATTTGTTTGAAAATGTTTGCTTATGTATATATATATATATATATATATATATATATATATGTCTTTTTATTCAAATTATTATTTTATTTTCATCACTGTTCTTATTATATATATAGTACCTCTTTTTCTTAAACTGCCTCTTCTTTTATTTTATTTGTTTCTGTAACCTACTACAGATCGCGCAAATTCTGCGCACATGTAGGAATTCATATGTATGAATATACTTTTGAACTGTAAATTCTCTTAGAAATATCGTGATACTATAATTGTTTTTATTGTAATTACTTCTACTATAATTATTATTTGGTTGTACTTTGTATATTTGGTTTAAATAAATTTGATTCGATTTGATTATTATTGTTTCTACTGATTGATTGATTGCTATTGCGCGACAGGTCGGACGTGTGTGAAATTACTCTGGTGTTTTTCTTAATTTTGTTGCATGCAAATAACGTTTTACTTTTTTTTTGTAATATATGCAACTGATGCAGTTTTTTACGGTGATTCTGATTCTATTTTTTCAATATTCACGCATACTTCGTAATTATTAAGAATTTATTTTTTCTTAAATTAGGGCGTTTAATCGTTAATCGTTACTACGACACACTCGCACGTACCGTACACTCCACAATTCAACAGGTGGCATCGGGTAACGACAGTTATAGAGCGAACATTGGAAGATAAACAATTTCGCACGGCCGTTTTCCTCGACGCAGGCTTTCGATAAAGTCTTCTCATCGTTAAAATGTGTAACCTTCGGCCAGAGAATCTATGTCGTTTGCTAACATCATACTTGTCAGAAAGACAATTTCGGGTAGCACACGAAGATGCTAAATCATCGTATCGCACAATACAGGCTGCAGTTCCGCAGTGTCATTGGACCTATCCTGTACCTCCTATATACCAACGATTTACCTACTGATGATAAAACAATTACGGCTACGTTCGCCGATGACGCCACCATTCTATCCAAGAGTAGTTGCCAGAAGGAAGCAACAAAGAACCTTCAACGACATCTAGATAGCGTCATCAGTTGGTCTCAACGATGGAAAATCATGTTCAACAACTCCAAATCGCAACACATCGTATTCACCCTGCGGCACGTTAACGTGTCCCATCGGGTTTATATTGCAGATCAACCTATTCCGCAAACCAACGTGATAAAATATCTTGGCATGCACTTGGACTCTCGTCTTTCGTGGAAACCGCATGTAAAGATGAAGTGCAGGCAAATCAAGAAAACCATGTCATCACTATACTGGCTAATAGGACGGCGTTTCAGCATTTACTGCAAACGCCTGATATACTTACAAATTATAAAGCCCATATGGACATATTATGGGGCTGCGCTAAGAAGACCAATCAGCAGCTTGTCCAAACTTGGCAAAACGTAATCCTACGAATAATCGTAGCATACACCGCGACCTCGCAGTAAAAAGTGTACGCGAAGTAATACAAGATATTGCAAAGATGCATAAACGACGACTGCATGGACATCCTAATCTTGAAGCGAAAAAATTGCTCGACATCGAACTCGATACTCGCCGTTACGAATGAAACCGCATGACTTGATTTAGCATTAAGTACTAATTTATATATGATATATGTAAGTTAGTAAGAAGTCTTGCTCGCTGGAGCAAGTCACACCCGTCTTTATGTTTAACACTAGTTTTAAGCATATACACCATCGTAATAATAGTAACAATTATTTGAGCGTAGTCTTAAAATCGTATTAACTCTTAAAATATATATATAAAAAAATATATATATATAGTTATGGTCGTGCGCACGTTTGTATTCCGCAAAAGCTAATACTCGGGTCGTTAACCTATCGTGATTTCCACGCGTGTAAGGTTAGATCTCGTACTTATCGTGAACTATACACTTTTTGTACGTACGTCTGTTCAATATATTACGTCATTAACCTACCGCAATAATGTATAGAAACGCGTGTGGTTCAACGGGGAATCCATTTTGTGTACAAAATGCGATAAAAATTATCACTTTAAATGCGTTAACGTACACAGCAAGCAACCATGGAAAGCCGTGCCGTCGACAAAAAAGGCGGAATGGCGATGCTCGTATAGCTGCAGGTCATCATCCCAATGTTTGATGATGACAAGGTTGTTATTAACGGTTCGAGCAGAAATCACCCCTGTAAATAGCAGATTAAATGACGTCATTAAAACCATCGAATTTCAGGGCTCAAATTTGATTCGCTGTTAGAGGAACTGCCATCGTCTGCCTTCGTTCAATAATCAACGACCGGCGAATATTATTGTAAAGTTCTGCCGTAAGGAGTGATAAAAAAACGATTTATTACGGAGAAAACGCAAGTAAGGATGACAGCAGCCGATTTAATTAAAACCAGCAGTGATAGACCACTGTATATAAACGAGCATCTCACTCCGCTGACTGCGGATATTTATAAGCGTGCGCGAGGCTTGCGGGATCACGGCTTCAAGTATGTAATGGACCAGAGATTGCAAAGTTTTTGCGCGAAAGACTGATGGAAGCCCCGTAATTAATATTACCGGGGTAGAATTGATCGAAGCGTTAATTCGTGGTTGAACTGGATTATTATCCGATATTCACCAATTCGGATTATTATCAGTTAATGATGGATGATTTCTGCAGGTATGTTTTGTGTCTGTTATATTTTATAAGTTGGTTGTTAAGTGTATTATTTGAGAATAAATGGCTCTTCATGATGGCTGTGATAAATGTTTCATCTTATACTTCTGGAAATGTAATGTGTGTGTATGGTATAGTACGTTATCGTTGTCTGATTTCCACACTAGTTATAAGTCTACACTCTACTCGCAAAATTTTAAAGTGCAAATTATTCATTTATTTATTTATTTTATTATTATTATTTATTTATTTTTATTTTACTTTTTCCTTCTTAAATGGCGTCGAGCTTACTTAAAAACATTAAAACATTCAAAGTTTACGCAAGCACTTCGATGAATTTCTAGTATTTCTCGAGGATTGCAATGCATGCTATGATATAATAATTTTAACCGAAACGTGGTTGTACACGCATGAAATGAATCGTTATCAAATACCGGGATATTTTTTGTATGGACAATGTAGAGATACACAGCGTTCTGGTGGGGTTGTGGTTTATAGCAAAGACGGTATGATAGTTCAAAATAAAAATTCTATTATGTCGACAGCTAATATAGTACATTTACGGGTTCAAGTTGGGAATAATTCTGTCATTAATTGATTTATATCATTTCTGTGAAACGACTGATTTTTTACTTGATTTAGGAAAAGTTTTAAATAGCACAGATAACTTCGTCATATTTACTGGAGAACATCGATCTCCTAAAAGTAAATTTATGTAATGATTATTTAAATCTTATGTACATGCACGGTTTCGTCGATGTGGTCAAATTTCCAACATTCTTTAGGGATGTAGAAAATTGTAGTTCATGTTTAGATCATATTTTTTTAAAAGGGGAAAAAAACCTTTCCAATAAGTTTTTTACTGAATGCGCGATCAACCGGGTAACTTTCAGTAGTCACGGGTGTATAAGTGCTACATTTTTATCCAACCGTTAAAACTAAATATAATGATTACATCCTTCATTTTGACAGAATACTTTTTCAAAATTATTTAAAGGATTTTAATGTACGCTTTTTATACAGCTCTTCCGCGTCTTTAGATGAAAAATTTAATTGGTTTGTATCTAAAATTACAGGTTTAATAAATAAGTATAAAAAATCTAAAAGAATTAACGAACACTATCGGAAAAGGAGTTTGTGGATAACTGCTGATATAATAAAACTAACACAAAATAAAGATTTCATGTTTGATAACACAAAAAAATTTCCTTCGGATACTGCTGTACGTAATGCGTATAAAAAAGTATCAAAAAAATGTGCAAAATGCAGTCAGGAGAGCGAAATATGATTATTATACAAATTTATTAAACAAATGTAAATATAATCAGAAGAATTATCGGAGTACAGTAAATCGTACCGTTGGGAAGGAAACGTTTGCAATTAAAAAGCTTAAGATTAATAATGAATTAGTCTCGGTTGACGGAAATGAGGAAAATTAATTTCTAAATATATCAATGGATTTTTTTCGGAGTGCTGTTAATGAAATTGTACAACAGTGTAGTGAAAATAACTTCGTAATTTGAGAATTTAACTACTAATTGTTTCGTATTTTTGAACTTTACAATAGACGATATTAAAAAATCGATATTATCATTACGTAATAAACCTTCTTTCGGGAATGATAAAATTTCAATCGGCTTAGTTAAAGATAGCATTAACTTTTTCTTGGAACCTTTAACTTATCTGTTTAATCATTCTTTTGCGGATGGAAGATTTCCTGAAATACTAAAATTAAGAATTATTATACCTGTCTATGCAAATTATAGACCGATCTGTATACTATCGACTCCCTCAAAAATATTTGAAACGAGTATGAAAAGACTACTGATAAATTATTTACGAAAGATAAATTTTCTTAGCGTTAATCAGTACGGATTCGTCCCCGGCAAAAGTACAGATGATGCGTTATTTGAACATATATCCTATATTGCTGAATGTCTCGAAGAAGGTAGATCTGTTATTTCAGTGTATTTCGACTTACGTAAAGCTTTCGACATAATTGATCAATGTTCGTATGTGTGTTCATACGTATGAAGTATGTATATGTTTATATGTGTGTGTGCGTATGGATATATAAGTATTTGCCATTATTTGTATATATATATATATATATATATATATATATATATATATATATATCAGAAGAAGATGATCATGTGTATATAATAATATTAATGTGTCACACGGTTTATTGTTATGTGGGTGTATCTACAGTTACTTAAATTTATTTTGTACTTTTGGTTGTTTTTTCTTTTTTTTCCTTGCGCATTGTGATTATTTTAATTTTATTTGTATATAATTAAATAATTTATTTAGGAGCATTTTATAATTTGTTTATAATTTCCCACTTATTACTTAATATGTTTGTAAATGTTACAATTTTAATTTGTTAGCCGGCGCTCGCGCAGTTTATAGTCGGTCTATATTTTATTTTCATGTATGTAAACTTTTTAATGAAACGTCATAATAAATTGAATTGAATTGAAACTGAAATTGAAATTGAATTATTATTAGTTTCGATTATCGCATTATTATTATTTAAATACCCGCTTAACGTTTCGGACATTTTCGCTATTTTTACACGACTTACTGACGACATTTCTTTAAATGTAGAAGAATTCCTTTTTGAATAATATACAACTAACCTAACCTTTAAAACGAAGTCAGTGTAATTTTACGCCGTGACAGTAAATTTTGATATTTACCTGGAAGGCCCTCCACCTTCCCCGAGCCGGTGTTCCTCAACGCCGGGACAAGTCCCGTTAAGTTTATACCACCGACCCGTTCCTTCCAAAGACCGTCAAGACGGCTTCCAGCCCGATGTATTCGGTGCCGATTGAGGGATCGCGGCAGCCGTCACCGTCTAACTTTTCACCTACCGGCATGTTCCCCGGGTCCGAAGTCCGGGCCGGTAAAAACGATTACAATCGTATAGTGGAACTCGAGAGACCGAGCCACTGTCCCCCCCAACAAGAAGCGCAAGCGCGACTTGTCAGGTACTAGACGAGTTCATCTCGGGTGACGAGTTTGCGGCCCTATAGGGCTGTACGGCGCTAACCTCGTTTCCACTTTCAAGCGCTATTCTATATAGAATGCGCAGAAACTGTAGGCCGGTAGAACAGGTAGATTTCTGACGGAAGAAATCTGTCCAGCTCTCGGCCGGCACGCCCATAATTTGACGATACCGACATTTTCCCTGGCCGAAGTTGCTCGTCGGCAAGTTCCTCTAGGCACATCTGTTAGCGCGTTCAACAAGTGGACGACCGTGCACGCACCGGCACCGCACACGCACTGCCGAGGCGTTTCTCGCAAGGAGAAACGTTGCTCGTAGCACGCGAACGGGCCGTGCCGCGTACCGAAACATGTTAGCGCCCGCGAGGGCACAAACCATTCGCATGTTTTCCGGTCGACCACACTAGGCAGTAAGGACTTGGCGGCACCGTCATATTCCACCCAAGCCCTTTGCCATCTCGCGAGAGCGACGTCGTATACTTTGTTAGGGACCTGCTTATACGCCGTGACAGTAAATTTTAATATTTACCTGGAAGGCCCTCCACCTTCCCCGAGCCGGTGTTCCTCAACGCCGGGACAAGTCCCGTTTAGTTTGTACCACCGACCCGTTCCTTCCAGAGACCGTCAAGACGGCTTCCAGCCCGAAGTATTCGGTTGCGCGACTGAGGTATCGCGGCAGCCGTCACCGTCTAACTCTTCACCTACCGGCATGTTCCCCGGGTCCGATGTCCGGGCCGGTAAAAACGATTACAATCGTACAGTGAAACTCGAGAGACCGAGCTACTGTCCCCTAACAAGAAGCGCAAGCGCGACTTGTCAGGTACTGGACGAGTTCATCTCGGGTGTCGAGTTTGCGGCCCCATAGGGCTGTACAGTGCAAAACTTCGTTTCCGCTTTCTAGCGCTATTCTATAAAGAATGCGCACAAGCTGTTGGCCGGTGGACCAGGTAGATTTCTGACGGAAGAAATCTGTCCAGCTCTCGGCCGGCACCCCCATAATTTGGTGATACCGACTGAATGCATTTTCCCTGGCCGAAGTTGCTCTGCGGCAAGTTCCCCTAGGCACATCTGTTTGTGCATTCAACAAGTGGGCGACCGTGCACGCACCAGCACCGCACACGCACTGCCGAGGCGTCTCCCGCAAGGAGAAACGGTCCGAACGTATTGATTCTAACAGGATCGCGTAAATGCAGTTAAAGAAAAAAAAAATTAACGATGCTCAAATAATTGTTTATTAAGCCGCGCAATCCAGTACGGAATATTGATAAAAATTCTGAACGACAATTCCCCTTGGAAATAATAATTTAAAAGATGAAAACTCGAATCAAGGATCCGGGATTTCGAATCTAGTAAAAAATGTAATTATCGCTAAAGTGTCGAACGAAATAAATGAAGACGTCGAGAGGATGTTAAGTGACGAATCTCACAGTAGTAAAAATCAATGAGAGATGTACGCACACCGATTTAGAAAATTCTATCAACGTGCGAATAGTAAAATTCCGGTTAAGAATGAAACTTCGTACGAGATAAATAAAGTAACGTTATGCGTATGTCGATATTTTATTCCGTTATTTGCACCTCTTAGATAATATCCGCTTATATATCTTATTACTCGGTACTTACGTTAGGTTAGAGTAATTTTAATTATGAGGTAAATGCTTGAAAATTTTAAATGCTAAATATTCAAACACTCCTAAGAGAGTGTATTTAGCAAATATGAATATGACCTTGTTATATTGACCGAATATTGCTTATACTAGTTAAGACCTAATACATAAGAAACGATATTACGTCGACGCGGTAAGTAAATTAATAGTTTATATAAAACTATAATAAGAACAATTACGATTTATGTTTGCCACACGCGATCATATACACGTAAGAGCGTATAGTAACTTAGTCGAGTTACAACGGCTATAAAATATGTGCGAAATTTCCGGTCTATGTAAAGACCGAACCGAAGAATATTGAACTTCATCGATTGTGTCCGGCTTTAAAACAAATGACGTTCATCTGTATAACATTGTTAACTCTAATAACGTTATAAATTTGTATTTTTTTATTTAATTAGTTTTATCGCATTTCGTAAAAATTAATTTAAATATTAATTTACTATAATATGACAGTATATAGATCTGCACGAGCGGATGCAATTAAGCAGCAAGATCCTCGGAATGAAAATGTCTCGCTACGTGTTCCTAATTTAGCAGCCCGATCGCGTACTTTATTTCCCCGGATAGCGTCACGGACTGGAACACAATAGGAGTGGTTATCGCGCAAATGTAATACATTTTCTACAAACAAAATATAGTCGCTACGCTAGGATAACGTAGGTTTACTCGAGGCTTTAAAAACACTAAGCCAGTCTTAATCATAGACTTCGTTCCCACCACAATTACATTCGTAGCCATTTCCATCAATCTTACTCGCTCCGTATACTGTGCCCTGTCCATCGTGATTTTAGCTTGTAACATAGCAGCGGTATAGATGCCGATGAACATGTTTGATACGTTTGTGTGTCGTGAGTAAACAATAGGATGTATTTCGACATTAGTGTATTATTGCTTCTAGGCGTTTTATTTTATCGAATTCGCCGTGAATCGAACAGTAATATAAAATTGCATAACGAAACGATCACTTTTCTCTCGACGGGCTTATACTTACGAGTAAAATAAAGTGCGTAAACCAGAAAAATGATAATTAATTTGCGTCGGCTACAACTGTTTATATATTAAGAAAAGCTCAGAATATGACATTGCTGGATATGATCAGATTACAAACAGAATGCATAGATACGTGAACAAACACGGTTGGATGATGCAGTAGAGCGGATGATTATAATAAAATGGAATTTGGCTGGCCACGTGGTTCGAATAGAAGATAATAGATGGTCAAATCGGATCTTATAGTGGTGGCCAATGGACAGAAAAAGGAAACAGGGAAGGCCAATAACGTGGTGGCCCAATGATAAAGGTAGCTGGGAAAAATTGGTTGAGGAAAGCGCAAGATTGGGTACGTTGGGGAAAGCCTTTATCCAGGATAAGACAAAAGCTTATCGCGATCGTTACCACGATATGCCTATATCGACCCGCTGTTGGGTGTAAGTATTCCCCAAACTTTTCCAACGATTCCGGCTAGGATCAAATTGATTCCTACCCATTTAACAACACCACCTAGAGACCTCTCTCGCGGACGCCGGCTCCCAATTAGCCACCACACTGTAATATCCGCATAGTCTTTCTATCCTCTTGTCTTGTCAATTTCTTCTGGCGATCCGCTACACTTCGTCTCCAATATCGTCTATTCCCTGGGCCAGATTCCAAGAATAAGCTGATTTCCTAATTCTTTTAGCTGCTTCTATATATGGACAAGCGTGTATGTATATATACATATATAATTGATAATCGCTTATTGTAAACTATTATTTAAAATACGATATTTTGTTAAACCTTCTTCACGCTAACAATATTCACGACGGACGGTATCATGTAATAAAAATATTACTAAAAAAAAAAAAAACAGAAAAAAAAACAGAAAAAAAATAGGTAAGGCCTTACAATATTACAAATTATAAACGGAAACCGACGAGGCAAGCGAGACGAAGCGGAATATATTGGAATCGGATAGGGGATAAATTTTGCAACTGTCAAAATTTATCGGTACGATTTGTGTACGAATCGTAAAACAGCGGTGTAGTAGTCGTCATTATGTAAGTTGTGTATATGCGAGGAGAAAATTGGTTTATCACCGTAGAAAATTTATGTCCACCAATTAGCATTTATTTTCGTACTGACGAGAATAGGCTGATATTCGATTAAAAAACCAATCGACGATAGGATAGCGCTTAACGATAATCATTATGATCGGAATTAAAATTTAACGAAATATTCAGAGTAATTTTTGAGAAGAATATAGTTTTCTCCGGTAATAAACGCAAAACTAGAACGACATCTATTGATTAGTGAACGAATCTGTTATTACAGTACCTAACGGTTGCGCGCGTATAAATTCAGAACCGACGATAATTAAATTCTCGGGATAATTGTTTAATAATCGTAACAAATCTTTTCGACAGTCACGCCATTTTCAAATTATAACCGAACGAATAATAATCGTTGAAAAAATTAATTATTAATTAATAATAACGATAACCGAAATTATGTCTTTGTTTCTCGAATTCCTACTGCGATTTAATATAGTCACGGCGCTCGTCTCGATAATCGGTATTCTTTCAGTCTGCTCGCTGTGATTTTTTCGTATCGATATCGCCTTAAACGTGATCACTCGATATGATCGTTAATATTAATTTTATCGAAGGTCGGGTACGAGTAAAAATGAAGTATCGAAGGATCGATGACAATTCTCTGTTTAGTGAAATATTTAACGCTCGCTTCGGCGACGCATAAACTATGAAAAATAGAAGATAGACAAAGATTACAGGAGATGGTTACACAAGAGCGCTTACACGAAAAGCGGTAAATTTCGAAGATACTAAAACCGGAAAAGCATTTATCCGAGTAAATATAATTACAGATTACAGCAAGAAGTGAACAAGAGCGTGTACACGAATTGTTCGGCGAAATGCTGTCTTGTTGATTTTTCTTCTTTCCAAAGTACTGCAATAAGGTTGTTATAATGTATTTGAAAAAATATATATATATAATAACTCTACAAAAATCCAGAGAGATGAATAAAGACGTCTTTATGTGTTTCATCGATTACGAAAAGGCGTTCGACAATACGATAGACTGATGATAATGCTACGAAATATGGGCGTTGATAGCAGAGATTTGACGATTATAAGATATCTATATGGGAACCAAGAAGCTGAGTTAATACTTGGCAAAAATGAGTCAAAATTTGAAATTAAACGAAGCGTACGACAGGGTTGTGTATTATCCCCGTTGTTATTTAACTTATACGCCGATCAGATTGTCCGGCAAGCCACAATAAACCGAACGTACGGAATTAAGATTAACGGAAAAATTATTAACCATATCCGATACGCTGATGATACGGTCGTACTAGCAGATCAAGGCCTACAGCGACTGCTACAAAAATTTGATGACGTTGGCAAAACCTATGGTCTAAATATAAAAAACAAAGAAAACTAAGTGGCTGTTGATTAGTAAACGACAAATGAATAGCGCTGTAATAACCGTAAATAATGAAATTATTGAAAAAGTGAATAGATATTTAAATATCCGCATTGCTATGTCACTAGTAGTCTCGATGCGGATACCGAGGTTAACCGAGTAGCCTTCAATTATATGAAACAATTATTATGCGATCGATCGCTTAGTCTAAAGATAAGATATATTTCGATGTTACAGCCAATTTTGTTATATGGCATCTAAATAAAAAACATTTTAACCGATACGAGCTGTGGAAATGTGGATACATAGAAGGATGCTGAGGATACTTTGGACAGCAAAAATATCCGATAAAGATGTCTTAAAGAAAGCGAATACAGATCGACAATTACGGAATATTATTATAAAGAGAAATGTGTCATACTTTGGCCATATCATTAGAGGTGCAAAGTATGAAATTTTACAGATTATTATACAAGGACAGATAGAAGGAATAAGAAGTCCGGGAAGAAGGACAGATTGGCTGAAAAATATCAAAAACTGAACCGGCGCATCTTCGATACAATTAATGGCAGATGCGAGACAACGTAAGGTCTAGTTGGCACATTGGTAACCGCCTACGCTCTCTTGAGTAGGGCACGTAGAAGAAGAAGTTCTTTCGGAATGTGCGAATCATGGTGTATACAGCGGACAAAAAAAAAAAAAATTAATAAACCCGTATTGAAAAAATGTAGCCCCAAAATACCGATAACGGGACGGAAATATCTGGCGCATAAGATAACCGGCATCTTTCTGTTCGCGCTATACAGGGTCGAAGGAAGAAAGCCAAGAGGAAGGAACCGATTAATAATGATAATCGCCGGTTTCGGAGAAAAGAAAAAAGTGTGAGAAAATACTAAATCACGATGCGGACTATAACCGCTGTTAAGAAAGAAAAAAAGACGGATTCATCGATTCTTTCTAACGACATTTCTAGTTAAAATCGTTAACTGAATCGTAATAAACTTTGGGGGGGATGTAAAAATTCACATAATATTCTACATGAAATGTAGAAAGTTAGTGCAAAACAATTCGTACGGTATAAATTTAACGAATAATAAATAAATAAAGTATAACAGTCGTAATAATAGAAAAAAGAATTAGCAAAAACGAAACACGGTCTGTTCGTTAGCGTTGTTTTTTTCCCCGAATTATTCACCTTATTCGTGAACAGTTTTCGTTAATTGGACATTATTCGGCTCTTTGATCGACTCTGCCGGTTTCGTGTCAAAAGTCTCCTCATTCATTTTTGAATGGAAATCCACAAACAACACCGCGAACACCATCTACCGCGACCCCGTGAGCGCTGTTTAGCTGGTACTAGAGATAGTTTATTCTCCCTTAATTCCATAAAGATAGATGGAGAAAAAATTGTAGTTACAAAACAAATTGACGTTACAAAAAAAAAAAAAATTAATAATATAACGCATTCCGAAGAACACAGTTTATACTAGTTTAAAAAACGTCCCCTAATGCATACTGATCATAAAGCTACACCTATACATAGCAAATTTATAAATAAGTTAATCGGATAAACGATATATATATATTTTTTATGCGTATTATACACAAAAAATAAATTTTATACAAAATGCTATACATCGAAATATATTTTTATATTTCAGTTGCAAACTTCAATCCTCCCTATGTCGTTTATAAATGAATACTGACTGCCGGCACAGCTATCGAAAAAATAAATAAAAAATTGTTTTTTGTTTGAGTAATATATATATATATATATGTGTGTGTGGTAACTTCAATGTCTTGTGTGTTCGATCTTTATATAGACTGCAAGATTTAGAATTATTCTGCAGCATATATTTTGTTAACTTCGTTAAGTTACAACGGCTAGCATATGACCACATGGGACAATGAAGCATAATTATTCTGATTATAGTTTTGTACATTATTAATTTACTTTCCGAGCTGACGTGTAATATCGTTTATTAAATATCGGATTAAACATAGGCGCGTGAATTTTATTGCAAGCATGTTCAACATGTTTAGTAAATTTTACCAGACAGATTATTTGACTGTAGGCGATTTTTTCAAAACGAATCGTTACAAATGTATATTTATAGATTTTTTTTCTTGTATATTATTGTGGTCTATACAGTTTTTTTTTTTTTTTTTTAAATCTTTTTGTTGCATCGTTTACATCATTTTTCTCGCGAAAAAAAGACCGCTTACATTCCCATTGATATAATCTAAATACAAACGTGGAAATAACTTCCTCGATTGGAAATAGCAGCGCCGGAAAAATAACGAACGCCGCACTCAGATTAATAATTCGAAAGTTAACGGCCGAAGAATTGTGTGTAAATAAAAGAAAAATAAAAAAAATCACTTTTCCTTTAATTGAATTAAAATGTTCGGAAATTTTCAAATTGATCGATCGTTATTATCATTATTATTCTCATATTATTATTGTTATTATTGCCCTTAAATTTATTCCTGTTCTATTTGCATTTTATCACTCTGATATATATATATATGTGTGTGTGTATGTATATGTAACATGAAGGATAGAAAGTTGAGAAATGCCATCTAACAGAAACGAAACTAAAGGCCCTCTAACGAGTCTAAGCGAAGAATATGAAAGATTTATGAGACAGCATTACTACTACCACAATCACCGCCGTCAATCATTCTGTAACGGTATGGTAGGAGGAAAAGGTCGCCGTGGAAAATTAAATAAAAACCGCGATTAAAATGGAAAAACGTGGTTTTTAACGATGCTGACATCGTTAAACACACACACACACATATATATAATATATATTTACACAGACACACAAACGAACATACGGGAAACTTCTAATATAGGGAGAAGACTATCAGATTGGTCCGATACGTAATAAACGACGGACGGGTTAAACGAAATATTGGGTGGCGGTGGTTAAAAAGAGTATGGATGGAAATTTTTTCCTTTTCGTTAATGCGTGGATCAAGTAATCGTCGGCTAAAAACACAAGAATACGACGTGCAACTCGACGCTCTCTCTATGCTCCATAGTTGATCGACTACCAATTGTAAACGGAAGCTGCCGCAATAGCGATAGGTAAAGGGAAACGGGGATAAATTAATGGATTCGCCAGCAAATGACAAATCTCAATACCCTTTTGCGCGGATATATGTATATGAATACAGGTGTATAGGTGTATGTATGTCTTTATCGTCGTAGTAGCTTGAAAGCTTGATGATGAAAATTATAAAGAAGCCCGCGGAAAGAGTAATGCTGTCGTCGATCGCAGCAGACGATTATTGTTAATATGATTGATTTTCCACTCTTCAGCATCCGTTCGAATATCGTCTTACCCGTCCATTACTTCCATTAATTGTGTTCTTGTTTTTTTTTTTACTTTTGACCTTTAGACGTTTACGTGCGCACAAAACAACTTCGTGCTAAATTTAAAAGATGGGTCTTTCCAATAGTTAAAAATCATTCACTCGTCTGATAAGTTCCGCGCTAATTAATAAACACTTCGCCTCAAACGTAGAGTTAATATGGCATATCAGATGATTTTTTAAATATATAAACATGTATATATATATATATATATAAAATAACAAGAAAGTTAAGCGGGTAAACACCTATACCAGAATATCTTATTCGCATTCTCAATTAGGTCTTTTAGTGAAAACTGCAAAAAATATCCGAACTAATTGAAGCTATTGGTAATTGTGATATGAAGCTGCTCCGCTCACGTTACACTAGCTATATAAACATCGTCGACTGGAACGTCCGTTTTTATAATTAATAATATTATTATTAAATATTTATGTTATGTTAACTAGTTCATATTGTTGCTTATAGTCTAGTGTCATATAATTTATAAATCAAACAAAATTTCGATCATATTCAAACTCGGTACCTTTCGTAAAGAAGTCCGTACTCTAGCCACTAGGCTATCTTGACGACATTATATTTATATATATTTATATATATATATATATATATATGTATGTATACATAAATATATGCGTGTATATATGTATAGTCCCGACCAGGAGTACTTTGTACCTTCTGGGATCCGGAACTCTAACCGGAACCGGTCGCGTTCACATGTGGTGGATAGTGTAATGGCCAGTAGATACTTTGATTAGCTGCGAATAACCAATAAGCAGTTGCGAACCAAGAGCGGCTACTGATGGAAAGCCTCTTTCAGTTGATTAATGAGACACGAGGGTGTAGAGGTGCAGTTTGGTGAACTATCTAATTAAAACTCTGCATAAACCTGTTAACGGTCTCATCCTTGACAAGTCTAGGCCGCCATAAAAGTATAAACAATTCTACCTCACCAGTAGAAGCTGGAATTGAGCGGCAGCAATTTCGGTACCAGATTAAGGCATAAATGAAGTGATAATAGAGAATCGTAATGAACAGAGTACAGCAAGTGATGGTTTGTAGTACGGTAGGAAGGAAGCAAACTTTCTGGTTAAAAAGTTTAGCAGAAGAAAAGTGTTGACAGAGAAGTATTGACTACGAAATACTTCCCATTTGTAAAGGGCCTTACGGATCGTTTAGGTAAAATATTACAGAGGAATAATAATAGGCCGGTGTTTGGAACGTGCATAAAATTACGTAATATGCTAAAAAATTTAAAGAATGTTACACCAAAGAGGGAAGTAGAGGGGTGTACAGAATATCATGCTCTTGTGGTCTTAGCTATGCGGGACAAACAGGCAGAACTGTTACTGGAAAGATTAAGGAGCATGTAGCGGACTGCAGGTGTGGACGTAAAGTCAGGTGTGAAGGAGCATCAAGCGATTACGAGACGTGAAATAAGATTCGAAGATACAAGTTCCGGCCAAAACAGATCGGTTGGGTGAAATAATTGTTAGGTAAGCCTTGGAGAAATTCAAGAACTTCAACAGAGATTATTTCTGACGATCAGCTTGGAGAACGGTGATTGACCAATTGAGAACCAATCAAGATGCAGTACTGTCAATATAGTTAAGATAGTAGTTTGTTATGTCGAAGTCAGTTTAGTTTAGTTCTGATGATGGGTACGGGATGATCTTGCTTGAAACTTAAACTCGGGTTTATTAATATATCGTTTTACTTTGATTAAAAATCGTTTTTTTTTTTTGCAGGCGGTTGTTCCAAAATTATTGTAAATTATGAATATCGACCGACGAAATTGTTTAAAAAATTGAAAATATACCATTTTCCGGTGCAAAAATTACTTAATAAAAAGCTGTTGCCTTTTCCTTTGTTGAAATTATGAATAACCAAAACTTTCCGGAATTTCATATCTAGTTCATTTACACGAAGAAGAAGCAGCATCAGCACCTTTTGGTCGCCACTACAACAATGATAACCGCGATAATAATAATAATAATAATAATAATAGCAATAATAATGATGATAGTATAACAATTCCAATATGCGGAGTAATCAGTATTTCTCAAACGTAGCTCTTAATGTAAGACTACGACCATACCCATAGGAAGGAATATTATTGCTAATTACTCGCTCGCTTTAATTAATTGCAATAACGACAAATTCATATTTTCAAACTCTGCTGTGTATCAACTTATTGAAAATTAAAAATGATTCTTGTCTCCAAATAGAAACGCTTCCTTCCATTAAAGCTTCTCCTTCTCCTTCCGCTTCACTAGTACCCACACTGTTCGCCCCAGCCAGTTCCAAGCTCCGCATTTAGAGCATAAGCTCGAAGCCATTTTGCTCTGTCGCTCATAAGTATTTCCTTTTTTCTTTCTTTTCTTTTTTTTTCAATAATAATAAGTACATCGATGCCACCAGTAGGCAAGCAGCTTTCTTTTCGTTGTGAAAAGACATCACCTCTAACAATTAAGAATCGTCGAGCATGCAAATAATCATGAAACTGTTTAATGTTTTATAACGGAACTGTCGCAGCCTGAAATATAATTGCGGCAGTCTGGAAAAATTAATCGATGATTACTGACATAGCGTTGCTATCGGAGGCATAGCTTGACACCAATCAGCAATATACAATAATTCAATAATTAACGGTTAACGATGAAATCAGAATCATAGTGCAGGAGCTGGAAAAATTATGACCAAATTATAAAAAAAAAAAAAAAAAAAAAAAAAAAACAGGCTTTCGGTAATAGGAAAAAAAAAAGATAAAGTAATAGGAAAAGAAGAAGAGTTCGGAAGAACTGACTGGAGAAATACTTAATTACTTTCTTTTAAATTACAATAGTAATGACGTTATAATTTTAAATAAATTTTTAAAAAAAAAGCAAAAACAGGCTTTCGGTAATAGGAAAAAAAAAGATAAAGTAACAGGAAAAGAAGAAGAGTTCGAAAGAACTGACTGGAGAAATACTTAATTACTTTCTTTTAAATTACAATTTTAAATAATTTAAAAAAAAAATTAAAAACTTATAATACCGAACCGATTATTACGGTCTCAACTTCTTATAGCACGTTACGTAATGATTCTGTATTAGACTCGTTATTTTCCCGGGCACCGCATCTAGAAACCTGCCGATTTCATTTAAAATTATCCTTTTCAGCTGTTCGATTATCATTTGCCGCGCTTATAACCCTTTCAGTCGCAATTATATGGGACATGTTAAATGCTAATAAAAATTTTTGTACTGGAAATGTTCCAATTTTAAAAATATCTATATAAATATATTCGAAAATTATCTACAGTTCATCTAAGATGCGGCATTGTATAAATAAATGTACGAAATGTATAATTATGCGCCAACATTTTTTATAATGTGCGTGACTGAAAGGGTTAAATGAAAAAAGAAAATAAAGTAATAATATAATCGCGACGATAGACTTTTTCTTATTTCGTATCTTTTACTGGTTAAAATATATACGCGTTTGATTATTCTAACGAATTAAATTCAAAATGGCGCTCGAATTTGTTGATCGGTATTTTATATTTACGTATTTCCCCGAATACGTTATTTTTAATTACGGAGATATATCACCGTCCTAAATCCGTCCATCGATCCCGACGTCATTCTTCAGATTAAAACGATGTAGTACTTTGTTCTTCTTTTCCTATAATTGACGAAACTGTAATTGTAGGAAAATTTTATCGTAATTTTTGGAAATTCCACTCGATGTAGATTAGAAAATAACGCAGACACCCGTTGTTCGTACATACTACTAAATCATCGAGAATGTATAAAAGGATTAATAAAGCGACGCGACTAGATTTCAACTGTCGCTCGTTATCCTCGTCTTCTCGAGGTCGGTCTTATTATTCGGTCAGCAATCGCGGTGTGATTCGAACAACTTTTCCTCGATTAACACGAAAATCGGTCTCTATATCGTTCGACTTAAATAACTGGCGCTTTGGTCAGTAATGCCGACGTTATAAGTTTTAGGGGTTTTAAAAACTTTCAACTCTCGTCTGTCCGTAAGTTTTACCTAAAACGATGATTGTTTAAGCAACTGTTTGTTAAGTCACGCGCACAAATACACGCATTCCGTCTTAAATAATAGTAACCATTTCTGCAAAAGACAGAACTCGTCCTAGTTTATACAACTAACGTTCGAAGTTAACCATTTTCCTCCTTAAACAGGAAAACAATCCCTTGTTATTACTACAGAAAGTTACATATGTGCACAAAGAGATTATATACAATATATTATATATATATATGTATATATATAGTATTCATCTTCTGGCGCCGTTGTATTAACCCCCCAACAAAAACAACGCGAAATGTCAAAAAAGTTATTAGCAGCGGTTGTTGTAGAATAGCTATAAATGAAAATCTAAACTCAACCGTCAAATACGTTTCCTCAAACGAGCGCTGAATCTTCGCTCTTTTATAGAAATCGTAAAGCTAATATTATATCTTGCAAAACGTATTTATCCGCTTGTCACAACGTGACACATAAAGCGCCCGTTACGATGAAGTTAGTTCGCGAACTATTTATAAAGTAAACAATTAACATTACTACAACGCGCACGTGTGAGCCGAAAATGAATTTAGTTCTTTTTTTTCATTAATAAGAAGCTTCAAAAGTTTCGATATTAGTCTGTGTATAAAGGAAAAACAAAATGAATCCTTTGAAGTTGAAAATCAAAGGATACGAAAACTTTCTAATCTGCTTATATCGATACACTACTGGACGTTTTAAATCTCTCCTAATTCCTCCACGAAATCCGGTCCTTACTTTCCCCACATAGCACACGACCTACCGATACTTTTCTGAAGGTATACTTCATAACTTCATAATTCGTTCGGTTCATCTATTGTTCTCCTAGCTGTATGTCTTGCCCAGTTTCACTTCAGCTACCCTTCTCATTATTATAATACTTTTCTTAAGGTCTACTTCATAATCCGTTCGGTTCGTCTCTGTTGTTCTTCTAGCTGTATGTCTTGTCCAGTTTCACATCAGATACCCACCCTCGTACTATAATATCTATTACTTTCGTCCGTTGTCGGCTATATGTATTTAGTTTTTGAGATTCATTAATTTGAGGCCGAACATCGATTAAGTCTTCCGAATTCTGAGTAGTACGATCCTGGGTAAGGATTCCGGTTTCGACAACAAACACGTCAACACCGGTAGGATTATGTACTTATACGATGCAAGTAGTTTTCCCATTTGACAAATATTCATCGAGTAATAATAACGTCGGTAATTTGGCTGATTCACACAAGTTCGAATTTCGGAATGTCGGGGCTGTGTGCACTTTTTGAAATTTATGGACGCGTATTATTATTCGCGTATCTGGTCGATCGTGTAATAGATTGATAAAAGTTATAGTCTGATTGAAGTCCAAAATTCTAGATATGTAAGTAGTCCTTCATCAACGGTGCCATATAAACTATCATATTCACATTTACCACCGAGAGGGCAGTTAAATAAGTGAGCATGATCCTGTAGTTCTCCGCATGTACATTGGTCACAATCTGTCATGCCCCATTTCTTCAAGTTTTGTTTATTGCAAGCCGTCCCACTTCTTAATCTGTTCAGTGTTTTCCAGAGGCTGTATTTTAAAAGATTGCCGCTTGGGCTTCCTCTCCCTTCTATTCCACATCTCGTGTCTTTCTAATTCGGCAGTGCCTTCCAGTTCTGTAACAGTTCTTAAGAAACTGTATCTGGACTTTAATCGTGAATCTATTAATACGTTATAGTTATGTAGAGGATGTCGACTATCATTTAGTACTTTGCTTTTTTCTTTCTTGGCAGCCACTTCTCTCCTTACATCCGGAGGAGCTATTCCGCTGAGCTTATATAACTTTCCTAAGGGTGTTGGTCGTAAACAGCCCGTAATTAGTCTGCATGCTTGATTTAGAGCTATATCTATTTTTTTCGCATGAGCTGAGCGGTACCATACCCAGCACGCATATTCCGCAACAGAGTAACAAAGTGCTAATGAAGATGTTCTTAGCACATGTGGGTTTGCACCCCAGTTAGTGCCTGTTAATTTGCGTATTAGATTTGTTCGTGTTGTGCCACTTTCATCTTTGTTATTTCGCAATGTTTTTTATAAGTTAGAGATCTGTCCAATGTAATTCCCAGGTAGTTAGGATAATCCGTATGCTGTAATTCAGTTCCTTTCCAGTTAATTTTCAGCCGGCGCTTTGCCTGTCGATTCCGAAGATGGAAAACATATGTTTGTGTTTTTACTGGATTAAGTTTCAAGTAGTTCTCCTCGTAATATGCATCAAGTTTATTTACCATGTGGTTCAACGTTTCCTCCACTTCTTCAAAGGTTTTATGTTGCGCTGTTACTGCAAGATCGTCCGCATACAAAAAGTGTTGTGTTGTATTTCCCACTGGTTGATCATTTGTATATATGTTAATTAGAGTCGGTGACAGAGCACTACCTTGTGGTAATCCGTTTTTCTGTCGTCTCCGAGTACTATTTTTTTACCATTCATTGTAACAAAGAAGCGTCTGTCTTTCAACAACGTTGATATTATTTCTGTGAACTTGTAATCTTTCGTTAGCTCATAAATTTTGTACCTGAGTGAAGGGTATTTAAGAGTTTTAAATATCGTAAGAAAAAATTCAAACTCTTGAATTCCCCCTTCTTATACATCTTTCAGTTTTCATTACATTGTGTTTTTATCATTGGCGCGGAAACCTTGTAATTAGATTAAAACGCAAAGAAAATTTTACAACAGCCGGTAATTTAATTTTTTTTTTTAAATATATATAATTATAAATTGCAACCTGGCTGATGTAGCCAATAAGCAACTGGAATGTCAGTTATGACAGGATGGAAGATGTCATTCAATAATGAAACTTCGAACTACCAACCTCCAATCATTCAAAACAGTGGGGAAGATCTAGGGTTGCGCGATAGTTTAATCCGCGAGGTTCATTTACGTAATCTAATAAATCTACCGGCAGCTGGAACCAGAGCAGGTAACCTTTACTGCTATCTCGAACTACATCATGCACATTCGGTACTTTTAGGTAAATTTTCGTTTCGTTTATACCCCGGCTATTATCCTTAATATTTTTGATTGCGATCGCTGCACCATTTTGATGAAAAACTTTATACAGAGTAGCCGGTAATTTAAATGGAATATTTTACACCTGGCAGTAATTTAAATGGAAACCTTTTTAATAGCCAGTAATTGAAATAGTAAATTTTACAAAATTAACTATTAAGTAATCATTAATTTTCTTTTTTTTTTAATACAGCCCTTTAGGCTGTTACTAAGATACAATCTTAGCCATTTGGCTAAATAATTATAATCTTTAACTTAATGATTACTTAATAGTTAACTTAACCACTAAGTACAAAACGAGTGTAATTTTACACACATACTATCGTTTATAACACCTTTAATAAAGCCAACATACTCATACATATGTAATATATATATATATATATATATATATATATATATATATATATATATATATATATATACATATATATATATATATAATATGTATGTAAAATGTATGGAAAAAACATATCGTAAATTCAGTAAAAAATTTCATTTTAAATATTTGTGCTCATTGTAACGCGCTTTCAGTTACCGCGCACATAACAACACCTTTATATATACATATATATATATATATATATATATATATATATATATATATATATATATATATATATATAAACAACACCTTTATATATACATACATACATATATATATATATATATATATATATATGTATGTACGTATGTGTATGTGTTGGGTGGTGTAGACACATCAAACGTTATAAGTTATTAAATATAGTGGGTTTAAAATCGTTTGTAACACATTCAACGGTTTAAATAATTAATTATGTAAAATGACGTCATTTTAATGGATTTGGTTTTACACGGCGAAAAAATCTATAATGACAAAAATTACTGAAGGATTACAAAGTGTTTATTATCAGTACGACTTTTTTAGCGATCTTTTGTCCTTTAGCGCATAATACACTTATAATTTGCGTAGTCTGTTAGGAAATTGTACTTATGTTATACACTTTGTAACGTCTGCAAATCCGAGCATATGCAAGTACATGAATAACCGTTTTTTTACTTTTTTTTTGGGTATAGAGACTTGTGACCATAAATGGCATCAACCCCCTTGGGTAGTAACCCTTAATTATAAATAGGGTTTAATTGTGCCTGAAAATCGGAGTATATGCAAGCGTGTGAAATTTAAAAAAGCATTCTATTTTTATTGTAGAGGATTTCCACCAGTGGATACAAAAAAGGCAGCAACCCCCAATTATCAAAAGGCTTGGGTAGAACCCGTACTTCCATCTTAAGAAAATAAGGGATATATTACAATATTGTCGAGTGTTGAAACTGCAATCCGTGAAAGGGATGATATTCGTCTTTTGTTTCTGATTCCATAGCGTCTTTAACTTAACCTGAATATATAATATGCTGGCCTACTTAGTCTATCTCCTGTTCATCTATTCCTTGTGGACTATTACTCGTAATCTTGGTCTTGTTAATATTTATTGTCGGACACTGCGACTTTGGATTATTCATGCAAATCCGTCAACTTTAACATCGTCAGCCTTATCGTTTATCAATATTACGTCATCCGAAAAACGTACTTAATTCGGTCTTTCACCGTCGACATTTATGAACAGCCCAGTTGTAGGTTCTTGAACATACTTTTCACTGCTGAAATAAATAGCTTAGGTGAGAAATTTTTCAGCGGAATTTTATCGAATTTTTTTAAAGAGCGTATTTATTAGTTATGATGTTTATATATTCTTGATCTATAAAATATCCCTTCAAAGTTTCATGGTTTATATCCACATAGGTCTATAATTTTTTTCGATGAAAACCATGTTCGTATTTTTTCCTCGTGACGTTTCGAAAACACTTGCAGTTTTCATGATCAAACTGAGTGTGTTTTCTTTTAAGTCAAGATTGCACTAATCGCAATCCTATAAATGTACCTACAATTTCATAACCGCTCTCAGTTTGAAAAACTGCAGGTGTTTTCGAAACGTCACGAGGGAAAAATACGAACATGAAAAATACGAACATGAAAAATACGAACATGAAAAATACGAACATGGTTTTCGCCAAAAAAAATAAATTATAGGCCTATAAAATATCGTTTAATTTAAAAAAAAAAAAAATTGAAACGATGTAAATATATATTTAACGCGGTATTTGTAGCCGGTATTACAAGGACTAGCCGGATAAATATGGGAGCACCAGGCGAAAGTTAAAAGTACAAAAGACAATAAAATGGCGCTTGAAATGTTGGAAGAATTTAACGAAATGCGAAGAAAAGCTACAGAAATTTCGACATAAGAAAAACGATAAAAATGCCGGATGAAAGTCGCCGCCTCGCTGATAAACTCGACAAATGATATATAGACTTCCGTAGAAGGTCCAGAAAACGTGTAATAGAACCGGGATTGCTAGACAGGCAACACTAACTTCTGAAAATAGGATGATGTACGTGACCGATATACGTGGATTAAAGCGTGAGAAAAATGCACGAGTCCAACTCCGATACTCTGCCTGTCCGAAAAGTCGAGATGTGACCGATTTCCGTTTAGTGACAAAATTCGATAGGTAACACATCCGGGTCTGCAAAGAATACGGTTATATATTTTAAAAGAAAACCTTAGCACGTTATTGTAAATCTATAGAAAATTATGAAACGATGTTTAAAAAGCTAAGGAAAAAATGTTACTATCGAAGAGAGCGTTTATATAAAAGGAATAATTACCGGATTTTTATTGACGTAAAAGTAGAGCGTCGCGTGAGGTTTCGAAGGCGGTGACGAACAGTTGGCCAGTAATCGATCTCCTAAATCGTACTTCATTTTATTAGCCACGATGACCGGTCCGCTTTTCGGTAAATCTGCAATCGAATAAAAACAGCGTAAACCCGATTATCTTGAAACAAAAATTTTATACAATTTTAATAATGAATTTTTATACCTTTTTTTTTGTTTAGTTTCGTGTTTTTAAACAGTCTTTTATTTAGTATATCTGTTTTAATTATTTTATATATTTGTTTATATCAGCATTTTACGTTCCTTAAAATAGAATTTGTATAATATTCACGTATTTTTATAGCATTTCTCTCTCGTTTAATTTGGTATTTTTAAACTGGTTTTTTTATTTAGTGTATTTATTTCGTATATTCGTTTATTATTAGCCTTTTACTTTTCCGGAAATCGAATTTGTATAACATTAAAAACGTATTTTTAAATATTTTTCGTTTAATTTAGTATTTTTAAACCGATTTTTATTTATTTTATATAGTATACTGTAATTTGTATTATTTTATATATATATACGTTTATTCATAATATTAGAGTTTTATTTTCCCCGGTATAGAATTTGTACAACATTAATAAACGTTTTTTTTGTTTAGCGTAAGAGTAAATAACATAAAGTAATTTTTGTTAATTTTAATAAATAATTTATAATGATAATTAAATTTTTATTTCAATGCGGAATTGTGCTTTTATTTTGATTTTTAATATTACGGTGATCATTTTGTGTTTGACGAATATACAGAGTTTTATTAATTTTAATAGAAAATTAACAAATAATGGCGTAAGTAGATTTTTATTTCACTACGTTCAGAATTGTGGTAAAATTAGTATAAAATTTTAATTCGCAAAGGTACACGAACCATCTTTATTTATTCTGATTGTTTCACTACCACAATTGTTTTCGTATTTTATAACATTTGTGTAATAAGTAATTGTTTCATATTGAACCGATTCAAACAAATTTCTTGCGCAATAAAATACGTAGGTATAAAATCAATTAAATAACGTATAATCGGCAAATTAAAATTTTATATTAATTTTATCTGTCCCTAAATAAAAATATACTTACGATTTTGTTAATTTTGTATTCAAATTAGTAAAACTCTGTATATTCTTTAAACACAAAATTGTTACCGTAATATTAAAAATCAAAATTAAAAAAATTAAAAAAAAATCAAAATTTCTTCTTCTTTTTCTTTTTTAATTTGTGACCGTACCGTATCCTGCTACTTAGGCCAGAGGCACGGAAGGAAAGGTATTAAGAACTATATTAAGAGGAAGGATGTTTGTGATTTTGAGCAAGAGGAAAAATTTAGTCTCGGCGGATGAAGTGCGTTGTAATATGTTGGGAAGGTTTAGAGGAAGGCCAGCAAGCTGACGTTGAAAGGTATATGCTGAACAGGAAACTAGGATGTGAGTGATGGTAAGAGGAGTATTGCATGCAGGACAGATAGGCTGATTTTCCCTGGTGAACAGGAACTGGTGCGTAAGACGTGTGTCCGGACCGAACGCGAAAGAGGACCACATGTTTCCGTCTGGATGTTGACATAATCGGGTTTGCGATCGTAATAAAGAAGGATGGAGAATCGTTCCATTGCTATCGACTTCATCTTGTTCCAGATATGGGCATATCTTTACATGTCGTTGTTATGACCGCAACCGGCGTTATATTACACGAATCTGCTGTCGCTGTGTCAGCTTCATTTTTTGCACCAATATTAAGATGTCCGGGTATCCACGCAAGTATAATTTGTCGCTTATAGGTAAACGATTTTTCTAGTATAGTTTTCGCGAACGGATGCTGATGTTCGTGTCTATTCTGTATGTTTCGAATTGAACTGAGAGAATCTGTACAAATTAATATGTCATGCTTTAGCTTCGATTCTGCAATAGCAATTGCGCAGGAGATTGCATATAACTCTGACGACAATACAGAGAATGTAGTTGATGTTTGTATATGACGGCGCAAGCAGTGGAGTTTCCTTTTTTAGCTCCATCCGTGTATAGCACTTCATAGCCACCATACATTTTTAGTAGATTTTGGAACGGGGCCTCGGCAATATATTGTGGCAATGAGAGGCAGTTGAGGAGAGACGTGTCAAAGATTATGGGAATGGAAATCGAAGGAGGAATAGACAGATGGTTGGCTTTGCAGAGTGGAGGCAAGTTGTTGTCAAGATTACGGAGGATGTTTGTAATTTTATCGTGAACAAGTAAATTTGAATAAGGAGTGGTTTGATGAATGTGGCGGTACGCTGCATTATCAGGAAGATCAGGAGTTGAGAGTGAGTGAAGGTGGAATTTGAGTAGGATGTAAGAACGATGAAGATCGATAGGAAGTTCTCCAAAATCATATAGCAAATGGTTTATTGGTGTTGATCTCATCGCACCAAGTGTTAGGCGTAGTGCAGAGTGGTGTACTGAGTTTAGTCGTTTCAGGACTGTTGGTGTAAACGCGTAGGCAGGAAAACCATAGTCACATTTTGCTTTTATTAGGGCTTTGTATATTCGGAGAAGAGAAATTTTGTCTGCACCATAGGTGGTATGTGACAACTTTTTCATCAGATTTAGTCTTTGCATACGAGCCGCTCGGAGGTAATTTATGTGATCCAACCATGTCAACCTTCTGTCAAAGACCAGGCCAAGATATCTAATTCGAGAAACAGTTTCTATAGCCTCACAAGGTTGATGGCCACCTTGTGCTGCCAGTGACGAATGCTACAGAAGTGTATTGTTTTAGTTTTTTCAGGTGAGAAAGAAAGACCGCTGTTTGTGGACCATTGAGTAAGCTTGTGTGTAGCTTCTTGAAGGATGATTTAACAAAGCTTTCATCTTGACAACGGACAAAAATTACCAAGTCATCAGCGAAGAGTGCACTTCGGATCATTGGATTTATTTCCGCCAGCATTGAGTTGATAGCAATAATAAAGAGCGTCGGACTTAAAACTGAACCCTGCGGTACACCATTTTTTTTAATTCAAGAGACTTAGTGTCACCAAGTACGACCTGAAACTTACGCTGATCCAATAATCCCCTAATTAATGCCAGTAATCGACCATCAATATTCCATTGGTGTAGTTGTTCGAGGATTCTGTAATGTAGGACTGTATCAAAGGCCTTGGTGAAGTCGAAGAAAACGGCGAGCAGATGTTGGTGTATGGTGAAGGCTTCTGAAATATTACTTTGAAGGTAATAAAGAAGATCAGTTGTAGATCTCGTTTGATAGAAAATTCTTGTTGTTCAATATCCATAGGAGACGACGGTTGACTATTTTTTCCATGACCTTGCGAAGAACAGATGTGAGGGCAATAGGTCTGTAACTGTCTAGTTCCGCTGGATTTTTGTTCTTTTTTAAGATCGGAATGATCTCAACCAGACGCCAGGAGGTGGGAAAAGAACAGGATGTCCAGAGTTGATTAAATATATTTAATAGATGAGTTATAATACTTTGGGGGAATTTTTGAGCACATTGGCGTGAAACTTATGCAGTTTATCATACGGACGCTCGAATTAAGTTGTTCGAGTGTTAATAATTTATTGAGTTGCTGAAGCGAATCAGTCTCCATTGTTGTGGTCCAGGAGGAGGGGATTTGGGTGAGACGCGGTTTGAAGCTACAGAGAAATGATTAGCAAAAGCTGTTGCTATACTTTTCGGATCGTCAATGTTTGAATTGTTAAAAACGATAATAGAAGGTAAGAGATCCCAGATATTTTTTTCCATCGAGTTGATCATACTCGATACTATTGAGGGTGGTGTTTTGAACGTAATCGTGGATGTAAATTGCCGCCAGGAGTCCTTTTTTGCTTGTTTTAGAATATATCTGGCTTTTGCATGGAAATGTGATTCTCCTGATTGGGATGTGATTTTAATTTCTTAAGGGCCTTACGTCTATTTTTTATAGCAGTTGCGCAGCTTTCAGTCCACCATGGTACTCATTTCCGCCCGAGAAGAACTCTGGATGGTGCACTGTTCTGCAAGATCCACTAAGTGAGCAGTAAAGGACTGTAAATCGGGTACGAACGTTGCAGGATCAACGTTGGCGCACAGCTGCGTATACTTGTTCAAATTTGTTTTTCTGTAGTTACGGACAAATTTAGCTATATGTCTTAGGTGTTTTATTAGTCCCGTTATTATGATTGGTAAGTGATCAACTACCAGCCAAGTCAGAGTGATAATAAACTTGTGTAGAGTTAGCTAAAGATGGTGAAGCAAGGATTAAATCCAATGTGGACCATGATTTATAACTGAAATTATAATGCGTGGGTTCAGTATTTAGAAGTATGAGATTATAGTTATCGATGATTCCTTCTAGTAGTTTACCTCTTGCATTTGTATACCTCCCATCCCATAGTAGACTGTGAGCATTGAAGTCGCCAACCAGAAGTATAGGCGAAGGGAGCTTTTTAATAAGTTGGTTTAACTCATTCGAAGCTATGTTTTCTACGAGATATATGCAACAGATAGTGATTTCATACTTAAGATGCGCACGGATGGTTAAAATTTGCAAATTTGTTTGTAAATGAAGCTGTTGAAAGATTATGTTGTTTTTAATTGCCATGATAACTCCGCCGTGAGCGACATTGTTGTTAATTGGGGTTTTGTATAATAGGGAATAAGAGGGTAAGGATACTTTTTTATTGGAGATGCACTTCTTGAAGACATATTATGGATGGATTATGAGCTTGTAGTAATACTTGGAGGTCTTGGTAGTGTGTATGAAGACCGTTACAATTCCAAGAAATAATATCGGATTGTTGAATCACGGTAGCTAAATTAGGAATGCGATTGAGTGGTTAGGCTATTTATAATTTTTGTCCGTCTGTCTGTAATTAATGGACGGCACTCTCTCATTAACACAATCAGGCCCGTTATGTCTAGTGTATAGTCATTGGCTATGGATACTGGATCGCTTTGTGGATTCCGGCACATATCGAAGAAGAGTGAAAAATTTGATAAAGACCGTGCTCTAGTTTGATAAGAAGAGTGGTTGTAGCATTTTTTTAAACAGGTGAAAGACCAGGATCCTACATTAAAGCATCTTCATCCGGTGATGTTTTGTGTGACAGATTCCGTGTTGTTTTTTTTTTAGTCGTTTCTTCATCTCGATATCACTTTTAGGCACAGGAGAGTGGGAGGATGGATTGGATTATATTGAGGAAAGAGGCCTTTTGCTGATGTCAGGAGGAGGTTTTAAAATAGGAGTATCGGTCACTTGAGGTATTTTAACTTGTGAGGTGGTGTTAGGAAGTGGAGGAAAGTCGTCTGGAATTTGTTTAGTAGAATACGGAGAAGAATTTAAAGAGGCTGAAAAGAGGGGGTGGGCTTCAAGTTCCGTATAATCGGGATCTGAGGCTTTAAATTCTGGGCTTCACAGTGGTCTGCTTTGTGCCCAGTAGAGTTGAAAATGCGATAACTTTTATCAGAAGTGTCTAACTCGAAAGAACTTTTTTAATTCCTCATAGTTCGTAATATACACTCGACGACGCCAACTAATTATGTGTCCAAACTCCTCGTCTAACGGTTTAATTCGAAGTAAGGAAATGTTAGACGCTAACTTCATTTTTAAGTTTGGGACGAGATGATGTTCCAATATTGCGTTCGTTATTACTGGGGATACGTTGGATAATGTTAGTCGTTGGAGATTTTAATTTACGCGCTTTGAAAAAGTGACCGTTGATTTCGAATCCACCATATTCCGTTATAAAGGTGTGTACTAAGTGTGCGTTTCTGAGGAATACAATAACGCGACTTACTCGTGAAGCCGCAATTATGTTTTTTGCCCCTTGAACTAGATTTTTTAACGCCATTAAGTAGTCAACGATTTTCTATTCTAGTATGTGAGACAATACCGTGATTTTCGGTAGGATCGTGATTTTCGGTAGGATGATCAAAATTTTGTACCGGTGTTAATTTTTTTCTGTTGGAGTGTAGACGCGTATGTAGTATTATTAATTAAAACGTTGTTACCTGATAACGGATCTGTTGTAGTAACTTCGATCGGTATGTGTGATGT
Source organism: Coronaproctus castanopsis (assembly GCA_032883995.1). Classification (NCBI taxonomy): domain Eukaryota; kingdom Metazoa; phylum Arthropoda; class Insecta; order Hemiptera; family Monophlebidae; genus Coronaproctus; species Coronaproctus castanopsis. The sequence continues at coordinate 76,189,998 of CM065052.1, read as the reverse complement.
AGGTATATGGCAGAGGCAGGTTGATTAGTTGGATACCCCCGTAGCGTTAGTTAATTTCTCTATATAGTAATATATAAGAAAGAAACTCGATACGCGAACGGGGGAATATGTCGAAATAATAAAGACCGAAAAAGTTTACGAATTACCGATAAGATATGGCGGAACGCTTAACTAACGGAACGATTAACACACGACAATACGATACGACCACGATTCCTCTTACTTACTATTATAAATTATTTATTAATAATTGGTAAAAAACATTATATTATTTACTGTTTAAACAGGAAACAATCATTGCGTTAAGAAACAAAATAAAGAAATACAATGATGAAAATACTGAAGAATTGTTTTTACACGATCAATAATACTGTCAGTACACTAATAATCACGCCTTAATACTGATGAACGCGGATCCAAAAAGTCCGGATCATATCAGTATTTTTCATCAGTACATCGGTATTACACGATGAGTAATATTGACAATATTTATAAATACTGTCATTCACCGTGTACACGGCCCTCTTTAGACTTGCAGTTATTTCGATCACTCGCTTGCGGGTGATTTTTACACGGCGGAGTTTTTTTTCTAATTTAATTTGGTATTTAAAATTATTCAACCAGTTACTTAATTTGCTGTCTGCGACTAAGGTTCTTCTCACACATACTAAACAATAACTCTATGCTCATAAAAGGGTCTCTTCTATCGACTGAACGTCCCTGCCGTTTCTAATTATTAGCGCGATCTTATATTAAATTATTTTCATATTTAATCGTTAGTTTCGACGTTATCTGATATTACGTTCGTTTTGTTCGTTCGTCGGTGTTTATTTTTACTTTTCCCGTGGAAAAACCCATCGTCGGATACAATTCGCGATATAGCGCGTATAAATAATTATAAAAATTAATAGCTTTAAATTGGGTTAACTAAAAAACAAAAATCAATCTAGAAGAAAATCAATCGGGAATGATATCGGTTATTAACAATTTAAAAATCCGTAAACTCGATCGTCTAAAGAGATAATTAATTCGTATTTCATCGTTGTGTTCGTTAATCGAGTTTAGTTCCGAAGCACTCGTCAGTTTATTCTGTAATATTAAATTTCTACGCTCGAAATAAGCAACAACATTTCAACGCCTAACAACAACCTATATACTACCACTACTATCAATAGAGCCTAGTCGGCTGGTTTTAGACTTTGTTGTAACTTGTTTTCCAAAACATTTACCTACACTTACACAGGTGTACCGTAGAAAAGCTCGAACTTTACCTATAGCGGCTTATTGTAACCGACGACTGGGAAAAGTTGAAAAAGGAAAACAATATACGACAATAGGAGAAGAGACGCTGATTAGACGGTTAACGGTAGGTGTCTGTTTCATTTGCTAACTCATTTGAATAAAAACCCCTTCTCCGTCATTCGTCAGTATCTCGTTATCCTCCGGATTATTCGGAGAAATTGAAGTAAATCTGAGAATGGGAAAACAACACGGTATATAAAAGACGGCTATCTCTCTGTATAGCGTTATAGAAAATTCACCGAATGATCCGTTTCGGGCTCGGTGAGGCGAGTAACAACGGCAGATGTCGAATGACTAATTACTCAGCCGTTCCTTCTCTATAACCTGCAAAAGGTTAACCGTCGACGGAACACCGACCGCGCTACGACTAACTAACTGAATTTTTCATTTCCCTTCGCGTCTTCTTACTATTAAATTAGACTAGACTAAATTAAACTAAACTAGCGGATGTGTTTTATAAACAAGTTGACGTCAAACTCGCTCGTTTGAATAAACGTTCGCATCGCCGAAAGTAACAAACTGTCGAAAAGATAGAAGACAACTAGCGCGCAATTGTTAATTGATAAGAAATATTTACGTAGCATTTTACACGAACTGAAAGCCGAATTAAACTTTACACTCCCACCTGGATCGTCGATGTACAGTTGAAAACTTATTTGTTGACTTTCAGCGTGCATAGTTGTGCGATATTTGAAATGTAGAGAGAGGCACAGTCGCAATCGTTACGAAAGAAAACGAAACTAATTTAGTAAAAACATCTCTTTCTTGTAAACATATCAACGACTTAATACGCAAATATCCTAGATTCCGCTAACCCCGACAGAGGGCGTATAATACGTGTATTAATGTTTCTATACGAGAAAACCGAGCGCATCTATTATTATCACGTACTAAAACGATCTGCGCGATAATTTATTATTCGCCCTACCGTCCAGCCCGGCGGATATTCCGAACATTCTATACTATAACCGGAATTATCGCGAAAATGAAATAATGCGAAGAACATGAATTTAGTCATGGAAATTTTTTTCTCTCTGGAAAACACCTCGTCGATGTGACGATCAGTCATCTTTCGAACGCACATTATGCATGTAGTTACTTGTCGGCGAGCAAGTTCAACTGGGGCCTCCGGTATCACTAAATTACTGGTGACTAACGCAGAGCAGGAAAGATTCCGTCAGAGAAATCTTTTAATTTCTTTATAGGATCGCGCTTGAAAGCGCAGATGAAGTCTAGCTCGCAACTCGAGATGATATCATTCAGTATCTGACAAGTCGCACTTGTGCTTCATGTTGGGCTCTTAGCGAGAGTTTATTTGAACAGCTCGGCTTCGGACTCGAGACAATGGTAGGTGATTAGTTCGGACAGTTGACAGATCGGCAACTCCTCAATTCATCTGGCTGGAAAGCTGTCTATTTCTACGGAAGGAACGGGTCTGCGGTATAAATGGACTCGTCCCAAGTTGAGGTACGCCGGCTCGGGGAAAAGGTGAAGGGCCTTAGTGAACTAAATTCACCGCATTATATTAATTATTACTAGCGCGCGTATGCGCGTGGTGGCTTGCCATTTGAATAAAGTCGTTTATTTGCAATATATATCGTCCAGTTATTAGCCGACGAATACTTCTCACGTTTGCTTTTATTTCCAAACATTCCCTGCCGGATGTAGTTCTTCCAATTTAGACGCCTATCGATATGCGCATACGTACTTGACTGACACCCTATTTTATCGACTGATTCAACGTTATCGGAATATTTTCTCGCCCGGATTAAAGTTTACAGCGATTTTTCGCTGTTAACTTTAATTTTCCGACGTTTTAATCGAGCGCTTAATTCGTTCATCGTTAGCCGCAGATTTTCACTAGCACGCTGTACGTCGGCTAGAATTTCTGTGTCATCGGCGAATGTAGACTACATCGGTCGTGTAAAGGAGATATAGTGCCTGTATTACGTTTCTGCAGTCGGACGTCGTTACCTCATACATAATTCTAAACTGCCGGCTAGTCGGGTATGATATACCATCGATGTGAAAACAACTTTATCAAACGCTTGGACTACTTCTTTTCATCGAGAGTTCTGTTTCATTTGAGACGCGATCGATCAATTGTAGCAGGTTTTTTTTTTTGCTATATACGCGAATAAGTAGATTTTATGATGTAATGTGTATATTTACAAAGTATAAAACGAGCTCGTGGATTAATAAATCGGTGTACGTTTATAAATACATAAATACGAACACGCGTACCTAATACAATTATGCATCGGATGCTCGGCGAAATTTTCCGGCATCCGATACGAATAAGACAGATCGAAATATAGAGTTACTAGTGAAACGAATCGATTAGCAAACCCGCTCTAGCAGCAAATTAGAAAATAAATAATCCGACTATAAATTGATCAGAATTTAACGCGAGCTCTCGATGAACCGAACAAAATAACGTATTTCTGTCCACGCTAAACGAGTTAAGACGGAAATTAATTAAATAACTCTGAAAATTTATGCAAAATTAACGCTGGCCGATAAAATATATATATATAATTATGTCAATATCGTTATTCTAATTGCTGGTGACGACGATAATGTTATTTATTTTTATTATTCGCGATTCGATATAATTATTACGAAAAGCGCGACAATATTTTTAACTTTTTTCAAAATAAAAGTCAACCGAAAAAAATGAAGAACGAAGAACAATATGATTGAATTTTATTTTAGAGTTATCTTCGATGTTAATAAATCGGAGAAAGGTTCTCGGAATAATCTACAACTGTCATAAATAATTCAAACAGTCGTATCCGGAGGATATTTTAATAAAGACGAAAACGAATAACAATGTATAGTTGTACGTCCTAGCAATCTATGTAATATAGTTATAACAATAATAATAATAATAATATAATGACGCGATAAGGAACATGAAAATCCGTGGCAACGAGGTTGACGGAACAAAATGACGACCGAAAGTTAAAAACAGTAAGAACAGAAGGATGAAGGAAACAAGGAAAATTACGCTAACAAGTAATCTAACCGAACATTCGACCTACTACGAGAAAAGTTTATTTATTAATAATTTATTTAGTAATTATATTTATTGCGTCAGCCTGAATCGTTCTTTCAACAAAACCAGCCTTGTTTGTGATTACTATTATTATTAATAGTAGCAACGGTATATTATCGTTGATATCACCGTCGGAAGAAACACTAATTTCGAACAGCGAATAAATGAAATGGAATGGATGGTGCTATCTCGCGAACCGTCCACCTAAAAGCAATTAAACTACCTTTATGTGTGTACGTTCGTTTGTGTATGTGTAAACGTAAACTGTATCGAATGAAAAAACATCGCTTTTGAAATTTTCAGTCGTTACTTAAAAAAAAAAAAAAACTGAATCAAATTTTTTCCCTATTAGCAGAATAATAATAATAATAATAATAATAATAAAACAATCAAAAACCAGAAACACTCCCTTATTTCGTAACCCTACTCCCATTTTTTTGTTATTTGTTGCACGCCAAAAAAGCATTACGATCGATCTGCATGGTTCTCATAGCGTGTGGCAAATATCACCACCCTATCGAACTGGCCAGAATACATCATGTGGTTCATTTACCAGTCAACTATAATGGGTTTCCACTTTGCGATTCATAACGCTGCATCCGACGTAACCGCTACTCCCATTTTTTTTTATTCCTTTTCTCTCTCTGTTGCACCCCAAAAAAGAAATTAGGATCGATCTACGTGGTTCTCATAGCGGTGTCAAATCTCACCACTCTATTAGCCAGAATACATCATGTTGTTCATTTACCAGTCAACTATAACGGGTTTTCACTTTGTGATTCATAACCAAACCGCTGCATCCGACGATTCTGTAATTTAGTTCCACCCATCTTATGCAGCTCGATCAGTGTACTTAGTGAGGATACGATTGGTAGTTTGATTTTTTCTCCAGAGTCGCGGGTTGTTTTTTCTCTTATTTTTCATTTTGTCACGACCGCTAGTGACCTGTTCCGAACCGATCGATATTAATCGGTATCTAATATTTTGTTACCTGTTTAGCTTTTTAATATCGGTCATATGTGTTTTCAAATTTACGAGTATCGTCATGCAAATCTTCTTTCTCTCCTAAACCTGATGGTTGATGGATTAGTCTAGATCTGTTTTTACAAGCGGCATAACTTTCTTCGTTTTTTACTTCATCCGTGTATTTTATTCTGGGCCTGCCTTTAGTTCGTCTTTTGCTCGTCATTTCTTCGATTAAGGTCGTCATTCATTCCGAATATCTAATGTCCGATCATTCCATTTCTTTTCATATTCATCGTGTTTCGGATATCTCGTTTATCTCTCGTAAAACTTTTTCATTAGTAGTTTTCCTCGTCCGCGGTATATGTTTAACATTCGACGTCAACACCTTGCATTTCGAATGCAAGGAGTTTATCATTTTCTGGTTTTACAATCGCCCGTGTTTCCACTCCGTATAGCGCCACACTCCAGATAAAGCAACCACTTTCTGACATCGCTGTGTTTTTCGATACCGAAAAAGGTTTTTTCATAAAAGCATTTTTTACAAGCGTTATTCTTCTCCTTATATCCTTGGTGCTTCTACCATCGGATGATATTATACTTCCGAAATATATAAATTCCGTCACTCGGTTTATGGTCCGGTCAATAGAATGTGTGAACTTTGCCGTTTTTTTTTCTGCATACCATTACTTTGGTCTTTTTCATATTTATGCTCAATTTACACCTTCCTCGTAGAGCTTCATTTGGCGCATTTAAAGATTCTTGCAGGTCTTTCTCGGTTTCCGCTATTATTGCTATATCATCGGCAAATCTTATCATACATTCTATCACCTATATTTAATCAACTTTTGTTTTTTTTTTCAAAATAATCTTCCATTGCTTCTTCAATATATTTATTTATCGAATGATTAATTATCGCATTCGTCGGTATAAAAGGAATTTATTGATTCCGGAATATTTCTTTTTTTTTCAAACAGAGAAATATACTATTTTTCTTCGTTTCTTTTTTGGTCAAACATCTTTCTTTCATTTTATTGACTTATCTTTAATTTGAGTCTTCGATTTTCTAAATGTGGGCAAGCAATGGGGAGCGGGTTTTTAACCTTCTATAAAACTTTAATAAATTGCAAAGGATCTGTTTTAATGTTTTCAGACTTATCCAATACGCATAATTCGATGTATTCGAATATTTTTTCCCTGAAATCAGAAATGCAATTAACGATAACAGGATACAATCGTTTAAGGATTAATTTCTTCGATACTTTTAACATGACAGAAAAAAACAAAGTGCGAAATAAGGCTCGACTTCCTTCGGCTCTTTAGCCGTCTTCTAATACTGTAACATAGGGTTTTCTCTCTTTTATTTTTACTTCTATTAGTTAATGTTTTACACGTTTTAAAATTTGTTTCCACGCTACATATGTACGATCATTTTTAGATCCGAGTCGATTTTCAATGATATCCTTAGTCTCGACTTTTCGTTTAATTCCTATTGGAAGCCGTCTTAATTAGTATATTTATTGCGAAATTTTGTCTTTACCGAATCATTGGGTCTCGCACTAACAACTAGAATTACGGCACTATCGTGTGATAATAAATAAGAATATCCCGTGTGTGTTAGTCTGGAAATGCTATTTATAATAGAAAAAATGATCTGGAACCTATATTTTCTTATTAGATAGCTAATATGTAAGTTTCTAAGTAGCAGCATAGCCTAGATTTACATAAATCCTATTCAGCGAATTTCTAAGTTCGAGTCGATCCAACAGTGAACCTTCGACTCGAAATACAAAAATTGGTAATATGATAATTCGAACCTGAAATCTGGAGTCTCGTCGTTATTCCATTTAATGATTACACCACTACACTAATAAATAACCTGCACTACTTCAATTGATAGTTTAGTCAGTTAGTAGCGTTCAATATTATGTTTGATTAGTAGCGCACTATTGAAGTCCTTGTAGCATCGTAAACGTAGTAATTACCATAGAAATATATTTTTATGTAAAGCGGATTTCAGATCATTGTAGTAGAACAGACCCCACAGGCAAACAAAGTCCGTCTATACCATTTTTTGAAAACTCTGAAAATAGGAATTACTTCGAAGTCTATACGGTAATACAATGGTAGGAGTGGATATCGTAGAAAATTATACAAACGCTATACCGGTGGAAGCTAAAAATATGTTGTTAACTTTCTGTAATAACTCGATATACACGAGGTATATTGCTTCTCAAGGAACACTATGTTTGCCATATACACGTGAAAAAATCTCCTGATATATAGGCCTATTTCTCATTATTGTCTTATATGGGGAAAATATTAGAAAATATTCTAAAGTTTTTTAGAATGGTGGTCCTATAACTTCAAAGATAACCCAATATGATTTCTCGGAAAAAGGATTTAGTTCTGATGATGCATTAAACTCGTTTACATTTTATATTCAGAATAAGTGTTATCTATGTTTATCGATGTTCAGGCGACTTACGACAACGTCAACCTGTCCACGTTATACAAACAATTGTTAACACGTGCGATTAATTAAAAAAAAAAAATGTACGTGGTTACTTCGCTGATTTAACGGTAGAAAGTTAACTAAAAGTACACAATAAACCTTTTATACTGTCAAAGGTTTAGTTCGAGAGAGTCAGTTCATTATTAACAAATTCAAAATAAATCTTTAGCGATATTTCAGTACAGCGGAAGGGGGGTTAATAATTAGAGCAGCAGCTTCTATAAATAATTCAAAAATTGCACATAGCGCTAAATAAATTACAAAGTCTCCTCGAGACATTTGGGCATTAATACGGATAAGACTCTCGGTATCTTGTTCACAGGAAAATATCTTCATCGCCACTACCGTACGTCAGTAATAAGTTCATTGTCTCTGAGCAGTCCGCTGAATATACGGGGGTAATGTTTGACATTAAAATGTTAATGTTAGAGGGATGAAGGGACTTCATTTTTGTTACAAAAGTGAGCAAAAGACTTAATGTACTAGGAAGCATTTCGGGAATAAAGTGGGGTTCTCATCCGTCAGTAGGTCTTCCGAGATCTGTAAAACACATCCGATCTCATATAGATTTACGCAGTTCATTACTTTTAATAAAAATAGAGCAAAAAAAATGTCAACCGATGCATATATTCGGAGCCTCTCTTTTCATTAAGATAGGAATTCACATCCGATAAATTTTATCTTAAAGTTAAGCACAGTTACTCTCATGTAATCTACAAATAACTTGTACGTATGTACAAAGCTCACAATAGCGAGAAGCACGCTAAACTACTGTTTGAAAAATTTGCACACTTAATACCGGAGTTTAGGTAAATGATTTACCGTTCTTGTTCAATCATATTCGGAATGCTGTAATCTCCTCCGTAAATATTTCGTCTCCGTATTTGTTAGATTAAGATGGAGGTCATATAATAACTGGTACACCTATTTATTGTGCCTAGTTATGATCGGTAGTTTGCGACGTATGTAATATAGATTTGGTCTTGCCTGCCTCGAATACAAAAATAGAGATATGAACTAACAAAAATCATGCAGAAGCTAGGTAGCTCGTAAATTATATAATTTCATATATGTAATTCGAACAGTCCGCTTAAACTGGTCAAACGGCGAAAACAAGGCCTTAGAAAAATATATATATATGTGTCTACAGTAATTTCAAAAGGTTTTAGTTTTAATGTTCACTTCACGCTAAAATTTTGTTATCCTTATAGAACGGTCGTTCCGTATTTAATTCAATCTGGCTGGACCGCTTTTAGCAATTAGCCGTTTGATTTCAAAACTCATCGTTAAAAAATGTTTACAATTTCATCGTTTCAAATAAAGATACTTGAAAAAAAAATAAAAATAGAAGCCAGCCGACCGATCCCAATCAAAATAATCGTTATCGTGTCGTCATTAAATGGCCTTTAATCTTTAATAAAGCCATTTCAGCCAGTTTATCGGAGTGAAAAAGGAAATTTTCCTAATTCGCAATCGGCAAATTCGCACGTCCGGTCATCGGTTTAACTAACAACGTCGATGTGAAGCTAATTTTAGGCGTCGGACAAGGAAGATTTTCGCGGTTTTTAATATACTCGTTCGTTAACGCCCGTCGAAACAGTTATAGCGATTGTGCGAGCCTATCAAAATCAGCTACCGCGAGTGAGTGAGCTCGCTCATCCGCAGTATCGCTTACGTACATACACTCACGTACGTAAAGATGACGAACGTGGCGGCCCGTTGTAATATTTAAATAGCGCTACATATTAACGAGCTACGAGGAAAAAAGAATCCGAAGCCGGGGTTAGATCGACTGAATTTTCCACCACCACCACCACCGTAACTGTAATTTCTACTACTAATACGGGAAAAAGCTCTTTATAATAATAATAATAATAATAATAATAATAATAATAATAATTTTCCGAGCTTACCTATTATCTAGACGGCTTTTTCACCCGGTGACGACCATTTTCGTCGCTGTCTGTTTTCGAACCTTATCTAGGTAACCCTGTATACGCTTCGTTCACCCCGTCACTGACAGTCCCTACGCGATGTAGTTTTCTTTCATTGTTTCCCGCTTTTTTTTTTTATCCGTTATTTTTTTTTCTTTCTCCATTTTCTGTCTTCTATAGTTTCTATTATCGCCTAATACTACGGCTGAGATTCTCGCCGTTCGATGTATGTTTATCTTCCGACGAATAAGCAGAAAAAGACGACTTTTAAACGTTACGACGTCCGCATTATGAAATTAATATTCATCGCCCGTCGCCTAAAGACGTATCATCTGCGTTGTTGCTTTCTCCTTATTTATTATTAGCTAAGATGAAATGGCACCGACCTACATTATCGGCAACCGTCAACACCTAACCGGCATATTTACTTACCGCCGATAACACCACCACCGTAATAACGACGATCATCTTGTGATAGGTGTGTGAGGTTTCTTATAATCGTAACAATCCAGTCGACTCATTTGATCTTGCACGCCTATTCACTCTCATTTATCTACGTAAACTCCGTCGTCGGCAAAAGCCAGTATAGTCGCTAAACAAATATCTTTCATTTAAGGCTTTTCTTCTAGCCCCCTCTTGCCTCTTATATATTCGCACCGTATACAGTTCGCTCTTTTATCCATCTATTTATATATATATATATATATATATATATATATATATATATATATATATATATATATGTATATAGTGTTTACGCGCTATTCACCTGCAGTAAAGACATTTTGAATCATCTCTTTGAATTCGTAGCACTTTGTATTAAGATGAACGAGAGAAATTAAGAGAAACTCCATTGTATCGTCTTTCGTTCGTTTATACGAACTTATCTTAAATGCACGAATAAACTTTATGAAAGCTTCATTTCGCCCCCGTCATAATTACGATTATCAAATTAGCTATGAAAAGAATTAAATAGGAAATTACTAGACGAGACTGGAATGAGATAAAACTTCGCACGATGATAATAAATATTTAAAAAAGAAAAACAGATCAATACGCAAGTGCGCTAGAAAAAAATAACGCTATATACAGTAAGATATCGCCTTCTGTTCGTACTTTAATAAAGCGGGTACTTGTAAAAAATTAAAACCTAATTAAAAAAAAATTAAATAAAAATTTTTAAAAAATTAAAACTACCAAATAAAGTGGAAATAATAAAGGAAAGAGATAAGAATAATTTATTCAATTCGACGATAAATTTCGATGAAGAATTAGTTCTAAGAAGTATATTGTAAATTTCATTTTATATCGGACTACTATTTTTTAATTATTTTTAACTCTTTTTATTTTACTGGCTATTGTGTTTTGGTTTATGTAAAAAAAATTATATTATCGGACATTTTTAAAACCACATTGAATTTTTGGTGAGTAATGAATGTAAGTGAAGTATCCATTGTAGTCTATTATTAATTAACTTCTCCATAACGTTACACAAAACCAATGTTAAATTGGTCTATAACTGTCATTAAGAATGAATTTTACCATGTCTTAGTAATGGTACAACTACAACTGTGCGCCATGAGGATGGGAAGGAACCCCTGTCATCCTCATATCATTAAACAGTTTTAAGAGCATAAATGTAACTTGTTCAGTAGTTTTTTTAGCATATTAATGCGAACAAGATCGATAGCTGTTGAGGGTGTTTTACTTATTGCATCTTGCAGTTTATTGATTGTAGTTTCCTAATTGTAGAGTTCTTGTGTTCTATTTTCAATATTTGGATCGATGTGTTTAACGTATTTATTAGAAGCTAAGGAGAAGTGTTGGCGGCGACCAACTACGATATTTTCGTGATATTAGAGAGTAATTAATTATTTTTAGTGATAATTGTTGATGGAAAGTGATGTGTTTTATTGGCCTCAAGGGATCTATTCTTATTCCAGACTTTTGTGGGTGAGGTTCTAATTGTAGGTGTAAAGTCACGCCAGGATTTCATTTTAGATTAACTGTAAAGGCAGCTTTAGCTCTCAATTTTCTGAAGGTAATCAAATGTTCATTTCTTGGATTTCTTTTTAAGGTTTTGAGAGCTTTTCTTCTACTTCTCAATGCCAATGTGCAATCGTGGTTCCACCATGGAACTGATTTATGCTGATGATACTTAACTAAGGAATATTGCAGATATCTGTTATCTTAACTAAGTTTATTGCAAAATGATATTGACTAGATAACTGTAACTTTTATTAAAGAGTGACTTACAGGATTGATTATATTTGGCCCAATCAGTGCGCTTATAATTGATACCGCTATAGTAGTGGTGCTGTGGATTTCTTCGTGTAATTCCATTAATGAGAATAGGGAGATGATAATTTCCCGCTAGATGATGGTGATAGAATATCTGTAATGTATCCGCAATCGCTGCAGATGACTTTTTTTTTTTTTGGTATATATAAAATTGCAATCTGGCTTACGTAATAAGCAATTTGTCATATGACATGACTGGATTCGATGTTGACCATTTATGATATGAGAAATTGAAGTTGGCTGAATTTATGTTATGTAGAATAAAGTTACTTTTATCAATTAGATGTCCAATCAACTACCTAATGAACCCGTTGATTTGGAGCATACGTTGTTAAACGAATACCGACGCTTATAACACTATAACACTCGCAGGTGATTTTAACGCGCACAGCCCAACATGGGGTAGTCAGTGTACACAACTTTGAAAGGTAAAACAATCAAAAATCTAATTGATAAAAGTAACTTTATTCTACATAACACAATCCAACTTCAATTTCTCATATCGTAAATGGTCAGCATTGGATCTAGTCGTGCAGCGATTGCGGGTGCATTACATTCTATCACCATGATCTAGCGGAAAGTGATCATCTCCCTATTCTCGTTAATGTAATTACACAAAATCCACAGCACCACTACTCCGGGGTGTCAATTATAAGCGCCACTGATTGCGACAAATATAATCAATCCTTATCTATAGTCCTTCAATTATATGTTTGCAGGAAACTCATCTTAAGGACCAACACAATTTTAAACTGACTGATTATTCTGTAACAAGTAACAATAATCAAAACGAAGACCAATTGCATACGGGAGTGTTCTTGTAGCAGTTAAAATTATATATATACCATCAAGAAATTAATCTACAAATTATTGCAGTTCGAGTTAAACGTAAATACTGTATCGTCATCTGTAAATTCCTGCGCAACCCTTAGAGGGGGGTCTACATTTTTGTGACACGTGTCAACAAACAGAGTTAGATTAGTAGTAGAATGATAGTTGGATTATTTTTGAGAGGATGCCACTCCAATGGTTTAAAAATTTGTTTTTATACTTTGATTATTTTGATTAGTCCAGTCGAAGGTCCTACGAAATAGTGTTAGAGTACGATGTGGTATATTCGCAACGATGGACCTACTCGAAGATTTACATATGCAGACTGTAAAAGAAACGCTCAGAATCCGTAGTGACAGATATATTCAGCGACTCGAGGACCATGTCTATCCTATATTGCCAGTTTCAAAGATACCAACGTACAGTTCCGCTCTCTTAAAAGACATACACAAGTGCAACTGTTTCAACCGGTTTTAATTAAGTCCGCATCTCCTTTTTATGCATCGCACGATGAATAACGGTCATTGGTCAGCATTCTTATAACACTCGTAAACTGAACAATCGACGCTACTCGCTATCCGTTTAAGCAGAGATTGTATGCTTATTTAATAATAATTAAGAACAAAAATCTTATGAATAGAATGGTCATTTACAAATTTTTAAAAAAAAAATGTTTACAGTTATATTTTCTTATTTTTCGGAAAATTACCATCTGGCAACGTTCGACTTAAAAATCGCTACCGAGTTAAAGTAAGAAACGACGTACGAATTAATGCGAGCAAGCCGGAAGTTGTATCGTTACGAATTTACGCGAGCAAGCCGGAAGTTGTATCGTTACGAATATAGCTGTAAAGAAAATCATACAGCTTACACGAAACACTGTGTACGGCCATTTAAAAGCATTAAGATCGAAATAATAATAGAGAGTAAGCAATTACCGTAATTACAAGTTGTAGCCAAATAATAATTATTATAATATTAAAAATAATAATAATAATTACATTATTATTATTATTATTATTATTATATTAATGTAATAACGATAATCATAACGGTACCCGACTATTTCCTTGATTGTTACTCTCAAGGAAGAAGTGTTCTAAAATCTATCGCCCTCTAACGAAGCTTATCTATGTACATACATATATATTTATATATATATATATATATATATATATATATATATATATATATATATATATACATATATCTGTTTCCGTTTCGTCGTCTGAATAATGCGAGCGAAGATGTTATAAGTTCAAAAGCTGTACACCCCGGTTCGTTGGAGCTTTTATTTCTATTGAAAGTAATCATTTTTAAAACGGCATCCTTTACATCCGACCAAAAAGTCGTCTATACATCGCTCGATATCCCTCTACCTTCGTACTTTCCCTTACAGGTTTAGTTTTTTTGTTTTTTGTTTTTTACTATCCGTATGGCAAGTAATAATAATAATAATAATAATAATAAATAGAACGAGAACGTATATACGTTAAATAAGTTCTCGGGGAGAAGTAAGAAAATTGGATATTTAGAGAAAATGTCGAGTTAAAATTTTACTTTTACAATTTTAACACTCCTCAAAAATATCGTACAATAAAAACTCCGCATGTTCGAGCGTCACCTGTGACAACAATAAGCCTTCTAAAGGCCCATTCAGCTAAGTTGCTTTCGACAGTTCGTATTTCTTTCCAATGTTTACTACATTTTTAATATTACCTTTATTGTATAATATATATATATATATATATATATATATATATATATATATATATATATATATATATATATATATTCCGATCTTCAAACGGATTATAAAAACAAAAAATATTGTTATTTGTCAGCTGCCAATTCTAACTGTTAAAAGCGAGTGTTTCGTCGCCTCTCGTATTGTTAAACATATGTGTCACAGGTGTAAAGAATGAAGAATGTACAACTGTTACGGGGGTTCTGCTTAAGACGAGAATACAAATAGAGAATTTATACGAATTCACTGACATCGGACCGCCGAATATCGGACGAGATGTGGCAACGAAAAAAAAAATAAAAAGTAAAAAATAAAAAGTGGAAAATATCTCACGACAATCGTCATTCACTTTATGGTTGTACAGAACTTGCTGATAAACGGCTGAAATGTAGATGCAGCCAGCCAAGAAGCCGAACAATCCAGACAGTATCAAAGATCTGAATTATAACTTATGAAAAACCTCAAAATCGAATTCGGACAAAGTGTATGAAAAATTAAACCTACATAGGTCGAGGGAAATGTGATCAAATTTAGAATGACAAGTGCAACTTTAACTGTAGTGTAATTAGGAAGTTTGACTCTGTCAAACTATATCAAGATATGGGCGAAAGAACATTAACTTTTCTAAATAAAATATTGGACGAAGAAAGGACTCTTATAGTCGACCGGACACGATATATATATATATAATTATATAATTATATAAAGTTGTTTTGAGAGAGAAAAATAAATTATTAAATAAATTATTGAAAGGGTTTTTTTTCACTTACTTCAAAGAAAGTAATAAAATAGAAATAAATGATTTTCAATAAAAACCAAATAAAATCAAACTAAATTTAGTGTATATTTTTATTAAAACAAAATTCTGCCTTTTTTCATTTTTTAAAGCTTGAAAAATAAAATGTATGAAAATAGAAAAGAAAAAAGTGAAAAACGTATATTACTGCAAAATGACGTTTTTAGATTTCCTAAACGACATAGAAAGAATAGGCGATTTTTTTTATTTAAGTGGACCCGAATCCAGAATAACACTGGTGGGGCGAGTATATTTATTAAATTGCGTTATAAAAGTACAATATCTATCAATACATAAATGATACAGTGATACATAAATACACGTGTGCCACCTACATATCATTGTATTGTATGTAATATATACTGCAAAGTGTAATTAAAGAAAGAAGATATTAGGATGTTATAGTCGCAGCATCTATTTATTTCGTTTATAAATTATAAGTAAACGCGACGGAATTGCGCAATAATCTTAAAGAAAAAAACAACACAAGAAACAACAGAGAGAAAAATAAAATATTACATGAAAAATTAAATCATTATGTAATTTTTGAGTATTCAGGGGGGGGGAGGAATACGCGGTAGAGAAAATACAATTTTTCAGTAACGATATCACGGTTGAATTAGCTTAATTTAATTATCGCCAATTTTCTATATTTTCAGAATATACCAGATTTTGTATAAACTAAGATATTGTTCATGTTATCCTTAGTGATTTTTAAGCTGTCATTAATTTTTCCATCAAACATAATTCTAAGTAAAACATAAAACGAATATTGTCCACGTCACAAACACCCATGGTATGTATCGAATCATACGCTGCATCAAGATCTACAAGTAAAGTACGTTACGGAAGAAATAAAACTAGCTGCCTTCAATTACTCATCGAAATTGGAAGGACAACGCTCTTGCACAGACATTCTACAACAATCAGTAGGTAGCAAGAGGTTGAGAAACGTTGTTGATCTAATGTGGAAGTTCAATAAATAAAATCAAGATCGTGCTGATGGGCACATCTTGAAAATCATGATCCTGTCATCATTAATATCTACTAAATGACCTATACTAGTCAGTTCTAGATACGCTTTAATATTTTGCTATAAGATGTATTATTAATATTTAGAGTGACTGACGTTTCTCGGAAATAATTTATAATAATATTTATCGAAATAAGGATTAATTTGTTTAGCCTTAAGAATTTCTATTATTGTTGGCCACTTACAATTATCAAAAGCACCTTTTATATCATACGATATAGAGTGTCCATCATTAAGTGCTGACTTTATATTTGAAGCTCATTTATATAACGGCCAGAGTCCGGTCCTGAAACCATACTGATTCTTATGGAGGATAACTTTATTTTTGATTTCTTCGAGAAGTAAGTTGTTGATTACTTTTTCATACACTTTACCAATAGAGTTCAACAGATATATTCATCTGCGAGAAATGATATCATCAGTTTGTTTACCGGGCTCGAGTATAAGTTTAATATTTGCAATCTTCCAACATGAAGGGAAAATTTATAATGATTGATAGAAAATAGTCAACAAAAGTTTGTCATATTTTAAATTGATTTATTTTATTGTTACTAATTTTATCATAACCAGTATAGATTTATGATTATTCGGAGATGTAACAATAAGCTCCTCCAAACTGACAGTTCATTAAAACTAGTTACACGTCTTAATAAAATATCTTCTTTTTTTTCGGGGGAAAATGATTGAGAAAAATGTTACACTTTTCAACATCAGTGCTATGGATATTGTTCTGATGTTTTCTCCGTGCTGTTACTAATTGATTTCATAGTCCAACTACTTGGAATTGATTATTAATTTTTTATACATTCGATTTAACGTTTTAAGAATAAGGTTAATACGAAATAACACATCTCCATACTTTGCATATTGACCTTTTACGCATAACAATATTAATCTTTTAAAAAATGCAATTTCTAATTCTACCAATCGGCTGCAGCGGTTTTCCTCGGCACCTGACTGTGTACAATATTCGTAGGTATTTATTCAATTTACATTTTTATTGAGAAAGAAGCTTTTAGTACAAGTCTTAATACCATTTTGTGTACGAATATAAATACTTTGAGTCTATTCACGAATTTCTTCGGATGGTAAAGCGCGCAACGACTCAGATTGCCTACATGATCACGATACCCTCTCTGGGGTGAATGACGTGACGATGAAGATTATACATTTGATAAATGGTTATTTAAATAACATACTAGTTTACATTAATGTTCATACCTCCATATCTACCTCAAACACCGTGTTAACGGCAGCGTGGCCCGTTTTTATTTATATTTCTCACATCTGATTTCTCTAAACTCTAAAATACTAACATCATCATTTATGCAAATGATACAGCTCTATCCGTCAGCTCATATAGGCGCCAATTTATCAAAAATAGATTACAAATCAGCGCAAATCGTACGATGAAATCAAAAAATGACGCCTAAGCATTAATCCATCTAAAACTGAAGCCATACTACTTACCAAAAGTAAATCCACATTACCAAATCCAATTGTTGACAACGCTATTATTCAATGAGCTAAGTACGTTGCCCGAGTGTCATGACAAACATTTACTTTTAATAAGTACATTTTGGGCGTAAACACTGACGAAATTATGTCAGTTATATTAAACGATAAATAACGTATGCAATAAGTTTATTTATAAAATCCCGATTATTACATTCCCCTGTCCAGTGTGTGTGTGTGTGTGTGTGGTCATTAGTCTTGAACAGCACTTTACAATAAACTATACAGATATTTCCAAACAGACGCCTCGAATGTATATAATAGATACATAATGATATGAGAAATGCATACTTGTACGAAATTTGTCCAGTGTGTGTGTGTGTGGTCATTAGTCTTGAACAGCACTTACAATAAACTATACAGATATTTCCAAACAGACGCCTCGAATGTATATAATAGATACATAATGAGATCAGAAATGCATACTTGTACGAAATTACCATTTCTAACAGACCATATCGTAAACATTACACGTAAGTTTTGGAAAAACTGCTAATAGCGTAGTAAATTAAAAATCGCAAAATAATAATTTTGTATTGCGATAACCGGCATATATATATAATCGTTGTCATCGCGTATTATTAAAGATTTTATAGGACATATCAAACTATAATATCAAGTTACTCACCTACTACCATCAAATGTTTCATCGCTACGGCGGTACTGAAGCCAGGAGCGTCAGCTGTTACTTCGCAACTGATGTTTCCCGATAGATTGAAACCGACTTCTCGTAAAACTACTTGACTTGCGTTCGATTTCGATACCTGAAAGTAAAACGGAATTTCGTTAAAATTCGGCTGGTCTGATAAATTTGAGAACACGTTAGAGCACGATCTCAACGCTTCATCCTTAATACGGACAGACTGTAACAGTCGGTCCTACATTATAAAAATTTTCCAAAACAAATTTATAAATTTTACAATACAGGGATATTTATTATACAATATCGTAAACTGTAGATAATTTTCCATGTATTTATATAAATATTTTTAAAATTGAAACATTTCACGTCGATCAGTAAACAATTTTGTTGACACTAAAATTTCGCATAACGCATAGTGGCCATAGTGAATGAAATGGTAAAGCCGAAAGTAGGAATCTTTAGAAAATTTGTCTCGGTTCTTTTCTTCTCTCTCTCTCTCTCTCTCTCTCTCTCTCTCTCTCTCTCTCTCTCTTTTGCACTAGCAATTTTTAATCTTCGAGAAGTGGATTAACCAAAAAAATCCTTCTTACGACGTAATCCTAAATATTCAAGAGATAATTACAATTACTAGACTATATCTTCAAGAATAATCCTTACGATCATCACGGAATACTTTAATCGATAGGAGATGGTACAAGGTACCGAAGTTCAATAAGTATCACTCCAGAATTCAAGCTATTAAAAGCGCTACAATTTGTAACACGTTGCCCGTGTATATAAAAACCCACCTAAAAAAAAATGTTAAGAAACATCGCGAGCCTTTAATGAAGTACATAAAAATAAAAAGTAAAAAGTATAATTTTGTTTTTTTTCTACAAATTTACATTTACATGCATATATGCGAGTACTGCCGTGTGCATGTGTGTGTGCATTTGAAAATACCTGGGTGAGCTTAATTAATATTATGCGTACGTTTAATATTAATTACATTAGACTTATCTAACATTTATCATATTTTTATTGTTTCTATTTTTCATCGGCGATCACGTAATTATTTTATAAGCTTAATTTATTTTTTTATTTTATAAGCTTAATTTATTTTTTTATTTTATAAGCTTAATTTATTTTTCGTAATAATCACCGTAGTATATTTAAGAAAATAATTGTATTGTTTACGCTGCTTTATCGTGCATTTGAAACATGTTGTTTTAAAAACAATGGATGACTAAAGAAATATTGAATAGTATAGAAGAGCGTGACAAAATGTAAAAAAAGATATATTTAATCAACCAATAAGGAAACAGTACATAATGTTAAGAAATAAAGTAAACAAGATAATAAGAATACAAAAAGATGAATTTGTTAAAAAATGTTTCAAACTAAGAGGGATATCAGGAAAACATGGAAGAACATAAATAATATTATGGGGAAAGAGAAAGCATCGAGTATAGACGAAATTGTAATGAAATATCTAGCTGAAAATAATAAAATAAGCGAAGTAATAAGGAAGTTTGGTTATGAATTTAAAAATTCAGTAAAGATGCTAGAACATAAGTGTGATAGACAATTAATAAAAAAAACAAGAATGAATTGGAGAAGGTAAATATGCACATACCTAAAGTTACAAATGAAAAAGTTGACAAGATAATAGAGGGACTAAAAGGCACATGGTTATGATGGAATTCGAGTTAAAGATGTGAAAAATATTAAAGGTAAAATTGTCACTGTAATTACTAGGATAATAAATCAGACATTAGAAAATGGGGAAATACCATTAGGCCTTAAAATATCATTAATCAGGCCTATTTATAAAGGGGGAAATCATAAAGAGTATGCAAACTATAGACCAATTGCTGTAAACACAGTCACAGCTAAAATAATGGAAAAATATATTGCACAGCAACTACTTCGATATTTAGAAGACAATAATATTATTGACAAGGAACAGTATGGTTTTCAAAAAAATAAATCAACATCAATAGCGCTAGGTGAATTTGCTGAGGAAGTAAGAATAAATTTTGAAAAGGGAAATAGAGCACTAGTGACTTTTATTGATTTTACAAAAGCCTTTGATACTGTCAACCATGATAAACTGCTGCACAAACTAGAGGAAATAGGAATAAAAAATAAAACTAAGAAATGGTTTGAAAGTTACCTAAGTGGAAGAAAAACAGTGGTGAGTATAAATAACATACTGGGTGAGTTTATACAAATGGATAATTCCACAAGGAAGTAATCTAGCACCTTTACTATATTATATATATACAAATGGATTACAGAAAACAATAAACTATGGCAAGGTGTTTGCTTTTGTAGATGATATTGCAATTATGACAATACATAAAAATGCAAAAGTAGCAGAAAGATATATGAATCGAGATCTGATGGAAATAAGTAAATGGGCACATGACCATAATCTTATAGTTAGTACTCGAAAAACGAAATGTATGTTGCTAAAACCAATGGGGGATTTAGAACTTTATAAGCCAAAAATAATGATGCATACAAATGAATGTGCTCATTATATGATTGGGAACATGGGATGCATAAATAAAGGTTGTAATAGAATAGAATTGGTAAGTGAGCAAAGGCCTGGGATTATTTAGTAAAAAAAAATAATGTAAAACTGGAAGAAAATACTTGTACAAAATATGAACTAAGGAAGACTCAGAAATATAGATTGACTGTGGGGAGAACAAAATATGGTGAACAACTGGATAAATATATAATTACAAAATTGCTAAACACGATACCGGAAAGCATAATAGAAGAAAAAAGATTAGGCAAACTGAAGGAAGGACTGAAACGTTGGATGCAACATGAAGAGAATATAAAAAGTATAATAAATAACGTTTATAAATAATAATAATGATAATAATTATAATAATCACCAATAACTAAGAAAAAAAGAATAATAATAAAGAATATATATGTAATAGGAGATGCGGGATATAAAAGGAGTAACTATAACAACGCCTTCTACTACTACCTGATGTAAATTGTAAAAAAGGAAAAACTCCAGAAGTGTGTGAGAGTAAGTGAGAGAGAGGATGTGTACGTAAATGAGATATGATTGAGAATTTTAGTGTATATGTGGATTAAAAGTTCTTGATATAGCATTATAATTAGTAAAATAATGTATATTCATATAGTTTAAATATCTGTCGACAAGCGAAAGCTTGACGGAACATATAAAAAAATATGTATATTATACATAATTATGTGAGAGTGTGAGTGTTTATAAATGTTTATGTGTCTATATATTCATTGTATGTCGTTGTATTTTCATGTATCACTGATTATACAAATATACAATTTTAAATAAAAAATAAATAAATAAAAAAACCTTTTATATATAAGAAAGTAAAATAAAGCTTGATTTGATAATTACGAAATTGGTCAACGTTACTACATGAACGAGACTCGATATGTATATCCCGAACTTGAATGAAGAAATCTGAAAAGATATAAATCTAATTTCGTTCTGCAGTAATCCATTTTCTAGGACGTGGTTCAGTATTTCGCTTTAAGTTAATTATCCATTATTGGACTGCATTCGGAATACCTATTTTGTTTGTTAATCTTTTTCCAGTTGTTAAGCGCTCAACACCATCATATTCGGATTAGGTTGCAAATTTTTTCTACTTTTAAAATAGACATTTTTTTTACTTTAAGATAAATTGCGATCTAGCTAAAACAGTTAATAAGCAATTGCGCTGGGAGGCATAATAAAACAGGGAAGGGGTCATTCGCCCCTAGTGATGATATTCCATACTACCACTAACGGTCGACAATTACGATGTTTCGATTTCGTCGCTATTATCTAGCAAATTAATAGTCAACGGATTAGAGGTTGTTCATATTTCATCTTTGACCCCTCTGGTACTTTCACATTCCTGCGAAGTTGATCACATTTCGAATTTACACCAGGGTGTGTTAACTAAAGATCTCATTTTAGATTGGAATAGCTGATTAATTTTAATTCGCGAACTACGATCTATTCAATCCGCAATGAAGAATTATTATTCTTTAAATACTAAATTTTTTATAGGTTAAAATCTTCGAAGCGTTTTATCGGTATTTCGAGTGCCGTCTGTAAGCCTTAATTCGTAATACCGATAAATCCGTTAATGGTAACCATTAAAATCTTAATAAGGAAAGTTTCAATTACACCTATCTTGCTTTAATTCACAGTTTACACGTAACAGAGTGAATTAAAATCGGAACGATAGTTCGAAGTAGTTGTGAATGATGTAATTTAAGTAACAAAGGCGCTGTATAAAACAACCACCCTAGCGGTTGAGGAGAAATGATGATGATTATTATATATATATATATATATATATATATATATATATATATATATCTTTGAATCGTTAGTAGGGACATCGTTACATCGAAATGCTTTATAAATTGGACTTCAGTAATTTGTGCCATCCATTTCTGTTGTGTGCGCCATGCACCTGAAACTCATCCCGGTAAATTTTTGAATCTCGTCTGGCCATCTTAGAGGCACACGACCGCGACGTCGTTTTATGAAGAGTGCCTCCATTCCATTTGCTCAGACAATGTGGCTAAAAAACCGTCCAATTCTGATCCGCCCTTCCGTTAGTACACGTTTAGGTTCGCCCACATCCTTCAATATTGATTCATTGGTCCTTCTGGCCGTCCGTCGAACACGTAACATACGTTTCCAACACCACAATTCAAGGACTTCGATGCGCTTGCCTTCTGTCCTGTGTACTGTCCAGGTTTCAGCACCGAACAAGAATATCGAAAATACCAACGACTTGAGGAGTCGAATTTTAACCTTCTTATTTATATTTTGGTCACGCCAAACTTTTACTAAATGACCCATCGCGAGTTTGGTTATTTGTATGCGGTGACTTAGTTCAGCTTTACATCCTCCTCTGTTCTCGACAATTGACCCTAAGTATATAAACTTGTTCACCACTTCTATACCGTCTATTTGGTTGATGTTCCTCCCAGTTATGCTGGGCTCGGTTAATAATTTTTTTATATCAGGCCATATTGTGCACTGATTTCTTCCAATCTTTACAGTAAACATGTTATATTCGTGGTACTTGTGACTAATAGTATCGTCAGCATATCGGAGGTTTGATATTTTACATCCACCAACTGAAAAACCATCATTCCACTCTATGGTTTCTTTACCATCATTGTAATATAGTACTCTCCTCGTGATATATTCTGTATATAAATTAAAAAGAAGCGGTGAGAGCAGACATCCTTGTCTGACATCTCTTTCTATACTGAAGTTATCCGAATAAGTTGTTTTTCCCATTCTCACAGTAGCCGTATTCTGGTTATATAGTTTTGCGATTAACGAGATCAGGTGCTTTCGCGCTCCCATTTCCTCCAGAATCAACCATAATTTATTCAACCGGACACAGTCGAAAGCTTTATGATAATCCACAAAACACAGAATCACTTCTGCGTTATATCCCTCGCCTTCTCTATCAGTTGGCGCACATTGAGAATTTGTTGCCTTGTGCCTCTGCCCTTCATGAAGCCGGCCTGTTCTGGTGGGATTTGACTTTCCATCAAAGCATACAGGCGGTTAAAAATTATTCTGAGCACTATTTTGCTCGCATGTGGTATAAGGGATATTGTTCGGTAGTTTTCACATTCTACGGCTGATCCTTTTTTGTGAATTGGGATATAAATAGACTGACACTAGTCTGCTGGCCACTGTCCAGTTTTCCATTACAGATCTTATGCATGACTTCTCTTATTTTATTTCCTGTTAGTTTACCTGAGGTCTTATTATTCTTGAGATGTTCTATTGCATCCCTTACTTCACTGAGTAATATATCTGGTTCTAGTTCATGGGTTTTCCATATTCCGCTTGGGTTTTCCGCATTTGCCTTGTCATTAATGTCTGATTCCTCGCTGTATAATTTCATGCAATATTTTTTCCAAACTTCTGCTATGTCTCTGGAATTAGTTCTCATTTCCCCATTGTCATCTTTAATTACTTGGCTATTTACTTTGAATTTACGAGCCAGGACACGTGCCTTTTTGAATAGGAAACATGTTTCTTTTTTTTCTCCGCATGATTTTCTATTTCAGCACAGATAGAGGATATGTAATTGTTCTTCTATTGTTTTATTCTTTTATTCTGAAATTGCTTTTCGCTAGCATAGTCTTTTCCTTCTCGTTTCAAGTGCCTTCGGAACTCTATCGCCTCTATTGTCTCTTGTGAGAACCAATGTTTCCATTTTTTTCTGTGTGTTTTGGTGTTGAGTTGTTATGTACGTTTCTCTTATATGATCTTTCAGGTTATTTCATAATCGTTCTGACGACTCAGTTTCAGTTGTTTCTTTTGTAATGCTCAGTCTTTGTGCAATTGCATTTTTGAATGTGTCTGGATTGGTTATAGGCATACTTTTAACGGTATTATTTTGCTGCGATCAGAGCCACATTCAGCTCCTGGCAGGGTTTTAACATTTTTGCACGATGATCTCCATCTTTTGCTTATAAACATATAGTCGATTACGACACTTGTCCCCCGGTGCAATCCACGTAATAAGTCTGCGAAATACAATATTGTTGATCGATCGCGAATTGAATAAGTTTTTTCACCACTTTCGTTCCGGTTTCCTGTGCCGAGCATTCCGACCGTGTCCCTAACGTGGCTATCCATTGAGTTATCTCCTACTTTCGCAAGATTTCTCTTTGCGGTAATTGTTGCAGTGTCTTATTCAGTTCTGCGTAGAAAGTATCTATTTCTTTCACATCTGAATCAGCCGTCATATCTGTATCAAGTTAAGGTTTATCGGTTTCGATTTAATTCGTACTACGATTATACGTCCACTAATTGTTTCATAGTTACTGACCAAATGAGTGATATTTTTTTTTATCATAATGGCAACACCTTGTGTACTCTTACTTTCGTGGCTCGCACAATATACCATGTAATTACTGTCAGCGAAGTGTCCATTATGTCTATAATGTGTTTCCGATATGCCACAGATTGGAATTTTATATCGTAACAGTTCGTCCTCAACTATTTTTAGTTTTCCGGTTTCTAATAAACCACGCACATTCCACGTACCTATTCTATTAATTTTACCCAATTTCATACTGATCTTCCCAGTCGCATATTTAACATCCTGGTCCTGGGGAATACCAGAACGCCCAGTCGCATATTTCACATCCCGACCCTGGGATTCAAGACGCCGTGAGCTAGCCGGATCATGGCGATACAATATCCTTATTCAGCATTTCATGTTTACATGGGAAAGTACTCTAGTAGTTTCCCGTTGCCTACTAGAGGATTTTCTGTCACGATTTACTCCCTTAGCCTTTAGATGAATATCCTAACCGCAAGGCAGAGGTTTTGTTTTCTGTTAGCGTTGTCTCCCTTAGGCCTTTAGATCAACATCCTACCCGCAAAGCAGCGGGTTGTTACTGAGGAGGGAACGATTATAGGTTTTTACGGTGACCTAAACCCGCCGAGGGAGAGACAGTCATAGGATTTTTGCAGACTTTTAGTAAACAGGACCCTAAGCATCTATCTGCATGCTCGTGTCTCCTTGCCCTGTCACTACTGGAATCGTCTGCCAGAGACTTTCCGCCAGTAGCCGCTCTTGGTCCGCGACTGCTTATTTGACTAATGTCTTATTCGCAGCTGACCTACATATCTGTAGGCCATTTCACTATCCGCACCTGCGGACGCGCCCCGCACCAGTTAGAGCTCTGGTCTCCGGAAGGTACAAAGTACCCTCCGGGGGGGGGTTATATATATATATATATATATATATATATATATATGAGGGCTGCAATCTTTTCTATTACAATGAATGTAGCACAACAACTTATATGACATCATTTTTAGGGTGGTAGTTTTATCCTATGAAAAAATGGTTCATTGGATAGGAAAGTATACAAAAACTTGTAAAATTATTTGTCATATATATAAATGTAATATTGACGAGCGTGTTTTGTTGACGAGCATTATATAAGTGTAATTTAAAATAAATAAATATAATGTTATCGTGATTACTAACAGCAAAAATTGTGTTCGTACAAGTAATTTTATGTGATTTTTACACGTTTACGAGAGCAAACGTTATTATACAATACTTTTCCTGATGTATTTTTTTTAGTTGAAAATTGGTTGTATTAACTTTTTTTCGGCTTCGTCGAAAATTAATAATTTATTTCAAACGTAACGTCTTAATGAATATTCAGTGCAGCCATATTTACGTTATAATTGTATTTTGACAATACTCCGAATTTCGCAAGACGATAATAAGATACAAATTAAGAGATTATCGTCGTTGGTATTATTATTATTCGCGATAATTCGCATTTTATCGTTTGATACTAATCGAAAAATAGTCATTTTATTCTGACATTGTTAGAATTTAAAAAATTAAACAAAGCTTTTTAATTTTAGTTACGAGCCGTGAAATTGTACCGCATTCGATACGTACGAACGAACCTTTGTAAAAGTCTTAACGTACGTCCCAAAAACTGACTACGCCAGTAGTAAAAATAAATTCCCTAAGACTGAACTACGACAATTACACCAGAATAATATTATGTACACGCTGTATATATATATATAATATATGTATGTTCGTAATATGTCTATATATTCACATCCCGCTCGTTACTAACTTTATTAAAAATTCTGTGAAAATCTTTTCTGAAATGGTTTAATATTGAGCATATCGATATATATATATATATATATATATATATATATATATATATATATATATATATATATATATATATAATAGCGCTTTGCAATGTATTATAGAAAATTACACTTTTGTTTTGTATTATTCCCTTATTATAATTTATATATTTACACGGTTTATTCAATATAAAATTATCAATTTCGGATGCGCTATAATGAAAACGGTTAGAGAATTTCAAGTATCAATTAAAACACCTACGTGTATTTATCGTTTGTAGTTGTTTTACAAGGTGGTTGAAGAATTGCTCAGGACGTTACAAGATCTATTTATACATTTCCCATTAGCATTAGTAAAAGTAATAGAAATTCCACCCTCCGAATGGGGGGCATTCGCTACTTGTTTATAAGTATCCTAAATATTAATTAACTATTTTTCACGCTATTAATTATTTTAACCGTTCAGTCATCCATTACTTTCGACGCTGAAAAATTGTCTATTAAGCGGCATTGACGTAGAATGTTTCAATTCTAAAAATATTTATAACGTATCTAGCTCTAGAAACGTCTAAAAATCGATAACGCAAAATATAACTTGAAAGTGATTTTCTATCATCGAAATGTATATAATTTTCTGCTAATTTTTTATAAAATAAAAGTAAAAGGATTAAAAATTTGTGATGATTCATGTTTAGCGAACTAAATTTTTTTTCCGAGGAACGACAGAAATAACGATGTTGGTTGCCGTTATCGTGTTTATCCACGTCCGATCGCTTTATAAATTTTAATTCGCAATTTAAATATCAGATCCTGCAAAAATCTGTATTCACAAACCTGTCAGGAAACTGACGTTTGTTCTAAGATATTCAATTTCTGTACGAAAAAAAAAACTCTTAATATCGATTAATCTGATGTGAAAGGCAAATTGAAGAATTTTTCAAATTAACGACTCCATTATCCTTCGAAAAAATCATAAAATAATTTGAAAAACGTGGAGTGTAGTTGTTTAAAAAAAAAACAAAACACAGTAGAGTAATTAAAATCGCTAAACTTTTATTTGAAGAAAATACACGACTTTTATTATCGAGTGAATATAAAAAAAAAAATAAAGTATAAAAATATGCGCGATTTATAAAAATATAAAAGTAAATAACAACAACGAATAAAATATGATCTGAAAAAGTGTGTTTCCGTATTAACGTTGTTTTGTTCCGCGTTCGGCGTGTGATTTATCGTCTACGTGTTTCCGTATTAATTTTTTCAAGTATCAACTTCGCGTTGTAGTTTAATTTCGATAAGATCATCTTTCTATTCCTTTTATCGCGAACCGGTTTTACATCGCTATCTACTATTATTAGCCGATAAATCGTTATCGGCTAACTCTACGGTCGGCTCGATATGGCCGACCAACAATCGATCTATTCTTCTTCCATACTACCGCCCGCAGCACTACAACAATCATCTGAAGATACACAATCAACAGCTTACACAGGTAACAACGTTTCCTCTTATTCCGTCATACATAAAATCGAATCGTCCAACAATTTATCATTCGCTGATAAAGTAAAACAAAATAAAATTAAGCCAATTCAAAATTTTGCCTACCCCACAGAAGAACAGGGTATTATTTTTAACCATATTTTGGACTATAAAATTATAGACTATCTATCCGCTCTAAAAGATGTAGTCGAAGGGGCAAAAAACATTATAGCAGCATCACGAGTCAGTGGTGACAGAATAATTGTATTTTTGTCAAGCGCGCATCTTGTCCATAAATTTATTTCATCATATGGTGGCTTCGAAATAAACGGTCATTTCCTTAAAGCTCGCAAATTAAAATCCCCCTCGACAAAAATCATTTTATCAAACGTCTCTCCAATAATTCCAAATGAAATTCTAGAGAAATACCTAATATCAGCTCTAAATATGAAACTTGAATCGCACATATCTCTACTTAGAGTAAAGCCTCTGGATGAAGAATTTGGACACATTGTCAGCTGGAGACGTCAGGTATATATATCAAACCATGAGGACTTAAGCTTGCCAGATTCTTTCACACTAAATCTAAATGATAGAAGCCATCGTGTATTTATCTCGGCCGATGACTTTGTTTGCTTTAAGTGTAACACAAGGGGCCACAAGGCTGATGATTGTAAAATGAATCCCGACTCTGAGAATATAAATAAAAATGGTATGAATTTTTTAAGGAATCCACTAAGAATACAGACTCCATTGCCACCACAACCAAATCAACCTTCTCCACCAACTCAAAGAAAAATGGAGCCAAGTAATCTGAATGGAGTAAACATTGCAACTAACATCAAAACAATAATGCATCAAATGGAACAAAATAAACGACCCTTGTCAAAGTCTTCCTCAAATACAACTGATGTGCTCACTGGGGATAATAACTCTGCAAAAGTTGAACATAAACCAAAACTAAGAAAAAGAAAAAAGAAAAACAGTTTCTCCTCAGCACCAAATCCAGAGGACACTTCTCAAACTGATGCATCAGAAGAGGGACCCCAATCAGACCAAAACTCCAAGCCTAGCCTAAAACAGCTCCTTTGCCCTTTAGAACCCTATTTTAAGGAAAATCAAAATACTACTATTTCCTTCTCAAATTTCTCTCTGTTTTATGACATGTGTCAAACAAAACATAGCAATCCCATAGCAATCGCCAAAGAATATAATGCAGATATTCGTGACTTAATAAATCTAATCAAAGACTGTCACCCTTTAATAGCACACAGGGGAACTAAAATAAGATTTACTAAATTAATAAATGCCCTCGCAAACCATCTTGAAAATGAGAATAAAATCCCACAAGATGAATAGTAAACCAAATATTCTTTCCTGGAACTGCAATGGTTTTTACAGGCACTATGAAGATTTCAAAATCCTAATTTCAAATTACGAACCTTTAGTAATATGTCTCCAGGAAGTACGACTACAAACCCAACAAACCATTACTCTTTCCAATTATTCAACTATTAAAAAAGTTCCATACCTAAATAACGTTGCTCATGCAGGAATAGCAATTGCCATCAAGAACTCTATCAGCTTCAGACAAATCCCTCTTCAAACCACTCTTCAGATCCTTGCAATACGTGTCGAGTTGGATCCAGAAATCACTATCTGTTGCATATACCTTCCGCCAAATGAAAGTATAAACTCATCGGAGTTAAATCAAATTGTTAATAATCTACCCTCACCTTTAATTATAGTAGGAGATTGCAACTCTCATAGCCCTTTGTGGGGTGGTCAGTACACATGTAGTAGAGGAAAAGTCCTCGAAGATTTTGTAGATAACCTTAACTTATCAGTTCTGAACTCTGATCCAACTCATTATAATTTCAGTTACAAAAAGTGGTCAACCTTAGACCTAGTCATTACATCATCTCAGATATCAAACTCCATATCAGTCTACTACCACCATGACTTAGCAGGAAGTGATCACATCCCTATATTAGTAACAGGGTTAATTAAGGAACACATAAATAGTATTACACATAAAATTGATCGCAATTACCGAAAAACAAATTGGGAAACATACTCCCATTTATGGAAAAACACATCTCTTCCTGCTACTGATAATACAAATCCACAATTAGCAATTCAAACATTTTCAGGTCATCTAGTAAATCTCGCTTACCGCTGCACAACTCATCCTTCCCACAAAAGATCTAACAAACGCAAAAGAGTCCCCTGGTGGAACGAAAATTGCGCCGAGGCAATAAGGACTAGAAGAAAAGCACTTAAGCTTCTCAAAGCCCACCCTACAATGGAAAATCATATTACCTTCCAAAAAGAACGAGCAAAAGCTAGATTTGTGTTGAAGCAATCAAAACAACAATCATGGAAAGAGTTCACCTCAACTATTACATACAAAACTCACCCTTCAGTGATATGGAATAAAATTAACTCACTCGAAGGGAAACACAACTCTCATAAACCATCATTAATTATTGTTAACAATGTTAAAATTGCTAACACTAACCAAGCTGCTGCAGAATTTGCCAATCAGTTCGCAGCTGCTTCAAACAAGCCTTTGCAATCGCTTAATCACGCAGCCCCACTCTGTATTGATGATGACTCTCACGAACCTTATAATAAAGCAATAACATTAGAAGAGCTACATCACGCTATTCAGAACACAAAACCGACAGCTGTAGGTTGTGATAAAATTCACATTAACATGCTTAAATTTGCTCCAAATCAAGTAATCTCTCTGTTGCTGGAACTTTTCAACCAATTTTGGCTCACTGGTACTTTCCCAGATTCATGGCGCATTTCCAATTTTAAAATCAACTAAAAACCCAACTCAGCTGGAGAGCTATAGACCCATTTCCTTAACTTCTGTCCTCTGTAAGGTGTTGGAAAAAATTATAAATACCCGATTACAATGGGTTCTACACAAGCAAAAACTTATATCAAAATATCAATGTGGATTCCAAGCCTTGCGATCGACAACAGACCTTCAATACCACCTTCAAAATACAATCATTGAAGCATTCTCAAGAAATCAGCATGTATTAGCCATATTCTATGATTTCAACAAGGCATTTGACACAATCAATCATCAAAAAATTCTCCAACAACTACTGAAATGGAGCATACGTGGATGCATGACAGTTTTTATAAAAAATTTCCTAGAACATCGCAGTTTATTTGTTAGACTAGGAGACACCATGTCTAGCCTTCATGACATCATCAACGGTGTGCCGCAAGGCTCGGTTCTAAGCCCAACACTGTTTAACATCGCAATAAACTCTATTGTTGAAGAAATACCTCCTTTAGTATTCAAGTCCCTATTTGCTGACGACTTGACAATATTTGTCCGATGTAACGACCTCAGAACAGGCGAAACAGTTCTTCAAGAAGTCACTAATAAGCTCAATAACTGGTCAAAAGAAAATGGATTATCTTTTTCACCCGCAAAAACCAAAGTAATGCACTTCTGCCGTATTCGCCATTGCGCTCATCAATTTAATATTATTTTGGATAACAGAATACTAAATTCTACACCATCCACCAAATATTTAGGTCTGATATTTGACGAAAAATTAAATTGGAGAATGCACATCAACCACTTGAAAACCGAATGTTCACGACGATTAAACCTTCTCAGGAAGCTATCTCACACAACATACGGCGCAGATAAAACATCACTTTTGAGAATATATCGCTCCCTAATAAAATCTAAATGCGATTATGGTTTCCCGGCTTATTCATCAGCTAAGCAATCAGTGTTAACATTATTAAATCCAATTCACCACTCAGCTCTAAGGTTAGTTTTAGGCGCTATTCGGTCGACACCCATAAATAATCTGTTTTATGAAGCACAAGAATATCCTCCAGACCTACACCAAGCCTATTTACTCCTAAAATTCCACACTCATATTCATACAACTCCTAACCTCCCCATGCCCATAACTTCTCTACCTTCTGTTCTTACTCGACCATACTTAAAATCCACGCTCCAGTATAAGGTCAAATCCATCCTACACAATAAACTATGCACCTCATTACCTAACTTCTACAGCAACATCCTTTTCCCAATACCGCCGGTCTCGTCCCATCCTTTATCCTTCGATACCTCTCTCCTGGAACTATGTTGTCCTACTTCTCAAAGTCGTCTACATTCCTCCTTTGAAAATTTAATAAAGCGTTTCAATCATTACAACATCCTATACACGGACGGTGCCAAAAGAGACAACCAGTGCGGTTGCGCAGTTGTATATTCAAACAATGTAATTCGATTTCCGCTTCCACAAAACTTCAACGTTCTTTCTACAGAGCTGTACGCAATTTCAATTGCCGTTAATGTGGTTATTGAAGAACTAAAAAACAATGCTGTTATCTGCACCGATTCCTTGAGCTCCATTAAAAGTCTCCAAAACAGATCACACCACCAACATCCTTTGGCCAAATCCATCTTAGCCAACGCATCAGAGTTTACCGGAAAAATTATTCTCCTCTGGATTCCAGGGCATAACGGCGTGGGATCAAACGACAGTGCAGATGCAGCCGCAAAAGAAGCGTGTCTAATATCACCTATTCCCGCTATACCAATTCCAACGAAGGACTTCCTTCACACCATACGATCTAAATTATCCGATAGAGCAAACGAAGGATTTTCAAACCTGCAGCAATACAACGTCAACTGGATAAAGTCAACTACATGTCAAAACTCAAACAGGAGAAACGAAGTAGTCCTGTGCCGTGTACGCTCAGGCCACACACTGCTTACTCACAAGCACTTATTTACTAATAGTGACCAACCGAAATGTACCGCATGCAATATTCCTTTAACTATTCCTCACTTGCTTACTACCTGTCCGTTATATTCCTCCGAACGTACAATTGCAAACCTTCCAAACTCTCTCCCAAATATTTTACAGCATTCTCCTACATCCGAATCTAGACTCCTTGCCTTCCTTCATTTATCCAGAATCTACCCGTTAATATAAATTCCTCCCGTGCCTCTGGCCTTAGTAGCAGTACACGGCACGGTTATCAACGAAAAAAGAAAGAAAGAAGAAAATATGATCTAAACAAAACAAAATCCCAACAGTTTAATCAGTACAAATCGCAATAAAAAACTTTTATAGTGATTAAAACTGTTTTGATTTTAACAAAATAAAATCGAAGTTAATCACTAAAAACAAATTGCTTATTACATCAGCGAAGCTTTTCGACTACAAATATCAAGCTATTGCCAAAAAAAAAAAATAGCTTGATAATGACTTTACAGTCGAAAAGCTTCGCCGATGTAATAAACAATTTGTTTTTAGTGATTAACAATTGTTTTTATTTTGTGTTGTTAATTCATAAAATCACTACTGTCCAATACGTCGACATGTTTTGAGATTTTGTTTCATCAAAATAACTACTCTCCGATAAATCAACATTTAAATAAAATACAATATAAACAAATACTACTTCAGATATTTATGTACGATTTAAAAAAATAGCAAAGTAAAAAAAACACAGAGCATTTATAAAATAATCCGAAAGCGAATATTTAGTATTTTTTTTGTCTATATTTTATTTTTGTTTTTGATAATTGCTTAAAAAGTTTTGTAATCTTTTTATATAAAAGTTTTTAATGATTTTAACTATTTCTTCGTTGTTTGAAATCCCAGAATATCGACCCCCCCGAATAATCTATTTCAATTTACGAGGGGTACTTTTAATGGAGTTAAAAACGACAGACTACTCCGGTTAGACAACGCGTTCTGTTTATTAATGGAGAAAGGTTTGTTTATAAGTTTGCCGTTCTCTACGAACATCGCCCCCCCCCCGGATAGATATAGATGGGATATACTTGAAAAAATCCGGAAATATTTGAAGCGCTCGTTTGTCAAACGCTTCAATAACCACCTCGTTTGTATCAATTTCCTTTTCTCTAATTTTGCTCCGAACAATTACCACGTTTACGCTCCAACAATATCCCATTATTATTATTATTATTATTATTATTATTATTATTATTATTATTATTATTATTATTATTATCGCACGGTTATTTTATAGACGATATCGCCTTTGTTAGTTTATTCCTTCGACATTCGATTCGTCTGAAATTCACCGTCGACGAATTCGAACGAATTTCCGTTCGTCTGATTGGCTATTCTAATTTCTCAGCTCGAACATCGTAATCGCGCCATATCGTCAACTCGTATAATCAACGAACGATATCTAAATTAAAATTTATCTTTCACATAATAATAATAATAATAATAATATATATGCAGGATCTCTTAACATTTCGGTCGTTATCTGGCGATAATTCGAACGGTCGTCGTCGGCAATAATAAACCAACGCGTATAGCATCATCAATTCCTCGAACTCGTTAAGATGCTAATTTGTGAGAATTCTCTTCATAGCGACACTTTTGGTTTTTTTTATCATTGTTACTATATCCCGTTGCCAATACAACCTTTTGTATATGCGTTCGATATATTTCATTTCAATCTTTCCTCTTGAATTTTTTGTCCTTCTACGGTACATTCCGATTATTTGTATTAAATGTTCGTCTTATGCAAGTACGACCTATCTCCATTTGCATGTTCTTCCTTTTAGTTTTCCCTAATAAACTTCTATCTTTCACGGATGAAACTAAACAATTGTTCGTTACTAATCTTCTTCACGCTATTACGCTTTCCATTCTTCATCGAATAACTGGCTTTGCGTCTGTCCTTTTGTCTAAAGTTTCTTCCGAACGATAAAGCAAACGTACGACTGTATCGATCAATCCTAATTTCTATATATTCGTGTGTCTTGATGTTTTTGTAAAATTACAGAAATGAAATCAAACGTAACGTAATAACTTTGTAAATAATTATTTTAATATTTATCGCGTACGCTTGAAATGACGTAACTGTTAAAAAGCTTTGCAATAAAAAACTTTTAGTGATTAAACTATGTTTGGTTTATATATATATATATATATATATATATATATATATATATATATATATATATCAATCAATTACTATGCACTGCTGCCGCAGTCTATAAAACCGATGTTCTTATTTTAATAGTTTTATAATATGTATCGTACCCCGCCGCGCGATCGTGGTGGGACAAAGCAGTGCGAAGAACAAGCTGCTTCACAATTACAGGATGAGATGGTGACGGTAGAGACCCCCTCTTCTTCTCCAATGAAATTTAATAATATGGCTATTCGTCGAAGCCTAACGTCAGCTTTCGAGTCTGTTGGGGATTCTGACGATGATTCTGATAAGAATGGATGGCAACCAGGAAAAAAGAAAGGAGGTAGTTCTCCAAAAAAGAAAAAAAGAGAAAATGATACGATTATCGAAACCAATAATCGATATGCACCGTTTCAACAAGCACACAATATAAATAACGATGGAATTGAATATCGTACCGACGTAACACAGTTAACAGAAGAAATTAATGCGGTTAGGACATCTACCGGTAATTGTAGTTCTAAGGTAGTATTTAATAGTAATAATATTAGTAATAATAGTCGTAATAATAATAATAAAAATAATATTAGTAACTTAAATCGTAGAATTACTATACCTCCCATAATACTTCGGGACACATTGAATGAAAGCCACAATACATTTGTTAATAAAATTCATAAAAATCTAAAATTTAACGTAAAAATTAAAACTAATGGTAATTCGTACGTCTTATATACTAGTAGTATTGAAGATTATGACAATGTAATGAATAACTTGGCTAAAATGGGAATAGAGCATTATACGCACACCTCCAAACATAGAAAACCAATAAAAATGGTTTTAAAAGGAATACCTATTAACGTTACATTAAATGAAATTAGAAAAGAAATCGAATCTAAAATTAAGATCGATGATATTAAACAATTTACCAAAAAAAATTCTGAAAATCAGATAATTAAACTACCTATTTTTAATGTTATATTCCCAGCGAACACAAATATTAAAGATATTGTAAATATCAAACAACTTTGTTATTGTATAGTATCCTGGGAAAAATTTAAACTCAGTAATAAAATTATACAATGTTTTCGGTGCCAGGCTTATGGGCAAATAAAATGTTTAAAATGTGGTGGCCAGCATTCTATTAAAGAGTGCGGCGAAAATAATCAGGTAAAATGTGCTAACTGTGAAAATGAGCACACAGCTAACTCGAAAAGTTGTCCGGTTTATAACCGAGTTCTCGAAACCGTATCGAATAATATACTAAATAAGAATACCGTAAGTAACGTTAATAATAATCGCACTAGTAATAGTGATCACGACTATAGAAATAATAGAAATAACAATCATTTTAGAAATAATCATATTAATGATAATAATAATAATAATAATAATAATAATAATAATAATAATAATAATAATTTAAGAAAAACAAATGTTAATAAAACGACACGTACTTATGCACAGGCTCTAAATAGTAATATATGTATAGAAAGCAATCGTGATAGCGAGAGTAATAGTGACTTATCGTATATTATAACAGCATTTAAATCACTAGGTATTAGCAACATATTACGATGCATCAAAAGTATTATATCAAAACTAAAGTCAAATCGTGATACTGATATAGTTACCGTAATTACCATAATTATCGAATGTGTAACCGACACGTTCATATAAATGTGTATATCTGTATATGTGTGAAGAAGGAGTGCATGTAATTGCCTGGAATGCTAACTCTGTTAGAAATAAAATATTAGAACTAGAACAGTTTATGCTGAGCAATAACATACACATTGTTGGTCTCTCGGAAACAAAAATTGATGGAAATTTTAATTTTAAATTATCTAACTATAAAATACTCCGAAATGATTTAACAAACAAAATGGGAGGAGTAGCCTTAATAGTTCACAACAGTTTACACTACACCCCTCTACCTATTACGCATACCAGTCAGATACAAGCTGTGGGAGCGAAATTTCAGCTAGGAAACAAATCATTAGTTATCTTTGCAGCATATAAAACCTACTAGTCTCGAAAGTGATATCAGATCCTTATTAAATACATCAACGCATGTATTAGTAATTGGAGATTTAAATGCAAAGAATAGAGTTTGTCATAATGCTAACAGAGCAGGGAACATACTCCTAAGCATGTGCAACAGACTAAACTTTCAGATAAAAACACCATCAGAGCCTACATTTTTCCCCGGGAATTCAACTTCTTTGCCTAGCATCATTGATATTGTCATTGCCAAGAACTACTCTCAATTAAGTAACCCTTTATCTTTAAGTGAACCATCATCGGATCATAATCCGATAATGTTTACTATATGTAGTAAGTTAAAGTACAATAAATTAACTAAATCTTTCAATTATTCCAGAGCAAACTGGAACATATTTAAAGAACACATTCAGAAAAATATTAATATACCAAAAACTTTACTTAATCCGCAATCTATAGATAAATACATTCTACATCTAAATTCCGTCATAATGCAAGCTGCGCGCAGTGCCATTCCGCGGGTTGTTACAAAGGAGAAAGTGAATTCGATCTCAAAAGATATAAAAATTATTATTAAACTTAAAAACTACGTTCGTAAATGTTATCAAAGATCTAATGATCTACATAAGTTCAAGTATAAGAAGCTGTATAACAAATTAAATAAGGTAGTTAAAACAAAGTTAATAAATGAAAGAAATTTACAGTATGATAAATTCCTCAAAAACCTCTCTCCAATTGATAATAGTTTATGGAGAGTTAATAAATACTTCTGTAGAGGCCAAACCGAATTACCGCCTATTAAAGACCCAATTAATTCGGGTAGGATAGCTTATTCCGTTGAAGACAAAGCGGAAATTTTAGTTGAGCATTTTAGTACTGTTCACAGTCAAAATGTGTTGATGTCAACCCGGTATCATGAACGTAAGGTGAAGCAGACGATAAACAATTACTCACTTAACACTCCTGCAGTGATTTCACTCGTAGATCTTACAACACCTAAAGAGGTTAAACGCCTTATCTCCACTCTCAGGCTGAAAAATTCAGTTGGTCACGGTCAAATTAGCATAAAAATGATCAAAAATCTACCAACAAAAGCAATAGTCGCCTTGGAGGTTCTATTTAACTCATGTTTACGCCTATGCTATTATCCGGTGTCGTGGAGAGTATCGGTAACGGTACCTTTGGCAAAAGCTGGGAAAGATTCATCTTCGGTTCAAAATGTTAGACCTGTGAGTTTACTCAGTAATATAAGTAAGGTTTTTGAAAAAATAATACTAGTAAGATTGAGGGCATTTAGTGACAGAGAATCCATCATAGCTGATTCGCAATACGGTTTTAGACCAAAACTAAGTACGACAATCCAGCTGGCCAGTGTTTGTGACAAAGTTACTGATAACTTTAACCAGAATAAACATTCGGGTGTTGTCTTGATGGACATAGAAAAAGCGTTTGACACAACATGGCATGATGGAATCATATATAAATTAATTAAATAAAATTTCCCTCCATATCTTGTTTTTACTATTAAATCTTATTTGATGAATAGAAAATTCTATGTGAAACTGAAAAACCATTACTCTGATATAAGGTACGTTAAAGCTGGGGTGCCTCAAGGCAGTATCTTAGGCCCATTCCTTTTTATTGTATATATTAATGATTTACCGACAATCCCAAGAGTAGATATAAATCTCTATGCTGATGACACCTCTCTAATGGTATCTTCTTATAGAATAGACACTATAAGTAATAGATTAACTAAAGCAATTGATGTCATGTCTAAATTCTACCATAAATGGAAAATAAAAGTTAACGATGAGAAAACAGAGTCAATAATTTTTACCAGACGTAGGCCTTCATTAAATCGTTTCGTTAAAATAAAAAACGTTGAACTTGACTGGAAGGAACATGTGAAGCATTTAGGCGTCATCATAGACAGAAAACTCACATTTACAAAACATATTAATGATTGTGTAAGTAGAACAATACGGAAAATGGGTTGTCTATTTCCTATATTTAATAAAAGATCTGCGCTTTCAACGCAAAACAAATTTTTATTATACAAAAAGGTAATTTTACCAAAGCTACTCTATGCCTGCCCAGTGTGGTCTTGTACTAGTAGTAGTAATATAAACCACGTGCAAAGAGTGCAAAACCATTGCCTTCGAATAATTTTGAATAAACCTCGATTTACTTCAATAAAATCTCTCCATGATGCGTTAAAATTCCCTTACGTACAGGAAATGATTAAGGATAAAACGAAAAAATTTTTTGCCGATTGTAAATATTCCGACATTCCAATGGTAAATTCTATAAGAAATTACGATTACCCAGCTTTACGACACAGGTATAAAAGGTATAAGCATAGGCGTATAAAACACATCCTTCTATAGTAAGCCAGCTACAAATTCTAGTTCTAGTATTAATAAATAAGCTAAGATATTTTTAAGTATATTGTTGATACGGTAAGAGTGTACGCACTCTGTTATTTTTAAATGAGCAGGTTTTTTGTATTAAAATTTTTTCCTGCAATCTTATAATAAGGCGTAATTTAAATAATATTTTATAAGATTATATTTCATATTAATTTTTTCTGGAAAGAATCGTTGATATATTCGGTACAGATAATTCTATTGAATGGTAACTTTACTTTTTTTGTAAACAGAAAATATTTAAATATGCAAATATATTATTGTTCATTGTTCATTAGTTTCATATCGTATATAGTCAATCTTATTTGAAATTTAAAAATTATACTAACATATAGGTTTAAAATAGCCAAATGAAGCAAAAAATAAAAAAAAGATATTTATAGGAATCGAAGGGTTGGTTTCTCAGCATTTGTGTTATCGCATAAAATGTAACGAATTGTAATTAAATTTTTGTGGACGGTGAGTATTGCGTCGATATTCGAGGAATAATTGTAAAAGTGTTAAATGTTATTCGTATGTACGTACGTTAAAACCTATAAATAAAATAAGATAAACCGGTTCGAATTATACGTACATATATGTTGATCGGTAGAAAGTGCAGACAAGATTTCTTATTTTAATGATATTAAGTAGCACGCCTCTGATATGGCGAACGAGAGACATTGGTTTATCAAGACTTTTCCTAAATGACTGACTAATGAAATTGGACGAAAATTGTTTATATCGGCGATGGTTTTTGTCCGATTTAGGTAAAAGACGGCTTTAGCCAAGGTATAAATACGATTACTTTAAAGTTGAAGGAAAACATTTGTTGAAAAGACTAGAAGATGACGATATTAACGGAAGTTTGTGGAGCACGTTCCCCCTATGCGACCTCCGTCTACCGAAAATTAAAAGATAAGTCCCGGGAAATCTAAGACGGACTACTACTTCGCCGTTGACATCAGGATCAACGAATGATTTGGTTTGTCAAAGTGGATATAAAAGGATTGTACTTAATGGTTAGAATGTTGGATTATATTAGAAATCGGAAACCTGTAAAAGTTAGGGAAAGAAAAGAAATAGCATATGATCTAAGGAAGATACAAAAATATCATACTCAAATACCGAAATCGAAGCATGGAAATCAGACAGATGTGTACATATTGCCGCGTATGATGAACGAGATACCAGAAGAAATATTGAACGAAAGGGTGAAGAGGAAACTAAAACGTGAATTAAAAAGATGATTACAAAATAAGGAAAATGTGGATAAAATACTATAAGAATAATGAAATGACGAGGATTATGAAATACAAATATAGTATGATACAATGCGGATGTCAGGGTTCTACTACCGATTGGAAAATTAAAATTTTGGTGTAAAGTCTATATGTGGATGATTAGAGTGGAAATATATTGTTTGCAAATTGAAAGGTAATATGAATTAAAACTACTCTAACAGATGTATACATGTATTCTATGTGTGTGTGCGTGTGTGTGTATGTGTGTGAGCACGATACTGATCAGTACTTAAGCTCACTTTGGCAGTTAAGTTAGAGAGTATGTGAGAGTGTAAATGAGTTATAATTATATAAATAAACGGTAATTAAAGAAATCAATATAATAAATGTAATCAAAATAAAAATTTATATTAAGCGTAAATGTATAATATTAAATCATAAGAAATGTAATTACCGGTCGACAAGCGAAAGCTTGACGGGATAAGTAGTATTAAAATAATTGTATTATGTCGTACGAGTGTTGTTGTGTTGTTGTGTGTATACATTTGAAATCCAACTACATCCAAGGTAAAATTTGAACAGGTAATCGTCTTAGTAGTCCGGTTTAGGAGGTAATAAGAGTTTTTTCTAATTAATTTTGCGCTCGGAAATGAACGATCTGACTAACGATGAACGAAATATTCTCAATAATTTTCGTCAAAAAGCGCTATCGACCAGATCGTTGCCAATTAGTATAGAATCTGCAAAAGAGATGTTGACGCTTTGGATAGACTCGACATTTTTTTTTAACTAGTCGAGTTAAGAGTTAACTGTATGACGGACGAAATAAATCGATTCCAGAATTCTGTTTTCTTCATGCGGATTAACGAACGCGCTTCTGCCATTTTCGCATGTCGAACGAGATGGAGAATCTAATTAACGACCGCCGTAAATGGACTAGGCGGTAAGCTTAGAAAATGTCTATTTCTTTTTATTAATATTGAAACCAATAGAATGAGTAAAAGATTATTCCGTTTGAACGCCGCACTTATTTCGAAAATATGACACTCGCCTGAAAGTATCATTTAACGGCTTTATAATAATTTAGAAAGTATTTCGAACTCTTAGTAAAAGAATCCGATTATACTTTTTCGTTTACAATCCTAATAACTAGGTTTTTTAACGTTCGATTTAATTGAAAAGACCTTCAACGTCAGGACGTTTGAAGGTTAAATAGAGAATAATTTATGCCGGATTAAAGGGCATACCCTAAAAGTACACGACAACGGCTTAGAGCCGTAGTAATAGAAATAATTAATTAAAACAGCTACGATTTAGAAAATCCGATTAATGTAAACACACATAAACTGCTGGATTTAATTGGGCAACCGATATAAGATAAATCGTAATATACGGTCAGAATTACCGGGCACTACGCACTACTACATATACACAAATCAATACATATATATACATGTATATATATATATATATGAAGGCACTTTTCGGCCCAGTAAAACAACGTTGATAATATTGTAGATCTGTAAATTGACAGTTCGGTTGGAAAAAGAAATACGTTTATTCTTGGAATATTCAATTTGTTTAATGCGTGTATTTGAATTCCGCAATTTGTCTCGTTATCCCAGCTAATCTTGTTCATTATCGTACTACCGAAATATTTAATATTATTAACAACGTGTTCAATTAAGAAGAAACATTTTATCAGCCAATACTACGCAGATTACTACGCGCTCCGCAATATTTTACAACGTATTAATTTGCAAATCTATACCGGCACTGATATACAGGAACTGTTTAAGGTGGGATTTGAATTGATAATGATAGGTACAGTATTTTTAAAGTGAAGAAATTAATAAGTCCTGACCTTCACAGCGTATTTGTTCGTAACGTATTTGATTTCTGTAATTATACAGAGTGCCGGAAAATCTACAACTCGGTAAATGACTAGTGTCTAAATTTCCACCGAATCGCGGGTTACCATAATATTTGACCACTTCGACATGCTTCCTTTCGCTATTACGCTTCCGGCGAGTATTTTGTTAATCCATATCTCCCAGACTAAATTGAAACCTGGTGTGGGATTTTCTTGTAGCTCTCTTATCGCTCGATGATATTTCCCCATCGTAACACGTTCCTCGGTTCTGTGGGGACACGACTTCGTTGTACTCTTTCTCAGTCAAAAGCGCCTTGTTATTGCCACTTATATCGGGTGCCGTAGTAGCTCTTCGGATCTTTCTACGTCAGTAGCTACCATTGTTAAGCGTCCTAATTTCGTTGGCTTAAGGCGCATCGAATATAACTATGAACTTAGTATTCTTTATATCGACAGAACATGGCTAGATTCTATCCTAAACGGACGCGCATACTCCGCTATTCATATACATACGTGCATAGCCGGTGCTCAAATACTTACAGTTTCGCTACCTAATATATTCTGATCAGTTTTCTAATGACTCTTTTTTTTTTTAATTTTTTTTCTTTTTTTTTTTTTAATGGCACAGGATTTTTCACCTAGATTGGTATAAAATTATTAAAATGGATATGTTAAACGTTAATATTAGTTGAGATGTAATTATAAATAGCTAAATATACATGAATGCGATTAATAGAAAGTAAGACATATTTATTGGCAATGGTACTTTGAGAGATACAATTTGATTATATAATAAAGATTGTTGTGTAGTAAGAACATTCAAAAAATACATGATCCGCATCTGCTATTTTGTTGTCATCGGAAGGATGAGGGCAAAAAGGAGAATTTATATTATATTGGTATAGGGACGATGGAAGACGATTTTTTCCAAATCGTAATCTACATAAAGTAGTAATGAAACATCGAAGTATGTTATTTGGTACTTTTATATCAGTAAACCATGATTTTATATTAGAGGTTGAATCGATCTGTAATATGGAGCTAGATAAGGATTGGACCAAATATTATTCCAATATTCTTTATGAGCAAATTTAATGAGACACAAAAGATCTGTTAAAGGTGTATAACGAATAAGCACACGCTATTCGAAGCGGACTTGGCTTCCGCATCAGCAACAGTATTGCCAAATATACCAGAATGT
This sequence comes from Coronaproctus castanopsis, assembly GCA_032883995.1. Classification (NCBI taxonomy): domain Eukaryota; kingdom Metazoa; phylum Arthropoda; class Insecta; order Hemiptera; family Monophlebidae; genus Coronaproctus; species Coronaproctus castanopsis. The sequence goes on along the minus strand of CM065052.1, from coordinate 76,145,517 downwards.
CCAGGAATCCAGGAGAACTTAACAGAAATACCAGATTCTAACAGCGAGGAAACCAAAATTCGGATTTTATATAAATAAGGCGATGCACGAGGATTAAATGAGAGAGATTTTAGAGCGGTTAAACAGGTTTTCGAATCGGTAAGAATAAGAACTGATGAAGCTGGACGTTGTTGATAAACGTATCTTAACGCTTGGTATATTGCCATAGCCTCAGCTGTAAAAATCGAAGAAAAACGTAATAAAACGAATTTCTTAATAATGTTTAAAGTACGAATGCTGCACCAACTTTATTATTAGCCTTGGAACCATCTGTATAAATCGGAAGGAAGCCCGTCCAGTGATTTGCCAGTAAATTATTAAAAATAGAAGTATTAAAACCAATAGGAGGATATTTAGACCTATGAAAGGTTTCTAAATTTATTTCTAATTTTATATTATTAATAGAGAATGGATCGGAAAAATAAGGAGAGGGTAACAAAGGAATAATTAAGTTGCGATAATTGGAGAATCGTTTAGAAGATTTACAGAGAATAGGAAGTTTATATGGTGAGAACCTCCATTTGTTATAAATAAGTAAGAAGTTATTATATGCTGACTGATATGTAGTTGTGATACTTTTTACAACAAACTGGTCTGCTAAGCGGTTTCTGCGGATGTGAAGAGGAGGGGTATTAGATTCCACCTCTAAAGCAGCAATTGTAGTAGTGAGAAATGCTCCCAAACAGTAACGGAGGCAAGAATTTTGCAATTTATTTAAAGGATCCAAAGAATTTGACGAAGCATTACCATAAAAGAAACTACCATACTCAAACACCGAGCGAATAAAGGATTTATAAAGTAAAATTAACGTTAATGGATCTCCTCCCCAAATAGTATGACTAAGCGACTTAATAAGACCTATGCGTTTAAAAGCTTTTGCGTAAGTATATTGTATATGTAAATTCCAGTTAAGCGTTCTATCCAAAATTATACCTAAATACCGATGCGAAGTACAGAAAGGAATAGTATGGCTAGCGTGAGATAATCCTGTAATAGCGGGGCTTGGTTGTTTATAAGAAAAAACTACAGAGGAGCATTTATTAAGCGCGAGAGAAAGTCCCAAATCAGCTAGAGCCATAGAAAAACAATATAAAAAATTGTTCAGTAAACTGACACCCTCAGCATGGCAGTGGTGATCACAGTATATGACGAAGTCATCAGCGTACGATAAGATATGAAGATTTGATGCTCGTTGAAGTTGGAATAACGGAAGAATGTATATATCAAAAAGAACTGGACTGAGTATAGAACCTTGTGGAAGTCCAACATATGCATGTCGAACTATAGGTTCAGAGGAAGGATGCACGAAAAGTAGTGTACGATTTGTAAACAACCTGCAGCAAACATTGGCGAAACCTAAAGGAATTCCCAAATCTGTTAATCTGCTATGTAAGATGGGAATAGAAATGGAATCAAAGGCCTTATTAATATCTAAGAAACACGAGATTAAATATTTTTTTGATAAAAATGATTTATAAATGTCTGATAATAAATGAGCTATACAGTTTAATGAACTTAGGTTGTTTCGGAAGCCAAATATTCCTAATGGAAATAGATTGCGGTTTTCAAGCCACCATACTAATTTATTTTTAAGTATCCTTTCAAAGGTTTTACGTAAACACGAGGCAAGAGAAATTGGGCGGTAAGAAGGTGATTCTGAAGATAGTGAATGAGATTTTTTAATAGGAATTATAAAGAACTTGGTCCATTCATCTGGAAAGTTTGCGGTCTGGTAGAAATGATTAAAACAGTTTAACAAAATTGTAGTTGCAGAAGAGGGGAGATGGTTGAGTATAGTATATGTGATTCCGTCACAACCAGGAGAGGATTTTTTATTAAAGGAAAGTGAACTCATAAGTTCGGGTAAAGTAATTGCATCAGATAGTATAGTTTGAGTATTATTATGACTGGGTGAATAAGAAGGAGAAAGTTCGTGCAAGTTTGGAACATAACTCGGGGCTACTGTATTGATAAATTCTTCATACCAGTCAAAATTGTATGATTTGCATGTGTTATTCGTGGAGAAGTGTTCAGCAAATGATTTTGCCGTATTCCAAACATAAGATACAGAAGTGTTACGATTAATCGAACTTACAAATTGCTTCCAAGATTCCCTTTTTTTAGATAAAAGTAACCGTCTCGTAATGGCTTCCTGATTCTTATAAGCAAAGTAATCTGAAATTAGTTTGCTTCTACGGAAACGTTTAAAATATGCACTTTGTTTTTGTAACAATGGTGTGCACGAAGGATCCCACCAAATAGGTTTACGAAATTTGTTCACTCTAGCCGACCTCCGAGTGGCATAAGAATCTAAAGCAGTATGTAAATGTTTGACAAATTGATCGTATACAGTGGTATTAAAGCACGAATTATCTAGTAATGGAATGCATAATGAATTTGGACATTTGTGAAATCTACAGTATTTTTGTGAGGGAAATTCCAAGAAGGGAAGAATGAATTTTTATTATTCACCATCCTAGTATGCTGGAAAATAATTGAGGTGTCAATTGGTAAGTGGTTACTACCCAGAGGATTATTAATAACGCTCCAGGTACTATTCAATGATAGATTATTGCAGACAAGTGTTAGATCCAAAGCGTTTGCTGATCTATTTAGCGAGGGAACTGTGGTATGACTTCCATCGTTTAATAGTACTAAATTAGAATGATTAATAATGTTTATAATATTTTGGGCAGAGAGGTTGCGTCTATTACAACCCCAAGAAGAATTCAAGGCATTAAAATCCCCACCGCAAAAAATGTAAGCATCGGATGATATGTTGCTGATAAATGACATAAATCAGTTTGTATTAAAAAAAGAGGAAGGTGGGCAGTAAAATGAAAGTATAAATAATTCTTTAGTGTCGTATTTGATAGAAGTGCAGACACCATTACAGTGACTACCATTTAAAATTGATCGAATATCATGACGGTAATGAGGGATGATACTACGTATTAAAATAGCCGCTCCTCCGTAACGATCTATCATCTCGAATACAGAAATAACCGTTAAAGGAAAATTTAGGATCTGGATTCAGCCATGTCTCGGTAAGTAAAATAATGTCAAAAGTATTAGTTGCTAGAAAAGATTGAAGGTTAGGTTTATTTATTGAGATACTTCGACAGTTCCATTGTAAAATACGTAGGGTTGAATACATTATTTAATATTATTCGGTATAATTTAATTTTACGTGTATCTGAACGAGTGTTATTATTAGAAGAATTTGGAAAAACGAATTTGTTAGATTCTTTTGCTTTAGATTGAGATTTATCATTAGCAGAAGATGAGGATTGAGGAGTAGATGAAATAGAAGCTTTTTTAATGGGGGGGTGACTTTGTATCATCAGAGGGTGGGCCACCAGTAACATTATTTTGGGTAGTAACTGTTAGGGATGGTGATGACGATGTTCTACCAGAAGGAAATGAAAGTAAGTGTTTATAATTTGGATAGGAAGGTGTCACAGGCTGTGAAGACCTGTATGATTTGGAAGAGATTTACGAAAAAAGTATGACTGAGGGGAAGAATAACGTACTTGACGAGTGTCAATATTGGGGGTGGAAGGTATTGGAGCATGCCGTTGATTAGAAGAAGATGGGCGTTTTGCTATGTCTGAAAAGGAGAAAGCCTCACTAATGTGTCCTGATTTATTCTTACGGATTGCTTCCGATAATGAAATGTTATCATAAGACATAATTTGTTGGATTTGAAAACGTTCTTTATATATAGGACAAGATTTGTCAGTGGCCATATGAGCTCCCATACAGTTAATGCATGAAGGGGCAGAAGTATTTGTATTTGAGCAACTGGAGGATAAATGGCTCTCATGGCAAAATGAGCACTAGGTTTGGATCGACATTGTTGTGCAGTGTGTGAGAACCGCAAGCAATTCGCACACTGTCTTGGCGGCCGAATACTTGGATCTACCTTTAAGCGCAACCGATATAGTGCGACATACTCTGGTAGAGAGTTACCGAGGAATTTAATTTCAACCGTCTGCATTGGGATTAACGAACCTTCCGCGCGACGGTGGATACGTCTGATACTTACAACTTGGACAGAGCTTTCTATATTTTCAAAAATTTCTGTGTCTGAAATATTGGTGGGAATACCTCTAATCACGCCAAATCTATACAAAAGAGAATTTGGAATAAAAGCTGATATATTATTTTCTTTGTTGACCTGTTCAACAAAAATATTAGCATGTTCCAGACTATTAAAGACCGCTTTAATTTTATTAATACCGTTACGTTGGAAATATTCAACGCCGGGATATTTTGCTAATAATTTGCATATTGCCAAAGGATGGTAATTGCCAAGATTACTATTTGCAACTCGAGAAGACGATATAATAGCTATATAAGGGCCCGAATGAACGTTTTTCACATATAGTGAATTAATAGTTGAGTTATTAATATTAAAATTATTATTACTACTATTATTTGGGATGATCATACTATTACCATCATTATCATTACTACTACTACTATTATCATCATTATTAACGTTATCACCACTACCAATACTACTACTACCACTAATACTAATATTACTATTATTACTACGATTATTACTATAGTTATGAGATAAATTGGACTTATTATTAATAGTAATACGGCCATCACCATTATTACTACTATTATATAATTCTTTATTTAAGCTATCGGAACTGACGAGCGAGTTATCTATACTTACGGACGGGGGCGGACCCCCGTCGCTCGAGTCATTCATCAGCTGGCGAAACGAGTAAAGCTAGTACTCTATACGAAAATGAGAACGCGTGGATAAGGAAATGAAATAAAAAAAAGAGAAATCGACACGTGTTTAAATAAGAACTATTTACGATTAACGAGCAACACAATAAACACGACCGATCGAATATTAGATTAAGGAGGTAATTCTCGCAATGAGCTCGGAACGTTAACTCCGAAGTGGTAATTAAATATTTAAATTTTTCCAAATTTTCTATGGTATTCACTTTTAGCTATCTTCTAACTAACTATGATGCTGTTTTTAAGGTGAAAACTACTCTTGCTACATCATTCAATCGGACTTTCGAAAATTTAATGGGAACGATCAATGATTTCACGGGTTAGATCTAATGTTTACTTTCAGGATTACGCTGTTTTTTGGTATTCGAACTGTTCATTCATAACATAGGTGTTCGAACGGGTGAAATTCGTATGACCTCGTCTTACTTTGATTTGCCAATTAAAACGTCAAAATATAGTCTAAACCCGTTAGCTTATTTACAACTGTCTGTACAAAATTTTTATCATAAATTACGACCGACCACAACATTGGTATTTAGTCTGATCAAATCTTATAATATTTATATATATATATAAATTTTATATATATATATATATAATCAATATGTCACGGTGATTAATATTTTTTTTTTTATTTTCTACTCATTAGACAGCTCTGTATCAGTATTACAATATCTTATAAATGACTCTAAATAAGAGAAAATTATAATTAATGATTAAGATTACTCTACGTTACGAAGGAAGCCTATTTATGTACCAATATTCTATGATACTAATGAGTCATTAGGCTTAAGACATCTGAGGTGTCTTAAGTCCGTAGATAAAAGTATCGATATTTCTGGATTCGGATGGTTACAGAGCCTTTTTCCTTTTTAATTCAAGTAAACCTAATTGGACGATGCCATCTCGTTAACCCGTCTAATCTTTAAATCGCTATGTAGTATTTCGTTTCGTACAAAACCGACTAGTCAAACGAATCGAATAATAATTCGTTTGTGCCGACGTTTTGGCACATGCCCGCGGCTAGATTCCGTACGTCCAGTGATTGTCTCCGTGCAATAATCTGATACACGAGTCGTTTGTTTTTTCATCTTTGAACGTCGCCCTAAGAGCCCAGTACACGAATACTAAATAGTACTATAAATAGTAAGGGAACAAAAGAAATGTACTATAAACGAGATAATAAAAATATGCACATATATATATATATATATATATATATATAAATATATAAATAAATAAATAAATATTTATATATATATCGTTGATGTTATTTTTCCTTTTGTTTTATTTTATACCGTTACGTACTACTAGCCGCGGATGTGACGGAACAGATGAAAATAATGTCGTTCGAGATAAGCCGGATGGAAGTACTAGAACAATCTTCGTTACTAAAGTTTTAATTTAAATAATCAAGATGGCGTATTTCCGTCGTCTCAGCCTTCTTTTCTTTCCTCGATAGATAAAACTTCTTTTAATTATTCGCCTTTTTTCTCTTACAATTTTCTTTTGTATTTTATTTCTCTTTTTAACTATATAGTACTCGAAAGAAACGGTTCTTCGTCGACCATATCCGGAATTTCGGATTTTAAGAATTTTAAAATAAAAAATAAAAATTATAAATAAAAAAAAAAAACAGAATTACACAGTCAGTCGACTTAGTTAGTCCGAAAAATCGATATAATAATTTTAATTCTAACTTTAAAAAAAAAAAACAATGCGATAAGTTGTTTCAGATAACCGTATAAAAACGTCCACACGAGCCGTATGTGTTCTTGGTAAAACTCCCTAGATAAAACGGTACGGAAGAAAACGTGTCCCAATTATAGGATGTTCACAAGTATATTTAATTATTATTATTTATGGGCATCATGCACGTTTATATGTTATTTAATATTGTCCGTACATTTATCGGTGGAGTCCTCGATGTTTAGCGAAATAAAGGCTTTATTTATTTATTTATTTATTTATTTATTATTTATTTATTTATTTATTTATTATTTATTTATTATTTATTTATTATTTATTTATTATTTATTTATTTATTTATTTATTTATTTATTTATTTATTTATTTATTTATTTATTTATTTATTTATTTATTTATTTATTTATTTATTTATTTATTTATTTATTTATTTATTTATTTATTTATTTATTTATTTATTTATTTATTTATTTATTTATTTATTTATTTATTTATTTATTTATTTATTTATTTATTCTCGGGATTAAGTACGTGTGTTATACGCCATTTCTGCTCTCAATTATTCGATCTACGCGTGGTTTTAAACAGCGTTACGTTTGGTAGATGGCTGTGCCGTTGTAAGTGTTACAATCTGAAAGTCATATTTTTCTTTAAATCTATAATAATCGCTACAGGTAATTAATAAAATTTAAAATATAACACGATTTTTTGCTGAAATAGATGTAAAGAAATATTAGCAAATTTAATTTTTTATATAATGTGGAATGTAGTGATTTTTACAAAAAATCAATTGAAAATTAGTTAAATCACTAATATTTATTTTCTTATAGAAAACACAAAGCTTTTCGGCATTTACGCCATTATCAAGTGAAACATCTTTAACAAATCATAATTTTAAAAATATAAATTAAATATAATTACTTTAGCAAATTGTTCGATAATTTAATTTCTGTATACATCGGCATACTAAATAAAAAACCTTACTTAATTCTCGATAAATTGTCGATCGCGACTGAAATAAAATTATTTAAAATTATTAATTCGGCGTTTCATCAGCTATAATATATATTATATATATATTATATATATATATTATATATATATATTATATATATATTATATATATATTATATATATATATATGTATGTTATACGCGTAGAATATTTAATTTCAGGTTTTTTTTTGTTTTAAATTGATAAATCACATATTTTGCAGCATGTCAACAAATTAACCGAAACACATATTAAGAAACGGCGTCGTGATTAAATGAAATTTTCAATACTTATCATCGACAATTATTTAGAAGAATTATGATAAATTTTTAATGTTAATCGACATTTTAACACGCCTAAATCAAATCTTCGTGGTTATTCGATGGTCTAGACCAGATCGTACTCTTAAGGGGTAATCAAATTTCAATTAAAGGACGCGTCTATATAATTATTTCAACAAACTGACGAGTTAACTAATTTCGTATCGTTATTTCTAAATAAACGCGATCGAACTTTGAAAGAAAAAAAAAACATCTAAAATTCGATCATCTTAGTCGAATATGGTGCTGCGCCCGTAATTCGTTTAGTTACTAATTATGAGTTACGGTTGTAAGTCTAAAAGTAGAGGCGATTATCGGCCAGGCGTTGCTATAAAGAAATAGTTACGACACTTTCGTCGACTAATTATAATTATTACCAATTCGGAGAGTAGTATTAACTGAATCATAGTGAATTGAGCATCTTCGAATCTATTTCTAAGACGAAAATGGCATTCATTCAATCCCTGCATCGAAGACCATCTTCCGTTCAACTTTATTCGCCATGCGCTTCTACCCACCCGTCATTCTAATTTTCTGTTGAAGAAAGGACCGCAGGTTTTGTTAATTACTTCATTCCGTCTGCTCTTCCTCGTTCTTTTCTGATCCCTACGAGAATGAATTTCCCCATGTTGAGAGCTATTCGTAGTTATATCCATGTAGGTATAAAAAAAAAGAGGTATAATACTAGTTCAATTTCATTGAATAGACAGTGGTTGATTCTTTCGTTTGTATCCAAAATAAAAAAAAAAAAATCGTAAAATTCAATTTCAACCGAACGTTTCAAATTCTCTTAAAATCCATCATTTTGTATCATGTAGGAAGATCAAAAAGACCACGGTATGCTTTGAACGTATACGTTTACGCTTAAGAATATGACTTTTCCATATCTCCTTTAAGTAGTGACGCTTTGGTCATTGATATTTTCGCTTTTTGATTTCAACTGCATGTTCTCCGTGTCTTATAATAAATGATCCTAGATTATCGACTACTTATCAATTATCCATCGCCGTTATTTTAATTCTTAGTCCCGCTTTCGAGTTCACCTTTTCCAACTTATTTAGAAAAACAGTTAAATACCCCGATGAGGTTACTCTTATTGTTACGTTGTCGCCATATCGTACCCCCTACGTTTACGCTATTCCCCTAATTATTGTTATCCACATGGGATACTAAATATTTAAAATTATCGGTCCGGTGTAATGTTTCGCTGTCAATTTAAATAGATCTAATAATATTTGAGTCTGCGATCGAGCAGTCTGTTCTCTCGACGTTAACTGTAAGTCCAAATTTCTTCGACTGGTTGCTACAAGTCTAGATTCTAACTTGGAAAGTATCTCTCGTGATATCAACTAGCAAAACATCATCTGCATATAGAACTGTTCATGGGACTGGAGTTTGTCTGCATATAGAACTGTTCATGGGACTGGAGTTTGTACATTACGTGAATGTTAGATAGCACTGACGAGATAGTACGGATGCTTAATGAACTTCTATTTGAACAGAAAAATCATCCGATTCGACAACGAACTCTACTTGATGCTTCTTTATATAATACTTGTATTTACTAATTGCTCTGAGACTCCATGATCTGACAGTGCATAAACTTGGTCAAATGCTTTTGATAAATCTACGAAAGCAAATATATGCATGCTCCTTTCTCTGTGTATTTTTCTCTCAACGTGCGGAGGGCGAACATTGCGTCGGTTATGCGACAACCTCTAAAAAGCCGCACTGATTTTTGTTAATATGCTTCGTATTGTCTATAACTCGCTGCAATATTTTAAATGCGTGCGATAATAATCGTATTAGACGACTGCTGTCACAACCTATGTTTTTGTATATCGTGATTGGTTATGCTAATAATCCATTCGCTGGACATCGCGCCAGTATTGACTACAACTTTGAACAATTCTGTTAATTACGTAATAGCTGCATCTTTTATTTCCGGTATATTCCATATGTCGGTTGAGATGCTATCAAGTCCTGGTGCCTTAGCTGCATTTTACTAATAGCTATTAGATACCTCGTCTGTAGTAATATTAGAGATAGGACACATAATTTATCCTTCATTTCGAATAGGTGGATATTGAGATAAGTAGCAGAAATATTGCATCCAACTTTGCGCGGTATGGATCTAATTTCCTGCAACATCTTTTATGAAAATGTAGTGTTCAAAGTCTTGCGTGGTTTTTGCTCGTGCTTTAGCCAGCTGATATCTACATTTATCGCTTATCTACATTTATCTCGTATCTCACGGAGTCTAAATTATTACGTAGTTCTGTATAGTGCTGCTTAGCTTTTGTCTAGCTTCCATCTTTCTTTGCTGTATTATATAGTTCCCCTTGGGTTTGATATGTCTGGTAGTTTTTGAATTCTAATAGCTTACCTAACTTCTTCGTTTCAGAACCAGGTTTCAAACGTTTACATCCCTGTTTATAAAGGGTCTAGCACTGATTTTGCGATTGTGACATACTCAGTGCATCGCAGGCACCAATTATTCCATTAGATTTTACACCTGGGAATACGTTATTATTGACTAATGTTTGTTTATTGTTTGCCTAATTCCCACCATTTTATTCTTATCGCATATCCATATTATAACTTTTTACTTGACAGCACCGAATTCGAGGGCACGAGAGGAGCCTCTACGAAGATTGCGTACATAAAGCGGAACTCAAATTTTAAGGTGCCTCCTGGAAACGGATATATTATCCGGCCGATATACAATATGCGAATTAATCAGTCTAAGAAAATGTCTTTTTCAGGACCAACGAATACGATTGTGATAACCTCCATTAATACTGAAGGACTATCTGAGGATAAGGAAATACTATTATCGAAAATATGTAGAAGAAACAAGAACGATGTACTGATGGTACAGGAAACGCATAGTGATCTCACTAAGAATAGACCTAGTGTAAGTGGAATAAAAATTCGAATTGAATGGTCCCATAATCATTGTCAAAAATGACCTAGTCATCAAGTCCGTGTCGCTAACTAAAAATAGTGATATTGAATTCCGAACAGTTAAACTGACTCATCGTACTGTAGCATCTTATATATATATATATGTCACCTGCTGCTAATTTTCAATTCTTGGAACTCACAATTACCGGCACTGGGTTCGTACTCTAATGGGCGATTTCAACTACAGAAAAATAGCCTAGGGATACAATGATGCCGACGAAAATGGAGAAGCCTTAGCAGAATGGTCTGAAATAGTGGAATATATTTAGCGCATAACTCTAACTTACCGTGTACATTTAACAGTGGAAGATGGAAAAAAGATACGTATCCAGATAACATATTTGTTAGTGATACGATTGCAACTCAGTGTACTAAAACGAACGATAAACCTATTAAACGATCTCAACACCGTCATCATGCGTGATTGAACCATTGTAACTGAAAAGTCAGCCTTAAAAGGGCGATATAATTTTGAAAAAGCTAATTAAGAATGGTTTAGTAAAGATTTAAATACCGGAATAAATGAAATTGAATCTGTACGTGAAAATTATGATAAATTCGTATTGCTAGTAAAAACGGTTTCACGAAGACACATGCCGAGAATATGTAGAACCGAATATGTTTTTGTGGGCTAAATCTAAATTGTTGATGGATAAGTATGAATAATTATTCACTAATGACCCCTTTTTAGAGGACACACTAGCAGCAGGACAAAACCTAATGAAAGCAGTTGCGGTGGCCGGACCGGACAAATGGTGTAAAATGGTTGAAGACTTGGACATGAAGCAAAATAGCCACAGAGCATGGAAAATGTTGAATATTATTGATCCAAAGGAGTCTAATAAACCATTAACAGTAACATCGAATTAAATTTCACATCAGCTTTTCTCGAATGCTAAGTCAAAATGGAGGACACATGCCATAAAACTGCCAACTATAATAACAAAAAATGAGTTAAAATTACTAAATACTTTATAAAAATCACAAAGCTTTTCGGCTATTAAGGGATTATCAATAAAACATAAAATAAAATATATAATTTGTTTACGGGGATGCCCTTGCAGCGTACCCAACGTGAAGGGACAATACATTGTACAGAGGATCGTTACTAGACGTGCGTAATTTAAGGTATAGTTCAGAGCATAATTAAAGTAGGGCATTCGTAGAACACGTGATCAGGATTGCAAATTTCACGTTCAGCATGTAGAGAGCAGTAAGGAGTTTCTGTAAGCTGCATAAAGAACAAGTGCATAACTATATAAAATCTAGAAGAAATATATAATATTTAAAAATACTAATTTAGATATTACAATTTATAAAAAACGAACAAAATGAAAAATGGTCGATTATACTTTATGTTCACTCGATAATAGCTTAATAGCTGAAAAGTTTCGTGGTTTTTTTTTCATAAAACGTTTAGTGACTTTAACCCCTTTCTTTTGGTTTATTTTTTAAAGAATAATTACTACATTCCACGCCTTTCAAAATATATGTACCCGATGAATCAATATTGCAGGAGTTGGGCGAACCTCTAAACACCTATTAACGAAAGTGCTGATCGGACTCGGCCACATGGTCTGGGCAAATGGACTGAAAGCACTCTTCATCGCGGGGAAATCGAATGGGAAACGACATCGTGGCCGTGTGTCTTTAAGATGGTCAGACTGAATTCAAAAATTTACCGGGAAGAGTTTCAGTGTTTGCGTGCATGGAGCATACAACATAAATTGATTGGCGCACAACTATTGAATTCTGAATTATGATAGCATTTCGATGTCACGATGTCTCTACTAGGGACCAACGAGTCAACGAGAATACGTGTGTCTGTATACACAAGTAATATAACTTTGGGAAAAACTTATGAACGTAATGTTTAAAATAATGGCAACATATTAACGATAAATGGCGAATGTCTTACATCGTGAGCAATTTTAGGAAAAATAACACTGGAAGACAATAGTTGTCCAGATTGTATAGCGAAGATGTTGCTTCTATCATTTCTCCAACTAACGTGTGCCTAAACACACAACGTGCAGAAATGAACGAAAAAAAAATAGCCTTAGTCGCTTGTTCTGTCCGTGATAAATTTGACATATTTCCAAACTAGTGACGCTTCGGTTATATACATATATTTGTATATATATATATATATATATATATATATATATATATATATATATATGTTATATAGACGTTCACCTCTGCGTAGGGGTTGCTGTATATATTCGCTAGAATATAAGGAATCATCTCGATAATATCGTACACCGCGCCGCGATAAAAATAATGACGTAATGACGGTGAATAGCTAGAATAAGAACCGTTAAAGAAAAGAAAAATTTGTCGACGACGACAGCCGGATAAAGGTCGCCAAAGGCCGAAGTCCGAACAAAAGCATATATATACATATTTGCACATACATACATACATACATATATATATATATATATATATATATATATATATATATATATATAAACAAAACAAAAGCGAACGAGCTTTTTCGGTTATACGTTAAAATTGAAGTTGAAAAGCTGCTTTTATACGAAATTGCGGTCGCTTTAGAGAATCTACGTGACTGAAATTAAAGTCGAAGAAGAAAATTTCAGTCGAATTTAAGTCGCTACTAATATGGAACGAGCAATTTTTCTCGCGTGGTAATACCGTTCGCAGTAATCGTGCAAAGAAGGTCAAACACGCTCGATTATCGCTTATTTATCTTCTAGAAAGATCGGACAATCGAATAAACGCTGAGGAACGACATACATACATATATATATATATATATTATATATATATATATTATATATATATATATATTATATATATATATATATTATATATATATATATATTATATATATATATATATATATTATATATATATATATATATATATATATATATATATATATATATATATATATATATATATATATATATATATATATAAAAAAGAGAATGTTAGGTAAAAGGAACATTAAAGTTGTGTAGAGACGTTTTCTATATTCGGGTTTAGACCTTTTCGTTACGTTTCTCTGAAAATTATTCGGGACCGTTCGAAAAATAAAATAAATAGACAAATCGAAAATATTTCATTTTTTTTTTCATTTTTTTTTTAATTTTTTTTTTAATTTTTTTTTTTTGTTTTTCGTCTACGATGATGAAGAAACATTTTTTTCTTAGAATTCGGACTCTCCGACTTAGCCAGTACTAGCTGATGATCGATGATCACTTCGCTACCTAACCGAAATTTGAATCGATATAAATAATTAAAACTTCTTTTATCCGTCACACTCGTAATGTGACGGATAACTGAATAGACGATTAACGGAAATTCCATTACAAATTACATATATAGAACTATAGCAGATTGTAAACCATTTAAGAAAGAAATTATATATATATATATATATATTTAATGTAGTTCCAAGAAAGCTCAGCTACTTCCTTTCTGCAATCTTAAACTTTAAATAAACAGCAATCAATCATGATTGCAAATATATGTTTAAGTGGATAACGTTTACTGTGTTTTTATTTAGAAATTTCCCATATAACATAATGCGATCTAGTTTAAATTACCTGAGATGATAATTGCATTGTTTACATCTTAAAGTAATCGGTAATTTTCTCCTGTTGCAGCTCGAGCTTTCTTTATACGGGGCGATGTTCCGTAGTTTTTCTAGAAGTAGAATCTGTGTAAAGTTTGTCTCCGTTTGTCTTTCGGACCAATCGATTTGTTAACATCATTTTAGCTTATGATTGCAGGAGTTTAGGTTACATTTGATTCTTCATCGTCGTCAATTTCACTATTATCCGACTGTTGAACGTTAGATAAGAATATGTTCATTAGTCAACATTTCAAAACATCTCGTATATCATACTCTAAACCTGTTACTTTAAGTTGTTAGTGCGTCATTGTTGAACGGGTTCGTCTTTACAAAGCTTCACTATTTCGTCAACACTAATAACCGTTCCCTTTGTTTCGCTAGTGGGTAGAGCAGGGGTGTTCAGGCTATATTCCGCCCATTCTGTAGGTTTAACATTGTAAGGCTAACTGGTAATAATCACGTCATTTTCAAGCATATATAACAAAAAAAAAAAAAAAAAAAAAATTATAGTGATATAGCACAGCGACCCGTTTCAATGCGACATTTTATTTACACGTAATTGTTAATTAATTAATAAATTACACGTATAGATTTCATCCAATTCGTTATAATCGTTTTCAAGATAGTCGAATGGTATGGGGCGCATCCGCAGGTAGCGGATAGTGTAACAGCCTACAGATATTTAAATTAGCTGCGAATATAATAAGCAGTCGTGGACCAACAGCGGCCAGTGGTGGAAAGCCCCGGGCAAATGATTCCAGTAGCGACAGGGTAAGAGACACGAGGATGCAGATAGTCAGCTCGAGGAAAAAAGTATATATTGACAATAAATTATATTTCTCCAAGCGTATAATGTATGTAAATGATAAAGTTCGCAAAAACATTATTATA
Source organism: Coronaproctus castanopsis (assembly GCA_032883995.1). Classification (NCBI taxonomy): domain Eukaryota; kingdom Metazoa; phylum Arthropoda; class Insecta; order Hemiptera; family Monophlebidae; genus Coronaproctus; species Coronaproctus castanopsis. The sequence continues at coordinate 76,130,223 of CM065052.1, read as the reverse complement.
TTTTTTAATATCTCGGAGCAAAATTACTGGGTTTAAATTACAAAACTAAGCTAATTTTATATAAGGGACTTTTCACTATATTCGTATTGCGCTAGTACATATTACTCTACTTTAAATAAACGAAATATATTCCTAATATTAATTCTAATTGCAGAAAATTCCTAACGAATATTAAAAAGCTTCGTATACTACCGCATCTAATATTTCCCTGCCGGTTTTAACACGCATATTGTCGACGGGCTTATATATTTAAAAAACAGACCCCTATCTTCAAAAAACGAATTAACTTAATGCGGTAAACCGAATAACGCATATCGATAATTTAATTCTTACCGATTTTAAATCTAGATACGATAAATAAAGAAGCTGACGGTAAATTAAACGTTTTTTTCTTGATATCTCAGCTCGCTTTAAGGATGAAAATTTTAATATTTACATATCACGGATATTATTAACTGGCCATGGTTCTATCGGATGCTATTTAAACAAATTGAAGATTTTTATTAATAATGTATGTTGTAACTGTGACAGTAATGATACAGAAGATGTTGTTCGTCGTGTTATAATATACACGTATGTTCTAAATATAACGAATTAAGATTTAACGTACAATATAGACTGCTCTTTGCCTTTTCAATGAGATAGTTCTGTTGGAATATTTTCCCGACATTTATATATGAAGTATTTAAAGTCATACATATTAATAACCGCTACAGGTAAAAACCATAATCCAGTAGGTTACTTTATCTTTATAATTATCATGTTTATGTTTTATAATATAATATGGTGAAATGGGCGCTAATTTAATTATATATATATATATATATATATATATATATATATATATATATAATATATATATATATATATATATATATAATATATATATATATATATATATATATATATATATATATATATATATATATATATATATATATATAAAATAGCTACATAAGTGTAATTTTTCAAGAGATTGAACAACATTCTAAGAAAAACGAACCAAGAGATTTATACATAAAAATGAAAAAATTAACGAATACATTTAAAACAAAACTTCGAACAGTAGAAGACAATAGAGGTGTGGAATTAACTACAAAAACAGAAATATAAAATAGATGGCGTCAATACTGCCAGGATTTAATGAGTGATGGAAAGGATAATAGCATTGAGTCGTGTATTGAAATGGAACCTCATCTTTTAAGATTCGAGGTAGAAGAGATCAACAAGCTAACAAAATATAGAACTCCTGGAAAAGATGACATAACTGCAGAAATGCTTATAGGAGCAGGTAGCAGTGGATGTCATGTATGATATATGTCAAAAAGTATGGGAAACTGGCGAATGGCCAATGGATTGGATTGAAACAATATATTTTCCTATACACAAAAACGGATCTAATATGGCCTTCATAGTCCCGAGTATATATATATATATATATATATATATATATATATATATATATATATATATATATATATATATATATATATTAAAAATAGGTCGAAGACTATTCGAATCAATTAACTTGTACGTAAACAATTCTGACAGTTCATATCGCGAACGAAAAAAATTAAAAAAAATTGATTATAAAATTTGAAAAATTAAACGATAGTCGCCGAATTGGTTTATTTATTTATTTTTTGATCATCTAAAGACGCTATTATAAAAACCTAAAAAATTTACTCATTTTTTTATTACAAATGGAAAAAAAAAATCGAATTAAATTCCTGACTACTTCGCGTACGCTGGAGTTTCTGCTTGATAAATTCCATTCGGTATTTCATCCGCCGAAAACTACAGCCGGTCGCCTATCATCTTCTTATAAGAACGACGCTATTTTCTACCTTTTCTCTTCGAGATCATTTTTTACTGTTAACGAAAATATTTCAGCGTAGTTAAACTATGCGTATATGTTGTTCACACACATGAAAATTCACACACATATATATATATATATATAAATGAAATTTTAGTCGTCACTTATTTCAGTTCTCTCTCTTTGTCTCGTACGAAAGGCGGGAGTTATACGTATTTATGTAAACAAAATTATCAGAGCTGGGGCTTTTTGAAAAACACTTCAAAAGAATTCCAACATTCGTCGCGCGGTGAAACGAATAAAATTTTCGGTCGTACCGAAGAAAATCCAGTTAACGAATTTCCGTTTCTTGCTCGTCTCGTCGCAACCACCTCGCCCGACCACTCTAAAAAAAAAAACACCCCTAGAAAGAAAACAATTACCTAAGTACCTCGTATGTGATAATCGGTCGAAGGTTTTTTTCTTTGAAAAAGGTCGTTCTAAAATAAACAATAGACGCGCAATTTATGGGATAGGAAAAAAATATCTATTGTATAATGAAGAGACGACCGTTGAAAGAGACGACCGTTGAAAGAGACGACCGTTGAAAACGTTCAGTTAGGTAATTAAAAGCCGCTACACGATCGAAACGTTTAAAGCACTCCAAGTAGTACTTGAAGTGTCCGGTACTCGGTACTGGTAACGTTAAAGAACGTCGACCTAAATATACAAATATATAATAAATGTATATATAGATTATAGGAAGATGTGTCAGAAAAAGGTAAAGCTCGCGTCTAAAATTAAAAATAATAATAAAAAAAAAAAAACTACAAAGAGACCATAAAACGACCATTCGAACGGGTGGAAGTAGAAAAATAAGAGGGAGACGAATTTCGCGGGACAAAACACGATTTCACTTCTTAGAAACGCTGAAACGCAGTTTTTTCTCCCTGGGGTGGTTTATTGGTTCGTGTTCGAGCCATCGCCGCGCTAAGGTCGACACACGAACGGGGTCTTTTAATTGAGGGATCGCTTCGCGCGACAATCGACCTTTTAACAAAATCCCTTCTAATGGGAAAAACACTGAGATAACGATAACGTTCTTAGATGGCGAAATAACTGGCGTGTGAAAATTGTTCGTCGCTACTTTAAACGTCTTAAATTAGTACACACGTAATGGAAATATAACAGAACTGGAAATTTAAGAACGCGGGGAATCGAATTTACGGTAACCGGACAAATTTCACGTGACCGATGGGGAAAAAAATGCCAGTTAACATTTTTTACTGATTAATAGGATCCTCGCGCTTAAATCATCGTATATTAAACTAGAAAAGTTACCCACGGCTTCGTGCGTGTAATTATTTTTTTGTTAATACAATATCGCCGTCTCTTTCCATTATTAAACGCGACTATTCTAGAAATGGTCAATGATGAGATATTTTAAAGATGGTCTTAGACGATGATACTGGGCGAAAGCAAAAAATCCAGAACGGACCGATGATGCGATGTTTTTACAGTCGGTCTACATAGACGTACTGTTTCCCGATTTAAAGGTGGCTGTTAAATTTTAAACGATTTGACAGAGACATCGCTATCTCATACTTTTTAAAATTTTTAAACTATTATATATATATATTTTTTTTTATATAATGCGAAATTGAATTAGTTAAATCACTAACATTTATTTTGTCGTGAAAAAACAAAAAGCTTTTCGGTATTAACGCCATTATCAAGTGAGCAAAAAAAATTTTTTTAATCATATTTTTAATTTATACTTTTAAAATTTTTTTTTTAATTTTTCGCTTGATAATGGCGTAAATGCCGAAAAGCTTTTTGTGTTTTCCACGAGAAAATAAATGTTAGTGATTTAACTAATTTTTCAATTGATTTTTTATTATCATTTCCGTCTTATTTATGATATCAATACGAAACAAAGCTTAAAACGAATCCGTTAATATAGGCTATTGGCTGTGCGAATTTCATCATTATCGCTTTAATAGTTTTCGTATCGGAACAGACAGACGAACAAAAATTTTAAAAATACAGATTTATTGTTTACGTGTGATAAAAATAGGTCAATGCAGTGACTATAGTGAAAATATTCGCCAAATCACACACACTACAGTTTTATACATTATATAACCTAACGTTTAGAAAAAACAAAAAACAAAAAAAAACACTACATTAAAATGTATGGGCATCTTCTTGTACCGTATGCATATAATTGGAACGTATTATTTAAAAAATGTTAAAATAAAAATATTGCCGCACTGGGAAAATACCGAAACAGTATCTGTCAGAAACGAACGGTAAGTAACTTTTCAATTATGATTACGTGAAATTTTAACGATAACCAATTGTTTGGGTTTTTTTTTTATTTTCCGATAAACGTGAAACGTCTGAATTTTTCAAAATATTTATATAAGTCATATTGAAAATTATCTACAGCGTTCGTCTAAGAATATTTTATAATAAACATCGGTTGTAAAAAAAAATATGAAATTTTATAATGTAGAAGCTAAGATAATGCTTCTTCGCCTAAAATCGCAGTATTCGCAACACTTGTTACACGAAATTTTAACGCTAGCATACTCCTTATATTTGCTGGTTGACGCGAAATGTCTCAATTTTTTTTTATATAATGAACACGTTGAAAAATTACCTATAGTCATCTAAAATGTAGTATTATATAGTAAATAACCGGTATAAAATTTATTATTTAGTATCGTAATACTGAAATGGTTAACACGCCCGTAAAATCTGGAATAGTTGATAAACTTCTAAAAAAATATTTTTCTATTTTCCCTATACACGTCGGAATGTTGGTCAATAAATTCGACGGATGTCCAAACGAAACGTTCTTCTACCGGTGCAAATTGACCAAATTAGGAACAAACCTCTCGCAATACGGAAATTCGTCCGGAAATACGACTACGCGACGTAATACGATGAACATGCTTTAGCCGCTTCGTTTTCGGCATAATTTAAGAAGATATAGTTCAAATTTTTCCCGTAAAGAACGACTCAGCGGGGGGGTTTTTTTGTATGTCATATGTAGCCAATAATGGTTAGCCAAATAGATAATAAAAATCCAATTGAGTACCAGTCAAAACTGTAATCCTCTTCACGATTTATACCAAACCTGTGTCCAATGTGGTTCCATCCGTAGACCTCGAACAGGTCACTCGGTGAGAATACATAATTTGAATTTTTTTTCCCAAACCAGTCGCACGCTAGGACTTCTCTAATTTTCCATTTTGCCAATATTTCGTGACCTGTTCTGAACAGATTTAGTTCAACACATGCTTTCCTTTTTAAAACCCAGTGGTCTAACGTTTGCGTCTTGCAATTAAAACTCTCTTATTCCTCTCCAGGTTTTACACCCGTCAAAACTATCAGTAATAAGAAGTTTCTTCGTCGTACTGCACACTGGCTTGCGTAAAATTAGTTTTTGCGGTATATCCATTTTTATATACTCTTCGTTCTTCGATCATTCGCTTGCAGTAGTTAAGCCAGGCTGAAGGAGTTTATTTCACTGTACCAATAATTGTACAACCGCGTTCAACTCCACCTACGTAATGTTACATATCGCGGCCAAGAGTACGGGAATCCGTCATCGAACTATAAACTCCTTCCTATTTTACCCCAAATATGACCAGACTCGGACCAAGAAGACCTAGCGAGCTTTTTTTTTACACACCGAGCGAGTCTTTATGAAGATTTTTACCCAAAATCGCGGAGATGTTTAAGTAAATATAGTTACTAAAATACAAAACGTTTTTAGAAGTCGCGAACCGCTACTTAATTCACCATTTTATAAAACCGCCCCACATCTGAAGGTTGATTATCGTCCACACAATCACCCGTATTAGTTTATTACTAAACTGTAGAACAAGCCTACCTCCACATTCGTTTCTCTGATTAGAAAATAAAATAAAATCGATAGGGCACGTGTTAAAGGCACGATGATTAGTCCACGGCAAGAAAAATTGATAAAAATAACAAACCAAAGGAAGCGTCCGGTGTAGATGAGATTTCACCGGCTGTACTCAAAGAATTTTCACGTAAAAATGTCATTCTTTTAACGTATTTATTTAATGCGTGTTTAAGATTTGAGCACGTACCGACTGTTTTTAAAGTAGCAGCGCAAGTCATCGTGCTTTAAGAAGCCTGCGGAAGTAATAAACTCGTACAGGTCAATATTAATATTATCAGCAGTTACAAAACTGTCTGAGAAGTTGTTATCGAAACGTTTAAAACCACTAGTTGAAAACTTCCGTCCCATTCGGATTTCGTAAAAAACATTACACAATCGAGTACATCGGGCTGTGACAATAATAAATAAGTCCCTAGAAGAAAATAAGTATTTCTCAAGTCGATAAGGAGTTGCATGAAGGTCTGATTTTCAAGCTAAGCCATCTGTTGCCAGGTAACCGATGTCGTTTTTGATGAAATCGTACCTAACACATCGAAAGTTCATAGCTAGTCGTAAGGATGATGCTAAATATACTTTTTACACTATACAGACTGAAGTCCGCCGAGGAAGTGTCCTTGGTCACCTGTATATGCCTTCACCAGTGCATTGCTGATGATACCACTTTAATGGCTGTGATCATAATCCATAGGATACGAATAAGCTTCAACAAATGGTTGATTCGTTATATACATGGACTAGAAGGAGGAAGATTATGCTAAATGAGCAGAATCCGTCCACATTCTTTTCATTCCGCGGTACCGCTAGTAACCAATACCGCATATATATATATTAGTAATCAAACTACTTCGCAAGCTGATTTTATCAGATATTTAGGTATTTATCTAGATAAGATTATGTCGTGGCATGTCAAAATGAAGGTTGAACAAATTATAACCGAAATACGACGATTTTACTGATTAATAGGTAGGCAATCCGTGTTGGATATACCCTGAAAATTACTATTGTACAAACAAATCATTAGACCTATTTGGACGTATGGAATTGCCTTATGGGACTGTATTGCGCGTTCCAATCGAGAAATAATGTAATCTTACGTGCATGGCAGATGCAAATCGGTATTCACGTAATGACGACATTCATTTGGATCTCCAGAGAGTTAACGAAGTCATTAAGGAATTTGCTTAAAAACGTGAAAAACGTTTACACATAATCAGATAAATGATACAGCTGCTCGATATTATGACATCACACGTCTTAACACATCACTTAGATTTAGTTATCTAAAGATATGTATTGGATTAGGTCATTGGACTTATATCCGAAATAAGAATTAGAAACACTTCGTTTTACAATTGGTACTTGCTCAATTTAACGGTTAAAATCGAACCTTTATTACATTATGATAAAAAAAAATTCTAAACTACCAACTTGCATGGTCAATTGAGTATACAAGTTAACATGTACTTCGATTCCAAAACAAAAGTGTAACTATATTGAAAAAAAAATGTTCACGGGTGACGCATGTATATACGTAATGAGTACGTATATATATAAAAATACAGTTTTTTTTTCTTATAGAAGCCTTTCACATGTCTATATGTATGCATATATATATATATATATATATATATATATATATATATATATATATATATATATAATCATCATCATCATAAGTAAGGCAGACCTAGGACTAAGTTTATTTCATGGTAAGTAACTTCCAGCCCAACCGATTCTTTGCAGCTCATTTCATTTCCCTATATATATATATATATATATATATATATATATATATATATATATATATATATATATATATATATATATATAACACCCATCGTATTTTGGGGCACACTGAACAAACCTTTTTTTTTTTAGCGAAACGTTCTTCAGATTAACGTATACCAAATTTCTGTCTAATTTTCGGAGGGCTTTTCCGCTTGAATGAGGACGAACCCAGAAGCGAGAAAATATGTCCCTATTCGATGAAGTAGACTATATCCGTTACTAAGATGTAAATGAGCATCGAAACTTTAACATCGAAAGATAAGTAAATTTAAGGTCGTTGTTAGAACCCTCCCATTTCAAAGTACCTATTTGCAATTATGCGACGCAACTTCCAAATGTAATCTTCTGATTATTCAAAGACAATAGTCGGAAATTTTAAGCGTACATTTCCTGCTCCGCGAAATATATTACAAATTTAATATCGCGCGCAAATCGACGACACGTATACACACATCTGTCATTGCCATTTAAACGTTTAACATTTATATTATATATAAAGAAAAATATTTTAAGTATAGACAAATTGCAATAAAAAATGTTATATAACATAGGGATCAAAAATGAACAGTTACTGGGTTAGAACAATTTTAAGAACTTTTCGAAAATTTCATACTTTTAATAAAAAAAAAATTGCAATTGAAAAATGCTTAATTTATCAATTGACGTTTTTTATTTAGCTGTTTAATACATTGGAAAACAGTACATGCCGAAAATTATCATATTCTGCGAAATAGAATTTAAATAGCAGTGGTAAATTTATTTTTTAATTTTTATTCCGAATAAAATTATTATTATTAGAAAAATGTGTAATATACAAGTAACAGAGAAGACTTAGCTTTGTAAAAAGACGAGATATCATCAGTTTGTGCACGTGCATACGAAAGAAATCCCAATAAACCGAGTAAATCCCAAAAATTTTAAAGAAATAGACCCTTATCAATTGTTTCACACTTGCGACGAGAATAACATTCAATTCGTTATCAGACACATGTTCGGAAACGCTTCTCCGTAAATGTGCGATGCGTTTTGATAGGCAATCAGTTAATTAGGCATGTTACCGCATCGCCTTGCAAGACTCCGTTAACTACACTTCTCTAGAAAATGAGCTTCCAGCATTATTGGAAGAGATTCCTTCGGCTACAAGACTGCGCGTATTATTCCAGCACGATGCGGCTCCTGCACATTCCAGTCGTCAGGTGACACATCATTTAAACGTAACATTTCCCGGAAGATGGATCGGTAAATATGGTCATGTTTCTTGACCACCAAGGACCTAACCTATTTGAAGTTTTACCGAAGTCGAAGCTTACCGAGAACAAGTAAACACGAGAGTCTATTTGACCGTTCAAATTACGAATAGTGCAGCCGTCAGGAAAAAAAAGTCGACCTCAGAACGGGTACACGTGCTGTTATTAAGAGCAGTCGAAGGTGTATCGAAGTTGATGTTAGACTTTTGGAAAATCAACTTTGAATGTATTTGCTTTTGCGGTAAGCTGGTATAACTGCTGTCTCTGCACTCAATACAAATTGGACACCATTTTTTATTGCAATTTGTCTGCTACCATCTCCTCCCGAGATTTGCCGGTGTCACTTTCTTTTCAAAAGTTGCATGTTATATATTTTTAGAGAGCTAATGAAAAGAGGAAATTCTATGTCGTACAATTTTAATAGTTTTAACTAAGAACAAAAATAAACAAATAAATTTATTACTGCTATTTAAATAGTACTATTTCGCAGATTATTATGATAATTCTGGGCATGTACCATTTTTCAATGTATTAAAGTCCTAATTAGCTTTCAAAAAAAAAAAAACATTAATTGATTGTTCCGAATTAAGTATTTTGTCAACTGCATTTTTTTTTTATCAAAAGTCGGGAATTTTCGAAAAATTCTTCAAATATTTATAATCCAGTAACCGTTCATTTTTAACTCCTATATTATATGATATTTTTTATTTCAATTTGGCCATACTACCACCTCCTAACGTATTTCCCTTTCCTCCTGAAACACCTTATATATATATATATATATAAAATTATTATTATTAATCTAAATTCCCGTGTGCAGCAACTAAGGCTAGAGGCACTGAAAAGGGGAAGTTAAATCAAGGAGTAGTGACTAAATTAGGGAGAGGAGTATTCATTTTTGAAGAAAAATCGAAGAGGGAAGGTTTAGCGTACGAATTACTAGTCCCAAACACCAATATCAAATTAAAGCATTAATTCGAGCACAGAGAAGACAGTTATATAGCATAGTAACGTTAATTCAGCTACGAGGAACAAATATTGAATCAGTAGAAGGTTTTTGTTATACCTAGGGAGTATGGCCAAATAGATCGGTAATCTGGATATATCGAATACAGTACAATATTTTACTATATTCGGAAAACTGGTGTTCAACGACAAAAACTTAACTATGTAAACAAAAACAACGGTTTACAGATATGTGATAATTCCTATTCTATTGTATATGATTATAAAACCTGGACAATATTTAGACGATATACTTTAGAGAGATTTCAGCAGCAACGTTTACTAGGACGTGTTCTACTCATAAAATGGATGTATTATACCCCGGAAAAAAATTAAATGCAACAAATGACTCGCAAATCGCTGCTATGCTGAATTCGACGCACGAACTATTCTAGAATATCGAAAAAAATCTCGTACGCAGAGCTCATAAATAAAAACCAAGTTGCCGAAATTATAGGAAAAGCAACGACTTCGGAAATAAATTGTTGGCAAAACATCTGCGTAAGCATACCGGAAACAGTTGTCGAAATATGATTAGAGCGCAGTTGCAACGCAGACCCCTCCCCGGAACGCACTTAGTTTATAGATTTATCTGGAAAAGTAATATAGCACTCGTCTCCTCAAAAACCTGTGTTAATACGTGAGATGACGCGATTTTGGACGAAGAGAAATATATATATATATATATATATATATATATATATATATATATATATATATATATATGTATGTATGTATAAAAAAAAATAAAGTCATATAAACTATTTTATTAATGAAAAACGGGTTAATTACAGACATCCCCAAAAAGGTGCGATTTAAGTTATATCGTTTTCGATAGGCGGCACACAATAAAACTGCTCCGTTATGAAAATACTTTAATATCGAGATATTATCGGGACGTTTTGTCGAGTTCAATCGACCCAATGAGTCTAATCTAAAAGTAAGTCAGCGTACTATCTGGAGGAACTTCTTGAAATTTTATTTGAAAAGTTGCTATTCCAAAATACGACGAAAATAGATTTATTATTATTCCTCGAAGCGCCAATTAGGAATAAATCGAAGAGTTTCGAAGTGTCATAGAGAGCGGGAATATAAGAAATATATTTGAAACCTCCCCTCCCTCCCTCCCCGAAAAAAGAAGACAGATCGACGGTCCTTTCAAAAGCCATCATCGTTAATTATTAGTTTCTGGATTCCAGTTGAAAGCACGTTCGAATTAAGTCCGTTCTCGATAATTATTCTATTTAATTTTCCGTTCGAATACATTTAGTTTTAAAACGCACTCGTTTATATATAAACGCAAAACAGACACAGTATCGCACAGTTCTAATTAAACAATAGACGTTTTAAATAATTAACTCTGCATTTGAATAAGTATAATATGAATATATATATATATCTTCTTTTTCTTATCGTATCGGTCATGTTACCTTTTTTCCCAATATTTCACAATCTGAACTGCCTCGTCTGAGATTCAATTTATTCTGGTCATATCTACCATCCTGCATTGTATTGGCAACAATGAACAAGTTAGTATGTGCTCGGAATCTTGTACCATGCCACATTCACATCTGTCGTCATCTTTAATTTTTCATCGTTCCATGTTCTTTGCCGTTCTTCCTGTCATGGTTCTAATTCTATTTAGGGTTTTCCATGTCGACAACCACGGCAAACTATTCCATCCTATTAATTTCAGGCGGTTGTTTCAATTTGTTGTTTTAAGAAAACTTTTCGTTCACTTCGGTCGACTTATTGCCGCATCTTTCTTATATGTCTTGTTCTTGTTTCGTTTTTTCTTTTCTAACCATCGCTTCCCGCCTTATATCTGGTGGTACTTACTACGTCGCGTAGTATTTCTATTTTATCAATCTATGTCGGCTTTAAGCATCCTGTAATTATTCGTTCGATTTCGTATAGTGCTACATCGATTCTTTTAACACATGTGCTGAATTCCGCCATACTGCTCAGTTATAGTAATGATACATAAACCGGGCAAGCAGCGAATGGATGTATCATCCTATAGGCCTATTAGTTTACTCTGCTTATTATCAAAGGTATTAGAGAAATTAATTTTAAGTCGTATCCAGCCGATTATAAGCAGTCGTGGAATAATACCAAACCATCAATTCGGATTTCGCACTGAACATTCTACAGTGCAGCAGTGACATCGATTGGTTGATGCGATTTCGTCAACGCTGGAGAAAAAGGAAGTATGTTCTGCAGTATTCCTGGATGTTGCACAGGCGTTTGATAAGGTTTGGCATCCTGGATTACTTTATAAACTGGGACAGTTTCTCACCTTCGATTTATATGCAATACTTTATTCATATTTATCTGGTAGAACATTCGTTGTTAGAATTAATGGAGATTTTTCGGAAGAACATAATATTTTATCATCTGTACCGCAGGGTAGTCTATTCGGGCCTCTTTTGTATTCGGTCTGCACAGCAGACATGCCGACTAGCAATCAAAACCATCTTAGCAACATTCGCCGATGATATTGCTATTCTTGCATCCAATTCAGAAGTAATGTATGCAAACATCGCGGTACAAAACCATCTGAATAGGTTGGTTCAGTGGGCACAAAGTTGGCGTATGTTGTTTAATCCCAGTAAATGCCAGCACGTTATATTTACAAATAAAAAAATCAAGTGTCCGACTGTAAGAATTAACAACATACAAATTCCTAAAAGTAATTCAGTACGTTATCTTGGCTTGTACATGGACAAAAGGCACACATGGCGACCACATGTGGCACACACTAGAAGAACCATTATTACTCGGGTGAAATCACTACGTCCGTTATTGGGACAGAAATCGGTTCTAAATCTAATGACCAAACGGACTATCTATCTTGCAGCAATCGCTCCTATTTGGCGGTATGGAATAGACTTGTACGGCAGTACTTGCAAGAGTAATCTTAGAAGAATACAGCAACAACAGTCCAAGATACTCCGTACTATTGCGTCTGCTCCATACTATGTTTCTAATTTGACACTGCATAAAGATCTCGAGATTCCATATGTCAACGATATTCATGTCATTTCGACAAATTTGAAGTCAGTAGCAATCCTAATGTTCGCAGAATGCATTCAGACAGTCTTCCAGACAATCTTCCAAGGCGTCTGCGCAGGAAGTGGTGCCCGGATGCAATTCCAATCACTTAATAAATCTGGTCTTATTCAAAAGACAACACGGTTTTTTTTTCATTTTAATTATTGTATTTGACCATTCCTATACTATTCCTACAAATATTTAATTACCATCAAGTTACTCTTTTCTCTTCCTCATAGTCTAGTGTCTTACTGGAGTCACTAGACTAATATTAATTTCCTACTTACGTGATCACCGTTGTTTGCAGCAATTAATGCTGGTATGATGTTCAAAAAAAAAAAATAACTAGCCGAAATAAACCTGACCGATTCTAACCTAACCTAGGTATGTTTATAAACATACTTATAAGTAAAATTTAAAAGGTTGTAATTTTTAAATTTTTTTTTTTATTTTTTATCCCGCTTAGGGAAGCAAAACACATCAATTTATCCAGGCCCCAATCGATTCTGAGTTGTACAAGTATGCCTCGAATGAGGCCCATTAGTTAAATAAATATGCGACGATAAAATAGAAAAGAATGATTACTATAAAAATCCGGAGCATAGAGAATAAACTGAGCAAAATGTTGTAAGTTTTAAGTGAAATCGGTTGACAAATAAATTAAATAATATACTAAGACTTAGCTTCGTATAAACATGGAAAATAACGACGAATCGCTTTATGACAAACACCGCGGATAAGAAAAACATGACAGAAAATATAACATGAAAATTTTATAGATAGAATATAAATTAAAAAAAAAAAAAAGAGATTAGAAAAATTACAAAATTACAAAAAACATACAAGTAGTAATTATTAAATAACACGATCGATTTTGAAGAGGAATTAATTTTAAAATCGATTTTATAAATGAAGATTATTATCGTAAAGATCTAAGAGTGTCTCTTATATATATGTCAAATATATAAGTTGTTGTTATAGAAATATTACGAGTTCATTGTATATGTAACGTTTATTGTGTACACTTGAGAATGATTGTCGAAAAGGTTCGCGTTAATAAACATGTTTTAATTAAATTACGTTTTTATGTTGTTTTATTTATAATTCGTAAAATCACTACTGTCCGATTTATTATGTACACGTATTAAGATTATCTGATAAGCGGAAATCCATATTTTTCCGCTTATCAGATAATTCGCCCAGGTTATTTTTTTTCTAATAATAAACCGAACAAAATGTAACACAATCACTAAAAATTTTTTAATTTCGACTGTTACGTCATTTTCAAGCACGCACCAAAATTATTACACTCTTTTTTTATATATGAATTACCAGAAATGTTTATATAACGACAACTTAAAATTTGATATACATAATTTCATTAGCCAGACATAATTTCAAATTTATTATTATTATTATTATTATTTTCCCATTAATGCGCCATGTACTGCTACTAGGCTGGAGGCACAGATGAGAAGATCTCAGATCATGTTGAAGAGACCAGTATTGTACAAGAAGCGGAGAACTTGAAGGTGTGTGTTGCCATTTGAGTTTAGCAGGTCTTTAATTGTTGATGGTAATGCTAGTTGGGAACGTAGAGAGTTGTAAGTAATGCAATCTAACAAAAGATGTTTGACAGTGATTTTCCAGTGTCCACAGGAACATCTGGCAGGAGATTCACGCCTTAATAAATGTCCATGTGTTATTAATGTATGGCCGAATCGGAGCCGTCTCAAAGTAATTTCTTCTTTTCCGGATAAATTAGAAGGTGTTTTCCAGCGGCTTGTATCCGATTTAATGTTTCTTAACTTGTTTGAGTTAGGCGTGGAAGTCCACATAGATTTCCATCTGCTCTTTAGCTTCATGGCGACGATACCGTACGCATCTTCACGAGGACTGGATAGATTTATGTAGGGGTACATAGAGGACGCTTCCGATCAGCTAATTCATTTCCAGGAAATTGTGAATGATCTGGTATCCAGACAAACATTAGGTTCCATTGATTCCAACAATTGAATAATATCTTTAGCAATTGGATGTTGATTATTGTTCCAATATTTAGCGATTGACTTTAAAGCTGCACTTGAGTCGGAAAATATTGCCGATTGCTGAGAATATATTGCAAGATTTTCAATTATGTACACAATTGCTTATTTATTTACAATAAATTTTATTTATAAAACAGATTTTTTCCGGTAATTCATATATAAAAAAAGATGTAATAATTTTGGTGCGTGCTTGAAAATGACGTAACAGTCGAAAAGCTTCGCGATTAAAAAACTTTTAGTGATTGTGTTACATTTTGTTCGGTTTATTATTAATTAATAAAATCACTACTCTCCAATATATTCAACATTTAATGGAACCTGACCCGGTTTGGAGATATTTATCAATTTTGATGAAGAATTTTTCAAAATCTGTTTTATAAATAAAATTTATTGTAAATAAATATAAATTTGAAATTGTCTGGCTAATGAAGTATGTATATCAAATTTTAAGTTGTCGTTATATAAACATTTCTGGTAATTCATATATAAAAAAAGATGTAATAATTTTGGTGCGTGCTTGAAAATGACGTAACAGTCGAAAAGCTTCGCGATTAAAAAACTTTTAGTGATTGTGTTAGATTTTGTTCGATTTATTATTAATTAATAAAATCACTACTCTCCAATATATTCAACATTTATTCTTCTCTGTTACTGTTATCACGTTAAAACCGAAGCGAATTTACGTTTTCTTTACAAATCAAAGGATGACTCTCGTTTTTATTATTTTATTTTTCGAGCGTTTGCAATTTCGTAAAAATTGCTTCCCGTATGGGGAAGATTAACGTGTTCTAGAATAAACTAAATAATTTCCGCATCCGTGTACCTGCGATAGAACAATAACGAATATGCACCAAAGTGCTATATATAATATATATATGTATAAAATATGTAACACGAGAAGAATGTATACATTTACACGTCTATTACCGCTCGATCTACAAAACCAACCGGAAATATCCAAAAAAAAAAAAAGAAAATCTCGAAAATCGAGATACAGAGAAAAAAAAAAGAGGAACTTGATTTGTAAAATATCTTCGTCTTTTTATTTAAAATTTGTTAGGCGATTGGCGTCTCTAAGGAGAAAAGGAAATATCTCGGTCGGCCAAAGAGATCGTCATTTGTGTACCGAACTTCTAAAAAAGCTGATTCCGGAAGAGGCTAAAGGTTATCAGGTCCTCGTCGTACTTAAAGCGGAACAGTTTTACTATCCTCCGATCGGGTCTGTCGGTATTTCTGCGAAATAAAAATACTATCGTCCAACATCCTATTCTACGATAAAACTGCATTACGATTTTATCCTCTTTTTTTTTTGGCTGAAAGCCAACGAGAGAAAAAAAAACGTTTATTACCCCCAACCCGTTAGCAGTGGACAAAAAAAGGAAAAACCCGTGCAATAAGAAAACGCGACGATACTTTTACTAAAAAAAATCTAGAAAAGTAAGTAACACACTTACATGTACACAATATATATATATATATATATATGTGTATAGTGTATTATACTATATATATATATATATATATATATATATATATATATATATATATATATATGTATGTATAGATGCGCATTTGCATTCCTTCGTGGTCTATTTAATACCTGAGAGAACATTTCTAAGAAGGAAACGTTTTGAATACTCAATGGGTAACTGTGCGCATTAAACGACTTAGCCCGATCATTATCATCTTCTTCGCCGGGTTATTTTCGCGGAAATAACGGTTGGACTAATTCCGAAAAAGCCGACATACTCGAACGACGTATTAACCAACGACTAAACTACTCGATACGCCATTTTCGTTATTCTTATTTTTAACATGACTGACGCCCTTTCACCTTAATAATTCGTACGCCCTTTTTTCATGATTTCTTCTTCTATTATTATTTTTTTTTATTATTATTTTTTCATATATATAAAAATTGCAATCTGGCTTACATAGCCAATAAGCAATTTATCTATATGGGTCGTGACAGGATTGGAGATATCATTCATCAATGATACTCCGAGCTACCTCGCCAATCAATCAAAACGATGTGGAAGGTCTAAGGGGGTGTATCGATTAAGTCTATGAACATCGTTACCACTATCTAGTAAGTCAACTGCCAGTCGGTTCGGGCGGTATTCTAATCTGTGCAAGTAATGTTCACTATATGTTTGGATTACCTCTCGCACATATGGTACACCTGGGTCGCGATTCAGGTTGTCATTACGCGTGTACCATGGCGCATTTGTTATAATTCTTAATATTTTTGACTGACATCGTTGCATCGTGTTAATATTAGACACCGATGCTCTACCCCAAACTCGGCCTGTTGGCTAAGATCAAAGTGTAGCATCTGTTCTATTATTAAGTCCGAGATTTTCCTTCCCGTATTGGATTTCTCAATACTATCTCGTTTCTCATCTTCCGTGTCCACGATATCTTCACGCTTCTTCTATACGGTCATTATTTTTAACATGACCGACGTCCTTTCACCTTAATAATTCGTACGCCCTTTCTTTATGATTTCATCTTCTATTATTATGTCCGAGATTGATATCTTCGATGCGGTCACATTTCGCACGTTTGTTCCGAGAAAAACTTCATGAAAGAAGAAGTAGCGGTGCCGACGATGATGACGACAAAATGTTATACGGCAGATGTGTTTATTATACGATATTACATTTCAGGCGACTGTAGATAATATTCGACGCGTTTATGCGTAAATATTTTCAGAATTGAGACGTTTCGCGTAAAACGGAAAATACAAAACATTAAACATTTCGTATACCGCACATAGGGAACACGGTGACTTAAAGGATCGACTACGCCTAAAGAACAGTTATATTAAATCTGTTAAGTTTAAACTTTATATTTTGTCATCATATTCTTAAAATATAGCGATCAAAAACTTACCTCCTAAAGCGATTTTCGAAATTAACGAACGCTATAAGCGTCGGTGTTTGCTCCGGATTTGGTAAACCGAAAAAACGAATATATGCTCAAACGATTTATCGGAGCACGCGAATGCCGAACAATATTTACCGCGGGAGCAGTCACCTACTGTATATTAGGAGGTTGCCAAAATTTCCGAATATAGCGCGCATCAGTTTAATGACAAATGTTAGTGTTTGACACCACTCGGTACGAACGTTTAATCCAGTAGGAGACCGATTTAATAATTCGGTCGTCCGACTTAATCCGGTATTTAGACTCTTGATAAAAGGCTGAACTTCTCAGAGCACTTAAACTCTACTACCCGCCCCGCTGTTTATTCGCAAATCGCTTCGAAGCGTTCGAAATACTTGTATAAAATTCGTCCGGTCTTACTACAGTCTAGTGTTCTGTCTCCGACTCCGAGTAAACTACAGTTAATCGAAAATAAGTGTTTCGGGTGCATTTTAAATACCAGTCGGTTTATCGAAATAAATCTGCGCTTTAACAGCTTCCTTCATCATCATCATCATAATCATCATCTTGTCAGAAGATGGCATACATCGACATTCATCTATATTTCCCTTTTTCTAGCTGATTTGATAATTTCTGTAATTTCCCTTGTATTAAAGCTGGTTGTCATCATCTCCAACCGTCTTGTTTCCTTGTATTTTTCCTTGCCATTGTAAATAATCCTTCTTCTCCTATTTTGTGCTTTTTCTTCCTTTTTTCAATATCTTCTACGACGTTCATCTTTTCCACTCCGTTGTTATAGTACTTCTTTGTTCGTTATCTTCGCCGTCTATTCGCCACATTCTTCTTAACGTCCGCATTTCAAAAGCATTTAAACGTTTAATACTCTCCGTTTCGGATGCATATTTTACGACGGACATGACGTAGTACTGATTTACTTTTGTCTTTATATTTATTTTTAATTTTCTGTTTTTTAGTACGGCCTCTAGGTTCCTAAACGCTACAGCTCCCTTATATATATCAAAAAGATTACATTCTTTCGAATACTTTTAACTGTAAATTTTCCCTAGAAAAATCTATCTGCATATTTCACTCCGTTTATTATTTTTTAAACGAATTTACTTTTATTTTTAAGCTATGTTTTTGTTTTCATTTTTACATTCTAATTATCGCGTGTTACTTTTAAAAATCACATTTTTTTTTTTTAAATTTTTTCCCGCTAAGTATCAATTATCTTATTATTATTTTATTTATTACGATTATAATATTAGCTATTTTCCGTAGATTAGTCCATACGGAAATTGTAAAATACGTTAATTCCCAGCTCTGTATAAATAAATGGGCCTATATTAACTAAACGTTTACTTCTCGGTGTTGGCATTTGAATTATGAGCTGTAATGTGGACAAATAAATAAATAATTTCAAACCGCGATTGAAATTATTTTTTAAAATATCAAAATCTATCGTGCGTTTACCCAAAGTTTTCGTTAGTATACTTTTTCTATAATTTCTCTAGATCATATCCGCTAAAATTACTGGATTTATTCTAATCGTCTTTTCCAGTGAAAAATATCTAAGAGTTTACCTAGATCGACGACTGACATGGAGGTCGCGCATTAAAAATTAAAGAAAAGAACTCAACTTCCGGATGAAAAAACTTTATTGACTTCACTCCAAACCGTCGCGGCAGAATCGTCTGTTAGTATATAAATCCTAGCATTTCATAAGAGCGATTAACAACATCGCTTACACGTATTGAAAATTTTAAATATTGGTGACAATTTAAAATTTTCAATACGTGTAAGCCATGTTGTTAAAAAATGCTAGGTTTTATTATAGGAAATTCGTATGTGTTTAGAGATCACAACTGTCGCTTTATAATTCATTAGTACGTAGCCCTTTAGAATAATGTTCAATTATTTGGGATCCGTATTATAATAAATACATTAGGTTAATTAACAAAGTTCAGTGTAAATTTTGAAAATATCTATATTACCGTATATCAGGTATCTAAATATATGAATTACGATATATTAAGAAATATAATGGACGCGAGGTCTTTACACTACAGAAGGAAAATAGCCAAATTAAGGTTTCTTCATGATGTATGCAACGGTAGAGTTAATAGTGAGTATTTAACATCAACCGTCTCCTACATTATAGACCAAATATGCGATCGAATCGTTTTTTTAGTGAGCCGCGTGCACGAACAAACCTCGGTTCAAGTTCTCCGTTAATTCTCTTTTGAACATATTTCCCTGTATGGATATATACTTTGATAACAGATATTTCTTTAATTTCCCGAACATATTTTGCGATGAGGAGTTTCGCTCTATTCCAATGGTTCTAGATTGTTATTATGTGGTGTGTGTTTGGTATATGTGTACCTTTATGTACGTGTAGTATATACGTTAAATATTGTATTTATTAATTGGTTGAAGATTATTCGTCCGTTTATTTCTCGAGTAAGATTGTGTGAATTATGAATGATGTATGTTTTAATGAGACTTGTGAATGCGTGTAGTTTTTCTGGTGTGTTTAATGTGTGTGAGGCTGGTGAATGTGTTCAATGTATTTTTTTTTTGTATTTAATTTTTTTTTTTACTTTTAATTTTATAATTCAGAAAAAATTATTCATTGTATTATTTTATTTATAAGCCTACACTATAGTTGGCTGTTAGCTGTTGTGAGGCTTCATTAAATAAATAAATAAACAAATAAATTAATAAATTAGTAAATAAATAAAAAAGAACGGTACTACGTCCAGTATAGTCCTACGCCGCGCAACTTCGAGGTTGGGCAAACTAATTATCCAGCATTTCAAGAACAGGTTGCTGCGCCTAATTTACCGAATTGGTACGTGTCCGACAAAGTCGTACATCGGGATTTGAAAACCGATTCGGCGTATGAAATTATCCGGAGGCGCGCATAAAAACATCTGAGGCGGTTACAAAACCACACAAATCAACTGGTAGTCGAACATTCACACAGAGAACCGTCATCAAGACTCGAGCAAACTAAAATAAGAAACTTAATCCTGTAATCTTTTTTTTTGAGGAGATTCATCAGATGCTCCTCCTACACGCGATTATATATATATTATATATGTACTTTACGATATGATCAGATAGTCTTATTCTTGGCTCGGTTATAAATTAGTATAATAAAAAAAATTTACCGCCTTTTAATAATAAATAATCCGACCGCCTATTATACTGGAACGTGTCATCGATTAATGGGGTATATTCGTTTGTTTTCACTCTTGTTACAAATTTATCCGTTTGATATAAAAATGACGGTCGTTTAAATTTAACCGCCAGTCGTTCAATATGCGACTTTTTGTTAGCTACGATTCGACACGTTCGTGTAAATGAAATATTTCCACCGACTATTAAATTCCACCTTGATTAAAAAGCAGTATAGAAAATATGAAAAATTCTCAGTTAAAAGTAAAAATTTACGATATCGAACAGACTGTTCTGGGGGAAAAGCGCGATTCATAGCCGAAGTTTTTCTCTGGCAAGTTTAAAAAAAAAAAAAATAAAATGAAAAATTGTCATCGCGGAAAGACGTACTCTGTGAAAATATTCGAGCAACGAGTTGAAAAAATAAACGAATTTCTTTAACAAAGGAAAAGTTTTTGTAAAAATTTCAATGAATAAAATAAGTGCTCAGAAAATTTCCCATCAAAGAAAACTTGATTTACATACATATATATGTGTACATATTTATATATATTATATATATATATATAAAATATGTGTTATATCGTATTTATATATGTGTACATGAGAGAGTGTAATGAAGAAAAAGCCTTTTTCCCTTGTTGCGTTAGTTAGGGGAATTTTTTTAAAGTGTTCAGGAAGGAAATGTTAAATCCTTCGATAAAAAAAAAAAAAAACAATTAGGAAGCCTTTTGTGTTCAATGTTCAAAACATTTAAATTAACTAATATTTTATTTCTGCCACTTCCTCACTACTGTCACCGCTAAATACATACACGTATATACATACATTAAATTATTTAATTATATTTTGCAAATTGACGATGATCATGCTAAATACTGCTACGTGTTCAGAGGCACGAAAGCTATAGTTCTTGACGACGTAGGAACGCTACTGTTGGACCGGCTGCATTTGGTCGCAAAAATTGTTGTAATGCTGATGGAAGACCATATCGGATACGATCAGCCTAGAGTGGCAGAAGGTGTTCTATTTGTTAATTTAGCCTTGCTGCAGGAACAAATCGTCTTCTGATCAAGTGACTATGAGTGGGGGTCGTACGTCTTAGTAGTATACGACGAATGACAGTTTCGTCATGGCGTGTCAACGAAGGAGGAGATCGCCAGAATTTGGTATTTAAATGAGCGTAACTTGTTTGTAATTAGTGTTAATAAGACATATTTCATTCGCGCGGTGTTGTTCGTTTTTTTTTAGGAAACTACTAATGACCATTGGGAGACTACCTTGAAAATTCCAGTTGCACAGCGAGGTCAGAATCTTGTGTCTTCAGGTCGTCTTAAAAGCCTTGAACATATCTAAGAAAAGCGCTAATGAGTGATTTTGATTACGGAGGTAAAGACCTGAACGAAATGCGTATACGGTCTCTACTCAACGTGTTACGGTGGGAACTACTTACATTTTAATCAAGGATGCTGACTTTTCTAGAAATGTTGCTATATGGGGGAACAATTGTAGATTATCCAGATGGTAAAAGGGCGGTATATTATACGGAGTGTAATAATAAGGTAAAACTTAGAATATAATGTTGTTACAGCGGAGCATTAAAAAAAAAACATTATCGGGATTGCAGACTGCCTGTTCAGAATGGAGGGGCTAGAAAGTACTTTCTCTAAGCTGCACACGAAAAAGACGATCAGCTAACAAATGATGTCCAAATCGCAATCTACTGATGAGTACAATTCCACTGCACTAATCTTCTTAAAGAAATAGAACCACGAATATGTTGGGGGTGAGACGGTTGAAGTTGATAGTAATAAGTGATAGATGATTGACTAATACTCACGGTGTACATCAGTTCCCGATGATCCTTATGCTCCAGCTGAATGGGGTGAACAATATCCTCGTGAGTTAATCGCTATTTTAAATCACATTTTTAACGACACGTCTACAATTTTAATTAATCGGGGAGCTGAAATATATAAAGAAGACATTCACGTACGAATATCAAATATGAATAATAATTAATATTGTAAGAAAAAAAAACTATCCTTACATCACTGATCTGATGTCGAGGATCTAAAAATAGATGAATGATGTTACGTCTAATATCTTCCCTGGGCGTGATAATTTCACTATAATTAATTCCGTTAGGATGTTGTTGCAACTTTAAATAGTCATTAAAATTTCCGGTATTTATTTTTACAGATTAAATTTATCATTATTTTTCGGAATTATAACGGAAAAATTATAACATGAAATTACATATTTTCTGACCAGAGAATTCTTAAGGTTTTTTAAAAAGTTCGGACTACATTTAGTTAAATATAAATTCAGTAAGTTAAATATAGATTCAGTAAGTTAAATATAGATTCAGTAAGTTACATATAGATTCAGTAAGTTAAATATTTCAGTTTACAGTTATTCGCGGTATTTTATTAAATATTATCTATTTCTTTCTATATATATGTATATATAAATAATTTCGAAGCGGTGAATTATTGGTATGGAACGAAAATGTGTAATTAATATATATATATATATATATATATATATATATATATATATATATATATATATATATATATATATATATATATATATATGTATGTATTATACACGTGCATAAAGATGCTCCCTACAGAACAAGGATAATACGCTTTGTTTGAGACAACCGAGGGAAAATGTACGATTTTCTGGGGGGGGGGGTTTCTAACCGAAGCATAAAATAATCACTTCTAATCTTCAGGAAATCCGGAGTTATGTTTTAAATCTGAAATTAATTGAAAGTAAATTTAATATTGCAAAGAATCATTACGCGAGAGTAATCTGTTAGGCACAATGCCGTTAAATTGTTGTCGCGATTTAGTCCTGTTAGACTTTTTATTTATTAACGATTGCCGGGCAACTTGATCGGATGCGAAATTAACCGTTTCCACGTTTATAAGATCGCCTGAGAGTTTCATTTATTAAGAGTCACGCTTGTTTCCAACTTTATTTCCTAACATTTCTAACGAGCTTCTGCCATCATTCACAATCTTTGCAAAATTGTACGTCTCGAGTAATATTTTTTACACTTCATATTTTTATAAATTTATATTGTATATATTTTTATATTTTATTTTTTTTTAATCTATTTACTCGATAATAGTTTAACAGGCGAAAAAAAGTTTTGCAATTTTTCATTTAAAAAACATTTAATCGATTTTAACTGCTTTTAAGTTGTTCATAAACTGAATCGATCATTAATATTATAATTATTATTAATATGGTTTTTTACTGCCGTTATTTCTTTTTCGGTGATACTTTGCAACATCGACTACACCTAATATCGGACGTCTCGTGAATCGTATTAAATTAAACAAAAACTTACTTTCATTATTACAAGAAAAAAAATAAAAATAAATAAATAACATCGATAAAATTAATTTAGCGAAATATAATTTTATTAAATAAATATCGTCCGTTATTTATCTGGTAAATATAAGAACGAGTTAGCTAATTTTACGATATCGGAAACAGCTGACTAAGCCGTATAAACTAGCTGAGAAATTTCGTTAGCCACGTGTTTGGTTGTATTCGGCTCCGGAAAACTCACGCAAAAAAAAACAAAAACTTAAATGAAAAATGGGAAAATCACCCCGTTTAAGAAAAAACCAACCAACCATCCGAGAAATTAAACACCGTCATCCGCGCATTATATACATATATATATATATACATATATATATATATACATATATATATATATATATACATATATATATATATATGTATTATATATATATATATTTATATATATATATATATATATATATATATATATGTATATATACATATATATATATTTCGTACAGATATAAAAGATTACTACACGCATACATCGAACCAAAGTTTAAAAATAAATTAAAACCAACAAGAAAAAAGATAAATGAAATAAAAAAATACGACCGATAAAAAAATATGCTGCACACACGCACATAAACATGTATACATATACATATGTATATATATGTATAAATTTCAATTATGTATTTACACACTTACAAATATATATATATATATATATATATATATATATATATATATAAAAAATATTAGGAGGGAAAGAAAACGTCTATTTGAAACGATGCAAAGAACTTATCATACCAAGACTTTTGCGTAAGGCGAATTTCTTTTGCGTATATAGTAGACCGTAGGTGACAAAGCAAACTGCAACGTGAAAACGAAATGTGTTTGAAATCGATGTAGGCGATGGATAATATCCAACGGAATCGTCTTGAAAGAAATGTATCAGGAAATGAATTTGCCCCCGGGGCGGAAGCTTTCGTTTAGTGGGGTTTTTTTGTTCGGTATGTAGGAAAAGATATTTTCAGCACGCATCAATGAAGTCAATTCGATCATTTATGCTAAAGTGATTCGTACACGTAAAAGCAACAGCATAAACACGATTATGCACTCTACTCGAAAAACGCTCCAGTTTATACGAATAATGCCGGAATCGTGTTCTAACCGATTTTTAATCTGCCATCTTTCATTTTATTTGCTAGAGTGCTCGACGGTCGGAACTTCGAAACCCAACACTCGACGTAGAAAATTTTTCATCATTATATAATTCTTAATGATCACCCAGCACACTCCGTATAACATCAGATGCGCGTGCATGTCGCGTATAAATAGCGCCCTTGAATGCAAAAATAAACGCACAGTGGCTAGTCACCACGTTCGGCAACGAACAATACGACAGTGATAATGATTATGATATGTATATATGTATCCGCAACATCCGTTTGCAGAATGTAAAAGACTGGACGGAAATTAATGATGGTCGGAAGACTAACGAGGCTGTCCACAGATCGTGATATGCGGTGCAGTTTTGTACCCAATATCCGCTTGGAGGAAGCGACAACAAGATAAAGTAGTATATATTTATATATCACGATATGCCTGTATGTATCCACTTCGGAATGAAATCTGTCTAGAACCTTTTTCAATCATTTTCATCTTGCACCTTCCGCAACCAATTATTCCTAGATATCTGCACAATTTGATCGTACCACCGCGACATTCTCCTGCTTCCTTTTATCGCCTATCTGCGTAAGGCTTCGACCATTTTTTTTGAACAGTCCATATCCATTTTATTGTAGCCATCTTATTCTTCTTCTTATCGTATAATCATCGGTTATATATAATTACACAAAATTCTCATCGTAAGTCTTAAATTTGTTAGCCAGTCTATGGCTCCGTCATTAAGATTGTGAATATAATAATAAACCTACAGGTGCAAATACAGTCTTCTAATATATGCTGCATTGTTTGCCTTGAATTTCCGCACTGGCACGCAGCAGTTGTCGTTATACCCCACTTCTGCATTAGATATCCGCATCTTCCCTGTCCGGTCCTAATTCTATTGAGTGTCTTCCGTAGTTTCCTAGATAAATCCATTCGTTTAATTTCATTGCTCGGATCGACAACTAAATGGGAATTTGTTGTATGTTCTAAATTCCTTTCCTATGTTATTTTCCATTTATTAAACTCTTTCATATCTTCTCATAATAATTCATTCAGTGTGCAAGGTGATTTTCTGGATTTGAGTCTCGATACTGGTGCGGACCTTATCTCTTCAGATATTGACAGTTCGGGGTACATCTGAAATTTATTTCTATCTCTGAATGAATAATGCTGTCTCCCGTTTAATTTCAGCTGGAACTATATTAGCTAAAACTGGAAGCCACATAAGTGGTGCAGATTTCAGCGTTCCTGATATGGTTCGGAGTGCTTCATTTAATACTACATCTACTTTTTTTAACATGGCAGCTATCATACCAAACTGATGAACAATATTCGGTCGCTGAGTATACAAGTGCCAAGGAAGAAATTCTGAATGTTCTTACATCAGCACTCCAAGTCGAACCTGCGAGTCTTCTAATGAGATTTATACGTGTTTTTAACTTTTTTTTGGATAAAACCGTTAGATGCTCATTATATGATAAGGTGCGGTCTAATGCCAAAGTACTTTGGATATTTCGTATTTCCTAGTTCTACACCTTCAAATTTCACTATAGGTTCGATTTTTGCCATTCGGTTGTCAAGGTGAAAAAAACGCTGTCTTTGTCTTGTTGGGATTTGGTCGTAATTTCCATTTGTGCAGGTACTTACTAATTTGTGATAAGCCACTTTCCATAGTTGATATACAATTCTTCAAGTCTGTTCCTTGGTCATCGCCATATCGTCTGCATACTGGAACTTTTTGTAAGATGTGTCAGGTAGATCGCTAACATATATATTAAAAAGTAAAAAGTAACGGGGCTAATACTGATCCTTGTGGAAGACCATGATTGACTCGTCACCATTTGCTACTATTTTCTCCTAAGAAGACAGGGAAATACCTATCTAACTGCTATTTACTAGTTGCAATATTCGATAGCATGGTATAATAGAAACCAGTTTTAATAATAATCCCTCTCGCCAAACAGTATCGTAGGCAGAAGTCAAGTCTAAAAAAACAGTCAATGTCTTTTCATTCCTTTGGAATCCATTTTCTATTTGCTGTGTAATCGCAGCAATTTAATCTACACCGGATCTTTCTGCTCGAAAACCAGCCTGGAATATTGGTAAATGACTATCTACTTCAAATTCTATTATAAATAATTCGTTCCAATACTTTATAACCTACGCTAAGAAGAGATATCGGTCGATAGTCTGCTGCTTCCTTTCCTAACTTTCCTAGTTTTTTAATCGCAATTATTTTAACTCTTTCGATAATCTGGCTGTTGCAATTATTTCATTAAACATCCCACAGAGAAAGATTTTTGCTTTTTGTCCCAGTTTAAAAACTCCGGATAGAGACCATCAAATCCAGCTGCCAACGCAATGTTGAGTTCATTTATAGTAACTGGACCAGAAAATTTCTCGCTGGATTTAAGTTTGCATTTTCTTTCATTTAGTTCAGCTTTAACTAGTTTCTTGTTTTTCTAATGAAAACTTAGTTATCATCTGGTTTAATTACATGCTGGGCTTGCTTATTTTGTTGAGGATTAGTTCCAAGCTTTCTAAGTGTCTTGAGCCATCTATTTTTTCGTTCCTCATTCAGTTTAGTTAATAACTCAGCTGCTATAATCTGATTACCTGAAGATTTAAATTCATTATAAAGTTTCGAGCATCCTTCAGTCCAGCATGGTATATAGATAGCTCTTCCTTCTACCTCGTGGAATGCTCTTATGAGCAGCTCTTTTAATTATTTCGACAATTTACCGTAGTTTCCAATTATTGGTAATATGTTTCGAATATTTTCTTCAATAGTTTGTTTAAAAGTGTTCCATTTAGCCTTTTTAAAATTCCATCTACTTTTTAGGATGGATTGTACACCTGGAACATATACTCCTGTATCCATTAATACGGGTCGGTGCTACGAGTTAGGGAAATCGCAAAGAACTGTTCGATATGGTGTAGTCTTTATTGGAGCACTATTTTCTGCTAGAAATCTGCAAAGATCTTGAAACAGTTTCCTCGAGTTGATTAACCAATAACTTCAGTGTGTAAGGCCAAATTAATTCGTACATATGTGGCCACTCCGTATTTTGAGTGAGGTATGGTGATCTGCGATTTTATATTCTTGAATACTTCCACGTACAAAAAGGTCTGTATCTTTTTCCGTGTGTGTGTGTTTCCTGAAGCGCAATAACGTCAATCTCATTTTCTTGGACTATACGCGCCAGAACTTCTGCTTTGCTTATCGAAATCCCTTCTATATTTAACTGCAATAAGACTGTTAATGATACACTTAGTCTCGTAGCCCTTATAAGGGGGCTGTTTCGGTGATAACTAGTTGACATTTTAATTTTAATTAATTAACCGATGATTAAAACGATGTAGTTAGCCGACTAATATAATGTATTAGACGTTTCCAGAGGCACCCGTGCTATTTTAATGTACTGTTATTATTATCTATTAATATCGCGCTTCAGGGAGGTCTACACCGTGCCCGCAGTCATCCTATTAACTACATCTAAATTGAGAATTTCCCTATGCGGTTTCGAACTTTCTTATTCTTTATAAACATGTTATGTATAATACATAGAAACGATTTGCAGTTAGTTAAATTATATTAAAGAGCTCTACACGACCTCGTCATGTAACCGCTGTTGTATCGATTGCACCAGATGAACCCTGGCGTGTTTTATCGTTTTTATTATAAATTATTTAACTATTTGGTTAATATTGTATTAACCCTAATAATGATTAAAAAAAAAAATAGTTTATATAATTCGCTAGATAAAATTTCACGTACCATATAGTAGACATGGTGACCGAAAGCGATAAGCTGTCGGTGAGAGTCAAATTTCAGCGGAAGCTTTAAAATTGGAGAAAAATGATTTCAAATATTATGCGCAATATGTAAAAAAAATGTGACAAACGGGAAAGTGGACGAAACATAAAGCAGTTTTCTACGTAATTTTTAAAAAAAGAATCTCTTCGCACACTATTCTAACTGCAGAACATTTATTATTACAATAATTAATAAAAAATTTAAAACTTTTTTTTACTTTCACAAATCACTGAAGAACAAGTCGGTTTTATTCTCGAGTACCGGTGACCGTGTGTTTAATAAAAGACGGATAATTGAAAAAAACGCTGAAATTCATGATGACAGGCTTATGTTTCGTCGACTATGAAAAAAATTCGATTCAGTAGAGCGGGTGAAAGTATAAAAATTTCTGCATAAAAAAATAACATGTAGTTCTACAATCATCTTAAAATTAATGAAAATACCGTTAGGCGAAACATACTCGAATGAATTTCCGATTAAAAGGAGCGTTCGCCAAGAATGTATACTGTCGTTACTCTTCAATATATATATATATATATATATATATATATATATATATATATATATATATATATATATATATATATGTGGTCGGGGGACGTAAAGAAAAAAAAAAAAAAAACGCGGATAGTATCGACGCAAAGCGAGCTTTTACAAATTTGAGACAAATATTCGAGAACAGAAAGACGGATTTCAAGTTAAGAAAAAGAATAGCGCTTTGCTACGTATGATCCGCGATGGAATGTAGAATAAACGCATTCGAAATGTGGGCATATAGTAGGCGGTTGCTTAAGATATCGTGGACCGATTTACGTGCTACATCGATGCATCGTCCGTAAATTGACACTCATCGAAGACGTAAAAAGAAAAAAGCGAAAATATCTCGGGCATAAATTACGAGAAGAAGGCATTTTCATTTTAGCGGTCCAAAGAAAGATGCTGGAAAGGCAACAAGACGAAGGAAACGGATGGAGTACATAGCAACGAACATAGGGATTGGTAGAGCTAATGAAGTAATAAATTCAGCTAGAGAATATATGAAACGGCTAATGGTTCTTGATGCGCAACCTCCTGAAAGGAGACGTAACAAAATGATGATGATAATATATATATATATATATATATATATATATATATATATATATATAGAATATATAATGGAAAAACTACTGGACGGATGACAAGGGGGCGTGGGTGAAAACGTGTAAGAAAAAAAACATTAGGGGAATGTTCATTATATGTAAGGTGGTCAGAAATATTAGATTAGTTCTTATCTTTTCCCTTAACATAGCGTAAAATGTAGCATTAAAATGCCTCGTAGTTTGTGCTTTGTATGTACAGTCTCAATTTTTACACATAAGTTTATATGCGTCGTTACGTCCCTTTTGGTTTCATATATATGTTATTACGCAATTTTTTCTTCAATCATCTTCGTAGTCTTAAAAAATTTATTCCTTCCGATATATTTAACCCTTTTTTTTTAGCGTTAATCTATTCTTTTTTTTTTTAAATACGTATCTTCCGAATTAAAATTAGTGAATAAGTTACTTAGGAGCTTCGCTTACCGACGTCGAGGATTCGAATGAAGAGATTAAATGAAGAATAGGGCAAGCGAGATTATAATTTATGAAAATGAGGAGAACACTTATGTCTTTCAGTAAGAATTACGCTATGTACGGTCGGTGTTGCTGTATGGTTGCGAAACATGGACGCTGAAAATAATAAACACTAAAGAAGCTTTCGAGACGAGTTGTCACCGCTGTATACTCGCGTAGTCCTTTAGAATACTGTTCAATTATTCGGAATCCGTATTATAATAAAAATACATTAGGTTAATATTGACAAAGTTCAGTGTAAATTTTGAAATATTACCGTATATCAGGTATCTAGATATATGAATTACGATATATTAAGAAATATAATGGATGCGATAGCCAAATTAAGGTTTCTTCATGGTGTATGCAACGGTAGAGCTCATAGTGAGTGTTTAACATCAACCGTCTCCTCCTACGTTTTACCGAGACCAAATAGACGATCGAATTGGTTTTTTTAGCCAGCCGCGTGCATGAATCTCGGTTTATCCGTTGCCGTCAGCTTTCCGCTTGTATAATTCTCCTTTGAACATATTTCCCTGTATGGGATATATAACAGATATTTCTTTAATTTCCCGAACATATTTTGCGATGAGGACTTTCGCTCTATTCCGATGGTTCTAGATTGTTATTGTGTGTTTGTGTGTACCTTTATGTACATGTAGTATGTACGTTAAATATTGTATTTATTAATTGGTTGAAGATTATTCGTCCGTTTATTTCTCGAGTAAGATTGTGTGAATTATGAATGATGTATGTTTTAATGAGACTTGTGAATGCGTGTAGTTTTTCTGGTGTGTTTAATCGGCGTCAGGCTGGTGAATGTGTTCAATGTATTCAATGTATTCAATGTATTTTTTTTTTTGTATTTTATTTCTTTTTACTTTTAATTTTATAATTCGGAAAAAATTTTTCATCGTATTATTTTATTTATAAGCCTACACACTATAATTGGCTGTTAGCTGTTGTGTGGCTTCGTTAGATAAATAAATAAATTTATATCGCGGACAGAAAAGAAGTAAAGTGAAGTAGTATTTTAGATGTATTAAAAAAAGACAGATAGTCGTCGGATGCGGTCAAACGAAGAAAAACAACGTACTTGGGACACCGGCGGTAATTACGGGAAAAATATAAGGAAAAAGAAAAATATTCGAAAATGGTCGTCTATGAGATTTGTTCCACAAGGCAAGAGATCGAACATGGAGAAATAACAACGACTAAGAAAAGAATCAAATGGACAAATTGAAAGGAGAAATTATGTAACCCGTTTTTGTGTGTGTGTGTGTTTACATGTTGAGATACCGTAATAAGATGAGACACAAACGATAAATTGAAAGTAATCGAGCAAAAACAAAAAAGAAATAATTACCTCGAGACGTTTTCGAAAAACAGATACGAATAAAATTAGTAATCAATCTTCCAAAGCTAAAAATCTTCACAAAAAATAAAAAAAAAACGAAAATATAACGGGAAAATTTGAAAAAATTTACTTACATCGACGTTGATTCCTGGAATTGGAAATACTTTAGTGGGCGGTAATTCGCTCGGCGAGAATCTGTAGAATTCGTGTCTACCTCTGTACCATTTAACCGAATATAACGGAGCTCCTTCTAAATCGTATTGACACGATAACGATACGTGTTTACCTCTTTGCACGGCAGCCGGATTGGCAGATAACGTTACGTTCGACAAACTCTCGCATCGATCTGTAATTTAGACGAATATTCGAGAAATTAATTAATTAAATTCGTAAATAATAAATTTTCTTAATTGTTTTTACGATATTTTCTCGCATTTATTTATCGTCGGTAAAACTTATTAAAGATATGGGGTAAAACCGGAGTACACGTACATTTATATTTTATATACGAAGCGCTAAGATTAAACGGCGAATTTAAGTGCGCGAAAACGACAATTAAACGCATTGCCGATTCCATCTGTCACATCATTTTCCGACCAGTTTCGTACGAGTTAGCTCGATCAATTTACGAACCGGTCTAATGATATTAAGGTATGAGGACGAAAAAACGAATATATACGGAACGTGTGGTTTTGAAGTGAAACTTCTATTGGCGCATTGTATATGGGGAGTTAACCCGTAAAAAAACGAGCGAGCCAAAGGTTTATACGCGTACACACGTAGGCAGTCATATGGCTTCTCCGCTCTTTCACGAATGCTGCACTCATATACGTGTATATTCGTTTTACATACATACGTGTACATAAATTATGACAGACATGCGCGCAAGTGCGTGTATTCATCGGCATACTCTCTCTTTCTACATATATATAAGTATATATGAGTAAAAATTGTTTAGGTGTTCTCATGAGCGCGCGTCTATCCGTTATTATCTCTGCACAAAGAATGTACGTGCGACGTAGATTTGAGAACGATATGAGTCATCGCCACGACAAGTTAAGCAGAGATTCGTTTTATTCGTGAAATTTGTACGAAATCGCGAGTTTATTAAATAGGCGTCTGTTTTGTTTTTTTTTTTTATTTGTGTCTTCCGACTAGTATTATTTACATATTCTTAGTTATTGCGAGTTATTTAACACATTTCAATAATCGATCGAATTGTTGATGCTCATCTTCGTATTGGAGCACGATAATTCTTCGCTATATAAGTAAAGTGTTCGTTAATTGGTATTTAATTAATTCGTCCCTTATTTCGTATCGACACGTTTTGTTTTTTTTATCGATATCCACCGAAGTTATTATTAATACTTACCCGTGTATTACGGTACATTAAATTTTTTTAATGCTAACAAAATTCGCTATTTTCCGGTTAAATGCCGCGATACTGAAAATATTTATTTCTATAAACGCATTGAAAATTAACTAATTCAGCTCGGAAGCGATATCTTATAAAATTTATAATTTCCAGACAAATTTTCGATAATGCAGCGCTTGAAAAAAAAGGGTTGAATTATTTCACGCGAGAAACTTCGAACGTATTTTTCGTTCGCATGACGATTCTCGATTACTTCCTCCGGTGTCATTTCGTATGGAAATTTTAGAGAATTTGCCAATTTTCCTCGCATTTTAAGTATCGCTATAGCGAAGAAATTACAAAATAAACTGATGGAAACACGACTAGAATTTAATTTTATAGAAAAAACTCGTTGTATAGATATCATTCACGATGCGCAACCATCGTGTGTAAATACCATCGAGGAATTTGAAACTTAGCATTGCCGCGAAACAGATTAAACAATATTCGAGCTTTATGCTTAAATGATCTAGACAATTAAATGACTTATATATACACTTTCGAAATAAATTAAGCGAAAAACAGGAATTTGGATGTAACATTTTAAACACTTTCTATTATATAATAAACGATTCGAGTCGCGCGACAAGAAACCGATGATTTATCGATATAGAAAATAAAATGCACACCGATAAAAAAAAATATCTATATTTATATAATGTATATGAGTATGTGTCTGTGTATGCCTACATATAACTATATAACACTTTATAAACGGTAAAGAAAGTATATATATATATATATATATATATATATATATATATATATATATATATATATATCGTATAGCTAACAAAAATTGGCTCGACGAACAGGGAGCTAAAAAAAAATGAGTTTATGCAAATTTAGTTATTTCGGAAATATAAGCGGGAACGATGCTTTTTTATCTACTTATTATTATTATTATCATCGTTATTATTATTGTTATTATTATATATTCGCAAATGCGTTCGAAACGAGAGTTTGTAAAGAGATTACGAAGTTTCGATGAGTTTACTGTAAAAAAAAAAAAAAACGATTATTATAAATCGAACCCGGTACTCGAATTTTAAAACGATACATACCGACTATATATACACGCAATAGTCGACGGTGATGCGTAATTTTCCAATTTTATTTTTACTACCTGCTTTTAAAGACTGACAATTTTTTCTAGCTGGCAGATCAGTCAACAAACGAGCATATTATAAACACGCGCATACGTACGTACGAACATAATTTCATCGGACACACAAAAACGATTCGAAAAGATGTGAAAATCTCGCATAATTTTATGAAAATAAAACTGTTTACATCTACTCGCAAAATAAAACAAACTTGAAATCGAATTTATTCCCGTATTATTTATATCCGGCCGAAGAAATAAAAGAGAAGTTCACGCCACTTAACGTTATTCTAAAAAGTTTAATAACCTAATTATCAATAAACAAGATTAAGTCGCTCAATTTGAAACTGCCGGTCATTGAAATATGAGTATTGCGTGCAAGTGGGGAAATAATATCTACAAAATCGACGTGTTGTGTCTTTAGCGATGTAGAAATCCAAAAAAGTCATTATTAGAATCAATCGATCAATAAGTGTTGGTAAGTTTTAACTATGTAAAATATTTTCGAAAATGGGCTCTCTACTGACTATTTAGTCGGGAACTTCTCGTTGTAGATAATAATGCCTAAAGTGATTTAACTTATATTCTATATTAAGTTTTATTTGTATATGAGACTCCTTAAGAAAATAACATTATACGATTCCTAAATTAAAAATATACACTCGTATCGTTGTTATTTGAAAATAGTTCTATCATCTCGGATATGATAGACCATTAACAAAATAAACACAATGTTAATCGTTATAAAATTTATTTTATTTTAAGGAAAGCTTTTCGACAGTTACGTCATTTTCAAGCATACGCAATAAATATTACACATATTACTTTTACTTCAACTTTTCTACGACGTTCCCCCCATCATTCTAATATCTTCCAGCATTTCAATTACCTATACATCGCGGTTCGAGTTTCTCATCATCAGCTGTTTCGTTTTTAATATCCTCCGTAGACGGTACAGCGAAACTGTTTCGAATTAAACGGTTTAATTTTTATATTCGCCACCGGAGAAGATAGATTAGACTTTCTCTGAACATCATCCTTCAAATTCTACTTACTAGGTAGATATACGTATTGATTAATTTTTAATTATATATATATACCTGCGATTCCTTTTTTTTTCTAACTTATTAATACTTTAGAACGTTGTTAGCATTTAAATTAATTGAAATACTCGATAAGACCGCCTTATTTGTAATTGTTCTTATCTCTACTAATATCCGTCGGTCTGCGATTGATTTATATTTATCGATAGTAGATCACTGTATATATATCATCGCGACGTAATCATCACTGGTGTCATCTGTTTGACTATTAGATTTTGAGTTTATAGTTATCGTCGGCGCGTAACGACTGTAACATTTTTCCGTATACCTTCTTCTAGATATAAGACTTGTTATCCTAGCCTGCTGATCGAACATCAAATGTCTCTGTTATCTGTATCTCTAGCGTCGCACTTTCAGCGTCCGTAGAGATGGATCGTCCAATATCCGGCGGGTTTGATAGGTGTTAAGTATCTAGTGACTAACAACCTTTTTGACTGATCTCCCTATATAGAGCGTTCATATGTTAGAGACTAGAAATATAACGCTAAGGTGTGATGTGCGCAATCTGTCGTTTCCCATTTAGAAGATACTAATTTTCGTAACAACTTGTTCTCAGCTTCGATTGTTTTCTTAAGATAAAGTGTGTTTCCGAAAAAGGTAACGACCGGTCGAGAGTAACCACGAGGTAATTTTGGTTAATACTCTAGTAGTTGTCCATGCTCAATTAATCTATCGCGCTTTCAAGGTGGACAAAACTTAAGTTTTTGCCGACTTTAACCTGATCTCGTGTTCCGTATAATATTTATATAATCCGTCGAGTGCTGTTTGTAATTTGGTCTTCAGTTCTTCGAACGTTGCGCCATATGCCATCACTAAAAGATTATCCACACATAAAAACCGCCGAGTTTCCTTGTCAACAGGTTAGTCGTCGCTGTAGATGCAATACTATCGAGGACAGAAAACATTCCTTTGTAGAAACCCGTTATGTTGCATTCATCATTTCCTGCATTCTCTGTAGCATCTAATATACAGAGCACCACATTCCGTAGCATTTCCGTTAGACTTTAGTCGTTAGTAGTATCGTACACCTTTCTGATTCCGGCGTTATACTACATAACATTCAGCCTAATGTAAAATGATTGCCACCGTTCCGAAGAAGGTATATTTATTAAAATAGAAATTTGTTCCGATAGACGAGAAATTCTTCAAGTTCAATAACAAAAATACTCGAAAATATGTCGATCGGATCATTATTACAGTACATAGGGTTTTTCCGGTAATTGATTTATCGGTAATTAATAAAAATGAACCCAAATAAAATTTAACGTAATTACGTGCGTACGTAATCGTACGAACGTACGTATTGTGCGCGGAAAATATTTTTATTTATAATCGAAAGATTTTTAACAGAGGAAAAAAGTATTTAGAAATTAAATTTATATGGCCCCCCCAAAACAACGATTCGTTCATCGGGTCATTTATAGTTGTTGCCTAGTATTTTGCAATAAGTTAACGGGGTTAATAGCCACCCGCAGAATGGTATAAAATATCTCGCGAAATCTGAAAATTCGCGAAAAATAAATAAGATACAACGCGCAGCTGTTTAATTATCCGGTCGACAGGTCTAAATTCGAAAGTGAACAAAGGAATATCTGATAGCTGCCGAGGAATGAAGTAAATAAGACACGTACCACAATGTATCCGTTTGGTTGACTAACGAACATGGAAAACACGTGTGTATATATATATATACATATATATATATATATATATATATATATATATATATATATATATATATATATAAAGGTGGAAAGAAAATATATATGATCAAATCAACGGGTGTGACAGACGAAGGAACAGTGACAACGAATAAGTATTAATCCGAACAATGGGGAATGAAATACTAAAAACATATACCTGCAACCATGTATACACATTATATATATATATATATATATATATATATATATATATATATATATATATATTTGATCAGGCAAAATAGTGTCGAAGGTAACCAATCACGGAGAGATGTTACTCCAACGACGCCACAGTTGACTCGGTTTCCCGTTCAACTTTAATTGGGGAAACTGTGCGAGTTGAAAGCTGTGTATTCGGGTTCGGTGTTAAGTTGAACTTAGAAACTTTTTCGAAGCTTGCTGAAAATTTTTAATTAAACGTAAAGTTCCTTTTTTAGCACCTACACAAAAACTCGGGGACGCGTGTCAAAGTACAAGCCGCAATCACCTCTGGTTTTCCTCGTTGCTTTGTATGTATACATATATATATATACATACAATATATATACAAAAATAAACTTTCAAAGTGAACCCCGAAATTTTTAAACTAACTTCGTTCTTTAGAGAGATAGTGAATCTATGTAACATTTATGGTTGATATATATATATATGTATATATATATATATTACGGATGTAAAATTTTTTCAACATGTTACCAAAACCTTCAAAATTTCTACGATCAATTAAGAAAGAGAGAAATAACAATAGCTATTGTCCTTTATAAATCCAAATCGTAATAATAATTTTAATAATAATAATAATAATAATGATAATAAATAATAAACAGAATGGATGAGGCACTCTCGATTTGGAAATATTTAAATAAGTCAATTCGGTCGAATGCTATAGATAGACTGTGGAGAAACACAAATGGAAATCGATAGGAAATGATCGATATGACGCGATAACAATTACTTATTAGGTCGTCGTATGTTTCATAGCGAGTTCTATCCCGCGATAATTAAAAAGGTTTAAGCGTACAACATTTTTCGAAACCAATCGGTAAACTTTTAAATTTTAAGTAGGAATAAATTCTTCAAAAAATCGAAATAACTCGGGCTTAAAACATTCGAACAGAATTCTAAATTTATTACTTCCGACGTAATTATTAAATCGAAAATACACACCAACAAACATTCGTACATATATATATGAATATATTAATATATATATATATATATCAAACTATAAAAAGAATATCAAGAAATTATGTAATAACTTTTTTAGGTTCTACGAAAGCAGTAGATGAACGATGTTCGATGTTATTTATGTTTAATGTCAAAGAATTTGGCTTGAATAAGAAAGCCAGCAGCTTAATCAGAAAAACATACGCGTATGATATTAAAAGATGAATTGGGGCAAGCGAAATATGCATTTAAAATAACTAAAACTCAATATTAACAACAAATAAGAATATCAGTAGCAGCGTGCTAAAAAAATTTTCAAAAACATAATAGCGAGGGAAATAAATAATCTGAACGGAACGAATTTGTAGATCTGGCGCGCAGAATAACGAAAACGTGTTGGAAAGAATTGAAAACGAACAAAGAAATCCTAGTAGGTATACATGAAAAAAAAATAATAAAAATAAAAATAAGTTTACTAAATCGTATAGAGAAGCGAAAAATAAAACTGTTAGGGCACGTACTAAGACGCTGTATACCAAAAATATAAAAGAGATTAATGTTATAGGTAAAAAGGACAAAAACGAAGGAACATGTATAATGAGAATTGTGTACGATCGTTCGAATATAAGTAAATATGGAGAACTTCGAACGTTTGCTACGAACAGGACACAATGGCTGCAACGACAGGGCACTTGCCTTTACAGTTTCTCTATCTAGGATAATAGTACGATGACACTTCGAAGGATCTTCGATATATAAATATCCGTCGGTCTCGATTTGTGAATTATAAATTTATAAAAAAATATCTTACGACTCCAACGAACGGACAATTATTATCAAATCCGGCTAGCACGGTGCCAGGATTTGGTCTCAACAGAAAAACGTGGTGCAATTGAAATCGCGTCAGAACCAACCAGGGTCGTTGCAAATATTTAATGAACAAATGAAAACTGTCGGAAACGGAGCTGATGTGGCGAGATCCAAACGATGTCGCACTTTATCAATTCGTGTAAAGTAAATAGCTTTAATAAAGGACAGATTGAGCTACATTCACTAGAGGAAGGCGCAGAAGACTGGCTGTCGAACGTAAATTTATAATGCAGGATATCTCTAAATAAGCGCGTAATTGATGCGATAATAATAATAATTGCTACTGGAGGCACAGATGAGAAGATCTCAGATCATGTTGAAGAGACCAGTATTGTACAAGAAGCGGAGAACTCGAAGGTGCGTGTTGCCATTTGAGTTTAGCAGGCCTTTAATTGTTGTTGGTAATGCTAGTTGGGAACGTTGAGAGTTGTAAGTAGTACAATCTACCAGAAGATGTTTGACAGTAATTTCCCAGTGTCCACAGCAACATCCGACAGGAGATTCACGCCTTAATAAATGCCCACGTTTTATTAATGTATGGATCGGAGCCGTCTCAAAGTAATTTCTTCTTTTCCGGATAAATTAGAAGGTGTTTTCCAGCGGCTTGTATCCGATTTAATGTTTCTTAACGTGTTCGAGTTAGGCGTGGAAATCCACATAGATTATAGATTTCCATCTGCTTTTTAGTTTTATGGCGATGATATTGTATGCATCTTCACGAGGGATGGATAAATTTATGTAAGGGTACATAGAGGACGCCTCCTTTGCTGTTCGGTCAGCTAATTCATTTCTAGGAAATTGCGAATGACCTGGTATCCAGACATTGGTCGATGAAAGGGTTCCATTGATTCCAACAATTGAATAATTTCTTTAGCAATTGGATGTTGATTATTTAGCGATTGAAGTTAAAGCTGCACTTGAGCCGAAAAATATTGCCGATTGCTGAGAATATATTGTAAGATTTTCAATGATGTACATAATTGCTAGCTTGATAGCATATAACTCAGCTGAAAGAATTGAAAAGTACGGTGGCAGTGAGTAGCGTATGAGAATTTTGCTAGCTGTAGAAATAGCACAGACAACCAAATAAATAAATAAATAAAATCGATTATATAATTTTAATATCGTATCCATTCTATTATCAGTAATCGTATTTAAATTAATCTATTAAAATTATTAATAATTCGTAATTTTAAATCGTATTAAAAGAACTGATATTTCGTAGTTTTATAAAAGATTTTAAACGAAGAAAAAAAAATAGTTAAAAATCAATAAATTTGTAATATTAAAAGTCCACAAAGCTTTTCAGCTACTAAGCCATAACGCACGTAAATTAAAATAAAGAACATAAAAATATGAAAAAGATATTAAAAAAATATTAAAAAAATAAATAAATAAATAAAACAAAATGTAGTAAGAAAATACTCGATCTGGATGTAAAATATTAAAAAAAAAAAAAAAAAAAACGAAATAACAGATTTAATAATTTTAATAACGTATCTAACCTTACCCGAAGACCTGTTATAGGTGTTGATTCATTACTGTTGCATATAATGTTCAAGCATATTCTGGTTATTCCACTACCCAGCAAGTAGCACGAATCACCGAGTTTATTACACATAATTTTAATCGTAATAAACATACTGGTATGGTTCTCTTGGATGTTGCGATAGCTTTCGATACTACTTGGCATAAAGGTATTATTTACAAAATGATAAAATATCAGTTTCCTCATTATGTAATCAACGTTATTAGCAGCTATTTAGCAAACAGACTATTTTACGTTACCATCAATGATTCAAGGTCTACTATGAAAACGTGCTCAGCGGGGGTCCCCCAATATAGTATTCTGGGTCCCTTTCTGTTTACTTTGTTTTTATCTGATTTCCCAAACCTACCTGATATTCAGACTGCTCTTTATGCAGACGATACAGCTCTTTTCTGTACTTCTTATATACCTAAAGCAATTACTAATAAATTACAGTCAGGAATAAATTGTGTCTTTCGTTATTATAAAAAATTGGCAAATTTATATTAATTGTGATAAAACAGAGGCTATATTTTTCACCCGCAGGCGTCCCACGTTACCTGCTGAAGTTAAGGTCAACTCTACCGCTGTGAGTTGGTCAAAACATGTTCGATACCTCGGGGTAGTCTTGGATAACAGATTAAATCTGAACATGTCAGTCAGACTACCTTGAAAGCTAGCAGGAGTATATCTGCCATATATCCATTAATCAACAGAAAATCATTTCTTAATGTAAATAATAAATTAATTCTGTATAAAACACTTATACGTCCCATAATGACGTACTGTTGTCCAGCTTGGAGTTTTATTTCAAATACAAATTTTAATAAGTTACAACTATTTCAAAATAGGTGTCTCAGATGTGTTGTCCCTAGATACCACAAAATCGTTGACACGCATACTGAAACATGCCTTATATTAAGGACCATATCTTAAATTTAACGCGTAAGTTCTGCGATGACTAGTCCACGATAATAGTTTAATTTCTACCATTGGTAATTACGATTAACTCCAATTTATGTATAGTATTAAAATTAGAAGGCTCAAACATAACCTGTTGTAACGTTATATGGCGATTATTTTAGGAATTAATATTCCTTCTTTATTTATTTAATGTCTAACGTGTTTTTTCTTTCGTTTTATTATTACTATCTTAATTTTTTGTTTTTTGCTGTACAGTTTTTTCAATTATTTTTATAAGTATAAGTATAATTACTTCTTTTATTTATTACGGGTCTTTGTATTATTATTATTTCTGATGTACGGCGAGCCATCCTGGGCGTTACGTAATTATTATTTAAAATTTTTGGTTTGTGTATACTCACTGTAAATTATGCTGAAATATACGTTGTTGTTGTTGTTGTGTAAATAGTTTATTCCTTTAAAGTTACTTTTCTCCGCTCGGCCTCAAACGAAAATATACCATATTCCATATGCAATTGCCATACCGCATTATACGCTCTATAACTTATAAATTATGGGGATCGCAAATATTAATTTTTTCTTCTATATATGTACCGTATATGTATTCGTTCACCTGAAGTGTTCGTCTATTATTATTCCGAGATATTTGACTATTTCTACTCGTTCGATCTTCATTCATTGACAACTTTCCATTTTACGTATAATCACCCCTTTATATTCGTGTTATTTCTCTTTTTTATTGCGCGCGAGTTTTGTCTTTGTTTAAATTATTTCGTTTATATATTTTTCTAATAAGTTGATCGGCCTCCATTATATCCCTGTTCTGTATTATTATAGCTACACCATCTGCATATCCGAAGACTGTTGAATATTTAATTGCGGTACTCCCCCGTTTCCGTTATTATACTTTTATCGCTTATATAAACTTTTACGACATTTTGCATTTTGTTTAGGGAAATTTTTAAACCGCTCTAAATAATTTTTCTTTACTCCTATCATTCCTAAATATTTAACCAATATAATATCATTCCTTACTGTGTCGAATGTCTTTGTAAAATCTACGAATACTATTAAACATTGCCTGAACCGACGTTTTTATTTATCAATTCGGAAAAATTTATCAATAATGTCGTCGTAGATGTATTATCTGACATGAATTCGTGATGTGGTCATTTGATAAATCATTTTTTTTAAACATTCTCCTACATATTTTTCTAGGACTTCGCTCGAGGATGTTCCTATTGTTATCGGTTTATAATTGTTTACGTCTTTGTGATTACCTTTTATTTTTTTTTATACATCGGCTTTACCGGTTTTCATGTATTGCGGTATATTTCCTTCTCTTATAGCTTTATTCGTTAATTTGCTAAGTACTCCGTAGAAATTATCGTTCCATGATTATTTATCTTTTATCCTAATTTTATCATATGATGTAGCTTTTTTTTTTTTTTATTATTTATTTTTCCTATTATTTGTTTAATTATTTCTACTATCGCTGTAGGTATACATATATATATATAAATTATCTGCGGCTTGTTATTTATGTCCGCCATAATTTCTCTTCGCAACTGCTAATTTGATTAACTTGTTATATGAGGAAGTTTCCAATATTTTATTAGCCCGCCCCGTGTACTTTTTAATTACCTCATTCGCTATTTCATTCTGCTTACCACCTAATATATTCTTTATTAGTCTCCGTGTCTCTTTCGCATTGCCACTTTAGCAATTTCCTTCCTTAAAACTTTCGTTTTATTTCTCGCTTGTTTATATAATTCCTCCAGTTTTCTTATTTCTACGTCTATTTTTGAAATAAAATATCTCGTTCTCGTATAAATTCTAAAATTTCTTTAATCAACCATTCTTTATTTATAATTTGTCTCCTAGTTTTAGTATTACTTTTATAAGGGCACTTATTATATATATCTCTTCCCATTTCTCCATTATTTGAGCACACATTTGTTCTTATCCATTATTTCTCATATTTCAAATACCTCGTCAATACTTTTTCCTACATTTTATTTTGATACATTTTTACCAATATCCTATTACATAATGGTCACTTATCGTTGCGTTCATTAAACTTACTTCTGTCCCTTCTTCGACTCTTATTGCTATGTAGTCAAT
Source organism: Coronaproctus castanopsis (assembly GCA_032883995.1). NCBI lineage: Eukaryota > Metazoa > Arthropoda > Insecta > Hemiptera > Monophlebidae > Coronaproctus > Coronaproctus castanopsis. Next base: position 76,086,058 of record CM065052.1, on the reverse strand, counting down.
ACAAGATTTTAGGCATCTATCTTTTACATACACTTTTCTTGTGTTCTCTCTTATTATAATTTCCCGAAATTTACTTTATTTAAATCTATATATATATATATATATATATATATATATATATATATATATATATATATATATATATTTCCCAAGTCATTACTAACTCCTTATAGCGTCTCCAATATTGTTTGAAAAATCTATTATTGACTTCCATTTATCTTTGCTCGGTGATTTATATTGTTATTTGCTCTATTCGTCTCTACAGTTACTTTTCCTATGAGTGCTTGATATTGCTCGAAATTATTAACTTGCTCGAACTCAAACATACATTGCGAAAATCTCAATTCGCCCTCCATAATGCTCTTCCTTTTTAATATAACATCGTTTATATATCCTTCCAGTTTATACATTCTGTAAATCTCCTCTTCCCTGACATTGGTTTCGGTCATTATTATTATTTGAATATTTTTGCATCTTTTAAAAACCATTCTAATTCTACCGGTCGGTTTAACAAAATCCAGTAATGTAATATAATTTAGAATTATTTGAAATTTTATGAAATTAATCTCGTGTAATCGTACAAATTATAAAACTCCATTAATAAATTAAATATATATATATATATATATATATATTATATATATATATATTTTTTAAATAACCGACTAATTTGGGTTTTCCAAAATAACCGAATAAATCAGTCGTATTCGGAAAATATTTTTTTTTAAATTTGTTTATTAATTTAATCGATTAAATATTCGATCTTTCTTTACATACGATGTTTTCATATATATTTATAAATCCTGTAAATATGTTATTTCGTCCGTAAAAGTAAATTTAATGTTTTATTTAATTCGTACATTATATACTAAGATGTGTACAATGTGCTTTGGAATAAAAAATGGACTAATTTTAAATCGAATGCCATAAATCCGATTGAATTTAGTTACATTTCGATTAATCATCTCTTTATAGGTTCTAAAAAAAGAATCACCGTTTTCAAAATCCGACTATAATTTTCGATCGGTTCTAGCGAAATCTATACTAATATGGATATTTTCTGCATTCCATATCCTTAAATTAGTTAAATCGCGTTATAATTACTTCATTTTAAACTCTTAGTATTCAATCCGAAATACTCGTGAACACAGTAAAAAAAAAAAACAAATAGAATATTTCAATCGAAATATGTCTACTTCAATCGAACTGAAATAACGAAATAATAGAACCTATAAAGAGATGATTAATCGAAATGTAACTAAATTCAATCGGATTTATGGCATTCGATTTAAAATTAGTTCATTTTTTATTCCAAAGCACATTGTACACATCTTAGTATATAATGTACGAATTAAATAAAACATTAAATTTACTTTTACGGACGAAATAACATATTTACAGGATTTATAAATATATATGAAAACATCGTATGTAAAGAAAGAAGAATATTTAATCGATTAAATTAATAAACAAATTTTAAAAAAAAAATATTTTCCGAATACGACTGATTTATTCGGTTATTTTGGAAAAACCAAATTAGTCGGTTATTTAAAAAAAAAAAAAAAAAACGTATTAGTCGTTAGGCATAAGTCGGTTATACCCATCATTAATATATATATATATAACATTTGTTATAACTACTCGATATTGGCTTAATGGATCGGGTTAATAACGTTAAATGCAAAAGGATGTTAGACGCATTATGTAAACTTACGACGATGGGTAGAGCAGATGTCCGACAAGAAGTTGTTAAAGCGATGCAACATAGAGGCTATAATAGTAGAAGATATTACGAAAATCAAATTGAAGTGTGCAGGCGACATGTTTACGTTGGCGGTACAAGGAAAAATACTCGCAAAAGCAACAAGAGGTGGGAAAAGATTGGAATATGTAAGATCGAATATTGGATTCAATAGAGTCGGGCATAGCTACAGCCAGACTTAGGAAAGCATGAAAAGGCCGAACCTCCATTGATGTAGATACAACTTGATAATGATATAAAAATTTGGCGATTTTAACTAATTTTTAGTCGTTTATTTATTTTTATAAAAATCCATTCGTCGCTGTTCAAATTATATTTTATCCGGCGCCTGTGTAACGGAAATAAATAACTACAACGTATCTTCGTTAAAAAAAAAAAAAAACAAATAATTAATTTTAAATTAAACAATAAAATAAATAATAAGATATAAAATGAAATTTAAATCGAATTAAATAGACTATTTAAAATAATCTCGCTTTAAACAATTTAATTATAGAACACGAGGATGATGATGATGATGATGATGGAAAAGCGTCGTTAGGTATATTTTCGAAATAAACAAAAGATCCGAATTAACGACCGGATACTTATAAAAACTGTTATTCGTTATTCGTCGCGGCTGATCCACTAAATTTGTTTACCCCGTTTATTTCCTACACAACCCTATCGTGAGAACTAGCCTACAAAAACATTTTACACATATTATTTATAGGAAACGAGCGTATTTTCAGACGGTTCGTTTTTCAGTAGTAGTGTGAAAGTATTTCGAATCCGGATCAACGAATCGTTAACTGCCCGTTCTTCGGTTTATTTATTACTACATCGAATCGTCGCCACTTACATTCGCCCCTTACTCGCTCGTACTTTTTCCGAGTGTAACGACCGACACTCCGTCGTGTTTATTTTCTGTTCGTAAAGAAGGTCGTTTTGTTAATCCTACGATTTTGTTCTAGGCGTTAATTCGACGTAAAATCCTTCCAAATGTTTGCAGGCTGTTTTTAAACATTATCCAAATAAGAAGAGTTTAATCGTAACGTTAACGTATACATATATATCGAACGGTACTACACCTTCAAAACTGTACTACTCGACACGTACTTATAAGCTCTCGCAAAACCGTCCATACAACCATCCCAGCCACACCCTTTAAACTGTTTGGACGACGACGATTACGTATAAGCCGTTAACGATCTGTTCCAGAAACGCCGCGTGAGATCGCATAATATTATAATATAAGAATACTAGGCGTACAAACAGATTTACGTCGACGCGGTTCGATCGAATTATTTCGTCTTCCTCGATACGGAGATTAAAACGCGTCGAGTGTCGATGATGAAGATGTCGAAAGGAGGAAAAGGTTTTAGCAGCGTAGAATGAAATCGAGAAACAATAACGCGGGAAAGAGATGATAAATAAAAGGCGGAATAAGCGAAGAGGATTGCTCCGACCCGTTACTATATTATTACATTACGTGCGTCTAAATATTCAGAGTTGTCTTCCACGTAATCCTATTTACGAGGAAGACAACTCTGAATTTTTTAAAAATTCATACGAGTCGCATTGTAACGTTCTAGGAAATGCTACGACATAACATATATATATATATATATATATATATATATATATATATATATATATATATATATATATATATATATATATATGTTACCAACTACGAGAAAGTACTAGAAAAAGATGGAGCGAGTAATATTATTAGAATTTAGAGACAAAGTTGAATATATTTCGTTAAATTTTCAATTTATATCCGTTTAATATTAATTTATTATTTAATTATTTATCGTAATTTTCTACAAAAAGTACGGTCGACAAATTTAAAATTAACGGCGAATCATTAAAAAAATTTAAATTAATTATTTGTATACCCCTTATGCATTTTTATTATTTAACTTCTGAATAATTATGAAGCCTATCGATCGATCTACCGTGCAAATCATATATGTATTTTAATTTTATATCGTGGAATGTAGTGATTTTTTATTAAATCAAGTACAAAAATTAGTTTAAATCACTAATGTTTATTTTCTTGCAAAATCGCAAAGCTTTTCGGCAATTACGCCATTATCAAGTGATATTTAAGTTAAAATAAAAATAAAGATATAAAAAGTATAAAAAAAACAAAAGTAAATTTAAGATGACAAATTTACAACTATAAAATGTAGAATAGATACTTAAAACAATCTGACAGTGACTGTGATAAACATTTATATTACTGATAGTTGATTGTGTTGTTTTAAGTATCTATTCTTCATTTTATACTTGTAAATTTGTCATCTTAAATTTATTTTTGTGTTTTTTATACTTTTTATATCTTTATTTTTATTTTAACTTAAATATCACTTGATAATGGCGTAATTGCCGAAAAGCTTTGTGATTTTGCAATAAAATAAACATTAGTGATTTTAACTAATTTTTGTAATTTATATATATATATATATATATATATATATATATATATATATATATATATATATATATATTATAATAATAATAATATATTAAGTGCCAGTTTATTATAAATTTTGTTTGTACTTAATTTTATATATATATATAAATTTTATTTAAGTTATTAAATTCGTTCAAATTTAATTTATTAATACGAATAGGCAAGAGTATGCGAATACCTCAGATTTCGTCGTTAGTCACTCCAGTTTATTAAGAATTATAGTCTATATACTAATAGCGCCATGTTAAAGGATAAAAATGGAACAATACTGACGAGTATTCGAAGTAAACTGGAGAGATGGGAGAATTATGTGCAGGAGTTATTTTACAGAGTTGGAACCGATCAATACGAACTGTACAACGAACGTAAAAGAAATACAAGAATCAAAAAGATTTAAAAATAGGAAAGGTAGTAGGGCCACGTGGCGTACATGGAGAAATATGAAAATTATTTAACGCAAATGAACGATCAACGATGAGATTTCTAATAAAATTTCTAACGACATGTGTAAATCGGGTAAATTGGTAACAGGTTGGTTAAAGTCTGCGTTTGTACCTATACCAAAGAACTCCAATGCGGCAGACCGCGAAAGTTAGATCAGTCTTACGCTCCATGTCTTAAATATATTTCTCAAGAACATACATCAAAAGGATATTTGACGAATTCCGGAGAATGGCAATTTGGATTTTAAAATGGGTTTAGTACACGCGAGGCATTATACTAAATGCTCTAGTCCAGAGGTGTAGAGACTTAGCCGTATCTGTGCTTCATCGATTACAAAAAGGTTTTCGACGGCCGTAATCACGAATTACTTATACAAGCTTTGAAAGAAATCGGAATAGATGAAGCGGATATTAACATTATACAAAACCTATATTGAAATCAGACAGCTACAGTTAGTTACGAAAACGCCTTTACAGATGAAATCAATATCAAAAGAGGATTATGACAAAGCTACTGTCACCTACATTATTAAAGGTCTATTCAGAGGCTATTTTTCGGATTACATCAGAATACGGAGTCATGGTTGGATCCAATACCAAGCATACAGCATTGATGTCAGACAATCTTTCTGGTCTTCAAGACATTACACCGGTTTATAAAGTTAATCTCTATTACCGGGTTGAATATAAATTCGGCTAAAACAAAATGAATGTAAGTTGATAAACATAGGCGAACGAATGCATCTGCAGGCAGTATTTACATTAATTCGACTGAAATCGAAAGTGTAGAAAAAATATCCGAACATTTGGTTCTGCGAAGAAGTCGATCAGAGTATGAAAATTAGAATCAGAATAGAAAAAGCTAGGTCAACTTTTATCTCAATGAAGAAGTTATTTACAAGAAAAAAGATATAACTCTGCATTCGCGGATGAAGTTAGCTAGAACTTACGTATTTTCGGTCTTATTGTACGGAATTGAAAGTTGGTCAATTGACAATAGCGTTAGAAAAGGAAATGCGGGTCCTTCTAGGGACGAACGTAAAAAATTAGAAGTTTTAAAAAAAGATGTGCAAAAGAAAGCGAATTATTACGCACCATTCAAGAACACAAACTAACTCGGTACATATAAAGAATGTCGATTTCGCCCTAAATGAAAGTTTTCGGATTATCACGGGCTGCTTAAAACCTACACCGGTACATAAAGTCAGAGTTCTCTCAGGCATTGCCCCACCCGCAATTAGACGCCAAGTAGCAACTAGTGCAGAGAAAAGTGCACAAGAAGCAGATAGAGGCGTCACTTGCTATTTGGATAATACAGCAGCGACGGAGATTGAAATCGCGGAGAAGTTTCATGGCCGTAATAAATCCACTTGGCGCCAAGCCTGAGGATGTACGCTTAACGGCTTGGAAAGAGGAACACAATAAAATTATACAAAGCCGCTAGCACAAAACCTTCCAATACGTGCAGATCTGGATTACCGAAAGTGGAAATCTCTTAATAGATTAAGGACTATGGTTGGGCGTACACGGTGAATCACAAACAATGGAACACCTCTTCGAATGTAAAGCTTGTCCGCACAACTGTACCTTTAAAGACGTCCTCAAATTGGATGGAAAAATAATGAACTTTTTGAACTTCTGACGTGATGTATTTTCCCGATACGACGAAGACCGGCAAAAGAAGTGTAGGCAGAAGGAAACTTAAATGGTTGAGGGACGAATCTCCAACGATGAAGCCGATGTACACGAGCAAGATTAAACAATACAGCCATGGATAATGGCATTACTGATCGCTAAACTCCGAACGGATACGAAGTAGATAAAAAAAGTGTATATACTCCATTGTAAATCGAAAATGTTTTATACGTATGATGACACACACACACTCTAAACGAGTTGCATCTACCAGTCGAATTTATCTATTATCGCGCCTATATCGCCCCGCATTATTTTTCAGCGTCGAAAATCGACCACCAAAATTTCAACTCCTCGAAAAAAAATTTATACAACCAAAATCAACTCGGTTCGAATTTGTTTAATTTTCGAGCAGACGTATTTAAAAAGGAATTACAACATTTCCACCGATAATAGACATATATAATAGATAGGCGATAATATTATCCAAATACTCGAATAACGTATGATTAATCTCTGCTTTAACCGTTACGTTGTACGTATAGTAAACAAATCGGGAAAGTGTAAATAGTGTGAGAGTAGAACGTATGGAAACAGAGAGAAAAGTACCACAACCCTTGTTCGGTATGTAGCTGATAAAAGTTTTCGACTGCTAACGGAGAAAACAACTTCAAACGCTTTTTAGCAACATTCCAAATCGACTTTAGTTTGTTCGAATTTAGTTTTTGTCGATTACATTTCTCCCCCTAACCGCCAAAGTTTGAAGTAATCTCTTTCTCATTCACGCATGTTTATATATATATATATATATATATATATATATATACGTGTTTAAATAAGTGCTTACATATGTGTGTGTGTATAAATTGTGATTGTGTGGCCGAGTGTATTTTGATAGAAAGTACAAAGTAAAAAGAAGTTTGGCGTCTTCGAGTCGCGTCTTCGGCAAATTAGGCAACTGTACCACCGGATTGTAAATATGTGTATATTATATATACATATATTATATATATATACATAAATACATAAATAGAGAAGAAACTATGTTCTTTTCTCACATGTTAATCGTAAAACCAAATATTCTTGCACATCATATATATATATATATATATATATATATATATATATATAAAATATATATATATAATATATATATTATATATATATATAAAGAGAGAGAGACGCGTGTATAGTATAAAATATATTTTTTGCGTGATACGAAGGAAAAAGCAAAAAATTGTATATAATAAAATTAGTTCGCATCGGGAATCAGGGACGATCTTTTTCGACTTTGAAAATTATTTATTATCCCGTCAACCACCTCGTCGATTCTTTCAATCTGCATCCAATATCATAAATAATCACAATAATAATAATAATAATAATAATATTGACAATAATGACAATAATAAAAATTTATCTGGTATAAAAGACAAAATTCCACTGCGAAATAAAATTCTACCAGTCGCGATATTTGACTTATATCAAATATAATCGAACTTAATCACGAAATTCCGAGTACGCCACACACACACACACGCGCAAACAAACACAGTCGCGATAATAATCGCAGCGGACGCCTACGTCGGCTCCGTAATTTATTTACAAAATTACTTCGTTATTTATGGAAAATGAAATTCTACATATCGACGTGCGTTACCATCGTGAAATTATAATGAATTTTTTCTAAAAACCTAAAGATTCAAATTTGTCTATTTTTACATTATATTTATATATGTATATATATATATATATATACATATATCTCTATCATCATTAAGCGGCGTCTCCGTATCGGAGGTAGGCGACTATTTACCTACACATATTTTGTTGTACAGTGTAAGTAGCATACAAGGCAATCATAATATGGCGTTAGTGTAGATAAATACACACACACTCGGGAGAACTGATTATGATCGTTTGTTGTTAATGCAGGCCCGCTTGTTTTGTGGTGTACCATATTATTACTATCGCTCATATGGCGCTGTTCGTGGTGGTTTGCCATTGCCTTCCACCGGATAATATTAAGATTATTTATATTTTTATTTTCCGATGATAATTTTTGCGTCGCCGATCGTATTCGAACTCGATGCCCCCCCCCAGTATAGAAGTCCGTGCTCTAACCACTAGGCTATCCTGACAACTTATATATATATATATATATATATATATATATATATATATATATATATATTGAAAACTTTAAACTTTTATATCTAGCTCGAAAATTGCGTAAATTGAAAATTTCCTTTATAGTTTAAAAAATGAATAATAATAATAAAACAAATAAGTAAATGAACGGATTCTGGTCGATTTGCGAGGAAATTATTTTTATTATTATAATTATTATTATTACGGTATTTACTCTCCTAAGACGCCCAATTTTTCTGTTTAAATGTAGCATTAAAAAATAGGGCGCGCGTAGTATGCCGGGATTTTAAAATTAAGACCCAATATACGATACCTAGGGTCTAATATAGAATAGTACCGGTAATGTAAACGAATTATAGCGGTATATTGTAATAGTAGGTGCTCGTATGCTAAATCATATCCTATGTGATACAATGGATACAGGCAAACGATAAAGCTACCGCTGAGTCACTTCCGTTGTAGTAAATACCTATTAAATTTTATCTGAACGTTCTTCACGGGCATAAATCGTCTCAGTTAAACACGTTACAGTATCGCTTTGATTTAGACGAACAAAAGTGCATTGGGTGACTACCTTGTTTGTTGAAACTAGAGGCTAGCGATGTTGATTATGTCGGGAATAGTTAGGAACAAAATTTAAAAAAAACTTTCATTAAAATCCGACCATTTTTCAGGAAGATTTGACGAAAATGCCGTTTTTTGCATACGTTTGCATATCTGTATGTTTGTAATCGCTAAAAAAGGGTTTGTATGTAAATAAACTTGCATATCTGACGAACTATGCAAGTGGAAAGTCTGTATACTTAAAAAAAAGAAAATTATAAAATGCAATATATAATGTATGTATATACACTAATGTCCGTAATCGCATATGAAGATTAATTTTTAATAAAAATTCTGCAACCACAGCGTGCGCGTATATATATATATATATATATATATGAATGTTTTGTTACCACAGCAATCGCTTAATATTAAAGAATACACTTATATATATATATTAACAAAACAAAATCAAAACGATGTTAATCACTATAAAATTTATTTTATTTATGCAAAGCTTTTCAACTATAAAGTCATTTATGTCCGCTCTCGCTGAGATTATTCAACATATAGATAGAAAAAATCATGAGAAACGCAATGATAGAAAATATTGGCGTTAGAATTAATGGATATCCAATAGGATGCATAAGTTGTGTGCATACGATGAAGTATCGCTTGCGCACTCAACTGGAGAGCTGCAAAATATTTAGAATAAATTAAATCGATAAGGGATGAAATTAGGATTGAAAATCGGAAAAACTAAAATAATGATATTCACGCGAACCCCTAAAGGTCACTTCCAAAGATAAACATTGAAGGGGAAACAATGGAGACGGTTAAAGAGTTTAAATATTTCGGAACTGTATTAATGACGGACGAGATATTTAAAAAATTAGATCTCGCATTGGAATGGCGAACCAGGCATTTACTAACCTGCAGGCGATGCGAAAAAATTAAAAATGGATACGAAAATGAGAATTAATCAACGCCAGATGCCGGTAGCGAAATATGCCTCAGAGACATGGACTATAAATGCGGAATGTATAAAAAAATTGAACGCATTTTAATGTGACGAAACTTGCGAAAAGAGAAGAGAACAAATAAAGAAGTGTTCAAAAAAACCGGAATGGAAAGGATTGGTAGATGATACCGTGAAAAGGAAAAGGAAATATTTGGCACACAAAATCAGAAAACAAGGATTATTCACGCTGGCTACACAGGGGAAAATCGATGGGAAGCATCCGCGGGTAAGAAGAAAACTGAAAATTATAACATCAGTAATGAAGCCTAAAGATATAGTGGAAGCCACAAGGAACAGAAGAAATATTCAACTGCCTATTGATGTTGGTGTATGCTACCTTTTGAAATCGAAGACACAACATGATGATGATTATTATATATATGTCGGCTTAATCGTATGCGATGACTTCATAAGTCTGTTTTGTAACACTAATCTCTACGTTGTCATTTTACAATTTCTTCCAAAATACCATATATATATATATATATATATATATATATATATATATATATATATAATATCACATTCGTGGAATACCCTTAGGGGATCTAGTACTCACTTACACAATATTTATTACAGATGTCCTAAAAATTTCAAGAACCAGCCGACTACCACAACTCTTTTTTAAATAGTATTGTTGAAAACTATACACTAAAATGTATCTCGCTGCTCAGCATATATATATAAACTAATGGAAATATTATTTTCAAGTCGAATCAGTGACACTATATAGACATACAAACGCCCATTGAACAGACCACCGGTTTCCATATAAATCAAGAAGCTGCGTAGATTAAACAAGTGTGTAACTTTGGAAATATATTTTTTTCCCTCTAATCCAGAACTGATTAAAACTCAATCATCTACTGGATTTTATGTAGATCAAGAGATGGAGGTTTTGCCCATTAGCAAATCCAACCGCCTTCGAGTAATAATAGTACTCAAACCAGATCTATGATTCGTTTCCGTTTTAATCTTCTAGGTATTTCTTCATTAAGTAGGTTAGCTGCCAATGGATTTGGATGATGTTGAAGTCTTGATAAGTGTCTATGAACAGCCGATTTAATCTCTTCAGCGACATATCGCCCATGTAGGTCGGTGTGTAATGTCATGTCGGAGACGTACCGTAGAGCACCAACTATCAACCGTAGTATTTTATTCTGCCTGCGCCTGAATTCTTTCTACGTTAGTTGCCGAATCCCTACAGTTCTATCGCATATAACCATATAGGGTTCGATATTATACAATATTAATTTATTATTCATATTCAATTGCGATCGAAGGGGCCTATCAGTCAATACAATTGTTGCATCTTGACGTCTAGCTGAATATTCTTAGCTTTTATATGTTTCAGCCAGGTTAGCGTTTGATCCGAATAAACACCGAGATATTTAGTAGACTCGCTTTGCATTAGTGACTTAGAATTTATCGTAACTCGTTTGGTGAAGATGTGATTGCATTTTTGCTCATTGATTACAATTTTCCATCTATGCGACCATTCGACTATGTTGTCGATAGCATTTTGAACATATTCAGTGCAATTTTTTAGACATCGACGCGATGCCATCACTACCGTATCATCTGCAAATGTAGAGCTAAAAATACGTTTTCATTTATGACTATATCATTGTTGAACAATGAGTACAGGAGAGGCCCCAGTACGCTCCCCTGCGGCACACCTGCCTGTATTTTGCGTATAGATGATTGTTTATCATTCATCACAACTCGAAAATATTGTTCATCCAAATAGGATTTGATAATGTTATAATATTATGCAGGCAAAGTCTTCTTACATTTATAGAGTAGCACTGAATGTCAGACGCGATCGAACGCTTGCTGAATATCCAAAAATACTGCAAAGCATATTTCTTATCGAAGCTCTCTTCAATTTTCTTAACCACTATGTGAACCTGTTGCACTGTCGAGTGCCCAGTTCGAAAGCCAAATTGCTGATTTAGAATTATTCGATCTTTGTCAATTATCTTTTGAATCCTTTTTTTTTTTTTTTAATTTTTCTTCAAATACTTTAGAGAGTATTAGTAAAGAAATTCGTCGATAGAAAGTCAGTTGTTCAAAAGGTTTTCCAGGTTTCTGAATCGTAATTATATTTGCAAATTTCCGAAGTACTGGAACGTATTGTAATCCCATGATTGCGTTGAATATATATATATGTTAACTATTGATTTCCTCGGTAATTCTTTTAGAACTAGACTGGTAATTAATTCGTAACCAGGAGCTTTCTTGTTAATATTCTTCTATAATCCCAGCTTTCAAATTCATCTATTCTACTAGTACACATCCAGCAATGACCAGGTTTCGCACGGATAAGTGGCGATTGGGGAAACTAATTTGATAAATTTATCTCGGTACTTAACGATATTGCTGCATCCTTCCGGATCTTGATCGATCGAGCTACTTCACTGCGTGCAAGTGCTAGTTTACGCTTTATGCCCGGTGTAGAATTTCCATTATTACTTAGTATCGAGCTAATATAAAGTTATCTCGATAGTTGCGTATCCGCATAATTTCCTATTTACTTTAATCGATCATCAAACATATTTATATAATATTTTATTATCTAATACGTACTGGTTTTAAGACAAAATCTATTCATATATCGCGTACTTAGCATTTAGAATATGCAGCGCGTCTATTATAATTTGAATAAATAAACTTCGTTCGCCTTGTTCTTCTTCTACGAACGACTAAATCGATGCTCGAACCCGGGGCCGCCATTAACATTGTTTGAGGGTCTGTGTGTCTTATGATATATTAAGTACTAATATATATAAATGGAAATACGTTTAAACATAAAACTATAGGGTTTATATTTTAATTAAAGATACTGACTTCTCTAGAAATGTTGCTAGGCGAGGGAATAATTATAGATTTTGGACGATAAATTAGGTACGGAGGTGTAATATGCGGGGATACGTAGTAAGGTTAGGTAAAGATCGAAAAATATATGACTGTTCAGAATAAAGGAGGGATTTTCTCTAAGTTGCATATGGAAAAGAAGATCAGGTAACAAATGAGGACCGAATCGTAATCTATACTGATGGCTATAATTCGTTTACAATTAATCTTCTTAAAAATTATATATATATATATATATATATATATATATAACCGCGGAATTTTAAGGACAGACGGGTTGAAATTAATTGTAATTTGCTCTTAGCGTACATCAGTATTATCCTTATGCTCCAGCTGTACAGAGTGAATGATATCTAAAGAGAGATTACGTCATTAGCTGACGCGTCTTTAGATAATGAATCGACAAGTTCATTGTTTGAATACCTTTATGACCTGGGCACTCACAAGAAGGACAGAGACATATTCCCGCACGTTTCAAATTATTAAGCTTTAACATAATCCAATTAATTACATACGACATATTTCGTTTATTGACTATATATTTATTTACGTTCTCCATTTATTAACTACTATTATATATATATATATATATATATATATATATATATATTTATTTATTTATTTATTTATTTATTTATTTATTTACAAAACAATACGGCGTACACAACAGCATAACGCCAATTACAGTGTAGGCTCTTACAGAATAATTATAAAGTAAAAGTATGAACAAAAATAAAACTGAACCACGCTCACACAACACGCTAATTAATATAAATAATATTTAGATTGAAAACAAAAAATTACTAATACAAACCGAAAAATGATTCTAATGTAATACAATACCCACATACAAGCACACATCCGAAAAGCACAAAAAACAACAACAGAAATATACCAGTCATACAAACAGGAATATACCAGTCATACACCCATACTCTCATGTAAACAAACTCTCCATCAAGGCACGCACATATGACCAAAATAAAATAAACTTACTGAAATATAGAGTCTAAAAAAATTTATTATATACAAATTTACTATCGAAATGAATATCTAACTGTGGATAAATATTTAGTATGTTATTATATAGACGTAAGGTGGATAAAAGTGGTGAGTTGTAACCTAGATTTGTACGAGCATGCGATTCGTAGAAAATACGATGTGACCTACTATTAACACTGGGAACCATAAATGAAATTGTAGATAATAAATAATTGTTATCTATGCGAGCGTTACAAAGATCATGCAGGAACCTCAACTTACTTATCTTTCTTCTAGCACTCAAGGATTTAACATTTAGGAAATCGCATAAAATATTATAACTTAAAAATGTTGGATAGACACCAGTTTGGCGGTAATAAATATACCTCAAAAACTGAGATTGAACTTTTTCCACCATATGAATATATTTAGTGTAGAAAGGATCCCAAACCACAGATGCGTATTCTAATCATCATGTAGTCATCAGTCCTAAGACTGGTTTGCTAATTTGTTCCAGAACATTGGAAAAAAAAAATATATATATATAAATTAATTTACGTTACAATATTAAAGTTCTTTAAAGAACGTAGATTATCTTCTTGAACTCGACAAAAAGGTCCTGGCTATATTATATTATTTTACATAGTACTACGACAAAGACCCTATGATTAAGTGTGTCTTCAAAAAAAAATTAATAACAATTTTCGAAACTTTACTACATTTCAATAGTGTCGCGTATACTCGTTTTTTTTTTTAATTTTTTTGTTTTTTTCATCGAGAATAAACTTCAAAGAACGAAATGATCCGGTCAGAAAAGTAATGCTTAGTAATTTATACGGAACTTCTACTGTACAATATCTGTCGCTAGCGCCGGTGAGGAAAATTTATAGCGTCTCCGGAGATATGAACGTTAACGTCGTCTCTTCGGAGTTATACAAGTAGCGATAAACAAGTTAATCAATCTGCATACGAGAAGAGATGAAACTGTCTTAAATTATTTTCAAGCAACAACGTGCGCGCAACGCAATAGATTCTGCGATGTTGATGGGGGATGCCACCGAAATACCGGTTGACTCCTTTACATTGGTCTCATTTGTCAGTGTTACCATCGACTTTACTACCGCCGTTAGTTGTTAGGAAAATGAGTAACACACCGTCCTGTTAACGATGCCGAGCTCTAAACGGAAACCGCCATTTATCTAATAAAAGTCGCGTAACGCCGTTCGCGATATACCACCGTTTATAAATATATATATATATATGTATATTTTATTATAAAAAATAAAATTCGAAAAGAAAAAAACTCGAATAAAGTTAGTTAATTAAATTAAAAAGTATTTTTCGAAAAGAAAATTAATCTCGTACTTTTTTCAAACGCAATGAAATATTTTAAAAAATAAATATAAAAAAAAAACGACAAAAATGAATTTAGCATTACTGAAATTTTCTTTAAGAAAATCTACAAAACTTCTAAGACATATCGAGTGAACGTAGAAAATGAAATATAGAAATATATACAAAAATATGAAAAATTTAGATTAAAATTTATAAAAATTATCAATGTACAAAAAAAAACTTATACGTGTTATATATATATATATATATAAAAATCGAAGTTAATCACTCAACAGTTTTTTTTTATCATATCAGCGAAGCTTTTCGAATATAAAGTCATTATCAAGCTATTGTCAAAAACGTTACAAATAAATTAACAAAGAAATTAATCCTGAAACTTATAAATATCGATTATTTATATATATATAAAAGTTTCCTTATTAATTTCTTTGTTAATTTATTTGTAACGTTTTTGACAATGACTTTATAGTTGAAAAGCTTCGCTGATATGAGAAAAAAAAATGTTTAGTGATTAACTTCGATTTTATTTTGTTTTGTTAATTCATAAAATCACTACTCTCCAATACATCAACATTATATATATATATATATATATATATATATATATATATATGTGTGTGTGTAATTTTTTTATTATGTTCAATAATGACTTAGAAAAGATTTTGTGATTTTCATAAAAAAACTTTTATTCAACTCATTCTTTTTTGTTTATTTTTTCAAAAACGTTACATTCCACACTTTTCGAAAGACTGTTTTTTTTACTTGTATATATTTTTCCTAATATTTACACAAAAATGAAAACGCCGTCACGTTAAATACGATCGCGATTCGACGAGTATATAGTATAGATGATGTTTAAAAATCATTTAAAATTCGATAACAATCGTCGTTTGACCCGCCTTCAAGTCATAATGTCCACTCCATACGGTACGTGAAATTTTAAAACGAAATTGTTTATTTTCTGATTAACGTATCAATTTTTAAAAAATATTTATTGAAAATACGTCGAAAATCATCTACATATGACAAGCGATATCAGAAAATTTTTATAATTCAAAATTTAATAATGTACAACCCGAGTATAGTTAAATAAAATTATGAAATATCTATACCTAAAACGTTCTTAATAACCATATTGTAGTAACCTTGCCTAATTAATACCTATAAAAAAAATGAAAAACATTTTAAATGACGTTTTCTGCGATTCAGTAATATAGTCGTTAATTTCAGCCGTAAAAATCTAAAAAGTATCTTATCTACATTATTCCGTATTATCTGCTTTATAAAACGGCTAATAAGATGATTTATACCGTCATAATGAAACGAAAGTAAAAAAATCTATTTTTTATCCGGCTGAAAAATTAGCAAAAGCTATCGAGAACATTTATAAAATCTACGCAAAAACATGTCGGACACGAATAATATTCAACTAAACAACTTACGACGGTAGTTGTTAGTAAGGATGCAGAATATTCTCGCACGATAGTGAGGTTCGGAAGATTAATTCGTTTTATAAACATCGTAATAAGTGCTGAAAGAATAGATGTTAATCTAATGCCAAAAGTTCCACACCTTTTGAGTCTCGGTTTGAATAGTATCGTCAGCGTAGATGGAGTAGCTTACTGGAGATGGTATATGTTGTTTAATATTAATCATGGCTATAACGAATAGCGTAGGGCTAATTACGGATTCCTGAGGAGTGCTATTTTCTTGAATTTTGTTATCTGATAAAATAGAATTTATCTTTACTCGACATTTCCGGCGGTGTAAAAAATTGCGAATAAATATCGGTAAATTTCCTCGAAATCCCCACTGATATAAAGCGAGAAGAATCCTTTATTTCCAGAGTTTTATCGAAAGTCTTTTCTAAGTCAAAGCAAACAACAGTTGTAACTTTATTTTCTATTAAATTATTTTATATATAATATATATATGTTGTAAGACTAATAGATGCTGAGCGCTTCTTATTTTCCTGAAACCGAAATGTGAGGGATCCAAGAGGTCTGAGCTTTCTAACTGCCATATTAACAATTCTTTCGAGTAACTTGCATAAGGTGTTTGTGAGATGTAGCTATAGCCGGGTCTAATACAGTTTTTTTGTTTTATTATCGGAATAAGACGAGCCTCTTTCCACGCCTCCGGAAACGACTGAGTTTGCCATATTATATTTAAAAAAGTGCAACTTTAGAGAATAAATTAAGTAGTTTTATCATAGAAATGTGGATTCCGTCTGTGATTAAATTCTAGTTATGGTGACGTTATAGTTAAGGTTAGTTTCTGATGTGAAATCGGGGGCATTAGTACTTTCTTCTATGTGTTTACGTTTTCTAAATTCGTCAGGATAGTTTTTATTAGATGATACTCGATAGAAGTGGTCAGCTAAAACGTTTGTTATTTCTACTTTATCAAACGTAATACGGGGACCTGCTTTTACCGCTGTTATTGGTTCGATTGCGCGTTTATTCGCGATTTGTCGGATTTGTTTTCGTAATTTCTTAGAAGGTGTAGACGCGTTTATCTACACTGTATTTAATAAACGTATATTTGTTGGGTTTATGACGTCTTCTATTAATCCATTCCTGGAGTCGGTATATTTTGATCCGCATATACTATTATGCGCGTTAAACTCGGCAAAACAGATTTCGATAAGATTGAAGTTTGAGTAAATTTTGTATGGTGATTTCGTCGTTTTTGTGCGTGTATATGGAACACAGAGTTATCGTGAGGCCAGAGATGTGGGTAGAAGCTGTATTCAACATTGGTATTTAGTTTCACTTGCTCGGGGAAAAGAGGATTGATTTGATATTGCTAGAACACCTCTAGGTAAGCTACAGACCCACCGGTGTAATCTGTTACGTATATTTTATATTGTTTTAAGTTTACCGAGTTCGTGGGTTTTAATTTAGTTAAAACATATCTATATGATGCTTGTTAAGGAATGGCAGCAAAGGTGGGACGCTGAACTTACCGGCAGGAAAACTTATGAGTTCCTGCCAGATGTCTCATCGAGACTGAAAATAGAGAGTTTTAATATCAATTTTTATAATGTGCAATTATTAACTAGGCACGGTAAGCTTGGATCATACTTATATAGGTTTAAGCTTGCCAACGTTCCATCATGTTCTCTATGTTCATCAGTTGATGATGATATTAGACATACATTGTTTCAGTGTCCTGCCTTTGCTGCTATTCGTGCTAAGTTTGGGATCCAGGAATCAAAATGCTTTCCACTTTATAAGTTTCATAAAACTTTTTTAGAGTATTCAGAAGAAATTATGCGATTAAAATTTAAATTATGTCAAGTTTAAGAAATATCTTGTTCATTGTTTTCATTTCAACTTAATTCAAACGTTATCCCAATATCAATAATATTGAGTCTAGCATGGTCAGCTGCTTTACTTATTATTTCTTAAGTCTTTTACTAAGTATTGTTTTTGTAGATAATGGATAACTCTTACTGGTTAATGATTACATGTATATTCATTTATTAAGATGATACTCTGTTTTATAAAAACTGTATTTATATAGTTATGTTGTGTAAGTCATTAAGTTGTTTTTATTTTTTCTTTTCTTTTATGTTATCTTATATTATTTCCTTTTAATAACAGTTATTCCTCTATGTAAGCTTGTAAGTCACAAGCGTATACAGTAATTTATTATTTATACTATGATATAAGTTTATATCGAGATTTATTATAATTTAATTCAATATTTAATAAATCACAAACTCGTTATATGCTTTCTTGGTAGAATAAGGGACTATGTATTTTTCATCCCTTTTCCATCACATATTATGTTATTATAATGTGGAGGTCTTTGCATTTGTTCATGGACCTCTCTATATTTACGTGTATATTTTTCTCTTTTTTTCAATAGAGGGAGGGGGTTTTTTAGTGGGTAAAAATCCCACACGCTGATTTCTTTGGAATCCAGCAGCACTTGCTGAGTGCATGTGCTGTTCTCAGAAATATATGTGGAACTTATAAATATATCAGTGTCTTTTGAAGATTTTCCCCTTCCCGCTTCAAAAAAAAAAAAAAAAAAAAAAAAAAAAATTAGTTACCTGTAGGACAAATTGATATTGGATTATTTTGCGTAATTAATATTTCTAATTCCGGGAGTTTTTGTATTTAAGGCTATTTAAAGGATATTATTTTATTCGTCATTAATTTTATTTGTAGAGATTCTTGTTTATTTTACAGTTACTGATCGTTGATAGTTTTTTTTTTTTTTAATCACGGTGGTTATTCTGGTTTTCGGAGGATTATTAGAAAGAAGTGGTTTAATATCGGTTAAAATTCTTCCGACATTTTCAAGATCGGGAGAAAACTGCTCCGTTATTTCAAATTGTCGACGAGAGCCCTTTAACGTATCTAAACACCACGTGTATACTGAATGATATTGGGTAATTTTGCCTATTTTTATGAAAGAGTTCCTTACACGGTTCAAGGAGCTGTTTTGTGCTTTGTTATGTTTTTCAAAGGATTCATTCAGGTTGGTCAATACGTTATTATAAAGCCTAGTTGTTCATTTTTGTTTTCTTCGTGTAAATCTGTAATTATGGACCTTTGTTTCTTCAGTTCGATTATTGGTCAAGCAAATTGGTTATATTATACAGTTATACATATATTTAAAACAGTTTATTGTTTCATCGAAAGATCGATTTGTTAGTTGCATTTAATCGGTCGTAATAATCCTCTGCCTTTTCATCTTGTTCTAATAAATTTTGATTTTTGTATTCTTGCTTACCTATATTTTGTGTTTCTTTTTTGTTTTTGTGTGGATCTAATTCATTATCTGTCGATTTGTTTGACTGATGAGATTGCATTTTTTTTTCATGTTTTATGGTTGTATTGACCTCTATAGGTGGTTTATTGTTTATTTCACGTTTCTGGTTTTTTAACGGTCTTTTTTTTTTCTGTAATTGTGGGAAGGTGATTTTTATTTTCATATTCGCCTGTTTCTGAGGATTTTTCCGATATTTACCGAAATTTTATTTTCTCAGTTTAATGTTTCTCGTGTCGGTACTCAATGGCATTTCCATTGTTAAGTTTTCGTTGTTTTCAATGTTGCATTCCGTTTTCGGTGTATGGGAGTCTTTGTTTGATGGGCAATGACCATTTTCGTTACAAGTATAACACAACTTTGGTTCGCTGGAAAGAAATATTCTATATTGGGTCTCTTCAAAATCTGTTTGAAATTAGTTACGATCTGTAAGGAATCGTGGTTATCGTCAAATCGTGTAAACAGCCTAGAGGATGTGACACTGCGTGGACTACGTTTTAGGCTTACGCGTTTATAAACAAGCGGTTTATTTTTCATGGTTAAATAACCATCGAGAAACTGATCAGATGTCTTGTTTATGAGTAATATCGGAAACAATGTGAAATACCACATCCATTTTAAGCGATTCGTTGTACGAGGAAGAAATAATGTTTTATCGATTATTAAAATTCTTAAAATATTTTATAATTTTTCAATTTCTTTTTTTGTTTCTCCAGTCTTAATTAATGAATAAAACGGACGAAATGAAAACTTTAAACGATACATTTAGTTTCAGGTTCAGCACTCAACAATTTGCCGTGTAGTTTTTTTTTCACTCGATACGCTCCGACTTAATTTTGGGCATTCCGATTTCAGAAAAGAAAAACTTTCGAATTTGGCGACTTTTAAGCGAACAAACTCTAAAATTCGCATTTGAACCAAAGTGTTCGTGTACGAGAAGGAAATTCTAGACTAATTTATATATACGCAGGCATTAGCCGGATTTCGTTAATTTCGCTTTTCCACGACCACCGTCCGTAATTACACGTTCGTTCCTAGGTGAATTCCTTTCGTGTTATAATCCTACCGTAGTCCCGAATAAAATGGAAGCTGGACTTACGTGTCTATACGTGAATTGAAAAGTTATCCTGTAATTCCGACGAAGTTTCAAGCTGACCTCCTGTCTGTATTGTCTTTCTCTTCTAAAATTCTAATAGTAACTTTTTCTGGCGAGGTCGAAAGTTATGTATCCGGATCAAGGGTAGTTATCGCTGGGGTTGGAGAATTTGTCAACTAAGCCGTAACTTCGATTCTACAAATTACTAAACTTGAGAAACGATTCCATCAGGACGACGACGAGCTTCTTTTTTCGATTAGGAACGACTGCGGGTCAGTGTCGTTATATTATATTTAGAATTTTCGCCTTCTACGAAATCACAGCTGAAGTTCTTCATTTCCTCGGAATCTCTGAAATTTTCCTTCAATTACTAATTTCACCGGTTTATATCTTCGACCTTTGATTAAATGTTCGAAATATTTGAATTTTTCCGCTCTTGATAATTCGAATCAACTAATTTTTCGTTGGTTACTTTATACGTTCACGAAGACTCTAACCGTGTTCCGCAAGTTTCCCGGATTTTTAGTGTACACCGTTAGAGTAAATCGATCTGACAACGGTTCGCAATAAAGTAAAAGCTGCTATTAAAAACAGAAATACGCAAATATAACGTACATCGTAATAAATAAAGCGTTTATTACAAAAACTGCACGCTTGAAATCCGGGAAAAGCTTTTTCACTTCGACCAATAGTATACCATTAAACACTATAGCAGGGCAAGAGCGAGTTCGAAGATGGAGGTTTCAATGAAAGCTGGCGGATATGTAAAACCTTGAACCAAATTCAATGCCTGGACAAAGCAGAATTTAGTAAAGTGGTCTCTGGCCGAGAATGAACGACGCGAGTGCGGCGAGATACAATGGTACATCTACTTGAATGCGGTTTCACTAACGATAAAGGTAAAATGAAGACGAGGGTACCTTAAAACTGGCAAAGTGCTTAGAGGATTTAATATTAATTTAATCCAACTTGCGTTCTAATTGGCTCGAACACGAATAATAATGCAGAAAGAACCACACGACGACGATGATGATGATGATGATGATAGTGAATTTCGAGTAAAATTATACTGAACCGATAAATTTAATAGACCGTGCAATAACTCCCTCGAATTCTACTTGCACAACCGCAGTTCGAGTTCGATCATAGACAAGATAGTTCACTCGGCTAATTCGAACTAGTCGGTAATAAAACAGTACCGGATTGTTAGGAACTAAAGGAAACCCCCCAAAAAATAATAATAGCGCACTACCCGGATTTACGGCTTGTCGCTAAGCGTCGTTTAGCCGGTTCTCTTTAACTAACTATTTTAGACTATCAAATCTATCATCTTCGTTCGCTTCAACTATTTCAAGAGTCAATGGTAAGGGCAACAGTTCACTGGTCGTGGCGTTCAATTATGACTATTCGTTCCCTGTTATCGAACCATATCGACGTACAATTCCGCCGGATGAATCACGTAGCTCGGCATAGACCACGGCATTCGGCTTATATTAAAAGGCTCCTAACTCGTTAGATTTTCCCACATTTAAACATTCCAACAGAGTTATATCGTATCGATTTGTGCCCTGTGACCCGGTATTACTTGTAAATATACTTCTGGTCGTTATTATTGCCGGGTTACGGATCCGTCGAAACGCGTACTCAGGTATTTTACTCGACGACTTTTTGTGCTTTAATCATTATTTTTCTTTTAGATTTCGTAAATCTTCATACGCCGTTTGTAACTAGCACGGCTATTAAGGAGACATGTGTCTAATTTATATGCACGTTAGGAGTCCGCTTTCTTTGGCAAAAGCCAAAATTGTAACTATCGATTGAGGGTTGTTTTGAGAGGATTTTGTTTGTCGGGCCCTGTATTTTATGTGTTTTAACATGTACGATGTAAGTGTTTGGCATAAATGAAGTGTACGACTGTGTTGGTTCTGTTAAATGTTCGCATAGGGGACATTTTGGTATATAGATAATTGTGCGAGATACGATATGACCCACATTTAGGGTACAATATACAATAATCTGTTCTGCTTGTGCCATCTGGAGGCCACCAATATGGTTGATTTTATACTCCTCGGGAAGGTTGCTTGGTAGTCCATTCCTCTTTACTGTTCTTCAAGAGTATGTATTTATTTGCTAGGTATTTTTCTGTTGGAAAAAAGTATTCCTCATATCTGGTCCCCATATATGCTTCCTACGTTTTTTTTTTTTTTTTATTATAACCGTATTTACGATCCGTAGTATGATCCGCAGGAATTATCGACGTTTCGTCAGAAAATTACTTTTCACCTATCGCCAAAAGTTTACAGCATTAAGTCTGCGATTCTTTACAGCTATACTAAAAAAATGTTCGATTGAACTTTTTTGATATTTTAGGTCGACTAATTACTTACTAAAAGCCGTCAGAACGTTCCAAGTTTCATTTCGAATAACAAAAAGAGAAATTTTCGATTTAACAGAAAAAGGGGCGGGTCCATCGCGAAATTTTGTACTGCAGAAAACTAAATGTAAAGTTTATTAATGCGTCGGGCATTTAACTATAAGAAGATGGAGTAATCCGACATCCGTTCACATGCCCCACACTTTTCGAGAATCTATATATATATATATATGTATATATGTATGTATATTAGAAAAATATTGTGACGCCATTGTATGGACAGAATTGAATAAAAGAATTAGCTTTCTATTCAACCATTTTAGTTCACTCGTAGTCCAATCTATTTAGTAACCCGTTTAATAATATCCACGCGCTTTCTTTTTTTTCCTTTTTTTCAACATTCTCCGCTTCTTTCCAAATTTCCTTTTCCACACTTGACCGTCTCTTTCCTACTCGCGCAGTTACTAAACGAATCGGCGTTTATAAAATAAAACCAGAAAAATATCGACGGAGTAGAAAGTGAGGAGTGCAGGAGTAAAGTGCGGCGCCACAACTCGGAATAGTACGAGGAAACGCAGGAAGTGCAAGACATTTATTTTTAAAGGTGGACTTTTAGTAGCGCATTTAGACTCTTTTAAAGATATTTATCGTCTTCCTTTTCCTGGATACATTTTAACTATAAAACAATTCTGAAAGCAACTGGCGTCATCTTAGTTTTACATATGTATACACGATTATATAAACGAAATGCGTATATATATATATATATATATATATATATAAATATACGTGTGTATGTGTTTGTGTGTACTTAAGACATACACATATAATTTCACAGGCATAAAACGTATATAGACGAATACGTAGAAGTGTACGTACATATATACATATATTATTTATATATATATATATATATATATATATATATATATATATATATATATAATTTCTCACACTTATAATATTTATAAATTTTATCAAAAAAAATGTCGTCGTGGCAATAATTTCATTCCGATAAACCGAGATTACGATATATTTGATCTCAGCATGCATTACACTAAATACAAGTATCGACATATTAAGCACCGATTTTTGATGCAGTATTTTATACGATCGTATCCGTGGTTAAACTAATTCTCCGCCCTTTCAGTCCTACACTATCAAATTTCGATAGAAAATAATAAATTTTATACAGATGTTTATTGTACAATACTGCTTCTTAGGTGAACTTTAAATATTTTTCTACGTATTTATACAAATATTTTTAAAATTTTAGACGTTTCATTACAACCGGAGTATAAGCAATTTTGTTAGCATGAAAATTACGTGTGTCATATAGTGAATATCATCGCTGATATTACTTCAGATCTTAGTATGAACGGTTCTTTTTCTATTTTCATATCTGCTTTAATTCCGTGATGTTTTATTTCTTTATCAGAGTAAAGATTTTGACAATAATTTTTCCAAATTTCGGCAATAGCTATAGGATTAGTCATTATTTTAACATCGTTATTATTTGCTATCATTTGAGTTTGTGAATTCCTTGGTAAGATATATTTTAAAATATTAAATAACTCTTTTGATTCATTACGTTCAGCATGTTTGGAATTTGTCGCATATATTCGTAATATGGACATTCTTATCCCTTCTGCGCAACCGTGTTATTTTCCTGTTTATTTCAATGTCTGTTTCTACCGAATGACTTTTGGTTACTAAGATTCTTCTTACGTTTATCAATTTCAGGGTTTCATCTTTCATCCAATGTTGCTTCTTAGCTTTTGTATTATAGTTTTTGCTATCTATTGCCTTAACAATCCATTGTTTCACTTTGTTCAAAGTATCGTCTGGATTTCCTGTTGGATATAGTATTTTATCTTTTAACAATGCATGACGGAATTCTACAGGATTTGTTGGTATTTTCTTGATTCTTAAAGGAATATGGAATTTTAACTTGAAATCTGCCTTCAATAATTTGTGGTCAGTGCCACATTCAGCTCCTGGTTTAGTTTTGATGTCCGTTACAGACGTTCCTCAGCGTTTGCTGATTAGTATATAATCAATCTGATTTTTATACTGTCCGTTAGGCGATGTCCATGTTGATAATCGTAGTAGATGATTTACAAACATAGTGTTCAATATTCTAAAATCATGCTCTATAGCAAAATGCACTAGTCTTTCACCTATGTCATTATGTTCTCCCGATCCATATGTACCTACTATTCCCTTCATATTCTGGTCACTGACTCTCTTTCTAACTTTGGCATCCATATCTCCCGTTATAACTATAGGTTCTTTTCTTGAGGATGTTTGTTATAATCGATTCTATTTCATTATATACGCTTTCAACTTCGTCATCTGTTCCATTTGTGGTTGGCATATATGCATGTATTATATGTAACTTCATAGGGTGGTATTAAGTGTGATTCTTATTACCTGTGCACTTATTAGCAGGTACTCATACACGAATTGTGAAAGATTTTTCTGTATTAGTACAGCTACGCCTTTTTTCCTCGGAATATACCACATAAAATGATGCTTTAAAGTGTCCCTTGCCGCTTCAATGTATTTCTGATATTCCGCAAATAGAGACTTTCTGTTTTAGTAATTCCTTTTCTAATATGTATAGTTTTCTCGACTCTAACAATCCTCTTACATTTCATGTAGCTAAACTGTATTTTTTATTTCTTAACTTCAAGTTCGGCTGTCTTCCAGTCTTCCGGCCTGGTTGCCTACCGCCATCTGACCGTCGCATATTACACACCATCCAACCCGGACTTGAAAAGGCGCCGATTACTAGTCGGATCGAATGATGAACTATTTCGCTTTGTTTGTTTTATCATTGTGTTCTCTGGAAACTTAATCAGGTTGTTTTCCAGTTTGCCTTCCTGATCGCAGTGCTGTAGCCGTACTGTGTCTATCCACAGTGCCCACAGGTGTCCAGTATATAACCGTAGAGTGAAATTGATTCATACGCTCATACCTGGTATTGTTGAATCTACTGTCATTCAACAGACCTCTACGTATAAATCCTAACCAGGTGGCAGCGGGGTACCCACTGAGGAGGTGGCATTGTATGGCTTTTGTGGCGGCCAAAACTCGCCAAGGATGAAACAGTCATAGGATTTATGCAGACTTTTAGTAGACAGTTCCTCAAGCTGTCCATCTGCATCCTCGTGTCTCATTGCCCTGTCACTACTGGAATCAGCTGCTGGAGACTTTCCACCAGTAAGTAGCCGCTCTCTCCTTATTGGTTGTTCGCAGCTAGCCAGTATCCACCACCTGTTTACGCGACCCGTTCCGGTTAGAGCTTCGGATCCCGGGAAGTACATAGTACCCATATATATATATATATATATATATATATATATATATATATATATATATATATATATATATATATATATATATTTTATATAAACATAAGCCTACTTATGTGTATAAGTCGACGTGCCTAAAATTACAAAACATGGTTTGAAACAAGGGTGTTGGTAGTTTAGTACATGCGAACGGTATATATATATATATATATATATATATATATATATATATATATATATATATAATTATTATTATTTCGAATGAGCCACTAATGGACTACGTTATCAACTGGTCCTGCCATTTTTCTTCCTTTTTTTCCGTACTGCTTTCATCCTTTCACTGTTTTTTTTTTTCGTTCTTCGGTTCTTCCTTGCTTTCCCGCGAATTCTTTACAATTAAATAGTTTCTTCTTTAATATAACTCGCTGTTCTACATCTTCAGGCATAATATTCAGATCCGCCATGTCATTTTTAGTCTCTGTATACCATGTATCGTTCATTTTTAGTTTTCGCATGTACTTAAATAATCTTCCGGTGAGCCTACTATC
Organism: Coronaproctus castanopsis; assembly: GCA_032883995.1. NCBI lineage: Eukaryota > Metazoa > Arthropoda > Insecta > Hemiptera > Monophlebidae > Coronaproctus > Coronaproctus castanopsis. Next base: position 76,058,705 of record CM065052.1, on the reverse strand, counting down.
CTCCATCCGTTCGTATTCTTCTTTTCCAGATCGCTGTAGTAATTTTTTCCACATGATATATTTCTTGATTACTTCGTTTTATATATTTTTCACCTTGTTTCACTGGTCCTATTATTCTTCATACGATTTTCCTTTCTGCGATTTGAAGCTGTTCATTTAATCCTTTCTGATTAATTTTTAGGCTCTCCGCTGCATATAATGCCTCTGGTCTGATCACCGTTGTGTAATGTCGTAGTTTAGCATTTCTTGATAAAAATTTCTTATTATATATTTCTTTTGTTAAATAAAACGCTGCTTTTATTCGATCGATCCTGTATTTGATTGCTTCTTTTTCTGATGCATTCTGCTCGATTAATTCTCCCAGATATTTGAATTTATTAACTCTTAACACTTGACCAAACTTAGTTTTTATTTTATCAGGAGCGGCTGTAATATTTGTTATAAATTTGGTTTTTTCGAAGGAAATTTGTAGACCAGCTTTATCCGCTTGTTATTTTAATAATTCTATCTGCCGCTTTGCTGTCTCTGTAGATTCTGCTATTATTGCCAGATCATCTGCAAAAGCTAAACAGTCTATTAGTAAATTGTCCTTCTTGTATCCTAATCTAATATTCCCAGTGATTTTTTCATCACTCATAGCTTTTCTCCATTCTCTTATAACTTTTTCAAGTGTGCAGTTAAAGAGTAAAGGTGACAGTCCATCCCCCTGTCTAACTCCCGTTTTTATTTCGAACTGTTTGGATATTTCACCTCTAAATTTCACTTTAGCGTATGTGTTTGTTAACGTTTTTCTTATTAAGCTTGTGGTTTTTTCATCTAGACCAAATTCTTTGAGGACATTAAACAATACCGTTCTATCTACTGAATCATAAGCTTTTTTAAAATCAATAAACATTATTACATATTTTTTGGACATTTTCTTCAAATACAACATTAATGACTTGAGGTTGAAAATCTGTTCAACGCATGATCTATGTTTTCTGAATCCACACTGATATTCACCAATTTGTGTATCTAGCTGCTCTTCTGCTCTAGTTTGTATTGCCTTAGAGAGTATTTTATAGGTAACTGGTAACAGCAATATACCTCTGTAATTATTCACATCTGTCTGTATTCCTTTCTTATGTAATGGATGTATCAATGCTGTTGTCCAGTGCTGGGGAATTTTTTCTGTCTCCCAAATATTTTTGATTATTTCAACTAATTTATCTTGGCATTTATTTTTCGAATTTTTCTATAACTCTGCTATTATTGTATCCTCCCCTGGAGCCTTATTATTCTTCAAAGATTTAATTATGTTAATAATTTCTCCCTTATCTGGAGGTACAGAATCGTGATTCCTATCCCCTTCTTTAAAAGTGAAGGTCAGTGTTGGGCTTTCGCAGTTCAGTAGCGTTTCAAAATATTCTGCCAATATTTTACAATTTTCTTTGGTACTAAATGCCATCTTTTGATTTTTGTCTTTGAACATAAGACACGGGTATATAAATTTATTTACACTTTGTTTGAATGTTTTATAGAAATCTCTTGTGTTATTCTTCTGGAAATCTTGTTCGATTTTACATAGCCGATCACTGTGATATTTTCTTTTCACATTTCTGATAATCTTCCCTACCTCTTTCCTCGTTTCTATGAAATATGTCTTATTATTTTCGCTTTTATCTGCATTCCACTTTTTCCATGCATGTTGTCTTTTTATAACGGCCTCTTCACATTCATAGTTCCACCACGAATGTTTTCTTACTTTTGTTAAGCCAAGTGTTTCCTTAGCGGTTTGAACCAATACCTCTTTTAATTGTTTCCAATTCTCCGGATTTCTAGTCTCCAATTTGTCCTTAAATTCAGATCCTTTTTTTAACTTCATTGTATCATACTTGTTCATTTTTGTTTTAATTTCTTTCCTTGTATTCCTAGGTCGAAATTTAATTTTAATTTTAGAAAGGTAATGATCTGAATCCAGATGTCCGTTTCTTACAACTTTTACATTTTGTATCTCCTTTGTGGATACTTTTGACACCGCCACATGGTCTAGTTGAAATTCGCCTAATTTTGAATTTGGAGACGTCCATGTTTTCTGTTTCCTCGGCAGGTGTTTAAAAGCTGTGGATTTCATAATCAGGTTGGCAGTTTTACAAAGATCTATTAGTCTTTCTCCATTTTTGTTAGTCCTTAAATGTGCTGGATATCTCCCAACAATATCTCTATACTTCTTTTCTCTGCCTAGCTGCGCATTAAAATCCTCCAGTAATACAGTTTTGTGTTTCTTGAGGATGTTTATAAGGACTTCTTCCAATTTTTCCCGAAAAATATCTGCTTCTTTTTTATTTGTTAGATTTTTTTGATTTATTGAAGCATGTGCATTGATTAACGTGTATATCTTATTTGTGCATCTAATGCTCAGTAACGAAATTCGACTGTTAAATGATTGGAAATCCACGACCGAATCCAGGATCTGGCAACTGATTACAAAAGCTGTTCCTAAGTACGCAGAGTTGTTTGTTTCTAGTTTTCCTACTTTTCCTTTGAATATTCGGTATCCCTCAGATTCGAACACATTTTCATCTGTATATCTTGTCTCCTGTATAGCAGCGATACATATATCATGCTCCTTCAGAACATCTATCAATTGTTTTAGTTTTCCTACTTTTTGTAATGAATTTATATTGACTGTTGCAAAAAAAATTTTCTGTTGACTTCTAATCTTTTTAAAATCCTTAGCTTATGTTGATGCAAGCTCTCCAGAATATCATAGCTTGCTGGCGTTGCATTTAGCAACGGTGGATTGGTTACCATCTGGAGTCGTTATATGATTTGTCTTTTCCATCACGCTTTCCAGTTGGAAAAACGAATATTGTGGTTAGCCATTTGCTAGCTAAAACCAATATACTGCCAAGATTGTTAGTCTTGGAGGGTAGTAGCTCTACTCACCAGAGCTGTGGAACGCCGCCATTGACTATTATTATTATAGTTCTTCTGCCGCCGTCCTAGGGTAATAGACCTGCCTCGTCTACACCCAGTCTATGAAGGCCTTTCTAGTCTATATATATATATATATACATACAAGTAAGTTAACTATATAAAATACATAATAAAAGAAATAATATACTTATATTTTTAAGTAAGACTGCAAATTACGGAGACTATTTTCGCTGAAGCTTGAAGTAGATATGAAACCATCGTATCGTACACAATCGATTCGTCATCGAGATCAGCATATGAACTGCGATGGACCGTCAAGTTTACATTATTTTATATTATATACCGTATATCGTAGTAATTTTATTTATATTTTTTGTATGTATAGCGAATTTCTTATACGTATATATATATGTCAAAATTCTATTTTCTTTGTAATTTTTATTTACCAGTAAAACATTAATAATAACTAAGAATATAAAATAAATGTTAAATAAGATTAAAAAAGTGGTCTACCAAGATACTTGGGTACTCGTGCGCTCTCTTCTATTTATTAGGATGGCACTTTTTGAAAGTCGCGGACAGAATAAATCTGTATGTGAATTATATTAAAACGGCGACCACGATCATTGAAATAGTTAAAAACATAAATAATTTAATATACGGGCATAATAAACGAGTTCTCAGAAATAATAATAATAAATTATATTTAAAAAAAGCACACACACATTAATATATAACTTGACGTCTACGACGTGGATTTTAAAATTTCCCTAAACCACGAAGTGGAATAAAACTACATGAAATTTCGATATTCGTTAAATTTATATCGTGTTAAAATTTTCAACGAAGCGGGCTCCGGTACATTTATTCGATTTTATTATAACTTTCAAAATTTGTCGTCAAATATATATTTACATAATTTTCTTTAAAATAACGTTAAAAATAATAAATAGACACGGCTTCGGACGTGTCATTGCCGAATGTGTGTAAGTACGCGAACGTTGTGGAAATCTGATGGAAAGCGACCGTTAAGTAGACCGAAGATAGAACGAGCGGATGAAATTTAAAAAATTCGGGCGGAAATTGGAAAGGTAGAAAAAGAAAACCGTACAGTTTGGAAGAAAAAATTGGAATAGATCTTCGTTCAAATAAGAATGGAAATCTATATATACATATTACAGACGGAAACGTTGAAGAGGGATCATTCATACAGAAAATGTAATAATAAAAATTCGAATTTCTCATCGACCTACTACAACAAAATTTCCATATTTTTTTTGCAAATGTTAAATTTAAAAAACAAAAAACAACTAAAAGTATATACAATTTCGAAAAATAAGTAAATTTTTAGAGACGAACAAAATGAATAGCGGATAACGGATAACGAATGAATTAACGAGCGCATCCGAAAAATTAGTTCGAATATTCGACGGTGGTGCTCGGTAAAAATTTCCATCATTATTTCTTGACGTCATTATGTTATGTCGGTCGAGTTATTATCGCGCAATACGAATATAATTATAGATGAAAAACTAAGTAAAAAAAGAAAAAATGGAAATAAAAGAAATTACTCGAATAAAATAAAAAATAAACATCGAGACGGGAAACAAAAATTTATTCGAAAATATCGAGAGATACAGACGAGAAATCTGTTCGCTCTCGGCCAAAATAATTGTTGGCCGTTCTACTTTTGTCCCGACTTTATCGATCGTCCGATACTTTTTTCCTTTTTCCGATAATTAATTAAGCCTTTCATCGTCACGATGTCCGCTATGCGGTACACACAAAATTTTAACGCTAAAGAAATTTTTTTATTATCCGGTCGAGCTGAAATGCTTAAATTTTTTTGTTTTAAATTCGTCGAAAATTATCTACAATTCGCATCAAATAAGCGGTTACGATGATGACTCGCGTAAAATTTATAATTTTATACATAAAATTTTATAATCGTACAGCAATTTTTATTTCTTTTTTCGTTACTTATACGTCAGTCCATCTCCTTAACACGATCATCGGTCTATATAAATAGTTACGAAAGTTAAATAACGAAAATTGATTTTTCGCCAAACGAACTAAAAACGGGAATTTGTTTACCGTCGTTATCATCATATTATTCCCTTTATAGGAGATCGCGTACATCTAATTCCATTCCGTCGTTTTCTAGCGTCCGTAATGAGTTCTTGCAGGTTCTTACAAAAGCGGCTCTGGACATGTTTTTTCTTAATCAGTTCTAATCGCTTTGTTCCTCTTGTCGGTCTTTCTTGTAGTTTTCCTTGTGTGCTTCGAACATGAAAATATTACCTTTTCCGATTTTCGTGCTCCTCTATTTTAATATCGCCTATACGTTTTCTGATTTTCTACTCCCAAGACCTGCTCAATGATGGACCATTCCACGACACTCGTAATAATATTCGCAAAGCCGGATAATTTTATAGTCCACGTTTAGCAAGCGTATTACAGTAGTATTTCTCTTTTGATTTCCGAGAACTTTACACTTAGCTTATTTAAGTCGGGGGTTTTTTCCCTATAAATTCTCGTCTTTATTTTAGTTTTAATCTCGGCCATCGTTGTTTAATAATCGACTATACCCGAATTAATTTACCTTTCCAATTTTTCGCTTTCCCATCTTGATTTTCTACTTTCAGAAGGGCTATCGCGTCTCTAATTCCCATTTTTACTATAAAGCCATACTGAGTTAACGGAGGCGTTATCAACAAGTGCTCGATAGTTTACTGACGTTAAAAAAATTCGAACACTAAAACAATTTATAATTCTAGTACACCAACTGAGGAGCTTTAGCAATCGCCAACTCGAAAACATTTAGCTAACGGTCATGCAGAATCTGATAGCCCGCTGAAAAATATGTTTTCTCCTTTAGGTGACAATTCTAACGGAATAAATAACAAAAATAATTCTCACGAGGTATAGCGATGATTGGCACAGTTTCGCATCGAATTCCGTTAAACCGCGTTCATATTGAGGATATTTTAGATTTTATTCAATTAAGAAAAAATTTGTTAGACGCAGCTAAAGAAAAACTAATTTTTAAAATTAATATGAATGGTATCCGATACTCCAGACGATCATCGTAACATTGTTAAATACTTGTTAGAAACGAAATATAAATTTTCTACATATCAACTGAAAGAACTCAAACCATTTCCCCGAGTGGTTATAAGAAATATTCGCCCCTCTACATTAAAGCGATCACTGGAGAACTAAACAATATGGGATACAAATCGGTCACAAATATAATGCAAAATAAGACAAAAATGCCATTACCGTTATTTTTTGTTGGTCAGCATCGTCTAAATAATGCAAATATATTTAAGGAAAGATATCTACCAGACACAGTAATTAAAGTAGTGGAACTCCACAGGCATATAGTATTTGTAGGAAAAACGCTGTGCCATTTGTAAAGCAACCACTCGATGTTATTTATTTGCGTAATGATATTTACTTCATCCGTCACTTTTGTTTCAAAATTGTTTGCAAAAAAGAGATTTCATTCTTTTTTTCGTAGATTTTTTTTTATTTTTCGTTCATTTTTTCAGAGTGTCAGTCATATTGGCATACTAAACATTACTACACCAACGATCACAAATGTATCCGTTTTGGAGACGATCCTGCTTGTACTCTCTGCAACGAGGCTCATCCAGCTAACTACAAAGGTTGCTCTATCTATAAAGAACTTTAATGTCTTCATAATGCTCCTTGACATGTTTTTAAAACTATTCATCATTCACAAAGCCAAGATCGATCAGTTTTAAATTTCATTTAGTATAACCGGAACAAAACTATACAGTAATATTAATTCCGAATTATCCAACATTTCCTCTAGACCATTTACAACATAATATTATTATGCGGCAGTTATTAAACGCTCAACTAACTAGTAAACTTCTCACTCTACCACGCAGAATATTAACCAGTAAGTATGAAATGATTTTTGCTAATGAACCGACATATTGATGACCGGCTTCCTAGCGGAAATTCCCTGATATACTTGATATATTTATTACGTCTAAAAACGTTTACTAGGGCGCAGGTTGGGGCCTCAACTTTCATCAGATGTATTGCTCATATTAAACAATACTCCTCCCCCATTTTTACCACCAGGTAGATTACATACATCACCTATTAATAGCTATAAATTCCAAAAACTCATTCCTCTTAACACTTCCAATGACCATGATGAAGCCGTGAACAGACTTACATCGCAAATACAAAAAGATAATTGGAATTCTTCTTCATTAAACATAGGCACATCGAATAAGGAACACTATATAACGGATTTATATCAACGTGTTAATAACTCAGAAAAGAAGGACAAGATCTGTATGGAAACGAACAAGGCTCCCATCGATTCTGAAATTCAAAAATACAAATCTGTATCCTTCACCAAGTTCACTAATTCATTATTTACACAAGATAGCTCACTATGACAAGCAAGTAGGAAAATCCTCTCTTGTCCAAATATTAAAACTCCAATCCTTCAAGACGATTGTAACTGCATAATTGCCAATCAAAAAAAATTAGAAGCGTTTCCAAAACACCTTGCAACTATCTTCCCGGTACACAGCGATATTGTCGACTATAGCCATGTAAATAGGGTCCTCCGATATTTCCACTCCCTGTATCTAGCTTGTTTACGAAATTATTCTATATTCTGAACATTTTTGCAAGTTATTCTTCTTTGGTAATGGTACAAAATTTATCGATTGAAAGCGTACCTTCATCATATATTTTGCTTCATATCTTTACCATTATCAAGATGAAGAAGGGACAATACATTATACGGAGGACCGTCACGAGAGGCGCACAGTAATTTAAGGTACAGTTCAGAGCGTATTGTTGTTAAAGAAGGGCATTCGAGAGACACGTGATCTAGATTGTAAATTGCACGTCCAGTATGTAGAGGGCAGTAAGGAGTTTCTCTAACCTGCATAAGGAACAGACCGCCGGCAACAAGTAATGTCCGAACCGCAATCTGCTGATAAGCACAATTCGTCTTCGCTTAATGTTTTTAAAAAAGTAGAACCATGAAAATCTAGGAAGAGACGGGGTTGCTACTAATAACTGCTATATACATTTCACATATGCCCGTTCCCAAAGTTTGTTATGTTCCGACTGTATAAAATTTATGATGTCAGACTGTATAAAATTTATGATGCCAAGTGTAGAAACTAAAGAGAATACCACATCACTAGAAGACCAACATTTAGCTAATGAATCTACAATTTCATTGTCGGGGATTCCTCGATGTCCCGGTAGCCACAAGAAAAACACAAATATACTCAAGTTTTCCAGATGATTAAGTTTCAACATGATGAATGAAATCAAGGAATCTGATTCCATTTGTTTTCAATATGCTTTGTAAGACGGTATAATAAGATAATTACCTGAAAGCTTCATATAAATTAAAAATTATAACAATACTGATACACACGCAACGGTAAATGCGGAGCAAAGATTGGATAATTTGTATGACCTGCTAATATTAAGAGATGGGATTAAACCGATTGAGATATATATATATATATATATTATATGCAGTTCGCAATCGGATAAGCACAACATGGATAAAATGGAACTCTGTGACCAGCGTATTGTGCGACAAACGCATACCCATCCGGTTGAAGTTAAAAATTTACGGAACAGTTATTAGACTAGTTGCGCTGAATGACGGTGAGTTCTGGTCGGTAATAAATGAAGAACAAACGCTTCGTGTGATGGAAATGCGCATGTTAAAGGGTCAATTTCCGATCGAATCAGAAACGAACTAATCTACGCTGCAATGGGAGTTGCGTTCATCACAAGCAAACTCCGTAAAAACCGACTTAGGTGGTACGAACACGCGCTACGACCCTCAACATAATGGCAGTGGTTCACTGATATCGGTAGCGCATACGTTTCAAGTTCCTGGTAAAAACCCAATAGGAATTAAAGATGGCATGGTGTCAGGATGGATCTTAGATATTTCGGTATTTCTTCAGATCCAACAAACAACTGAATTGGATGGAAACGATCTATTTTTATGGCAGACCCCGCACCAATGGAAAAATGCAGTTATTGAAGAAGAGAAAGAAAATATACATATATTATATATATAACGCATTGTAAATAAAATACGTTAGAGGATATTTCAGATATTTTTTATTTGAAATTCTAACACGTAAATAAATATATTTATCGACCGATTTAATTCAACTATTTTATCGAAGAGAATGAAAGATTGGTAGAAAATAGCCCATGTTGCAAGATGTACGCGGACAGTATAAATGATGACCGCTAGATTTTATTTATAAGGCCGTTCGGATAAGAAAAGAGCCTAAACTGGGTGTCAAGTCAGAAAGTCTTTAAACAGTTGAAATACCCAACAACAGTCAGAGTCGCTAGACAGGTGTCACGTACCACCCGCTAAAAACGGACTCGTTTGATTAATTACGCCTTATCACCTAAGCTCTGTTCCCTTCTCACTCTGTTAAAGACCATTTTCAATTCTAGGCTATTGCCGTTGCATCTCCGTCCGACGGTTAGCAACAAAAGTCTTCGTCACTTCCACACCTTCACCGTCTTCACTTGGAAATCAACTGGCGATTTCTTTTCCGTCTTTTCCCGAGTAATGATTAATGATATTCAACAATATCCGCCGTAGCGTATCCGACTTTCAGCGACGTAATAACGGGACAACGGCCATTGCCATTTGCTTTCGATTTCTATCAATATCCGCCATTTTCGATTGCTCCGACGATTTACCGAAGAAAAGAAAAAAAACAGAAAACCAAATTCCACTCTTTTAGCGAATTTATTTTCCGTATTATTTTTTACACGCATGCGAAAAATACTTGGAAAACGGAATGAATATCGAACTAACGTTAAAAAATGGTAACTATACCGGACACCTGGACAAAGTTCTTGGTTACGATTTTAAGAAGAAAATTAATAATGATGACAGTAATAACGAATGATAATAGTGATAATTATTACGGTGATGACATCATCGCTTTTCTAATATCATATCTTATTAAATAAACAAGTTTTACGTCTATCTTCTTCTTTCTCTCGTCAACCTTACGGTTGGTGGGTTTGAATAATTTATAGCCATGTTAAATCCGTCTTCGGGAACACATTCGTGCTTTTATGTCGACATAACTTTCGCCATTTTTTATTTGTTCCATATATCCAATTCTAGGTCTTCCTTTACTTCGGCTTCCGTTCATCTTCCCTTCAATTAACGTTATCATCCATTCTGAGTGTCTGATCAAGTGCACAACCATTTCATTTCTTCTTTTCTTTATTGTATCTCCGATTTCTCGTCGTTCATTTATCTCTTGTAGAACTTCATCATTGGTAATCAAGGTATTTTCAGCATTCTGCGCCAGCACCACCACATTTCGATCGCTTGGAGCTTATCGTTTTGTCTTTTCAAACACGTTTCCGCTCCATATAGAGCCACACTCCAAATAAAGCTTTTTACGAAAAGTTTTCTGGTATTTAATGACATATTCTTTGATACTAGGAACGGTTTTTTTATGAATGCGTTTTTCGCGAGAGCTATTCTTCTTCTTATGTCTTTTACACTTCGACCGTCTGACGATATTATACTTCCTAAATAGGGGGACTCTGTTACTTGGCTAATATTCTGGTTGTTCAAGGTAATATTTAGCCTCTGATTTCCATTTTTGCTACAAGCCACGACTTTAGTTTTTTTTTTGTGTTTATGTTCATTTTGCATTTGTTCTGTATTGCTTGACTTAACACGTTTAAAGATTCTTGCAGCCCTTTCTCGGTTTCCGCTATTACTGTTATATCGTCAGCAAATCTTATTGTATTGTATATTTTACCGTTAATTTTTATTCCAGTATTACTTTTATTTTCTAAATAAATATCCATTGCCCCCTCGATGTAACTATTAAAAAGTAACGGTGAGAGATTGCAACCCTGGCGTACTCCTTTCACTATCTTTGCTTTTTGGTCACCTATGACTACGGATTGATTTTTGTACATTTGAAAAAGCAACCGTCGATCCCTGAAGTCTATCGCTCCTTCAATGAATTAAATAATATATTCCAATCCACATAGTCGAAAGCTTTCTCTATATCTACAAAAGCGATGTATACTGTTTTTCCTATTTCCAAAGCTTTCTCAATTATCAGACGTAGAGTATAGCTTCTCTTGCGCTTTTGCTTCTTCTGAAACCGAATTGATCATCTTTAAGGTTATTTTCGATTTTCGATTCTATCCTATAGTATAATATCCTGGTCAAAATTTTAAGAGCATGAGATAATATTCAGAGTTCTGTAGTTTTTACATTCTTGAGCGTTATGCTTTTTTGGTAAAGAGACCAGCATGCTCGAAATCTTTAAGGATGTTTCCTTCCATATATATTTCATTCGGTAAATTGAATAATACGTGTTTGGTTTTATCCCCTAATAATTTAAGCAGTTCTTCAGGTATTTGATCGACTCCTACCGCTTTATTGGATTTCAAATCCTTTAGAGCTCGTTCGAATTCATTTTTCAATACAGTTGGACCCTTCTCGTCTTCTTGTATTTCAGCTGGTTCTTTCAGGATTGAATCATCAATCGGGTCTCCGCTGTATAACTCTTCAATATATTGATTCCATCTGTTCTGAATCTTCTTTTCATCGACTAATAATTTACCGTTTTCATCTCTTAACGTGCTCATTTTTTTCCTTTTGTCTGAGAAGTATCTTTTTACATTATTATAGGCTTTTTCTGTATTGCCCTTTTTCATATCATTATCTATAATTTTACACTGATAGCCAATCCATTTTTCTTTAGCTTTCTGATTTTCTCTGTTTACCATATTTCTATATTTCTTGTATTCCTGCTGATTATTGTTTACTTTAACTGTTCTCCGTAATTCCATCAATTCTAGTATTTCTTTGGTCATCCATAACTTGTAACATATTTTTTCCTCTTTGCCTATTTGCTCTTTTGCAATATTATTTCTCGCTTCAATGCACTGTAATGCCAAAGCTGACTCAGTCAGTAATTATAAAATCATGCGTGTAGCCAGTAACATTATTCAGATCGGAAACATGGACGTGTACAAAACGAAAAGAGGATATTGAAATGTGGTGCTGGATGCGGAGGGAGATAATAAACTGGACGGAGAAAATAACAAACCAAGAAGTTATTAAAAAACGTAAATTGTGTTGAATATGATGCTGCGAGATGCAATTGACGGATTATATCCCAGGATAACGAATAAGAGGAAGACCACGATTAAGCTGGATAACCTGAAGAAGGGTTCCGCCTGTTCCAGTCACTCGGAAATAAAAAGAATGACCAATAACCGATATAAATGGAATAGCACCCGATGATAATGATGATAGTCCATTTATTTAAAGGAATAAAAGATTAATCATACGTAAGATAGTATAAGCTTCGAGATGTAAAATTAAAATTTCGTTACAACGTGCCAACCACGACGTGGGTTTTATAATTTCGTTACAAAGTGATGATCACGACGGAAGTCAAAATTAATAAATATACAAATTAAAAAAAAAACAACCTTCCCCTTATAACGTGGGGATCAGAATGTAGAATAAAATTATTAAATTTCTTTATAACGTTGCAACCATGATGTTGGACTCTGTGTAAATCGCAATCGTCAGATTAGAATTTGTTAATAATTTATAATAATTATAAGAATATAAAAATAGATGAAAAGAAGAGATGAAATTATATTGAGAAATGATAGTAGAAGAGGTTTGATAGATGATTCGGTATTACAAAATACGAGCACACAAAAAATGTGTCTAAGCACTCGAAAGGGACAGTATAATGCAGCTGTGCGCCAACGTTGATCCTGCAACGTTCGCACCCAATTTACAGTCCTTTACTGCTCAGTTAGTGGATCTTGCAGAACAGTGCACCATCCAGAGTTCTAGTAATCATCTCGGGCGGAAATGCGTACCATGGTGGACTGAAAGCTGCGCAACTGCTATTAAAAATAGACGTAAGGCCCTTAAGAAATTAAAATCACATCCCAATCAGGAGAATCACATTACCTACCGCAAACTACATGCAAAAGCCAGATATATTCTAAAACAAGCAAAAAAGGACTCCTGGCAGCAATTTACATCCACCATTACGTTCAAAACACCACCCTCAATAGTATGGAGTAAGATCAACTCGATGGAAAAAAATATCAGGCATCTCTTACCTTCTATTATCGTTTCTAACAATTCAAAAATTGACGACCCGGAAAATATAGCAACAGCTTTTGCTAATCATTTCTCTGTAGCTTCAAACCGGGTCTCACCAAAATCCCCTCCTCCTTTGACCACAACAATGGAGACCGATTCGCATCAGCAACTTAATCAATTATTAACACTCGAAGAACTTAATTCGAGCGTCCGTACGATAAACTCCTCGGCTGCTGGACACGATAAGTTTCACGCCAATATGCTCAAAAATGCCCCCCAAAGTGTTATTACTCATCTATTAAATATATTTAATCAACTCTGGACATCCTGTTCTTTTCCCACCTCCTGGCGTCTGGCTGAGATTATTCCGATCTTAAAAAAGAACAAAAATCCAACGGAACTAGACAGTTACAGACCTATTGCCCTCACATCTGTTCTCGGCAAGGTCATGGAAAAAATAGTCAACCGTCGTCTCCTATGGATACTGAACAACAAGAATTTTTTATCAAACAAACAGTGCGGATTTCGCTCTAAAAGATCCACAACTGATCTTCTTTATTACCTTCAAAGTAATATTTTAGAAGCCTTCACCATGCACCAACATCTGCTCGCCGTTTTCTTCGACTTCACCAAGGCCTTTGATACAGTTCTACATTACAGAATCCTCGAACAACTACACCAATGGAATATTGATGGTCGATTACTCGCATTCATTAGGGGGTTCTTGGATCAGCGTAAGTTTCAGGTCGTACTTGGTAACATTAGCTCAAAGCCTCTTGAATTAAAAAAATGGCGCAGGGTTCAGTTTTAAGTCCGACGCTTTTATTATTGCTATCAACTCAATGCTGGTGGAAATAAATCCAATGATCCGAAGTGCACTCTTCGCTGATGACTTGGTAATTTTTGTCCGTTGTCAAGATTATAAGCTTGGTGAAACCATGCTTCAAGAAGCTACACACAAGCTTACTCAATGGTCCACAAACAGCGGTCTCTCTTTCTCACCTGAAAAAACTAAAACAATACACTTCTGTAGAATTCGTCACTGCCAGCACCAGGTGGCCATCACCTTGGGATCTGAGGCTATAGAAACTGTTTCCCGAATTAGATATCTTGGCCTGGTTTTTGACAGAAGGTTGACATGGTTGGATCACATAAATTACCTCCGAACGGCTTGTATGCAAAGACTAAATCTGATGAAAAAGTTGTCACATACCACCTATGGTGCAGACAAAATTTCTCTTCTCCGAATATACAAAGCCCTAATAAAAGCAAAATGTGACTATGGTTTTCCTGCCTACGCGTCCGCTACACCAACTATCCTGAAACGACTAAACTCAGTACACCACTCTGCACTACGTCTAACACTTGGTGCAATGAGATCAACACCAATAAACCATTTGCTATATGACTCTGGAGAACTTCCCACCGATCTTCATCGTTCTTATATCCTACTCAAATTCCACCTTCACTCACTCTCAACTCCTGATCTTCCTGATAATGCAGTGTATCACCACAATCATCAAACCACTCCTTATTCAAACTTACTCGTTCACAATAAAATTACAAACATCCTCCATAATCTTGACATCAACCTGCCTCCACTCTGCAAAGCCAACCATCTGTCTATTCCTCCTTCGATTTCCATTCCCATAATCGTTGACACGTCTCTCCTCAACTGCCTCTCATTGCCACAATCCATTATCGAGGCCTCGTTCCAAAATCTATTAAAAATGTATAGTGGCCATGAAGTACTATACACGGATGGTGCCAAAAAAGGAAACTTCACTGGTTGCGCCGTCATATACAAACATGGGACAATCCGATGTCCACTACCATCTACATTCTCTGTATTGTCGTCAGAGTTATATGCAATCTCCAGCGCAATTGTTATTGCAGAATCGGAGCTAAAGCATGACATATTAATTTGTACAGATTCTCTCAGTTCAATTCGAAACATACAGAATAGACACGAACATCAGCATCCGTTCGCGAAAACTATACTAGAAAAATCGTTTACCTATAAGCGACAAATTGTACTTGCGTGGATACCCGGACATCGCAATGTTGGTGCAAACAATGAAGCTGACACAGCGGCAGCAGATTCATGTAATATAACGCCGGTTCCGGTCATACCAACGACATGTAAAGATATGACGATCCATATCTGGAACAAGATGAAGTCGATAGCAATGGAACGATTCTCCATCCTTCCTTATTACGATCGTAGCATCGCAAACCCGATAATGCCAACATCCAGACGGAAAGATGTGATCCTCTTTCGCGTTCGGTCCGGACACACACGTCTTACGCACCAGTTCCTGTTTACCAGGGAAAATCGGCCTACCTGTCCTGCATGCAATACTCCTCTTACCATCACTCACATCCTAGTTTCCTGTCCAACATATACCTTTCAACGTCAGCTTGCTGGCCTTCCTCTCAACCTTCCCAACATATTACAACGCACTTCATCCGCCGAGACTAAACTTCTCCTCTTCCTCAAAATCACAAACATCTTTCCTCTAATCTAGTTTCTTACACCTTTCCTTCCGTGCCTCTGGCCTAAGTAGCAGGATACGGTACGGTCACAAATCAAAAAAGAAGAAGAAGAAGAAGAAGAAGGGACAGTATAAAACTAATATAGAACCTTTTAGTGACTTAATTATTGCAAATGAAGAATATGTTAAAAGAAAAAGTAAACAATATTAATATTTCAATAATAAATTTAAGGAACAGGAAAAAATTTTTAAAGAAATGACCAGACTTGATGGACTGGTAGAAAAATTATGTACGATAGATAACCAGATAAATGAAAAATTTGAAACGAAATAAAAAAAATATAGATAAATATCTAAAAAATATTCGTGAAAAGCTTAATAAAAATTTGGATACAATAAACAATAATATTAATGCATTAGATAACAATTTTGTACCAGAATCACGCGATAAAATATATCGAATGTATAACAGATATGAAGTAAATTTTCCCGAATTAAATCATAAATTATATTATTCTTTTCTTAAACTATACTAATGTCATTTGCTTATAATTCAACCTCCATTTTCAATACCACTGTTTTTTGATGATATAAACATCTCGTTCTTATCGAACAATCCCCAAACTACTCACCCACCTCATTCAAAAATTACTTGAAAAACTATTGAAAATTGACTCCGATTCTCTCCTTCAAAAAAGCACATCATAATATTCCGCAGAAAACGAAACGTTATCCTCTTTCTGCCGTCACGTTAGATACTCCCTTTAAAAAAATATATTAGGTCTTCTTTTGGTCCCACAAGGCCGACTTAATATAACACAGCTCAAGGTAAAATGTTTAAAATTGTTAAACATTCTCAAATATCTCTCTGTTAAATATGATATGAGGAGTCGACAGAACGTCAATTTAGAGTACAGCAAGGAAGTACGACATCCGCATCCTATGAAATAGAAGTCGGACTTCTTCAAGGAAGTTACTCGGTCCGATCTTGTATCTGCTGTATATACAAGACTTACCGACGGACACGCAAACGATAACGGCCACTTTTGCTGACGATACAGCTATTGTAGCTGCTGCCAGTAGTCAGTCCGACGCAACAAATAAATGGCAGAACTCGCTAAATACAGTGTATGAATGGGCAATAAATTGGAAAATTAAGATCAACGAAGAGAAATCAAAACATGTGATTTTCACATACCGGCAAACAGAGGCGCATTAGTGTACTTTGGGGGCGAACCTATTCCGCAGGCTGGCTCAGTCAAGTACCTTGGTATGCACCTAGACAAGCGTCTGACGTGGGAAGTGCATGCCAGAATGAAAAGCAAGCAGATAAAGAAAAAAACGCAACAACTTTATTGGCTTATCGGAAGAAACTCACAGCTGGACGTAGGATACAAATACCTACTGTATTGGCAGATTATGAAACCAATATGGACTTATGACCTGCAGTTATTGTGCCAGTAGGTCTAACAGAGCAAAGATCCAGGCCAGACAAAATGTATAATACTAAGAACAATAGTCGATGCGTACCGCTATTCTAGAAATGATGATGCGCATCGAGGTCTACGGATTCCATTCGTGAACGAAGAGATTAGAAGATACGCAATTGCTCATAAAAAGAGGTTGGAGCGACATATCAACGTGGAAGCAAACCAGTTGCTGGATACCGGACATGACGTCAGGCGTCTTAAGCGGCGCCACCCAGCGGATTTAATTGTATAATTATATAAAACCAATTATACCTTAAATTATTATGCCAAAGTTATGGTCGATGGGCCATTGACTTTAAATACATAGGCTTTACTAATAAAATTAGGTTTTGTTAGATTAAGCTACAGTTTGTAAAAGTTGGTGTTTATTTAACTTAGTAGTTTAAGATTGTATCTTTATTTATTAGGGAAAAAAACATATCTCTCAAAATCGACTTATAACATACACATCAAACTATTAATAAATTTCTATAAGTCCATCGTCCTTGGTAAATTAAATTATGGGATTTCAGTTTACTTCATGGCGCTCAAAATACCTACATCACATTCACCACCTGCTTTAATCCTCGGCGTTCACAGCATATCAGCGTCTGTGAGCATGTTTTCTTCCCTACTCGGTCCTTGTAAAATGTAAAAACGAGTATATTCGGCATTATATTAAAAAAGTTATAATAATATTTAATAAATGTACCGGAACAAATGCCCTCTCCATTTATGAAAGTAACTAATAATATAAACTGGTAAATAATAAATATGCAAGATGAAAATAGTATTGATGAAAAAATCAGACAAAAAACCATCACAAATTCAATAGGTGATTTAAAAAATAATAAGTTTAATTATATAACGAATATGTAATATCATTTATGAGTAATGGAAACGAAAGTAAACAAATTATAACGTTATGAGAATGATACATTATGTTTAATGCGTCGATGCTTATAATATCTAATACTTAGTTCCCTGCAATCGTAATTTCCTATTGCTGGAAGTAAATTATTACGGTGCACACTACAACTGAAAAAAAAATTTGGTATAGTTTTAGGATATAGTCTTTACATATGGTACGTGCAGAGCACTATGCATATATATGAAATTTTAGTGTATACGGGGATATTGAGCATAAATCTAAGACATCGATTTTGGACTAACTGCAGTCTATTAAAACTAGCATTTGAGACTGAAGACCAAACTGAACAAGAATATGTTAAAATAGGCCTAATGATTGACTTGTAGATTATTAATTTATTATTAATATTTGAGATTTACGATTGAAAATGGGGTAGATTGAACAGATTGCTCTGTTTGTCTTCAATGATGCATGGTCAATATGGTTGGAAAAGGTTAGCCTCTTGTCTAAAATTACACCAAGAGAGCGTACTGGTCAGACCATTCTATATCAATGCCACTGACGTGAAATCTGGTCGGTAAAAACGGTCTTCGACGAGTGAAGAAAATTGCTTTCGTTTTGGAAGGATTAAGAGCAATTTGCCATTTAGAAAAATACTTAATTACACGATCAACACCGGATTGTAACCTATTGCTGATAGTACTTGGCCTGTAGGTCCTTCTACATCATCATAAAGAACACCCGTTCCATCCCTATGTGTGCCCCTTTTCTCAAGTTTCCATTTGACCCTCCTATTACACAATTCAATATTAATTACAGCATATAACAACGACCAATTTAAACTATCTAACCCCTCCTCCCGGAAAAAAAATTTTGAGAATGAATATAACCCTTCTACAATATAAGAATATTGCGAGCTTGAGTACATTTCAAAATCAAACAACTTAATAAACAGCTGTACTGACGACTCCAAGTCCCTATTCCCGTTCTATCCATAGCTGTACAGCATGTACATTAACTGTCAATGATTTATGCTATTCCATTTGACTCCGTATCCCTTATTTAATTCATGACGCAGACTATATGTCTTCGGTATTCAACATTTATTCCTAAACACTAATTATTCCAAAACACCAATTGTAACTAACTTTCTCGCTGCTGCATCGCTCTCCAGAATGTAAAATAATAATAAAAAAAAAAAAACAATTATTAATTGCATAAATAGCTACTTTACAAATTATTACAGGATAAAGATCCAACATCCCTCTTATAAATACCAGATCATAAAGGAATCATTGAGAATGAAATAGCTGATATGGCATGAATTTTTATTTGCAGATGTTTCATATTTTACAATGAAAAGAAAATATATGCCTGCATGTGTGTATATGTACATGTTGTTTATGTATAACTGCGCGTGTATATATGTGAATTTTTTAAAATTAAATTACTATTTCCATTCGAATAACTCAGTTGCATTGTGTATGTTAATTAGAATAACACCCGGCGCTCGCTATATTAGTTACGAATATAATTAACCTGAATACAAAAATAAAAATTTGAATTTGTTATTATTATTGTTATTATATCAATTGGGACTAATTTAAAGTGCACGTAAAAAATGGTACCGAGATAAACGGAGTGTTCTTCATTCTAAGGTTTAGGGACCAGAAGTCCGCTTATTTATAGCTTCTTGTAAGGAATCATCATCAAGACTGACATAAGGAACCGAGATAAATATTGAGCATATTTGACTGGTGGAACGATTTAATTTACAATGTCATTGAAGGCTATATTAAATAATGTAGGACTTAGAACTGACCCTTGAGGAAGCCCTGTGGACAGGTTATGAAACGATATCGTTTAATCTAACGCGAAATTGGCGCTCAGTAATAAAGTTCTGAATGAAAATAGCAATACGTCCACGAATATTCCAGTTTCGAAAGGGTAGATAAAACCTTGTATACAGGAATCCGGTCGAAAGTACACAATTCTTTAGGGACATGAGTTGGTCGACTGAAGATCTTCTAGGTCTGAATCCGCAGTGAACATTGGTTAACAGTTATCTAGACTCGAAAAGTCATAGGTGTCGGTTGTTAATAATTCTTTCAAAAATTTTACAACTAAAAACATAACAGATGTTAATAAGGCGGTAATTATTAATCAGCGTAGAATTTTTGTTAGGCTTCAAAATCGGTACAATTTCAACAATTTTCCAAATGTTTGGAAAAGAGTGAGATGTCCATGTGCTATTAAATGCACTTAACAGAAGGCTGATTGCAGAATTTTAATGGACTCCATCTGGGCCTGGTGATGATGATTTCATGTTATGGATTGCACGTTTAAGTTCACTAATTGTGATGAGACTATTATAAGGTTCATCGTCTGACGAAGAAAATTCAAAATCTAAATTACTACTGCTCTCTTCACTAGTTTAGTCATGATGATCAGTAGCCTGAGTGATTAAAGAGAGTGCAAATGCGGTGGTGATGGAGTCTGTGTCACGTATGAGTTGGTTATATACAAGGACACAGGAAAGTGGTGTTAAGGATGGTTTTCTATTGATACTATGAATTTTCTTCCAGACTATTGCAGTTGAAGTTTTAAGATTAACCGACTTTACAAAATCTTGCCAGCATTTACATTTCGTTTGTTTTAGGGTAAAATGTTCTTGGGCTCCGTAATTTTTGGAAAGTAATGTGATAATTCGATTCCATGGTGGTCTGCTGAATGCACTTTTGCAATAAGGAAAAAGACAACCGAATGCACATCTTCTTGTATTCTGATTTTTATAAAAAAAATCGAATATTTTTTTGATAAACTTCTCGGACTCCATCCTTTGAGGATAACCATAAAATCCGACCCTTCTTTCAGTATCTGTTATATTTTCAACTATTTCATATACTTCTTTTTCTTAATTTCCACGTATCATTTTCATATCTTGATCCGAGAATTTTCCTGATTATCTTTCTTTCTTTTAGATCGTATTAATACATTTTACTGAATTCATTGCAAGACATTCCGACGTGTAAAGACATCCTGGCTTAATATTATAATGTCTTATTTTTGAGTTTACAGACACATCGATTTATTGTTGTACAAATTTTTCGTTAAACGAAATGCTGTTTACATTTTGCTCGCTCTTTCTATAATGCTTCCCCAACATATTTGATTGTATTATTTCACCCAGGTACTTAAATTTTATAACTGTTCGAATTTTCCCGAATTTCGTTCTTATATATTTCGGAACATCTCTGATATTAGTTATATATTTTGGTTTTTCCAAAATAAATTTGTAATCCTGCTTTTCCCGCTTGTTCCTTTAAAATATCTACTTGTTTTATCGCATCTTCCACGTTATCCGACAAAGTGGCTAAATCTTCTACAAAGGCTAATCGATCTGTATGTCGTTCTTGCTCCTACCTAACCTAATCCTTCGAATGCCTTCCTCCTTTGTTCTAATTCACCATTCTCTAATTATCTTTTCTAAAACACAATTGAATAATGTTGGAGATAATTTATCTCCTTGTCTTCGTACTGTTCTTACTTGGAACACGATTTTGATACTTCTAAAAATTTAACTTTTTAATTTGTTTAATGATGGCAATAAGTTTACTATCTACACTCATTTCGTCTAATATGTTAAATAATATTTGTCTATACAGTTAACAAAAGTTACTATTATGTTTTTGGATCTCAATATCCTATATTTTAGTATTAGTTTCAAATGTGATATCTGTTCTGGACAAGATCTTCCATGTAGTGTATATATACATATATATATAAATCTCCTGTGTAAATTACTAAAATATTAAGTAATAAATTGTGAACAAAATTAAAGAGGAATGCACACTCCATAGACGTGATCAATACTCTATAAAAGAGAGCGTTAAAAGTAATAAGGATAGTAATTATGTTATTTATGCAACAGTGTAAATGAGCTATTAATTCAGAACAAACCGTGCTGTTATATAAAAACATTTGTTTAAATGAACACACACACAAACATATATATATATATATATATATATATATATATATATATATATATATATATATATATATATATAATATAATATAACCCTCATACACGAACACGGACTCCGAAATAGAACCTTCGCGTCAAATTTAAGAAAATCAGTCACTTGCGTTTTGCTGACGACATTGTGTTGATTAGTAATCATGTTGGTACCTTACAGGAAATGATAACTGACCTACACAACTGTTCCAAAAAAGCAGAATTAACCATAAATATTAATAAAACGAAGTTGTCATAACAAATACACCTCAAAAGTTACAAATAAAGCTGGGGATGACCAGATACTGGAACAGGTCAGTGAATATATTAGGTCAAATTATTACCACAGAGAAGGAAGAAGTGCGTAAGAAAATTAAGGGACCAACACATCTCTTGTGGGCAGCTTTTGGAAAGTTGAGTTACCGTCCTCAGAAATAAATATATACCTAACAGCTTAGGAAAAGAGACTGTACGAACAGTGCATCCTTCCAGTGCTTACATATGGAGCGGAAACATGGAGCCTAACGAAATATGTCGTTAAGAAATTTGCAGTGACCCAGAGAGCCCATGAAAGATTAATATTGGACATCAAGATATCAGATCAGAAAACCAACACTTTGATAAGACAGCAGACTAAATTGTCGGATGTAGTCGGACGTGTAGCTCAGTTAAAATGGAATTGGGCAGGTCATTGGACGAAGCGAATAACAGAATGACTTCCTAGAGAACGACGCAAAAGTCGCGATCGGCCGGATACAAGGTGACAGGACGATATACAGAAACCAGCAGGTGTGAAATTGAAAAAAGAGGCCCGTGATCGCTACAGATGGAAAGAAAATGGGAACGCTTACGTACAGCAGTGGATTGATATAAGCGCATCGTGATATATATATATATAATATCTAAACCGCACACACGAACACGCACTCCGAACTGGAACCTCTGCGTCAAATTTAAGTCGAATATAAATACTAATAATAAAGAGTAATTTCACGGCTAATGGCAAGATATAAAATCAACCGACACGGTAATATTTCATATGAAGGATGGGGCAAAATTTTTGAAAATACGATTACTCGCTGTTACCATAGCATGCGTGATTTAACACTAAACCGGGCAACTTGGAGGGTAGCTTCATATATTTATGTTTGTACGTGTTCGTATAACGTAATTTAATTAAGGATAGGACATTTTCGAAAATGTAATTGTCACGGTACATATATACTACGCGTCAGTTGACTGACGTTAGTTTATCGCGGCAACTTTTTATAAGATATGATGTTATTAACCCCAAAAAGAGATATAAAACTTTATCTTAACCAACTGCTAACGATGACCGTCTCATTTTCAATTATTCGATATTTTGAAGCATATTGCAAGTTCATCTACGAAGCGCAGCCCGTTTATGAGTTACTTATCAACCGGAAATGGAGTTATTACCGACAAAATAATAGTGATAACAAATGAAAAATAGAATTAGTTTAATGTTACGTTTAATTCGGTAATTGAATCATTGTTCAAACTAATCGATTTCGTTTTATCGCGTATTTTCTATTTATTTATCTAAATTCTACAATACGCCGATACAATAGCTTTCGCCAATTACTCTGCACAGCACAGTATAAGAAGAAACAATGACGTAAATAATATAATACTTATTTACTTAAAAGATCACACACAAATATATATATATATATATATATATATATATATATATATATATATATATATATATATACAGCCAAACCTAAATACATATGCACACATTCATGTAAATCTATCAGGTACACATACACGCAAATAATTTCGTTCACATTGGTGGCGAAAACATAATAAATATATATATATATATATATATGCAATAGCACAAGATGTACGTGTTTCAATAAGAACCACCGCTTGTCTAGATTGTAGATTTGTAAGATAGATAGATAGATAAAAGTGTATTTACAAAATAAATTGATGTTACAAAAAAAATAACGAAAATAATAATATAACGCAATACTAGTTTAAAAAAGTATGCTCAGTTGCTCATTTATCTAAAATAAAAATACAGGAAATAACAAAACCTGCATACTGATCAAAAAGCTACACCTATATGTAAATTTATAAATATTTAACGTTAATAGGATAAACAATAATTTTTATGTGTATTATACACAAAAGAGAGAGAAAAAAAAACGACAAAAGATAATTCCAGCTGTATAATAGCGTGTGTTTAATTCTTTTATGACTTGTACATGTATAATCCCGTATGACTTTAATAAATGAATACTGACTGTAGGCACAGCTATCAAAAACAAATTTTGTTTTTTGTTCGACCACCTCGTGTATATGGTAACTTCAACGCCGTGTGAGTGTGTTCAATCTTTACATAGACTGGAAGATTTAGAATTATTCTGTAACACATATTTTGTAGCCGTTGTAACTTCGCTAAGTTAGAACGGCTAATACATGACCATATGAGACAGAACTTGTAAGAAACATTTCGTTTTCCTAATACTGGA
Organism: Coronaproctus castanopsis; assembly: GCA_032883995.1. NCBI lineage: Eukaryota > Metazoa > Arthropoda > Insecta > Hemiptera > Monophlebidae > Coronaproctus > Coronaproctus castanopsis. Next base: position 76,034,246 of record CM065052.1, on the reverse strand, counting down.
CAAGTGAGGTTTCTCTTTGGCCGACTGTACTTTGGTGTAGTGCGTTTAGACTGCGATGTATCATGTTTATACATCTCATTCAGTCATATTCATAGCTCTATAGGTTATTGTTGTTCGAAAATATTCATTACGATTATTAGTTATTAATATATATATATATATATATATATATATATATATATATATATATATATATATATAAAAAACTGTAGTGTCTGTCTGCGATTTGAGAATACTTTCATTATAATCACTGTATTGAGCTATTTTTACCACACATAAAGACAAAATCTGTTCTTTAATTTTTGCCTGTCTGTTCCGGTTTAACTCAAAAACTATTAAAGCAATAATGATGAAATTCGCATAGCTTGTACAGCCTATATTATCGGATTCGTTCTAAGCTTGGTTTCACATTGATATCACAAATAGGACCGAAATTACAATTATTTAAAATTTTTAACGGAAGGATATATATATATACTGCACGAAAAATGTATATTCTGGCAGAAGAATAAATAGGCCTCATACGTTGATGAATTCATACATCGTACATGCAATTAGTATTGTATATATATATATATTATATATATACTAGAAGTTATCCACGGCTTCATCTGTGTAATTATTTTTTTTAAGCTTTGTTTCGAATTGACATCACAAATAGGACAGAAATTACAATAATTTAATATTTTAAAATTTCGCTGTCTCTTTGTTTTAACAGTTTTATATATTAGTATAGTATATAAAAAAAAAAAAAATTGTATAATTATCTATTTTGTTATATGCACGTGGTGTGAGATGTAATTTTTCGATACAAGTTTGTTGTTCATGTAAATTTAAATATTGTAAATACACTTTTACTTACTTACTTACTCTATATATATATATATATATGTCCATTATTTTGGCCACGCCCCAACGCAACAAAACGTGGTTTGTATTACGGATGTTGATCGTGAATTTTACACGATTTAGAAGTGATATCGCCGTTCACGACTTTTCAAAACTTTAAATCATTGTAATTTCAGTCCTATTTGTGATATCAATGCGAAACAAAGCTTAAAAAAATAATTACAGAGGCGAAGCCGTGAGTAACTTCTAGTGTATATATATATATATATATATATATATATATATATATATATATATATATTTACAATAATAATTACATGTACGATGTCGCACGAATTCATCAACTCATGAGACCCATTTATTCTTCTGCCAGGTAAACAATCTCATTGTTTTATGTTTATTACACAATACCGGTGTATTTATTTAACTAAATAATATTACATTGTCCAGAAAACTTAACCGCATATTAGTACAACCAAACACAGAAAATCATGTTTTTACAAATAAAACTCTTCTACACCGTGAATAATAGATAATAAACGCATTATGTCGTTAATGTTAAAATTTTGGCGGTTTTGAAACAATTTTTTTTTTGTTTTTAAAGTTTTATAGTTGGGTTTCCAAAACTAACGGTTTAATTAAACAGTTTACGCGAACTTGTCCCGATTTATGTAATGACTCCGATTGTCTGTTTACACGAATTTGCATTGATGAAATGTAAATCTCCTCCTTATTTAGTTAAATTAATCAGTAGTTATTTACGCGATTGAACTTTTTACCTAACTTTTGGTGATTCAATCTCTTCAATTAAAACGTGTTTAGGTGTTCCGCAAGCAAGTGTGTTGGGACCGCTTCTTTTCATATTATACTTACATGATTTTCTCCACACAAGTGCCGAATGCGCAAGTGACTATGCAGACGATGCGGCTATTTTTTGTAGCGCATTTAGACCAGCCACTATCCTGAACAGATTTCAAATCGGCATATCACGTATTCTCAGATATTATAATAAGTGGCATATCAATTCATCGAAAACAATTTCTTTACACGCAAACGACCAGAATTTCCGAATAATCTGACGGTGTCGGGAAACAGCATTAACTTGTTAAATTAGATTCGGTATTTCGGTTTTGACAACAAAACTTAACTTCACTAAAAACACATTAACTATATTAATAAGGGAAGGCTAATAAATCCATTTATTCCATATATATCTCGTGTTTAATATCATTCCTTAATACACACGATAAACTTATTATTTATAAAACACTAATTAATACGTCCGTTATTTATATGCGCTTGTCCTGTTTGGTGTTCGATACCGAAAGCTAATAATAAATTGCAGCTCATTCAGAACATTAGGCGCATACTAAATTCTTCGCCATTATACTGGAATAGATTATACGCGTGATATTCTGAAATTACCTCGTGTTAAGGAATACATTCCTTAATAGGTAATTACGATATTCCAGGCAAACTGTTTAAGTATACAAAATATAGCACACATATCACCGAAGAAGACGTCCAACGTGGATTGTATTCGATTGAATAGTGTATTAACTATTCGACACCCGATCTTGCCAATATATCGCGTCTCAAATTTATTTTCTAGATATTGCGATCATTCGTATATAAATATAAACGTACTAAAATATTAAATTTTTCATTTATCTCCGGCTGTAAACGAAAATTTCCGATCGATACTAATTTGCGCCACTGCAGCCCCTCGAAAAACTTTTTTCCTTATTCGATTATTTATTTATTAAATTTCAATTAAGAAACAAATCGTGGACGGGGTGCGGAATTCTATACGGCTGATTTGTAGGCTAGTTGTTGTAAATTCGAATATAATTACCGACCGACCACGTAATTTCAGTTCCCCTACCGGACAAAGTTAACGGAATAAGGTCGGGCGGACGAAATAAGTTTAAGCGAACCTACAGCCGGCGGCAAGTCCCGGCCAACCTAAATGAAAAGTTAATTTTCTGTCGGTTTTTCTACTACACCGCCGATCGTTTATCTTTTTCTTTCACATTGTCACCGTGTATATATATCTGTCTCTTTCGTCTGCCTAATTTAACCGGAACACGAGTCGTAATTTGTACGATTTTTAAAAAAAAATAAAAATAAATCTGGAAATATTAAAACAAGCCTTAACGAAATACACGAGCAAACCAAAAGAAACTTATGAGAGAAATACAAACCGATAAAAACACTCCGAAATATTTTGTCAAAATATTTAGTAGGAGTAAACGTAACGTTATGGCTGATGTATTATAAATTATTTTCTATACAAGTATTACATATATATATATATATATATATATATATATATATATATATATATATATGTATGTGTGTTGTAAACGAAGAAATGCCACGGTCGATTAACACCGGATAAGAAACGAGTAACTAATTTAATATATAATGAACACAAATTACCGAAATACGTATATCTTCATATTAAAAAAATATCATTAATCTTTATTGTTAAAAAAAACATAAATAATGATAATTTATCAGTAAAGATCTTCTAAAAAAAATTAATTTACAAATTCGCGATGAGTTTAAAATAAGATATGATACTTTAACAAAGGATAAATTAATAAGTTTTTTCCCGAAATGTAATAGAACGTTTTGAAAATAAAAATATTACCGTAAACTACCACATGAATCAAATACTTACTGGTACTATCAATTTATATATATATATATATATATATATATATATATATATATATATGTAAATGTATTTTTTCTATGTATAATATTCGTAAAATTATTTATTTATGCGAATTCCGATAAATGCACCCACATCTCATTTACTGATAGAACCTATCACTAGGTGAAAATATTATATCAAGAAACTACAGCATCGGATAACTAGGAGCACACTTAGATCGCACACTAAACTGGAAAATACATACAAAAAACAAAAAACACGAGAAACCAACTAAAATTAAGATCTCTCTATCGGTTAATAGGATATCATTCGAACCTCTCCCCTTAGCCAATAGAGTATCAAACATGGACTTATGCTGCATTAATATGGAAATGTGCAAAAAAACAAATAGAAATATAATACAACGCTTTCAAAATAAAACTGAAGACTGATATACAGAATTCACCAACTAAGCTATCCATCGCGAACTTGGGGTCTGCATGGTCGACGAAGCAATAGAGCAGCGGACTCGAAGTCATGCAATGCGCATCCGCAGACATTACAATGAGCTAATAGCTGCCCTTCCGGAAGTCGCGCTAACCAGACGATTAAAAAGAACTAGAATTTTCGACGTAGTTTAAGAGATATACACATCAATGGACACATTCCACATAAAAGAGAAGACGATGATACCATTCATAGATTTAGCTATGAATTGGCATAAAGTGACTACTTACTAATTATGTACACATGGTCCACGCAACAGAATTTATCGTATTATATATATATAGATGTAACAACCAGAGTCAGATGTACTGTAGGCGAATATGATGACTATCCTGTCGGAGTAGGTGTGCACCAAGATTCGGCACTCTCACCGTTACTGTTTAACGCGATTTTAAATACAATCACGCGCGACATACAGATTCCTATACCCTGCATTCTTCTGGATGCAGACGATGTTGTTTTAATTGAAAACTCAAAGGATGCTCTCCAAAATAGAACTCGAATATGGGTTGACCGGTTGGAAACGTTTGGTCTTAAAGTAAATGCGAAGCAAACAGAATAACTATTGATACTAATAGTTATCTGGAGAATAACTACCTCGGACAAACAGCTTTAGATATCTTGAAGCAGTTCGCAATCGAATAAGCACAACATGGCTGAAATGGAAATCTGTGACCGATGTATTATGCGACAAACGCATGCCCATTCGACTGAAATCAAAAATTTACAGAACAGTTATTGAACCAGCTACATTATATGGCGGTGAGTGTTGACCGGTAACAAAGCGTGAAGACTCACTGATATCGGCAGCGCATACGTTTCAAGTTTCTGCTAAAGGCCAGTAGGAAGACCAAAGCAAAGATCGCACGATGTTATAACAAAGGATCCCAGAGATGCGGATATATCAGCAGAACTATCAAACAACCGTATTGAATGGAAACGATCGATTTGTATGGCGGACCGCGCCCCAACAGGAAATTGCCGCTAAAGAAGATATATATATAATACATTATATATATATATATATATATATATATATATATATATATATATATATATATATATATAAGAGTTAATAAATGTAAATCGTAACCATTTAAATTGGAAACAGAAGTTATACTAGGATGTACAATATCGTCTATGTTATTTAATGTATATAGCGAACAATAATGCGAGAAGTACTTGATGGATGGAATGACGGCATAACAATAGAAGGCTACAAGATCAATAATCTACGCTATGCCGATGATATAGTATTACTAGCCGCCTCAGAAAAAGAACTTCAAGATATTATAAAAAAGTTGAAAGCCGTGTACAACATTATACTGAACAAATTGGAAAAAAAAGTGATGATTATTGATAGAGCAAAAAATAATAGATCAGAAACTACAGATATTGACGATTATGAAGTAGTACGCCAATATAACTAGCTCGGTACAGTAATAACCAATACAGGTGGATGCGAAGAGGAAACACGTAGGCGTCTCGCTGTAGCTAGAGTAGCAACGACCAGACTGAGAATATGGAAAGATACATGCATAACAAAATCAACAAAATTAAAAAATTAAAACTGATCGAGGCAGTAATTTTTCCTGTTGAGACATCGCGTCTCAAACGTGGACCATTAAAAAAAAAAGCTGACGAAAATGCCTTCGAGATGGCAACATATCTAAAACTTCTCCGTATACCATGAATAGCGCTCCGATCTAGTAAGAAGTGGATACCAGGCTTTTAATCAATCAAAAGGAACATGATATTTCGGGCATACAGATAATACAAGGTATCGGAAACGGTAGATGTCCACAAGGAAGATGTCACACACGCTGACTTGATCAAGTAAAGGCATCAACAGGATATATAATATATGGGAGGCGTTTCGAACTGCCGATAATAGATATCTATGGAGAAGAACTATAATGCAACTTGCATAATATTACATGATATGGACAATGGACAATGATGATATATATATATATATTATTTATATATATTATATACATATATATATATATATATATATATATGTGTGTGTATGTGTGTTATCGTGTATGATTTGATTATGCAGATTCACTACAAACCTCGAATAAAAAGAAAAACGATGACAAAAATTCGCTTTGTAACAAAATAATACAGCTACGAGGATTATAGTGCACTTTATTTACATTGATAAGTACACTCGTAATTGACATAAACCCAGGTACCGACATTTACCGTGACGCTTATTTAATCTGGCAAACAGACGAGGCCGGAAGTGAAATCGTCTGCGAGGAAAAATTAAAGCTGAAACTTCCTTTTCAATGTTCCAGCTTCAGTCTCCAACCAATACACACACACCCGCGCACACGCTCTTTGTTGCCGTTATACAATTTCTTCTTTCTTCTAATAAGATTAAAGAATAGAGAGCTTTTTTTTATTTTTATTTTCAGTCAGATTTTTTTCTTTTCGATAATATCATCTCGCCTCTTCGTTTTACTTCTTTTCACTATCATCCCTTTTATTTTTGTTGTTGTTGTTGTTTCTTCGAAAAATTGAGATTCATTAAGCCGAGAATGCTAACCGCTTTATTATTCCCCACAGGGACTACGTACAGTAGAAGAAGACAACGGACCGCTTCGCTTCGAGTGGCTTTTGTTTAAATGTAAACTCTCCTACTTCGAACCCTTTAATACCAACTTTTGCGTTGCGGTATCATCTTCCTATCTATGTTTCGTATAACACCAACTAGGCTGGAACCACGTCCGGTACGGTCGTTTTAAGCTTAACTTTAATTCACTTTAACTAACGCCATAATTCGTTCAACTAAGTGTACACACACATTATACAATGGTGTGTATATATATATATATATATATATATATATATATATGTATAATGTACGTAATTTATATGGATATGCTCTTTATCTTCGGAAATGCACTCAATTTTCCAACAAAACGTTTAGTAATTTTTAACCTATCCTAGTAGCGTAAGACCGAACAGATTAAACAGCTCGTGGGGTTTCGAAACGACGACTACTGACGTACGTTTACGAGTTTATCGTTATTATTAGTACCATCTTTCATTTGATATCAGTTTATTGATTATACAATAATCGATCTCTATCTTATCCACGGTTATGACATATATCGCGCGGGACATCGGATATAATGTCCTAGGCAGTCTCTAATTATTTTTTCCACGGTATTAAACCTTACGAAATTTGCCAGTCCATCCAACCGTACAATAAAGGACATCGGACATCTCTTTTAATCGCCGAAACCGATCTATCATTTCGCCTAATCTAACTTGTTTCAGGATTGATACAATGGCCCAGAAGCGTAACCTTACGCCAATTTCAAAAGCTTTTAATTTTTGCATTACGTTTTTCCATCGTCAAAATTCTAGGCTAATACGCCATCGAAAATATTGGTGACGTCGTGAAAGCGATTGGTTGATTTATTTTTTTATATAGACATCGGTTTCTACATTTTCACTTAATCTTGCTCGAACGTTTTTGACCGATACAATCAGAAGCAATGGCAAAGAAAAACAAATAATACCGAGGAAACCTAAGGGGGAAATGATGTAAAGGAACACTAACACCATATAGTAAAACAAGTAATAAGATTCAATATTGTCATCGATCAAGTTCGGGTAGCGATTATTTGGAATCCGGTAGGGGCTAGGCTCGTTCTCATGTTACTTATTTAAATCTGTTCGCAGTGTATTGCTGGAAGACTCGAAATTTCATCTTTATAAACTGGTAATAAGTCAGGAATTAAACAATAACGACCATGCACCACGAAAACTTTTTGCTGAAACGATGCTGGAAAAAATTGATGACGAATAGATCAACCTAAACAATCTTATAATGAACAATGAAGCTCATTTTCACCTATCCGGATTCGTAAACAAACAGAACTGCCGCTACTGGTCCGAATCTAATCGGAATTCAATCGAACAGAAACCGTCACACAACGAGCGAGTAACCGTCTTGGCTGAAGGGGCGAAGTGGGGAATTATTTATTAACTGGTCAACGGAATGCGCTAATCGGGATGATAAACTCGTTTTTACTTCCGGTTTGAACAAGATGGTGCGAGGTGTCTCTTCGCACTACTGAAAAAGGCGTTTGGTAACCGCATATTGTCGCGTCGCATAGATTTCGCTTGGGCGCCACGCTCGCCAGATTTGACCGCTCGCCAGATTCAACCGCTCTCCAGATTTTTTTGTGGAGATGCCTTAAGAGTCGCATTTATCAAACGTGTCCACAAGATGTGGAAGACCTGAAAACTGGGATTTCTGAAGAAATTTCAAAAATTCAGCGACCTATGCTTGAAATGGTGTTCGAAAATCTTGTAAAAAGACTGAGAGGAATTTATCGTTGCGAATGGCGCTAATCGATATTTGATTGTAAGCTAATCTCTCCGTTTTTCTATTTTTAAAAAAAAAATTATCCGGTAGTTTTATTAAAAAAAAAACATCCGTCTTCTGTGGGTCACCCTATATTTCAATGTGTTCCTATAAGACTTCCTTTCGGTGCAGATATGCGTAAAGTGATCGAACTGAAGGTAACGCAACATTATATTGCATCGTAGGAAAAACGTAGATCATCGGAGCTCCGCCATGCTACCGCTGTCAACTGTGTGGTCATGTCTGCTCTAATTGAAAAAATGACCAGAAAATGCGTTAAATGTAGCTTAGATCGCGATAGTTCGGGTTCGTCAATCGAGTATAAATAAAAATGTTAACTGTAACTTGTCGCATGTAGTAAACTATATCATAAATAAAAATTAAGCGATCGTACTTCTTTGCGGTACCCCAGATTTCTGCATTTCGCATTCACCTCTATATGTTAATAATAGCAATAATAGTGATCGTAGTAATAACATAATATTGTGTCCTGATAATAGCGTATACAAAGATCGTGGATATACCCCAACAAAGACAGCGGCGATTCTTATTCATTTGTATATAGTTAATTAAGGTATATATGAAAGTATGCTGAAGAAGAAACTAAACAGGTTTTATTCGAAATGGTGGAAGAAATATATCGAGAAGGACGACTACATAAAAAGATTTCACTCGCACTAAAATAGTATTCTTTCCAAAAAAGGAAATGTTACAAAATGTTGTAATTATAGAAACTTTACTTAATCATGAATCAAAAATATTATTAATTATCAAAGAAGAATAGAAAAAATAAAACAACGAATAGAAGAAAACCTCGACGATAACCAATTAGGATTCAGGTCTGGAATTGGAACAAGAGAGGCCATACTAGCTTTAAAGATGTTAATAGAAAGGAGAATAAATACGAATAGGAACATTTATATAGCATTTATTGACCCCTAGAAAAAGTTTTTGACAAACTGGTCCATGCTAATGAATATAATGAAAAAAGTCAATTTAGACTGGAGTGACAGACGAATTATAGCACAATTGCACAAACAACAGGAAGCAGTAATTAAAATTGGAGAGCACGCGTCCGTCGCTAAAATCCGTAAAGGAGTAATCATTATCGGCCTTGTTGTTTAATTTGCTCGTAGAAGAAGCGATCAAAGAATTAAAGACACAATCAGTAAGAATTAACGGGAAAGTAATACACTGCGTCCGCAGATGATATCGCGATAATAAATGAGTCAGAAAAAGATATGCAAACATCGATAACGACTTTTAATAAAATTATCAAAAGCTTATGAACTTTAAAAAAAAACGAAAATTATTATAGTAACGAAGGAAAAAATAGTGCCAACTGTGAATATTAAACTTAACAATCAAATAATTGAATATACAACAGTATACATATCCGGGAAGCATAGTAACCAGTGACGGCAGATGTTCAACTGAAATAAGACATAGAATTGTTACGGCTAAACTAGCATTTGACCAAAAAAGAAACTTGTTTACAAATAGAAACCTCAAATTGAAGACAAGAATAAAATTTGACCACGCTTATGTGTCGAGTACTATACGGCTGCGAAACATGGAGGTGGTGAGAGAGCAAGATAAAAAGAAACTAGAAGCAACGGAAACGTGGATTTGGAGAAGAATATTACGTATTAGCTGGACGGAAAAAAAGAAAAATTCGGAAATGCTCGACCAAATAGGAGAAGACACTTCTAAATACAATAAGAAGAAAAAGTGGGAGTCATTTAATAAGAAATAACTCTTTCATAACGAACATAATTGAAGGAAAATGGCAGAAAAGGCAAAGGTCGACCGAGGAAGACGTTTGTGATGATCGAAATGGCGGGTTGCGACAAATATTCAGATATGAAGAAGATGGCGGTAGATAGAGAAAAATGAAAGCTAAAATTCGCAAAGGCTAAGCCTTTAGAATAAAGAAGAAGATATACACGGTTAAATAACAAAAAAAAATAATAGCACAACCTTCACGCGAATTAAGCAAACCTATCTGCATTTGGGTTTTGAAATATTTTACAATGTTTTTAATTGTCGATAACTCCAATTAATTCTGAAAACAAAAATATTTTACAAAATAAGCTGGAACGCAAAATTCCATATACCCTATAAACTTAATGAATTTCTTTACTTTCTATCGACGCATGAAGTACAATTGCCGCAATCTACAAAACCAGACTTCACAGCACGATTACTCTCTTAATTCCCTGTTATCAAATATAGAGATTGGGCAAAAATAGGCGAAGCGAAAGTGTTCGATCGTACATAACTAGATTAGGCTCGACATATTTTTCTTATCTCTAAAATCTTCACGCGCAATAGGCGTAGAAATACACGTTGATTGCGCAATTGTCAACATAGAAGTATGTGTCTATAATAAAAACCCTGCAAAAACGAAATTCTAAAATTGTTTGGGGAATGACAGTTTGACAGTTTTGCGCGGCGCGCTCATTATAATCGGCATTAATACGTTCGTTAATTGTGTTATTTCATTCTTTAGCCTCGGTTTTCTAATTTTAGTAAATAAAATACCCAAAATATTTTAAACAGCGATATGCCGACGACCTTGCATTAAAGCTATTACTTCTGTTTGCGAATAACACGAACGATGAACCTCGAAAACTAAATTCGGATACATCTGAAGCCACGAGCGACGCGTAACATTAATACTTATTACTGATAATGTTCATAAAGCCGTATAATTTTACCAATATTTAAGCGACGTTCATACCTTCCCGCTAAAAATAAAAAACTATTTATTACTGAATCTAGGTTACCACACGCCTGACATGTCTGGTTTTCAGTCCCCATCACAAGAAATTACAACTGGGGTACAAAATCATCGTTGCAGAATTATTCTGAATCAACACACGAATGGGCACGCGACATCCGCTCTAAGTTAAAACTTTTATACGCATTTCGTTATATTTTAAAAAACCTTTTTGCAAAATGCATGAAAATAAATTAACGTTATAGGTGACCACTATATGCCACACGTTTCAACATACAATAATTACTTATACGCATTTATATTTTAAAACAATTCGACGGGCTATGTTTAGAATAATAGATGGAACAGAACTTGAGCAAGTCAAATCTATCAGATATCTCGGTACCCTTCTTGACGATAGTTGCAACTCTAAAAAAGAAATCAGATCGCGTATAGAGCAATCAAGAGCAATGCTCATTAAAATGAAAAACCTGCTCACCAGAAGGGAATTAAATCTCGAATTGCGTATTAGAATGCTAAAATGCTACGTGTTCTCAATCCTTCTTTACGGAAGTGAAAGTTGGGCGCTCTATGCTACCTTGGAAAAAAGGGGCCTTTCAATTCTATTCGTACCGACGCATGCTAAAAATTTCGTGGACACAGAACATTACAAACGAAAAAGTTCTGGATACAATGAAATTGAAGCGCCCGGAATTATTAAATCTGATAAAAAAAAGAAAAACACGATATTTGAGACACATCACGAGAGAGCATAAACACGAAATTTTACATCTCATTATGGAAGGAAAGCTTCCAGGCAGAAGATTAAGAGGCCGTTCTCAAAATTCGTGGTCAAAAGATTTTTATCGTTGGTTTCATCAGTCCCCTGTTGAAATGTTCAGGTCTGCAATGTCAAGAAAAGACATCGCCAACCTTCGTGACGAAGACGGCCGTATGAAGAAGATGTTTAGAATATTTTATTTCATCTTTTTTTATTTTTTTTTTTTAGCTGAGATCAAACTGCGCATTTGTGACCATTTCAACGCAAAGTTAAAATTTTATACACAGATTTCGAATTTAAATATTACATTTTAAAATAAAAACAAAAATTATAAATATTTTATAGCCGCAGCTTAATAGATAATGTAGGGAAAGAGGGTGAAAGATATCAGTTTATTAAAAAATATTTGTCTATTATAATTAAATTGATCACAATTAGAAGCGAGCGGTTTATATCTTCATAAGCAACGCAACTCTACACCAAGATCTAAACATTCCCCGTACGTATCCGACATTATAAAGCGATATGCCCAAACAGATGTAGGTGGACTGGAAAAAGTCCATCATAACAGTTTGGCTAAACGCATGCTGGACACTTCCAACGACGTTAAGAAGATTAAAGTAAACCACTAATACTAATTTATGGTAATAACAGCATCACTGGGTGCTTCTTCCCTCCCACCCCTAGATAACATACAACAAAAATATCGACAAATGGCCACGATTGTGAATAAAAAATAAAATATTTAAAAAAAAAACATATTCCGATTTTCTCATGTTCTATCCTATCGTTATCGATAACGTTGAAAAAAAAACTCGAAAAGACGTTTCAGGCGAGACAGCTCCGCATGAAACTGGAGAAAGAGATTGAAAGAAGAGAACAAGAAGAAAAGCCGATGATAAAATGAAAAGCGGAGTAATCTTTCGACCTTTAAACGAATTCGAACTAGGACCAGAGAAAAAAACAAACAGAATAAACCGTACGCGTTAAAGGCGAGAAACGCTCGAGAAAAATGGACTAGCAAAGTGCGTCCCAATTTGAACGCTATAAATCAGCCGGACTAGACACATTCCGCTCTTTAGGTCTATTCTTTTTCTTGTTCCCTTTCGAATATTTTTCTTATAATTCCGGCGCAAATAACCCCTCCCCCAACCAAAAAACTTCCGAACACGGGTCTATCTACTTCGAAAATATTCCTCGCACACCGAGTTAAAAATATGTCTGTATATATATATATATATATATATATGTGTGTATTTTAAAATTTCAAGAAGATCCGATTCTGATACTACGTCGCATGGACGATGTTTAGGCGGTTAAAGAAATGAAATACAAAAATGCAGAAAGGAATTATACGAGGGCGAAAACAGCTCTCTAGCAACAGCAAGCACAGGTAACTAAGATCGAGGCAGCGCTGAATCCATTAACATTTCGTTCATTTTCATTTTTATTCTATTTCATTCCTTCCACCACCACCACCCCCTCCACTCTGGCGAATTTAACAATTTCGCTTCGTTTGCCACCACGCCACTCTGGCAGAGTAACTTAACCATCCGACATTTGAGATCGTTTTTCATTTCCCGAGGAAATAATATTACAATATCGCGGACGTTAAGAAAATTCCGAAAGAAATAGATTCTAAAATGTATATATATATATATAATATAGTTGGATAGGTAAATAGATAGATATTTAATGTATGTCTATATAGAGATACATATAATATATATAAGGTCAAAGGGATAAAAAAAAAGTAGTGGAATGACGACACAATAGAGCTATTTAAATATTCGGTTGAAAAATATGACCCAAAATGGACTCGCCATCTTTTAAACAAAATACACATCAGACCCTTTTCACCCTATACGCATTTTTGTTCATTAACAACGACTAACACCGTCGTATGCCCTTCTATAAGCGAAATCATTCATATTTCATTTCACGCGTATCTAGACTGAAAATGTTTTCATTGGGTTATGTTGCATATATCACCTATACACAGTAGATATAATTTGGAAACCACATAAAAATCAACATATAACAGGAGCATTCGCTTGAGGTTAAAATAAATTTATGTAATATGCACAGTTCCATACATTATATGTATATATATATATATATATGTATGTGTGTGTATTAAATGCATACTCGAACAAAATAGGACTGAAAATAAATTTATATAAAACAAAACACAGGGAAAAGTATACAAAAATAGCAATAAAGGTATATAGTTACATATACCAAGGTAAATAAATCACAACGAAGAAAGACGTGATAATGAAAGTAGAACTGGCAAGAAACATATCACCGTCGTGGGTTGCGCTTAGAACATTACGCACGTATGTATTCCGCAATAAACGAATACCGATTAATCAGAAACGTAAACTCTATAACGAATTTGCACTTCCGATTCTTGTATATGGTACGGAAACATGGTCATACAAACAGACAAATTTTAAAAAATAGGAAAATGAAAGATGATGCTCTGGATATAAGATTATCAGATCATAAAAAGGATGCATGTATACGTGAACAAACACGATTGAATGATGCAGCTATAACAAAATGGAATTTGGCTGGCCATGTGACACGAAGAGAAGACGATATAGGTGGTCAAAGCAGATGTTACATTGGTGGCCGATAGACAGAAAAAGGAAACAGGGAGGGTCAGTGAGACGGTGGCACAATGATATAGCAAAGTAGCTGGGAAAAATTTATTGAGGAAAGCGCAGGACAGAAGTGATTAGAAAACTTTGGACAGTACCTTCATCCAGGAGTGGATAGATAAAGACTTATCAATATCGTAATATACCTGTGTGTATGTGTGTATTGCGTGCACACAAGGAAGTTGTAATAACCTAATGAAAATAAAAAGTCAAACTCTTTTAGTATCTTTTGATGATTGCATATATATATATATATATATATATATATATATATATATATATATATATATATATATATATAGTCGAATCCGCTTATAAGGGGCTCGACAGAAGAGGGACAGCCGTTTATTAGGGACAATCAGCAAAACCCGGAAACAAATGTATGAAATGAAGGTTGTTTTAGTTCGCTTTAGTTGGACAACAAGTCGGTTTTAAGGGACAAAGATTAATAGACTTTCAAGGCAATAAATAGTGAGACGATAAGCCAGCCGAAATAACACTTCCGGTCGTAAAACGAAAATATTCACATAAACAAAAATTGAATAAAAATGTTTTAGTCATTTTTACAATTCGTTTTTGTTTAAGTGAACATTTTTGTTTTTTCTTCATTTTGTTTGAGGTGTCCTTGTGTTGACTTTCTTTCATTGACGCTATACTGTTTTTTGCTCTGTGTACGTTTATTAATTATGCACTCTCCGATAGCTTATTATGTTTTTAGTTTAGTTCTGCAAAAACTCTACTTTTTTTTCTTACAAAAATTTTCTTTTCTTTTTTTAGTTCTGGTGAATTTTTTGTATGAATAAAATGTCGTGTAAATGTTTATCATTAAAGAAAAAATTTCTATTTTAGACAAAATCGAAATCCAACCTCCCAATATGCCTATTCGGTAGTTATAGCAAAAATCATGGGCGTCTCCAAAAACACCATTTCCCGTTTAAAAACAGATGAACAGAACTTACGTAAAAAATGGACTAGTACTGAAAAGGGCAGTCAGGTGGTGGAAAGGAAACGAAAAAGAGAAGGTAAAAACCCAGAGGTTGATGAAGCTCTTAATTTATGGTTTAGCACAGTAACACAAAGAAGTGTTCATGACCAATGTTGAAATTAAAATCTGAAGAGCTTCTGAAAAAATGGGTTATGAAGACTTTGCAGCTACGAATGGTTGGCTTGCTCGGTGGAAAGGGAGACACGATATCAAATTAAAAAAACACTCATGGAGAAAAGTTAAGCACTGATTTGACAGGAGCTGAACAATGGAGTTCAAGAAAAATTTCCAGATTCTTTCAAAGTTACAGCCTGAATGACATTTATAATGCGGATGAACCTGGTTTATTTTATCGAGCCACCCCAGATGGGTCATTAGTATACAAATACAAACAACTTATTGGTTCGAAAAAAGATATGGATCGTCTCACTGTGCTATGTTGTAATGCAACTGGAAATGACAAAAAAAAAACTTTTAGTTATTGGTAAAACTAAAAAGCCACGTTACTTTAAAAATCTCAATGTAAGTAATCTGCCAGTAACATATTACGCAAACAAAATGCATGGATGATTGCTACTATTTTTTCAAAATGGTTAGAAAACTGGGATATAGAAATACAAAGAGATTCTAGAAAAATTTTACTCCTTATTGACAATGCAACTTCGCACCACACTGTCGTTAAACTGAATAATATTCAAATTGAATTCTTACCTCCAATCACTACTTCACTAATTCAGCCACTTGATACGGGTGTCATAATTTTTTTTTTTTTTTTTTTTTTTTTTTAATGGGGATGCCTTTACAGCTTACCCAACGTGGAGCTGTAATAATCACTAACTCATATTCTTATGAACTCGGACAACTTCTCGAGAAAAGTCGCTATGTCCGGGAACAAATCTAGATTCTCAACATGCAGAAGGGACATTACGTTATAAGGAGGACCACCAAGAGATGCGTACAGTAATTTGAGATACAGTTCAGAACGTAATGCTGTTAATGAAGGACATTCGAAGAACACATGATCAGGGTTGCAGACTACACGACCAGCATGAAGAGGACAATACGGATTTTCTCTACTGCTGATAAGCACAATTCCTCTCCGCTTGATGTTTTTGAAAACGTAGAACCATGGGAACCTAGGGAGAGACGGCTGCAGCTGATAATACGCAGTAAGAGGCGACCGCTGTATGCACTCCATATATGTCTGTTCCCAGAGCTTTTTATGAACAGACTGTGTAAAATGAATGACGTCACGAGAAGAAACTGAAGAGAATAAAACACCACTAGAAGAACCCCTTTTAGCTATTGCATCTACCATTTCATTGTCGGGGACTCCTCGATGTCCCGGTACCCACAAGAATGACACAAATATACTGTGGTTTTCCAGCTGATTAAGTTTCAACATGATGGCTGAAATCAATGAATCTGACACCTTCCCTTTGCATTCAATAGCCTTTAAAATACTCTGTGAGTCGGTAACAACGAGATAATTACCTGGAAGATTCGCATCAATTAAGGACGACAAAGAAAGAAATACTGCCACACACTCAGCTGTAAATGAGGAACAGAGATCAGATAATTTGTATGCACTGCTAATATTAAGAGATGGGATATAAACTGCTGCACCAGTTCCCTGAGCTGACTTCGATCCATCTGTATAAACAAGGATATGCGTAGGAAAATTTTCAGCGATAATATTATTAAATGTAGCCCGGATCAGTGTGGTAGGCCAATGGACGTAGTTCTCTGGAAAGAAAAATGTTATTGGCAAAATTGTATGAATAAGGTAACATAAATTGGATGGGTATATGAATTCGCATAGTCTGCACCTGAAATTTATCCAACCTAGGTAAAACCGAAGCCGGCAGAGGCATTTTGCTGTTTGAAAACCGCCAATTGGAATAAATGTGGTAGAATAAATTGTATAGTGGAAAGCGATCTATGTACATTCTACCGATCAAGAGCTTTAATGCTAAATAACGCCGTCTCAGCTGTAACGGAGGAATCAAAAGTGCAATATAGGAAGATGTTGATACAGCATATCTTAGAAGCTATTGAAAACGACCTGGTAACAGTTTCTACAATGGCAAAAGATATCAGTTCCACAATAACAATACTGCAGGCTATACAATTTGTTATTTCACCTGGTTAGTTAGTTTATTATGTAATCTACTATACACGATGGATGTAAATTATCTATTTAGCTCATCTTAAAACAGAAGTTTTCGTTAATCTCAAGTAAAAACAGGTATTGAAGAAAATCGAAAAGAAAAATCTCTTACATAGAAATTAATTTTAAAGAGTTTTTTAACGGCGTTAAAATTATTGAGGTTGACGAGTTTACACATTTGTTAGATGAGCGCTTTAATGTAGTTAATTATTATATCACGATGCCCTAGTAAAAGTCTTATAAGTTTTGCTCGTGAGTAATTATACTGATACAAAAGAGCAGTTTGTACTGTGTAAGCAACTATTACAATTACGAAAGTACTATGATCGGATGAAAAGTTGCTAATTGATATCGGATTTGTGAATTTATGAAATCCCCTTGCTAAGATTCCATCAACGAAGCTTGATTTAAAAGTTGCATTTCTTGGAAAATGTGTATCGGATTACAAACGCGGTCGTAGATAAATTTAATAAATTATTACCAGCGTGATCGGTATTGTAACAATTACACGCGCAGTTTCTGGAGTTTAAATCTCCAGTAATCGTGTAGGTAGGTTTTTAAAGA
The DNA here is from genome assembly GCA_032883995.1 of Coronaproctus castanopsis. Classification (NCBI taxonomy): domain Eukaryota; kingdom Metazoa; phylum Arthropoda; class Insecta; order Hemiptera; family Monophlebidae; genus Coronaproctus; species Coronaproctus castanopsis. The sequence goes on along the minus strand of CM065052.1, from coordinate 76,015,950 downwards.
GTTTTTTGATATCCTTTTCAAAACAACACGGTATTTTATCTGTATGCAGAAAACACTCTCACCATCTAACGCTTATATCGATTTTAACTCCATTATACGTTGTTACAACAACTAAGTATGAACCGAATTCCAGAGCTTCCAGATGAATATTCCGCCGGTTTAATATCGCCCAATACGCGTAAAGTATACTTAATTCGGAATACAATAAAAGCCGCATCTGTAAATTTTAATATAGTCACGATTTGCCAGCCTCGATTCAAATATTAAATGTCACGGTGGCGTAGTTAGTGTTCGACTGTGTCGACTCGACGGTTGTGGTTTGAAACGAACACGCGACATAGAAAATTTTCAACGTTATTTAATTCTTAATTATCACAAAGAAGGCAGTAGACTCAACATCATATGCGCGTGCATCTGCGTCGCACATAAATAGTGCAACGCTAGCTCATTTTGCACGTAAAAATAAACGTATACCTTGATAAAAACATATTTGGATTAAAATACAAAATATTGTTAGATAAAAATTAAAAAATACAAATACCAACATTAGATGGGGTTGCTACTACAGATGAAGAGTAAATATACTTTGTAACAAACTCTACATCAATGCAAACCCATTTAAGCCAAAATTTAAAGAAAATACAGTATATCGTCAATTTAGCAATGATGAAACAGATGAAATTATAAAAAATTTAAATAACAAAACATCAGCAGGATTGGATAAAACAACAAATGGAATGCTAAAAATATTTAATATTAAGATACCTGGGGTAATCAACAAATTGATAAATGTCCTGTTTAAATTAAATTACCTCCCAGAAATATGGAGAGTATCCAAAAACTGTTATACTACCGAAAGCAAACAGACCAATGTGTGAATCATGCTCATATAGAGCAATATCTTTGCTCTCAAATATAAGCAAAATTTATGAAAAATGTATACTACAAAAATTAAAAAAATTAAGTCAAGATATGGAAATAATTAACAAAGATCAATATGGCGGATTGGAGAATAGGTCAGCGGAATTGGCAATTTTTGAAGTAATAAAAGCGGTAAAAACCTTTAAAAATAAAGGATACAATGTAACCCTAGTAACATTGGACATAACTAAGGCATTTGATAGCCTAAATTTAAATAAATTAATGTTACTGCTAGAAGAAATGGGACTAGATCGAAATCTAAGAAATATATTAAATCAGTATTTTCATAATAGATATACAATTATAAACATTGGTACACACAAGAAGAAACATGCGTTAATGACAGGAGTACTGCAAGGATCAGTTTTAGGTCCGTATTTATGGAATATTTTCTAGAATTTACAAAACTAAAATACCTGAAAAAGTTAAAATTGTTACCTTCATCGATGACATATAGCCATGATAATTGCGGATAAGAAGGAAAACATTATGGAAGTAAATATATGTAGAGTGTATAAGGAAATTGAAAAATTTTTAAATGATTACAATTTAAATATTAATATGACAAAATCAAAATATATTTTATTTAACAAAAAATTTAAAAACAAAGAATTAAATTTAAGAAATAATAATATTAATATTCAATGCGTGACAAGTATAAAATAGCTGGGAGTTACAATTGATAACAATTTAAAATTCTATAACCATTTCCATAATGTTAAGAATAAAATAAACAAATTTTTACATATTTTTAATAAACTTTATAATAACAATAATAGAGTAAATTATAAAAAAGGACTAATTATGTATAAATCCATAATTATGCCAAATATAATCTATAGCAGTAGTATTTACGATGATATGTTAAAAATTAAAAAGTTTAAAACGTTAATAAGATCATTTCAAAGAACAATAGCTATTAAAATGATTAAAGGATATAAAACTACTAGTTACTGGGCCGGAATTATGCCTATAGACTTAGAAATACGTAAACATATTAATTTATTTTACATTAAATATTAATTTAACACACGAATTTAATCAAGTAGATTATATTAATAACAAATATAAATACGAAGGTAAACACTTAAACAATAAACAGTTTAAAAAAGTACTTAATCAATATTATTTAGAACAATATCATGTGGAATACATATAGTGGCTTAACGTATCAGTATTTTCCAAATATAAATGATAGATTCCATAATACTTATTTTATTCCCAATTATTATTATAACACACAATTCATTACTAGACATGGTAGTTTCAAAACTTATTTAAAACGTTTTGGTATTGTTGAAACTAATAACTGTATTCGATGTAATTTTGCGCATACGGTTTATCATATCTTGCAGAGAGGTATAATTGTAATGATATTGTAATAGAATGTAAAGCAGAAGAATCGGTAAATAGTAAATATAAAGAATTCAAAGTGTTAGCTATTGAGGAAATAAATAATAGAAAAAATTATAATTTGATATACTAAGATTTAATGTTCTTATATTGTTATTTTCACTATTCATTTTAGATGATAATAGTATTATATCGAATTAAAAATGTAAGTTAAGATTGTAAATGGAATTTAGAGTAGCATTAAACTTAATTGGATTGTCACTTTAAGTTTCATAATATAAAGTTGTATTTTATCAAATATACTATTTTTTGAAAAAAAAAAATAGCTAGTCACAACGTTCGGCAATGAACAATACGACGATGGTGATGATGATGATGATAATATCGGCAAATAAAATAATCTCCCGTTCTTGAATGCTCTGTTTACTCCGTCGCGCGCACATGCGTCGCATATAAATAGTTCCTTGAATGCTAGCTCATTTTGCACGTAAAAACAAACGTATACAATAGCTAGTCACGACGTTCGGCAACGATACGACGATGATGATAATATCGACAACTAAAATAATTTCCCGTTCCTGAATGCGCTGTTTTTGATATTCCGACTAATAATTTGCGACGCGTTATCCGCGATATTACTTAGAATTATGTCGCTTATTTGTGAAATTTTACTCGAAAACAGATATTCGATTAAGAAAAATGAGAAATTGCGTCATTAACGAAATCGCCGATATCTTGCGGCGTATGATTAATATCAACCGGGATTACTGTTGCAGCGCTTTCATGGGGTTTCATTTCCTTTTGTTATCGTACCGACATCGTTTGTTTTGTATTATTCGTCCGCTGAGGCGTTTATTTTAACATTCGGTAACACCTTTCTACCGTTTTTCCGATTATACTCAGCGAGCTCGAAGTAAAAAAGCAAATTGGCCCGAAGAAACAGGGAAAATGTTAAACATCTTTAGCTGAAGTATCACAAGGAATTATACCGAGACCCTATATCTTTCTCTTATTTATTAATGATATTCCTGAAGAAATTAAAAATCGGCAAACGGCTTTGTACGCGGATGATACGGCTATCTATCGTGCGTCGTGTATCGCACAGGTACTGTTTAAACAAGGCGAAATGTATAAAAGATCATACTTTTTGATAAATAGAAAACCAATATAAATTACGATAAAACGCAGTCAATATTATTTACAAAAAGCAGACCTCACTTTCTGAATAATAACGTACCCCCATACAGTAGAAGGTTCAGATAAAATACCACGGTATTTCTCTAGACAAAGGTCATACCTTTCCTGAGCATATAGATATCATGTCGTTGAGAAAACTCGAGCCACTTCGTTTAAATTATATTCTATCTTTAAATAAGAAATGCTGCGAACGAGTTAATTATTTATAAAAGTATCTTACGACCGATAATGTTGTACACCTATGTGAACCTACGCGAGTCTTTCTAACGTATTTAAAATGAATCGTATACAAAATAAATGCCGTAGATTCTCAAAGCTCCTTTGGACGCTACGATATAGATCGAATGGGCAGAACTTTGAAATTACCATTCGTACATCTCAAGTAACGCGTCGAAAAAGAAATTTTCTAGCGATTGTACTGCGTATCCGATTAAAATACAAGAGAGTAACCGTAAAAGACTTAAATTATTACGATGCGTCGATTCCGGATACTTTAAACTTTATCGTTTAAAACGAACCTACGTTATCTCTTATATTTAATTTCGTTATATTTTCCTTACTCGCTGTGGAGAGCAATTAAGTTATGGACATAAACCAATACTTAGAAATGAACCGATAAAAGCAGATAAACTGGATTATAAATGACACCTCTAAAGCAGATTTATTCGCTCTACACCTATCACGAATCTTTAATATAAAATCGCCAAACAACGTTCACGAATTTTCAAAACAATCTACGAATAATTCACCAAACAAAATCAACTTAACTTCTCCACACGAAATGAGTGGGATAATAAAAAAGTTGAGCAACAAGAAGACAGACATGATCTCATAACTGGACGTATTCTGAAAGAATTGCAGACAAAACCGCTAGTTATGCTAACCTATATTTTTAATGCTGTTTTACGAATTCAATATGTTTCAATATTATGGAAATTCACTAATGTAACAATGATCTTAAAACCGGGTAAACCTCCACAAAGTGTCATCTTCCAATGTTAGTCAAAGTGCTTGAAAAACTCCTGAATGAAAAAAAAGTACAAAAGTGCATAGACAAGAAAGATATAATTCCAAATCACCAATTTGGATTTCGAACTGAATACTCAACCGTGCAACAAGTGCACCGACTAGTTAACAAGATTGAAGAAACGTTTAAAAAAAAAACAAAAAACAAGAACCTAGGCTGCATTCCTTGATCTATATCAGGCATTTGACAAAATATGGCATAATTCTCTACCAAGTGCAAAAAAAAAACTGTTACTAACTCAGTATTTCAATATCTGGAAATTTTATCTAATAGACAGGTATTTCCGAGTGATAAACAGAACCGCACATAAAAAAAAATCGAGGCATCTACTGTTTACATTATTTCAGATATTGATGATACACTAACAGCAACTTTCGCTGATGACATGGCAATCATGACAACGCACGAAAACCAACAAATGTCATCGGGAAATCTACAAAGTAATTTAAACAAAATCATGAAATGGTTGAATAAAAATCGCAATAAATGAAAATAAAAGTAGTCGCATCATCTTCACAAAAAAGAAAATCTAACGTAATAAATGCCGTATAAACAACAAGCAAATATACACATACTCATCCGTAAAATATCTTGGAGTACATCTAGATGAAATACTTACGAGGCTTCAGCATATTAAGACCAAAACAACAGAACTTAATTTAAAAACAAAGCAACTGTATTGATTGCTCGAACAGCGCTCTCATCTACAGGTTGCAAACAAAGTATTGGTATATCGCATGTTGCTAAAACCTATATGGTTGTATGCAGCCGAATACAACGCTATCAAAAGAAGATCATGAGGTCGGTGGTGGGACCACTATGGTGTGTATCAAACCATACGCTACATCAAGATCTACAAGTCAAGTATGTTACGGAAGAAATAAAACTAGCTGCCGCCAATTACTTGTCGAGATTGGAAGGACATGGAATTGCTCTTGTATTGAACCTTCTACAACAAGCAGTAAGTCGTAAGAGGTTAAAAATGAGAAACATTGTTGATCTAGCGTGAAGGTTCAATAATTCAAGATCGTTCTGCTGGGCAGATGTTGAAAATCATGATCCCGTCATCATTATTATCTAGTAAATGACTACACTGATTAGTTCTAAATGTGAAGGAGATAAAAAAAACAAAACCTTAGTTATAATTGTTTCATGCAGGTTTTGATGGTGGTTTTTCCGGCATTTTAGTTTTAACCTTAAGGTTTTTTTTTTTTTTTTGTAATATCATTACACTAAACATTCTTTTAACCATCACTCTTTCATCCGTCACTCTGTTATCCGTCACTGTAGCAGCAGCTCGTTGGTACAAAAGAAGTTTCATTGAAAGTTTGCTGTCATCTAACGGTACAACAACAGTTAAACATCTTTTGGAACAATTACAACATTAGGGACTCAATTTTTAACATTGCCAATGGTTGACCTTACAATGTTTTTTTTTCCGTTTCGTGTACCGACCAAACGGTCATAAACACAATGTCTAAATTAAAATTATTTTTCTTCCCGAATAACTTGTCCCAATGGAGTAGGTTGTTTTGCTGTCTTTTTGTCAGTCTAGGCTAGGCACTATTTAATCTTAATCAAGTCCAAGGGCATCTCGGCACTGCTTTATTTTCAGTCGTTGAATGTCGACATCCGTGTTATAAGCGGATTTGAACTCTGAACAGTCATAACCGTAGATATATCTAGATCATTGTATATGATGATGTTGCGAACATAATAGGGCGCATTTACGATTGCCCTAAGCGTCTTGGAATAAAATTGCTGTATCTTGCGGAGATGTGATTTAGCAGTTGATCCGTATAATTCAAGTCCATACTTTCACACAGGAGCAATGACAGTGTTATATAATAGAACTTTATTTGCTTAGCTTAGAAGTTCGACTTAGAAGCGGGTACATTTGTCGCATCAACAAGGTAAGTTTTTTCCTTGTATTAATAACGTGAGGGTTAAACCCCGGTCTAAAATGAGCCCTAAATACTTTACTTGGCGTACTTGTGGTATAGCCATTACAATAGTTTTGTGAGCAATTTTGACGTCATTTTGTGAAAGTAACATGAACCGAATTGCTGATTTCGATTTATCACTTTACCGCTCACAACTGAATGCTATTAAGATGGTGCTGTATAAATCTGGATGCTTCCCGAGGATCTTCGTGGCTTGCTAAAATTAAGATGTCATCTGCAAAAGTAGCCTGCATAGTAACCATAGTGGTTGGAATGCCCGCAGTGTAAATATTATAGAGTAATGGACCCAATACTACACCTTTTAAAGAACCGACGCTTTTACAATCCCTATGCTTCCCGTAGAGCTACCTACTTTTACTTGAAACGTCTGTTACTTAGATATGATTTAAGAAGATGGTAGTAATTCGTCATGCCAGACTCGGTCAAATGCTTTGGCCACGTCTAAACTGCGGAACAATACAAACCTCGTTGTAGGACAGATTCAATAGCATCCACTACTCGATGACACTGTTGAATCGCTGAGTGGCTATTCTTCATTCTTGATTGTATAAATAATCGGTTGTAATAACCTTTCGAATATTTTTCCAAATGTGTCAAGTAGGCTAATCGGTCTGTATGATGCGGCGTCAGTAAGGGAGGTTTCCCGTGTTTGCGGATCATTTCAATTATAGATATTTTCCATCTTTCTGGAAAATAAAGGAGTCTCGGCATGGTATTATATATGCACAAAAGTAGAAGAAGCCCCTTGTTGGGAAGATTTTTGAGAATATTGTGCTCCCGGTGCTTTATTGGTTTTTTAGTGTTTTAATACACGACTGAATCTTACTCGGTGTGATGTAAAATTTGTAATTTGGACAATATTGTATTACACCGGGGTTCTGCTTCATAACTTTCAAAGTATGCTCCAGATTACCAATGCTGTGAAGCTAAAATACATTTTCAAGGTATTCTGCGAAAATATCAGCCTTTTCGCTTTTCTGTCTTTGACCAACTTCCGTCCGGTTTTTTGATGTGATAGGGTGTAATCGATTTTTTCGTCAAATAATTTACAGCTTTCCACACCGAACAGTCGGTACTGCTGAAAGTCGACAAACAATAACCATGACGCGTATTATGGTAAGCCGTGATTGCTTCTCGTAATTGCTTACTTTATTATATTTTTGATGATTTGAAGGGTAACGTTGCCATTTCTTGCTAGAATTTCTTCTTTCACTGATTAGTTCGCGTATTTTAAGGGGTTATATTATTATTACGATTCGGTTTATTATTGTATTTTGTAGATCGTTTACTGAATCGTATCATTTAGATTATTAAGCTGCATATATGATGTCATAAGGGGTTTTTTTAATTTAACATCTAGGTGAATTTTGGCTTCTACGTGTTTTGTACAACCAGTTTGTAGATGAATTTGTCGAGTAATTTGCTTTTTCCTGATGCAACGGTGTTTTGTCACTAAGTAATAGCGTCGGCGTGTGATCAGATGATAAATCTGGAATTGCACTACAATAAGTACGCATACTGCCTAAACTTCTTGCGTGGAATAGAAGTCTAACAAATCAGGTAGACGATTTGTGTGCTTCGGCCAACATGTCGTTGTAAAAAACCTACAGAAAAGGTGGAATATGACCTGAACCCGTACTAGCGAACAACGGGAATGGTTAGTATTGACAAAATCATGAAACTTTAACAACTGAAGTAACAAATTGGTTAGAAACGAGACAAGAATTTTGAAATTTTGACTGATAAACATATTATACCTGCAAATAATTGTGAAATTGACGACAATAATGAAGAATCAGAATGCTACCAAGACTCAGCAATCAGCCATTCGGAAGCTGAAACAATGTTAACGAAGTGAATCGATTGGTCTGAAAGACAAGAGGATGCAAAATTTACGCAGATCTTACTTCTAACAAAATGCGGAACATTATCGTAAAGAAAGCTCGAGCTGCAACAGAAGAAAATTACCGATTATATTAAGATGTAAACAATTTGACGTACAGTTTTTCGAGGTAAATTTTTCACTATGTTATATTATACTTCTAAATAAAAATACGATACTCTAAATGTTATCCAATTAAACGTATATATTTTTTTAAATTTCTTGCCTAAATGATTTAAAATCTGGTATAGTACTATATATGCAATTTGTAATGGAATTTCCGTTATCCGTCTATTTATTCGTCACAGTCCCGGTCCCGTGAGTGATGGATAAAAGAAGGTCCATTTATATCGCGATACATACGGGAACAATTGCGCTTTATTTCGCTAAGTGTAGATGATAATGGTTTTTTGTTATTGTAAATGTAAAAATACGCTTTTTATTTATTTACTTCTCGGGAAATTTGCCAGTTCGTAATTTAATTTTACATCGGATTCGTTCGTGATTTACCGCATACTTAAAGCAGACCGTGCGAAACAATTGGCATATGGTTCATCATGTTACTCCACTACTAGTCAACTGGCTAGAATTTGTGATATTATACTCCACAATTTTAATCAAAACAAACACTACGGTCTCGTCTATCTAGAAAAAGCTTTTGATACCACATGGCATAATTATCTATAAATTTTGCGTTAAAGTTAACGATATTAAATCAGGTATTAAGTCTGCTGTGTACCTACCTCTTTTTAATATATATTAATGATTTACCAGTCGTTAAAAATGTGCATATATCTCTGATTGCAGATGATACAGCTCTAAACTCTTATAGGATTGATACTATCTGTAATAGATTATCAGCAGCGCTAAATACATTAACGAAGTATTTTAACAAGTGGAAAATCAAAGTAAACCTAACCAAAACAGAGGCTCTATTTTTAATAACTAGACGTAGACCTTTTATAAATAAATGTATAATAACCAGTGGTTACAATTGAATGGAAAGAACATATATGAAATATTTATGCTAGATAATAAGTTAAATTTTTCAACCCATATTAATATCATAAGCAACAAAGCTATACACAGTTTTCCCAATTTTCGATAGAAAATCATGCGTATCGATTAAAACTTCTTATATAGAAATCTGTTATTCTAACTAGATTGTTATATGCTGCTCTTCTATGGTGTTCTGCCGGCAGGACAAATATACGAAAACTACCGAAAATACAAAATCACTGTTTAAGAATAATACTAAATAAACCTAGAGATATACTCGAATATCATTAATGCGTGATATCTTAACCTACATTCAAGAAGAGATTTTAGGAAGATCTAAATAATTTTATGAAACGTGTAAATTATCCGATATACCAGTCATAAATAACATAGTATGATTATGAGTCACTAAGGTTTAGGTATAAAAAAGTACAAACACCGGCGACTAAATACTCATCGTTTGATGAATTCATCATTTATGATCAGATGCTACTAAGTGTACTTATGTGTCTTCATATTGTATATATTGTATATGTGAATACACGCGTATGCATATATAATATGTGTTTTATAGTATATGCATGTATATTGTATATTTTAATTGTCTGTAATGTGGAATGTAGTGATTTTATAGTTTCACCGTCACCGTCAAATATTTTTAATTTATACTTTTAAAATTATGATTTTAAAAAAAAAAATTTTTTTGTTCACTTGATAATGGCGTAACTGCCGAAAAGCTTCGTGTCTTTCACAAAAAATAAATGTTAGTGATTTAACTAATTTTTCAATTGATTTTTCATTGTATATTTTCTTTTTTTTTTATGTACATGTTATTTCCATAATGAAATATATATTGCGTAGGTTTTTGTTTTTGTGTAATTTTTTCTTTTATATAATTTATTTTATGTTCTCATAATTTTATTTTAAGCACTAACGTTAAGGACGCTTTTTTACCGGAACATTTACATTGTTATATACATATATATATATATATATATACCATGTTTGTAAATATGTTTATTATTTATGAATAAAGTTCTTCTTCATAACGTTCAGATTGAAGGACATACTTTTATTTCGACCAGAAGTTCAACATTGATCTCTTGCAACGCGGCGTGCGATGTAAGTTATAAATTTCTTCACCGTTCCCATTAGATTGTCTAGATGTGTAGAGAACTAGGGGAAATTCCGAAATCGACTATTACCATTACGGCTACTTCATTTTCTTATTCGGTAATAATAATGTTATTTACCGTCATTATCGTTATCGTTAAAAATTAAAAATGAATTGTCGTCATCGTCCTTATTGCGTCATCGAGATTACCGTTATTATTACATCGATAAAAATCTCGATCAACGACCGGGTTGGCCTTACGAGGGGCTGGGGAGATAAAATTTTGTTCGGTTCCCGGAAATCGAAATAAAACGATCGAACGAATAAATCGCGAAAAACCTATTAACGGTAACGGCTCTTCATTTAAACGGTCTTTTCTATAATGGACTGTCATTTGCAATCAGTAAGTAACCGTTTTTTCTCTTTTTTTTCCCCTTTTTTCTTCTATTTCTGGATTTCCATTCAGTTTCTCTATCTTACCAAACATTTATAACGTCGTTTTTTTTTATTTCCTACAGTCTAAACATGTATACTAACACACATACACACGTACATATCTTACATTTTATATATATATAATATATATATATAAAATATATATATATAAATGTATAAAATATATATATAATAAATAAATAAAATTGGTTATTTTCGAAATTTAATCTTGGTCGATAGATGTAATAAATAAAAGAGTGAAAAAAATTTAAACGATACGCGGCCCCATTCGTCTAAGCCCGTTGTTAATACGAGGTTGATATTTATTTTATCGAAGCGCCCTTATCTTTTCTACGAATTATAATCTAATTGAACGTAATAAAATGAAAACAGATTTCAAATACCTTGTCGTAGTTGCGATAGTAGTTGATTACTACGTAAAGTACTGAAACATGACGTGCGAAAGCATCAGTCAAAAAAAAAAAGCTTAAAACCGGTAGATCGTAAATATAGATTTAATACTAGCAGCTGGTCCGATTGGCCATGGTATCGGTCCTAGTATCGGTCCTGGTCTTAGAAATTCGAGAAAAAGGAGTTGGTAATTGGCCTCGACGAAGCTTTGAAAATTAATAGGCAATTTAAAATTATAACCGTTCCAGCTATTATATTAATGTAGATAATTTCGTAAAATTCCGGAAGACATTACAGATAATAAAGATTACAATTTACGTATCATTAGACAAATATTTTTATTCTAATTCTCTATTTGAAATTATCATATTTATATATATATATATATATATATATATATATATATATATTCTTCTTGTTCTTTGTCCTAGTCAATATGACTGTTATGTGACAAATACATCTCCATTGTGTTCGGTCCTATGCCACCGATATGGCTCTTTTTATTGCACCCAGTCGATCTCTTTTATGGTGTCTATTCATCGTAGTGGTGGTCGTCCTTTTCTTCTCTTATTTGGCATTTTTCCTAACTGTGCAACGTTAGTTACGCGTGCTGTCCGTGGTATTTTCAGGACTCTCCTCCACGTCCATAATTTGAGAGCGCTGAATCGCCTTTTATCCGTTTCTTTCATTGTCCATGTGTCTGCCGCATATAATGCAATTGGGAAAAACCAAAACGTCTTCGGTAATTTTTTCCTTGTTATCAAGGGTATTTCTGTGCTAGCTAAAATCGGTTTCAATTTTCATCGCTTTACTTCTTTCAATGAATCTTCTTTTGACTCGATTATTGAACCATGCATAATGATCTACCACTTCAAACTTTTTAAGAAAGTCGTTATCGTTCACTATAATTATTTTGTTTGTTTTTTTTTTATATATATTTATGCGTAACCCATATTTCTCACTCACCACTTTTACTTCCTGTATGATTTTGACCATTTCAGTCGCTTGGTAGCAGGGTAGTGTCATCAGCATATCTCCGGTTTGACATTTTGCGTCCGCCTATAGTAATACCACCGTTCCAATTTTCTGAGATTCTCATTATATACTGCGTATAGATGTTAAATAATTGTGGTGATATGATGCAACCCTGTCTCACGCCTCTCTCTGGTGCAAAGGGTGCTGTTAATTCTCCATTTACGCGTACTACCATACTGCTGTTTTTATATCGGTCTGCAATTATTTCCGTTAAGTGATTTGGTACACCCATTGTTGTTAATATTTTAAACATTTCTTTCCAATTTACACAGTCGAAAGCTTCGCTGTAATCGATGAAATAAATATACGCCGCTGTGTTGAATTCGCTGTTTTTTTCTACTATCTGTCTTAGATTAAACATCTCTTGTACTGTTCCCCTACCAGCAACAAAACCTGTTTGCTCTTGAGGAATTTGTCTTCTCAAGAAAACGAGTAATCTATTATTGACTATGTTTAGCATTACCTTACTTGCATGAGAAATTAATGCCGCTGTTCGATAATTATTTGGGATCACCTTTCTTGTGAATAGAGGAACCAGTATTGACCTACACCAATCTTTTCGCCATTTCCTGTCTTCCCATATCTTATTGCAAATTTTTCATAGAATTACAACTGCAGTTTCTTCCAGCTCTTTCCATAATTCTGCTTCAATGCCGTCATGTCCACGTGCTTTCCCTTTCTTCAGATATTTTATGGCAGCCCGTACTTCATCAAGTAAAATGCCAGGTGTTCTTCCCTGACTTCAATTTTACCGTTACCAAGTAGTATCTTATTCTTTACGCTAGACTTCTCAATAGTTGTTCGCATTTTCCATTCTTCCTTAATTTCTTCTTTGTTCAGTAATACTACGCCATCATCGTTTTTTAATTCATTTTGTCTTAAAATCTCTTGTTAGTTGCTTTATCTTCTTATACAAGCTTTTCAAATCATTTGTTTTTGCATGTTCTTGCATAGACAGCTTTCTTCAACAAAGGATTTGCAGTCTTCTCTACAGCTTTTCTACATTAATCGATTCGAGTTTCTGCAGTCTGCTGAATTTATTAATCCTTTTCGTTTTATATCCTGTCTTTCTTCTATTAAATCTAAAGTTCTTTCATCCATATCTGCTTTTTCTTCCTTGATTTTCGTTTCTAGAGTTGTATTTCTTTCCTACTTTTTTAGTATTACTTCTTCGACCTTGTTCCAGATCATTTCTCCATTCTCCCTTCCGTCTTCATCGGACACAGTTACAGACAACTGTAATTCTGATATTTTAGCTGTTTTACTTCTTCTTCATTTAAGATACACATAAATTTAGGTTTTTGCTTCTAGCTAAACTTTATTTGCACACAGCAGTCGATGATCGGATCCGACGTCAGCTCCCGGGTAGGTTTTCGCCACGTATATCGCTGATTTCCTTCTCGTTTCCCAATCATAATGTAATCGATCTGATTTGTTGTGACCCCATCACATGATTGCCACGTGTCTATATATACAAATACAAATGCCTTTATTTCTATTATTTATAATACATCCATATATATATAATATTCTATATGCCGTATCCTCAATACTTATATAATAATCACTATGTAATAGTGTATATTTAAAACAGGAAATTTGAGCCCGTCGTCGAGCATTGACCTCCTACAATCAAGCGTTCGCATGTTTCTTCCCCAATTGTTTCCATTACAGACGACTTCGAGGGATCCAAACCTTTCCTGCGTGTTTGACGATATCTTCGGTCCAGCTTGTTTTTGGTCTCTTCTTTCTCTTGTCTATTGCTAACCATTCCGTGCTTCTATAATATGTGCGTGTGTGTGTGTATCAAACTATGAAGTAAATAAATGAGAAGACTATAAATTGTGATCGCAACTAATATCGGTTCCTGGGTACGTTGAAGCTCGTTCGAACGTATATCTATGATTTATCAAGAAATAAAACAATAATTTCCATCACCAGGTGCCCTTTCCATGTATATATTAGGTAATTCAAACCATTTATTAGTTATAACTGGCCGAATTCGAATAGCGTTAATTAAAATCTTTTACCTGAACTGATTGTGAGATGTTGAAATAGAATTAAGAAGAAAACCAATCTAGTTCAGTAGGTCTTTTACCGTACTCGACATTACTTCTTTCATCACAAATCTTCCAATTTTCCCCTATTTCCCACTGTTCATTTCTAAACGAAATAATTTCTCTTTAATTTGATTCGTTTTCTTCATTGGGTTTCGGTTTTCATGCTATTCAAAATATTTCGATCAACTTATCCATTTTTCTTGATTATTAAAAGCCTTATCGTGTTTTTCTTCCATTTTCTATACTTTATGCATCGATATTTAATTACAATTTCAAAAGTACTCGCCGTTACTTCTTTCATCACAATTCTTCCAAATTTCCCCTATACTCTCTTCCCTCTGTTCAGTCAATTTCTGAACCAAATCATTTCTCTTTAATTATTCCGAAAGACCCGGTAATTTCTTATAATTTCTCTCCAGCACAATCGTGATATTCATTATTACTATTTTACTTGCATATACTTTCTTCATATGGAGCTCAGAAAGCTGATTGTTTACTAAATTCTGATTTTTTTTTTGGATTCCTCACGCCTCTTACTCGAAGGCAGATCGTAAGTCCGAATTTCGGATTTGGCTTCGAATTATTTTTTTCCTTTATCGTAGATAGTTCTAGATAGAGCGTAAGTCAGATTCCTGCAGCTTCTTCGATCTCTATTTATATGAGCGCCTCTGATCGTTGGTATAGTTCAGATCGCTTCGAGGTCAAGCACAGAAATAGAAATGACCGCTACTAACTTCTTTCGGGTTATTAGTGCCCGAGTGAGGTCCCATCGCTTTCTCCGCGTTAGTTAACAGGGTCGCACAATGATCAAAAAACTTACGTCTCGAGCTTGATCGTCGACCGTCGGGTATGTAAATAAACATATACTGAAGCTTTTTCCACTTACGTAAACTCCGTTGAAGTTAATTTTTTTGTTTCCAAAGATCAACCGCTTCCACCTAATTATTTTCAACTTATTTCTTATTACTGAACGAGTCCAGTGAAAAACTTGCTTATGGCTTATATTTTAAAAAAATATATGTATATATGTCACAATTTTATTTTTTCCCAGTTTTCATCTTTCGGTCAGTTTAAGTGGACTATTCGGATTTAGCCTTAATGAAATTACGTAATTTTCGCGACGCATCCGAAGGGTAGGATCTAAGCTCTTCAATTGATGGAGTAATCCTCGTTAATAGAGAAGCACAGGCAGAAAGCTGTTTCTTGTATTTAGAACAACAGGACCAAATCTGATGTTCGATATATCTTCAATAACCTCACGAACTTCATTTCTGATGATCCACTAACTTGGCAAAATGATTAGGTGTACACTTATGACAAACTCTTAATCTGACAAATACAGAGACAAAATCGTCATATGTTTAACTCGAGATTCATTTGGAATAAATAACAGCATATTTTTTACCATTTAACCTACTTTCGCATTCGAAATATGATTGAAAGGAACGATAAAACGTTTCCTTAACTGTCCCATTGTAGTTTACTTCTCAATGACCGCAGTTAGATGACTAGGTGTAATGACCCCAACTCTTAATCTAACAAATACAGAGACAAAATCGTCATGGAGAACATCCCCATGTTTAACTCGAGATTCATTTGGAATAAATAATAGCATATTTTTTACCATTTAACCTACTTTCGCATTCGAAATATGTTTGAAAGGAACGATAAAACGTTTCCTTAAGCTTTGGTATTAACTGTCCCATTGTAGTTTACTTCTCAATGACCGCAGTTAGGTCCGATCGAGTAGTACGAACGCCACAGTGGGACTCGTTTAAATTTCATCTTAATTCCACGCTTGTGAACTTGCCAATTGTCGTATTGAAATTACGGATAGATGAGCGTCCTTTCTCTATTCACTTTACCGGGTATTTCCGTTTAATTATATTCGTATAAAATGCGACCCATTTTCAGTAACATAATCAATGATTAAAACTAATAATTACGCAAATTAACGTAGTTCGATCTGAAATTTTATTGCAAAAATATACATATTTATATATAATAATACAAATATATACTTATACAGTAAAATGGATGTTGTGTGTGAAAGAAAGAGAGTGTGATAAAACAGTGGATGAAAGTGTTGGAGTGTAACGCAAATGTATAAATTAGAACGAAGGAAACGATAATATTTATGTGTATTAATCCATGGGCAAAGAAAAAATAATGGTAGACGAATGGACAAAATCAACGAAATTGTTCTCAATTTTGGCGAAGAAGGGTTGGCGATATAAAAGGCATTACCGAGAAAAACAAATGCGAACGAGAGTGTTCGTAGACGGCTAAATTCGGCAATTATCGAGAAAAAGCAAAATTGATGAGGCGCCACATACCCGTTACTATATATACATATATGTATATATGTATGTATGTATGTATTCGGGAAACTCCCAACAATTGCAGTAGCGCAACCTAGCGATGACAATACGAATATAAAAGGTCACAATGCGGTCCACATATATCGCAGTGTAAATGTCTCATAAATAACAATAAAACGAAAGAGAAAAAAAGGAGGAGCAATGATAAAACCGGATAATGGAGAAAAAATAAGTGAAAAAAAATCTAGACAGAATAGGATAAAGGTGAATGCTGTCTACGATTGACCCTGCTCCTTGTTAGATTTGTATTTTACTCTTTTATGGGAATTTCATTTCCACTCAGCTTTACTACTACTACTACTACTACTACTACTACTAATACTATATTCAGTTTTTATATATATGTGGGTACATATTCTCATATATTTATGTCCATATATTGTTCGTTCGTACATACTTATATATTATATACATATGTAAAAGCCTGAATATCTATCTAGTATGAATGTGGACGTACGTATTCAGTTTCCTGAAAAAGTAATACAGCAAAAGGTTCATTTCAAAACTCTAGCTTCTGGCAACTTAAAAGGTCTCTCTTCGGCGTCATGTAGACATGTAATAGTACAAGATAAAAAAGGAATAGACTTTATATATATATTATATATATATATATATATATATATATATATATATATATATATATATATATATATATATATATATATATAATACAAAAAGTGTCACACACATGCATTTCACGATCATACGCGAATGAACGATATAAATATGTGTTATTAACATTGCGAAACCGCTTACACTATGTGGTGGCCGTTGGCTGTTTGTGGAGAACATTTTTATCCCCCCGATGGATAGTGTCGTAAGGCGAGTTAGCTTTAACCAACCTCGTATAGTAAAGTACGAAGCTTTGATGCATTTCTCCGAACTTAACGCCTTGTTCCTCTTTAGCGTAACCCGAAAGTTGGCTGATTTACGACCAAATTTCTGTCACATTTACTAGTCACACCCTATACGCGTATATATCGACGGTACTATATTATAAATGTATCTCCGGCGGCTTGCTGATGTACACGTTCAAATCGAAGTTGTACGGTAATGTGCGCACGTATAAAGTTGAACCGAATATATAACGTTGACCACATATAACATATATATATATATATATATATATATATATATATATATATATATATTAATATGTATATACGCATGTAAAAAGGCCCACGGCAATCATCCTAGCGTTATTTTGTTTATCTCCGTGTATACTAAGTATTACCGTCTTGGCAATCCGGAGACGCGATCCACCGAACTCTATCTTCTACCCACGTATCCTCCGGGGGTTGATGAAAAAATAACTCCATACTCGTTTTATATAGTTTTTAACTGAGATAACACCGACAATCGTGCTATAGCCATCATCGTATAGCCAACATTTAAGGTAGACGGGGGTGAAAAGAAATTCGCGATTAATATAGCAATTATATCGATCGATGTATTTTCCTTTTTTAATTTTTATTCTCTCCGTCACACACTTTACCCTTTTACCTGCACCATTCTTCCTGTGTTTTCCCCCCACCTTGTTCGCCTAATATATAACCGATTATTCGTCGTTTTTTAATATTAAAAATTATTTAAACAGAAACAAAAATAAGTTCTCGGGAAAACCCGTACAAGTAGTTTAAATGTTGATATTTTACCTTTTTCAATTTTACGTTCCTCAAAAATAAAAATATTGTACCCCGAAATTAGAAAAATCTATTATACTCTAGATGTTTTCGCGAAATTTCTAAACACTCCAAATAACTCCGTACTCCTAGAAACATTCTCGAAAAACCGATTCTCGAACGGACAGAATAGAACCAGTCGATTTTTCCCGCGAACATTTATTAAAATGAAATTCATCTCCAGTTCAAATCTTATTAGAGAGATCAGTATTTTTACTTGCCTGCTCGACCGTAGATTTGTAGTCGGCAAGTTCGTACCAGCTTGCTGGAAAATTAAAGAAGCTGTGGGAGGCAATGTAGCCCCTTGTATTGGGCATATACGCCACTTTCAGGTAGACGAAGAACGCTCGAACGACGTCATGGAACTTTATATATATATATATATATGTAATTTTAAGATTTCACGGTTTATTTTCTCACGTTCGGAATTTTTCTCGGTGTAAACCGTCTATATATTTCTACTTTGTGACGTTCTAAAAACACCTGTAGCTTTCGTTGAGTTTGAAAATGAAAGCTACAAGTGTTTTCGAATCGTCTCAAAGAAAACATATGGTCTGGTTTAATTCGAAAAAAAATAAATAAATATAGCTACCTTTTTCCCGCGTATCAGAACCGCGCACTTCTTTATACATAAAACTGAGGTATAGAGGATACATCGGGCTGGATAGATTTAAACTTGTACTGTAAGAAACTAACCGCGATCCTTACGAGTATAATCTTTACGAGCAGTTTTCATAATGGTAGATTGACACAAAGAGAGTATGGAATAAAATAAGTTAAAGAGTCGAAGGAACTGGCAGTCGAGTATGCGCAGAGAAGTTACCCACATTGCCTGAATGACCAGGAATGCGTGCAAAATCAAATGCTATACCAACGTTATGAAAACCAAACTAAAAGATTACGTATTCTAAGCATAATTAGAGGAGGACGAGGATTAAACGACGAGTGAAGCTATAAGACAACTTTTAGAGTCTAAAGGGATAAGGGTGATTCTAGAAAAAGAACTCTTGCGTGGCGCGTATTTAAGAAACTGAAAAATCGTCATAGATTCGGCAGTAAAAATTGAAGATAAACGTATTAATGAAAATTTCTTGATAACGCTTAAATAAGAGACGACGAAACTAGAACTAAAAGGACATTTTAACGGATCGGTGAAAATGTTCAATAACCGCGGAACAGATGAAGGCATTAGTAATTGAGCAATTGAGCAATTGAGCAAGGAACACCCTGCTAAATGAAATTCTTTCGGACTTACATTTATCGGTTTTTTTTTGTTTATTTTTTTTATACAGTGCCCTGTTTAAATACCGACACTATTACAGCATTGGTGATTTAACAGTTAGATGTAGTAATTGAGGTTGGAGGAGGAAAGGAACTGTATAACTGAGGGAACAGTTGAAGAACTGTTGGTGAGGAAAGCAGATAGAGTACGCGGATGGATATTTGGTCGATGGAGGAGTGTAGGACAGTATAGTAAAATATGGCAGATAAGAGAGGGGTTTGGAAGTAAACAAAGGGGGCGAAAAGCCGGGGGACTGGTACGTTGGAGAAGATGGTCATGAGAGAGTGATATGTGATCAAGGCGGAGCCTGCTGAGTGCTATGTAATTGGAACGGGTTAAATTGGCAGGTAGTTCCCAGACTTTGGATTCGATGGCGAGAAGGAAATTATGGTGGTATGAATTCCACTTCTGTTGCCAGTTGTGGTGGAAGAAGTATTTGATGGCTGCGTTTAGTAAAGGGGATGGCGGGGTTTTATAGGTTGCAGGGGAACATAGTTGTTAAATTCTAACATCCGTTTCTTTACTGGTCATCGTTGTTTTACTAGTTTCCGTTTCTGTACTACTACACTATGCACAATAAATCTTCATTCGTTTCTACTATTTAGCGCACTCATTTCCCGGTCAACTCATTTTTTTTGTACGTGTGTCTTATACTATGATTATTGTCCACTATATCTTTATAGCGCATTTTTTCAGTTTATAGAGTACTATATAATATTATATATATAATATATAATATTATGTATATACATGTATGTATATTCGAGTTTGTGTATGTCGTGTTTTTCTAAGCCTATAACATTTGAACGATTAATGCGATCGAACTGAAATATTTAACGTGCACTTAAAGAAGTATTGCGAAAAAGACGATTAAAAATAATTGGAATTTCCAAAATTTTACGCGGGTGTACCCGGGGTCGAGATACAAAATTTCAAAATTCGTCATTTCTATATAGGTCATTTTTAATTACTTAATAAATTGCAGGTATGTACAAAATTGCACCTAAATATCGTTTGAACCGTTTCCAAGAAGTATATACATATATATATATATATATATATATATATGTATATATAAATAATAGTCATCGTATTGTTCGTTGCCAACTAGCCATTCTACGTTTGTTTTTACGTACAAAATGGGCTAGTAGCATTCAAGGCACTAATTATATGCAACGCAGATGCGCGCGCATATAATATTATACGGTAGTTGGATGCAACTGCCTTTTCCGTGATAATTAAAAGGTACATAATGATGAAAATTTTTTGTGTCTCGAGTTGGTTTCGAACCCTCGATCGTCAAGTTAACAATCAAGCACTCTAGCAACTATGCCACCGCGACATATATATACAACAATTGCTCGTTTAATAAGATATATATATATATATATATATATATATATATATATATATATATATATATATATATATATATATATTAAACGTAAATAATTTGGGATGCCTCAAATTAGCAAGTCAAAAATTTTCATAAAATTATGTCTTCCGAAGAAAAAAATAATGACAAGCGTTATCATTTCATCATTATCAACGCGGAACCGTTAGGGTACTCTACTACGGTACTTTTTTAATAAATGTTAAATTAAAATTCGTATTCTATTATTTCTGCGCTTAATTATTATTATTATTATTATTATTATTATTATTATTATTATTATTATTTATTATTATTATTATTATTATTATTATTATTTATTATTATTATTATTATTTATTATTTATTATTATTTTTATTTTTATTATTTATTATTATTATTATTATTATTATTTATTATTTATTATTATTATTGTCATTCCTATCGTTAGCATTACTATAGTCGTTATCATCATTATTACGGTGCGTCGTAAGTACGAAACTAAATTACGAAATGTGCATTTCTTATTTTGTCACTGGTCGCCTAAAGTCGCACGCAGAACCTTTTTAAATTTAATTCCGCTTAATTTGTTATTTATAATATTTTGTTCTATTTTATTGTTTTTTGGTTTTTTGTTTAATTTTTAATTTCGGGTTATGCTGTCTATACAAAACGCAACTAGCGAAAGTGGAAAAAACCAAAACTCGCCCCTGGGACGGTCCTATCTTAATTTTAAGAAAATAATGCGGCCCACTCTATTCGAACGAGAGTTTCCTCGTTCGAATATCCAGTCCGGTATTTTCCGTTCCAACAGTAATAGTGTGATAATAGTGGGAGTAAGCAGCAGTCATTTTCGTTTTCAGCAAGCGATAATAGTACCAGCGACGGTAGTTGTATGTTGATTGTCGAAATCGAAATATGAAACCGCAGACTTAATCTAAATTGGAATATTGTAATTTTGACATTTTTGAAAAAAAGCAAATTTCGACGTAAACCGCGCGAAAACATTTTTAAAGTTAAAAACGAGTTCGCCGAAAATATTATTTTTAAATTTTGTTGTAAAATTGCAAAAAGAAAAAATAAACATTCGCTTATGTACTTCGTATAATTTAAGAGTTCTGTTTTGATTTTACCTAGCCCCGCTTATCGGTAAGTAGCCCCGTGCTTAGGGCCGATGTTATAAGTAGTGTAAACCCATTCTGTTTAAAAAGAACAAAACACACACAGCACACGGTACTTGTAGGGGTAAGTACAAAAGAAGGATAATACAAATTAACCATTTCAGCGACAACGTCCTCTATATGGTACACAAAATGTTAATACTAAGTATTATGCGGTTGATTTAGAATTTGTAAAGTACAAAAGAAGGATTATACAAATTAACCATTTCAGCGACAACGTCCTCCATATGGTACACAAAATGTTAATGCTAAGTAGTCTGCGGTTGATTTAGAATTTATAGGGGTAAGTACAAAAGAAGAATAATACAAATTAACCATTTCAGCGACAACGTCCTCCATATGGTACACAAAATTTTAATGCTAAGTAGTATGCGGTTGATATTTAGATAATGTCATAAAAAATATTTTTAAAAAAAAATCATAAACGCGTTAAGAATTTTCTCTAGTTAACTGAACATATATTTTTAACTAAGACGAATATTGCAACTAGCACAAATTTAATACGCAAATTAGTAGGCAGTAGATGGGGTACTAATCTGCTACGAAGATCCTCATTAGCACTTTGCTACTCTATTGGAGAGAATACGCGTGTCCTGTTTGGAATTGTTCAGCACATGTAAAAAACGTGGATGTAGGTTTAAATCAAGCTGGCAGATTGATAACCGGTTGTTTATGATCAACGCATTTAAAGAAATTATACGACCTTACTGATATCATCCCCTCCAGATGTAAGACGAGATACGATTGCAAGAAAAGAAAAATCGAAAATTGAACATGACGGCCGTCACTCGTTACATGAATTTGATGAATTAGCAAAACCGCGGTTATCGTTTTCTAAGAACTGCCGAGCAAATGGAAAGCACTGCGGATTTAGTAAAACATCAAGCATGCAATAGAAGAGAGCCGGCAAGAATAAAAAACTAATTAAAATACAGCCTCTGGACATCGAACCGACTAAATGGGACAGCGCCCGACTGAGTATAATTTGAAGAAATGGAGTGCGACAGACAACAGATGCAATTGTGGGGAAGTACAATTGATCACCTATTATTGTTCCTTCTGTATGAAGTTGTCAGATTACGATAGTTGATTTTTATTTTACGACAATTAAATTGCTGTGTGATGTATGCAAGTAACGACGTGTATAAGATACTTGTTGATACCTCACCTCGTTTTCTTACCGCAATTAATTGATAAGTATAAATAAAACATGAATTTTGGTATTAACAATTAACAATCGGGTATCGATCGTTTGACCGAATGGAAAGATGCATTTCCTTACCTCGTATTTACAGACGAACCACACGAAAAGGGCAAGGTGTCTCGTTCAACTTATTTTTCGCGTAAGTCACACTGTTACTCAGAGTATACCCGTGAACCTTACATCATAAATAATTAAAAGAATTTTGCCGGGTCCTTTATAAAAACAAATTGCAACACTCTTATTTAACTTTTTGTATGTTTTTCTTCATATAAGTAGTTAGAATTGCATATACAAACTCTAAATCATATCTTCGCAAAATTTCCCTACAAACGAGCATTGCAGGGGATATAAACGTTAGGTCCACTATGCGAGAAAAAACAATACTCTTTCACAGTTTCTTGGTGTCCCATAATCTCAAAAAAAAAAAAAAAAAGAAAAATCGTTTATACGATTACTGAAGCAAATGGAAGAAGCGTAATTGATTTTGTGATAACCTCAAAAATTATTCAATCACTTGTAAAAAAACTAAAAGGCCAACATATTCGGTAGTACTGAGTACATGAGTAACGTTTAATTGCTGTATGCAAATATTAACGAAAAATCGTATGAGAAAAGTCAATTACGACAATATTGCGAACAATTTCGAACGTAAAAGACACGACCTAATACAAAGCTCGTGAAAAATGGATAAAATATCTTTCAAATTATAGACAGCAATAATTCGAAATAAACATTATTTACGTAATTGCGGCGAAAACAAACTATTGCTAAAATGATGAAATACTATAGACGTTTCGCAACAAAATGTCATTGTATCTATCAAGGAACGATAAATCCGATTATAAGAGAAATGCCTAAACTAGTTTACAAGAATTACGGGAAAACATTAAACGATGAAATAAAATCTGCTTAATTAAAGTCAACGGAAATCCTTTTGAACGGAGAGTGTAATACATACACCGTGTGGTCTAAGTTACAAAATTGCATTTAGTACCGTCATTTTAAAAATAAGGCAAAACCTAATAATAAATAATACAAACGATAATCTAAACTCGACAATAGTTATCGTTTGCGAAATAAATTCGATAATTTAAAGCCTGATTTCGGGCAAATAAATATGATTGAACACTCTAATAAAGAACAGCTAACTATGATTATAAAAAATCTTAAAAATAATAAAGCCGCGAAACTCGATAAATTAAAATCAATCGACAACGACATTCACTAATTTTTGAAAACCCGTTCAATAAAATATATTCACAGCTTATTACAAAAGCTTGATGTGAAGCTAGAGTGTGATCCTTAAACCTTGGGTATAATAATCTAATAATATTAGATTACCGCGCAATTTGTGTTTTGAACATATTTTGGAAATTTTTTGAAAACTTAGTAAAAAATCAAAATTATTAGTCAAATTCGGTAAACAAATTTTCTAGACAATACACGCGAAGGTTGTCAACCGAACATGCGCTAAACTATGACAAATACCCGAGGGGGGAACTCGGGATATAAAAGAGGGCTTTTGACACAGTACCTGGCTCTGTTTAAAAATCTTTACTAATTTCAAATAAAAGATTATCGAGTATCCATTATATAAGTAACCGAAAGATTACTCCATACAAGTAGGAATGCGTCCGCTGAGAAACACGACAGATATATCACAGAGGAAGTATTTTGGACCCGCTATTCCGAAACATGCTTTCTAATGGAGTCTTGAAATTATAAAAATATAAACCTCCGTGCGTAAATCCGATGTTTATCATTTCTGGTAATTCAAAAGTAGAACCGGAAAATATAGCGGATGATATTTTAATCGAATTAGAAAATTGGTTAGATAACGTCAAATTAAAACTGTCAATAGAGAAAAAATTTTTGTCACATTTTTCACATATTCCTTAAAATCAAAAAAAAAAAATACAATGGATAGATCCCGCGATTCGGTAGCAACAATATCGCTTCGTTTGTTTCTCCTCGAGGATACACATACGTCGCACGATTCTCTAAATCTATGGTAACTCGCTAGTAGCAAATACGATTATGTTTGGATTTAATTCTTAAGCTATTCGTGGATAATGTCGATATAACAACGCGTAGGATACTATGATTTAAAATATCCAAGGTTTTATATAGGTGTCGACGTATACATCGATTGCCGAGTAACTATTTCCGATATTTGTTATAACGTTTTACATCTTTTGTTTAATGCATCTTATTTTTTGGCGTTTTGGGGGGGTTTTTTAGGTGAGAACACTAATTGATTAGCTCTGAAAAGTTTAAATTTCTGCGGGTAATGTAGCAAAATACTTTCAACGTACCTTTCAGAAACTTTTGAGATTGCAGACAACGCGCAAAGGAGCTATAATTAATAATTGTAATATCCCAGTCCAATTTCGTTTAATAAGAGAGGCCGGTTCTATTTTCTATTCAGAAAACCCGAAACATCTACATTTCGAAAACAACGATTCGTCAAAAGTCGTTTATTTTTAAAGCGGCATTTTGCCTCATTTAGAAAGACCGACGAGATTAAGGTTTGCATCGAACGTACTTTCGTGTTTCATGTGTCATGACTTTTCCACATCTATAACTGACCAAGTTTAGGCTATTGATATTCTCCTTTTGATTTCAACTGTAGCTCATCCGTGTTTGGTAATCAATGTTTCCAGCTATACATAACGACTTCTATCGATAACAATTATCTTTCTTTTATTTTTATTTAGAACTACATACTGTTTTAATGAAGCTATTATTATTATTATTATTATTATTATTATATTGTCGGCATATCATGAGTTGTTAATAGTTTTCCATACTGCAAACGTTGGAAGTTGAAACTGAACACCGAGAAAACTGAAGCCATTCTTTTTTCCAGATTGCCGGAAATCGTAATTAACGGTCAAAGTATTAAATGGGTTAAAGATGTCAAACAATTAACTCTGAACTCGCATTTTCAATAATCATATTAATCGTACCATCTATAATGCTTATATTCGATTATATCTCATCGTAGTTCCCAGCTCACTGTTACAAATAAAAAACCACTATATACAACTGTTATTCGTCCCCCCCCCCCGGTTAACATATATGCATGTCCCGTTTGGTTTTCAGTTTCCAATAGTACATATTGTAAGTTACAATTATTAGAAAATCGTTGTTGCAGAATTTCGCTTAATTTCACCAGGTTTGCCAGGATTTCAACTAAATCTTGAACTCTTATTTTTCTATATCAACGAGCTTGCTAAAAAAAATTTTACGAATTTTGTAAAATTCACGAAAATGAATTAATTAAAGTCATAGGGGGGGACTATAATATGGTCAGCTTACGTAAATACGCGCTACAAACATGGCCGACTAAAATATCGACTTTTAACATAATTTTTATTTGTTATTTTATATATTTGTTTATTTATATATATTAAGTAAATTAACTTTAATCTATTTTCCAATTTAATTGCGCGCTATTTGTATTGCTTTTTCTTTCTCTTATATTGTAGCGGGGTTTTCAAATTTCCCTCTGTTATATAATCGTTACTTTTATATATTACACTTTATTATTATTATTATTATTATTATTATTACTACTATTATTATTATTATTATTATTAATTATATTATCTACTAAGGTTAATTCTGTGTACTTAGTATACAATGTGTGTTGTATTTTACGTTTACAATTTAAATAAACGATATTTTCTTTCTTCTTCCTATTTTTATGACATCTTCCTAATTATCCAACAATTTCTTTAGTATCCATTGACTATTAAATGGTACTGGGCTCACACGTTAACTTCAATGCACTCGTTTAAAGAGGATGAACTATATGTTTCTCCTTCTCTACCCCTTTGTCAATATTCGATAGTCAACGCAGCATTAAATTATGATTAACTAATTCACCTCCCATTTAGTCGTAGATTATAACATTTCGACGCAAAATTATACATTTTATAATACCCCAAGGGGGTTTTTAATATAAACTATACCGCTTCTTATTTAGTCGAATTGTAGATAATAATTATCGATGTCTATCTATAAAAATATTTTTAAAATTGAGACATTTTGCGTCAAACGGGAAACTAAATATTTTGATTAAAAAAAAGGATTAATAGTTTAAAACGTTGCGAGTTAACGTTGATAAACGTATCGTACAAACGGCTCGTATAGATTTTAATCACGCACGGTGCGATATATAGGAGCGAACAATTATGTCATATATATATATATATATATATATATATATATATGGGTACTTTTGTACCTTCTGGAAACCGTAACTCTAACCGGTATGAGGCGTGTGGCGGATAGTGGAGCAGTCTACAGATATGTAAATTAGCTGCGAATAAGACATTAGTCAAATAAGCAGTCGCGGACCAAGAGCGGCTACTGGTAGATAGTCTCAGGCAGGTGATTCCAGTAGTGAAAGGGTAAAAGACACGAGTATGGTCAGCTTGAGGGAAAAAAATCTGCATAAAAATCGTATGACTGTCTTTCCCACGGCGGGTTTTGGTCGCCGTAAAAAACTTACTTTGTTATCCTCTCAGTAACAAACCGCTGCCTATCGGTTCGGTTATTTATTCAAAAGTTAAAGGGGTAAACCCTAACATAAAATCATGCGGAAGGCAAGTATTCTTTTTCCGAGTAACCATGGCAAGCACTAGTTTTTAGCATCGATCACCTCAGTAACAGCGACAGTTTTCCTGGTGCTGTGCACGACTTGGGAAGCGGCATCTTACGAACCATGCTCCAAATTGGGAAACTTAAAGTAATTAAAAGAGAAATGGAAAGGAACAAAATAGATATTATTGGATTAGCGGAGACGCGTCGGATCGATGAAGGAGATTTTTTCTCGGGAGAATACAGAATAATACGTGGTGGTAACTCAGGAGACCCAGGTGCTATAGCATTGATTCCAAATGAGCTACTAGCAAAAGCGTTGCTAGAGATGTTAAAGTAATAGAAAAATAGATTTATGGCACGTTTCGCTGCGTATCCAGTAGATCTAACAGTTTTATACGTCTATATGCCAACATCTAGTAGCGTTGAAACAGAGATAACGAAAAATTAGAAGAATTGATGGAAAAAAACAACAAAAGCAAGACATTAATTTGGAGAATTGAAACGCGATAGTTAGAGAAGATTCAAAGGAAGGAATAACTGGTAAATATGGGGTTGGAATTATAAATAATCGCGGTAATTATCTCATTGATTTTTGCGAACAAAAACAGTACATTATTACTAATACATGGTATAAGACCTAACTGGATAAAAATATATACTTGGAAGTCACCTGGCGACAAAGAAAGATATCGAATTAATATTAGTGAAACGGAGATATAAAAATTAAAATCGGTGTCATATCCAGATACGGACGCTGATACGGACCATTCCACGGTGATCATGACCTTAATTTTAAAAAGATAATGCGGAATAAAACAGTAGTAAAATTGAATCTTGATCATCTGAACAACGAACAAATAAAGACTATCAGAAGGAAACGGATAAATTTATAACAAAACTACACGATAATAATAATAATATAGACCGAACGTGGAACGACGATAAATCAAAAATAATCGGAAATATAAAAATGATGTCAGCGAAGAAGGAAAAATGGAATATAGGTCCGTCAAAAATTCTATAGGTAGAGTTTGTAGGAAGAGAAAGGAAGAATTGAGGTGCCTCGAACTTGAAAAATTAGAAACTCAAGAGAAACACGAAGTAGTTTATAAAAGAATAAAAAATACGCCTAGGAAGTATAAAGGACTTAAAACAGCAGCGCTAATAAGGCAAAATAATAACGAAGTTGTAAACTCAATTGAGAAATGATCAACATGTCGGGTTTATGCGGGAAATTTATATCACGATACCCAGAGTTAAAACCCTCGATGGAAAAGCTACAACTAAATCAGCTGTCTGATGACAATATACTAGAAGACGGAATTTGATATAGCAGCGAATATGCTAAGAAATAATAAAGCGCCTGGTATTAATAATATACCAGCGGAATTTATGAAAATGAGCGGAATAGAAACTCGCGACGGGATTTTTAAATTCGAAGATATATATATATAACAAAGGTATGTGGCCAGAAGAATACTTCGGTGTGATTGTTCCGGTTCCAAAGGAAATAACTACAATATAGAGCTATAAGCCTCATGATCATGCATTCAAAATATTGCTGCGCTGCAAATAATGAAAAAGCGTTTAGAAAAATATGTAGAATAACTTTTTAAATAAAACACAGTTTTTGGCTTCATGTTCGTTTTGTCGATTATACTAAAGCTTTTGATCAAGTCAGTTGGGATAAGCCCTCCCTTTGAGCAGAACGCATTACCATGGAATAAAATCATTTCTAGAACTGCTAAACTTATGATGATGAATATATATATATATGTATGTATGAGCTTCAAAATTTTTACACATTTATTATGTTTTCAAATAAAAGATTTAAAATAATAAAACAAACATAATTCAAAATAAGAAGAAGAAAAAAGGAACGAAGTAAAGACATTAAAAAAAAAACATGCTTCACATTTTGAAATACATGTATATATATATATATATATATATATAAATTTATTTATATATATTTATTTATTTATATATATTTATTTATTTATATATATATATATATATATATATATATATATATATATATATATATATATATATATATATATGTCTATATCATATTAAGTGAAAAGACGGAAAGATAGTTAGGGAGGAGTTAGTGAAAGGGAAAAAAGGGAAATTTTAAAAAATAAGCTAAAAAGAAAAACTCACCAATTTCGTAGAGAATTGTTTCTAAACAAAACCACACCGTTATCAATAAACGGTTAATAGCGTACTTGGCCATACTAACAGGAATAAACGAACGACCCAAGATTGTATACAAATATATATATATATATATGTATAGTTATCGTTTTTAATTAATAGGCCGGGACTACATCGTCTTTATTTCTCCGAGTTATAAATTTACGCGAGATCGAACATTTTTTTAATTCGTTTCGCTTTACCGGGAAAAATATTTTTTTTCTTTAAATATCGTCAAAAATCGCGAACACAAAAAAAAAACGAACGATATATTTCGAATTTTGCGAATATTTCGTCGAAAATTACGATCGAATTTTCAAAAAAGCCGGAAATAAATTCCGAGCAACCGAAGAAACGCAATTCCATCTAACAATAAGCGAAGATGACGACTGACCGTCCATAGATGCTCTTAAAGTGTAACATCTTCGCCACCCGGCCGTTCTGAAGTCGGCGATGAATATCGTCTAGATTGAACGTTTCAGCGCCGAACCCAAATTTCGTTCATAAAGCGTTATACCATCCAATTGCATTAAACCTTCATCACCCTTCCCATCCCCCTCTGTCGGTCACTATCCAATTGCATCAATCCTTCATCTCCTATCTTTTCCCGCTAATACCTTTTATATATATATATATATATTGTAATCGAATGAATTTTATCTCAAAGAAAGAAATATTGCAACGTACAAATTATATGCCGTTCGATGGGTTAGAGTGCATTGAACGTATAAATGATTTGAAAATGACGAAAGAAAAAAAGTATAATTCGAGCTTATAAATGGAAAAAAAAATTAAGCGAAACTTCGGAGACTCTACTAATATCAGATCATAAAAATCACGAGACATGTTTACAGATAAGAAACGACTGAGAAGCGAAAACTTCTGAAACATCTCTACGATAAATATTGTAATCGAACTTTTGCCACTAGTAATCAGTAGAATTTTTAAAACGCGTGTTGAGATGGGGAAAAATTTTTGACTGCCACGTCTGTGTCATGTCCTTCAATTTAATGTTTAAATTTATGTTGTTTCGGAGTATATCTGAAAAAAAATCCAATTTTTGGTTTTATTTAAGAGCCTCCGTCGGTGTTGTAGTATAATTTTTCGATTTAGCAACTACATTGAGATCGGAAAAATTTTTGACTGCCACGTCTGTGTTATGTCTTTCAATTTTATGTTTAAATTTATGTTGTGTCTGAGTATATCTGAAAAAAAAATCCAATTTTTGGTTTTATTTAAGAGCCTCCGTCGGTGTTGTAGTATAATTTTTCGATTTAGCAACTACATTGAGATCGGAAAAATTTTTGACTGCCATGTCTGTGTTATGTCTTTCAATTTAATGTTTAAATTTATGTTGTTTCGGAGTATATCTGAAAAAAAATCCAATTTTTGGTTTTATTTAAGAGCCTCCGTCGGTGTTGTAGTATAATTTTTCGATTTAGCAACTACATTGAGATCGGAAAAATTTTTGACTGCCACGTCTGTGTCATGTCCTTCAATTTAATGTTTAAATTTATGTTGTTTCGGAGTATATCTGAAAAAAAATCCAATTTTTGGTTTTATTTAAGAGCCTCCGTCGGTGTTGTAGTATAATTTTTCGATTTAGCAACTACATTGAGATCGGAAAAATTTTTGACTGCCACGTCTGTGTTATGTCTTTCAATTTTATGTTTAAATTTATGTTGTGTCTGAGTATATCTGAAAAAAAAATCCAATTTTTGGTTTTATTTAAGAGCCTCCGTCGGTGTTGTAGTATAATTTTTCGATTTAGCAACTACATTGAGATCGGAAAAATTTTTGACTGCCACGTCTGTGTCATGTCCTTCAATTTAATGTTTAAATTTATGTTGTTTCGGAGTATATCTGAAAAAAAATCCAATTTTTGGTTTTATTTAAGAGCCTCCGTCGGTGTTGTAGTATAATTTTTCGATTTAGCAACTACATTGAGATCGGAAAAATTTTTGACTGCCACGTCTGTGTTATGTCTTTCAATTTAATGTTTAAATTTATGTTGTGTCGGAGTATATCTGAAAAAAAAATCCAATTTTTGGTTTTATTTAAGAGCCTCCGTCGGTGTTGTAGTATAATTTTTCGATTTAGCAACTACATTGAGATCGGAAAAATTTTTGACTGCCATGTCTGTGTTATGTCTTTCAATTTAATGTTTAAATTTATGTTGTTTCGGAGTATATCTGAAAAAAAATCCAATTTTTGGTTTTATTTAAGAGCCTCCGTCGGTGTTGTAGTATAATTTTTCGATTTAGCAACTACATTGAGATCGGAAAAATTTTTGACTGCCACGTCTGTGTCATGTCCTTCAATTTAATGTTTAAATTTATGTTGTTTCGGAGTATATCTGAAAAAAAATCCAATTTTTGGTTTTATTTAAGAGCCTCCGTCGGTGTTGTAGTATAATTTTTCGATTTAGCAACTACATTGAGATCGGAAAAATTTTTGACTGCCACGTCTGTGTTATGTCTTTCAATTTTATGTTTAAATTTATGTTGTGTCTGAGTATATCTGAAAAAAAAATCCAATTTTTGGTTTTATTTAAGAGCCTCCGTCGGTGTTGTAGTATAATTTTTCGATTTAGCAACTACATTGAGATCGGAAAAATTTTTGACTGCCACGTCTGTGTCATGTCCTTCAATTTAATGTTTAAATTTATGTTGTTTCGGAGTATATCTGAAAAAAAATCCAATTTTTGGTTTTATTTAAGAGCCTCCGTCGGTGTTGTAGTATAATTTTTCGATTTAGCAACTACATTGAGATCGGAAAAATTTTTGACTGCCACGTCTGTGTTATGTCTTTCAATTTAATGTTTAAATTTATGTTGTGTCGGAGTATATCTGAAAAAAAAATCCAATTTTTGGTTTTATTTAAGAGCCTCCGTCGGTGTTGTAGTATAATTTTTCGATTTAGCAACTACATTGAGATCGGAAAAATTTTTGACTGCCACGTCTGTGTTATGTCTTTCAATTTAATGTTTAAATTTATGTTGTGTCGGAGTATATCTGAAAAAAAAATCCAATTTTTGGTTTTATTTAAGAGCCTCCGTCGGTGTTGTAGTATAATTTTTCGATTTAGCAACTACATTGAGATCGGAAAAATTTTTGACTGCCACGTCTGTGTCATGTCCTTCAATTTAATGTTTAAATTTATGTTGTTTCGGAGTATATCTGAAAAAAAATCCAATTTTTGGTTTTATTTAAGAGCCTCCGTCGGTGTTGTAGTATAATTTTTCGATTTAGCAACTACATTGA
The DNA here is from genome assembly GCA_032883995.1 of Coronaproctus castanopsis. NCBI lineage: Eukaryota > Metazoa > Arthropoda > Insecta > Hemiptera > Monophlebidae > Coronaproctus > Coronaproctus castanopsis. The sequence goes on along the minus strand of CM065052.1, from coordinate 75,982,376 downwards.
GATCGGAAAAATTTTTGACTGCCACGTCTGTGTTATGTCTTTCAATTTAATGTTTAAATTTATGTTGTGTCGGAGTATATCTGAAAAAAAAATCCAATTTTTGGTTTTATTTAAGAGCCTCCGTCGGTGTTGTAGTAAAATTTTTCGATTTAGCAACTACATTGAGATCGGAAAAATTTTGGACTGCCACGTCTGTGTTATGTCCTTCAATTTAATGTTTAAATTTATGTTTGTTGCCAAACATTTTTCTGAAGTTTTTAAACCAAACTCTGAAACTGTTAATTCTGAAGATATAATGACATTTTTAAGTGCTCCTTTTCAAATGAGTCACCCTACAACGTCCCCAGGAGAAATAAAATGTATATTCAAAAAATTAATAAAAAAAGCCCGGGCTTCGATTTAATAACCGGAAAATTATTATCAGAATTGCCGGTCAAAGCGATACTATTTATTAATAATATTTTTAACGCAGTGTTTCGCCTGCACTATTTTCCTCTGTCATGGAAACTGGCGCAAATAGTTGTAATACCTAAATCGGATAAGGCACCGGACTTGGTCACGTCGTATAGACCGATATCCTTATTACCTATCTTGTCAAAAGTGCTCGAAAAAATCATATTAAAGCGGTTAAATCCTATCCTAGAATCGGAGAATATTATTCCCGATCATCAGTTTGGATTCCGCAAGAAGCACTCGACTATCGAACAACCGAATTGTACCAATACGATACAAGAAGGCTTTGATGCCCAGCAAGTATGTCTCGGTGTGTTCCTAGATGTCAGGCAAGCCTTTGATTATGACATCATGGGCTATTATGTAAACTTAAAAAAATTCTTCCTCATCCGTATACTTCCTTCTCCTTAAATCGTACCTTGAGAATCGTACATGCCGAGTAAAATTCGAAGACGAATACTCCACTATCTATAATGTTTTCGCTGGCGTGCCTCAAGGGAGTGTCTTGGGTCCGGTGCTTTATCTATTGTTCACGGCTGATTTTCCAGTTAGTGGCGATGTTATAACTGCCACGTTTGCGGACGATACAGCCATTTTAGCTGTAGCCAAAGAGCAAAACCTAGTCCACGAAACTCTGCAGCGGTCTTTAATAAAAATCGAAACCTGGTTGAAACGTTGGCGTATTGCAGTTAACGAAAGTAAGTGCACGCAGCTCACATTTACTTTTCAAAACTTGTCCACCCACTATATTAAATGGGCAATTAATCTCTCAACAGAATTACGTTAAGTACCTGGGATGCATCTTGACAGTAAATTAACGTGGAGCAGACATGTCGAGCAGAAAAGAAAACATCTCGACATAAAATTGAAGCAGCTGTACTGGCTTCTTGGCAGACACTCCAGTCTTTCTCTTGAAAATAAGCTTTTAATTTATAAAATAATGTTAAAGCCTGTGTGGACATACGGCCTATGGGGCTGCGCAAAAAATAGTCATATAAATATGATACAGCGGTTCCAAAATAAGATCATTAGGTCACTTATTGCTCCTCCTTGGTATGTTTCGAATTATACTTTACATCGTGACCTTCTCATTCCTTATGTTAAAGACGAAGTCAAACACGCGGTCGAGCAGTATAAAAGGCGCTTGGAGTGTCATACAAATAGACTGACCGTCAGTTTATTAGATAACAGTATTCAGATACGCCGATTAAAACGAACCAGGACGTTTGATTTATCCTAATTTCTACTGGAATTCTTTGGGGAGCACTAATGGGTGTTGACCCCTCTCACGCTACTTCGCATTTCATAAAAATTGCTAGATAGCCTCTCGGCCAGTTGTAATTATGTTATTTATATATAGAAAAAGAAAAAAAATTATGTTGTTTCGGAGTATATCTGAAAAAAAAATCCAATGTTTAGTTTTATTTAAGAGCCTCCGTTGGTGTTGCAGTATAATTTTTGGATTTATATCCAAACCAGCAACTACATTGAGATCGGAAGATAGATCCGATCCTACATTAGCCGTTATACCGTCGTAGGCCATTAATTATAAAGAAATTTAAAGTATGTAGGAGTCATATATAACAATGGGGGTGGATGGTGTATGGGCTGAAACGGATAAAGAAAAGAAGCTTTCGCTAAACATCTTGAAACGGTCTTACAACCCGATTATAGTATGGAGCATTCAACTGTTATACAAATAAGAAAACCTCGTCAATACTACCCAAAACTGTGGCATTCCTACGGAAAACAGCACAGCATAAGACCTCTGGTATCGACAAAATCACAGAAGAAATACTGTCGCATCTTCCGCATTAATCTGAGCTATATATATTCAATGCAATATTAAGATTGGTGGAAGAAGTCGATTATTATCATGATTCGCAAAATAGAAAAAAAAAAAACGCCATCAGTGGTTTCCTCTTATAGTCCAATAACTCTCCGCTATATAAAAAAGATTTTAGAGAAACTTATCTTTAATCGAATGAGTTCGATCGGTAATAAATTGTATAACATATTTCCGAACTATCCGTTTAGTCGCTGCAATCTCATTAACATTAGAAAAAACACGTGTCCGCTGTTGCATTTTCAACCAAGCTCGCGATAAGGTTTGACATCCTGAATTGTTGTAAAAAATAAGGCAGTACTTTAAGACGTCTATTTGTTGTTAAAATCATATTTTTATAATCGGTCGTTTGTAGTAAAAATAAACGAGATTCATGTTCAAAAGAACGTTCAATCACATCTGTACCGCAAGGCAGCCTACTGGGACCATTATTCCATCTATACTGCCGACTTGCCTATCTGCAATCAAACTATGTTCTCCATACGCCGATAATATCGCAATATTATGCTAAAATGGCTGTTCAAAATCATCTGAATCGACTACAGGAATGGGCACGTCTTTGGCGCATATAGTTTAATCCAGCTAAATGTCAACACATTACCGTTTACAAATAAACTACCGACCTGCTCCGAAATTTCCAAAACACGAATATTCCACAAGTAGAATCTGTACGTTATCTAGGGGAACGGACACGGATAGTAGCGTGTCGTGTTCAGATTACACGAGAAAGTCGGTAATTACTCGTGCGTGCCGGACTACTTTGGCCATTGTTACGAAGGACATCGCAATCTGGCAATAAAAAGAAACATCGATCTCGCGATCGTAGCCAGAATCTGGCTTATGGAATAGAGATATGCGGAACAACGTGTTGCACTGACCTTCTTAAAATGCAACGGCAACAATCAAAGATATTGAAAGTTCCGTTTGTGAAGGATTACTATGTTCAGCGGTACAAAAGCTTCTTCGAGAAAATGCGAATTTAATCCATCGGTCTACAAAATGTCTACGGTGGATCTACCAACTAAATCCAACCTGTGAGACTAAAAAAGAAGGAGATGGTGCCGCGAAGCACTTCCAATCACTTGAGGAACGATAGTCTAACATAACTCTAGGCTAGATATTAACGCCGTGAAGAAAATATACCGTACTATGTTTTTTTGTTTCATAAAAGAATTACTCGCTCTAGATTTGTTAGATTTATTTTTTTTTCTCACTTTTTTTCTTTACTTATATTCCCACACCATCTCCGTTGTTCGTGGCTAATCTTTGCCGGTACGATGAAAAAAAGAAAAAAACATCTGTACGAATCAAAAGCGGAAACCGGAGACTAAACGATGGTGACGCGCTGAATTTGTCGGTTCAGTTTTTACAAGTCCCGAAATAGAGCCATTCATGAGAACCTATCATTAACCTTCAACTTATAGAAACGCATACGAGTTAGTCGGGGGCGAAGAATGTAACACGAAATTGCGCGTAAAATCTGCTGAAGAGCATCTAAGTTTTGAACAATTGCTAAATATGATATAATAGGACGAAGATCAGTCACCTAGTAGGTTAAAAACTAGAGCGTGTATATGTATTTTGTTATAATCATAGTTAACAGAATTGTGTATATACACTATAGAATACTTACAATCCGGATAGAGTACAACCGAGGTATCGATAAAAATTATTTTTTTATATTACTCTATATACTAATATCGCAATTTCGAACACTATTATCACTTCGGTACATATATTATACAGAAGGGAATTTTAATTTGCAATCCATACTCGGTTTAGTTTCATAGAATGTTGCAATATATATATATATATATATATATATATATATATATATATATATATATATATATATATATATATATATTGTTGCTCTTTGCAAAATGATACAGCCGGTCGTATTTATCAAGTTTGACGTATTTTACAATTTTAATCGCGCGTTAAAATTACCCCCTGCGTTATGTAATTTGTATAGAAATTGCCTCATAATTTTGCAAGGATATTGTTATCAACAAAGTTTATTACGTTAAGGAATTTATCAATTTACTCAGGTAAACTAAAAATAAACCTTAATCCTTTAGAATTATCTATTTTTGCAATGTTCGGTGCTCCGTGTTTTTGACAAGAACTAGATTTACCAGCTTCAGTGTAGTCGCTTTTCTTGGATGTGCCGACGTCATTATTTGTATTCCAACAATATCTATTGTTAAATGCATACAGTGTGAAGTATGACTACACTTAAGCCGTACATATCCATGTCGCTGACAATTATAACATTGAGTTAATACTACTACGATATTATTACCACTTTATTGAGAACAGTGGAAAATAGAAAAACCATGAAAAGCAAAAGAAAACCGCAAAAAATCAAAGGAAACCACGAAAACCCAAAGAAAACCAGGAAGGAATCAAAGAAAAGCCACGAAAAATCCGAAGAAAACTTCAAAAAACCAAAGAAAACCAGCGATAAATCAAAGAAAACCCGTGATAAACCATAGAAAACTGCAAAAAATGAAAGAAAGTTTGGGAAAAGCCAAAGAAAAACCATAGAAAAGCGATAGAAAGAGATCGAAAAGTCATAAAAAAAACATAGAAAAACGCGAAAACCAAAGAAAACCATAGAAAAGCCAAAGAATAAGAGTGAAAAGCCAAATAAAACCGTAAAAAACCAAAGAAAAGTGCAAACAAACCAAAGAAAATCATCGAGAAATCAAAGAAAAACTAGGAAAACCAAAGAATACCAGAGACAAATAAAAAAGATTTCTCGCTGGTTTTCCTTAGTTTGTTTACGGTTTTCATTGTTTTTGTGTTGTTCCTTGATTTCTCACTGGTTTTCTTTAGTTTCGCTCATTTCTTTGGTTTTTCGCGGGTTATTTTTGATTTCTGATTTGTTTTCTTTGGTTTTTCGAGGTTTTCTTTGGTTCTTTGAAGTTTTCTTTTGGGTTTTCATGGTTTTTCTTTGATTGTCGCAGTTTTTTTTTACAATTTTCTTTCGATTTCCACAGTTTCTCTTTGATTTCTTGCTGGTTTTCTTTGTTTTTTTTTTAATTTTCGCTGGTTTTCTTTGTGTTTTTTTTAATTTTCGCTGGTTTTCTTTGATTTTCACTAGTTTTCTTTGGTTTTTTTTGCGGTTTTCTTTAGTTTTTGTGGTTTTTCTTTGATTTCCAACTCGTTTTCTTTGGTGTTCGCGATTTTCTAAAGCTTTTCTTCGGCTTTTCACAGCCTTTCTTTCATTTTTTGCAGTTTTCTCTGGTTTATTTCGGCTTTCTTTGGTTTTTCGTGGTTTTCTCTGATTTCTCGCTGGTTTTCATTGGTTTTTCTTTGATTTCTTGCTGTTTTCTTTGACTTTTCGCGGATTTCCATTAATTTCTCAATGGTTTTATTTGGCTTTTTGCTCTTTTCTTTGGTTTTTCGCGGGTTATTTTTGATTTCTCAATGGTTTTCTTTGGTTTATCAGTTTTTCTGTATTTTTCTCACATCTGGTATTTTGAAGTTTTCTTTGATTTTCGATATAGTTTTTGGGGTTTAATTTGATTTTTCACAGTTTCTCTCTGATTTCTCGCTGTTTTCTTCGGCTTTTCGTTGTTTTTCTTTGATTTCTCACTGGTTTTCTTTTGGTTTTTCACTGTTAATCTTTGGTTTCTTGTTGGTTTTCTTTATTTTTTGCACTTTTTGTTTTATTTCCCGCTAGTTTTCATTGGTTTTCGCAGTTTTCTATGGCTTTTGTTTGTCTTTTCCAGGGCTTTCTTTCATTTTTTGCAATTTTCTACGGTTTTTCAAGGCTTTCTTTGCTTTATCACTGGTTTTCTCTGGTTTATTTCGGCTTTCTTTTGTTTTTCACTGTTTTTCTTTATTTTGACATTGGTTTTTCTTTGGTTTTTTGCAGTTGTCTTTGGTTTTTTATTGTTTTTCCTTTATTTCTCCCTGGTTTTCTTTGATTTTTTCAGTTTTCTTTCGCTTTTTGTCGTCTTTCTTTGATTTCCCACTCGTTTATAATCTGATAGTGAATGTGATAGAGAACACCTATAAAAAAATCAGCGATATAAAATTTATACATAAACAATTACATTAAATAGGCAAAAAAATAAAAGCTTCCTGTCTAATATAACAATTGATTAAACTTCTTAAAACTAATCCTTCGTCGAAATAAGTTAGTTTTATCGCTATCTTTTCTTATTTGTATGTTCCATAGAAGTTTTATTTTGTATAACGTTTTTCTGTATGTAAAGTTTTATAAGTTTAGTTAATATTATCGATTTTACGTTTTAATTTTCTTTACAATATTTTCGAAATAATAATTTTTCATATATTCTGTAGTTTTTTTTAAATTTTATTTTTATTATTTAATATTATGTAAATCTTCATACGCCGTTTGTATCTACCGGGGTTATTACAGCGTAAGGAGACGTCTAGTTTAAATGTATGCTAGGAGTCCGCTTTCTCTTGCAAAAGCCAGAATACTACCTATTTATTGAGGGTTGTTTGAGAGTATTTCGTGTATCGGGCCCTGTATTTTGTGTTTTAGCCTGTGTGGTGTGAGTGTTTGGCAGTTGTAGATTAAGTGTGTAACTGATGGTTCTGTTAAATTCCCGCATAGGGGCAGTTTATTGGTGGAGGGATTTTGGTATAAAGATAATTCTGTGATATAGCTGTATGATCCACACGTAGACGGTTTAAGGTACCATATTCTTTTCTGCTTGTGCCATCTGGAGGCCAGCAAGGTTCTATGGTTGATTTTGTGCTCCTAAGGAAGGTTGTTTGCGAGGTCTAGTCGGTGGTCCATTCCTGTTTACTGTTATTCATGAGTATGTGTACTAATGTTGATGTAGGTAGTGAGTGTTCTGGTACTGGTGAAAGTACCACAAAGCGAGCTGTAACGTCTACTTTATCACTACCGTGCATCCCAATGTGACTTGAGATCCACACAGAAAGCTCCCGTTCTTCCTTATGTAGTGTGTGTGTAGATTGTGTTGTCTAATATTATGGTATTTTTATTGACGGTATATTTGTTGTAGAGAGGAGAGGGAGTCTATTATGACCAATGCTTTTCGATGTAGGAGTACAGCTGATCTACATAATTCCATACAACTATCCAGAGAAGTGCAGCCGTCGCTTAGTCGGATTGAGTGTAGTATATTATCAATTTGGTAAGAGCAAGCTGCTGGTGAATTCTCGTCGCCTGCTGTATATTTTGCTCCGTCTGTGTATGCGTGTGTGTAGTCATCGTATTTTTTAAGAGTGCTTAATACCATTTCTTTTATATTTGTAGGATGTGTAGATTTATTGTGTTGTGTGAGAGATGAATCTATTTTTGTTTCGGAAGAGTCCCAAGGAGGTATTGTAATTCAATGTTGATTTTGGAATGAAGCTTATGTGATATGTTGATAGTATGCTAAGTAGGTTATATAGCAGTTTTATTTTGTATGACGTTTTTTTTTTCTGTATGTAAAATTTTATAATTTCGGTTAATATTATTTTTTTTTTTCAAAAATAGTATATTTGATAGAAATACAATTTTATATTATGAAACTTAAAGTGACAATCCAATTAAGTTTAATGCCACTTTAAATTCCATTTACAATCTTAACTTACATTTTTAATTCGATATAATACTATTATCATCTAAAATGAATAGTGAAATAACAATATAAGAACATTAAATCTTAGTATATCAAATTATAATTTTTTCTATTATTTATTTCCTCAATAGCTAACATGTTGAATTCTTTATATTTACTATTTACCGATTCTTCTGCTTTACATTCTATTACAATATCATTACAATTACACCCCTGCAAGATATGATAAACCGTATCCGCAAAATTACATCGAATACAGTTATCAGTTTCAGCAATACCAAAACGTTTTAAATAAGTTTTGAAACTATGTCCAGTAATGAATAGTGTGTTATAATAATAATTGGGAATAAAATAAGTATTACGGAATCTATCATTTATATTTGGAAAATACTGATACGTTAAGCCACTATATGTATTCCACATGATATTTCTCTAAATAATATTGATTAAGTACTTTTTTAAACTGTTTATCGTTTAAGTGTTTGCCTTCGTATTTATATTTGTTATTAATATAATCTACTTGATTAAATTCGTGTGTTAAATTAATATTGTTTTTAATGTAAAATAAATTAATATGTTTACGTATTTCTAGGTCTATAGGCATAATTCCGGCTATTACTATCGAAGCCCAATAACTAGTAGTTTTATATCCTTTAATCATTTTAATAGCTATTGTTCTTTGAAATGATCTTATTAACGTTTTAAACCTTTTAATTTTTAACATATCATCGTGAATACTACTGCTATAGATTATATTTGGCATAATTATGGATTTATACATAATTAGTCATTTTTTATAATTTACTCTATTATTGTTATTATAAAGTTTATTAAAAATATGTAAAAATTTGTTTATTTTATTCTTAACATTATGGAAATGGTTATAGAATTTTGGTATTTTATACTTGTCACACATTGAATATTAATATTATTATTTGTTAAATTTAATTCTTTGTTTTTGAATTTTTTGTTAAATAAAATATATTTTGATTTTGTCATATTAATATTTAAATTATAATCATTTAAAAATTTTTCAATTTCCTTATACACTCTACATATATTTACTTCCATAATGTTTTCCTTCTTATCCGCAATTATCATGGCTATGTCATCGATGAAGGTAACAATTTTAACATTTTCAGGTATTTTAGTTTTGTAAATTCTAGAAAATACCATATTCCATAAATACGGACCTAAAACTAATCCTTGCAGTACTCCTGTCATTAACGCATGTTTCTTCTTGTGTGTACCAATGTTTATAATTGTATATCTATTATGAAAATAATGATTTAATATATTTCTTAGATTTTGATGTAGTCCCATTTCTTCTAGCAGTAACATTAATTCATTTAAATTTAGGCTATCAAATGCCTTAGTTATGTCCAATGTTACTAGGGCTACATTGTATCCTTTATTTTTAAAGGTTTTTAATCGGTTATTATTATTGGTTTTACATTTTACTTTCCTTCGCAATATTTCCGAGTAATGACTTGTTAAAATTAATCCTTCACCTGAGATAAGTTATTTCTATCTTTTACTATATTTCGTAGTATTTTTTTTTTTTTTTGTATATAATGTTTTTCTGTATATAATATTTTACAATTTTCGGTTGATATATTATCGATTTTACGTTTTAATTTCCTACAATATTTTCCGAATGATGATTTTTCATCGTTGCTCATTTGTAATATCGCGAGCCGTCTGCCTGTTTCTCGTACGTATTTTTGATTCGAATTTATATTTTTATATCGTACAGAAAGTTTTCAATTTTCTTCTATTTAAATATAATTGTTTACGTATAAATTTTATATCGCTGATTTATCGATTACGTTGTTTACCACATTCACTATGGAAGATTATCTTTCCAAAATAACCGTTTTTTCACTCGACTATTTTCGTAATATCGTGTATTTATTTTTCTTTACACTTTTTATATCATTTTTCACGGATAATCGAATAATATTTTTTATATATAAAAAAATCGCCATTTTAACTTACCTTTTTTTTTTTTGTTTACGCAGAAAATTTATGGTAAGAACATAAGAGAAGTCGAAATAAAAAAAGTGCAAGGACGTTTTTTGTCTATTTAACGCTTATATCGAAGAAGCCATAAGTAAAACAATATGAAATCGACGCTAAGATTTGCCGATGATATCGCTATGATCGCCGGAAAGTGAAAAAAACCTGCTAAAGCGTATTTAAGGAAAATATAAAATATATCAAAATACAAATACAAAATGAAACCGAACAAAAAAAGACAAAAATCATAAAATCGTCGAAAAACCTGAAATAATAAAACCACATGTATCAAAGTCAATTCGGTAAAAATAAACGAGGTGAAAGAATTTCCATACCTGTGAAGTATTATCACTCAGGATGATGGAAGGAGTAACAGGAACGTAAGAGCGAAAATGATACAGGCGAAAGCATTTACAAAAAGGAAAATCAATTTTAACCTCACCGTCGATATCGATACACAGAAGGAAAAGATTCGTGCAATGTTTTATCTGAAGCGATGCCACAGATGCGAAACTTGGATCAACTAAATCTAAATGCATTCGAAATGCGGGTGCCTAAGAAGAATGTTAAAAAGAAAATGGACCGATAAAACGTATAACGAAGAAGCGCTACAAGACGATTGTTACGCAGAGTTGCTGCAAGAAGAGATCGATCTTATAAAGGCACGACTTTCTGATAAAACAATAAAACAAAATGAAGAAATGTACGAAATGAACCCCCAATAGGGAGACCTCGCAGGAGATATATGTCGCAAATTAGAGAACACGTGTGGCAGAAAGGATTAAAGAACGGCATCTACAAACTAATCTTCGAATTGATGACAAGTGACGATGATGCCTGAAAATTATCTGAAATTATCTAAAACTGCGGTAACGAATATTCCGTATATAAGATTTATAAACAACCGCCAAACACTCGCACCACACAGGCTAAAACACAAAATACAGGGCCCGATACACAAAATACTCTCAAACAATCCTCAATCAATAGGTAGTATTCTGGCTTTTACAATAGAAAAACGCACTCCGAGCATACATACCAGACACACGTCTCCTTACGCTGTAATAACCCTGGTAGTTACAAACGGCATATGGAGATTTACATAATATTTAAATATATATATATATATATATATATATAGCTTTATGTAAAAAAACAAATTTGACGCCAGCTGAAAGAGTTCTAATATCGTATAATCGCTACCAGATCAACGCCGTTCGCCGATGTAAATAGACGATTTTTTCTAACACGCACACAGAACGAGAAGGAAGAAGTGTGAAGATTATCGGACGATAATTATTAAACAAAAAAAAATTGTAAGCCGATGACTTTTCTTATAAGAAAGAATATCGGGAAATTTAAAAAAGATAACCAGAGTTGACGTTTATCGAATCTCAGTTTAATCAGATAAATCACGGTTGACAACGCGTCGCAATACGAAATTCAATAAATCACTGCTCACCCTAAATATATACACGTATAACATATTAAATATTTGTAAGCCCTCCACACAGTAAAGGCCGCAGGGAATTAATTTCTTGACGACACAACGTTCGCCGGTAGGGTTAGAGGATTTTCTTTAATGTATTTTTAAATTAAAATTTTAAACATGTCATCCCCGCTTCAATCGACGTCGCTGAAACATTTACTTCCGAAATCGCTGCTACTAATAAATAATCTTCAAAATGAAAGTTGAACCGAAATGAAAAGACGAAAATATAAATATCGATTTTTCGGCGATACTTTTGAAATTGTTTCTAGCATTTTGAATAAGTTTTGTAAAATTTTTAACCGACATTTCTATATTCCGAGTGTAGTTTTATTTTTAAATCTATATCAATTATACTAGAAAACGTGGTTGTTGACACCAGTGTTGTCAGATGCTCTAAAGTAAAACGGTGGAAATGGTAGAATACGAGATATTTCTGAAATCCTTCCGAAATTTTATACAGCGAAATAAACAGAAATTATCAAATACTTTGTTGTAAACGCAAAATAAATTATAATGGACCTTGTGTCGCTATAATTCAAACTGCAATAGAAAAAACGTGGTCGTCGTTTACACATACAACTTTGAACTGTTCAACTTTGACGTTGATGAATTTCTTTTCTATAAGACCAATATAAAATATACTGTCAACTTTCGTTAACCAGAAAAGAACAGCCCGGAATAGAGAAAAATGGAAGAGTGGATTTAGAAAGCAAAAAAAAAGAAGAAAAGAAATGTTGGTTGAAAAAATAATGATTAGCGGATATTTTTAATAATCAAAATATAGAAAGAAAAAAAAACAGAATTAATAAATTAATGTATTGAAAAAAAAACCGGTAAATTAATGTAGTTTTTTTTTTGGGGTGGGGGAAATAACGATATCGCGATAGGAACTTCCGAAAAAAACGGGTAGATTTACTTGTAAAAACGGTAGGTCTAACAACACTGGTTGACACACAAAAAAACAAAAATTATAAAAAGAAAATAAATATCTGACCATCACGCCATTATTAAGAGTAAATTAATTAGCGAAATTAACTAAATATTAACTCATCCGAAAAAACCGGCTGGTTGTTATCGAGATTGCAAGACTTTTGGTACAAAACCGGCAAACATGAATCAGATTCTTCTTATCGATAAAATGAATTAAGCGAATTTGACTGGGTTTTTTTTTCTTTTTATACAGAATAATTTTAAATAGTTCTGGAATATATATATATATATATATATATATATATATCGTTTTTAAACTGTAAATTGAATAAGCTTTTGATTTTTCATTTCTTTTCAACAGAATAATCTTCAACGCGAGTAGTTAACTATGCAGCATTAAACAAACTAAAATTTTAAAACTTGTACACAGATACATTCAAAACTTTTATTTTAAAATTATAATTGTTCAAAAAAACATGTTGACTTTTCTGTTCTTCTCTCCGTTTTTAAATCGCAAATATGATAATTATTTTTCAGTAGAATAAATCTAAATGTTTTCCATAATTTACATATAATAACGAGATATTTCCACGCAAGACTTCCACAATTTTTCATATAGTTTCAAAAAAAGTTCCGTCGTGTATATTGTTTCAAAAATTAACTACAAGTCAAATCAAATATAAATTGAATTCTCTCATTTTTGTTTATTGTTTAACAGAAAAATCTTCAATCCAAATAACAGCGCTAATTTGTCACATTCAGCAAACTCAATTTTTTACACATTGTATGATAACGCTAACAACTTGTATACAAAAATTCTCAATAATATTCAATTTCCTATCGTTGTTTTTTTTTGTTTTAATTTTAAACTCCAAAAATAAATAAAACGAAAATCATGTTTCAATTGGTTAATACGTGTCACGTTTAGCGTTATCTACGATACGTTATCCGTTTCGTTTTCGATCGCTTATTGCCGCGTGCTGATGGTGTGATAGACTCGTCGATATCGGATAAGTTTAGTCTTCATCTTTCTTATCACCAACAGGGGCTAACTATTTTATGTCGTTCTAATCAATGGGGCAGTCTCCGACCACCGATTTGATAATTATCTAATGTCATATATACAGACAATTACACCTGTTCCTCGTTAACACACGAAAACAAAATGCAGGCTTCTGCAAACATTCAGCTTCCTGGCATAAATAATAATGTTTTATTGCGTTTTATTTATTAAAAAATGATAAACGTTGAATCACCGAACGAACTTTTATATTAACATACATTATTACTACAAGTTTAAAAAAATGAAAACCTAAGTGCAGCCTGTATGTAAAAATTTACAATAAACACTATCGATAATTTTAATTCTTAACACTTTCCTTCGTTTATGTAACTTCATATATATGCGCAAAAAAAATTAAAAAAAAGAAAAAGTATAAAAGTCCCATTTTACTGCGAACTGTTATATGGCCAATGACTTTGTCGTATTTTTTCAACATCCAGTCTGCCATCAGCAACGTGTTCCCTAATGAAAAAATGCTTTCTTCAAATGTGTTCGGTTCTTCTATGATTTTCAGGATTTTCAGCTAAACGAACAGCTGCTGCGTTGCCAATTTTTGGAACGAGCCTTTCCTTTAATTGAGTGATTTCACTAAGTAGCCAACTAAGAAAAATTACTTCTTGCTGCAACTAATTCCGCTTCAGTTGTACACTCTGCAACTGATCCCTGGCGTTGACTCATCCTAGGAAACAGCTCTCCTTGTGCATAACTGATGAAAACACCTGAACAACCAGTTTTGGAACATCCACCGAAATCAGTTGTAACATTCAAAGACTTGCTGCATTGCGATTGTAAACAATACCTATGTTAATGGTTCCAGCAATATATCGAAACACTCTTTTAATTCTTGTAATGTCTTCTAAAGAAGGATTATTCAATGGACAGGAAACCAACACTGTAGGCGAGGTACGGAAACCAACATGAGGTACATGAATGCACCGACTGTCGGTCTGTACGGAAATTTGCTTGTCTTCTCTGGAACTTTCCCTGAAACGGAGTTTTCTGATTTCGGATTGGAGAAAAAACAGGTTTACAGCCAACAAAATTGAAGCCTCGAGTATTTTCTGGGTATATGATTTCTGGCTAATCTTAACGTCACCATTATCCTCTTTCTGTATCACAAGGTTAAAAAAATATGAGGCATAGATGATGTTGAATTTTACTCTGAGTTGGTCTAAAATTTCATCACAACCCCTTTGATCTGTGGTTGCAATAAGACCATACATATCTAGCCAAAACAATTATTTTTGCGCCATTTTTCTCATCTTCTTCGCTGATTCTAAACTGCAATGATGTAAGAAATTCTCCGATGCATTTATTCCAGCATTGTGATGACTGATTAAAGACTTTTCTTAAGCTTACAGATTTTCTCGAGTCATCATTGTAACCTTCTGGTTGTTTCATAAAAATGGTTTCTTCCAATTCTCCATTGAGAAATAGATACATCGACTTGAGCTAAGAGCATTTTCTCTGTAGTAAAGGAATAATTGACAATTTTGCAACTATACTAAATATTTCGCTATAATCAATTCCTTCTTGTTCGTCATAACCTTTTGTTACCAGTCGAGCTTTGTACTTCGAGATGCTACTACCATCTAGGTTTAATTTTATAAACCCATTTACATGGAATGGCTTTTGTTCCTACAGTTAACTGTCGTGTCTTGTTTTCTTTTAATGAGGTTATTTCACTGTTCATTGTGTTCTGACAAGCTACACCGTTTTATGTATTGCAGCTTCATAAGTTTCGTTGTCATTATGATAACAAAATCTTCATAATATTTTGGAGACTGAAGTGTACTTCTGTCCGAAAAAGATTCGAGTACTGTGAGTTTTTGATTCTCCTCTTTTTTTTAATTTCTGTATTCAATTCACTTTCATTGTCCGAATCTTTTCCATGATTATCTTCTATGTCTTCTTCTACAATCTCTGGTTCATCATTAGTTTCTTCTTCTTCAGATAAAGTGCTTGAAAAAAATAATTTTACTTGCACAGTCTTGAAGTAGCTCATGAAACTTGACATCTCTTGATAAAACAACACGCCCTTTTTCAGGAATATAAATACGATATCGCTCGTTTCCATCATATCCAATAAGATAAGCCTTTGTAGTTTTCTTGTCCATTTTGTGTCTTCGTTGTACTGAAATATGAACATAGCATAATGAACTGATAATACTCAAGTACTTGCTGCGCGGTTTCTTCCTGAATCATAACTCATACGGAATAATACCATCTTCTGATGATTTTCTTGTTCTGTTTAATACATAAACCGCGGCTTCACTGGTCTAAAATTAAAACTAACATCTAACATGCCAATTTTCCGAGTAAATTTATTTAACAATTTTTTCAGACATATAAGTTACAGGATGTAAGTATACTTTTAACGGTGACACAGATTTCGATATGTTTCCCAGTTATTCTACAACACAATGACCGACAAAGAGTTTTCATAAGTTATAATGAACTACAAAAAGACACAAAGTAGAATAAGGTTCTGTAGACGCAGACAATTTTTCTCCTCCAACTAGTACTAACAGACATCTGACTGATTGCGATGCAAAACAACTAAAACAATAATAGGACTGATAAGCAAGAGCCGGTTGAACCCGTAGCACCTCGGAAAACGGTTCATCTTAAGGTCAAACAACCCCTATCCGATAGTGTTTCATCTTCTATTAGCAAAGGAAAGTATAAACATACATGACTAAAATTCGAAGTAAAAAATTCTAAAATACCAATTCAAAGCGATACACGAAAAATAAAAACTTCTGAAAAACTATCACAACCGATACAGCAATACTTTGAATCTAACGCTGATGCTTTATTTTCATTCTCAAATTTCCCGTTCTTCTACGATATATGTGGACCTATATTCATTTAATATTAATAACGACAAAATTCAACGCGTTTCTAAATGGATTAATTAAACTGCTAAAAAATGTCACCCGTTGTTAAAACACAGAACGATAAAAATAAGATTCACGAAAACGATAAAAGCTCTTGTGGCGAACACCAATCGGGCCCAACCATGTTTTTTACATGAATCGGCGTAATGATTTTTCTATTAAAATAATATAAATAATACAGTCAAGAACGTGTTAAGTAATCCGATTAAGAATTACATGGACGACCAGTATGAGTAGACATATTAGGGCGCTGAAAAATAAAACATTGCGTAGGGATCACGATATTTCTGTGATAATAATCGAAAATATCACGAGTGAGGCTATCGTTTATTTTACGAACATAAATAACATGATCAGAATTTTGCATTTCCCTTCATCATGGATAATAACTAAGATTATAGCCTTGCCTAAGCCAGCTAAAGATAGCAATAATGTTAACCAATATAAAACCCATGCCTAAGACAGTAAAGACAAAACCAATATTAAGAATATTCGCAATATCCTATTTGGCACTCCTTTACCATCCAACTCGACGTATCTCTAATACTTTCCTCAATATATCCAATTTTCGCCGTTCAAATAAATAATCACCTCGGACAAAAACAAATATAAATAAAATTCTACCACCAGCGCATTAAATTTTAACAAACTTTGTGGTTGTGCTAAAGTTAAAGAGGACGATCTCCTGCATTATAGCCGAGCACCTCAATACGCGGTATTTTCTGCCGAACTACACGAAATATACCTCGCTATATCCACTGCCCTCACTGTGAAAACCACAAAAAACTTCTATGTTCCGACTATCTCTGTTCCATCATGTGTTATAACTGTAACTGCACCAAATTACATCACGTTATTAAAGAAATCTTGAATATTTTTTTATTATACACCTCAAATCATACAAGTTTTTCACCAAATAAACTAGCAGACAAAACAGCTAAAAAGCATTCACTGTCCAATAAACTCTTGTATCCGAATCTGATGCAATCGCTTCCATCAAATACAGAACAAATAAAACATTTTGTGACTTATGGAATGCTACCCATACAACTAATCACCTTAAAGCTATCCGCTCTTAACCTTTTCCATGGAGATCTCGTTTACATCGTAGAAAGGAAGAGGTAATTCTATCTCGTCTCCGCATTGGTCACGGTGCATTGATTCGTGGCTACATTATAAATAAAACAGATCCACCATTGTTAGCTAACTGCATCCAGACACCCTTAATACTCCAACACTTATTTTTTGAATATCCACAATACTACGTATACCGACCTAAAAAATTTACTTGCAATTTACAAAAAAAAGGTTTTATCCGATAACCCAATTACAGTACAAGTAGTCCTTTGATTTTTCTGAAATATAAGATGTGATGAACTCCATATAACACCCAACAATTACTTTCGTGCGCTCCTAGCCGTAGCAGCAGTAAGCAGCAGTACATGATACTTGACAAAAAAAAATTCTTCTGCACATGACCAAACTGAATCCATTCTTTATTATTTCATTTTTTACAGAAATAAAATGAACATTTAAATGAGATATTCACTAAAAATATAAAAATATTTATCAATTTCCCGTGATTTTTTCAATTTTTTAGCACATAATGCTGTTAAAAATTTACCGAATTTCAATAAACTCATCCTATACACGAAATAAATTATTCTGAATTATTCATTTCATTTCTAACAGAATAATCTTCAATACAAATACAAGGGCTCTGTATCATATTTAAAAAGGTAACTTTTATGGTTAAAATAAATGGGGCTAAAACTTCTCTTTTCCGGAGTATATTCATTTCACATATTTTTCAAATTTGCACTGCAAAGATTACCATTATTTGTAATTAATTATTGACAACTTGGAAGAAAATTGTATTATGCACCCTCACATAAGTTTATACACAAAAATTTCAACATTTTATATAACGTCAGCAATGTGTTTACACCGTTTCAAAAACCTATGATTTGCAAAGTTACACTGAAAAATATCCATTATCTGTATGTAATAGTTGAAAATTTGCGTCAAAATTGTAGCACTACTAATGTTTATTAGGTAACAAGCAAAATTTACAACTTTTATATACATAATCAATAATTAAAATGGACGGGATACTGCTGGGAAGCTTTCTGTTGCTTTATGGTGTTGAAACTTTTTAACCCTAGAAATAAAAACGGATTACGCGTATAAGAAAAATAAAATAATAAAAAATGACGATGTAATTTAATATTTATGTTTTATTTATATTTATTTTTATTTAAGACGCTCGACTACAAAGGTAATTTGCGTCCACGGATGTAATTTAATAGATTTTAATTTAATAAGTATGACAATAATATACAATTAATCTTTTAAAACGATTTATTAAAAGAACCCGAAAGTATGAAGCAAATTTAATAATTTAGAAAATAAATTATAAGTAATAAAAATTCAAATTCACCAAATTTATTAAGCGCCTTTTTAACGTAAGCACACTGCACAAATACAAAATTCCTCACATCTCAGCACACACATCATTTATTTTTATATATATATATATATATATATATATATATATATATATATATGTTGTATATATTAAAAAATCGAAAATAAAAAATTGAAGTAACCGAAATGACGTAGAAAAGTAACAATAAACTAGCGAAATGGTAACAATTATTACAATGAATTCTCGTCCTTAATTAAACTTCATTATTTGATTCGTACGTTAAATTAACATTAATTTTTTTTTGATCTCTCAATAATTTGTTCTGGTAGGAACTACAAATATTAGCATTAATTAAAGTAGGTAAACGTAAAAATACATAAATAAGCTCGCATTGACATCAAATAATAACAATTTACAGAATCATTTTTCAAAGTCAACATTATAAATATTGCAATACGCAAAAACTGAAAATAACTGTCCATATTTATAACAAGAAAATCATTGTTTTCCGCAACAAATGTACGGTATTGTTTTAAATATCACAAAAAGACATTTACAGAAAGCCCGGATCAGTCATAACTAAAACATTTAAAAAAAAAAAGTTGAATAAACACGAACAGACTAGGATAAATTAATTGCAGAAAAATTCGTTAATTAATTAAAAGAATTATTCTATTATTATCCGATATATAGAAGAAAACAAAATCGAAAAAAAATATTTCTATAACATCATAATTAATACAAATGAGGTTTTTACCATCCACGACTTCATAATAAAAGAATAAAAAAGAATTATATATATACATACTAGAAGTTACCCACGTCTTCGCCTGTGTAATTATTTTTTTTAATGCAATAACGCTGTCTCTTTCTTTTATTGCATGAACTCATTACAATTCCAGAAAGAGTCTATATATAAATATATATACATATATTATCTCGGTTAGGTATAGTATACGTATATATATATATATATATATATATATATTTATATATATATATATATATATATATATATATATATATATATATATATATATATATATATATATATATAGATAGATAGATAGATAGATAGATAGATAGATAGAGAGAGAGAGAGAGAGGAGCCTAGACGAAATAACGAACGAGTGTTGCACGTTTCATAATCGTTGTATAGTATACATTTCCGCTTACTATTTCCCGTTTTTAGGTAAAATGATCTGACAGAGATCGGTCGGATATATATACAACTGTTAAAAGATTCAGCCATATTTTAAATTATTGTAACTTCTGTCCTATGTTTGCTATCAATGTGAAACAAAGTTTACAAAGAAACTGACAATATAGGCTATAAGCTGTGCGAATTTCATCATTATGGATTTAATAGTTTTTGAGTTTAATCGGAACAGACAGGCAGACAGACAAAAAATTTTAAAAATAAATTTTCTATTTATGTATGATAAAAATAGCGCAACGCAGTGATTATAATGAAAATCAGATACTACAGTTTTATATATATATATATATATATATATATATATATATATATATATATATATATATATATAATCTGTATGGCTATATACTTTGATAACAGATATTTCTTTAATAAGTTGCTTCCCGAACATATTTTGAGAACAGGAGTTTTGCTGTTGTCTATTCCAATGGTTCTAGATTGTTATTATGTGATGTGTGTTTGGTATATGTGTTCCTTTATGTACATGTAGTATATACGTTAAGGTTTATATTGTATTTATTAATTTGTTGAAGATTATTCGAGTAACATTGTGCGAATGGGGTGTGAATGATGTATGTTTTAATGAGTGTGAGACTTGTGAATGCGTGTAGTTTTTCTGGTGTGTTTAATGCGTGTGAGGCTGGTGAATGTGTTCAATGTATTTTTTTTTTTTTTTTTTTTTTTTTTATTTTTAATTTTATAATTCAGAAAAAATTATTAATTGTATTATTTTATTTATAAGCATACACTATAATTGGCTGTTAGCTGTTGTGTGGCTTCATTAAATAAATAAATATATATATATATATATATAGGGAGAGAGAAAGAGAGAGAGAGAGATAGATGGAGTTAGCCTTTCAATTGACTATATATATATATATATATAATAAAAAATCATTGTTAATAACATCTATACTAATACATTATAACGTAGTGATCGAACCCAAATGTCAGTACGTTGGTGTTTAGCAATGAATGTAAGTAAAGAAATGGAAAAAACTAAAATGAAGGAAACTAAAATAGTACACAAAATTCCAAGACCGAGATTTGATCGTGTAATACGAAACAAAAAAAAGGTAATCAGGATATATTGGAGATAAATACTAAGAAAAAAATATTAAGTTTGACGGCCGCTTGAAAAGAATTAAGATAAAACGCTTAACATAACGAATCTTTCAGTATTCTGATAAAAACTCTGCACGTGCTTCCTCTAGAAGTTAAGGAAGATCTTGAGAACATTAATACTACGAAGGATGAAATTGTGAAATTAATACATTCCGCGAGTTTTGAAGAAAAAGTGAAGAAGGAAACCGATACCAAATGGACTGATAGAAAGAAGAAAAGACACAGAGAAGCAACAAAGAAATACTGGAGCCAAAGGAAGAGGAACAAACCACAATCCTGAAGATTTTATTACGTAGTCCTTAGTCGGCCAATTTGAAAAAAGAATGTCCGAACGTAATTTTTTGTTTTTAACAAAATCAGCTATAACGAGCTTTCTACGTTTACGAAAAAATAAATAAGTAGAAGAAAGATTTGAAGTATTTTCAGCCGGATGAAGATGCGACAGACGATGGTGTACAATAATACCGATGTTGAACTTTCGTATGTATGATTTTTTTCGGATAGGCGGTATGCGTATCGACGGTCGGTATGTACATTAAATCGTCGCGTTTATTCCATTCTTTACGTTTTTCATCTTTTTGCAGTCGTTGATAATCAACGTAACTAATCAGACACGAGGCTGGAATCCAAATTAAAGCCGTCAGCAATACTACCGTGCCGACTATGTTGTCGCGTAAGAACATCAACAATTTGTTAATATTAATTTCTTCAATTATATCCCAAAATCGTTCGACCACGTCTTGAACGGTTTTCTCACAAATGCCCTTTAAAAAAAAAAATTAATTAATTATACACAAGATCTTGAAAAATAAAACGAAATAAACCACTTTGAAAAGTGTGGAATGTACACGATTTCTTAAAAAATAAAAAATAATAAAAAAAGTTAAAATCACTAACATTTTTTTTTATAAAAAATCACAAATTCTTTCACCATTATCGAGTGAATTTTAAAGATATATAAATATAAAATGAGAAATATTAATTTAGACAACAATTCGTGAAAATCAGCAAAGTGAAAAAAAAACAGTATTAATAAAATAATGTGATAGCGAATGTAATAACACAACACAATCGGAAATCATTCATGTAAAATTTTATACATAAACAATTACACGATATATGTTGATATATATGTTGATATATGGGAGAGTAATAATTTGATGAATTCATGGGACAAGATAAAAACACAGTTAGTGACTATAATAATTATTATAACTATGTTTTTATTTCGTTTTATTAATTACACAATAGCCAGTAAAAGAAACAAGAAAATTATCTCTTACTTGACTGGCTATTGTGTAATTGTTTGTGTGTAAAAATATTTCATACGTAATGTTTATTGTATACGTTTGATAATGACGTTAACTGTTGAAAAGCTTCGCGCAAAATAAAAAATTTCATAGTGATTAACTGTGTTTTTATTTCGTTTTATTAATTATACAATGTTGAATATATTGGCGAGTAGTGATGTTATAAATTATAAACCAAACAAAATCATAACACAGTTTAATCACTAAAAGTTTTGAATAAAAAACTAAGATTAAACTGTGGGTTTTTTTTATACAATAGCCAGTAAAATGAAAAATAAAATTATGTTTTAGTTTACTGGCTATTATGTAATTGTTTGTGTATAAAATTTTATAATAATAAACCGAACATAATATAACACAATCACTAAACGTTTTTTTAATCGCGAAGCTTTTCGACAGTTACGTCATTTTCAAGCCCGCACCAAAATTATTACATCTTTTTTTCATATGAAAAAAAGATGTAATAATTTTCGTGCGTGCTTGAAAATGACGTAACTGTTGAAAAGCTTCGCGATTAAAAAAACTTTTAGTGATTGCGTTATATTTTGTTCGGTTTATTATTAATTAATAAAATCACTACTCTCCGGTATATTCAACATTTAATAAAATTTTATATTAACAAAATAAAATAAAATCGAAGTTAATCGTTAAAAAATAAGCGAAGCTTTTCGACTATAAAGTAATTTTCAAAGTGAAAAAAACAGTATTAATAAAATAATGCGATAGTGATTGTGATAAACAACACAATCGAAAATCATTAATGTAAAATTTTATACATAAACAATTACACAATATATGTTGATATATTGGAGAGTAGTGATTTTATGAATTCGTGGAACAAAATAAAAACACTGTTAATAATTTTATATAATTCCATTTTACTGTTGCGATGTATGATGTCCAAAAGTAAAATATAAAGTATAAAAATATACGAACACAAAATTTTTTAAAAAACACAATTTTACAATTAAAATGAAAATAAATATTAAAAAATCGAATAATGACCGTGGTGAACAACACAACTATCAATATATAAAATTTACAAAACAATATAACTATGTTCTTATTTCGTTTTATTAATTACACAATAGCCAATAAAAGAAAGCTTGAAAATGACTTTATAGTCGAAAAGCTTCGTTTATATAATAAAAATAAATTTCGTAGTGATTAACATTGTTTTTATTTTGTTTTGTTAATTCATAAAATCACTACACCCCAATACATCAACATTAAATTTTATATTACTCGTGTTGTCTACCACATTTACGATCAGATTATTTGATTAAAACTGTTTTTTCACTTTGCCGATATTTTTGAATTGTTATGTAAATTAATAATTTTCATTTTGTTTTTTTTTAATTCACTAGATAATGGCCTAACCGCCGAAAAGATTTGTGATTTTTCATAAAGAAAAAATATTAGTGATTTTAAATTCTTTTTTGTTTATTTTCTATTCATTTTGTTACTGTAATAATAATAAAACACGTCGAATACTACCACTGTATAATGACTGCTAATAATAAAAATAATAACAGGAAATATTCGAAAAATTAATATAAGGTTTCAAATATTTTTTTACATAAAACACGAGAAAATTAAAAATCGATTGGATGTGGAGGTATTAAAACTAAGGGCGAGAAAAATGTAAAAAGCTTTATGAACAAAACGCAACAGGATATAAGTAGTTGGAATTCACTGAGGAAAACCTACATCCAATTAATCTAGTCTAATCGTATATATATATATATATATATATATATATATATATATATATATATATATAAAATTTTGTAAGTAAAACTAAACGTACAATTGCTAGTCACGACGTTCAGCAAAGAAAAATATGACAATGATGATGTATATATACTTTAAAAAAAACGACAACCATAATAAATGCCAAGACATTGTTAATGTAGTGTATGCGGATGAATGTTTATAGTTGAACAAAGAAAAAAAATTTGAAATCTTGAAAAAAAATAAAAACAAAGATCATAAGGAAAATTCATCACTAGAGAAAGCAGGGAATACGTTTAGAACCAGGGACTGTATATAAGGAAGTAAATATATATATTATCAAAAAATGGTGGATCCGAAGAAGAAATAAGAAGACGGTTAGCTCTTGCAAATGTCGGGATCGGGAAACTAACTGTATGTGGAAAAACCATAAAATCTCTAAAACAACAAAACTATTACTCGTTAAAACGCTGATTTTTTCCATAGCGACAAGAAACCTGGACGATTAATAAATCGATGAGGAAGAAGCTTGAAGCTTTCGAAATGAAGAAATACCGGGAAACCTTGAGGATTTCTGTTTTAAAAGAACTGAAAATCGAACACACTGAACAATTAGTACTATCCATTGAAAGACGCATGCTAGGCTTCTTTGGTTATGTAATACGAGCAAATGGGCTGGGGAAAACAATTATTCTGCAAGGAAAGGTTAATGGAAAAAGGAGTCAAGGTAGACCGATGAGCCATTGATCAAATCACAAGGTTATGTAAAATAGACACACAGCAAATCATGAATCTAGCGCAGAATCGATATAAATGGCGACGTCTCGTAACTTGCATCAAATAAGGTCACGACATCTGGATCGGATAACGAAACGAGAAGAAGATACGATATTATGGAGATATTAACACATCCAAGCAATGACCGATATCAGACTAATCGAAAAAATCTTTCAACACTTTAGACACATCTAAACATGAACCCAACAACGAAGGCAGACAGATGAATTTCGAATAATTCGGACAGAGTTTTATAAAAGAACTCGATGAATTTAAGAGAAACAAACAAGGACAAAACAGTGAAATTACGAATAAATATTGAAAGAAATATATATATATACATACATACATACATATATATATATATATATATAAGGTCGGTTTCAGGCGTGTTTCTTGCGAAGTCAATTTTGCAGAAATGAACAGTATGTAAAATTATTTAAAATTCATCGCAAACTACAGTAACAAGTTACATAATATTCTAAAACCATTTAAAACGATTAAAACCCATAAATTCTATTTTTAAAATCCCCCCTCACTCTTTATGTTATCGTCGGTTTGATTGAAATTAATGTTTATTAAGTCATTGCGACTATTTCGTTATACCGATTTTTAAAAATGACGATAGTCTAAAAAAAAGTATACATTCGAAATGGTTGCGACAAAAATAGTAAGCGATTCACTGTCAAATTAATTGTAGGAAATCGTTTTTAGACAACGAGTAAACTCTAGCTACGAAATACGACTATTATCGAGTACTTCATATAAGAGAAAATACAAAAACGCGATTGTACAACGTTTAAAAACGAACGCAAAATATTATACCTTATTACAAAAACCTTGAATACACGGTGTTCCGTCGAGTAAAATATCTGTAGGATCAACCGGAAAACAGGTATCGTTTAAATTCATCCTACAACATCTCTTACACGCGTTTAAGACTGTAATAAAAAATAAATTAACGAATTAAAAACGATAATGAATAGATAAAATATATATTTTTTTTTGGCCCAGCTTGCGCCACATGTCCAGTTTATTATCTAGTTAGTGTATTTTAAATCTCAACTACGTTTTTGATAAATTTCTATAAACTGATTGTAACAGAAGGCAATGTATCAAATTAATTCAATACTCGCAGGTAATGTGCGACACTTTTGTAAACTATTAGACAACAGCTCATCTGTATGCTTCAGAAATTTCAGACAAACCCAAATTTTATGCTCAATACAGTCGTCAACATGGCACGCGTGTCACATGTTTCATCCGAAATTATGCCTAATTTAGCGAGATGTGAGGAAGATTATGCCCAGTACGTGTAGTCGAAATAAAGTTGATATATAATCCTTCGAAATGTTCTGGTATAATTGAAACCGTGGCTTACTGGAAACCGTATGTATCAAAGCGAAGTATTTTTTTTCCTTTATTCTAACTTTCGACGGTGTAATACTGTCGAAAATCCATTAGTAAAAATTGTTTAATCTTTTTTGGTAACATATTCCATTTAATGTTCTCAAAAGGGACGCTCGATAAATTATAAATTCATCGATCGCATAATTTCCGGTAATACCACAATGAGAAGGGACCCACTTAAATTTTACTTTAGATCCACGATTATAAATAACACGATGTCTCTCGCATCAAAAATTTTAACTTGGATATTTCGAATTCTAGAAGCTTAGATAATTGTAATAAGGAATCGGAGATGATTAGAATATTATTTTTCCTCGCGTCTTTATCTAGGTGCAATTGTAAATGGCAATTCTACTGCAAATGAGGAACCGGCAAGGATAATCTGTATACTTTCGATTTACCATTTTTCCGGTAATATAAAGCTGAAGTATAATTTCCGCATCTTTTAACGATGTAATTATAATTTTAATGCGGCTAAATTTTTCATTAATTGCTCGCATAAATGCAGCGTTGTTAACGACAGAATGGCGAGTTTAGCAATATTATTATCAAAAAGTCAACGTCTAACAAGAAACATAAATCCTGAAAATAGAATAAGAAACATTTTGGATAATTTCAATTTTTTCCAATTTATTATGGCTGGAGAGAAGAGGTGGCAGACTTTTATTTGGCCAGTATCTATTACGCAGCAGTCTCGATAAACATCGAATTGTTTAATTAATCACACGGGTTTTCCTATCTTTCACTTTGAGATAAAACTTGTTCGCTATATGTTTTAACGACAAAAATGATAATAAATAAATCAACGAAAAATACAATTTTTAATTAAACGACGCGTATTCATTCGTAAAATAGATAATAAGTATAGTAAATGGCGGTTAAGAAACATAATAAAATGTACACCGAAATCAAAGACGTATACGATAATTTACCTAATGCAATAGGTATTACAATCGACAGGAATAAAGAATTATTTAATTTTTCCGTCTTTTATTGTTGATGAACTGTGATAATCACGACAATTAGTTATCAACAACATTAAAGTGATCAAAATGAAGTTGAAAGAAAAATATAACGCACGTCAATTCGTTTTTAAATTCCCTGAGGATACATCGAAAACTTTTTAAAAATTTCAACCCGGTAAAATAATAAATATACACGCAACGTTCGAAAATATTAGTACCAAATCAAGAATTCATAATTGTAATGGAAAATTTTCTCCCCAAAAAAAAAAAAAAAAAAAAAAAAAAGTAGAAAAATTTATAAACAAAAAAAATTATATGTTCACGTTTCATGTAATTGCGATTTTTTATCGCGAACTTATTTGACAAAAACAGTAATAATAGTATACTACACTAGTTTGATCAAATAGCAAAAAATTTAAAATACCTAGCGTATGTCAGATCATATTATAGAAAATTTAAAGTTTATCCTTTACTTGCCTAATAATGAACTAAAAGTCGTGAAATATTTTAAATTTTTCTTTAACAAACGATTCATCTAGAAACCATTGGAACCGAACGGTTTAATAATTAATTTTCCATTTAATAATTAATTTTCGATTTAATAATTAATTTGATCTTAAAATGACGAAATGAACGATATATTAGTCTTAATATATTGGTATAAAACATTAGCAAAATAAGCTGGATTGAAATTTAGACACTCATAGGAAAACTGTCTTATTTTTTTAAAACATTAAAAGATTGTTTTAAATAGGTAAATATATACTTACTGGAACAATTATTCGCTTTTAAATTAAATTACACCTTTTAAAATTTCCCTTATAATTATGTTTACAAAATGTGAAATAGTTCGAATTTTTTCTCCGTAATGTCGATTAGAATTTTTATAACTTTCTCCGTTATAACGGTAGTGTCTATTAGATTATTACAAGTATCGCTTTATTTGAAAAATTATTTTAGTATAATAATAAGATCGTGTATTTTAAAAATTATTTTTGATTAAATTTTTTATAATAATAAATAAATCGTTAAATTATTATAGTGGTTTTATTTGAAAGATTATTATTGATTAAATTTTTGTTATTTTGTTTTAGATATCGCGTGTTTAGGTTCCGCAATGGGTGAGACTACTACTCGTCATTTCCTCGAGGTTGTTGTTTCTGTTTTTATGCTTTAATTTTTTCATCGTTAATTTATTTATTATTTTAGTTGTTTTAAAGATTATTTTATAAATACTATTTTTATAAATTTTTTCATCGTTAATTTATTTATTATTTTAGTTGTTTTCAAGATTATTTTATAAATACTATTTTTATAAATTACATATCTAAATTAGTATTTCTCGCATTTTATGTTTTTTTTAGAGTATATTTTTATATTCATTTGATACAGCCGAAAAGCTTTTCGCGAGTTTTTATTAAAAACTTTTGTGGTTTTAACAACTTTGTTTTTTTTTGTTTATACAAAACTTATTGAGGTTGTGCATGTCTATTGATGTATTGTGTAAAATAATTCGTTCATGTTTCTATATTACAAAAAATATACACGAACAAAAAGAATATTAACTCAAAATTGAAAACGCGTATGTAGCCAAAATTGACACGAATCATTTGTATAGCAGCGTACAAAACAAATAATATTTTTCTTCGATAATTATTCAGTACAGATAAGAAAAGTAATACATACTAGTATCACACATGCAGCTTTGTAGGTTTTGCGTTTCGCAATAAGGAATACATTTGCCTCCTTTACATTGACCTTTCTCTAAACATTGTGTATTGTCAGGCATCGGCGGGCTACGAGGACACTCCGCAGATTTACCGGTGCATCGAGACTCTTGTTCACACGTGGAATGTTGCGCGTCTCTACATTTCACGCCTAAAGCCATATACTGACAATTTTGACAGCACGGTGAGTTTTTATCGCTGTTAACAAAAAAAATATATATATATTACACACGATTTGTGAGAAGGTATATGGCAAACTCGTGAGTGACCGAAACGCTGGCGTCAATTAATTTAGATACAAATTCATTAAAAAAAAATCAACGACTGTATAAAAAATTGTGACCGAACACTGGCGTCAATTAACTTACATAAAAATTTATTAATAAAATCAGCGACTGAATAAAAAAAAAAATTATCGAACAATATCATTGAGAAAAGTAATGTTCAGCAATAATCGCTTATATGCTTTAATAAAAATGGTTTCATTAAAAGCCCAGGTACAAAACAACATGTTATCAGCATGCCACAATTAATAGGAAAGCCAAGCGAGCATAATACGTAACTGTGTTATCATAAAGATTTCATTGTATACAGTAGAGCAAATTATTTGATGATACTTCTATAGCACTAATTAAAAACTTATCAAAAGTTTAGTAAAATCAAATATTATAATAAATCCTATTCTACTCCTATTTCACCAAGTATTGAAAGATATTAAAAGTAATTCACACACCTAAATCCGGTCAAAATTCCCATATTACTCGATAATATTAGTAAAATAATTTATAAAAAATATAAAATGTAAAGAATACTAGTCGTAGTGTATGTCGATTAAAATATTTTACTAAAAAAATAAAAATATCCTCCTTGATAAATAATTCAGATTCAGAAGTAATATGTCCGTTACAATGCAGATTGCAAGAATTACTGATTTTATTTGGTTAAATATTAAATTACTGCAATCCTATTTAACGGACAGGCTACTACTTCAAGTCAAATATGATGATGATTACTCGGAAATATAACCTACACACGCTGGTGTGCCGCAAGGCAGTGTATTAGGACCCCTTTTATAGTCTATACCGCTGACTTACCAATTGATCAACATGTAAAGTAGCAACATTTTCAGATGCGATAGTATTAATTGCATCTGATAAAAAAACTAGTCGTTGCCGTCTTACAGGCAAACCTAGTCACCATACTTCAATGGGCACAAAGGTGGAGTTTCCAAATTAATCCTGAAAAATACACACACGTCTCATTCTCCAATAGAAGGGTTCATAATAAGCATTTAAGTTTAAACAATACCTAGAAACAAAGGACTGAAAGTTTATACACAAAAGAGGAAGGAATTGGACGTAAACCTGAAAAACCTATACTGGTTTATAGGATATTAATCGCAGCTGTTACTGCGAAACAAGCTTTTAATATAACCAATATGGACCTACGCTGCACCGCTGTGGGAATGCGGAAAAAAATCGAATCGGATGATGATCCAACGGTTTCAGAACAAAGCCCTAATGCCTTGGTACGTCACCAATCAGCTGATCCATCGACGAGGTCATCGGCAGGCAAAATCAAAATCACATGAAGCATCTGTATATACACTTAAACGAGCTAGCAGCAACGATCCCAAACAAATCGGTGAAAAGACGTCTCGAGAGAATTAAGATACAAGACAAAGTCAGTAGGCAGGATCCCAGTAATAACTAGAGTTGCCATAGTGGACCTGAACCAACACTAAGAAAATTTCCTTTGCTTAATCAGGATTTTATTAAACATATTTGAATTTAGTTTATGTGCAATAATTAAACATTGATTCTATTACTTCTTTTGTTAAATAATAACTTTTCCTTTATATTTAATTCCACTTATATTAGGCTGAATTTTAAGGAGCATGTAAAATTTTTCATTACCTTTATCCAGGAGATTACATGTTTATTATTAAATTTTAATTCATCTTTCAAAATAATTCGTAGATATTTAAAGGATTTAACCACAGGTAATGGTTTATTACAAATTAATTTCCTTACGTTCACTTTTAAATTCATAAATCTGCCTGTTACTAATTATCATAATTTCAGAATTGAAATTATTATCACCTGCAAACGGCTCCTTGTTGTCGGCGTAACTTACAAAATTTATTACAACATGCGTCGTTATCTTCGGTACCTAATAAACCAGCATCGCATTCTTCGTTCTTTTCCACGCGTAAATTACCACAAAATGATTCTTGCGGTTCCGAAAAACAACGTCCAGATTTCGCTTGCAGAACTTTACGAATAGAACGTAAACTACATGGTGAAAATCTCTGAAAACGAATAAAAAATTTAATATGTATCGAAAGATAACCGTATAATATAAATAATTTATTTATCGATTTTAATTGAAAAAGAACGTAAGAAGTCACGCTCATTAATAAATTATCGAAAATATATTTTAAAAAATCACTCTGAACGACAAAACTTTATGAAATAATTCATTACTTACGTAAATAATCAAAATCTAAACAGATATTAAACCTCAACTCGTTCGAGTTCTGAAAATAACTAATTGTTCGACTACTTTTAAAATATAAATACAATTTTTTTCCTAAAACAGATAAACCTAACAAACATATTTCGATATAAAACGAATTAAAGATTGCCGAATTGTATACGTTGTCCAACTTAAAACAGATTAAAGGTCGCTGGACTATACAGACCTTTGAAAAAAAAAAAAACAGCTCCGAATATTTTAGGTAAGAAGTAAAAATGTAATTATTTTGAGAATTTATTTCGAGCTTTTTTTTTTTATTTCGCTAATATTATACACTGTAATTAATTTTGTCTACATTTTTTACTGCGATTTTACGCATGCTCATATTAAGTTCATAAATAAAATACATAGAATAACTACAAACATTTCACATATATATATATATATATATATTTACAAAACAAACCAATACGGCGTACACAACAGCATAACGCCAATTACAGTGTACGCTCTTACAGAATAATTATAAAGTAAAAGTATGAACAAAAATAAAACTAAACCACACTCGTACAACACGCTAATTAATATAAATAATATTTAGATTGAAAACAAAAAATTACTAACACAAACCGAAAAATGATTCTAATCAAATACAATACCCACATACAAGCACACATCCGAAAAGCACAAAAAAAAAACAGAAATATACCAGTCATACATACTCTCATGTAAACAAACTCTCCATCGGGGCATATGACCAAAATAAAATAAACTTACTGAAAAGTAACAACTGAAATATAGAGTTTAAAAAAATTTATTATATACAAATCTACTCTCGAAATGAATATCTGTGGATGAATTTTTAGTACGTTATTATATAGACGTAAGGTGGATAAAAGCGGTGAGTTGTAACCTAGATTTGTAC
The DNA here is from genome assembly GCA_032883995.1 of Coronaproctus castanopsis. Classification (NCBI taxonomy): domain Eukaryota; kingdom Metazoa; phylum Arthropoda; class Insecta; order Hemiptera; family Monophlebidae; genus Coronaproctus; species Coronaproctus castanopsis. The sequence goes on along the minus strand of CM065052.1, from coordinate 75,949,996 downwards.
GAGCATGCGATTCATAGAAAATACGATGTGACCTACTATTAACACTGGGAACCATAAATGAAATTGTAGATAAAAAATAATTGTCATCTATGCGAGCGTTACAAAGATCATGCAGGAACCTCAACTTACTTATCTTTCTTCTAGCACTCGAGAATTTAATATTTAGGAAATCGCATAAAATATTATAACTTAAAAATGTTGGATAGACACCAGTTTGACGGTAATAAATATACCTCAAAAAATGAGATTGAACTTTTTCCACCATACGAATATATCTAGTGTAGAAAGGATCCCAAACCACAGATGCGTATTCTAATTGCGATCTTACAAGAGTGTTGAATAGTAACAGCGGAGTCCTAGGATCACGAAATACGCATGAATTTCTAATGATGAAACCCATAGTTCTGTAAGCATATATATATATATACAAAGCATACCAACTTTAAAATATTGATAAGATAAAAGCCAAAAATTTTTTTCCAACGACAATCCCATCAATATTGTGGCCAAGAAATCCAAATTTTACAAACAAATTAGAGTAATATAATAGGTACATAAGTTTTTACGAATTTCCGAAATATCGTGTATTTATATTTTTTCGGTTTTCAATGTATAAAATAAATTTTTACAACATTTTTTAAGTCCTCTCGCACTATCACTCCTCAAAAATTATACAGGCGTAGTCTAAAATTTATAGTCCATCATAATTCATTTAAAAAATATATTAATAATAAAATTAAACTAATTCGATATAAATCAACAAATAACATATAAAATAAATAAAAAAAATTTATTTACAATATCGATATTGCACGAAATTACAAAGTCGCAATCTTCTTCTTCTGATGCCGTATCCTCAATGGATGTTGGCGATTATCCCTCTGGCTTCCAATCTGTTGGCTAACTTCCGCAATAAGATTTCTGTATTAAATTCTTGTCATTGTTTTGCATTATCCAACCATGTTTTTCTTCTCCTTCCTTTTCGTTGTTTTCCAGCGATGTTTCCTTCAATAATCAGCTGTAACATTTCATATCTGCTATTCCTCAAGATGTGCCCGAAGTAAGCTATTTTTCTTTTCTTAATAGTTCTTTCAAACTCTAATCTTTTATTTAGTCGTTTTAGTATTTCCGCATTTGATACTTTATCCGTCCATAGAAATCTTTAGCATCCGACGGTATAGCCACATTTCAAATGATCTTAATCTATTTAGCATTGATTTTTTGATCGTTCAGGCCTCCATTCCCTATAGTAGTAAGGCCCATATGTAACATTTCACAAACTTCCATCATCCGATGTCCCATTTCATCGTTTTGTTCACAAATATAACTTTCATGTTCAGAAACGCGTTTCTTGCATATTCAATTCTCATTTTTATTTCGTAGGTCCCATGTGCTGTTAATATTATATCCTAGGTATTTAAATGTATTAACCTGTTGCATGATTCTATTATTAATTTTGATTTATATCTTTTTTGTTCCTGCCTCTTTGCTTACTATCATAACTTTAGTTTTATTGCAGTTTACGAATATACCCGTTTTATTAGATTCTGTATTTTTACCATATTTTGTAACTCATTATTTGCAATCAAAACGGCATCATCAGCATATCGGATGTTATTAATAGTGCGGCCGTTTATTTTTATTTCACCTACATTGTAATGCTTTCCGAAATATATTATCAGAATACGAATTAAATAACAGCAATATAATTAATTTATTCCGATGAATTCATTATAAGACATTTTAAGGATACCATGGTAAGAAGTAAATTTCCAATAAGAATAAAATTTACAACTCACTTCGATCGCACGCTTTCTAACAATTTACGATACAGGTATTTGTATTATATGCCTAACCTAACCGGTACTTCCGATGGTACACATATACGAACAAGCGTATGTATGTACGTTTGCAAGTATACATACTTGTCGATGTTTTCACTGATGGGCATACATACTTATTCTTAAAATTAATACAGATATTCTCCGTCAATACTTTAAAATATTAATAACCGTAATCTACTCATATACGATACTTTATATATCTTTCTGCGACAAAATGAAATTCTTTCTCACACGCAAGTGACAAACATCTCAATCATCTCGCCACCTCCCTAACTATAGAAACATGTTTTAATTATTCTCCGCGGGAAACAAAAACAAACCGAACATCAACATCTTATATTAACATATTCTCCTAGTCGTCAATAAATACATCCTTGCGAATTATTAAAGACAAACTAAGCGATCTTTATAAAACAGTTCTCTTCGTAATAAAAGATCAGTGCGGAATAAAATTAAACGAGCGAGCTGATAGTACAGGTAAATCAACGTCAGTATCCTTCTAAAATAGTCACACCGGTTGAACAAATCACACCAAGAGTGAAACGTTCGCCGACGAATAACATTAAATAAAATACGATAACGGCATCATGACGCGAATGAGAATCGGCCGTACAATGTGTACACATGTATATATGTTCACCAACAATCCAAACCACTTACTGCGAGACACATTCTTATCGATTTTAATAAATATACAGAAGAAAGAAAGGCTTACTCGATGAATAAATTAATGTAGAAATTCAATCATTGTCAATCGTTGCGTTTTACAATATAGTTGACGGAGACTAAATTATAGAGCTGAAGACTAAATTATAACAAAAAATCATAAAATCTTACCTATAATCGCAATATTTTGACACTGCTCCAACTTTATAAAATTACACTATTTCGCGACTTCCATCTAATCCTGACAGGTACTTAATCGTTGATCAATCTCCTATATTCTAACGTTAATCTTTTTTTCCGTACGACAATTTCACTACATGGCAGCACTACACGTCCAGCGGCTGCAAATGATACCTTTAGAAGCAAATACTTTTCAAGGACTTTGTCTGATATAACTTCTCGCACACGTAACGAACAGTTCAAGATAAAAACTTTACGAGACGCTTACTGGTTTTTGTACGTCTAGATATAGTATATAAATTGACGAAAGAACGAAAAGTATTACAATAGCCAACTAAATAATAATTCAATTCAATTCAATTCAATTCAATTTATTGCTTCAATCAAATATGTTTACAAACAGCATGTATATATACATATAATCGTAATAAACAATAATGGTAGTAAACCATGCTTATGTAGTAAAAATAAATGGAAGCAAACCTCGGCTATGCGCATGAATGCGCGAGCGCCAGGTGTTTATTCTATGCTGAAAATTAATGTTGTACGAGGTTACTCGAAGAAGAAGAAACTTAAACAATATCTAACATAAAAACATAAAATTCTATAATAATAATAAAAAAACAAAAACTTCTGTAACTATAAAAGGACAATGTAGTATAGATAAATAGATTAAGAATTAAAAGTGGAGGTAAAACTGTAACAAAAACGTTTTAATTTAAAAATTAATGATTAACAATTAAAAATAAATTATTCCTATTGACGCTTACTGCGTGCGGCGGTAGTAAGGAAAATAACTTAAAAACTGTCTTGCTATATAGAAGTAAGTAAAACAAGGTAAATAACATAAAAACAAAAAAAACAACAAAAACAAAAAAAAAACGCAAATAAAAATTAAAAAAAAAACTGCATTTTCAGTTTCTGAGAAGTCCTTTTTTAAAATATTATAAGAAACCAACGTTTTGCGCCGACGACGCTTATAGTTCATTAAATATTGCTTTATAGATTCGGGGATTAAATTATAGGCTACAGCACCAACATAAACGGCCTGCATGCGACAGTGAGTCTTATTAAAATTTGGTATTTTTGCTCTCTCAGCGCCAGAAGTTCTTGTTATCCCACTTGCGATTTGTATATTGAAATAATTCTTATGTTTTACTACAAAATCCAAATAATAATAATAATAATAATAAAATACCTTGTTGTTAACATCGTAACCGCTAACGCTGTAAGTATACATAAGATAAGAACCGCCTTGACTAGCGCTCGGACTGCATTCCGGTATATCGGGATCGTGTTCGGAACCCCAGTTATGACCGAATTCATGAGCTGTTACTAAATCAGCTTCCCTCGTTATTACGCGTTGTCCGTAATGATTTCTACTCGAACTCAATCCAGAATTTAAATACAACGTATATCCGTTTTTAAAGTATTCTAAAATTTCGAGAAAAAAAAAATATAAGATGAATTTGATAATAATTACTAGAAAACATTTTACCGTAATAATAAATAGCAAATAAAATCATTTATAATATTAGTGGACGTATAAAATACAAAAAATAGCATAATGATTCTGTAGTTATAAAATTTAGTTATTAAAAATAAAGTTCAGTAGAAAGTTTATAACTACGGAATCATTGTTTTATATGTATTTAATTCGAACCTAAAACTTTATTAAATATTCGAAAAATAAGAATATCGAAGAAAATAAGGAAAGAACGTCTTCTAGGCGCAGTTGCTTCAATTACTACGGCGACTGCGTGATATTTCGCGCAACTGCGCATTGATTCCTATATATTTTTTTATTTTTTTTTTAAGAAATATTTTTTCTTATTCCTAGCCTGCTTGGTTATCAATAGATAATTTCAGTTGGAGACAATTGCTGGAATACATTCAGCTATCCAATGATCGGCAGAATTATGGTTTCATACTGAATCAAATGGTTTTGTCCTGTTTAGTCTCCTAATCTAATTGTGATATCTCGACTATCCAATAGCATTATCTCCGCAAGCTGTTCACGTTGTATTTATGTTGAATACTTTCCCGTAATATGTCTGGTCAGTGCTACTATATGGTGTGGAAACGTCGACACTGATATCTGGAACACTCAACAGACTAGAAGTCTTCGAGTTTTAGTGCTATCGCCGTTTATCCCGTGGACTAAAAAGATGTGACAAATGTTGAAATGCTACGAATAATGAGAAAGAAAAAAGAATTGTTTGATATTGTTAAAAGAAAAAAAAAATGGAATATTTCGGTCGTGTAATGCACGGACCTAAATACACACTTTTACAGAATATAATAATGGGAAAGGTAGAAGGAAAAAGGGGTTTCCTATCAGACACTGACAAATTTATGTCATCGACCAGATGTTGTCTCTTGAGGACGTACTTGATTTCTGGAAAGCATGCCCATTACCAAGATCTCAATTTAGGTTTCGAATTAGCTACACCCAATCCATCATCGTTATTTTTTTCAATCTTTTAACCTTTGCTGTTTTCTTCAATAAACTGTCTGCTAGTGAATTTGTATGAATATGCTTTTGAATCGCTGCGCGAATTACATGTTCTACGTATTTTATATTTAGATCATCGTGGAGCGTACGGTTTGAGACGTACCACGGTGCTCCCACTATAGGATGTAATACCTGTTACTGAATTTTTCTAACATTGCTTTTAGACGCACAGCCCCATAGTTCTGCTGCATATAGCCATGCAGGCTTTAATACGACGTTGTACCGTAATAATTTGTTTATAGTATGAAGCCGCGAATTCGGATCAAGCAACCAGTACAGTTGTTTAGCCTTTATGTTTAGTTCTATTTCATTCGCTCTAATATGTTGAGTCCACGTTAAGGCTTGGTCTAACTACAAGATATTTTACGGTTCGACTTTGTTCAGTTTGTGCCTACCTTTGATAAGAGTTGGACGAAGAAGAATGTTACGTTTCCAAAACTTACGATCATAGACAAAGTGTAGCGTTGAAGAATTGTTTCACACAGCTCGAGATAGGAACGCGTATAGATGGAGTTTGGCCACGGATGAGGCTGAGATCGAGATCGGTAGCGGCACTGAAGAAGAATTAAAGAAACAAGCGAATACGACAATTTAAACCGATCGCTGGAGTATCAAAAACCATTTCGAAAACTAAATTTTCGCTATTCCGATACTTTTGCGTATTCGATTAATCACTGAATAATTTAATCCGATCCGATATCGATAAGACAAACCATATTCATCACTTCGATATTAGTCGCAGTTTTACCGAAAAATAATAATTTTACGAAACGTAATTTTAAACGAGTTTATAAGCAGCTTGCGATATAATACGACTGCAGCGGTTATAGTGAAATGCGCTAATAAATTTTCATTGCGTCGTTTATGCGAGTTTTCGGATGTAATGAGGCGGAAGCTAAAAAAAAACCCTTAATTAACCTTATATACAAGAAAAACTTCAAAGCCTATTGCCCGAAAGCTGAAGTTACAGATGAAGAAAATATCAACGAGTGGTAAAATAAAATTTCAACTTATTATTATATATATAAAAAATCAATTGAAAAATTAGTTCAATCACTAACATTTTTTTCTTGTGAAAAATAGAAAGCTTTTCGACATTTACGATATCAGATTTTTCAAATACTTATTTTTCATTTATACTTGTAAAATTGTGTTTTCTAAAAAAATTTTGTTTGTATATTTTTATATTTTATATTTTACTTTTGGATATCATACATTGCGTACGGTAAATGAAAATGTAAAATTTCATCAGTATACAACTTTTACAGAAACCAGAAAACAATATAGAAAAAAAATAAATAAATAAACAAAATCAAATAAACAAATATATTGATGTTAATACATTCACAATTTCAACAATTCAAAAAATAAATTAATAACAGAACAGACAAGAAGAATAACATTTTACGGAATATAGTTTCACCGTCACCATCGGATATTTTTTAAGTAATTATTTTTAATTTATAGTTGTAAAATTATGATTTAAGAAAAAAAATTGTTATCACTTGATAATGGCGTAAATGCCGAAAAGCTTTGTGTTTTTCACAAGAAAATAAATGTTAATGATTGAACTAATTAACGAAGAATAACTAATGGATAATTGAAACTGTAAATTACCTAAAACAAACGAAAAGCAAGCAATTTAAACAAAACGAAAGCACAAAATAACAAAATAAGCCGGCAACCAACCAGGTGTACAAATTCCGCCGACGGAATTACGCCTCGGAGAACCAACATAGGCAAGACCTAAAATTCCGCCTTCGAACTTTAAATCGGTAAACAAATGTGCTAAGCAGTAATCTTTATGCGTATATTCTCTGCTGAAAACCTGAAATGTATTCCACCACCGTCGATATAATATATATATTATATATATATAATATATATATATATATATATATATATATATATATATATATATATATATATATATATATATTGTTATTAATATAAATAGGCAGAAAATAGAAAAACTATCCGATATTATGAGAAAAAGAAGATTAATATTTTATGCACATATACAAAGAATGAGTGAGAGCAGACTAACAAAAAGAATCTTTCACCATTTTGATAGATTAAAACCAGCCCGAGGTAGTTCCTGAACACCAAAAAAGATCTCGATGAAGTGAAAATAGCTAATTCAATGATTGATAACAGAATAGAATTCAGAAATAAAATTAAAAAATTTGATGGATTTAAAAGAACCAATAAGCATGGAAGCGGTCAAGAATGGACAGATGACAGGAAGAAAAAGCGGAGTGAAACCATGAAGAAATAGCAGAGTGAAACCATGAAGAAATACAGGGAAGAAACGAAGAGCAAAAGTTTGTTGTTCTCACGTGGTCCACAGATGGCCAAATTCAAGAGAAGAAAAAGAAATGCGCATCGAATTGTCCATTAAGACGTGATTACCGTCCACGTTAATTGCGAATACGCGGGTGATGGCTAATAGCGAGGGGCAAATAATATAGGCTTTTTCGTAGTCTCACATCCTCAGTTTTAAATCAGTGTCCTGGTCTTAAGCTTTAACACAAATCGACGATGTCTCGATTATACCTGTTTGAAAATAGTTATCTTAAATACGATTATAAATAATTTTTAAAAAATTCAGGTATCGTTGATGGCGAATTCCGTAATCGTTGAGATTGCAAGTGTATGTGCGAAACATCAACATGCTGACGTGGTTTTCACCGGAAAAATTCATAAATAATTTACAAACTGGGTTAAATATTTAAAAACCCGCGCCCGAACACTTGAAAATATTACACCGCGAAAGTGTTAATGACCGCGTATATTTCAAATTTTCATTAGTTCGCTTTAATTCGAGTTAATATCTCATCATTCGGATTTTAAACTTCATTTCGTTAACATCTGATAATTTCTTTAAATTAAACCCAACAGCTAATTAGTAACTTGCAATTCACCATCCTGTTCCATATCGTTGTTTAAGTAATTTAAATTTTTCAGTTTCTAATTTTATAAATGTCATACTTTTTGTCGGGCTTCCAAAATTACTGCTGCAAATAATATTATAATTTTGTGTAGAGTCATTTTTATTCACCATTTCGGTGAACCCATTTTTTCATAGGATGTAAAAGCATAGGGAACTCATTAAAAGAAAATACATTTTGATTATATCGTCGCGCTTCCAGATTTTAGTTTTTGTGTTTTATTTTAACTCAACCATATCACAAAAGTTTTTCCATCTAAATTTGAGGGGAAAAACTTTTTGTATTATACGTGTGCCCGTTTAAAGTCACGATAAGCTGACGAATATTGTTTAAGAATTTTAGAAACGAAAGAAAATCCTAAACTACATCGGCTGTATTAATTGAAATCATGTGCGTATATAAAACATAGTTCGAATTCATAAAGTCGGTATTTTAATTGCAAATAGTAATCAAACTGTTGTTAAAGCTAAAACTTTAAGTTGAGGATGGCGAACAAAATTTTCGCTTCTTCTAAATTATATTGTTATTTAGAAAATAATAAATATAATATTCCAGAACCGACATATTTACAGGAAAGTAGTAGAGTGAAGGACAATTGAAACCGATGTGAAAACAATAAATCTTATTATAAAAAGCATACGTTTTGTAAATAATTACTGATAAAGAAGCTAACCACCACATTACATTATTGTAAGCTGAGGGGGGGGGATATATACTAATCCAGTTAATAAATGTGATATTTTTACCGAGTTATACTTTTAATCTAAATCAATTCTTTACACAATTAAAATTTATGCCGCTTTATTAATTGATAAGTTTGCCTATTATTAAAAAAAAAAAATGCAAAAAATTGAATCTCGGCAAATGTAGAATTAATAATATTGTATAGACAAAAACGTAAATAAAAATGAAAAATAATTTATAATTTATATTAAAAACAACTTAATTCAAACGTAACTTTAAAATCGCATTATTATAAAACAAAGAAAAAAATGTTCTTGTTTAGCAATATTTTTACATACTTCTTTTAAAATAAATATTATTCTTATTATCGGGAAGATTTCAAGAAAAACTTTGGATATAAATATATACTTCGAATTTTAAATAATAATATGGATGTAAATAATCGAAATGTGTCGATGAAAAATTTAACTTACAAAATAACCCCAGCATGCAATCGAATTAAATTTATTCATTAACACCGAAAAACGTACAATAACAACTTTTTTTTTTTAGAAGTACATCGACTGATACAAACGTAATTGGGATGAAAATCAAGTAAGGAACTGTATAATTTTAGAAAATCCATAATCAAATACACTCTCGCATTGTTAGCAAATTTGTTCGTTCGAGAACATACGACAACATAAAAAATTACATCAATAACAACACGATTCAGCATGATACGATAAAAAGAATGAGTGTGTCTTAATTACGCATATTGTTACTAATAAACTCAACTCGAAAAACAGCGCATCGCGGTGTTCAATTTACGCCGACTGGTCCGATTATTGAACGATTTCTCTAGCCGTATGAGAAGAAATTGCTACGATCTGTATTAAATTGAAATTTAACGAAATATACAAACGTGTTTTAAACAATAAAATTATATGTGTGAGATTTCACGATAATAACAGTAAACAATTTTCAAAATCCGGTAAGGTTAATATTTCTATTTTAAAATTGTAACAATGCTTTCGCAATAACCCTTTCAGTCACGATGTCCACTATGTGGTACATGAAATTTTAATTCTAACAAAAGTTTTTATTTTCTGATTTATACGTCTCAATTTTAAAAATATTTTGTATAAGTATACCGAAAATTATCTACAGTTCAGTTGTATAATAAACACCCGTATAAAATGCATAATTTCGTATCGAAAATTTTATAGTGTATGACTGAAAGGGTTAACTCAATAAATCGAGAAGTAACCTATAGCATTCGAATTAAATTAAAGATAAATTAATATCCTATTTCAATTGAGTCGGTTTATTAGACTGAAATCAAACTTGATCAAAATAACTGAGACATCTATGACTAATTGTGAGAGAAAATCACGCATGAAAACGGATAATATTATGCCGGATTTTGTAAATTATCATTAACGATTTATAATCCGGAAAGAAGAAAAGTAAGCCAATGCAAAATGATCGAAGTTCACGATGATATCTTTATATTCGATCGTTTTTATGATAAAGCGAATCACGCGTAGCACTGTATACAAACTGAGTGATTATGGTCCTTTAAATAAAAATAAATCTAATATCGTTCGAAGATACCTAACAATATTTTTTTTTTTTATCCGCACAAATCTAATACGACAATCGATACTTACCAATCTACAATCTAACATAATCTTTAAACAATATCGAACTGAATTCGTCTTTACTTTAAAGTTTGCAAAAAAATTTTACATAAATAGGAAGCCGTGATTAAAATTAAATATATTATTAGGCTTTACAGGCCTAATAATCGCATTACAAAATTTACCCACACATCGAACATAAGTTTGTTAAAAAAAATTGAACATAAAGTGACAATTATCATGCGTGAACTCAAACTAAATTTACATTTGTACATAATAATGACTCGAACTTTTCAGACGAACAAACGGTTACAAAAAATAAATCACTGCGGAATACAAAACTTACAAACTAATTAGTTTAAAAAATTCGTTTTGAAAATAACTCCTAGAGAGCACTATGAACAGAACCGTCATTATAAATTAGCGTTTCAATTAAAATCATTTAAAGACATGAGGGTATAATAACTACAAAATGTATATAAATACAAGCGTTAAATAATTTTAGTCGGTAAATTAGGAAGTAAAGATCACAAATTTAATCGGTTGAAAACAAACCCGTATTAAATCGGTGTTCAAATTTGTAGAAAACTATGTATCACAGTTAACCAGTAAGAAAAGAACACAAAACCAAAAAAATTAACCCCATTTACGAAATCGTTACATCGTAAATTATAACTGGTGTCTAGTCGTAAAGAAATATTGCCCACACACACGCGTGCAGAATTATTCCGATGAATTTCTCATTTCTAATAATTAATAAGTAATAATAATTATATTATATACCGCCACCATTAAAATCCAGTACCAACCACCAACCGAAAAACCCCCCAAACACCTGGTACAACATTTTTCTTTAAAAAAAAAACAAAAAAAAAAACAGGGGTTAATATTTCAAAAAACCAGACGTTTAATCGATGTAATGAAATGTACGAAAAATGAATAAGATATATTCACCGGAACTGCAGATTCCACCCACTGAATAAGTTCTTGAAGACGCTATATACGCAAGACCCAGAATTGCAGATTGCTTACTCTTAAACGTCTGATGTGTGAAAAGATGGGATAAACAATATAATCCGTTCTCATTTAACTGAGAGAATACCTAAAAATTTCAAAGCATTACGTTAACAGCAACATGTCATCAGCCGATAATTTTGTATAAAACTAATGATTTTATTATATTTACTCGATACTTAAAAAATACGGATAATAATAAATACGAAAAAACCATTAAATATATATATATATATATATATATATATATATATATATGTATGTATATATATATATATATGTATATATATATATATATATATATATATATATATATATATATATATATATATACAGGATTTAAATAAACGAATAATGATCTAAAAAAAAAATACACGGCATTTAAATGAATAATACGGATTCTTCAAGTAACTCGGGTGTATCTAATGAAGCTATTACGAAACAAATGAACAAAATGCGCCTAGTAACAAGCACCTATACCGCACACTATAATACAAGAACAAATCATCAAATATGAAGACGAAAAAAATCATAGACTGGAGTTCGAGATGTTACGATCACGTTGGTTATGAGATAAAAGTTTTGTCAGATGATCATCAATCTCGGATAGGAGATGGACCTACAAGAAGAAGATGTAAAATTTCAAAACGAAACTATTACTGAGACAACGATTCTAATCATATTGTAATGTTTAATCTGAAAAATGTGAAATGTAATGATCTTCAAAAAATAAAACAACAAAAAATGACAAATTAACTAAACTTTTTTATGAAAAATCACAAAGCTTTTCTGCTGTTAAACCGTTATCGAGTGAACGTAAGAAATAAAAAATTACAAATATATATATATATATATATATATATATATATACAAATACAATTTACAAAAATTAGTAATATTTATAAAACAATATAATAGCGAATGTGGTAAATAACAGTCAACAATCATCGATATAAAATTATACATAAACTGGTTTTTGTATTTGCTTGAAAATGACTTTATAGTCAAAAAGCTTTGCTAAAATAAAATAATTTTTTATTAATGATTAACATTGTTTTTATTTTGTTTTGTTAATTCATAAAATCACTACTCTCCAATACATCAACATTAATAACACAATAGCCAGTAAAATAGCAAATGAATAAAAACAACTGTCCAATATATTTTAAAAAAAAAAAATGAAATTCGCAATATACTTAATTTCTTTATCAAAATTTATCATCGAATTTAATAAATTATTTTTATCTTTTTATTTTATTATTTCCATTTCTTTAGTAGTTTTTCTTTATATAATGTTTTTCTGTATGTAAAATTTTATAATTTTTTTGATTAATATTATTGATTTTCTATTTCAATTCTTTACAAATGTTCTTTAAATCGTATTGTGAATTGTCAGCCTGTTTCTCCTATGTATTCTTTTTTAATTTATATACCTCTGAAATATATTTCTATCTTCTATTTTGTTCTTGCTGATTTCAATAATGTGTTATTATTTCTTATTGCTAAATCTTATGTTATATTCGGAATAATTTTAATAAATCAATGTAATATTATTTTTATTGTATTTTCGTCATCGTTTAAATATTTCCCTTGCTCCGGCATAAATTATCCGGTATAATTTAAAAAATTAAAATTAAAATTTGAGAAACTACACCTAGTTTTTATCAACGTTTAACGTGTGGATAGAAGAAATGTTCACAAATATTAGACCCAATTTAATTAAATTCTTATGTTAATTAGAATATAGATGCGAGAACAAGAAAAAAAAAACACGTTGAAAAAATAATGAAATTAATAACAGTAAAACTTACTTCAAGCAATGTTCGTACATCCCATTTCTCTCTCACCATATTGTAGTGAGCTTCACCAGTACGCACACGCGTTGGTTCACTATGAACAAGAATTTTCTTAATTACGAAACCCATTCCGTTAAATCCATCCATCTTCTGTCCATCTTGCCAGATAGTGTCGTTATAAATTTTATGTACTCTATCAATCAAACTTATCTAAGTAAAAAACGATTAAAAGTAATATATAATGGCGTTAATTTAAAGTAATAAATTTTTAAAATACTACATTATAAATCTCACGTATTCAGTACATTCAAATAAATCAAATATAATTCGCACTAAATTACATTTAATGAAAATAGGAACAAATCATCAGTGTACAATCTTCATTGCTATAAATTTAAAAATTATCTTAAAATTCACCGGGCTCATTAATTCAACATCTTAAACTAATAAACTTTATCGATATCATCTTAATTATTTTATTGTTTAATATCAACACGTCTATATTGAAAACGTGTGAACTGTCCCATTGTTTACACCATAACCTTCAGGGATAGATAAAATTGAAGTATACCGATCAGCTCGATATTTAATAAGTACTTAACGATAATTAAAGTAGTCAAATTTTCTGGAAAATAACAGAAATAGAAATATACAATCAATGGATGAAATCGTTGACTAATCTTCCATCGTATTGCTCGATTCCGAGCGTCGCGAATCACCCACGCTACTGTGATCGAGTGTAGTCACGCACTCTCCCTCGATCATCGACTGCTTGCAAGCATTCTATTCAATATATAGACGCATCCACCGTGTCACGTTCGGAATCTATTTATTCCGCACCATTCCCGTCGTGATAGGTCCATTACCGTTCGTCTACGCCGGAATCTTGTACTAGATATGCAAAAATGGCTGTACTTGTCCATTCATCTTTCCATCTTTCTTTCCAGTTTATTGACGTGTTCTCCATATGTACCGCAGTTTTCCAGAGTGGCTGTCTAGATTTCAGTTCCCTTATTAGTTTTTAGTCTTTATCTGCATGCATCGAGCAGTTCTCCGTATGTGTAACATTTTCCCAAAGTTTTTTCTCGTCTTGATTTTGGAGGAGCAATGTGAGCAAGAACAGGAAGCGAGTCTTTATTCGTCGAGCTTCTAATTATTCATATTGCGACTTTCAACCGGACATCTATTTTCTCACTATGCGCACTGTTCAGCCAAACAAGTGCGCAATACTCCGCTGTTGAGTAGACGAGCGCTAGAACTGTTATTCTCAGCACTTTTGTAGCTGCTGCCTTCCTATATCGGCAAGTTTCTTTAATAGGTTCACCCTTGTCTTTACTTTCTGTGCCAGATTATCAATATGCGACCTGCATATAACACCAAAGATATGTTGGATTGTCGTTAAAATTTATTTTATTATTTTCTAATGTTTAAGTTCGGACTTTGCCATCTGCGTCGTAAGATGGAATAACGATAACGCTGTTTTATGCAGGTTTAACGTTAGTCTCCACGACTGTAAATATCTGTTCAGGGTTTGTAAGTTAATACTTCGTTACATTTATTCACGGATTCATTTTGATACGCGAGCGAAATATCATCCGCATACTGGAATTTCCTGGATTCAGTTGTAGGAATATCGCTGATGCATAAATTAAACAATAGGGTAGCCAAGATGGACCTTTGCGGCAAACCATTATTAGTTCTTCTAGGCCGACTTATGTTGCTATTCGACATTGTGTATGGTGAACAGCTGCTACAATCTTAAAACACTTGATTCCAACTCTTTTTTAAGATCTTCATCGTTTAATGTATGTGTCTCCTAAACGACAATCACTTCCGAACAAGTTGATTGCGTGATCCTACTAATGCATTCGCATTTATTACGGGAGATTCCTTCTACGTTAATTTGCAAAATCTTAAGTCCTCCGTGCTTTCTCTTCGTCGTCTTGTAGTCTGAGAAGGGCCTTTTCGGGATATTCTAGCTTCTTTTGGCAGCATTCGTTACAGTCACTTTTCCGCAAAATACGTTATACTAACACAACTGCATCCAGGGGCATCACGGGGAGGTTGCTGCATTGCCTCATCTTATAGATGTGCCTGTATTTCGATAGATCCATTGCGTTTCAGGCTTTGCTCGATCGCTGTTTATCTCTATGTCGCATTCGCCTGTATTAGTTAAGTACTCCTAGATGTGTAATGGGTTACTTTATTTTAATTTCGCAGTGTGCATTTGAAGTTAATGGTGTTCCCCTTATCATCGATTCAAAGATAGATCGTTCTTTGCAGATTTTTCAAAGTAGATAATTTATTTTTCTTGATACGAGGGTACTATCAATACTGTATATTTCTTTTATCACCAATCGTAACTCTTTCATTCCAATAATCAATCGCCTATCGCATTATCCATCCTTCATAATTATATATAGAAGAGGTGACATTACTCACCCTTGCTGTACACATTTTTTTTTCTGTTTTGAACGGCGATGAGTATCGGTTTTCAATACGTACGCTGACAGAATCCTGATGATATTTCAATAACTGCAACAAGTACTTTGAAACCCCCATTTCACGTAGGATCTTACGAATTTTATCCCAACGAACTGAATAGAATTTTTATATTATTTGTTGTACGTTCATGATCTGTTCCCTCGTCTCTTATGCGGGTACAAATCTCGCTTGTTCATGATGTACCTGCAGTAGTACTTTTTAATCGTTCTAGTAGTATAAGTATATATATCATAATTTTGCTCGCATGAGAGATCCGCGCAATAGTTCTGTAGTTACAGCAGTTCTCCCGTTTGCCTTTATTTTGATAAAACGAAATGTATACTCACGTTGTCCAGTTTTTTAGTCATACCCAAGTAGTCCATATTTTTGAACATATCGCGTATATCACTCATAATGCACTTTCTTTAGTAGTCAAGAAAATTTCCATCACGATGTTATCTTTTTCAGCCGCTTTAAGAAGTTTAAGTTTTTTTTAGTCGCATTTTCTACTACTTATAAAAAGTATTAATAGTTCTAGTTCTTCGTGTATCAATGTATCTTATTTAGTTGTTGAGGGATTGTTTGAACTGTGCAATAAGTTTTTAAGGTATTTTTTCCATCTATCTGTAATTTCTTCCACACTGATTAAAACTTCCCAATGTCTGTCTTTTATATTTTTTTAATGAGGTTTGATTTTTTTTTATCAGATTTATCTTATTGAAAAAATTCTTAGTTCATTTTTTCCTGACTCGATTTATTTATATATTTTCTTCCGATAAATTACGTGGGTTTTTTCTTAACTGCTTTTTGTATTTTTTATAGCTTCTTGTGGGGTCAAGCATACAGCTTTCCTTCAGTTCTTTTTATTAGGAGTTCTATTAATTCATCGATTATCCGAGATTTCTTTGACATCTATTTCACTTTGATTTCTTTACCAGCTTCTGTGATTATTTTCTTTATCGCAAAATACATAACGAAAAAAACCCTTAAAAATGAATAATTGTTTCTATTTATTTTGTTTTACACACCCGGCAAATTTCGAAAAAGTATAAACGATGCTAAACATTTTCTAACCTCATTATCATTTCATACGTAACCGTATTACGCCGACTAAATATATATATTTTTTTTTTATGCTAGTTATCTACGTTTTTATTTATTCATCTCAAAGTCGCTTGTACACAAGTTTTATAAAATTCAAAATCCTTATTTCACTAGGTAACCAATGTGTAAAATTAATAAATTGTTTATAAACATACAGCTTCAAATAAATAATACTCCTAGATTAAATTTTGAAGAGTATAAACGTAATAAAAATTAGAATGTACCAAATAATTTATTGTGATCTTGGTATCACTGCCACCCATTTCTTGAAAAAATCGATAATCGGCAACCAATAAAAGTGGACAACGGGTTTTATTCGGTTTATACTCATATTCAAAAGAATCCATTTGTCTTTTATTTCTAATTAATGTGTCCGTCAAATCAGAAGAGTCGTTTTTTTCGAGTTCTGTTTAAAAAAAAAAAAAAAAAAAACAGTTCATTAATATTCTTCATCATTGCACCATTCGTAAACTTTAATGGGTGTAAATGTATTTTTAATAATAAGCGAAATACATACACGTATTTTCAATACCCTCATAAATATAAAGTTTTTCACATTGGTCCAACGTAGAAATATACATTTATTTATAAGTAAATAATGTACATTAATAAAATTAAACTTGCTAAATTTTAATATTGATGACAATATATAAAAAAGAGAGAGAAAATAAACAATTGAAATACCTTCTCCTTCTTTTAAATATGCACATGGACTATGAACACTTTCGCCATTCTCCCAACTGAGTCGGACATCGGATCCTTTATAAGCGATCATACTCCTGTTATCGTAGTCATTTAAATGACGCCATGTTGGCTAGCGTATATAATAAAAAACGAAAATTACATAAAGTAACAACATATTACAAAATTTGAACGATACAAAATATACAAATATTTATCCAATAAATTTGACATAAAATAAATACGAATATGTAACACTGTATTCAATTAATAATCGTCCTGATAAACGTGTGTACGTTGACGACTACGCAATTTTTCACAAAGAACTTCTAAAAAAAGTCTTCACATATTGTGACACCTTATAGGCCTTACATAGTAAAACAAATATACAGAGAAAAAATTACGGCTGTTTATATTTACTTCAACATGAAATGTTTCATCACCAGATCGTATATTAGCAATCATGACACCATCGTTATCCAAATGAACGTTTGCTGCGGAATTAATTTCCCCGAATAAACGACCTTCGAAAAAACTTTCATGATCTACGCAACATAAATTACACAACATAATTATCCCGTCTATATTTTAAAAAGCTAAAAATTATTATTATGCATCAAGTTTGTCTTACATGTACAACTCTGGCTTGTTATACGCACTCACAAGTTATATACAGCCGGTATAATACGTTTTAATAAATAGATCTTTTTTATAACACATTTCATACAACCGTTATTTATTGTAACAAATTTATCCGAATAAACCTGTAGTTATTTATATCACTTGATATAAAAATTAATTTTTAATCGTTCTCATTTGCATGATTAATTTAAATTAAATACACTTGGATTGAAATCTATTACTCCACCTTCCTCACACAGCATCACATATAAGCGTACGAAAAGTCTGATTTTTATTTATTTAAAACACGGACGTGGTAAAATAAATTGTTTACAACATACGTTTCATTACATCAGTTAGGTCGGATACGTTTCTATCGTTCACGAAATATATCAAATAATAAATACTTCGTTCCATCAGAACTTTGTACTTTACTATGTACATAAAATAATTTAATCATAAACATAAATTTGCATAGTTTCCCGACAGTACATATCTCCTGTATACATTCTCGAAGTAAGGATTTATTACAACAAAAGTCAATTTAAATGTATTAATAATAACCTAATTCACCAGGAGTTTTAGTCGTACCCTAAAACATTGTAAAAAATATGTGTTAAAATTATGTTCAATATTCATCGCCAAATATAGTGCCATCTTTGAATTAATGAAATCTACCTCAGCTATGTGTCTTTTTAGCAATATTATCACACCTCCGATATTAAAAGTAATCAAAATACATTAAAATGCAGAATTTTTAGATGACAATTTAAAATCCTTTAATCACCTTTTAGCAATTTATCGTTTACTGCAAGATATGTCTAAAAATAATACTCGTATTATTTACGACTTCACAGGTTTATGTACTTCAAATCATGCTTCAAAACTTACTTTAGTTTTCTAAACCCCCCTTCTTCGTAAATACGGAAATTTGTAATTACTGTTTACCGATTGCACTTTAATATTAATAAATTACATAATAAAAACATCGTTTATCCTATCCTCCATTTTCCTCATCCACCATATATATATTTATTGAAGCACAAATACTTAATCATATTTTTCTTAAATATATCCACCAAATTCCTTCAGAACAGATTTGTATATAATTATTTGCACTAAACGGTTGCTACTTTTTTATGTTAATGATAACCACATATATTTTACCTTAGTTCACTTCATTCTCAAAAACTTATCATGTTTACTTAAAAAAATACCCGCTTAAAATTACACAGCTGATACAGGTTTTATTATAAATATTTAGGTTATTGTTCAAATACTCTTACTTTGTAAAATATTAAAATGTTTTTTCCGTCAGTTTAAAAACAATTTTTTTAGTCAATCAATTGTAAATTATATTTACCTACAGGAACTGGAGTTTCATTCCCATTTTCATCTATGGTTGAAGCTGAGAATTCATTATGTAATATTCCCTTTTTAGGCGTTAAAATTAAACGAAAATCTCTGCGAACAATCAATAAGAAACTCGTTTTTTATTATAAAAGTACCTAGCTAAATACATTAAACGGAATAAACGTTTTTCACTGGACTGATTATAAACGTGTTATAACTATATAATGTAATATTATTACCCACCTTCCCAAAGCAGAAAATGAAACTTCCTTAATTTTATTATAAGGGTGATCACTATGCTGCAACCCACGTTTAACTATCACATGTTTCAAATTATCCGCATGAATGATGTCAAATTTTTTTACCGTGTGATGAATTGAACCTTAAAAATGGAGAAATATAAACAACAAAATTAGGTTTTTGTGCTTTCAAGTGCAAATGTAAATTTTAAAAATTTGTTTTCTCAACGTTATTAACTACAAAATACACTAACATATTGAAAAATAAGACATACCTACTATAAATGAAAATCTAGTCACAATTAATAAAAGGTAAAAGATTAACATTTTTAAACGACCATTAAACAATTACTTCTTATATATTTCAATTTAAACAAAAAAAAAAAGCAAAAACCTGATAAAAATAATAAACAAACTGAATTTTTAAGCTGTTGTTGCATGAAGTTGAACTAAAGAGAGTTAGTAGACTGCACTGACTGCACTAATATTAGGTAATTATTATACAATTACTAAAATGTTAATTTTTAGCATAATTAAAATACGAAATCATTATAATACATTTAAAAATAATCTTTAGACTCTCTGAGAAACTTCATTTACTACGTGCTATTTCTTCTCCTTGATCTAATAATAACATATTTCCTGTAAAAACGACAACAATTAAAATATTATCTAGTAATTATTGTATTTTTAAATGTAATTATCCAAATTAATTTTTTAATAACTCTGTATAAAATTTATCGTTCAATGAGAACGGTAGCCAGTCAACTAATTAGTAACTAGTAACGAGCGATTATGTCTTTTCAATTAAAAATTTGATAAATTCTGTTATTCTAATAAAACCTACTTGTTGTGTTTAAGTAGTTTGTAATATTCAGGCACGGCATTATTTATTATTTTAGTAAAATAAGTTCGCTGTAATATTGATATTTGATGTAAATTTTTAATTATAAAACATATATCGATAAAATCTCAGTTCTTTATCGATAGTAAAATCAAATGTAATTTCTAACGCTGAGCAGGGCTAGTGATCATCGTTCACTCCGCTCCGCTCAATTCGCGGCAACCGGTGCCTCTACCGAGCGAACCGAAGACGTCACATTTTTGTACACTAAATAACGTCAAACTTTAGTACACCGAATGACGTCACATAACTCGCTCTTTTTGATGCCAAAACGCCTGGGTATTGGGTAATGGGTAATAAGTTACTGTTTGTGTGTTTGTTTATGATGTATGCGATGCGTATGCAGTCAGGGGATGATGGGCAATTCGGGTTCATCGGGTAAAACCCGATACACCGCCGCTTCTTCGTCGCGAATCAAGAAAAAAAACATTCCAAATTCTGCTGACGATGTGATATTAATTACTATGTTCAGCATTCGTCTCGTTGGTTACTAAAACTCGGCGGAGCTCATAAATTGTAAAGAGAAAAAAATATATACTTTCGATGGTGTGTATGTTGTGTATGGTAAGAAAAATTAAAAATTTATGTATTCCTTATATTTTAGTTCCGTATTGCGAATGAATGAGAGTTATCCGTATATCCAAATTTGACAGCGAAGCGACTCTTCAAAATTTGAAAAAAGAATTAATCCATTTTGCTCAATATTAGAAAAATTTAAAAAAAAGTCTCACAGATTTACGTTACGAAATAGATTGAAATTATACTGATTTTCCGGACGAAGATTTGGACTTAACTAATCAAGAAGAAGAAGACGAATCGAAATCGAGCACCGAACATTTTAAACCTGAAGTATCTCGTTCTTACAAAACTTACTACAAAAATTGCATATTGCGCTATTGGAGTATTTTAGAAAAATATAGCCTGATTTCCACATCCTATGGAGTAATAAGTTTAGCGTATAAATATTTCGCTACACAATCCGTTACCCAAGTTGCTTGTGAAAGGAGCTTTTCAAAACTTCGGTTTATCAAGAACCTATTATGTAGCACCATGTCGCAGGAGTTAATTTCTAGCTTTATGCTTATATCTATCGAGAAAGACATTCTTGAAAAAATCAGTAACGATCAAATTATTGATTTAATCGTAGCAAAATCGAAACTTTTGACGAAAAAACTAATTTTTTTTAAATAAGTATTTTTATTCTTTGTTTTTGCTGTTTAATTTTAAACTAAACAGTTGACGTTCTTTTTTCAAGTACCGTTCGTATTTTTTAACTAATTTTTTGGCATCTAATTCATTCAATCATACATTGTGAAAAAAATTTGTACAAGCCAAGGTTTTTTATTCTTTTGTTTTTATTTTTTAATTTTCACCTAAAATCCGAACTTATCCGTCATTTTTTTAATTGTAAACTAAAATACAAAGTATTTTTTAATTTTAATGTTTTATATAATGTGGAATGTAGTGATTTTTTATAAGTATAGCTGAAGAGAAATGCCGCATTTGAAATAATCATAACTAAAGAGTCGACAAAAGTTCTCTATTTCACTATGTGCTGTAAAATGTAAAAAAATTAAATATATCAAACGTATAAAACACATCCTTACGAAACAGCATAACCTTGAACTGGCCACGTTATTGATACTGAGGTATGTAGTCCTGTCTGACCGGTAGCTTACTAGCTCGTTGATGTAATATAAAATTTATAGTTCAATTTCGTCAATAACTGCGAACCGACTACAATTATTAAAAATCTGTGCAACGTCGAAAGAATGAACGACAGACTGTTTCTTAACTCGTGTATTTTAATTAATGGAACTAACTTCTTAGGCAGAGTGGTCGGCAGAACGATCAGACGAACGCCACATTGTAGAGAGGATAACAAGGTGGTTCATTTCAGTCAAAATTATTATTATTATTGTTAATTTTATTATTATCTTTATTGCAAACGGAAGTGACATTTACAAATTTTACTTATTACTCGTAATTATTAAATAAATGCCGGAGTAATAAGAAAAATTACACACCGAACTAGATTTTTGCAAATAAATCGCTTACGATTGGAGATACGAAAAAAATCGTTATTAACTAATTAGATGGTCATAGGAAAACCTATTAAATAAATACATATAGTTCGACAGCATGTGTATATATTAACTAATTAGATGGTCATAGGAAAACCTATTAAATAAATACATATATTTCGCCAGCATTTTTATATATTAACTAATTAGATGGTCATAGGAAAACCTATTAAATAAATACATATAGTTCGACAGCATGTGTATATATTAACTAATTAGATGGTCATAGGAAAACCTATTAAATAAATACATATATTTCGCCAGCATTTTTATATATTAACTAATTAGATGGTCATAGGAAAACCTATTAAATAAATACATATAGTTCGACAGCATGTGTATATATTAACTAATTAGATGGTCATAGGAAAACCTATTAAATAAATACATATATTTCGCCAGCATGTGTATATATTAACTAATTAGATGGTCATAGGAAAACCTATTAAATAAATACATATATTTCGCCAGCATGTGTATATATTAACTAATTAGATGGTCATAGGAAAACCTATTAAATAAATACATATATTTCGCCAGCATGTGTATATATTAACTAATTAGATGGTCATAGGAAAACCTATTAAAGATTTTTTATAAAAAATCACTATTAGTTAAATCACTAATATTTATTTTCTTATGGAAAAACTCAAAGGTGTTATCAGATTTTTTAAAAACTTATTTTCATTTTAATTGTAAAATTGTGTTTTTTTAAAAAAATTTTGTGTTTGTATATTTTTATATTTTATATTTTACTTTTGGACATCATATGTTGCAGCAGTAAATGAAAATTTAAAATTCCACCAGTATACAACTTTTTCAGAATTCAGAAGATAATATTGAAGAAAAAATAAATATAAAAAAACAAAATAATTAAACAAATATATTGATGTTAAATTTTAACAATTCAAAAAATAAACAGAACAGAAGCAGAACAACATTTTATGGAATATATTTTCACCATCACCATCAAATATTTATTTTTAATTTATACTTTTAAAATTATGATTTTTTAAAAAAATTTTTGTTCTCTTGATAATGGCGTAAAGAAAAGCTTTGTGTTTTTCCATAAGAAAATAAATATTAGTGATTTAACTAATTTTCAACTGATTTTTTATTTTTTAATTATTTCTTTTTAAAAGTTTTTTTTTCCAAATTATAGGTAATCGATAATTATTAATTTGTATTTCATGTGTTTTTTATATTCTTATATTGTATTTGATTGTTATATTTTCAAATAAATAAAAAAAAATTGTTTTGGAAGAAAAAATAAAAAATATGTCCCGAAAACTGTCGCCGGTATGCGCTTTGCCCGGTTGACTGATTAATTACCGGGAGTTGTATGTGATTTTTCGGTTGTAACTTACACTTTTTCATTATTTAATATTATTTTTAAAGTAAGTAAAAAAAAACATCTGTGCCTCAGGAAAGAAGTGAAACTTAAAGACATTTAAACCAAATTCCATACAGTACGCATGTTATATATATAAACACACACGCACGCACGTGAACACATCATATATATATATATATATATATATAAATAAGCCTACCTATGTGTATAATTATTAACTTGACGCGCATTATGCTACAAAACAAAGCTTAGAAGACGGGTGTTGGTAGCGTGGTACATGCGAACGGTATTACATCGTTTACACATCTGGCACCAAAACGTCGTTTAATAGGCGTATAGTGTGTGTGAGAGTATACATATATATATATATATATATATATATATATATATATATATATATGTTATTTCATGAAGGCCGTCTCGTAAATGTCGTCAGTTCAGTCAATTGGCTTTTGTAACTGTCCCCTAAGTGTTAACTGTATAAACTATAAAATTACCCTCGACTCGATATTAGAAGGCTTAACTACTCCGTCCATACTGCTGCAAAAAGAATACGATTAGGAATTTAATGTGTTCGAAAAGGAAACGAAATAATTATTTTCTTGGGGTGTACATATGCTCACAGTTCCTTCTACATACTTAGTATTATTGTACCCACACACACTATCTAATTTCTAGGGCAAAATTACAAAATGTGGCTAACACGGGGGTTAAGTTCTATATAGCAGGTATATTTGTTATTCGTCTCTTTCAGTACTTCCCACAATAGCAGGTCCTAGTATGTATATACCTTATCTCGCTGCATTTGTTATCTAGTGGGAACTGCACATTGCATACACATATACACACACACAAACACGATTGGATTCAAAAATATCGGAATGGTAATGAAAATATTCAGTTTTATTCCTACGAGTATCAATGTAATATAGGTATAATCACACCAACAATGGCATGCAGCATATATACAATTTACACTAAATTAGCGATCTAAATATTGGGATGAATTTGATACTGAAACATTGCAAATCGGATTAAACTATTCAAATAATTTTTGAATGTTTGTATGAATAGGAAAAAATTCTGAACAGTGTAAAAATCAGTTTTCATAAACGCGCGCATACATACACACACATATATATATATATATATATATATATATATACGCATGCTTATATAATTATATATGTATGTGGTGAACGTGTGTACGAGTATGTTCTTAAAAATGAAAATTACTCTTATTGTTAACCTATTCCAAAAATGGAATTTTTTTATTAGTAAAAAAATTACCTACTATGATTTTGTACATGGTTTCTCCATTGCGGAACATTTGTTTTATCGTCTACAAATTTTATTAAGATAATTACGATTTCTAAAAATGTAATTTTAATAAATCTAATACTACGTCTATAATATTCCAGTTATTTTGGCAGACTTTTCCTATCATATAACAAATGCGCTTTCTATTCGTGTTAATTATAAACAAAGTGGAAATATTTTGTTAAAGTTATAACTGTTATGAAAATATAAAAATGTGCGTACAACTTTATAATTAATTGTTTATAACAAATTTTGTAAATTTCAATTTGGTGTTGATAAAAATCTATTTTATAAATATGTTATAATGAAAATATTCTATTTTATTAAACTGTTAAAAAATAGTTTTGTAATTGACTATTTAAAGCATTTAAGTATGTGAATATGGTGACAACATTTTTATATATATATATATATATATATATATATATATATATATATATATATATATATATATAATATATATATATATAATATGTATATATACATATATAATATATATATTATATATATATTATATATGTATATATAGTAAGCATGATATAAGTATGTATATGTAAAAATTTCATTAATTTGATTATATTGTTGTACTAATGTATTGATGAATTAAATTGTTTTCATGTTTTTACACGTTTCATAAAATATTTTTTATATATTTACAAGCAAACGCATTTAACATCAATTATCCATTATGATTACTTTACAAGTTATAGTTAAATTATATGTGTAAATTGATTAACTGATGTTTTATTTTTTTTTTAATTTATTATAAATGTTAATAAAGTTCATATATATATATATATATATATATATATATATATATATATATATATTTATATATATATATATACGTTGTATTGTTTAAATTACAAGCAAACTTAGTGGATATTATGTTTATTCGTATCAATTTTACGGAAACAGCTTAGTTAAAAAAATACAAATAATGAAAATCAATGTAAATAATATTCAAAATTTTAAATTAATCTTTACATTAGGAAAATTATTAAGTTTTTAACAATACCTACCTCAAGATATTATGAATCCTGTATTATATATTAAAAAGTGTTGAATATACCTATTAGATATGTTTCACATTAATCTGTTTTATGTGTACATGAGGATATGTATACATTATCTATCTTTTGCATTGTGCAGTATTTTGAATGATTTATATGAGTATAAATATAATAATAATAAAACTACAATAAATGTGCCAGAAATAATAGACATGTCCATTCATGAAAAAAATTGTTACAATATAACTTCACAAATTATAAATATATGACATACGATATTAGTGATGAAACAAGTATGGAATAAAGAAACGTGTAAACTGTAAAAAGAGTGAGATTTTTATAATTATGTGATTGCAGTTAGTAATTGTTGGAATAGTTTACTTAGTGCAAAGCCAATTTTGATATAGTTTATTGTTTTTATCGTTGTGTGTACTAGGTATGAAGATTTATATTGTTTATTTTCAATTCTTTTTTTTTGTTAAATAGATATACATCCGTTATGGCATTAAAATAAAATATTAAATAATAAATATATTCCTGATTAAAAACTATGCTGTTTTAATCATAATAAAACAACATTAATATTTGACCTGAAAGCGAATAAAAAAAAGAGCCAAGTTGAACAAATTGTTTCACTTTTACAAATTAATGAATTACAATTAAATTTTTGAAAATAGTGTATATGTGTATCTGTTTTTATACAAAAACTTTCAAAGCATTAAGATATTTCGGAACAAACTGGAATAGTATCTACATTGAATAATATTAAAATAAAAATGATTAAAGTATCTTCAACTATATCCGAACACGTAAAGATCGTAATTAATTTTCTAACAATTACATAGGATAAATACATAAAGACATAGCAGCTAAATTATTAATAACAAAAGAAAGCCTGCAATATCATTAACTTATATATGAAAAAATGAAGATATATCGGGAGTATATTTTTTCAAACTGGTAACTTACCAAATATTCTTTTCTTACATATTCGGTTTTAAGTGGAACGTTCGCAATGTCAACAAATAAATTGATCGTAATTATATACATCGGCGGAATAAACGAAGGTACTAAATCACAAATTAATAGTATGTTAAATCAAATACGCACGATACTAAAAATAAATTAGTTGTTTCGATCTTTACACAAATAATAGTAGTAATAAAAAAATGTCTAACGCCAAGTATGAACTAATGAAACTCTGATTAGAACGCAACGCATCAATAGAGGTAGAATTAAACTGAAAGATATTTAGATGTTATAAAAATTCAACAGTGATGGTAGAATTCAGAAAGAAGTTAAAAACTAGTTTTAACCCTTTTTTCAATATGTAAGAAAATCTATTATGGATAATGAACACCTCAAAATAAAAAAAGAAAAGAGAATATAAATGGGGCACCTTTTATACTAGAGAAAGGACCACTATTGTGATGAATGGAGGAAATGAAACTGTGAGTTGAGATTTCATACATTTACTTGCTACACGCACACCATGCATAAATTTAACATCTGTAGCTTTATTTTTTTTTAAAGTGAAGATATATCCAACCTATTTTCAAAGACACAAAAACGACTAGTTTGTAAATGTTTCCTCCGATTTTTTATATAAATTAAACCGAATCATTTTTTTTATATCTATATATATATATATATATATATATATATATAAATTCATCATATTAGAAAAAAGTTGGCTTGCCTCCCAGTAGACTTTAGCTGCTAGAGTGTTGGACTAACGAACTCTGATGTCGAGTGCTTGAAAATAGGGACTTATAGCAATTTCAACATGTGGGACATAATAAGATATACGATCGTCTTATATTCACCTAACAATAAAGAAATCAGTGTTTAAGTAGGAAAATTGTTTAATTATTACCATTATTTGGTGCTTACATATATGTAATTTTTTATACACAATATTATATATTTTATAATTTTTCAATTAAAATAGGTATCTCTCGCTTGTATTCGTGATCGCATTTTAAGATTCCTTGCCACGCCTGAAATATAATTATACATGTCGCAGAAAGATTGCTCGATAATATAAGCACCATATTAGTACATAATTTTGATATAATAACGAACAAAGGATTTAATTTATTTATTTACTTAGGTAGAAGTTCATATTTAAATAGAGTTTAGGTTTAAGTCAACGTACGCTATCATGATAGTTGCAAACGGGCATACTAAACTTTTATCATATAGCAATGATAATAATTTAAATTGATGCGCCCTTATAATTTCAAAGAGGTGAAATTAAAAATTGCACATGCACAAAAGCAACCTGTAAGTTTGCGTTCGGTCCAGTGACCAGAAAAACGCAAAAAATAACCAATAAGGGAATATCTGCCCGCGCAAACTTTGTCACATGACTGAAAAAAATGAACGGTGCTAAGAAAAAAAGCAGAATTCGATGGTATTAAATAAGAATAATTATATATATATATATATATATATATATATATATATATATATATATATATATATATATATATAAATAGGGTTCTAACAATAAGAGAAAATAATGAAACTAGAACACAGGAGTTCATTAAGAAAGGAGAATTTAATTAGATTTTGTGAGATCAACAGGAAAAAACTTGGTTGACCAGCGTGTAAAAAAGTGACATTAAATATTTCGATCACCTATTGAAGCAGAAGTTTGTGAAGTAGAATGCCGGGTAAATTAAAGCACAGTACAAACTAGGTTAGTTTTCTCTTTGATCTGTAATTTTTAACGAGTTAACTTGAAAGAAGAAGTTTTTTATTAGCGAAAGCATAAAATTATATGGTTTGAATTATTTAAAGAAAAATTAACTCAGTGGCGTATAATTAGAAGTAACGGAATTCTTTTGCATGCAATTATCGCTATTGCTATTCGAAATTATTTTTTTTCACGTATTATCGTTAAAATTAGATTGATTAAAAAAAAAAAGTCTGTTCGGTAAAAACATCGCGTTAATAAAGAACATACAAAATCGAAATCGTAGCTAGTACACTAGTTTGGGGGTAACACTGATTTTTCGTCATTTTCATTTTTCCTATACGTCATCATTTCACATATGTGTAAAGAAAGACCCAACGGTTTCTATAATACCCTAAAAGTATTTCTTTTTCCATCTCACGTATACGTAAAGACCAAATAGTCGCTGTACCAGTTCGTCCCTTTTCGTATGCCTATTTGCTTTTCACTCGCACAACAGCGATCGGCGATTTAATAGGGGTGAGGCGACACGCGACGAAAGTCTAATCGTTAGTCGTAAATTCCAGTTCCTTTGAAAATTCCCTTGTGGTATCATCGACGGCAACAGTGGTTATTTCCACTCGCTCGTTCTTTTAAACCCCCCCCCCATATAAACCACGCGGACCTTCTGTAGTATATGCCAGCAAACAAGAGATATGGCAACATTGGATTATTTATACCGTTCAGTCCTCTAAAAACTCGAACTTTAATTCTAATTGCGTGATATTTCGTCTTTTGTATTTTAAAATAAATAATTTTAAATATTAAAATTGATATTATTAAAGAAATAAAGAATTAAAAGCAGTTCAATATATAAAATATTATTCATCTAGCGTTATGACGTGCGCGATTTCTTTTAATATTTTATCAAATAAATTCTAATTTTGGTATTTCATACGCCAAATATATTCGCAAAAGTATGAATTTACCATTGTGCGATGCGTTCCCCAACGCTTTTTATTTTTAGATTTTAATTTGCCCCATAAACTTTCAATTTACTGGGTATATGTGACTGAATCTAAACACTTTGATTAACAATCTGATGATTATAATTATTGGCTACATTCTGGTATGCTCTCCATTCATCGTTTTGCCGTTCTAGCAACAAAATTCTGTATTATCAACGACAATAACGTAGTAGCTGATCTACGTTCGTTTCTCTACAAATTCCTCAAAAAACCCCGTTGATTGGTAAAATCCCTCCTCGATTATATTTTCGTTTGAAAAAGCGCGATTCGTCGATTTCTACATGTAGATTCGGTCCTCCTATTCGTAGTCTGTTGTTCAACAATGCATGTTCACAAATTCCACTCAACAGCAGTATGGCTACTCATATTCAATTCGTCTTTGCAATATTGAAGGGTGGTATATATTCCTTACACCATGCATAAATAAAAAGAATTATGCTACGGTAATCTAACTTGAAATTCGATATAAACGTACCAGATCGTAGAGATTTTTTTACATGAAATGTAGAGATATACAACAGATCCATGTATCCCGAGAACCACAGTACATAATTTCATATCATGATTATTCCTACATACTTTTTTATTATGTAGTAAACCTTTTTATTGTAAAAAAGATATAGCACGATCCGTAGTACATATTTATTTCTTCTGTCGATTCAGAAAAATTCATATTTATTAAATATGAAATAACTAAAGACGTGGAATAAAGTTAAAATGAATATTTAAAAATAAAACTTACTGTGAACGAAATAAACACTTAAAAGTAAGAATTAAAATGATTACTATTAACAATTATGAACGAAAATAAACAATTTTTTTTTTTTTTTTTTTAAATTTACCTGTTACAATCTTAACTTAACGTTAAATAAGTAACTATATTATAAAGCCGTAAATAAGCTTTCTACGTAGATGTGTAATAATCCAGAGAAATTGGATGAAATATGTGAACGTTGCCATTTCATCACATTTTGTTTGTTTGCTGGCAAATTATAAGTTTCACTTCAAAAATCTACTGAAAACGTCAACAATTTGATTTACTGTTTTATATTGATTTCTAGAAAAACGTGAATCACAAACGTATAGAACAAAAAAGAAAAAACTAAAATTCGAATTTTTTGAGTTTGAATATGCATACAAAACAAAATTACGTAATACACATATTAAAATTTTGCATTAGTTCTGTTAATATCCGTAATAATTATTTGCTTTTTTTAATGATTTAATTTTTTTAAAACCCACTACATTTATTATTTAATAATGTAATCCCCATTAATTCAAAACTAGAATTAGTTGGCGCAGTTTGCAATTGATTATATCAGCTCCACCACATTTATCGGAATCCAAATGTAGGAAAAATGTTCTATAAAATATTAATTAAAGATTTTTTTTGTGTGTGTGCAAATTACATTAATCCATTTTTGGCAAACAATGTTCGAAGTATCAGTTTTCACAAAAACTGAGCAATTAGAAGCAAAAGTAGTTACTATAAGCACCGATCTGATTAATGTAAAATCTTCTGGTAATGCTATTGTTTGTGTGCTAAATTTAATTTTTTATACTCATATTTAGACTAAAAATTTGCTATTTCCTGTTTCTTCTCTGCGGATTTTAGGTATGAACTTAAATTTTTATAACTATAGGTTATTAACTAACGTAGAAAAATTAAAACAAATGTTCGCTTTAATAAGTTGAACTATTGATGTTCAAAATATATTGCAGATAATTCCAATATTGAGATAGGAATACATACAGCAGAATAGGACGTATGAAAAATATTATGATAATTAAAATATAAACATATTTTTTCTTAATAATTATGGTCATTGTCAGAATTTGTATGTATATTTAATACTGGTTTCTGATACATTAATCTTTCAATTATATCAGTATTTTCAATAATAGTAGGTTTTCATAAAACATATGTATTTACATACTGTTTTTTCTTTGTTGATATAAATCGTATATATTTTTATTTGATAGTTCATGTTCATAATTTCTTTTACATTTCGTCACCATTTCCAAATGTCCAAGTCTTTATTTGTTGTTATTAATAGTTCCGTTGTTACAGCACTATTACCGGGTAAACATACCAGAAATTCACTTCATCCGAACAATATTAATCATTTCCTTTAACTCGTTATTTGTAGTGATATACTTAACGTTACATTCATGACATTCGTAAACAGTATTCTTTTTACGATTAAAGTGAATAAAGTTAATGTGTCTATTTAAATTAAATGTTTTATGAAAAATAAAAAATAGAACCCATTCACAAATAACAATACTCGTTTATTCTGAGAGAGCGACTGTTCAGACTCATATTGGAAATAGTTTTGGGGAAATATAATTTTTACTCGCAAATTGGGTTATTTAAAAATGGTTCGACACATAATTTAATGAGACATCTCAGAAACCAGCATGCCTATATTCTCGGAGAACAATCAAATGTCAGCTCTTCAGAACCATGTTCTGTTACAATAAATTCAGATATAGCGGAATTCATAACAAATTACGAACCTTTTAATTTCACTTGCACGCATCAATAATAGTTCTAATAAATTTTAAACACCGCTTTAAAAATATTTTACAACGTCAATTAGTGATAAACGGACAAATGAAATAAATAATCTAATACAATATTAACAAAAAAAAAATACCGTTAGGTTATTCATTTCAAACGCTTTTTAACTTTGTCAAATATTAATTGATTTCTAGTCATCATTTCTCAGTAGGTTGAGATGGAAAAAGTAGTAATTCCAGACATTTTACATTCAGCGACTAGCCAGCTGGACGTCGATTGTTAATGAAAACTATATTTCGATCACCTGCCATTTTATTGATAAACTTTTCTTTTGGACTGTTTTATGTTTTGTAATGTAAAAGACACGAATTACAACGGAATGGGGAATTTATGAAAAATAAAATCTGTGGTTACCGATAACAATAAAGCATCATTTATGAAGAGAAAAAGATAAATAATTTAAAAAAGACGCGCATATATATACGTGTTAGACATAGCGAATGTGATTCATTAGTGAATCTGAGCGTGGAACTAGAAAATACATAAAAAATTAATAATTAAAAAAAAAGAGAAAACATCGATTGAAATAGAACACTAAATTTTTCATGGATTTTTTGTGTAATTGCACTTATGAATAATGAAAATTTACACAAACTATGAATTGTAAATTATTGCTTATAATAATTTGCTTTTTATAACTATAATAAGATTTAAACATAAAGGGAGCACATTGATTTAAAAGATCATATTACCAGGTGTTACATTGTTAAATTAAACGTAATGGATTAAATGTCGGTATTGAACTTGTTATACATTGCGCATATACAACAGGAGGTTAGTCGAGTTTTTTGTTTAGTAACAATTAAAACAGAGCTATCTTATATTCTAATCGAAGGTTAGAGAAACTAGAGCAATGAAATATAAAATATTCTGTATCGTTTTGTTAAGAATTTAAATTATCGATAGTGTTTATTGTATAAGTTTTTACATATACACTACACTGCAGTTTAAGTTTACTTTAGTCAAGTTTTCTTTTTTAACGTGTAGTAATGTATGTAATATAAAAGTTCGTTCGATGAATTAACGCGTATCATTTCTTAATAAATAAAAAGTAATAAAACATAATAGGTTATGGACACAGATGCTTTAAATCAATGTTTACTTTTGTTTATTAATAATAAAAAGAAATTCAAAAACAATATTAATAACAAATTAAAATTAATAAAAAACACTAATTCAAAAATGCTTTTAATAAACAAAAACTCACACTTTTAATTCCTCGATTTTATGCGAAGAAAAAAGTTTAAGTTTGGTATTTGCTGGAGAATTATTATATAATTTATGTATTAAAATGTATTAAATTTATTAACAATTAATAATAATGTAAATATGTTTATTCATTTTTTATTAACTATATATCATCTTTAAAATTAATAGTGTTTAAATTTATTGTATATGTTTCGTCATTATTTATTAAGTTTATCAAAATTTATGTATTCAAATTTATTAAATTTTAAATTTATTAACATTATTAAATTTATTTTATTTTTATCGATTATACTTAAATCGAAACAACAATGACGTAATAACAGAATGATTTCATAAGTTAAGTATTTCTTAATTCTTATCACTATCGGGGGGTGACTTAACTGCAAGAGCACCGTATTGTCCTTTACGTTATTATGAAGTGTTTAGTTGTTCAGTAATTGCTAATTAGCCAAGATAGGATTGACTTAGCTAAATATATTAAACCATTAACCAATGAAATAGATTGACCGATTTAGAAGAGGAAAATACGTGATTTGCTGGATTACCAAGAAGGAGCGTTAGATGTCATAAACAAGAAGTTAGAAAAGCTAGTTCCCTTAAAAGATGGCGCGTCAAAAGAAGAAAAATATTATAAAGGTATATGTGATCTGTATCGAAAAACTAACAGCTATTCTAAGACTCTGATCACTAGTACAATTTCCGATACTGTATATCAGAAAATTACAGTTACAGCCCATGATGCTTGAGAAGCATTAAAATTGCGCTACGTCAAGTGATTATTTAAGGTTAGTGTAGATTTTTTCGCATTTAATTGGACATCGAGTCCAAGCTGAAAATTCTAGTTAAATAACGGGTTGAAAGCTAAAAATGAAAATCAACTACCGGATCTACTTTTGGTATGTAAAACTTTACATATTTTACTTAATATATTTGGAAATTTTAAATCAAGCTGGATGTTTCTTGTGAAAGATGAAGTTAGGTTTTTGAACGAAACATGACATTTATTAATGGCATTGCTGATCAAGAGGCTCTAGTGGCTAAGTCAGATAATCAGAAAAGTAATAATAATAGTAATTATCATTCAAAAGGACGTAGGAAAAAATATATTTGTAATTACTGTCACAAAAAAAGTCATTGGGTTAGATTGTATCGTAAATAGATAGCAGGTGGACGGCAAAAGTAAACAGTAATAAAACATAATAGTTTTCAACGCCAGAGATGTATCTACATGGTGAACCCAAGGTCACTGACAATGTAGAATGTATTTAAACGATGGACGATTCTGAAATATTTTAATAATCGAGACAATCGCAATAAAAAAAATTGAATAACCGTGATATTTTTTTTTATTCATATAGTTGTGCAAGTAAATCGAAATATACGATGAAACGATAAAATGAAGAGCGCATAAATCGATATATTTATTTTTTTAATAAAATATGACATTAATGCTACTTTTTGTTAAAGAAATGTTTAAGTTGCCGATGTTGTCAGTGGGTTTTTTTTCACGTTAATAAAATATTTTTATAACTTACAACTTGAGTGATTGCCGGTTAATTACGTTGTTGAGCGTGCTGTGTATAACAGTAAATTTTGTTTGGATGATCTTTTTAACGTTTATAAAACCTCGGCATACCAGGGTATCAATTTCATCAGTGAATTTATTCACGTTTTGATGAATTTACAGCCTTTTCATAAACCATTAACTTGGGTTAGCTTACGTCTGGTATTTTTGTTTCTAATCAATAGCGTACGAATAAGTTTGGTAAGAAGAACATGAAATCGTTTTTGTGACAACGTAGAACAATTTTTCATCTATAACGTGCTTATGTAATTTTTAATTTTATAAGGATAACCTTAAGTATGGTGGTGTTTCAATCGATAACGGACCAAATTACTTTATTATTCGTTAACCTAATATCATGAATAAAATCTCTTGTTGATTTGAAATACAATGCATTATTACAATTTATATTATTGTGATTGCCGTTAGTACTTATTGTGCGATCAACACTGTTGTTATTAACACATATATTAGTCAGTAAGCAAATTAGATCAGAAACATCGTTTTAAAGTGTTTATAATAAAACACATCTTTACCCTATACAGGATAACCGCATTCATTCGTGTGTCGCCGTTGTGCATGGTCGGTCCGTGCTTAGCTCCGTTATTTATTTCGATTATCTGGGTGTTATTTGTTCGTTTTTATTGCTTTTTGGAAAATAATAAACTACTTTTAATTAGCATTATTTTAGTGTATTCCTTTTTTTGGTGGTTTAACTCTTTCATAAATAAAGTGATAATATTATATGAATATTTCGGTATTTAATATTCGCGTTTAATTTATTGTATATGATATACAGTGGGTCAAAAAAGTATTTGCACACCACGAAAATAGGCTGCATGGCTACAGGGGAACGACGTAGGACCCAGAAACATTGATTAGACATAAGTAAACAAAAAAGAAAGTAAACGAAAATATACATTTATTTCAAAAGAAATGAATCACAGCCGTGAAAAATTAAAAAAGGAAAAATTAACGTCAAAAAAGTATTTGCACACACGCAAAGGAATGATTCACAGCGTGTGAATCAGATGTTGGATAACAGTATGTATGTCTACATGCAGTAACGAGCGCAGTCTAGTTGTGAATGACGAAAGTTAAGTGTAGTTGTGAATAACGAAAGTTAAGTGTGATGTCGCCGAAA
Source organism: Coronaproctus castanopsis (assembly GCA_032883995.1). Lineage (NCBI taxonomy): Eukaryota > Metazoa > Arthropoda > Insecta > Hemiptera > Monophlebidae > Coronaproctus > Coronaproctus castanopsis. Next base: position 75,913,358 of record CM065052.1, on the reverse strand, counting down.
TCTTCCGAAATACCGGCACATGTGCGTTCGCGTATTATTACGTTACATGAAACGGGTAAAAGTTATCGACAAATAGCGAAAAAAGTTGCGTTTACATTTTCCGCAGTACGGTATGTTATTAAACGATTTCAAGACTCAAAAACAATTGCATATGGCGCTCGTAAAGGAAGACCTAAAAAATTGAAACCGAGGAATGCAAGATCCGTAATACAAAAAGTGCGGAAAAATGCATTTCTGACCGCTGCAGCACTGGCCGATGATCTCGCTTTGACATCAGGAATAACAGTTCACCCTCAAACTGTTAGAAATTTGCTCCATTCGGCCGGCTTTCATGGCAGATGTCCTCGTAAAAAACCATTCATTTCGGAAACTAATCGTTTGAAACGTTTGCAGTTCGCACAAGCGTACATAACTAAACCTGCAACCTATTGGCAGTCAGTTTTATTTTCCGATGAAAGTAAATACCACTTATTCGGATCGGATGGACGCCGATATGTATGGCGGAAAGCGAACACAGTGCTGCAGACCGAAAATTTACTGACTACCGTCAAATGCGGCGGAGGCAAGGTACTTGTATGGGGTGTATGGCGGCTAGTGGTGTAGGGAATCTGGCGTTTATTGAAGGAAAAATGACAGCCGTTATGTACATCGACGTATTGCGCAGTAATTTAAAGAGCAGTGTGCGCAAAATAGGCTTGGAGGAGTTATTAATTTTTCAACATGACAATGATCCCAAGCATACCACGCTAAAAACTCGTGAATGGCTACTATATAATGCACCCCGTCGGCTGTTTACCCCATCACAATCACCGGATCTGAATCCGATCGAAAACTTATGGAGCTGCCTGGAAGTGGAAATATGTAAAAAAAAAAATATCAAACACCGCAGATCTAAAAGTGGCCCTTTAAGCTGCGTGGACAGACATTTGTCCCCGAGTCACGGCAAATTTAGTCAAATCAATGCCAGGGCGTCTTCAAACAGTTATAGATGCAAAATGCACGGTTTTTTAAGTGGTAAAGTTTTGTTTTTATTTTTCTTGTTATGTTTCGTATGTGTGCAAATACTTTTTTGACGTTAATTTTTCCTTTTTTAATTTTTCACGGCTGTGATTCATTTCTTTTGAAATAAATGTATATTTTCGTTTACTTTCTTTCTTGTTTACTTATCTCTAATCAATGTTTCTGGGTCCTACGTCGTTCCCCTGTAGCCATGCAGCCTATTTTCGTGGTGTGCAAATACTTTTTTGACCCACGGTATATGTACATGTTTATATATATGTTATTCGGTTCGTACGGGGTCACAAGTAGTTCTATCGTGTCGTCATTTTCTCGGCTCCTTGTAGGCATGGCCGACCTACAGGCACTAAAAACCTGTTTAAAAGACGTTCTCGCGCTTACCTCTGCTATTCGTTCACAGTTTCCTACGGGTGCGAAGGGGGTAACGAGAGAAAACAAGAACAATGTTATGGAAGCGGCAACTAAAATCGATACGTGTATTGGTAAAGCGTTTAGTAGCTGTAACAACATTGAGTCTACCCTAAATAAAAAGGCGACAGAAGTGCACTCTGTAGTGAAAGATGTGATACACAAACCAGCTTCTAGAACAATGATTGATCAAAGAATATCTTACCGTGATGCTACTGCAAATAAGGTAACTATACTTAAAAATAAACTCATTATAAAATGCGAGGATATTAATAAATTTGACAAAAACTTGAAAGAGAAAATATCATTAACAAAAAATAAAATTAATGTAACTTTTTATAAAAAAATCAATAATAATACAGCCATAATTAACTCGTAACAAAAGAAGACAGCAAGAAGCTGCATGAGGAAATTAAAAAAAAATATTCCTGACTGCAAAGTCACTGAACAGAAACTGCTTAATCCTACAATCCTATTATTTAGAAGACGGAATATTTCTGAAGAAGAAGTAACTGAATATATAAAAGATATAACAGATCAAGAACCTATTATGGTATCTAAAATAACTACAGATCGCGCTTCCAGGACACATATACAACTTCATCCTGAACAATACCAAAAAGTAATTAAACTTGGGAAGCTTCATATCAAGTGGGAGTCATTGTCATTTGTTGATGCAATAAGTCCACGCAGGTGCTCAAAATGTCAAAAGTTTGGTCATCCTGAAAAATATTGTAAGTCTAGTAATATTTATATAAATTTTGTAAAACATTGTAATAATTTAAAAATATGTTCCAATTGTGCATGCCATAAAATTAGAAATTCTGATAAAGGTAATTTAGATGATAAGTTAACTAATTTAAGTATATTAGACAAGTATGCTGCAGAGATTGATCATGTTGCAAGTAGTAAAAATTGTCCTATGTATGTCAGGAGCTATGAGAATCCAAAATCTAATATAAATTTTGGGTCCCCCTTAGGTTCTCATATATTAATGTTGATAATTGCAAAGCAACTCAATTAATTTTCTTACGGACATTTTATAATGAAAATATAGACATCTGTGTCCTATCAGAACCACATTTAGTTAACAACTCTATTTCCATAAATCATGGCTATGTAACATATATCAATGATAGGACAGCTATTATTATTAAGGATTGTATTCTTCATAAGTTATTAATAACTAAACACAATACTATAGCTCTTAATATTGGCAGATTTATTCTAATATCCTGTTACTTATCCCCAAATAAACCTAAGAACACTATAATAAATAATATTGATCACATTATAAAACTTTTTCCAAATTTTGCTGTAATATTAGTTGGTGATTTAAATATTAGACTACCTCAATTGGAGCCTCAAGTCAGACCAAGTCAAAATTCACTGTTGTTACAGGATCTGATGTATAGCAATAATCTTGTCATTAAAAATGATAAGTCACCAACTTTTAGCAATCATAATGGAAAGAGCATCATAGATTATCTGCTGGTGTCTGCTGACATTACACAATTAGTAAGCTTCCAAATAAAACAATTTGACCTTGCTTTTCATAGAAATATTTTATTCTCAGTGTTCTATAATTTTGAAAAGGCACCAGGTACGATCTTCACTAAACTAGATATTTCTAAATTTAACAAAATTCTGGATAAAAACTATATTACAACACTGCAATAAAATATCAATAAATGTAATTCTAGTCTAATGATAGAGAAACACATCAGTAAACTGAATGCATACCTCAGTAGGACTATTCATAGATGTCAGAGTCCAGCATTAATATCAACCTGTGATTGGTGGACTAATAAGTTGGAGCTAATTAAAAATAAAATTAATCTAGTTCGCAAAAAGAAGACTAAATGTAGAAATTCAGTTAAACTTTTCTATATTAACAATACACTTAAGCAATTGAATGTTGAGTATAAACATGAAATAGTTAGGGCAAAATTACAACAATGGAAGACCCTTGTGAGCGAAAGTACTGCATGGGGTAAACCATATAAAATAATTAATAAAAAAAAATCCAAAAGTTAGTATCCCCAACATAGTCTCTGCTCAGCAAACAATTAGTGATGATTATGAAAAATGTAATGCTTTCTTAAAACATTTTCTGCCTAATAAACTTGGTACACCGCCTATATCTGTACCAACATCTGGGATGCATCCTCCAGAGGTCAGTAGTCAAGTTGTTAATGACATAATTAAAAGGCTTAAAAACAAAAAGGCAACCTCTTTTGATAAAATAAACAATAAGGTAATTAAACAACTCAACCTGAAATTTAAGGAACTTTTCCCATCACTTATCAGAAAATGCATAGATCTTCAAGTCTTCCCCAATGCTGGAAAACAGCTGAATTGAAATTACTATCTAAACCGGGAAAGATATCTTCTGATATCAATGCTTATCGCCAAATCTCTTAACTCAACTGCATTGGTAAGATGTTTGAGAAAGTTGTTAACCATCTAGTGCTATCCAAAATAAATGAACAGTGTTTATTACATGGCAATCAATTTGGGTTTCGTGCAGGGCACTCTGCTGAAACTGCTGTTTATAAATTAGTACACGCAGTCAGAAATACACTGAATGCAGGGATGATTGCAGTTGTTTTCTCATTCGATATTGCAGGTGCATTTGATAACTGTAAGTGGTCTGCAATTTTTGATATAATTAAAAATTACAAATTCAATCCATACTTAATTAATGTGCTAGTAAGCTATTTTCAAGATAGGGTTGCTCACCTCAGCATTGGAGATGCAAGTAGCTCAAGGAAAGCTAGTTGTGGAGTTCCACAAGGTTCTGTACTGGGACCTACACTATGGAATTTACTATATTCCGATGTTCATTATAAGGTAGAGGATTTCTGTAAACTCCTAAATAACAATTGTGAGTTAATCTCGTATGCTGATGACCTCTGTCTCATTTTTAAGGTCACTAAGTATTATGATTTTGAACAAATGAGAATGATAATTGAATTTCTTGAGGCTACCATCACAAATTTTGGACTGACATTTTCTGCACCAAAATGCAGATTTACTGTTTTTGGCAACAAAAATATTACAGACATAATTAAAAAATTGAAGCTTATTTCTGGCCACGTTATTGAGCACACAGCCATCTTAAAATATCTAGGAATCCTGATTGATGATAAGCTCACATTCATGCCTCATCTCAACCATATTCATTCAAGATGTGATGTACTTTTTAGAAACATGAGTCGATTGCAATATAATACTTGGGGTCCCCATTATACACAGAGACTTATTTTATATAAGGGATTAATTCAGTCTCTCTATGGTTATGGGGCTGCTACATATATCACACCGAATGTTTTAAAAAATGTGAATAAACAACAGAGAAAATTTCTTCTTAGTATGTCATTTTTGTATCAAACTGCTCCCATCTCAGCTGCTTGTGTCATTAGTGGTGTCCTCCCATTAGATCTATATATTGCAGGCAGAGCAGTCACAAGTGAATTTTGTATACTGGGTGACTTGAATTTGTTAACAACCGTTAAATTTGTGGATAATAACATGCTACAAGCTCTTCAACATACAATTCCAATGAACCTGTTTAAAAAGCATGTTTCCCAAGTGCTTTTGACAGAATGGTAAAGGAGGTGGGATGCTGACATCACAGGAAGGAAAACATACCAATTCTTCCCTAATGTCACTAACAGAATGAAATTGAAGAAGTTAAATATTAACTTCTACAACTCTCAGGTCTTATCTGGCCATGGCAAGTTTGCAGCTTATTTATACAGGTTCCATCTAGTTAATGTTCCAGGGTGTACCTGTTGTTCTGGAGATATTATAGATGACCTTGAACATTTTATCTATGAATGTCCTGCTTTTGCTAATCAGCGACTTAAGTATAAAGTAGGAAACATGCAGTCCCTTCATTTAAACAGCAATAATCATTCAGCGTTCCTCAAATTCTCTGAAAGTGCAATGCGACATAAATTTAATATCATGAGCTAGCTCTTATCTTACAAAAATAAAAAAAAAAAATAAAAATTAATAAAACTAATTCAACCGTGAAACCAATATCTGGAGCAACTGATCAATCTTCTGATACTACACTCATTACATGTTTAAAAATTAAGTGTAAACAATAAATATTTGCAACAATTGTAATTATTTATATAAAGATTTTTTCCCCATTTTTTAATATAAAATAATTTATAATATTCTTTAGTCTTAAGTTTGTACATATGATATACTGCATGGTAATTGTTGGGACTATGTTATGTCATCCTAACTGTTGCCCATAAATATAAGTACACTTGCAAAGACCTCACACACAAGTTTGAAATACTTATTTATTTATTTATGAATATACAGTCGATATATGTGTAGTTTAATTGATACAGGATAACAGGGGAAAAATTAATTTTTTGATAACTATTAAATTTTAGTCTCCGACAAATTTGTCGGTGGAAAAATTATAAAGCTCATTATATTTGATAGGCGAGGAATTCTAATCTATTAAACAAATGCGTTTAAAAAAACAAGAAACTTAGTTGAATTGGTAATTTTAATAGACTGATCACAGCGCAGTAAACCGATCTTTTTGCAATCTTTACTCGAAGATTTTTCGTGCTGAACATGCATCTAGAAGGTAAGTTATCTGGAAGATATGATTGTATCGTTGACAGTTGTAACGGTTACATTCCTTCTTGAATTGTATCTTTCCCAGTTGATGATACAATTAAAAATGGTTTTGATTTCAACAATTTTTCGGACTTCGGTTATATTAGGGTATGAAACGAGATAAATGGGTAACACTGTCTCGCTTCCCGTGGTGGGGGGTGGGATATTCTTCGAGAATTGAACTATATTGTAACCTGCAGCTTACTTCGCGTTGTTAAATTAGTTTTTGTTTAGCAGTGAAACCGATCGGCAGACCTTTTAGAACCATTTTAACGGCTCCCGCTTTATGCTTTTTAAATTAATCGAGATAAATAGGTAACGTGTGAGCATACTGTGCGAATTAGACTACACTGTCAGCTTCTAGTTTACTATGCGATGTTAAGTCAGTTTTTACAAAAAATGGCCGGCCGATATTTTAGAACTATTGTGACGGTTTTAACATAGAATTCCGATTTAATGCTCATTAAATATGCAATGGATATAATCATCATCCCTATTGAAATTAAAAAGTGTGCGAGCTGTGCATATTTTTGAAGAATAATCATTGGAAAGTATAGATTTTAAGTCATTGCATACGAATTTTTTCGGAATTTGAGAAATGTTAAGCGACAGTAATTTCCACACTGACGAAGATTTAGTTTGATGCAAAGTGGTGTGTACAAACATGTAAAACAATTACTTTTGTTATTAACGTTGGCGATACTACTAGTAACAAAGTTATAAATTATATTTCTGCAAATCCATTTATCTCCACTGAGTCTGGTTTTAATATTTTCATTTTTCTTATTGTATTGAATCGAAGCGTACTATTCGTTCTAATCGTTACTGCTTCCTCGAAAATAGCCGTACTCGCGTAAATGTTACTTCGGACTGACAACTTAGAGAAAGAATTGATGGCACAGAGTTATTTTGCATGTATTATCAACGTTAGGAGACGTAAATGTGATCAACATATTTAAGTAGCGCTAACAAAGCACCAGTGGTGAAACGTATAGCTACCGCATACCCATAAAAGCGCGATATCAAACGCGTAAAGAAGATGAAACGCGATAATAAATTATCTTCGTCATCGCGTACACATATTTTAATATATCAAACGCATCGGGCACCAAAGCTTACAATAACCATTGTAAGCTATCTTAAATTCACACAAACTAATTTCATATAAATCCCTAATACGAGTAATGATTACCTAATATAATTTCACATAACTCGAAATCATGGAAAATAAAGCCCTTCGCTTCGTATACTGAATAGGGGTGCTATACCGAAATTAACGATATACGTGAATTCACATATTGTCTTATCTGAAAAGATATATTAAGAAATTTCTTATAAATTGCTCATCATATAATGATCCATATATTAAAAAAAAAATAGAGGGATTTCATTCAACGCGGCTAAAGGTTATCATCTAGTTAATACGTAATCCGTCTTTATCGTATTTATTTTTTTCGATATATTTCATTTAAGCAAATCGGACATATCATTTATAAATGTACTTCCAGAAATCTGTCTTTATTCTGTTTAATCTAAATCGTGCACGCGGTTTAATTAATTTCGTATCTTTATTAATTATTCGTTTGGGTTCACATTTAAAACTATTTTTATAAAATTGTTTTCTCTTTTTTTTTCACCCTAACATCATTTTAAAAATGTATTTATGCGCTGCGTTTTTTGTAATTGTTCCTCGTTGCGATTATATTACATCCGGTATATCAAATCTTCACTTATATATTGTTACGACAAATGCGATACATTTTTCTTAAATATACCGTCTTTAAATCTGTAAATTATTATTAATGATAATACTATTTGAACGCGAAAGATTTTATTTTGTATAACAGTTCATCATACCAGATTGTATCAAAAGCCTCGGTGATGAAGAAAAAAAATCTCTTCGTCGTAGTTTTCTTATTATCCTCATCTTCGATATTTATGCAATTTGTTGTTGTCGTTAAATCAGAATTAATTTCAATGAATAATCGACTGATCATGAATAAAAACGTATATTGGTCATCATCCGTAAATGATTTAATAAAATCGTTAAGTTACAAAATGAATCTAGTACATTTATAATATAACGTAGATTTACATTCGTAGGCGCCGGTAACTGAGATTTATTTTTTCTAATACAACAAAAAAGTTATAAATTGCGTTAAATATACAAAAAAAAAAAAAAAATTATTTTAAACAAATTACGAATCTATTCCGAAATGTGTACTAAACGAATTACGAAAAAAAAAGAAAATGTAACAAAGCAATTTATACGCGAAGATTTAAATATTTAACGTTGATCTTACTATAAACGAAGTAAAAACGTAAAATTAAATCGCTATTTAATCGCAGAATTATCAAACGTAATAACGTCGTATTATTATAAAACTAATACTTATATCATCGTGTGTGTCAATTGGTATAATTCGTTAAGATGACGTCGAAAAGCTTCGAGGTAAAATATATAAATCTCGATTAATTTAATTTTGTATTTTTACTTTATTTAAATAATAATAAAAAAAACCTACACTTCGCATAACGTCAAATTAAAAAACGTAAAGCGATGATTTATTTCGATGATTTAATTCGGTTTTGTTTAAATTTAATACCGTTAACAATTACATCGATCGAACATCAATATATTATAATGTATATGTGTATATGTGACTAGTTGAAATACTTTAGTATTTGATGTGTTGGCAGTGTTATACAATTTACGTTCTGCACTGAAATTTTAGTGAAATGTTAACATTACGTCCATTTTTATTTTAAAATTTTATAGGTTATTATTATTTACCATCGATGCGGGTAAATACTTATTAATTATCGTAAAATTTTCCCAAACGTTTCTAAGTTGTTTTTAGATATAAAAAGATTGCACTTTTTTTTTATATATATATTAAAAAAATATTCCGATTTCGAAATATGAAGATAATTTGTCATAAAAACAAACACTCGTTCGGGGTGTAATAATATCGTCGGTAATTCGACGATAAAGAAATAAAAATATATAAGTAAATAAAATGAAAATAAGGATGACCGAAGAAAACATATCACGAAGACAACTTTATAAACTTCAAATACAATAATACGTCGGAATGACGCGATTACATGAAGAAAAAAAAAATCGAGCTTGTAATCGAACAACGATACAACCAACGTTATTGTTTATTTTTCATAAATCCACAATCGCCATACATGAATTCCCTCCAATGCCCTAATATTTTTCTTCTTCGTTCCATATCCTTCAACAAGAGCTCCTCGACTGAATTAGTCCACTCCTTTATATTTGTCGATTTTTCCTTCGCTAAGAATTTGTAACGCTGTCCTCTGAACAATGTATCAATTTTTTCCCCCGTTATATCATTTTTTCAACATTCTCTTCGACTTCGTCATTTGTCAGACTTTCCGGTTCGGTATTTTAGAAGTCTATGAGTTAGCATTCTACTACGTAGACACATTTCTGTTACTTCGTATTGTTTAATTTATCGTTTATTGGCTTCTTCTATCTACCGTAATATTTTTAATAATATTTTCAATTTTACTTCTTCGAAGTTTACGTATTGTACCACTTCAATTGGTAAACAGCTAAGAAGAAGATGATTCGTGTTCTATAGTTGCACTTTTCATTCGCGATAATTTACTCGATTTTAAACGCCGAAAGAATTATTTATATTCATAGATCGGATATCTTCCCCTGATATATAACGGCCTTATATAATAGTAGTACTGTTTTTTCGTGGTTGTGGTTCGATAATTTTGGCGGCGGAGAACCTGCAAGACCTACAGTTAACGATAAATAGTTTCGACGAGGTAGGGCGAAGATTTGGAGTTAAAATTAATGCGTCCAAAAACATATTTACGGTGTAGTTTTTCCCCATCGTAAATTACAGACAAGGAACGCTATATATATATAAATGGAAAACCAACAATTTAAAATGTTGATAAATTCAAATACTCGATATCAGTGATTAACTTACGCTGCAACGAAAAAATTAGATATGAAATAACCGAAGATATGTTCCGAAAATTCAATAGCACAATTTTCGTAATTAAAGACCGTTGTTTTATACGATTGGTACTATTATCAAAAAACGTGGAAGGTAAAGAAGATATCTCGGTGCAGATGTAGTAGAGCTGAAGATACACTGTAGACGAAAAAAGTGACAAATACGCTAAGAAGAGCAACGATTAATAGAGATAACTGTAGAATGTCATACGTATAAAAGAAAAATTGCGCGAAATACATTTTACGAACTATAATACAAGACGGAATAGAGTGAACACGACCGAAAGGAGAAAGAATGCAGATAGAAACGTCAAGGACCGGATTGAAATAAAAAGAATTGGAAATTTGATATCAGCGACAAGAAGCAGCAATTCTGAACTTGACCGACGCGTCCAGGATGTATGATACTAAAGTTATTACTACAATAGTTCGACTTTTATTTTGCTATATCGACTATTTCTGCCTGTGATGATGTACCACACACGCAGCATGCACATACAAGGATCAAGTTCTAAGTAAACTCTACATTATGCGCCTTAATTTGCATTTGTCTTTACTTATTAGCAAAAGATTTTGCCGATTATTTGAAAATCGAAGAGTCGTTAACGAAATTTGGTATAGAATATAACAAATGTAGTCGCTGGTAATCGAATCAAGAAATATATATTAAAATAGAGAGTATTAACGGGTGACTACTGTCAAAAGTAAAGATAACGAATATGTTAAATAAAAAATTTGTCCTCAATTACGAAACAAGCGAAAAATGTCTCTTACGAAAGCTAATCGATCTGTAGACTAAAACGTGATTGACATTTAACGAAGAAATTTATAATTACTCGACAATAGAGAAAAGGCGTGGTCGATCAGAAATTGTTGCAGTTTATCTTCATATTTCTAGAAATAATTATACACGAAACGAGTAAATATACAAAAAACCGGGACCAGTTGTTATCTATAAAATAAGAACTAGAATCAATTACTATTACTACTAGCGTTAACGTTGTCGTAATTTTTGTGCGAAATTAATTCGACGAATTTACCTTAAAATATGATCGTAAATAAAGTCAAATTATACTATTACGAAACATATGCAACAACTAGTAATTATTACATTAATATACATTTAAGAAATCATTATATGATCAAATATTATTCACATTCGTCATTGAAACTAAATTAATAAATAAATAACCTGATACATAAACGCGCGCGCGCATACACACACACACACATTTTATATATATATATATATATATATATAGCAATAAATAAATCATTTTCACATAAATTATGATTTTTATGTAACAAGTAAATTAATCAACAAATTTATTTATAACTTTGGATTATCAAAGTTCGGACCTTTGGTAATTATGATTTCGCCGTACGGTTCATCTTGTGTCAGTTCTAAAATTTTGAACTTTTTCAAAACCAGCAACGAGTAGAACCTTTGCGCAACCTGCAGTAAAGACGTATTAATTATTAGCGGCGATATAAATATTAATTTTGATAAACGTCGATTAAAAAAATATATATATATAACATAACCTGTTTACGATTATTCATTTCCACTAAATTGCTGAAAACGGTTGTAGATTCTGTCGAAATAATTTCCTTCACGAAATGATATAAATTGCGCGCTCTCTTATTTAAAACACGTTCCTCGAACTCTTCCATAGTCTCGTTATCGGCTTGCAGCAGCACATCCTGCAACAGTTATATTAATTTTATCGTCTTTATTAAATAAAAATAATATACAATCATTGTTTCAACGCTATTTGATCGAAGTGCGGAAATAAGAGCATTAATTTTTTCAAATAAAATTAAATCGCTTTAACTTACATATATATATATATATATATAAAACATTGTACCTTTCGGGTTGGAGCTCTCACAGATGGCGAATTTTTAAATAATGTTAGACCGTTCGAAATGTGATGCTGGTGTCGGATGTTAAGAATACCATGGACGAGTAAAATAACTAATAAATGAACGACGCGAAATAGAAAATACGATTAAAGAAAGAAAAGAAATGGTTTGGCATTTCACCGGACATTCGGAATGGAATGCTGAACGGAAGACGAAGTAAAGACCACGAACTGGATATATGGAGCGAATAAAGTTACGTCGTTACAAAAGCACCAGCATGCTCCCGTAGACGGATGTAATATATGTTTTCCTTAGTTTAAAAACCTAGTATCTACTTTTAATTCATCGTTAATAGACTTATCGGCTGTTCGTGATAAGCAGAGAATTTATATTTCGATCGTTCAATACGTATATGACGCAAAAAAAAAAAAGACTACATCTGCCAGTTTTTTAATTGTTCCTATACAAATATTTTTCCATCTTCTATTCATTCGGAAAATTGCTACTCTCGCTACAGCGAGACGCATGCGTATTTCCGTTTCGCATCTACCTGTATTTATTATTATCGCACGTAGACTGTCATAGTACTTCATGTGGTCGATGTATTTTTCTTTTATCAACAATCATCATTTTTGTTTTCAATTTTTTTTTTTTTTTTTAAAACATTCAGATTCAGATATATTTTTTTTTTCAAATTGTTCAGTTTAATATCGTAATTTTTACTTACGACGTTCAGCTTCTTCGTAATGTCACGAACCTATAAGAAGACTATAGTAATACTATATCATCAGCGGACGGTAAATGATTGATCTTGCGACCACCCCTTAGTATTATGCCACTTTACCATCCATCAACTACTTCTCGCGCATCATGCATATTAAATAACTATATACAGCGTTACTGACTCCTGTTTCAAATTTAAATGGTTGCGATTTCTTTAAACCCTTTATGTTATTTTCGTATAGATCGCGTATAATATACTTATGCGTTCCGGTACTTTGGTTACATCTGCCACAGTTTGCTTTATTTTAAGAATGTAAAACAGCTGAGTTTTAGTCAGACTTTTATCACGATAGATTTAACTCTCAAATATATGTGGGAATAAAAAAACAATTAAATTTAATAAATTATTTTATATATATATATAAATGAATAGAAACTTTTAAGCATCCAAAAAAGGAAAACAAAAATATTGAAAAAAGTGTAAATACGAAGTATAAATAAAATACAAAGCACAAATAACGGAATCAAAATATGAAGAACAAACTAACGAATATGTAATAATAACAACATTGTTAAACTGAGTGAAAAAATTTAGATGTTCTCAGAAACTATCGAAAACGAGTTTACAAGATCAAAACAGAGCGAACAATATACGTGTGAGAAGAAAAAGGAATTTTTTATTAAATAAATAAAATACAATTAAAAATCGTTAATTTTAAATATGTCGTGTACATATATATAATACACCAAAGTAAACAAGTAAAATCGTCAATTTAATGCGATTAATTAAAAAAAAGAACGAAAATTATACGAAAAATTGGAGTAAGAAAGGAATGACGTAATTGCAATTATAATCGTGTTTATAACAATTTTTCGCCTATTATCATCGAAAGTATTTGCGAATTAAAATATATCAGTTATTTCAATTAATTAAATTAACTTAAAGATAACGCATTATTTTTTTTTCATATATAAAAAAAATTTAAACTTTAATAATAAGTAGAATTTTTCTCATAAGGAAATTAATGTAATACAAAACGACCTAGTTAAAAATTCAAAACGGATTTAGTTAGGGTTTTTTTTTTTACATTTATCGGAGGCGTATAAATTAACAAAATTTGATGGCATGCCAATGCGGAATTACGCGATATATAATTGACCGTGCGAAAAGCATATAGATCGGACTCACAAATGATCAATGTTTGACCTCGTGGCATAATAAATTAGAAATTTCGGGCGTCTGAATTAAATAGGCAAGTCTGATGTATTGAGATTTATGAAAGGGAACACCTTAAATTTGGAAATTGGTGTTCGAAACGAGTGATTTTTTTATGAACAATACCCGTATTGCAGGAGCTTTGGTGAATTTAAATTACGATGCTAAATGATTGACGAACCACGCATTCTAAGTGAATCAACCAAAACAGCCGACAACAACTTTGTCGAGATCGACAATACTGTCGATCTATTTAAACGACGGTGTTGAATTTGCAACCAGAATAGCCGATATACGTGTCTGAATACGTTAATACACTCAATACGGTCGCGATTATAATACATGCAGTATGGAAACACGACGAACGGAAATTAAAATTCCAGTCAAATATGATATAATTCCACACGTTAACGTTACTTGAGATTATAAACACAAGTAATTATTGGAGGTTTTTAACGGTCAGTTATTTATCAACTCATATTGGGGCTGAAAGCATCGTATTATATATGCGGAAATTTTACTAAAATAAAGCAAAAAAAAATTATCAGAAAAATGAAAAGATAGAACCGAACGCAGCGCCGTCTGCCAGATCTAATTATTCCACGGACACATTTTTTAAACGCACATTAAATAAGAAATAGAATAGAAATATCATTTATTTAAATTAAATTGTAAACAACAGCACATTATATATACTAAGTACATCGAATTACCCTTCGTAGCTAATACAATAATAATAACAAGGTATAAAAGCAACGATGATAATATACAGGAAAATTTGAAAAAAAAAAAACCTGCTACAAAAAGAGAAATACAAAGAAATACAAATAGCATAAATTAAATTTAAAAAAAAAAATCATTACAGTTAATTTACTTCATTAAATAAACAGATATATAAAATAACATAATTATGTGAAAAATCGGTGTTTTAATCGGCGATGTTTGTAACGCGTATATATTACGTAAGCTGGCCATATTATAGTCCCCTATAAGCCTAATTAATTCATAATTTTACAATTTTCTGTTCATATAGAAAAATACTAGCTCGAGGTTTAGTTGAGAAATCTCGAATCCTGGCAAACCGGATGGCATTGAGATTCTGCAACTACGGTTTTGTAATAATTGTAATTTACAATATGTACTGTTAGAAACTGAACACCAAACGGGATATGTGTTAACCGGGGGGACGAATAATAGTTGTATATAGTAGTTTTTTATTTGTGACAGTAAGGTGGGACCTTCGATGAAATATAGGTGAAAGAATTCGAATAGCTTTATAAATCGATAGTGCGATTAATATGATTATTGAACGACAAACGCGAGTCCAGAGTGACGCCTAAATACTTAACATCTTTAACCCATTTAATACTTTGATCGTTAATTACAATTTCTGGCAAGGGTAATGGGTGCCTTCTGGGAAAAAAGAATGGTTTCCGTTTTCTCGGTGTTCAGTTTCAGTTTGCAACGTTTATAGTACTTACAGAGAGTGAAGGCGGACTTTTGTAATCTGCTATAAATTGTATCGGGTTTGTATGAATCGCAATACAAAGCTAAATCGTCTGCGTAAAGAGCAGTTTTAATATAACGTATATTAGGTAAATCATTTACTAAGAGCGGGAAAAGGAAAGGACCTAACACACTACCTTGTGGGACACCAGCGTAATAGGACCTCCATTGAAGAGCTAATAGAGTGATGAGTAACATAGAAAACCCTATTATATAAATACGATTTCATTACTTTAATTAAATATGCGGTATAATGGTATTGGAACATTTTATATAAAATAACATCGTGCCAAGCTGTGTCAAACACTTTTTCTAAATCTATTAATAATAATCCGGTGTGTTTATTCAAGTTAAAATTATCTGTTATAAAGTCAGCTATCCTTGCAACATGATGCACTGTAGAAAGTTTAAAACTAAAACTGTTCCTTTACAAGGATATTGTTTTTTGATGAAAACTTTTGCAACCGACTAAGGATAACTTTTTCTGTTAATTTACTTAAAATACTTAATAAACTAATGGGACGAATATTATTTATATTTGACATATCTTTCCCGGGTTTAGGTAGAATAATAACTTTAGATGTCTTCCATTTAACCGGAAAGTAAGAATTTATGAGAATACTATTTATTATTTTGGTTAAACAATCGCTTTACGGGGTAAGTTTTTAACCACTGTTGCAGAAATTTCGTCCACACCAGAAGATGTCTTATTCTTCAAGGATTTAATGTGTTTATTAACTAGACGTAGCGAGATGTGTTACCTCCGTGGAGTTAGCTGCAATAGTTTGGAATTTGTTTTTAATTTCTTTACTAATTTCGTCAAAATCAATCCAGCTGTTTAGAAGGAAAAATAGTAACCGACTGAAAAAAAAAACGTTAAAAAGGAAATAAAACGCAGATTTACATTTACCTGGCCAATGGAAGAAAGACTGTCGCAATCACCGCGCGATGGTCCATATTCATTCGTTGTAACAGCGCTAATACCGACGTCATCGTTATCGTAAATCTTTGCAAATATCATAAAAAGTTAAAAAAAAAATTGAATCTAATAATACAGCGATTTAGTTTACATCTTCTTACGAATAAGATTTTAGGTGTGTTTTGTTCGTTTTTTCGCGAGAATACAGTTATGGTTCCAGAAAACTCGATTATACATCATAATCTTATCATTACATTTAAAAAGGGAAATGTGTTATAATGTACGATGACCCGGAGAAGATGGACGGTTTTGTTATTTTCAATATTAACTTACAATCATTTGTGGAACACAATATATCGTTCAGACGATCGCCATTTGCAACAAAACGTTCATTCAGTCTTTACAAAATTTTCGAAGACTTTTTCTAGTATAGATGGCCGAATTTTTGAATTTCTTCATAAATTCGAATTTTCATCTCTTCCAGATCTCGTGGACGTGTTTAACGCGGGTTTTAAGGTATCCCCACAAAAAAAACCCACGCGTAACTCTGAATTCTTTTCGAAACTCTGCAGTGTCGTGATCGATATTCCACGCAAAATGCGCTCTTCTTCTCATTATAGTATGCCATGATAATTGAAACCGAACAAAAACGAATCTCTCGTGTGTACACTAAACGTGGAACACTTGGTTTGCATTGTAACAGTCTTGCCAACTGCGCTATTCGAAAAACAAAACCGTCCGTCTTCTCTAGGTCACCCTATTTAATCAGTGTCGCCAATCGACATATTAACAAACACACCTAGCTATTAACATCGTCTTAGTGTATTGTTATTTTTAAACTAAAAACGAAAAATCGTCAATATCGTTAACAATATGTATGTAAAAAAATAATATAAAAAAAAAAATTAAATAACGCCGTTTTCAGAATAAAGATATATATATATATATATTTAATGGAGGTGAGCTTAAACAATTTCTTATAAATAATTCGGGGAAAGTTACTTCAATTCTAATATATTCCTTTCAAATTAAGTAGGCCAAACAACTTTCACTATTAAGAATTTACGTATTACTCACGATAATATTTTAAATTGAAATTGTTCCGTACTCGTTTAATAACATAACAGAAAAATTTAAAGACGCGTATACACACTCGCATAATCCTTTATAGTGTGTGTGTCTATTGTAATCACTAAACTGTAATTAAATCATTTATTAATTTGACGAGACAAAAATTTAAAAAATTAATCGCCACGAATAAGTCTTTAATATATAACGTTACATTATGAAAATAAAAATTACACGAGCTTACATAAAGATGAGTGAAAAAAATAAGGGAAATGATCCTTATTAAAAAAAAAAATGTAAGTTACTTGATCGCTCGCAGGTAGAAATTGAAAGTATACATCCTGTAGTGATAATTTCATTTTTTTTAAATGTATATAGTTCATATCGGATGAAGATCTATCGTTATACGATCGAACAGAAATAAGCAAACTAAACTAGAATGGAATTACCTTTCGACTTAAATCAGGCGGCGTATTATTTATTCCTTCATTAACATCGCACACCTGATCAAGCGGCGATTGTAGTCGTTGCGACGAATCAGTGTGATTAATATTTGTTGTTTCCGGATTGACGTTAACATCTCCGACATTTTTACTCATCGACATCCCATCGTTCGATTTTGATTCGATATTTTCATTCGAACAATTAAGATTAATATCGTTATCCTAAAGAAAAAATATTCGCGCGAAAATATTATTATAATCATTTAAATAATAATAATAATAATAATAAATTCAAACATCGTCGATCAAAAAACGGAAGAAAATAGAAAATATTAAACCGTTAAAGTTTTTTAACGACGATAATTAAATATAATTTATATACTTAATTAGATCGATTACGAAAATCCATATCATGGAGCCCGCAATTCATTATCATTATTATTATAGTTCAAGTTTTTGTTAAAACAAACTCCTGATAGTTCAGTAAAAAGATGTCGATTAAGTAATTAATATTCACTTTTATTTTAAGGTATGAAATGTACTTACCGTAGCTCTAGAAATTTATTATTTATATAAGCTATTAATTAATATCATAGTTTTACCCTTTTCATACATCTGCTAGACACATTCAAGCTCCTAATACACATCCGCATTTCAGTATATACATCACAATCTAGATACACTTATATCGACCCACTGCTTGATGTGAGTCTTCCCTCTTTTGTGATCAGCGGCCTCTTTCATTCACTTTACACCGACTGACCTTTTTATCATTCTGTCGTCTTGTGTTCGGTCGACCGCGACTTCTGTATCTCTTGATGGCCATTCCCTTATTCGTCTCGTCCGCCTGTCATAATTTCTTCTTGTCACTTGCCGTGCCTAATTCCATTTCAACTGCGCTGCACGTTCTACCCGGCATCCGACAATTTAGTCTGCTGTCTTAACCATTCATTGGCTTTTTTATATATATATATATTAGTTCGACTGAATTACATTTGAGAATGTGATTTATCAAATTTAACACATATTGTATATAATCCGTAATAGGCTTACGCTGTTAAATGAGTCATATAGATATATACAGAAAGCCTACACAAACAGATACATTAATACCAAAAGATTCATTTCACCCAAAAATGCATAAATTAGCAAGTTTAAGAAGTCTTATCAATAGAGCAAAATCAATTTTAACAGACAAGGATAAATTGAATAAAGAAAAAAACATTATAAAACAAATAGCAATAAGAAACAAATATAACCCTAATATAGTTGATCAAATATGGAATAAAACTAAAGTCAATATAAATATAGAAAAAGATAAAAAGAAGTATTTAGGTTCAATAAATTGTGTAGGCAGTCATACATATAAAATAATTAAAATATTTAACAAACACAACATCGATTTAGCAATAAGAAATAATAATACATTATTAAAATCAATAAATAATAACAAAATAGAAGATAAAAATATATTAAAAAATTCAGGAGTCTATAAATTAAATTGTAACCAATGTGAAAAAGAATACATAGGAGAAACAGGCAGACAATTCATAACAAGATTTAAGAACATTTAAACTCATATACAAATAATGATGAAAAATCATTATTTGGAAAACATTGTATAGAATTAAAACACAAAATAAATAATATTAATCAAAATTATAAAATTTTACATACAGAAAAACATTTTAAAAAAAGAAAACTACTTGAAAAAATGGAAATAATAAAAGAAAGGGATAAAAATAATTTATTAAATTCAATGGTAAAGTTTGAGGAAGAATTAATTTTAAAAAGTATATTATAAAAATATTATTCCTAACTATTGATTTTTTTTTTAAATTACATAAATATATATTTTTCATTGTTCAAATACATATTCTTATAAAATAATTATTTTCTAGCTACTGTTCTGTAAATTTTATATTACTGATAATTGATGGTGTTGTTTACCACTGTCATTGTCAGATAGTTTTAAGTATTTATAATTCATTTTTGTGTAAAATTGTAAACTTAGTTTTAAATTAATATTTTATGTTTTTATATAATTAATTTTAATTGTACATAGCTTGACAATGGCGTAAATGCCGAAAAGCTTCGCATAATTAAATAAATTTAGTGATTTCAAATATTTTTAGTAATCAAGTATGAGTCATATTTACATAGATTATTATTTATCGTCGTCGTCATCATCACTTTTGTGTCATACTCGTTGACTGAGATATCACTAATCGGTGATAAATTCTATTTTTGTTTTTTTTTTTTTGTTTTTTTTTTTCGACATAAAACAGCCGCTATGTTGATCTAATACTTTGATGTTGATAATTCACTCAGTTGTTGAAGTTGCATATAAGGAGTTAACCCATAAAACGAGCGAGCCAAAGGCTTATACACATAAACAGGTTTACTCTCACAGTGTAATCAGGCTCTTTCACCCTTTTCCGTATGCTGTAGTCATATATACGTGTATATTCAGTTTACATACGTACAATACAGAAATTATGGAATAATATTATTTGCATACTCGTATTCTTTCTGTTGCGCATGCGCGCACGGTTATCCGTTATTTCGTTCAAATGTTCGGTACATAAAGGATGTATATGCGACGTAGATTTGAGAACGAAAACGTTTTAGTCATCGCCACGTCAAAGCATGACAGTGCGTTTTAGTGTCCGACTGAAACAAGATTTTCAGCCGAAACTGAATCTTCAGCCTTGGTGTTAGTTTTGGCCGAAACCGAAACTTATTTAGACATTAAACTTTCTATTGTATATTAAAATCTGGTGTATTTTATACACAAATACAGACAATTAACTCGTGTAAAATACAATAAAAAGTAATAGTTGCAATATTTAACAAAGATAGTTATTATTTATGTTATATTCACAATTTTACATTAAATAATAAATTGAAATTAGATTTAATATTCGTAATTAAAAAGTAATATATTTTACGCTAAGAAAAGTAATTTTTCTTCGTTTTCGCAAAGCAGGTTACTCCGACGATCTGCGTATATTTGTCCAGCGGCACTAAACAACTGCTCGCTGGGAACACTAGTAGGTGGAGCAGAAAGATACTTTAAAACGGCTTTTCTCAGGGCAGGATATGGACTACTGTTCCAATAACAATATATGTCAGTATTGCGTTGCAATAATGGCTCCGACAGATAAGATTGAATTATTTTTTCCAAAACAGTTTTTTGATCTTCAAATATGGTTGCCTGCATCTGTTTAGGAATATTATCGTGTATATCCCAAAGACTCTCTATATCTTGCTGTAGGTTGGAGGCTGGCAATACCAATTCTGTAGAAACTGAGGGAACATTTTCTCCACCACCATCCTCTGTCAAAAAAGATATTACTTCTCTCATTGCAGCATCCACTTCATTGGAATTGAGATATTTCGATTTAAATCTTGGGTCCAGCATTGTTGCAGCCATCAATGAAGGGTGCCTTTTTATAAAAGAAAATTTGGTATTCAATGACTCGTACAATGAGTTTTTCATATTTGTCAGCATCTCATCTTCCTTTTCGGATCGAACTTGTAGCTTGCGCTTTAATAATGATATCAAAGGTATTACTATTGATATGCATGTGCCATCAAATGATAAATTAAGTGTGGCCTCATAGAAAAATTTCAAACAGGCTGTGAGGTTCGTTAAAACATTCCAATCATTACATAAAAGAGTATCAATTTTACCATAAGTATATTGGTAATTAAACACAAGTTATAACCGGAAGTTAGCCGAACGACGCGCGACAATTAATGAGTCATAATTACACTAAGTTTCGGCGCGGCCGAAGTTTCGGCTAATATTTGGCCGAAACCGAAACTGTGGCCGAAACTCGATTTTTTGGCCGAAACCGAATCTTCGGTCGGTCTTTAGTGCGTTTCATTTCTTTGTGAAACTTGTATGAAATCGTGAGTTTATTAAATAAGCGTTCTTCCCGCGCCCCGAGGCACAGATTCGTTTTTTCGTCCTCTCCTTCCAGCAATTTTTCCTTAAATAAATAAGTCGAAGTATCCGTCGTATCTATTTCAACTTGAGAAGTACTAAACGCACTTTTTCTGTTTACTACTTGCTCAAGTGATCGTCTGGAATCCGGGTTTTCAAGCGTTTTACATTTTTTGATTCTTGATTACAGCCATCCATTTTATCATTTTTAAATTTATTTTTAGATCTTCACTTTTTCTACAATTTTATTCAGCATATACTGTTATTATTATTTATTAGCTTCTTATTAACCAAAGGTTTACGCCCCTTTTGGTACAGATTAAACTGCTTGTTGTTCGTTCATTATTTTTTCCCATTCAGATAGAATTACGGATTTTAAACGGACTACTAAAACTGCCCAATACCAGGAATATATATATATATATATATATATATATATATGTAAAACCACGAGCTTTATCAGAAAGAACGCATATGCGAAAATGAAATTCATTGCTGAAATATAAAGACACTTGAAAAAGTTCTAAATATACAATGATACAAAGAAAAAAATTAATTTATTAATTGCTTACCTTCTGCGGATGATTTAGTATTAAATATGTCGGAAATATAAATTAATTTAAATATTAACCTGTTCGTTCGCGATATCGTCAACTTTATCAGGTCGGTCATCAGTGTAGTCGTCGTCATCTTCGTGAAAATCTATTACCATATCATCCGATTCGATATTATCGATTTCGTCGGTTGTTTCATTCGATTTATCGACTATATTATTTTCTTCGACACGATTCTGATTTAGATTTTCAACCACTTCCATCGGCGTTGGTTCGTCTGTAAGTATTGCATTTTCCTCGTGATTTTCTTGCTTTTCACTAGTACTAGTAGCCATAGTAGTAGCAGTAATTTCTTCCAAGGTAGAAAATGATGATCGACTATCTTCGCTATCTCGAATTTTAGCGGCTGTGTACGGCGGAGATAATGTGTTTTCTTGCAGAGCTGAACCAATACGTTGTTTAATCGGTGTATAACCTTCCTGCAAAACGAAAGATTCGATATAAATATCTTTTAAATTTCAATCGACTAAAGAAAATCGTATTCTTGATATTTTATAGGAGTATATCTACTAATAAGGACTACTTCCGTTATAACTTACTATCGCGATTAATGGAAATTTCGAAATAATAAACTGAGATTACAGATGAACTTTTAATCACATGTTTTTTTTCTTATTTAAACTCGCAACTAAGAAATTATCTAAATGTTAATGAGTTTTAATTCGAGCGATTACTTTAATTTTTTATTTAAAAAAAAAAAAAAAGAGAACACATTAACCGGATTTCGAATATAACTATACTTCAGGCGAAGACTATAATTTATTTACCTTTGCCCTAAAAAAAAACCTTCACGCGTTTTCGAACTATTACGTGTAAACAGAATGAAGAAGCGTTCGTTAAATCGAATGGAACAAAGAAAATTACCGGGGTAATATCGTTAGACGTCACAAATAACTAGACTAGGTGCCATTGTGGGGAAAAAAAAAAGCTAAAGAGTCGTCCTCAGAAATCGCAGACGGAGGACTTTTATGGATGATAAAACGTTCCTATGTCGATCGCTAAACTAATGGATGAAGAAGAAAATCCGAGAATCACACGTTATTCAAACAAAATACCGAATAAGGTTATATGTATTGCGTCCATGACATACGGTGCGCAAACATGGTCGCTGACAGTTAGACAAAGTAGAAAAATATTAATAGCTCAAAGAGCTATGGAAAGGAAAATTATCAAGATAACAAGTATGGACAAAATCAGTAATAAAGTATTACGGGATAAGTCAAAAACAGAAGATGCTCTCCGCAAAATACTGGAAATGAAGTGGAATTGGGCTGGACATGTAGTTCGAATGAACACAAGCATATGGGCCAAGAAATGTACTGAATGGTTACCAATCAATAGGAAAAGATTGAGGCGAAAAATGAGATGGAGGGACGATATTGTCAAATATGCAAGTGCAGTCTGGATGCGTAAAGCACTTAATCGGATGGACTGGAAACAGGTAAGAGAAAAATATGTAAACGTACAATAAATTAGAAGAGGCCAATGCTCGTTCACGGGTTTAATTTCCCTAATACATTTAAACATATTAGTATTAGTTTAGCATTAAGGAAAGCTAATAATAATATTAGTTTAATATTAAGAAAAGTTATACATGTTAATACTAGTTTAGTGCTAAGAAAATAATATTTATAAATTTTAATTTAAAATGGGAAATACAGGCTATTGTAATTGTAACATGTATATATATATATATATATATATATATATAATTACAAAAGCATGAATTTTATCCTCCGATACGTATTTTCTTTTACGACCACGACGTCCAGGTTTATTGGTGATGACGTGTTGCTCATTTTCAGGTAGAAGGGTATCGTCTAACGGCGGTATATTCTCTTTTATATTTTCCGTATCGGCCGTTTCTATATCTTCGTTAAGTTTCGTTTTTGATGTCAAAAATCGTTGGTAATTCTATTAAAATAAAAATATCAAATATTATATATACGTATAATAGACAAAAATTCACGCGTAACATAAACTAAAGAGAACGAGAAAGCAAAAGCAGTTGTAAAAAAAATTTGAAAAATGAATGAAATGCCTCGCTTACGAAAAAACTATAATTTGAAAAATTCCGAACTAAAATATTGAAAATTATTTACAATATAATTAGTCGAAATAGACAAAGACATTTGAATAAATAAATAAAATCTATTACGTAGCCGCTATATATAACTTTATTAATAAGAATGCTTATCGCCGTTATTTCGTATCCCATAAAAATATCGTTAGGTATATATATATATATATATATATATATATATATATAAAACACATATTTTCGTTCACAAGCCGGATGAAGTTCAGCTGCAATCATTAAACGGAATATTCAGCATTTTGTAGAAGACGAAAATAAACAATTTGCAGTTATGAAAAACAATACAATACTTAAAGCAGTTGTAGTATACTTTCCTCCTAAAACATGTATTAAAACGTCAACATATTATGTATAGTTATTACCCAATTTTGGGCGCCGTTTTATTATTGGAGATTTTAATGCAAAACATAAATCATGGGAATCTTCTATTAACATCAGAATCCTAACCCTGTTTATATTAAAGGTAAGTAGTTGTTTGACGCAGGACGTAAGCCAACATACTAGGCTACAGATGGTCGTAAGAAGTCAGATCTGGTGGATTTCTACATAGTAAAGGAGATTGCTGCTAATTTTATATTAGCTGAAAATTTGATAGATCTGTCATCAGATCATAAACCAGTGTTATTTATAAGCACCTCGATAATCCAGAAAAAAAATAAAAAGGGAACACAAATATTACCACGAATTATGACAAATTCCAGGAGGAGCTTAGACAAAGTACGACTTATTAAAACAAGTAAAATATAAAATATTTACCACACACCTCCAGGAGCTTAATCCTTATGCAGACAAGGATTACTCATTATAGAAAGGTACACGTAAGATTAAACGGCCGTTTGTCAGAATTCCTCCCAGTCGGGACGAAACTGGCAATTGGACAAGACAGGATATTGAAAAAGCTGAATTGGTTGCACATCATTTATCACAGGTCAGACTCATGAGATACAATAATAAGCAATCAATTAAGCCGTTTACTCCAATGGAGGTAGCAAATGAAATTTATCACAATATAAATCCAACAAAATCTCCAGGGATAGATAAAATTTCACCAGGTGTTCTAAGAGAACTACCACGAGTACTGCTTACATGCATATTTACCGCAAAAAAAAAAAAAAACAGACAAGAAAGCTAAAAAAGTCACGTTATAAAGACAAATTTCTATACTAACATCAATATCCAAGCTTCTATAGAAACTCCTGTTGAAGCGATTATTAATACTAGAAGATAAGCTTCCTCTACATTAATTTGGATTTAGACAGAAGCGCTCAACAATCGACCTAGTGCACCGAGTAGTGGAAATCATCAACAATGCATTGGAGAAGAAATTCCGCTCTGCTGTATTGTTAGATATTTCACAGGAATTTGATAAAGTAATAACAAAACAACAACAGCCACATTTTCAGATGATACTGCAAAAAGTGATATCCATTTTAAAACTACAAATAAATTGCAATATAGGCTCGATCGAATTAAAAAGTGGACTCTAGACTGGAAGATTAAACTAAACGAACAGAAGTCTGTTCATGTCTTGTTTACATTACGCCATGCTGATAGTATGTAACTTAGGAAACCAAGTCATTCCACAGGCTAACTCGGTAAATTACCTATGCATTTGGATTCACGATTGACCTAAAAAGTTCATGTTAAAATGAAGGCACAGTAGATCAAGAATAAAACACGTCGATTATTAGGTTAATAGGTAGGCAATAGTTAAATGTTTCCTGCGAGCTTCTGATATATAAGCAAATTATTAGACCTATTTGATGTGTTTACTAACAAAACTTTTCAAATCGACTCAACCGCCCGTAATTTTAATAACTGAAGAAATTAGCAAAATTAGTGGAAACGATTAGAAATAATGCCGACGAAAAATTTTTAAATTAAAAAGTTGAAATTGTGCCGCAGTTGGGTAGAAAATTTGAAGCTTCCAGTTGAAAATATTAAAAAAAAAATAAAATGAACCTAATTATTTCAAGACTGCGATTAAACATGTATGCAAAAATTCGTAACGCTAAAAATACCGAAATTCGATAATTACGCACTACAGAGACATAGTAGATAATTTTTACATATTATATATACACATATAATGCCGCGGTAGCGTGTAGTTGCTAGAGAGTTCGAACGATCTAGGGGGTTCCATCCCAGATCGGAATATAAAATTATAATAAAATTGTGCATTATCTAACTGTTAGTTATCACGATGACGACATCCTATACGTTATGACACGATATATGCGTACACCTGCCTAACGTATAATTAATTAAAAATAACGTACAATACGGCTAGTCACGATGTTCAGCATCGAACAATATAAAATATTATAATAATATATAATAATGTACTTCGGTTATATTACTACCTTGAATAGAGAACTTGCAGGAATATATTTTCCGGGCAATGCGAATAACTTTTCAACTCCACCGATTTCTTTCCAGTGCATTAGTCTTTTCGTAGGCGGTGCTAAATCTAAAGTTGTCACAATATCGCTGATACTTATCATTTGAGCTTTCATTTCATCGCCGGTTATACTTTTTATTTCGTCGACAATTAACTTTCGTTTGCGTTTCGATTTAGACGTACCTATCGCGATATGATAAATGTAAACCGAATAAAATATTGATATATCGGAGAGTAGTGATTTTACGAAGAATTATAAACAAAACAAAATCATAACACAGTTTAATCACTATAAAATTTTTTTATTGCAAAACTTTTCGACCGTTACGTCATTATCAAGCATACACGATAAATGTTTCATTATTAAAAGTAAAATTTATAGCATTTTTTCTACCGTTATCGTTAAACCGAAGAAAACTATAATAAAATATATATAGTTCAAAACGCAACAAGACGATTATACAATAAATCTAATAATAACGTTAATATTTTCATAAACAATATTTTTTAATGACCTCTTTCGGCGATACGCGCACAAGTAATAATAGAATATCCTTCCTCGCGTAGTTAATAAAACTAAAAACATCGCGTCGCAAGCGTTCAATATAAATTATATATTTACGCTCATTTAATAATAATAAAAACAGAAAGTCGAAATTAACTATTTTCAACTGCCTTGCGAACAGGTAAAAAAATTATTTTGTTAAAATAAATATTCATCTCGTCCGACCTTTCTTCTATCATTAAAAATAATTCCTTAAAACTGGAAAACATAAAATCTCCGCTACGAATTAATTCTAATGATACGTCATTATCTCCAGTTTCCGAACATACACCTAAAATTAAAAATCGATCTCTTAAATTTTTTATCGAATACAAAGTATTACTCCATGTCTTTTAACATGACCAATCCAGGTTAACCGCGTTTTCTATATCCGATCAATTAATCCCATTTTTTCGTTTATTTTATCCATAGTTTCTTGATTTTTTATCTTGTCCGTTCATCTTCATCTTATCTTCTCTATTCTCCTCCAGCACCACATTTCAAAATTTTGCAACTTTTCCACATTTCGTTTATTCATAGTCCAAGTTTCGGCACCATATAGTGCCCATATATACACTTTCAACGGGCGTTTTCTCAAGTACATTGACATTGATTTTTACCTTAATACATGTTGTTCCTTCCTAAACGCCAGCTTCGCAAATCAAATACGTGAACTGATTTCCTGATCACAATATAAGTCATCCGACATTATTTATCCTAAATATTTAAATTATCCCTTTTATTAGATTTTTTTTTTATCGATCTCTACATGTAAGCTACCAGGTTTCTTACTGATCATCGTTGTTTTCGTTTTGTTTATGTTTATTTCCATCCCGAATTCTTTTCCTGTCCTATTGAGCTGCTGCATCATTTTATTTAGCATCCTTGCCGACCTAGCCACTATGGCTTGGTCGTCTGCAAATTTAATTACTTTCAATCTGACTCCTCCAAAGTTTATTCCGAACTTTTCATTGCTCAGCGCTTTGTTTACTATCATTTCCAGATATATATTAAACAAATACGGCGATAATAAGCACTCTTGTCTTACTCCCTTACTAATAGTTTTGGAGAGGTCCTTCTTGACTTTACCTCTACTCTTCTGTTGCTGGTAGAGATTATAAATCAAACGTATTATGTGCTGTTTAATTTGTTCCAGTAATGGAAATAATTTCCCCATCGCACTCTGTCGAATGCTTTATGGTTGTCGAATGCTTTATGGTAGTCAACAAAGCAAATGTATACACTTCGACTGGAATCAATCATCCTTTCCGCCGCGTTACATAGTACGGTTCATCTCTTGTATGTTTTTTGAACCCAAACTGAATTTGATCTAGATATTGCTCCACATGCGCCTCTAATCTTTTCTTTATAATCTGGAGTATTGAAGCGTGTGGTATGAGGCTAATTATTTTAAAATTCTCGCACTTGTTTTCTCCTGGTTTTTTCGGAACTGAAACTATTATAGAAGTTCTATGTTCCCCCGGCCATTTGCCTGTCTCGTATAATTCAAATAGTTGATCTTTCTTTTCCGGTTATTTTTTAGTAATTCAGCCGGTACATTATCGATACCTGCAGCTTTGTTGTTTTTTAAATATTTCAAAGCTACCATCAAATTCCGCTCTCATTATATCATCTTCTGCTTGGTTATTTACCATTTTAGACGCCCATATGGTAGCAGAACGTTTTTCACATAATTCTTCAATGTATGTCTTCCAGTACTTCTTATTATCCTCTTGATGTCTAATCTCGTTACCGATTTTATCTTTTATTGCGATTGTTTTAATGCGTCGATTATTTCCCGCCATATCGAATTATTAAATATTTATTCAAAAGTCACTAAATCGCACAAATGGGTCATTTAAAAAAATATTGCGTGCGAGTTCATGTTTATATTTGAATAGAAACATAATTACGGTTATATTCGAATACAATGTAACCTACTATTACACACCTTTTAATGACGAATCGACCGGATGCAATGCAAACGTTTCTTCGTCATCATTTACAACTGTCGACTGATCTACATCATCCCTCCCATTTTCGTCATCGTTTAATTTTTCTACATTTTCTTCTCGATGATAAATTTGCTGTTCATTATTTGTCGTCTGCGGATTTATCTGCGGACCGAATTCGTCCATAGCGGATAACCGCTCATTTTCAGTTTCGGAAATAATCTTATGTGGATCATTTCCAACAGGCGACGATGGTCTTGAATCGTCTGAACTATGATTAAACATATAATGCGTACTTTTTAATTTACAAACGCTCTACAAATGTATTAGTAAGTAATATTATTAATAACAAAGTAAAACTTGTGAATAAAAAAAAAAAATTATTTCCTTCATGTCGTCAAATTTTTTTTATGTAACTTTTCGAAAACAATTGAAATTTTTAATTTCAAACTGAGCGCTGTTGTAAATATATAATTACGCGTAAAAAAAACACAATTTGGACTCAATGTTGTCCAGATTTATCGATAAATAAATGCCTGCTGTCTGTGTGCATATTCGTTTATCGACGTTTTTATCATTTTTCTGCGGGACACGAGTTGTTTTTCTAAACTAACACATTTGTTGTTTTAAAAAAAGTCAATTGAAAATTAGTTAAATCACTAATATTTATTTTCTTAAAGAAAACACAAAGCTTTTCGGCATTTACGCCATTATCAAGTGAAACATTTTAAAAAATCATTTTTTAAAATTATGATTTTTTAAAATGTTTCACTTGATAATGTCGTAAATTCCGAAAAGCTTTGTGTTTTCTTTAAGAAAATAAATATTAGTGATTTAACTAATTTTCAATTGATTTTTTATTAAAAAAATCACTACATTCCACATTATATAAAAAATTAAAATTTGTTGTTTTTATCATTATTTTTAATCAACCAAAAAAAAAAAAGAAATTAGAAGCGAAACATTGTGAGCTGTTTTCTTCAGTCTGCTGAATATAACGTAAATAAACAATACAAAGTTGAACTGATAGCTAAACGTTACCATTAATAAGAAAATCTTTAACTTGCAGGACTCATTTAATTACCTGTACGCTGCTGGACTAGGAGGCGCAAAATTATCTTCATCATTTAAATCGCCGTTTAAAAGCGGTGATGGGGAAATGCACTTCGAATGATTCGGTGACATTGAAACAGAATTAATCGCACGTTCTAATTCATTTTCCTCATCATGCTCAATACGTATATCGAACGAATTATTTTCCATCGCCGGTACATCTGGCATAGAACATTCGTCGAACAAACCACCTTCTTCAAAAATTCCACCAGCTGAAACAACAATAACTTCATTATTTAAAAAAAAAAAAAAAAAAAACTTATACCAATTATTAAATTATTGGCTAATTTTTTATTATAATCATAACATTTTCACAGAATATAATTAAAAAATTAAAAAACAGCAAGATCATTTGCAGCGAGCTTATAGAAGCGTTAAACGAGGATGCACTAACACACATTTACAAATTAATTTCCGATATGTGTGAAAAGGGCGAAATACCGACCGGACGATTTTAAGAAAAATAAATTAATAATGATACCGAAAAGGAGTGACACAACTAAATGTGAAGAACACCGATTGATAAGATTACGGTCAAAAGATCGCGTGGTTGCACAACCAACAGAAATATTCAGAACAGCATGAAAATTGATTATGTAAATAAAATAGTTAAAAGTACTAATTATTTTATGAAGATTAAACAAAATAAGTGAATTTTAATTATATTTTTCGTAAAGTGTGTTATAAAAAGTAAAATTTTTTTAAACAGTGCTTTGAAATGCCTAGTTACAACGGTTGGTGGTTGCACGCTCTCGATGCAACCTGAAGAAGACATTGGAAAGCTATATACAGGTGATTTTTAATGCTACTATAAGTGTAGAGTTTACAAAGGGCTGTATTAGCAACTGCAATCAGTCCTTGAAGTACACACACCTGACATAGGTTTTTCTCTTTCTGTTGTTCATAACACGTGGATGTGGTTGCGTGCGCACACTACCGACCAATAAATGAACGAGTCCAATTTAATCTCTCCGAGATTAGTCTTTCTTCTTCGAATTTCTATTGGTGTTTCTTTCTTTTACTGTGTACATTTCCGCGTGTGAATTATTTCATTGCTTCTCTATAGTTTATGTTATTTATATTATTACTGACCGATGTTAATATACATACAATACACACTTCAGGGTGCAGTTGCCCCTTCAAAGTTATTATACCGGAGTCATGCCCACTCATTGGTTATTAATTAAGGACTTTGCCCCTTCAATGTTTATTATTCGAGAGTTATAACCCTTTTCAGTACCATAACTTACGACATAAAAATATATAAATAATTTTTTTTCTTAAAGAAAGAGTTTAAATGAAAATTTGTTTCGTCTGCTTATTGTCATTATATTTTGCGTATAATTTCGTAGATACTATATTTGCTTCTTAAATTTCAGATTTACGTTAAATATTGGAGGTAGAATACTATTGTCAGAATTTATTCCAAATTGTTTTCATTGACTGGTGTTATATATATATATATATATTTTTTAATATTATGTAAATCTCCATATGCTGTTTGTAACTACCAGGGTTATTACAGCATAAGGAGACGCGTGTTTAGTTTATATGTGTGCTGGGAGTCCGCTTTCTCTTACAAAAGCCAGAATGCTAACTATTGATTGAGGGTTGTTTGAAAGTATTTTGTGTATTAGGCCCTGTATTTTGTGTTTTGACCTGTGTGGTGTGAGTGTTTGGCAGTTATATATTAAGTGTGTGACTGTTGGTTCTGTTAGATGTCCGCATAAGGAGCAGTTTGTTGGTGGAGGGCTTTTGGTGTAAAGGTAATTGTGTGATATGGCTGTATGACCCACTCTATATAGATTTCCTGTTTTTCTGATTTTTTTTTTTTTTTTACTTTGTAATTACACATTTCCTTTCAAACCAATCACGTTCTCATATTCTTAGTTGTTGAAAGGAAATAGTGCAGTACATAAATAGTTTTCTATTTATCAGTAACCGATTTTATTTTACATTTTTATGAATACGATACTGTTCAACTTATTAAAATTAAACTGATGTTATAATTAAACCAGGTAAATAATCAGGTTCGAAGAAACTGGACGCCATTAAGAGACAAATTATAGTTTTAACCTAAAAATGTATACATATTTTCGCATACATTCACATTAATATATATATATATATATATATATATATATATATATATATATATATATATATATATATATATAATATGATTTTTAAATGTAAAAAAAAAACAATTTTATTAATGAGTTATGTTTATGGAAAATAAAAAAAATATTCCTTTGCCTCCCAAAGTTTTTTTCAAGTCGGCGCACCTGAAAATATAGAATTTTTTCCTCACTGAAGCTTTAATACGGCAATTGATAATTTCATTTTCAGAGGATTATTTTGTGTAAATTGTACAAAAATAAGATTACTTAACTATTATACGTAGTTCATCGAATTGTTTCGTTTTAGTATTTTAAAAATTTTTATACTTTTCTAATTGTGTAAATTTTCTACTTATTCATGCGAAAATAAATTTTTAATATACTTCCCGGTTCAATATTTCAACTTTTTCTCTTAGGATTGAATATCTAACTTCATAATTTTCAGTTCTTGTATTTATATTACACTGTGTTGACTTTGGTATTATTACTTTGTGATGTCTCGTGAAACTAAAAAATTGTTGATGTGTGTATGTTTTGGAAGGAGGTAAGGTGTAACTTCAACCGCTAGATTTTTGCCGCCACTGAAAAATAGTATTAGGCAGAATAAAACACAAAATAGAGAACGATCTAAGTGAAGAGCAACACGGGTTTGAATCTTCTTTGTCATATAATCATCAAATATAAATAATGGTTAGAAAAGGAAAAAAACATAAATGATTATAAATTAATTTTCAATTGTTTCAGTCTGGCTAAACGTCGTTTTTTATATATCTTTTAAAAACAACTGATCCGAAGAAAGACTAAGCGTTCCTCGACAATGTGATGTATCGTTTGATGAGGATTACCGCAACAGCAGCTAGACGACACCTTGAAACCTCACTTGTGCATCGTATAACCGCATCTGCCGTGTCCTGTTCTTATTCTGTTCAACAATTTCCATTCGTTTCTTGGTAGGTTCATGCCTGGAAGCTCATTCCGCGAATTTAACCAAACTTCTAGCTCCCACGTTATTTTCTATTTTTCTAGATTTTCTTTTAAATAAGTATTCGTCAGCTGAGAACATGAATGATAGGGTGGAAATTCGTAACACGCTTGTCTTTGCACCCGCAGCGTGAGATTGCTTTAGCTTTACTCTGGTTTTTAGCTTCTTTGATAAATTTTATAAATGTTTGTTATAAGCAAGTACACAATCCAGCGTAACAGCCAGAGAAGCCGAATTATTTTGAAAATAACGGATGCTTTCATATTAGTTAAGCAATTATTAAGATGAAAGCGGGGAACTTCAATTTTCGTTGAACTTGCAAGGGGTAGAAAAATAAGAGAAGTCATATTAGTACTGTGAATGGTGATTGAAAAAAAAAAAAAGAAGTAATATAACCAGTATACATTGCAATGATAGATTTAGAGAAAGCAGCTGATAAACGACGGTCTAGAGTAACGCAGGCGAAGGCGGATTTTTTTGAAAAGAAATCAGTGTTAACGTTAAAAAATATAAGTGTAGAGCTAAGTATACGTATAGATCCTACAGAAACTTACACTATAAATAAAGGAAGACGAAAATAAGTGATGGCGTTCGTAATAATTAAATGACAGACGGAATACAAAATACGCAAGTATTCCAAAACATCAATGAAAAAAGATGTTTAATGAACATCATAAGATATTGGAGATGTGGCTGGATACCACATATATTAAGAAATAACAGATATCTGACAACAATAATAGAAGAACCAATAAAAGTCAAAATATCATGGGTGACAATTTATCACCCAGATAATAGAGGTTAAAGTATAGAGATGTAACAAATATTAAAAGAGGAAGTGCGGAGCAAAGAGTCAGGGTGTTATGCTTTTCTGGATGACTATTAATCGAAAGATTGAGAAATATAAGAAAAAGATAATTATCGTTAATTTTATTCCTTTTAATGTTTTTTATCAATTTAGTTATTCTCGTCTACAGATATATTTCCGGCGTTTAGGTATTTACATGAAAAAAAAAAACATTTTTTTTTTTATTAACACTTAGCTTGCTGCTAACAACTAATAGGTGTATTCATTATCATCAATAAATATTTCTAAGTAAGATTATGTTAAACACGTTTATATTTCTTAAAGTTCGTAATGCAGATATTACAACAGTTATCTTATGCATACCAGTAATTTCTATATTTTCCGAAAAATCGTTCGACACGTCATCGTCACTTTTCTGTCGATTAGCGTTTGAATTAATCTGTCCAATATTCTCACTAAATAGTAAATTCGCCTGAAATTAATTTACAAATTTCACTTTTCATATTCATTATTTTATAAACAATAAATTGGAATAAATATTTGAATACAAAAGATGATCACAATACACTGGATTTTCCAGAGGAAGTTAGAAAATCGGACTTTCCATAAAATTTCTTCGAACCAGACTTTTTTTTTATGTTATAATTTTTAGGTAAGATGAATTAAACGCGATTAAATTAATTTTTTCACTACTCTGCTTACACTTTAAAAACTTGCGAAATGTTTTGTTTTTAAAAGTGTTACGCTGTCGTTTTTAAATTCAGACGTGCAGTATAAATGAAATTGCTATAGCAACGTGCTAGTGCGTGTACCGGAACATCAAATCGTGCAGTCAGAGAACCTCAGGTTTTCAGCTAATATGGTATGGTTACCTATAATTAATCTTTTTTTTTTCTTACATTTATTTTTAAAACAAAAAATTCAATTTCAGACCTTATGTTAGAATTATATTGGTCTAGCATTTATTAAATAGTCAATCTTATAATTAAACTCACGTACTTATATTGATCAAAGATTACAACAGCTGCTGGCTTTGCTAAATTTAAATTTTTCAAAATCGCTACTGATATATTTTATATAATATATATATATATACACTCTGCCACGACAGAAATTCAAAATTCAAATACCTGATTTAAATTTTGCTCAAACATATCGTCATCCCTCAAAAGATCAGAATTTTCAATTTCAAAACTGGTGTCACCGAAATTATCCTCATTATGCATACTTGTAACGTGAGCAAAATCCTCACGCATAGTGATTTCATTCATCCTTGACTGATTGATAGAAATTTGCATTTCAATATCCACGTCACTGAAAAATCAACATTAAAAGATACATGTTAAGAAAATAGTATCGAAAAAATTAAAAATATTGATTTCGACATTTAAAAAATCAACTAACTGATATAAGCAATATATATATATATATATATATATATATATATATATATATATATATATACAACTTCTTTCAATATATAAATTAAAGCTGACATTTTTATCTCCTGCCCAAGTATAAAAACAAATTTATATGAATAAATTTGTAATTACTTAAACAAAACTTAAATTTCCTTATATATATTAATATAAAATTATTATATTATACTAGGAATAATATGAATAATCATATAGAAATTGAATTATAAAAACAATACGATGGTGGTTCATTTAAATACATATCAAAGTAAAACTGAACACTCACTTCCAAGTATACTTGAAATCCGTCATGGCAGAATCGAAGTCATGAAATACTTCTGGTAATGTAACAGCACTGACGGCAGCCTCGTGATGATCGTCGGGTAAATCAACCATACCAGGGCGAAAAGCCATTTTAATCTTAACAAATGCTTCATTACAGTCGGCTAATAAGTATTTCGTTTTCCGAGAATAAATTCTAACAACGCCTAATAATAGATGTCCAGATGTTCGGAGTGCCATTCTAACCTACGAAAATACATTAAAAAAAATATAGTATATAAAAAGGCAACTACTTTTTTTTAAAATGATAATATGATAATTAAAGTTTTGAAAATATTTATATTCTCATGTTTTATAAATTATCAACTAATGTAATAAAAATTACGAAACTGTTCACATGAAATATAGGGTTTTGTAATAGAGGTGGTCGATGTTGGCAGCCCGTGACGGTCATCTTGTTTCAGTGACGTATGTCTAATCTGTTTGTTCATTATTCTGATACAAATGACAAATAACCATGTCAAGTTTGATGGCACAATATGTTACATAGCAGATGCCACGATGGATATTATGCATGGACGATTTCAAGGTAGGGTTATTTCTAGCAAAGGTAACATGAATTGGTCACTAAGACTGTATAATTTAACCCTCGACTTTTTCTTATGAGGTTTCATGAAATCGCAGGTTTATGCCGTTACACCTCAATCGGCCAATGCCCTTAAAGTCAACATTACCAATACTATCTGTCAAATTCAGACAGATCTATGCGGCAGAATCATTGAAAATTGGAACACCCGAATTCGTACTACTACGAAGTGCCGTGGTGAACATTAGAATCAGTTACTAAAAAATTACTGAGACAATTGGAAGAACAATATATCATCAGAGTGAATGATGTATGGGCTAAAACAGATAAAGAAAAAGCTGAAGCTTTCGCTAAATATCTTGAAATATTACGGAGCATTCAACTCTTAAGACCTCGTTATACCGAACATACTACCAACAGCTTTTCTCCAAAAGAGATATGTGCATTCCTACGGAAAACACCACTGCATAAGGCCCCTGGTATCGAAAAATCACAAGAGAAATACTGTCGCATCTTTCAAAGAAAACATCTATTAACCTGTGCTATATATTCAATGCTATATTAAGATTGGTGGAAGAAGTCGATTATTATCATGATTCGTAAAATAGGAAAAACGCCATCAGTGGTTTCCTCTTATATGCCAATAAGCTTGCTCTCCGCTCTATCAAAGATTTTGGACAAACTTATCCTTAATTGAATGAGTTCAGTTGTAATAAATTGTAACATATTGCTGAACCATCAGTTTGGTTTCCGCGAGGAGCATTTTACCATTCAGCGGTGCCATCGACTAGTTGATGCAATCTCATTAACATTAGAAAAACAAGAGGTGTACTCTGCTGTATTTCTGGATGTCAGCCAAGCTTTCGATAAGGTTTGACATCCTAGATTGTTGTATAAAGCAAGGCGGTACTTTAACGAAGACTCTATTTATTGTTAAAACCAGGTTTATATAACCGGTCGTTTGTGGTAAAAATAAACGATTCATTTTCAAAAGAACGTTCAATCAGATATGTACCGCAAGGCAGCCTACTGGGACCATTATTATAGTCCATCTATACTGCTGACTTGCCTATCTGCAATCAAACTATGTTGTCTATACATAAAGTTTAGATTGTGGAATGTAGTAATTTTTTATTACTTAATTACAAAAATCAGTTTAAATCACTAAAAACTTTTAGTGATTTAAACTGATTTTTGTAATTAAGTTGTCTATATATGCCGATAATATCGCAATACTCGCATCTAATTCAGATGCCACGTATGCTAACATGGCTATTCAAAATCATTTGAATCGACTAGAGGAATGGGCACGTCTCTGGCGCATTCGTTTAATCCAGCTAAAAGTCAACACATTACGTTTACAAATAAACTACTGACCTGCTCCGAATTAAAAATTTCCAAAACACGAATATTCCACAAGTAGAATCTGCACGTTATGTAGGAATGCACATGGATAGTAGCGTGGCGTGTTCAAGTAGATTACAGAACTACTTTGGCCATTGTTACGAAGGACATAGCACCTTCATCTGGCAATAAAGAGAAACATATATCTCGCGATCATATCTAGAATCTGGCTTATGGAATATACGGAACAACGTGTTGCACTAACCTTCTTAAAATTCAGCAGCAACAATCAAATATATTACGTACAATAGCATCAGCGTCGTACTACGTATCAAACTACACGTTGCATACAGAATTGAAGGTTCCGTTTGTGAAAGATTACTATGTTCAGCGGTACAAAAGCTTCTTCGACAAAATGAGAGTTAATGCTAATCCATTGGTGTACAAAATGTCTTTGGTGGATCTACCAACTAGTTGTGTAGTTTCGCGTTCAGTTACGTTACTGCGTACAGTTTCATATTATCGCGTAAATGTCTATACTTTCTCTACCGTTTATCTCTCTTTTCTGTATTTTCAATCGGACTGTTATCTCGTTTTGTATATATGAGTACACACGTGTATACATACATATAGTCTTCACCGTGAAAAACATTTCAGCTGGTAAGATAAAACTAATTTACTATTTATTTAATTTAACATTGTTAACTTATATAATACTAGTTTCATATCAAAACGCATATGTATTTTATAATTAGGATGTATATATAGATCCCCTCGTGTCGAAATAAATTAGTACACGCATTATTCTACGCTCTCCACCACTATCTCGATCATCGTCGTCGATAAACGAACAGCAAACAGCTACTTGCAACGAGAATAGTGATACAATAGTTCAAACCGTAACCTAGTGAAAGCAATTACAAAACCTAAAACGAATGCAACTCAACGTGTTCAACAAAAGCATGTTCCAGCTGTAAAAGTACAACCTGACAAATCAATGTAATAAGGTGCACTACCCCAACTATTAGCCAACTGACCGACGTAAAAAACCAGACTTAATCGATTTCTTTGTTATGAAAGATATTGTAATCAACTATATTTCTATTGAAGATCTATCCTC
The DNA here is from genome assembly GCA_032883995.1 of Coronaproctus castanopsis. NCBI lineage: Eukaryota > Metazoa > Arthropoda > Insecta > Hemiptera > Monophlebidae > Coronaproctus > Coronaproctus castanopsis. The sequence continues at coordinate 75,874,199 of CM065052.1, read as the reverse complement.
GGATCATTCACCATTACTGCTAACAGTAAGCAGAACTGTAATAAGGAAGGGAAAGAAAGTCACCCTCACAAATAAATATACTGACTGGGATTGATTTCGCTATGAACTACACCAACGAATAAATCTAAAAGTGAGGCCCAAATCTCTCGTTGAACTTGATCTTCAAGTCAAACAGTTCATTGAAACAATAGAGAACTCGGCAAAGCTTGCTACACCTCTTTCTAGAAATCGCGAGGTCCGAGAAATCACATATCCTCGCGAAGTCCGTCAGAAGATTGCCGGGAGAAGAAAAGCTCGTCGGGAATTGCATAAGTCTCGTAACCCACGAAATAAAACCATTTTTAATCGTCTAAATAATCAGTTAAACAGACTAATCAAGGAAATAAATCAAAAAACCTTAGCCGCATATCTCGAAGAGCTCAGTCCGCATACTGATAAAGACTATACACTCTGGAAAGCTACTGATAGAATAAAACGACCTATTATTCGAGTTCCACCACTTAGAGATGAAGTTGAAAATTGGATCAGAAGGGATGCCGAAAAAATAATTTTGCTCCACTAATTCGGAAACATTTTACTTCATTTTCAAGTTTAAAATTCATTTGTTAATATTTTATGAGTGCTTAAAATGAACCAAAAATTCCATCAATTTGCTTCGATGAAAACTTACATAATTCAAATAAGGAAATTTTAAATTGATTACAAAAAAAAATATAAACAATAAACACCGCACACCAAATCTATTAAAAAAAAAAAAAACTGGAAACATTATTTTAAATTAAGCTATATAGGTGCCACAAAAAATCATCATTAATGTAGTAAGTGTGGCTTGTTTATCAGAATAATAAACGTCATAAAAAATAGGAAAAACTGAGCGAATATTATAAATAAAGGACTGAATCTAATACATCAAAACTTCTTTACCGTTTAACTACAATAATAGTACATAACCGAAATAAATGTAATTAATATTTTCAATATTTGTTGCATACATCGTTAATGTTCTGCAGATTTACTTTAAAGTTAACTATATGGTTTTATAAAATATTAATAAATATTGGGAAAATTATTTAAATATTCTAATGTGAATTGTACTAATGCTAATTAACAAACAGCAAGAAATAATGAAAATAAGGGAACATTCTGATAACTTACTGATGGTTGTAGAATTCCTTCAACTGATTTTTCGATGTTTGTTTCAAAAACCTGAGTTTTCGTTAATTTTCTATCCCAATGCGCTGCGAGCCATATTCGAGCCAAAGGACCTTTTTTTGAAAGGACCAAATCCGCATAAAACATTTTTAATTCAACATATATCGGACCACTAACAAAGCGAAAATAAACAATTCAGTTTAATAACCATTTATATATAATAAACACGTTTTCATTAGAATTCTATTATATATAATGACTCTGACAATCCGAAAGTAACATAAAAGTAGATGAATCTTATTACAAATGGAAACAGAACAGTATATTATTCATTAATAAACTTAGTTAGAAAAATGAGGCGTTTTTAAACCGTCGCAAGGAAAAAATATGGATGATTTACACCGAAAAAATTTTGAACGTATGAAAACAAACTATAAAAATTTAAAAATTGTATTGAACATTTCAGTACGTAGTCCAAATAAACACCGTGTCATTACAGAGAAGTTGCTCAAAGTTGGTAAGATATCATTAAAAGGGTGAATAAGATAATTTAAAATACAACATAACAATTCAATTTTATTTGAGGGTATTTATAGTGTTTTGATAAACTGTAACAAAAATTACGAGTGAAAAAATTAATCATATATAAATCTTCTAAAAAGTATAAGCTTTCTCTAAATATACTTTATCCATTTAATTTGACTAATAAAACACCCGAATCTGACAAGATGAATCATCATGTATAGAAGTAATTTAAATGTTATAACAATTCATAATATGAGAATAAATACTATATAAAAACACTTTTTCTAATATATATGTATTATGTATATAAAGATTTTTATTTTAAATCAAGAAATGAATCCCTTTCAGATCGCTTTCTTATATTGTACATGTACAGATTACATTTAAAGTATTCAAATCAAAGTGTATATAATATATGTTTGAAGATTCATATACGCATGTATAAACAACATACTGAATAAAATAAAACGTTTAAATTATAATATGATAATATATTTATAAGTTTCAAAAAAATCATAGCATAGTTACCTCAATCTACTTATGTCTAAATGAATCAATTTTAATTTTTAAGTTCTTTTAAATAATATAAACCTGATTCATCTAAGTAATTCAACATGTACACAACCCATAATATATCTGTAAAATAAATAAAAATTATTCATATAAAGTAATTATATTAAAAATGCATCAATTAAATATTTATATCTACATTTTTTGGGTATAATGTTGAAAAATATGTACAGATATTTAAAAAAGTAAACATTAGAAAATTATGTATTAGACAAGAACAGATTATGTTATAATCTAATGTAAATTAAAAAATTTCGACATGAAATGCATAAAGTGAATTTCTGACTTAAAATTTGTGTGAATAATATTATAAAAATGATTTCTCAATTAAAACGAGTTTTATTCTTATTATACTTAATGATATCAGCTTACGAATTCGTGGAGAGCACGAATCAAATGACGTACAATTGAAAATGTGCATCAATTTAACCGTTCACAAAAAACATTTTTTATTCTAACATTCAAATGTAGATACAATTATTAATGATAGACGTTAAATTCAAAACTGATAAAAAAATAATTAAGATTAATCACTAAACCGGGTTTATATTAAATATTAGTCAGGCTGAAATAATAGACAAAAATGATAATTGCTGAGTTGCATAAATTCATAAAACAAAAAAAACAAGTATTTATATAAAACGAATTTTAAAACTTATAAACTCTTACAATAATTCCACGATCGTATTTCTTCCCTTTATATGCTTACAATAAATTACGTACATATTTACCACCATACACATTTCTTGAATATTAATTATACATAAAATTAGAAACAATTTACTAAATAATAATATTTTTAAAAAGAAAGTTTTTACAATTACATAAAGACAGGAAGAAAAAAATATATAAATATTACATTGTAATTGCAAAATGCTACAAGTAGCGTCATAAGAATATATTAATTATTAAACATCCAAAAATCTGTTGATATTTACAAATCTAGGTAAAAAACAAAATGTGGACTAGATAAATAAACAAACTTCAACATTTCGACATTTTCGATTTACAGTTTTATCGAATCTTATAATAACGATTGCGGAATTTTTACAATATTCAATTTTCTTTCCAAAATACAAAAATTACATATTCAGAAATTAATAAAATTATGTATGCGACAATAACAAATTATTCTATCATCTAATGTAAATTCATTTTTTGAGACCAAATACTAAATGTATAAATCGATTTTTTAAGTAATTTAAATGAACTTTTAGAAATTAATTCTTCAATTAAAACGAATTTTATTTTTATTTCACCTCAGCGTTCGGCATATTAATATTGAATCTATCAATCCTCAGACAACGTGATTCAAATATGCTCTAGCGTCTGAACATTTCTTGATAAAGTTTGTTTTTGTTTGTATGGCTTACAATATAGTTTTTTATTTGATGGTTCGAATTAAATGCTTATGTTTTTAATATTTTCACAAAATAAAATGGGCGGTGTCATATTAGAAAATTTAAGTGGTAAAAAGTTAACTACGTTGGTACTGTGTTTAGTATTATGCCAAATACTGTGTTTTTTAATAGGAGCGTTAATTGCTCCTGCTCCTTCATCTGTTGAAACGGTTCTTGGTACCAAATGCAAAAATAATGGATCAAAAAGTTTATTATATGTAAGAGGTAAAGGAAATTGTAAATCTTTGGGTTTGTATCCAGTTAATAATTTTCGTGAAAATAATGAAAATTTAGATATAGTATACGCATTTCAGCTACCAATGCCTAGAGACCACATGATATTAGATTACTCACGATGGCAGCAATATTTAATTGGCGATCTGCAATTTGATATACCCTATTCAGATGAATATGAAATGTCTTCTGATGTAGTGATCAAGATGGACGCTACGCTAGGATACAGAGATCATGGTGATCCTGAAAACGCTTGGAAAATTTATGCTTCCTCAAGGATCGAGAGACATTTAAACTGTCATATTGAAATAAAGAAGAATAATTATCTTTACAATTGTTCCCTCATTCCTTTATTTCAGCTGGGATCTCTGTATCATGATTTTTATTTACTCAATATACACATTGTCGTTGATCAAGGACTAAGATTAAATTATGATTTAATACATGATTTATGGTTGATCGCTATAAATCAGAATGGTGGATTTACGAAAGTATGGTTAGCTGTAAAATCCATATTTCTTTTTTTCATAGTAGCTATAATGTTGTGGTCATGGAATAGAATTTTCAACTTGCGCAGATCTCCATTTTTATTAGAATATAGTCTTCTGGAATTAGGGATGTCTTTAATCGTTTTAAATATACCAGTTGAGCTATTAACATTAATATTTGATATGCCGTTTATGACTTTATTTCAAGATATACGTCAGGGAGTTTTCTATGCTTCATTATTATCATTCTGGTTAGTGTTTGCTGGAGAACACATGATGATACAGGATCCACAACATCACACCATAAAAACATACTGGAAACATCTCAGTGCAGTGGTTGTTGGTTGCATTTCATTATTCATCTATGATATGTTCGAAAAGGGTGTTCAAATTAATGATCCATTTTACTCGATTTGGTCATCAAGACCTAATTTAGCCTCCTCAGTTATTATTTGTGCCGGTATTTGTGCTTGTGTCTATTTTTTGTTTCTTTGCTGTGTAATACTGAAAGTGTTTACTAATATTAGTGTAAAACGGTCGTCTTTATCTAGTATGTCTCATATCAGAAAATTACACTATGAAGGTATAATTTATCGATTCAAGTTTTTAATGTTAACTACTATTGCTTCTGCTGCGATGACTATTGCAGGGTTTATTATGGGTCAGATTACAGAAGCACGTTGGAAATGGGGTGAAAATTTTCAAATAGAATATATGTCTGGTTTTTTCACAGGTGTTTACGGTATGTGGAATATATATATTTTCGCTTTAATTATACTCTACTCCCCATCTTATAAACGATGGCCGTCTGAGGCTGATTTAAACTGCTTAGCGGGTGATGAAATTAAATTAAATAATTTCTCATCTGAACCTAATGAAATATCTTTATTGACATTTACTAAAAAAACATCTAATGACTGAACATCTTAAAATGAGTGAGATCTATAAAAATACTGTGCATGAATATTTTTATTTATGATTAAGTAAAACCCTAGATTTGAAAATTTTTATGATATAAATTTTTTAAAAGTTAATTGCAGATGAGTACTTTTCATTTCCTGATATATTTGTCCATAGTCTAGTGCGTTTTTATTAAAGAATATTGATTCTCGTGTATTTTTAAGCATTTTTATAAACCGCTTTTATCTTTTATATCTTCAGTATTTGCTCCATGTGAATTCTCGAACAAACTGCATTTCATGATTTTATACATATATGTTAATAGCTTTAACACGTGTATACGTGATTTTTTAATTAAGTATACGACTTTTCTTATTAATTCAATTTTTAAATATTTGAAATTTCATGATTATTTTTAAGATATCTGTATGAGTATTTTGCAGTAATGTTTAATTTTTTATGTCATTAGTTATAACGATAAAAGGAACATTTTTTATTTACTATGTTGGAAGTTCCTGAATTTATATAAATATATTAAGGAAATAAAAATTGATTTGTTTACAATTAGTTATTTTTAATTTATTATGAAGATTATATCGTAATGTGATTAGAAAATAAAAAATAAATGTATTCGGACAAATGAAATTAAATATATACTTTTACCTATTTTTATTTTGAGGTTTTAAAAAAATTACGTTTTACATATTTACATTATATAATATATACTTTGTAAAAGAAGTGACTGTTATTATGTGCGATACAAAGTAAATTAATAAAAATTATATTGGATCTACTGCTAAGTAATTGAAATATGCTGGCACAGTTGAAAAAATGTCATCAAAACGACATTACACTGTGACTATGGCTACTGTCTATAGAAATTATTGATTTTTCAGGGGCAGTAAAAACTAGATTTTTTTCTGTCGTCAAATCGTACGGAAGAAAAATAAATTCATTAGTTTTGGGGCAAAGTGTAAGAAGTTGGATGGCTTAGTAAAATGAAAAAGACGCAAGTACTTGAGAACATTAATAAATGATCTATTTTATAGAGAGGAGATGTAGCTGGATAGCACCTGCAATAACAAATAACATGCGATAATTGATGGTTTATTTAATGGTAAAAGAGCGTGGGGAAGACCGATGAATATATAAGATACAAAAGTAAATGCCAGCTATAAGAAAGAAAAGGGGCAGGTTAGAGATTTAAAAGCATCACGATTTTAAGTATTGTACTTTTTGAAATATTGTTCACCAATCGAAAAATTGAGGAATTAACCATTGTTGATGCTTACTCCGTAAATACTGAAGACCTGAAGTTCACATTAACAATAATCAGTGTTTTGGAATGTGTGGAACATATTTAGGAATAACAATGGACAACAGTACAACAGATAATCAGACATGTCTAAAAATACCAAATAACACGACAAATTATAATAAAACAAAACACTTAAATATCAAGTACAAGGATAGGCGCCGACTTCGGTGGTAGGGGGTGCAGTCGCCACATTAAAGTTAGTATATCGGGGCATGAATTAAGGACTTTTCTCCTTCAATGTTTATTATTCAAAAGTTATATCCCTTTTCAGTACCAAAACTTAGACATAAAAATATAGACATAATTTTTTTTCTTAAAAAAACAGTTTAAATGAAAGCTTGTTTCGTCTGCTTATTGAAATTATATTTTTCGTATAATTTCGTAGATACTATTTGCTTCTTAAATTTCAGATTTACGTTAAATATTGGAGGTAGAATACTGTTGTCAGAATTTATTCCAAATTGTTTTCATTGACTGGTGTTATATTCCTAGAAAACCGTTGATGATGATTTTTTGATTTTATATTTCTGGGTTTTTTGTTGTTTTTTTTTTTACTTTGTAATTACACATTCCCTTTTAAACCAATCACGATAAATATTTTTCTGTTTATCAGTAACCGATTTTATTTTACATTTTTATGAATACGATACTGTTCAATTTATTAAAATTAAACTGATGTTATAATTAAAACAGGTAAATAATTCTCAGGTTCGAAGGTACTGGACCCCATTAAGAGTCAAATTTTAGTTTTAACCTAAAAATGTATACATATTTTCGCATATATTCACATTTATATATATATATTATATATATATATATATATATATATATATATATATATATAATATATATTATTTTTATATGCAAGAAAACAATTTTATTAATGAGTTATGTTTATGGAACATAAAAAAATATTTTGTCCCTCAAAGTTTTTTTTAGGTGGGCCACCTGATACAAGTATCTAAAAAGAAACTAGTAGAAGAAGTAAAATACAGTTGAATATATACTAACAGAGGAACAGGAAAGTTATTTGACGAAAACTTTAGAACCAACTAAATTGATGCATTCAGAACTAGAAGTAAAATGAACATAACAATTTTAAGGAATCTATATTTATGTTTGTTTGATAATAGTAGTAAACGAATAAAGTACTTTTTAAACGTAACTAACTAAATACTCTCAACATAATCTTTCCATTGTGTAATAAAGTTCAGATTTCAGAAAGTTGATCTTTTAGATAGTATCACCTTTATTAATATTCATTGCAAGTTTCCAATTATTCAGAAATTTATGAGGTTGAAATAAGGAACTTTGTAATCTATTTGTAACAATGCTAAATCTAAAATGAAGTAAACATGATTTTCTCAGCATGAATAGTGGAGTGGAAATTTTTGAGTGCAGTTAGAATAGTCAATACTTTATTAATTAGAACAGTTATTATTAGAAACAATAAGAGTCTTAACCTCTACATTATAATTTTTGGTAGCAATTTTCTTCATTAACATCCTAATATATTGTTTTCCCTCCTTGTATACTTTGAGAATGTCCATTATTTTCGCATTTTAAATTACATTGTGATAGATAACTTCTAAATACAATTTAGCATCTTGATATGAATATGATTGTCTCACTAGTTTTAATTTCAGTTGGTATTCTTCAATGCATAATAATGAAAAACGTTTACTGTTGACATAAGTACCTTTAATTGTATATGGATTAATCGTCTCATAAGAGATCAAGTAACAAACGCAAGGAGTTAAATGTAAAAGTAAAAAATATTGGCTTCGTGGAGATCTCTATGCCATCCTTGAAATCAAATTGTTTACAAACATTAGTATGAAATTAGCTCTGACTTATGGCATTTTATATGGGGAAATGCTTCTGCTTTTAATATCAACATAATGTAGCAACTTTAATCAAAGACTACATATAGGTGGCAACCGATGCGCCGAGATATGCACGAAGCTTAATATTTTAGTTCCGAATTCTGAATATGGATAAAATAAATATTTCTTGTAGTACTCAAAAAGTAGGTCTTACAAACTAAACACAAATAAAATACGTAAAATTCAGTAGACCTAAACTGGTAAGTTTTATGTATTTATAAAAAGTGGTCGTAAAGAAAAGCTCATAACTCGGTTCTTTACACTATTTTGAAATAACCACGTATACACAGCATCCCTCCTAAATTAAAAATCATAAACCCAAACATTATAAAACCCACGTAACCCAACTCGTCATGGATCCAAAAACCGTAAACCCCAAATTCGTTAAACCCACAAAACCCAACTCGTCATTATTTCTTTTCAATTATTCAAAACGCAAAATTGAAAGTAAATCCTGTAATTATTATGAGGATTTGGATCGAATAAGTATTAGCACAAGTTTTACATGATATTATACTTTATAACAGCAACAATAATAACATTAAAAAAATAATACATGTAATAATTTTCAAATAAAATAATAATACGTTTCAATTATTATTTTCAAATAAAATTCGTTTTTCTTAATTTAATTTTTACAAAAATTTAAATAAGATCATTAAAATAATTGATTTTAGGGGAAAAAGAAAGAAAAAGAACATGTATGGGGTTATACACCAGTCTTTAGAACCCCTTGAATTACTAAATTAGTAATGCTGTTACTAGGCAAGGTCACTTGGATGGCGACGTTTAAGTCGTCTGACATCGTTCTCGGTGTCTAAAACTTGGCGAGCTTCTGCATTTGCATGCTTAAGCAGTCGCTTTTCATGAGCTGCAGCAAACTCTTGTATAACATCATCGACACAACTTCATTTGTAAATCGTGATGTATGTCTTCATTTTGCTAGTACCAGTAGGGCATCCACAATTGCACGTAAAATATTGTTCTGCCGTTTCTGTACAAGATTCCCGTTAGACTTGGCAGCGCATCCCCACAATGAAAGCCCATACATCCATATAGGCTTTAGAACCTGGTTATAGATTCATAGTTTGCATTGTACATCGAATACAGAGCGCCTACCGATGAGCCAGTACAAATCTTGTACTCTTCGTTTGATTTGAAACACTTTCATCTTTACGTGTACCTTCCATGACATTCTGGCGTCCAAATGCATTCCGAGATATTATGCCGAATCAGCTTGCTGAATAGGCTGATTATCAATATATACTCTATACCTACTGTCTGTATGTCTTAACGTATTTCTTTATAAAGAATATGGTCTGATTTCGCTTTATTTAGTTTTGTCTTCCAGTCCCAGGTCCATTTTCTAATCAGATTATGTGAGGTTGAACTTCAGTTATCGATTTCTTATTTTGTACGTTCTGCTGAATACGCTCGTTTTGAACGCGTTGTACTGCAGTTGTTTTCTACTTTTGTAATGTTTGTTTGATCTTTTGGTACGTCTCACATCCTAGGTAATTAGCTGTGTGATTACCTTTACAGTTTGTACATTTAAATTTGGTATGATCTGTAATCTTGCACACTCTGATTATCACCACATTTGAAACAACAAAATGATCGATAGCAGTGCGCTTGTGTGTGATTCCAACACTGTAACGTTTACATTGCGGTATTGAACTAGATTTATGAGGAGGTTCAATTTTAACACGACAATGTTCTATATATTGTATATCATATATGTCTTTATTGTTGCTACTACTTGGATTTAAATCGACGTGGAACAAACGGAATTCTTTGCGTACCCTGTTGATGATTTTATTCTCATTATTCCTTATCTTTATTGTTTTTGATATATTTACTATTTTAGCTGGCTGGTGTCCCATATTTATAAGTTCCTGAGCAATTAGTTCAGTCGGCATTGAAGGCGGTAGTCCTCTAACTACTACACGATATGGTTTTTTCGCCTTAAATATCCATATGTAAAATGCTCAGATTTCTTCAGCACGTCTATTAATTGACGAAATACTGTATCTATTTTGGCAGCCACCAAAATGTTACCGTTATTTAAAACTTTGAAGACAATGTTACTCCCTCCAAGTGTCTGAACTATGTGACTACTGAATTGATTGAAATCTATCTGATTCAGTTGCAGCATAATGGGTGTTTGAATAGACAATGTGTGAGTTATATTTTTAATTTCCTGTTCATTCTTTGGTTTTCTGCTATAAGAGAGTTTATTTTTATTGTGAGCTAATTTGTAATTAGTGCTTGGTGTTAGCATAGCTCCCTTAGTTGATTTGGCTGCAGGCTCTTATAGTTTTCACTATCAAGATCATTTTGCACTATATTAGATTTTTTCTCAACACACTCCTGATTTGGATTACCATTCTCTGATAACTGCCTCTTTATGATACAGTAAGGAGCGAAAACACCAAAAGATAATAACTTCTCAAGCAAATCCGTACGTGTATGTTCGAACCACCCACAGCTGAAAAATACATGGTTAATATCTTCCTTAAAATTAATGCTACTATGATTGGTGCAATGAATATATGGAGGATTTACAAGATTGAAATTCAAAGCTACTCTAGAATGACCAGAACGCAGCCTACATATGACAGTGATAAATCTGCGAAGAGTTGTGATAGGAATAACAGAAGGAAGGTGTTTGAACCAGGGTACATGGGAAAATTTAGTTTGAACAATACTATAGGTTTTACCTTTGATTGAAGAATTATGCATACTTTCAATCCAGTCAGTTTTTAAAAGTTCTCCTAATCATGTCATATAGGTCGCTAGAGGGAATATATAGAAAACGATTTCCAGAATTAATAGCACTTTTCGCCAAAGTATCTACTCTGTCGTTCATGGAGATGCCACAAATAAAAACTTCAAATGACTTCCACATTGAGTGATAATCAAGGATTTCTCCTTAATTTCTAAAACGAAACTGTAAAACTTATAATATAAACAACTATCTTGAATAGCCAAAATACAAGTTGGAATATTTATATTAACTTTTTAGAGGCTATCATAGATTTTAAAAACACAACAGATATTGATACCTATTTACAACTCAAATCAACCTAATAACTTATGTACTTTAAATCCCAACAAAGCCTACTTGAATTTTACACGAAAACAATTTAAAAAACAACTAAATTATGTAAAAACATTTAACATTACATTGTTTTTATTCAAAACGTCTCAGACGACTAATTTACATACATTCTTGTGAATATAAATATGTAAATTGATGATTATGCTCATTTTAAAAGTCAAAATTTACTATATAATCACCAATTCATCAAATAACTTTTTAATTCAGCTATGATAGAGTAGAGTTTTTCAATGTAGAATTTTTGAATGCAGAAATCTGATTACGCTTAGACTTTAATGTTTTTTCATAGTTCTATGCATTTTTATGGGTAAATACCGTAGTCTGGCAACATTGTCAACAACAACGTAAATCATGTCAAATAAAATGTGTTTCCAATTAAAGTTTTATATTTTGTATGTTATTGTAGTTTTTGTTTTGTAAATTTTATTTACATTGTCTTGGTTATATGATGTGTGATTCTCATGTATACCTAGTAAAGTAATTAATATATTCATGTCTTTAAAAAAAGTTGAAACAGTAATGCTGTATCTAGATTTAAAAATCTAGATATTTAGTTTTTTGAGTATTAAATTAATATTGTGTTCCTCCTTCGAAATAATGTAATCAATTGGCAGTTTATATTTTACGTAATACTGAAATCAAATGGTACTTAAATTATGTTAATGGTTTTGTATACATGTATCATTTCCGTTGGTGTAATGACGATTTTAGTAATATCTTTAGTGCTTTGTGTTTGCGGATGTAAGAAAAAGATGCCAAGGTAATGTTATAATTTATGATTATTTTATTTAATATCTGTTAATAGTTAATATTTTCTGAACACTGGAATACGTTATTTTTTAAAATACGTAATATTTGTAATAGATACATTTTTACAAATTCATTTAATATACGTGTGTGTTTATAACATGCTGCACTGTACAATTAATTCTTGTTGCCTAGAAGAATGTATGTCATCATCTGTTTTATTTATAAGTTTAATGAGATACGCCATTCAAATTAATTGCATGTCACATAAAAACCATGAAAATATACAAATGCTGAATATGCATGTTTATTAAATATAAATTCAATTAAATGGTTTATTTATCCATTTTAACGCATTCATGACTTACAGGAATGAACTATTAGGCTTAGCAGGATTAGTAAAAATTACAAATCCAGATCTTGTTGATACTTCCGGGGTGTCATCATCGGTGCCGACAGAATCTCAGGGAAATTATGCAAACTCTGAAATATCACCGAAATCAGATAAAAGGTGCCTATTGAGTTTAAAAATTTATGCTAATATGCTGATCCTTATAGATAAATGGTTTGGGTTAATGCATGTCATAATGTTATGTTGTTCCTTGTAGATAAGCGGTTTGGTTTCGGAGTATAACGTTACAACTTTTAGCAGCTTTACATCTATTACAAAAAAAAAAAAAAGTAAAAGGGAGAGAAATAAAAATGTATAACACAAAAATAAGGAAAATTTTGTATGATAAATTTATTTTAACACCGAAAATTAAAAATACACAAAAATAAATTAGAGTTATATTTGCTATACAATTAACACAATAATCGCATCTTAACCTATAAAATTCTTTTAAATAATGTTACTTTTTTTGCACATCAACATAAAAAAATGTATAGAGACCAAAATTTTAAAAATTGGTTCTTATTTTCTCTATTGATTTAATTCTCTAGTATTTGCGTGTTACAATAAAGTTATTTTTATTCCATTATGTTAAATAACTTTTTATAATCTTCAAATCTGTTGATGCGTTTATAAAAAATTACGTTTGGTAGATATGCTACACTATTATTATTCTGTTAAAAAGTTAATAACAAAGCGAAATATTGAACTGCAATATTGTTTATATAATAATTTAAACAGTAATAAAAATTTAACAAAAAATTTTCATATATATTTTTAATCGTTTTTTAATTAGACTTGTTTACATGTTTTTCTTTTAATGGCACATAGAAAAACAACGAATAACTCAACTGTTACCGTAATGCGTAGTTTACCTGATTTACCAACTGAAATAGAGGTTGTCAACGATAAATCCAAACAACCCGATGTTGTCGATACCGGTTCAGAACTTTATGCTACGTTAGAAGATAAAGCGGGTACATCACATTCGTGCAGATTTATTATTTTATTTTTTATTTTTTTGCATATGTGTAAATATTACTGGATGGGTTTTTAGTTCAGGAGATTTTTTCAATCGTTCTGTTCTTGCCTTTGTTCAAAAAATAGTTTTGTATTGCGTAACCAATATGTAAAATCAAATTGATTAAAAGGTTACTTTTGAATATTTTCTCAGGTGCAGTTTTTTTATAATAATTTTTCTCTGCAGTCGTATATTTATTCTATCAACTGTTAGAATTATTTCTTGTTCTTCTATCAACTGTTTTGTTTATTGTGATAAGGATGTATCAAGTATACAATTATCTACATATGTCGTGTGTAACTTTTTCTAATAAAATATTTATTCATTTATTTACATCAGGTCAGTTTCGTGCATGTTTTGGTCGTATACTTTCCATTGGAGACACAGGTCCTGTAACACTATACTTTCATTAATCTATCCGAATGTCGGTAGGGTTGTCCGTCAGCATAATGCGTTATGCATGAAATTTTTCTAGATTTCAGTTTTTGTTCCAACACTGTTTCACTAAATATTGGGTGATATGAATTTGTTGTAATTTTTGACATTTCGACGTCAATGATAATAGTTCTTATAATTGCGAGAGCAATAACGCACGTCATGTATAATGACTCGGTACTTACTTACTTTCCGTGTCCTGATAATTATTGTGCATCGGCTACGTAGCCACATATATTATATGACTTTTTCGTTGCATTCGGCTAAGGGGCACTGCAGTTGGTGATCACAAGTCTGGATTTCTCCACATTTACATTTATCATCTTTTTCAATGTTCCATTTTTTTAAAGTTAGCCTTGCATCGTGTTGTACTTGTCCTTAACCTATTAAGAGAACGCGAGATCTTCCAGGTAAGTTGTGGCTGTTCGGTAAAACTTCATTGCATTCATCATTACTGGCTGCATCGGTTTCGTTCTACAGCTTAGCTATTCCAGACATAGAGTGATTCGATAACGTCAATGTTAATTTCAGGAAACTATTCCTAGATTTCAGCCGACTGATTGGAGCAGTGTGTCCAAATAGTGGATGCCTGTCGTTCGTCAATTGAGAGGTGCGTTTTGATGACACTGCTACTTCTCGCCTTATTCTGGGCGGTGCGATTCATGCCAAGGGGGTAGATTTTGTGTACTTTTGTTGATTTTAGGCAACCTGTTATTACCCTCACTGTTTCGTTTAATGCTACATCTACTTGTCCTGTGTGACATGAGTTTCTCCATACAGGTGTTGCATATTAGGCTGCTGAAAAACAGATAACCAAGTTATCCAGTTAGATACTGTTAATTTTCTGATTATATTGTTCCTGGCTGCGACTTTTTGCCTTATTAGAGTGCAATGTCTTTTAAATGTAAGTGATCGGTTCAAGTGTACACCAAGGTATTTTGGCATATCACAATGTTCCAGCCTTGTTCGTTTCTATATGATGTTCAGTTTCCTATTTGCACTGTAATTACGTAAATGAAAAGCGCAGACTTGTGTTTTACTAGGATTAGGCTTCAGCTTATTTTTATCATAATATTCTCCTTTAGCTTCCAATGCAATTTTCAGTTTTGTTTCGACATCTTCAAAGTTGGTTTCTTGAATTGCAATTGCAGTATCGTTGACGTAGATAAATTCTCTAGTGTCTGTGCTAGTTGGCTGATCGTTTGTGTAAATGTTGTATAATATAGGTGCCAGTACGCTTCCTTGGGGTAAGCCGTTCTTCAGGTTCCTTCAAAGACTATTTTTCCTTTGTAGTGTTACATAGATTCGACGGCTGTGTAGTATCATTTCCACTACTTTCGACAGCTGATAGTCGTTCGTCAGTTTATATACTTTTCGACAGTCTATGGTTGACTTTGTCATATGTTGTCGTTAAGTGTTTGTTGGTTAAAGAAAACCAGAGCTATAATGTGGCATGTTTCGTTTAGTGCTACATATACTTTCCTTGCATGTACTGATCAGTCCAAGATAAACACATATTCTATTAAAAATGATAATGCCAACGCAATAACACAGAATTTCTACATGGTATCCCAGCGCAGGGTTATACAAGGATTCATATTGAACAACTTTAATTATAATTTTGATCCTAAATCGTTGACTAATCTTGCTTCCGTCGACATCAATATACCAACAACGGTTTTAAAGCCTTACATTTGGTTTAATTTGATTTTTACTTATTTTTCATTTCATGACTTTTAGCTTATCTCATACTAATGAAAAGATTTTATTAGTCCAACACAAAACGCACATGGTAGGAAGCACACGTTATGATATTTAGTGCAATTTTTACCTATATAGTCTGACGTGTAGTATTTCATTATTTTCTATTATGCTTGTATATTTACATTAGTGTCATATTGATATACTTTTAAAAAATGTTATAACTGCATTTTCCTACATATTTAATTGCTATTCGATAATTTAATTTCTTTCTCGTCCCGTTAAAAATTAATATTATTTAATTAAGTCTCCAATTTATTCATTATGCTTGGATTTGTATGTGTATATATATATATATATATATATATATATATATATATATATATATATATATAACCTTTATTTCATTTGAATACACCAAAAATACATATACAAAATAATCAAAATTAGATAATGGAAGCTCAGCTTGAGCAAAGGCCTCTTCCGTTGTTTTTTTTTTTTAACTTTGAGATATATATCCAGCACCCGTTTGCTTCCAAATCGTTCTATCTCTTGATTTCCGCAATCAACTGTTCCCCACATATTTGATATCATCTTTCCACCGTCTTGATGGTCTTTTGATTTTCCTTTTCATATCCAATGGAATCCATTTTATAAATTTTCTGGTAATGCCTTGTTTATTTTATCAAATTTGTAACCCCTAAAATTTTTCTTTCCATCGGCCGCTGTGCAATTTGTAACTTTTTTATTTGCTTTATATTACAAGGTTATGTTTGTGAACCTTATTTAATCGCCGATATGATTCATTTATTAAATACTTGTGCTTTTAATTATGGACTTATTTTTGTAGGAAAAATTTTCTTCAAAGGCCAATATTTTTCCACCCTATTGCTATTCTTCGATTTACTGCTTTGGCTGTTTTATCTTTGAATGAAATTAATTGTCCAAGATACATTATTTTAACTTTTTATCATCATTGCCAGCTTTATTGTAGTAACTTCTCAAACTATCTGAAACTAGCAATTTTGTTTGTAATTTAGAATGAAACGGATCTTTAGATGTTATTATATACGTTCGAGTTGGTTTTCTTCTAATATGTAGTTTTTCATGTTAAATTTTTAAATCTGATTGCCCATTTCTAATACAGATATATGTTTTTATTGAAGTTATTGAATTCTAACACAAATTTATTTTATTACTTATTTTTTAACCTATTATTTAAAATAATTAATATCAACGTTATGGTTGTTATGTGTCAGTTAATTTATTTTCAAGGGCGCTTACCCATAGGTCTGCGTTTACTTCGTCTTTCACTTTCATGTTTCTCTGATTTTTGTATTGTTAACATTCGATATCGAACTGTTTAAAATGTTTGATGTTTAATTTTCTTTTTTTTTTAAATCATCAACATATAATGCCACGCTCCAAATATAAAATGTTTTTTAGTATCGATATGTTTAAAGAAATGTGTTTTCAACAAATAATTTTTATCATAACCATTCAGTTCCATGTATGAATTTTACTTAGATCATAAGATAATATTATACGTATTAATAAATAAGGGGTTTGGTCTTATAAAAGATCTTTATTCTTTAATATTACTTTAGTATGCTTCTAACGTTGGTTTTTCATCACGTTTTAATAATTCCTACAATGTATGCGGTTTATTATTATTATTTTACAAGATCATATTTCATAGTTTTGTGAGATAATAACGATTTTTTTAGATTAGTTTCCTATGAACAATTACGAATCATACCCGAATGTTTTTCATACGCTTTTTCCATACAATCTATTTGGCTACGATAATTTTTCTAGCAAAATATAATAATTTAATTATGTATGTTTTAACAAAGTTTCAAATGCCCGGTTTTACTTATTTTATTGAGAATTTATTTGTTGGAATTCTTTTAGTGTTTACGTGTTATTAATTTATAATTTTATAATTATTTAGTTATTTGTTTCATGAATTAAAATTACAATGATGTTTTAAACATTTTTCACAGGTGAACATCGTTATGCTGAAATTGGCAATAATTTATTAGCGCATGAACAAAGGTTAGTTTAATGTTTCAAACTATACCTAGGTATTAATTTTTCTCGAAACGCGATTTGTCTAACATGAAATATTAAATGATATTGATCGGTTGTAAAAAAAAAAAAAAAAAATATTTATTAAACATTTCTAGTACTTATCTGAAAGGATACATGATCATAAGAGAGTTCAACGTCATTAAATATTACGATGAAATTTCAAAGAATTTAGTTTTTTCTATTTACGAACATAAATGAATCTTAGATATATATCATCACCTACTTGAAGTAATTAACTCGACATTTTTATTTTCAATTTTTTAATTTTGCGAATAAGGTTTCCTCTACAGAACAGCATAAGGAAATATATTCATCGCCTAATTAAATGTATGTTCGAAAATAATTAGATACGTTGTAGTAATAATTTACGTGATAATACAAATAATTTTAAATAAAAAGCCGTTTGTTCGTAAGAATTTAATAAAACGAACGAAAATTCACATTTGTCAATAAAAACGAAAATTTCTGCGAGAAAAAAACTAAAGTAACTTAGAATTATTAAACCTTCGTATATTTAAATATAATTATAGTGGTTTGTATTGTTAACTTAAATTGTTTACGTTTTAAAGTTACCACTTGTTTTTTATTATTGTTATTTAAATGAACTATAGTGAGTGATTATAATAATATTTTTAGTTTAAATATAAAATATCAGTTTAATATATATGTAATATTTCATAAGGCGGAGAGAGCTATCCCGTTAAAAATCGTACGTAATTTAATTACGTATTTAAGTAAAATAATTCTCTATCTCGAATTACCCGATTAATTATGTTTTAAATATAAATTCATACATTAATCAAAAAATTAACAGGCAAATTGAACCGACACAATTTGAAGTTGAACCTCACGTGGAAATTGAAGAAAACTTATCCAATATTGCAGCTGCTAGCGCGATATCTGGGGTGGTTGCGGCTAATAATGATTTGCCCTACATGACACCACCTACTGTGCCGACCTATTTTAGTGGAGATTCTCAAGATTCAGCGAGTGAGTTTTGATCAAATTTTCCCAATTGATATATTTATCTTCAACTATGCCCCGCTTGTTTTATCCGGTTTAATAGTTCTATACTGCTATTAACTTTATCGGATACGATTTAAATTATTATGATTACTAAAGTTACTTCTAAAATCTACATTAAAATTGTGGATAACGAAATATTATCAACTCTTGAAACTGCGTGTAAATGTTTTTTAATTTCTGTATATTTCATATTGCAAATGATAATTTTTCAGAAGGTTATACTAGTATCAGCGTTAGAGAACCTATCGCGAGAATAATGTCGCAAATAAAACCAGAAGAAGAAGTAAATTATTCCCATTATACAGCCGTGTACGATGATTCAGGTACGTAAAGTATTATAAAAAAAACATTGTGTATTTTAATTAAAATACGTTGTATTCCTTATTTGTATAAAGTTTCTATTATTTTAGTGAAATAAAAATGTTTCTAAAGTCTCTACATAATTAATATTTTGAAAAAATTATATTGTAAATATATTACATTTTGTCAAAATTCTGTAAATAGCTTTAGATTTATTAACACACATATCTAGTGTGAATAGGTCGACTGCTCGCCCTACATGTTACAATTATCTTTGGTCTGTTTTTATTGTGATTTTTAATATATATATTTATTTATCGAGGTATAAAAGTTTCTGTGAAAATAGTATTCATATAATCGGATTGAGTTCCCGCGTTAAATAATTACTAAAACAGTAAGTTTGTTAATATGAATAAATTATACCATCTATAAACTTATGTACGAAATAAATTATTATTTGTATATATAGTGGATACATAAATATAGTCATCTATAAAATACTTCGTTTTAAAATAAATAATATGCTACTAGTTTTACAAAAATAAATAAATTGTATATGTAAATTACGTGATTTGTTATTAAGAAGAATGTGACACAATTATTTAAAATACTTAAAAATGAAATAATATAAACAGAAATATATATTTTTTAAATTTTACATTCGAATACCTATTTGCAAAAATACGATAATATCATAAATTATTACATATTACAGTTTTCTTCGTTTTTTTTTTTTTTTTTTAATTAGAATCTGTTTAATAATTGTATTTATAAAAATATTATAGTTTTTGTATAATTATTTTTTTATTGAAGTATTTTTCCAAATTATAAAATTAATTGATAATGTTCTAAAACTGTGTTCATACTAACGCCAGAACGTAGATTATCGATTGCTAAAATAAAATGGGAAATTCGGACAGAAGTATTCTGTTAAAAAAGTGAATATTGTCGGATAAAAATAAAGTACCCGGAAGAAAATAATTCTATCACAAATAGAATATTCTAACCAGCATTTGTAAAAATTAAAAATGAATTTAAAGGAATCGAACTACGTATTACACAGAGTACAACCCACAATTTTTACACGTCTTCTCAGTAGGCCTCTCTGACAGTGAATGTTGGACGTTGAATGCTTTTGAATCGACCAAAGACGTTCTCTCGAAAGAATAAAGAAACCTAAACTAGATAGAAGAAACAAAATTTACACCTGAATTATAAGCTGTGGGGGTATTCAAATACTGGATATTGCTAAAAAAAATCGAACTCGCAGATTTATACTTGTAGTTCAATTAATGTTATAATCTATCATTATGACTACGTTTGTCGCCAATTTTTCAAATAGGGATGGTGAATGATGAAGAAGCATGTACGAAACTATGTAAAAAAATGTTCATTCGTCATTTGAACTGTAACATTTATTTATTTATTTATTTATTTATTTGTGTGTTTTTTTAATAACATTTATAATATATTACCATTGTAGACGATATGTACGCTGCTATTACCGATTGTTACACAAGTGGAAGTGAAACGTACGCGCAGATAAAACCAAATTGTAATACTAACGTTCAAACTACGACCAGTCATTCGCTGAAACCGATCGTGTCGGAACAATCTAATAATCCGAACGTAATGACGGTCGTCGTCAGTGTTCATGACAGTTGTCAAACAAATAGTACAGTTAATTTTCATCAAGTTTTTCCGTGTAAGCTTTTAAAATTTATTATCATTACTTCTTTATAAAGATTATCATTATTTATTATCGTTAATTAACTTATTTATTTTTCAGATTTTTCCACCTCTATTACAATCGAACATCTAACGATATTTAGTAATTAATTGGGAATAATTTTTCAAATTTCAAAAATGATTAATAAAACGATATTTAATGTACGAGGTACTAATGTAATTTTTAAATTTGAGTACTACCGTACAAGTTGGCAATCTTGAATCATTAAATGGTTCGCAGAAGAAGTAGTTAATTTCGTACGAGTTGATAAGTGATGATCACTATTAAATGAACTATGTATCTGCAGGAGGGCATTTATATTATTAGTGATATAATTTTTAAATCGTGCTCAATTTTCATTCTTGAAAAAAAAATCCTTTTTCTACATTTAGTTTATCTTCTGAGATAGTGAAAATTGAGTTGCGGTTGGGAGACAAGTAGTTAATTAAAACACAGGAATTATAATTGTAAGATTTTTAACCAAAAATAAATCTAAAACTCTAGTACGATATTGTATAGCGTCGGAAAGTAAGAAGGCTCTTTAGGAGCACAGATATAAAAATTTGAACGCAATTACAGTTTCAAAGGGAATATTACCGATTATTATTAAAGCAATTTCATAATTTATTTTTCGCATTAAAATCTATAGGAGCAACGATTGTCACGCTTAGAGTTTTGCTTTCTCGGTGATGGATATTTAATTTTAAAAAATAAAAATATTTTTATACCGTATCACAGCATTATCAGAACTGAATGAAATAAAAATTAACAAGTAATAAATTTAACTCGGCATTGGTAAAGAAAAGAACCGGTCTAAAATTCGGAATTTGGTAGAAGCCCTTTTCAAATTTTTTTTGGAGATGAATAACGAACAAATTCCAGAATCTAGACAGGTGTTTTTCTTTATCGAAGATTGATTACTTGTTGGTTTTTATTGTGTTCCATTTAATCCCGAGTGAATAGGGGTGTAGATTGTTTTTAGTAAATAAATATATCGCGATACGGTGTAAAATTATTTTTATTTATTTTTTAATATTATATAGGTATTTTCTTATTTTTATTATTGTTCGTTATTATTTATTTTTTTTAAACTGAAGATGGCGTAACTGCAGACAAGCTTTTAAAGATTAGTAACTTATTGCGTTTTTTTTTTTTTTAAACAGAAATCACTGCATTTCGTATATATATTATTATTATTATTATTAATTTTTAAGCTTGCAGACGAGCTTTATCCATTTCCCTTATTATTTTTAGCCGTGTCGCCGGAACGTAATCCGAATGAAAGAAGAACGATTAATTCTCCTTTACCTCAACCACCACTCAATGTAGACGGGATGTACGCTAAAGTTGTGAAAAAGAACAGAAAAGAAACCGGTAGCAGTCGAATGAACGACATCGATAACTATAATGATGATGATAATAATAATAACGATATAAACGAGTTCAAGTCGCGCGACGCGATTATCGAATTTCCGACAAACGATAGTAATTCGTTATCGTCGGCCGGTTACGCAACTGTCGACGATAATAATTCAACGTTAGTATCGATATTGCCGTTAGTAGCCGGTTACGAAACTATTAAAGAAGAAGAAGAACAGTCTGACGATTGTCGTTCGATTGTTCCGGTTCATTACGAATCGGTATCCGAACCGAATTACGAAGAAATATATCGTAATCGTTCGATAGATCCGAATTACGAACGATTACTTCACGAAGACGACGACAGTGAACGGAAATCGCGTTTTATAATCGGTGCTCATGATGATCGTATAACGACAAACGAACCCGAATATATGAGCTTGACCAATACATATGCGGATCAAAAGACATCTCCGTTCGAAATAGTAACGGAACTAGTCTCGTCGTCATCTTCGAAGTTACTATTACAAAATTCCGAAGATACGCGAATTATTAATTTAAACCGGAAAAATAACGATCATTATTTCGAGAATATTAATAGCGTTCGAAATTTCCCTACTAGTAACGGAAGTAGTATTAACGAACGTGTTTATCGAGACGGAAAACCCGATTTATTCCTAACGTCGACTAGTAATAATAACATCGTTAATTACGAGCCCACCACCACTACCTCCACTACTACCGTCTGTATTATTAATAGTACAGACGTCCAGGACAACGTCATTAATAATAATGATAGTAATAATAATAACAATAATAATAATAATAATAATAATTTGCCGGCCGAAACCGTTAAAATTAACGATATTAACGATTTGTATTCGAAGGTAAATAAAAAAAAAGGTTCCGTAACGTAATAACAACGTTCCTTTTTCGTTTTTAATATTTTATAAATATAACCGATTTAAGAGTGCGTGTGTTTATCGTGGTTTCTTCAAGAAACGAGAAGTAATTCGGTCGTAAAAAAAAAAGTTGTTTGTGTACACGTTCCTTTTTATTTATTTTATTTATTTTTTTTAAAATTTTTAATTCATTTTGTTCCAGTTGCATGTGCGTTATTTTTTACACTAAGAGAAACAACAACACCAAAGATCTCTCTTACATCGTTGGATGTTATTATTTCGGGTAAATTTTTAAAACCGCATTAATAATAATACGCTTTACGTAAAATAACTATTTTTAGTCGATCAATGTTTTTACGATCTTCTAAACCTTTTTCTTCGACCGGATCAATTGCAATGTATTTAGGCTTCGCGCGCACAGAAATCGTTCTGCATTCAACGTTCATGTTGCGTTCATTTAGAACGCATATGTCGCGTTTTAACGCTGCGTTCCTTAGTTTCTTTTTTAAGCATGTCCGACGGTGCATCTTTTCAGCGTGAAAATACTAACATTGCATGCAATTTGAGTAAATTTTATTTAATTTTTTTTTAAATTAACTATTAAAAGTATCATTTCATTTTTCAATTAACTGTTAAAAAATAAATTATTTCATTTTTTAATTAACTATTATTAATTATTTCATTTTTCAAGTTGATTATTAAAAAAAAAAAAAAAAACCTATTTACTTCGTCCAATGATGCAGTAATGTTTGTGTCGTTTTTTATAGACACTGTGACTTAAATCCTAAATCACGGTTTTCTCGAACCAAATCAATCAGTTTGTTAGTTTCATCCTCCATTTCTAAAGAATTTTAAATACGTTCTTTGGCCGGAAATCTATCGAACGTAGAACGCACAAAAGGAAATTGACCGCGCCAAAGAGACTGGTTGTCTGTGTTTGTTTGTCACTAGCAATTGTAATATTACAAAGAACGCTGAACGCTCTCTGTGTGCGCCTGATCTTAGGAACTCACTTCTCTCGTTACTATTTATTTTCTTTCAGTTGTCTGCTTAACAGAAATTTTATCCCATATATATATATATATATATATATATATATATATATATATATAACCAGTGTTATATTTGTGCGGTTTTGCTTAAAATTCACTTAACGTGGTGTTTTTTTTTATTAAATCAAATTATTCTAAACAAAAATTGTAATTATCTTACGTATAGAATTAGTTTTACTTACGCTACGAACAAACGTATTAACTAAACGAACTGATAATGCGATCGTGTGTGTTTGAGAATAAATTTAAAATTGTTTTTTCTTCTTTTTGGATACTTGAAGTAATTTTCTCGAAAAAATTACTAAATAACGCGTAATAAAAACTGTTTGATTTGTTTATATATTGCAATGATTTTCTGCTCTATTAAGTTTCCTTATTATTTTTGTCCGTGAAAGCACATATATAACTTATATACGTACAAACACACATATATATATGCGCGATATAGTTTTTTTTTTATTTTTATTTTTTTTTGCATACCGACTCTTAGGTCATTAACGCAATGGATAATAATTCTATTTTCTGTTTGAGTAACGGCACATCCAATAGATGAAGCCGCTTGGTTACATATTGTTAGTTGTTACACAACTTTACTTACTTTTTATTATTACTATTATTATCATTATCGTTATTATTAAATTATAAGTGCATCTCGGCATTGTTTCTTTTTTAGTCTTCTGGACGGATTATCAAGAAGTCTAGTGGTAGACATGCGCGGTATTAATGGGTTCAAATTTTTGTTGAATGCACTATGCATTTTGTTGTACCGCTGCTGATATCGTAGGGACATCCAGATCATTGTGAATTATACTGTTGCGAACATAATATGGCGCATCGATCGTTATCCTCAGTATCTTCGATTGAAGCGACTGTATTTTTTCAAGATGCGTTTTAGCAGCTGATCCATATATTTCTAGGCCGTATGTCCAAATAGGAGCTATAATGGTTTTCTACAGCATAACTTTGTTTGCGAGGCTCAGCTTAGATTTTCTTCCCATCAGTGGATATAATTGCCTTAATAGTAATTTTAGTTTTTTCCCGGTATTGATTACATGTAAGTTCCATGTTAGGCGCCTGTCGATTGTTATTCCAACGTATTTTACCGCCTGTACTTGCGGTATTGCACAATTTTACAAGAAAAAAAATAAACTAAAGTTACAATATGTTAATGTGTAAAAATATATAAGATATTTCTATGTATAAGTAAATAAAGCAGAAGTATAAATCAAATATTATAATTATGCGCCGATTTTAGAATATATAGGAAAATGACGCGAATACAGTACATATTATTATTATGTGAGATATATGAAAACGGAAAAAATGGAAGAAGATAATTTCGAAACTGGAAAACATTGTAGATTGACGAGTGAACCATAAATATTCACGGAAATATAAATCATCGCAGGAAAATTTATAAGGAAACATTCTTCGATTACGTATGAAATAATTTTAAATAGTCTTCAGAAAACGTTTTGCTAAATTATAAACAAAAGCGCGACTTAATAATTTATAAAAGCCTTTAAAATACGTGTGACGACGATATTTATTAAAAAGAAAGGAAATTAAAACAGTTCGGTGTTTTGTGTGTGTAATAGTGTTTCACCCAAGATATCTTTTTATAAAAGAAGAACACTGTGTAACAGCAAGTGTCGTAGGAAAAAAAAATTAGAACCCAATGTAGATGATGATGAGCTAATAAAGGCAATTCAAAGAAATCCGGAACATCGGTAAAATTAGGAGTGAAATAATTGTACCGTTTTATTAAATGATTTAGCTTTTCTTGAAATTATATATATATATATATATATATATAATTTCAAGAAAAGGTAAATCATTTAATAAAACGGTACAATTATTTCACTCCTAGAATAGTAAGCTTCCATCTTCCCCGGTCTTCAGCAGCTCTTTTTAATTCAGCGTATGTCTCTTAAGGAGGTTGTTATAAATATGTTTCTTTTCTTTTCTTGGATTTTACCTTCGAGAATATTTCGAAGTAATCCTCCATGCTGAAGTCCAATCTAAATTAATCGTGTTTTCCTTATCCGGTTTCGACCTTTTCTCTTCTGTAGCGCCTGTTTATTTTGGATTCGTTCCATTATCCTCTAAGCTCACAACGTGGACGCTTGTAACTTATTCGTATTCGCTTTATTTTATGCCCAAGTTTCAACATCGTAAAGAGTTCTTGACCACACCTGTATCTTAAATATTCTTTTTTAAAGCTTCAACGGTATTAATTTTTGTTTTAATATGCATTGTTTTTCTTGAAACGCGCATTTTGCTATCTATAATTAATTTTAGAGTCACAATAGAGATCTCTGTTATAATCTGCTCGAGGTACTTAAACCAACGGACTTGATCAATTATTTCTCCGTCAATTTTTATACAGAGTGGGTGTGGTTTTCTAAAAATCATCATTGCTTTTGTCTTTTTTCGCCTTTATTATCACACCTAGTACCTTGCCTTCTTCATTTAAACGCCGTATTATTTTTTAAAGCATATCTGCAGTTCTTGGCGAACACTACCTGGTCATCCGCGAATTTTATAGTTTTTAATTTTCCTGTTCCTATGTTTATCCCATAGTTAGTACTTTCAAATGAGGTAGATAAATATCTTCATTGAGACCTTGTCGCAATTTAAACAGCAACCCAGAGTGCCAGACCTTATCAAATGCCTGTGTGACATCAAGGAATACCGTGAAACAAACCTCGTGTTCTTTCAGAGTTAATAAAATTACATAAACTATTCAGTGACATTGTTGAATCGTAGAGTGCACTGTGCGAAAACTAAATTGATTCGGTAACACATCTCGCTTTTTCATAATTGGGTCGATACGATTTAATTTTAGGTCTTGCATCGAAAGTGGCAACTACTGGAACATGATCTGAGGATAGAGTAATGACGGTTGTGCATTCCCTGCTATAACTTTGTAGGCTACTAATAATAACGAAATCTAAGATGTCTGGGAGCCTATTGCGTTGCCACGGCCAATATGTAAGGGACATTGGGAATAAAACACCAAGTACGTTATCCTGTATAAATTCTTTCCGGATGAATTTACTGTTCTTGATCCCCAAGCATTATTTTTGGAATTATAATCACCACCGCAAACGAACAGATTGTCCAGTTTGTTGAAAATTTAAGTATAGTCTATCTGCGGTATGCAAAAGCCTGTGGGTGACAGTAGATTGGGTCTATTGTTATATCATGTACAAGTGTTTCAACTCAACGTCCACTGCTACAATCTGATATGCAAATGTGCTGTATTCAAAGTTTTTATATTGTTTGTATGTGTTCTTAACTAATACTAGTGATCGTTCCATTTAGATGAACCGAATATGATGTATATCTGTGAACTTTGAAACTCTTCTTATGAGTTGGATTTCAGTGATTAATGCCACGTCGATTTCATTTTGTTGAAGATTCATTTCTTTTGAGTAATGCCATTTGAATCACAGTGCTGTCACGAATGAATATTGTGTGGCTATATTAATGTTGGGTATCATTTTGGAAGTAATTTTTCGAAAACTCGAGCGATAATCACTAAAATTTCGTTATTATTAAAACTGCAGTTTCTATCAGTATGGTCAGTTTTTTATTTATTTATTTATTTATTTAATGTGCCTTATACTGATTGTAAGGCCAGAGGCACTCACAAATAGCCTGGCCGTTGCATTGCTGGATAATTCCAATGAAGCAGAATCAGTCAACTGACCTATTATAAAGATGCATTATTGTGTTAAATAGAACACCAGATGAAGTATCGCTGGATTTGAGTTTCCACAAGTCACTTCCACTCACACGCCAAGTGCTAGATAGTCTTATGAAGCTAGTCGCACATTCGCGGAAATTTAAAAAAAAAAATAAAATCATTACATAAGGTGCATGCCGGACCATCAGCAAGATTGAATTTATGAAGATTGGAACTAAATTTACCATGACTCGGTAGCACCGGAACATTATAATGATAAATTATGGTAAGTATTTATGTAGACTTTGATATTTCAAATGTTTTTTTTTTTGCAAAAGTATCAATAATAAATACATTATAGAAACAGTTTCCATAAATTATGCCTTTATCATTAAGCGATAGCCGTTTTTATTAATTTTGCGTCACAAAAATCACATTTATTTTTTAAACATTATGGACCAACGCATTAGTATAAATAAGATTTGACGTGAATTGATGCTTAACATATTTCCGTGGACAAGTGTACCCAATACAAACTTGCCAAACGCGAGTATTACAGGAAAGTTAGATGAATTTTTTATCAACGCATTAATATACCATCAAAATTGCTAAACTAAACTTACAGCACAACCTTCTTTACATTAATATTAATCGCTCTTTGTGTTTGTCAATAAGTATAATTAATTTATGTCATCATCAATCATCTGTTTCATCCCCACTATTCCCTGTGTTTTGAAACACGAGTCTGGGCCATAGATCTCTGTTTTGCGCACAACGAACGCATTGAAGGAAACTTGGACCCATAGTTTTGCAGACCATGTCAGTCCATCTCATAGGAGACCGGCCTCGTCTTCGACTTCCTTCTATGATAGCTGTTTCCAACGTTTCTGCTCTGATGCTGTGGCCAAAATATTTTAGTATCCGTCTGTTGAGAAAACCATGAAATTTATATAATAGAAGACCATATTTATATTAAGGACTCATTTTACGTGATTTGCATTATTTTTTAGCTTTGTTCACATATATTGCGTTATAAAGTGCTGACACTGGTTTGTTAATTTGTTCGTGATATTTTCAATTCCGTCAGAAATGAGCATTTAATGTAACCAGTATTTTATCAGCGCTTGTTGTTACGCTACAATTTATATAAAATCACACAAAACAGAAATATAATAGTATCACCGCATAACATTTTTAAAGACGATCATTCAATTTTTATTATTTAATTTTTGCCTTATAATTACATTACATCCATTCCCTTTTTCTTTTACCATTTAATGTTTATTGGAACGAAAATAAAAATTTTCCGCCACTTCTACAATATGTGCTATGTGATAAATGATGTTCAGTATAATTATTTTGGGTTAAATTTAACATGATCAATTATTAATAAACATTATACAAACATTATATATTTGTTTAAAATGTGTTTTTAACATTTTTCAATGATTGTATACTATCTGAAATCTTTTACGATTCATCAATAATAAATTTTCATATCTTTTTTTTAAATTACCATCATCGATCTAATATAATATTTTATGAGAACAGCAGCGCCACTACAGATTATTCCCGCTATAACGTGTTCAAATGAAGCGGTAGTAGTTTATTTTTTTGCACAGCGTTGGGTTTTATCTTAGAATTCGCATCGGGATTCTTGTGTTCGAGTTCTGCGAGTATTTGTTAGTTGAAGTGTTTTAAAATTATTCTAATTTGATATGGTATTCCGTGGTATTAAGTTTTTTAAATTTTGAAATATATTTTATATTACATTTTAAAAATGGCTCCCGTTTTAAGTAAATATTCTACTGCTGCTAAGTTTGCTTCAGCCGGAGCTATATCCGCGTTAACTATTTATATTTTTTTGAAAAAGTTTGGAAAATTGACTCTTAAAAGTTATAAGACGTAAGTATTTTTTACTGTATTTAATACTATTTATTCGAAATCATCGATTTATTCATGCGTTACAATTATACTCGTCCTATAAATTATTTTATTAGGAAATATGAAATGTATTTTATAAGTTTTCGCAGTTTTATGATTTAATTCATTAATCACATGAATTCAAACTGCCCCAAACTTACGTTTACACTTCTTTACATTAGGTGCACGCCCCTGATTAAATTGTCTAGTTTAATTATATATTTTATTATTTTACGGTTCATTTTATAGCTATAAATTTTGTACATTTCATATAAAAAATTTTCTTACATTTCAATTGTAATTTTAATATTTTATTTTTAATTTTAAGTTTAATTTACACATTTGTGTTAGTTTAAAAAATGAACAAAGCATAAATTAATAGCACGCTAATATGATTTCGTTTCGTGAAAATTTTCTATAATTTGAACGAATGTAGTTGGTAATAATCTGGACCGAAAATGATAATTTTATGTATGTATTTAATTTTGAGAAAGTCTCTTTCGAAGAATTGTTATCGTAATAGCCAATATGATTTAAACTGGTTATAATTTTTTGAAAATGACAGTAAGTGTTAAACGAAAAATAATTTTAAAAGGTTAACATTTTGCAAAATAATGTTTTCTACGTAGATGCAAGATTATACTTGAAGAGTACATCAGTTGCCAGTTTCCTGCTCATAAATAAATAATCTCTAATTTTAATAACAGCGCCAGGTTTATGTATACTGTGATGAGATTTTGCAGATAATACGTGCGTAGTATCATTCTTCGTGTAAAAAAAAGTATCTCCTGTCTCTTATAAATAATTACATAGTATGCACCGAATGTTATTTTTAAGGTTCATTTCGATTGTACGTAATAAATTTTCTAAAAGATCTGGTTAGTACATTTTAAATCTTCATTGACAGAAAAATAAATTTATTCGAAAATGTGTATATAATAAAAATATCAAAATTGATCGAAATATCGTTTTAAATACAGATAAATAGGTAACAGGGTCGAGTGCCGGTAAATTAATAGAAATAATTATTTAAAGAGGTCGTTAAAAATTAAGTGCCCGCAATTTTTCAACAATTTTACCGATTACTGAGAAATGCCCGTTAAAATAATGACAGCATCAAGCTGAAAATAATATGTAGTAGCTGTATGCGGTATATAATAGCTACTTACTTAGAGGTTACTTTCTACTATTCGAGCAGACAGAATTTCTCCTTCATGCTCTATATCGTTAGAAATTTACATTTATTTTGAGTTTCTAGTTTTAATTAAATTTTTGTATACATAATAGGTATGAATGCGATGTATTTTTGGAGTATAGTTAAATTTAAATATTTTTACATGTATAATTTAAAATCATTACCCTGAAATTTTGATAATGAAATTTGCCTATGCATAATACATTTTTAAATTATGCATTTAGACAATTTTAATGCAAATGTGGTAACCGTTTTTTTTTTTACACAGCTAATTAACACTTCGTTACGTTAAGTATATGATACCAGCGACTATGTATTTAATTTGTACAATTTCAGTTCCTTAATCAATATTATAGACACAATAAAAATAATAGAACACCCCACTTATATTTCGTGGCTCATTACACGAAAATCATAATAATTTTATATCTCAAATTAATAACTAAATAACGTTAAAGTAAAAATAAACCGTAATACATATATATTTTACACTAGCAATATTAATAATCATGATATAGTATTAAAAATTTTAAAAATATGAAGTAATCGAGCATTTAAAAATGATATTAAAAGGTTTACCTTCTAACATAAATATAAACGAAATTAAACTCGATATATCAAACAAAAACTTAAAAACAATTTGTTAAAAAAGATTTATAAACTAATTACACCCTTATTCAATGTTTCAAGCGTTTAATGGTTATGTATCATACAGCTGTTTTAAAATGGATACATGTTTAAAGTGTAATCGCATTTGGTATCACGCAGCGAACTCTTCGGTATATAATCGCATTACAAAAATATTATTTTATGAAATAGACGTAGGATTAAATAATAATAATATTCAAAATACCCGTAATATATTAATAATCGCATGGATAGCATTAACAATTATAATATGAATATAAATACTAATAGTAACAAAACATCGCGCACATTTGTGCAAGTAATATGTGATAAACTCAATAAAAGAAGAAACTAATGATTTAATGCAGTTGGTCATTTTTCAAAGGTGATATATTTTTTTTTTTAAATTTCTTCTCATCTAGAACTGACAAATGAGGCCATCCACTAGATTTTTTTTGACTTATGTATGTCATGAAATTTCGGACACGCTCATCAGCGTGATCCGAGATCTGCTGACTCGGTGACTAGACTAAATTAGTCTTTTTTTTTTCTCGTTTTAATCTCCTCGGACTTATCGATTGTTCCAGTAATTTCGCTGCGAGGAAATTGCCATGCACTTCTAGTCTCGACATATGTTTCCTGACTGATTGTTGTATTTCTTCAGTCACATATTTGATTCCGAGAACCTTATGTAGTGTTTGGTTAGATATATACCATGGTGTGCCCCCATCAAAGAGCGAAGTAATTTATTTTGGAAGCGCTGAATCTTATTCACATTACTTTTGGACCCACATCCCCAAAGTTTAGCTGCGTAACATCCATATTGGCTTTAACACCATTTTATAAAGTAATATTTTGTTAGCAACTTTAAGTTGCGGGTGTGGTCCGAACAACCAATGTGAAGTTGTCTTGCTTTATGATTTAGCAAAACTATTTTCGCTTTGATGTGATTAAGCCATGTAAGAGTTTCATCTAAGTGTACTCCAAGATATCTGATGGATTTGTCTTGTTGTACTCGTTTGCCATTTATAGATAGGCGATAATTACGACGAATTTTTCGTTTTGTAAAAATGATGTGGTTACTTTTGTTTTCGTTTATAACTATTTTCCAGTTATGCGACCATTCGGTAATTTTATTCAGCGCAGTTTGCAGACTTTTTGTTGTTTTTTCTGGACTGTCATCTGTTATCAGCGCCATACCATCAGCAAAAGTTGCTAACAATGTATCTTCAGTTTGTGGCATACGTAAACAGCAAGTATAGAAGAAGACCAAGTACACCTGAGGTACACCCGCTTCAATTTTGTAAATTGATGATTCATTTCCATTAACCACGACTCGGAAGTATTTATCTTCTAAGTGAGATTTAATAATATTGTAATACTTACTTGGTAGTATCTTGTTACACTTGTACAATACTCCCGGGTGCCAGACTTTGTCAAAAACCTGCTGTACATCGAGGAAGACAGCAGAAGTGACTCTTTTCTTTTCAAATGTTTCTTCAATTTTATTGACTAAACGATAGTACTTGCTGTACTGCTGAATGTCTAGTTCTGAAGCCAAATTGATGATCTGGAATAAGTTGTTTCTCACCGATAAATTTTTGAATTCTATTTTTTAGAAGCTTTTCAAACACCTTGGCCAGGATCGAGAGGAGTGAAATTGGACGATGGGAAGAGACATTTTGAGGAGGTTTACCTGGTTTTAGCACCATTATTAAGTTTGCGAATTTCCATAATATAGGTACATACTGTAGGCGTAACATAGCGTTATAAATGTAGGTTAGCAATACCAGTGATTTCCTCGGTAGTTCTTTCAGAATTCACCCGGTTATTAGATCATAAACTGTCGATTTCCTGACATTCAGTTTTTTTTATTATCGTATATACTTCAACAGGCGACGTGAACTTAATTTTGTTTATTTGATAGTTTAGACATATATTAAGGATCTTGTTCCAAACAAAATAATTTTGTTTTAAATCAATAGCTACTAGGTTAAAATCTAATCGGAGATCAGATATATTATATTATAGAAAGTAATCACTGACATGTTCTTATAAGTACATTTCAAAAATTAACACAAGCTTTAATGTCAAACATGAATTGCGCAAAAATTGTTAGTTAGAATGCTAATTCGATGAGGAACTGATATTAGAATACTTGGATTTATGAAACTAAACTGAATACAAATACTTATTTTAATATCAGAAATTATTATACTTATCGAAATGATAACTCAGATATCAGTGGTGGTGTTACATTGCTTATATACAATATGTGAGTTATGTACCATTGCCTAAAATAAAAGCAAAACAAATTGAAACAATTGCAATAGAGCTAAGGCGTAGAGAATGATAGTCTAGCCACAATTGTTGTATACAGGTTACCAAATGTACCGCAATATTTTGAAGCGGATATTAAACATTTCTTAAATGTTAACCCCCGGACGATGATTATATGAGATTTAAATGCGAAACGTCGCATATGAAATTAACATAATGCAAATTGTGCTGGAAATATTTAATTACATTTTTTATGACACACAACTTTTAAATATGTTTTCCATTTACGCCTACAAATTTTCCACGAAATCCTCGCCTATCTTAGCAAAATGATATCATAATATCAGTTAGCTAGTTATTTTCCGGATTCGAAATAAATAATAAGTTAGTAAAAATTCGTCTGGTTCTTGATCTGTAAAATATGTCCTATAAATACAACACTATGGAAAGTATACAAACGACTGTAGAAATCATGTTGAACTGCCATCAATCTCCATCTAAATAATAATAATGCATACGCCATTAAAGACAAAACCGATTGCTACATATTTTCACAATATACATAAGAAAAATGACGGTCTGTCGACACGTTTGAAACGTCAAACAGATCATAAATAGATATCTATACCAAGGCATCCTGTACGTTAAATACACACATATTTACTACGCCTAAAGAATTTAAAAAATACATTCGTACATTAGGAAACAATAATTTTGTTGGAAATGATTTGGTTCATGTCTGTATGCGAGGCGAGTAAAAAATTATTCGGTTACAAAAAGTTTAATATCATATTAATCGCACATAATCGAGGTATGCGTTTGTATCAGATCTTTGTTTTTCCTACATTATATTAAAATGAAGTGATTAAATTTTCATTTTGTAATAAATTTTTGTGAATTTCAAAATTGTCAAATTAAAGGAATTATATATATTTCAATTTTTTAGTATAATATACTCGAATTAAATATTAAAATGATCAAACATTCGCAATTCCTTAAATTAAATCGATGAACTTTGCGAAATAGATTTTATTTTTAAAGTAAGATTTTCAATATTGAATTCGTTCCCGTGATTTGACAATATTAAATTATTTTTTGTAAGTTTTGTGAAAATTATAACTACAAGCAAAATTGTACAATAATATAATCCACATATTGGGGGATGTTTTTGTTGTCTCATAGATTATTACGAATAATTATAGTATCTATAAACAATATTTGATATTGTGCACGTATGCTTTATAAATTTCTAATAGTAGCAACTGTTATAATTATCTTTTCCTCTATTCTTCTTCTTCTTAATTTGCTATTATCAGTCCACTGCTGGACGTCACCCAACTTTTCCCAGACGCCGCGATATTGAGCTTCACCTTTGGATTTTATCTATCCACCGTATCCGTGGTCGTCCTAAGGCTTGGTTGCCCTCAGGTTTTCACTGTATTGACGCACTTATCCACCGGTTTTCGGCTCTAGCCACACGTCCGCGCCATCTCCGTTTACTATGTTTAATAATACTTATCGCATCTTTAACTTTTGTTGTTTTTCGTATGCGCTTTGTCGTTCATTCAGCGTTATTTTTTAAACAACAATTTGTTTGTATTACTAGAAAATAATTTTAATAAATCTAGGGCTAGACGCTTTTGATCCCGTGAAAAAATTTTAAGGTTGTCCAGTGGCCAAGCGTGTTTCATTACAATTTGTTTCCATCATTCTCTTATATACACACACACATTTACAAAATTAACGCAAATATTATATTAAATTGAAAACAAATAATTTACATTTACATTCGCCTATTATAAAAGGGTAACACGCCCTGGTTTAACAAAAAAAATTATCAATATTATATGACGATTTAATTAAAGTAATTTTATGTACAAAAATTGTTTGTGGAATAACTTAAAATAGTAATAACAAAATACATTTTTAGCATTTATTTGTATCGTAGTTCCATTCGACGATTTTTCTCTAAAAACAAATTTATGAAAATTTTCTTGTAAACTCTGTAGTAGACATCTTTCAAAATATCCTCTATTACATTGTTACACTCGTAATCTGATATTATGAAATTCGTTGTTACAGTATGTGTGTATATATATATATATATATATATATATATATAAATATATTTTTAAAAAAACAACACGGATATATACAATACGTCGAATATTGAAAAAAAAGAAAACACGATTCCCAAACTGAAAGAACAATTAACAAACGCAAAATACAAGAAACAATAATAACACTATACGGAAAAACCCGCTCGCCTACTACTGAATTTCTGGACTGGTTCGAAGTCTTTACTTCATGGGTAGTCCACAAGCGTATCTACGATACACCAAACAATCCATTCTAATGGCCGGCGTAGATTATCCATGTGTAACGAACATGATAACCGTATATATGTAACGATGTATACGTCTACTCAAACACATACAACAAGGATTGTTTCCAAAATTGAAACCAGTACAAAACTAGCCAAAGTTGATTAACAGCTACCAATCTTTCATAGCGAAAGGTAACAACGCTATCTTCCGCAGAAAAAATCCTCACCAAATGATCGCGCCATTATCTGGTATAGAAAAGTTATTATCTTTAATTTGTTTTATGATATTTTTTTTTTTTATAACAGTGTGCTTCATATAACACTTTTTTCGTGTTTCTGACAATATGGAACATTCGACCCTGAGGTCGTCAGTCAAATAATAAGTTTAGATATTCATTTTCTCTCTTCTTACAATTATAATTATTTTTTGTTGTATTACGAGAAAATAATTTCCAAAAATTTCAGGTCGATGAAATAAAAAGTTCTTATTAAAGGTCGTCAGTCGAGTTAGCCAACGGGAGCGTACGCTCATCATTAATATGTACATGTGAATGATTACATTTCGACTGGTTATTAGCAAGTCAAATTAAATAAGCTGAATTGACCCGCTCATCCATTGTGCATCCATTATCTGTTCTATTCAGATTACTGTATAATTTATTTAAATGAAACCGTCGATCAAACATGTTTATTCTTTGTTCCGCCTTTATCAAGGTTGAAAATGATGACTTCCTATTGTGTTCCTCATTACACGATTCTAAGCGTAATTTCGCTATTTAAATCGAATTTGTATTAGAAAAACGCTGTTACTAAGGGTAAAGCCTCTGATTTCAGATTAATTGTGGTTTTTTAATATGACTTTATTCCGGAGTTTTTAGTTATTTTTTTGTTTGACCTGTGAAGCGATTAATTTTTAAGTCACGAATGAAGACACGAAAAGTCGAGCAGATAACTTATCTTTAATTTAATTAATTTAACGACATATTTGACTTCTCAAATAGTTCGACTATCTTTTCGAAGATAAATGATGGAACACAAAAATAATTTTTTGTAAAATTTGTAAACTATTTCTTGTTTGAACTATGTTTTTCATTTTGAAAGCAGGTAACTAAAATATATAAATGTATTTTCAAAAAGAAATTATTAAATAAAGATGGTTCAGAGGTATTTGGTCGAACGATATTAAAAAGTATGCATTTGCCGATGTAAATATCGCAAAGCCAACGCACTCTATGAAAAAT
Source organism: Coronaproctus castanopsis (assembly GCA_032883995.1). Taxonomy (NCBI): domain Eukaryota; kingdom Metazoa; phylum Arthropoda; class Insecta; order Hemiptera; family Monophlebidae; genus Coronaproctus; species Coronaproctus castanopsis. The sequence continues at coordinate 75,836,565 of CM065052.1, read as the reverse complement.
ATGATTGCGATGGTGAAAGAAGATGAGTTACAATACATTGAAATATATTGTTATTAAAATATACAAAATATGACAAAAGGTGGTGACATCTAAACCATTAAGTACTAATCTCTAATATTGTGTAAATTCTATTAGTTTATTTGTTCATTTTCTGCGTCTGTATTAATCGAAAACCATTGATTGTATAATTTTGCGGTGTTTGGAGAAATAGATAAATTACTTCTGTGCAAATACAGTCTGTTAAAGAGAAATTCTTACGTCGTGGACCGCGATTTGTGATCCTTTAAGTCAATTTTATGTTTATTATTGTAAATATTTTTATTAACCGTTGCGTTAAGAATTAAACGGTATAATTCAGTTCTTTCAATGATGTATACTATGCCGTAGGCTATTCCAAGTGATTTGTCTCCCTTGCTGTCTTACTGTTACCATTAATTCTTCCATGCAGTATTAAGCCCAATCTCCTCGTAGAATTTGGCCTAGATGTGTAATTTTTTAAATATTTTTTATGAACTTTTAAATTCAACAATATAATTACTCAAAACAAACTTTTTTTTTTTTAATAATATAAATTAAATTGATGGACACGAGATTGGGAATTTGTTGTAGGAATTACTGATTTCATTATTTTATTTCTTCTTGTTGCTGGGAAAACGATCAATTAAAATGTTTCTCACGATCTATTTATTCGAAATTAGTTTTATGATGATTTGGAACGAATTTTTTATCGAGTTTGCATATAGTAATTACTATGTACATTAAAGAGTTAAAGCGTATTCTGACATCTTTTAACGGAATAACTAATTATTACAAGAAACGAAAATCGAATTATTGTTAAGGCATTAAGAGGACTGCAATGGGTAATGTGAAAAAAAAAGATACGGATTGTTATTTTTGATTTATTATTATATACGGAGCTCGTAAGATATTTTCGCACCTGATTCTGGAAGCTAAAGTACATGTTCCCGTTAAAATTTATTTTCGCGATTTTCATTCATCGAGCATTTGTCGCAAAAGAAATTTTTATAACGAAATTATTAAGCGTCTTTGGAAATATTTAATTATTCTACTTAATGAAACTCCGCGACAATGATGTTAGAAAATTTGTAGTTTTTTTTTACAAGTACTATTTCATATTAAACATCCGTACAAATATATTCCAATTATTATTATCGTGTCCGAGACGCATGAAGACTAATAATCGAAATACATAATGAAAAAATAAGATAAAATAAAAATTAAGTGATTTAAATTTATATATGTTATTTGTCCAAGCATAAATAATTTTTATTGTTTCGTCATTAACCTTGTACTTCATAGGTCTCTTTCTGTAATGCCTGAAGGCACTAAGTTATACCAAAACGAGTGTCCCGCGCAGTTTGACATTCTCAGCATTTTCATTTATTACCATCTCATTTTATTAAGTTTACCGCGGTTCTAGCGCATTAAAGTTCTGTAACTATATCAACTCAATGAGAATGCTAAATTCAATTTTTCCTCCAACCTACTTTTGTTTCCACTACCTTTTTTTTCGTCTAATACCGTGCGGAGGCGTTCGGTGAAAGCTCCAATCCTTTCGAACAGCGTAGAAAATTTCTAGATTTAAAACGTAATATTCTCCCATCTGACCAAACATTGTGTGCTCGTACGTAATCCGCATCTAGTTTGTTTTCTCAGCATCTATAGTAACAGATTGTCGGAAATCTTTTCATTGTTTGTTTATACTCTTTACTCTAATTCTTGTTAAGGCTTTTCAGAAATAAAATTTAAGTTCGACTCAATCAGAAAAAAATGACTCAATTAAAAAGTGAATTACTAGTTATTTCATTGGTTATACACACATGCACGTTTATGTTATATATATATATATATATATATTAAAGAGCGCATTGTATTATGAACAAATGCCAAATCCGGTATGTAATAAAAACTGGACTAATATAAAAATAATCCACTACGCAGGTTGTTTTACGCAAACAATTCGGTTCGTATTTTTGTTTAAAATGAGAATGCATTTATAATTCTTAAACAATATACGCGATACAATTTACTTATTTTGTTTTTAGGAAAACGGAAGAGGACGTCAGAGGAATACAAATTGTACTAAACGATGTAAGTTGCTTTGTTTTTTTTTTTTTTTTTTTTTTTTTTTTTTAATTTAACTTCTAACTCCTAGCAATTCAAGATTTTTACTTTTGTTATTTAGCTGGCTTTTGAACCAGTCGGTCGGATTTTGATGTATTGAAATAATTTTAAATATATGAAAGCTAAAAAAAAGTATAGATAAGAAATGTTTGTATTTTTTGTTCACAGATATTTCCGAATTAAATGAAATAATTTAGGATACTCTGTGGAATTACTCTTTTCTACAGAGACTATCGAGAATATTGTACCCGAAAAATTTCGATCGACGATTTTGATTTCCTATAAGCCAATATGCGGAGACTTATCTATCATTTCTAAATTGTCTTAAGGTTTTATAAACTGTTTTTATCCATGATTATTACTTCACTCTCTGTTCATTATTAACCCAGCTTGTAGACGGATGTTGTCCAACTTTTTAAGCAATTTAGTTTTTCCTTTGATGAGGCACAGATGCTGACAGCACGCTAAAGTTTATTAATAATTTTTTTCTCTGACTTTAATAACATCATGCCATTCTTCTAGTTGTCTGTTTACTATATGGTTGAATAGCAGTGTGCTAAAAATACATAGCTGACATACTTATTATTTTCCTGATGTAAATTCTTCAGCCAATTTATTGTTAATGTTGAACTTTAGTAATTTTTAATTAAATTAATTATATATTGCGGTACATCGAAATTATAAAGCAGTTGCCACACAACTTCCTCCATTTAAACTTAGTGAAAAGTTTTTGTATATTCTACAAAGGCAATATAGACTGTAAGTTTGAATTCTCAACATTTCTCTATGGTTTATCGTGTATTTTACGTTAATACACGTTTACTTTATACATGCTTCTTTTTGTGTAATTTTAAATGTTTATTAATATTTTTTAAACAAGTTCATTTTTTACCGACTCTTACAATAAACGTGTTTTGTATAAAGCTAAAAAAAAAAAAAAAAATTAAACATACATTATTATATTTAGAGTATAAAAAAACATTTTACGTTATTTTAACGACACGGACGTTGTTTTTGTAAAAGCTGTCTAAATACTACAACACGATAAAATGTTTATTTATTCGCATTAATATATTATTATTTTCTTTCATTTTTACGCTACGTCTAAATGATAATTGCATAATATGTTTGTTGCTATTATCAACCTGCGTTATGTAAGGAGTTAATTTTTTTTTTTTTTTAATAATAGCCATTTAATGATGTGTAGTTGTCACGAAATCGACGACGTAATTACATTAGAATGTTAAGTTTTTAGAAGTAAAAGTCATTTACGTGTCATGTTTAGAAATTTTTATCATTAGCGTTCAACAGTTAAATATGTCGTCATTTGTTGTACGAAGTTGTTAAAACAGTACTGCTTATGATCTTTAGCCTATGTTCGGGTTTGTATATATATATGTCGAATAAATTTTAATTAACATACCGGTGCGAAATTGTAAATTTTTTAACGTTTTCTGACAATGTTTAACTCATTTTAAGAAAGTAATACGAATATTTAAATATAAATATATATTAAAAGAATTTAAATTTAAACGTAATAAAACGTGTGCACTCCGATAAGTAAGTAAATAAATATACTTTTTACAATTGCAATTTATAGCGCCCGTTAAAAATTTAGAGAACAGATTCCGAACGGGCGTAAAAAAATTATTATAATACGTTTTCTTTACTATCACGATATGATCAACCCACTGCTGGGTGTATGCAGTTCCAAAAATTTTCCGACTCATATTATGTGCGGCTCGGATCCAATTGATTCCTGCTCATTTGACAATATCATCTCGCCACCTGGCCATAGGTCTCCCTCGCGGACGTTGACTGCCAATTTAGCCACCACTATAATATCCGTTTAGTCCATCTTTCATCCTCTTGTCTTGCCAAATGTCCGGGCAATTTCTATTTTAGTCTGTTGATCCGCTCCACTGCGTCTATCAAATTTCGTCTGTTTCCCTAATCTCTTGCGATCTTTGAGCTTGATTCCAAGGATAATCCTCTCGTGAGCTGTTTGGGTTTTTCTAATACTTTTAGCTGTCCCTTATTAATTCGAAATACTAAAGATATTAACCCACAGTTAAAACTACGACGGCTGGTGCGATGTTATGTGTAGCCGTTACTATTCTACGGTATGGAAAGTTTAATTGACAAAATTTCTAAATAGCGCTCCAAATGGAAAATAATAATAAACGAAAATAACTCGGAATCGCTACACTTCGCAAGACGTATGCCTATCGAAAGCAAATAAATTCGCAATAAAATCTTCGACCGAAGTTTTGGCGATCAACATTGTAAACTCTGTAGATGTCTTGTTATACCACGCAAGTATATCAGCTATCTTTGACATTTTCCCTCCATTCAGGACAAGTTAGGATAAGTAACTTTCCGGATGTCCATTTTCGGAGCCAATTGTTTTGACATTTTTCACGGCACATCCGTATCGGTAATACGGTCTCTGTATAAAATATTCAAAATACGGCGAAATTATATATATATATATATATATATATATATATATATATATATATATATACCAGCGCCTGGGATAGATGAAATACCATCTGAATTATGGCAAAATGTTGGAGAAGAAGGAATTACACAATTGTATAATATTATTTATGAAATATATGAGACAGGGAATTTACCAGACGATTTTAAAAAGAATATAATAGTCGCAATACCGAAAAAAGAAAAAGATGATACATGCGAAAAACATAGAACTATCAGTTTATCGTTACATGCTTCAAAAATTTCAACAAAAATTCTATATAGAAGAGCAGAACAAATGATGGAAAAAATATTAACAGAAGATCAATTTGGTTTTAGAAAAAACAAAGGTACCAGAGAAGCAATATTGGCCTTACGATTAATCATTACAGAAAGAATAAGGAAAGGAAAAAGCGCATTTATAGGATTTATAGAAAAGGCATTTGACAATGGTCGAATGGAAAAAGATGTTTATAATATTAAAAAACATGGGATTAAAATATAAGGAACGAAGGATTATATACAATCTATATAATAATCAACGGATGGAAAATATGTACGACAGGTATGTGTCTTGTCACCCATGTTATTCAATGTTTACATAGAAGAAGCGATGCAAAAAACTAAAGAAAAAGTTAAAGGAATACCGATACATGGGGAAAATATTAGTATGCTTAGATTTGCCGATGATATCGCTGTATTAGCTGAATCAGAAAAAAAACTGAATAAAAGTGTAAATAGAAAACATGCTGTAGGAATATAATATGAAAATAAACAAAATAAACACCGAAATATTAGTATGCAATAAATATAATAATATAAGGAATCAATGTAATATCGATATTAAGGGAGAAAAAGAAGAACAAGTAAACGAATTTTGTTATTTGGGAAGCGTAATAACCGAAGATGGTAGGAGTAAAAGGGATATCAAAAACAGAATTGTCCAAGCTAAAGTAGCGTTTTATAATAAGAAAAGCTTATTGACATCGAGAAACAAAGATCTATTTTATCATTTAAAGTATTTTATTTCTAATTACTATCAGGGTAAGACTGCATAATATTTTTATCTCACTAATTCTTTGATATAGACCTTTCGCACATAAGTTGGTTAAATTTTTTATTATCTTATTAACATTTATATTATGCCTTGTTGTGCTATTTTCGGGTGTTGTAATCATAGCCGAGATGCTCATAAATTAGGTATTAGCTTTCATCGGTTTCCTAAAGATAAAGTTCTTCGAAAGCAGTGGTCGCATATGAGCAGAAGGAATGACAACTTCAATATTGAATGTGCTCGCGTTCATTTTAATGAAAATGATTTCGAACGTGATCTGCAATCAGAATTACTTAAGAACAACACGAAAAATATATTAAAAAAAGGATTTCATTCCTCATTTCATGATACCAACTTTGACTGAGTTTAAGTCACATAATGATAATGAACGCAGTGAAAAACAAATTAAACGGGGACTCGGATGATGATGAAAAATTGGACCACGTTCACGGTGAAAAGAAAGATTTGTTAAAAATGCTAGCTGGTTATGTTGCATATCGAATGAAAAAACGAGGGTTAGATACTGCTTTTGAATACGGCAATCCAACAGAATTCAATCCACCTAAACAAATGGGCTGGCTCGCTACAATATCGAGGGGTGCTTTAATGAATCCCACCGAACAATGGATAAGCATTATATACAATGTGGAAAAAGACTGTAACGATAACCACGACAGTAGCATTAATAAGAATTCGGACGTAATGAAAACACTGATAAACGCATTGAAATCGAAATACAGTAACACAGGTGTTCACGAATTCGCCATTTCGTGTTATGTTAGAGCACGAACATTTATCACGATTAAGACGCTGAACAAGGAAAAGTCCAGTAAAAGAACAACTCACGGAAACAAAAATACCAACGACGGACGAAAAAGAGGAATAAATTAATCTAATTACACTAACTACAATTCGGCGAGTGAGACATTTCTTTATGCACCTAGATTTTTGTTACATTTTATTATTTAAAATTTTAAATGTTCATAAAGTAATAAGTCTGTGTATCTTCAAATGCACGCATGTATATACTCCTCAAAGGTCACGATTTAAAGATATTATTTACTGTTTGAATTATTTTAAAAATAAAACAGCACTAAACTAATTGCGAGAAGTGGTAACACAGCTGTAATTAATACGATATTAAAATAAATTATTTATGTAGAAGAGGAAATAAAACAAAATTTAAAAAATAAAAACTAAACTAGTTAAAAAAAAAAACACAATTTAACCAAAAAGAGTGTTCACGCGATATTTCTTCTATACGGGGGCGGAGTCTAGTTGGGTACCAATGACGTAGTAGTTGCCAGCTGGTATGCGCGTGATACCTACCGTGTATTCTATATACCGTGTGGATGTATAAAGATAAATATCAAGACCGTTGGTTATAGGGTGGGGTATCACTTATGTAGATAATAAGGAAAAACGAGCGCAAGAGGAACCGTTGTGTCACACAGCTGAAATGTGCCGAAGTGTGTCAACTTATGTTCTTCTTTTAATTTGATTTGGACAGATACGAGTTCGTTTGGTTTAATTGTCTAAATGTCCTAATATTTTTAATCTGTTAATACTTTAAACTTCGCAATGCGTAAGTTTCGTGTTGTCTCTACAGATATTTCGTATAAGACGGAAGGAGGACTATTTATTCGGTTATATCGTATGTGTATACACGAGTGTATTTCTTACAGGACGGCAACAAGAAAAAATTGCGCGTTACTAAAAAGGAATTTACCGCGCAACTTTGTTACCTGATAAAATTAATTATTCCGCGTTTCCTGTCTATCGAAATCGGTTACTTTTTACTTATAGCGCTTTCTTTAATGGCCAGATCCTGTTGCGATATGTGGATGATTGAAACTGGTACTAGAGTAGAAACGTAAGTACGTTATATTATATATATATATATAAAATGAGATGAAAAATTGTTTATTACTATGTCATAAATTTCTACACTATACAAAATACGATACAAAAATACAGATATTTCCTTATCGAAAGTCGTAATCATATTCTGGTAAAAATATAATCAAAGTTTATAATATTTATAACGAAAGAACTTACATATAAATCGCAGGAAAAATTTAAAATACAAAAAAACCTGCTCCCTTAAAAAATAACAGAGTGTATCTGATAAAAATGAACTTATAAGTATCTTTATGTATATATATATATATATATATATATATATATATATATATATATATATATATATATATATATATATACATATTGCAACGCCACTACGAACACACCGTCTAATAATACATATCTTAGTGTGACGTCACATATAATTGTTATTATTATAGTTTATTATTAAATTGTTAAAATTAAAATTTTAAAATATATATATATATAACCGACATTACGAATTGTACAGATGGGATGCCACGTGACTTGGACCACGACCATTAATTAACAAAAAAAAAATGAATACAAAACAAAACGCATTTTCTATTTTTATTAGAATTTGAAATTAAAAAAACAATTAATAAATTACGGATTTTCGAACGCGCGCAATTTTCAAATACTTTTTAAAACTAAAACTGAATTAAATTAAAACCGAACTGAACTGAACTAAATGAAAATTAACTTAAACTTAAAACTAAAACTGTACTGATTAATTTAAACTGAATAAACTGCATAATTTAAAACTAAACTAAATTAGACTCAACATCTCCTTTTATACTAATAAATATGCATGTATACTCACATATACATATATACACGCCTAATTAGAACTTTCTAGATTTTTCTGGAAAGATTCGTTTATTATTATTGTATATATTTATGGGACTTCTAGAAAATTCTTTGTACATTTACATGTGTGTGAATTGGCTTAACATAATTTTTTAATATCAAATTATAAACGTGATTTTACCGGCTCCATGTGGAGCATCTCACGTGTAGTAATTATCTTGTCATTTAATATAATATATTTGTGTGTGTGTGTTTCTATTATTAATATATCGAACAGATGATTTTCAATAACCAATCAGAATGTGTTAAATTTCTTCTCATTTTCTCATTGGAAAATTAGGCATGTACTTACACATACATATATAAATACACACATTCACGTATACTTATCGTATAATTAGTACGACGAGAAAGCAACTAAAAGGTTAATAACCCTTTTGAGTCATCTTAACTTTTTATTGACCCTTTTACCAACAATATATACACAATATATATACACACACATATACTCATTCTTATAGTATAATGTTTAGTTTTACTTATTTTTTAATTCTCAAACTCATCTTATTTATTTATTTATTTTATTTATTTTATTTATTTATTTAATCCTTAACATGTAACAACATAGTTGTTACAATATATATATATATAGCATTTATACGACCGAGCTTTGCTCCTATTTTGTTATTTTGAAAAATATATTTAGCTACAAATCGCTTACTATTAAAAACATACGTAACTATAAATATTTCAATCGTGTATAATTTCCTTTCATCAATTGGCCGGAGTTATAACTAAAGTGACGAAAAAATTGATATTTTCAAAAATTTTATGGTGTATATTTTAGGGCCCGAAATTTCAAAATTCAAAGTATAAAGATGAAAACAGAACCGAAAAAGACGGGAAAGATAAATGATAGCCTGTGCTGGCAATGGACAACGTATATAATGTGACGTCCCTTTTTGGCGATATTCCATCCCAGTATCTCCTATGTGAAGCTTGGAGGCACAGAGGACGTTTTTAGTTTCAACAACAGACGATGTTTAACATGACTGAAGTAAAAATTATACGAAAAGCCAATACAGCGCTTAAATTTCAAGAGTCTCAGAAAACGTCAAACTATGACCGTGCATTTAGTAGAGTTGTCTATTTCAGGTGTACGGGTGATACCGTTAGCGTTTAATAGAATATATTTTAAATGCGCCAGTGGAAAGAGTATTCTCTTTAGTGAACAAATTACGGACATCAGAAAAAAACTCAGATTCAAGTTTGTCTATAAAGCTATGTTGATAACAAGATGAATTTCAAAAAACCTGCCAATAATGTCATTCTTATTCGAAATCATTACCAGCTATAACAAATGTGCTCGCCTGAAAAATACACCTCCTAGCAATGATTAGCTATTCCTACTTTTTGAATTAGAGCATTAAAAACGTATTTTATTGCAGGTAACTATTATTTTTATTAATAATAATGATCTTAATAAGTATAAAACATTATTTTTTATTATCACTGTTACCGCAATTTTGACAATGTCTCGTTTTGAGTAAAAATAAAAATGGTCATTTTAAACATATAGCGAATAAATATGAGCGGATCGAATATGTATATGTGCGTGATTAAATAAGCGAATAATATTAAATGATACTTTCTATTATTATTGTCGTAAAATTATTATATTACATCTCATTAAATGAATCGTGTATTGTAATCGCTGTGTATATGGTAGATAATATATGAAACTCTAAGTTTTCGCGTGTGTGTAAATATTATGTTTTTGTTTATTAAAATCTGTTCACGAGGTTAATAACAAACAATGTTAAAACGATAATGTATAATGTAAAATAATTTATATAACAGGAAATATTCTGGACGAGTAAACTACGTGCCGAAAAATTGTTGATTAATTAAAAATATTCAATCCCGTTTTATATATATATATATATATATATATATATATATATATATATATATATATATATATATATATAAATAAATAAAGTAACTAAATAAATTCGAAAAAGTTGACAGGTAACGTCGACGAAGCAATCCTCATGAGCTGCAAGATTGATAACTGGGTGGTTTGCCATTGGCTTCGTCGGCATTTTATTTTCCCAGCAATCTGATTACTCAACAATAAGATTAAATAACTGAGTTGGCTAGAGGTCCTTTTATCGTGAAAAAATTCTCGTCTCAGATTAAATTCGAACTCAGCTCGTCTGAACTGACATATATTACGTATAAAATATATGCCTGCTGCTGTACGTACATTTATTTTAGTTTATTACTTCTAATGTGATTATGGATTTCATTTAAGTTTTTCTGGTTTCCGTTTTCAATTTCAAAGTTTAGAACTTTGTAATAAGTATATTTTCTTTTCTGATCTAAAATCGTAAAAAGTAAATTACAGTCGACAGTAGTTTTCGTTACGAAGTTTTTACGTTATCTTGATTGACGGCATCATTTCTTTCGCATAATTTTAGCTATTCACTTCTTCACCAGTGTCTCATCTTGCGTCAAATTAAAACGATTAAAATGAAAAAAGTTTTATAATAAGGGGACGAATTTTTCATTTCAAAAGTTTTAAATTTATTAATCGAAATTGCTTTCCATTTACTATTTTAATAAAAAATAATTGTCCGCAATAAACATATAATTTCACCGCAACGTGTGTTTTGATAGTTATAAAATTAAATACATTTTTAAACCTTCATGGTTGATATTCTCATATACTCGCGAAAAAAACTAAGTCACTTCAAAGTCAAGTAATCATCTTCTATTCAGACAACTTACTTCATTATGTCCATCACAATATATCTACTTGGTAACCCCGTAATCAATAACTCATATGGTGTACAAATTCTTCAGTCGTCCAATCCGGAATCCTGTTTTACATCGTGAAAAAATTTAACATCTTCGTTTACTCAAGATATTAACCTACTCTAGTCCATTTAACTCCTACGTTATGTCCGTCTTGCCTTAGCAGCAGCACATGGCACTTAAAAGAGAAGACGAAATCGAAAATTACGGAATATTTAGTCGACTAATTGGAATAAATCCAGAAATGTTTTTAACTCGTTTAATCGATCCAACAAAGCGTACTCTCTAATCCTGTTTAAAAAAAAAAGAAGATTTCGGTTGCGTTGTGGTGATAAGAAAGGAAGTACTTTTTCTTAGCCTATTAGAAAATTCCCATGGTTAACTGGATGCTTGATTAGCGAGCGCACGCGGTCCTACAGTTTATGACTTCCGGAAACGTTCTAAAACATCCATATTTACGTAAAAATCGCGCTTTTGTGGTTGAAAAAAACTTCAAAAAGAGACCGACACCGCGTGTAAAATAGTAACCGGGGTTTTCTGGAGTTCGTTAAAACCTAAACGATATAAGGTATACGCGTAGTTGTTTGATTATGGTTTTTAAGTAAAAATCTTCCCATATTTTATAAAAGGTATTGTTTATATTTGTTTCTTAAATGCATAATATTCCTTTACCCCCATGAAGTACATTGTATATTCAAACTGCTGCTAAAAATATTACCTTCGGTTTAGACATAATCTATGAAATAACATCAAACAATGAGAAAATGTAATATTTAAAACTAGATCCATACTTATTGAAAATAAGTCCTGCCAAGTAATTTGTTTTTGTGTTTGTTACTACGCGCGGAGAACTATTTTCTAGTATAATATTCAACTTTTATTTTTATCTTTTCAGGGCCATCGTGAATATGGACAAACAATTATTTATACGGAGGTTATTAATATTTGGATCTGGATTACCACTTGTAAGTTATCATTTTTATTAGTTTTCTTTTATGTAATATTAAATTTAATTTCGTTTTTTTTTTTTGCTACGATGTAAAATGTTTTATGTTCGTGGCGTTTAATTAATAATTATGCCTACAACGCTAATTTTGTTTCCATTTTTAACGTTAAGGCACCGTCCTGTATACTTAATTGTACGTGTCATACTTCCAAATGAAATGAAATAATTTAAAAATACATTTTGTCCATGTATGTGTCCAAAAATGTAGTACCCCCCTCTCCCATACATATTTTTTTTGCGTATTATTGTCAAAATTTCATTTCTCGTAATGTAATAGGTTTTTTTTTTTAAATTTTATTTATTAGAACTCGAACTTTACCTACAATCGAATGATATTGATATTAAGTTAATCTCCAAAGATCGCTTCACCGAAAATAGTTAAGTATACTGCACCTTGCATCAGCATAAGAAAGTACATGCAGGAGCTTCAGTCTTAATCAAAGGTGACATTTTTCACAGTGCTATGGTAAACTATTAAAAACCTATATTCAGCCCACTCGCATTACCATAAAACAGGGTACAAAGGCGATAAATAGCAACAGACTGCTGTCCCAAGTATAAGATAAGTCGTCTAGAACTTGTTCAATTTATAAAAACAATGAGAAAACGATTTATTATAGGAGGAGACTATAATTCGAAACATACCCACTGGGCTTTCTCGTTTGATAACACTCCTAGAGGGAGAAATTTGAAGTTGACTCCGAAAAATGTGATACAACCTCGCAGGCTTATCTACCTACTACAAAACAAAAACACCGGACCTGTTGTACTGCATAGCACAAAAATTACATCAACTTCCTGTTGTTTCGATCACTTAATCGTTACGTTATCAATAAATGAACATGTATGGTTGAAGGAGCATGAAGCCGCGCACTATGCTCTAGGAACACATTCAGAAATTTACTAGAAGAAAATGTAAACCGATCAGTCAGACTAAAAACGGAGACAGAAACCCATTTTCCACTCATGTCGTACAAGCAGTCTACAGAAGTACTCCATCATCAAGCTTATAAACCACCACAAACGAAGATCTTTCCTGATTATATAAAAAAACAAGTGGAAATCAAACAAAACATTAAGAACACGACTTTCAGTGAAGTTGTTTCTAATTTAACGGTATCAAAGGATAACAATTCATCATTATAGAGAGTGGCTCGCTACAGTAATAAGCCGGAACCTAGAAATAATCAACTAAAAACAGAAAATGAAAGTCAGGTTACAGACGATGCTACCAAAGCTGAGTTATTTGAAGTGCATATGTTAAAGACTTTTCAACCAGAAAGAACGAAATCTATCATTGAGGATGCTGTCCAAAATTATTTAAAACAGGAATCCGATACTAAAATAAAGATGTTTTCACCGAAGGAAATAAAAGAGGAATTAATGAAGTTAAACAATAATAAATCGCCAAGATATGATCTGATAATGGGCTCAATTTTGAAAGAACTTCCACATAAAGCACTAATAAAGTTATATCTTCAATGCAATTATACGAATGCAATATGTTCCGGTATTGTGGAAGTTCGTAAATGTAATATACAAAAAACCAGGAAAACCCCCAAAAACTGTCTTCTTATCGGCCTATCTCACTCCTATTAATTTTGGCTAAACTATTTGAAAAATTGCTAAAGAAAAATATTCAAAAAGTCACTGATGAAAGCAAAATAATCCCAACATCGATTTTTATTTAGAACTGGATTCTCAATAGTCCAGAAAGTTTACAGAATCGTTAAACAAATCGAAAAAGCTTTTGAGGAGAAGTTGCAAGCGTTTGATAAAATACTATAGAAATATAAAAAGGTCCTGCCAGTACAATGCTATAATATCATAAAATCCTACCAAGATGAAAGATCGTTTTGAGTTTTAGTAAATAATGAGCAATATCAAATTCATAAAATTAAATCACTCCAAGGAATTGTGCTTTGTCCCATGTTGTACTCGATATTCACTTATGATGTACTGGTGTCAATGAAAGCGTATGTAGCTACATTTGCTGATGACACTGCAATAATGGAGACACATAAGCTTACTCTAATATCGAATAAAATCTTACAATGTGCAGTCAGTGGAATTGAAAATTGATCGAGCAAATGGAAATTGACAATAAATGAGTCTAAGAATACGTACATTATATTTACTAAAAGGAGAATTTCTCGCGATAGATATAATATGTTCATTAAAGTCGAACCGTAAAATATCTTGAAGTTTACCTAGACCAAACCTTAACGTGCGCTCAGCATATTAGAGCGAAGAAAATGTAACTGAACTTAAAGACTAAACAATTAGAACGAAGAAAATGGAACTGAAGACTAAACAACTATAGTGATTGTTGTACTATATACAAATGATTACTGTACAACGTCGTATTAAAGCATATATGACTATATTCAGCGGAACTACGAGACTGTGCGTCTAAAACAATGTTAACAAAATTCAGACATATCGAAATAGGATATTACGCGCTATAGTGGGGACACCGTGATACGTCTCAAACCGTAAGCTCCACGAACATTTAAATGTGAAGTGCATGGAGGATGTAAGTCATGTAGCAATTTAAAAGCATACATGGAGACTACATCATCGTACAAACCCACTAGCAGACAGTTTACTGAAGAAAACGGTGAATATTGAAAGATTGCAAAGAAGATGGGTGTAGCCAATCCAAAACCTAAATTCAGACCTTGCTAATGGGCATGTTCTCAAAAAATCAAGATGGTTCTCAAGAGACATCTGGTTAATGACATAAATTTGTGTCGGTACCTGATAAGGAGATTATTTTTTTTTTTTATTATTATTATTATTTTATTTGCAATTTGTCCCACAGGGACAATGGGCGAATTTTATTTGAAATTCCATTCTGAGTGGAAATACTACCCACTGGTAGTACACCTCGAGATTTATGTTTTTATTTTATTATTCAGTTGAACCTTATGATTATGTCTTGCGGCTGGTATATTTTCAACCGTTGCATGTCTTTGCCATGGTGTTGTAAGTCCGTTGTCAGTGTATTTGGATGAAGCTGCAATCTCGAAGCATAGTTGTTGCTGTGCCTGCCAGCGACTTCTTCTACAGTCTGGAAGTGAGTGTCCTTGTGGATAGTTTCATTTGTGATATACCATGGTGCTCCTAGCATACATCTCTCAGAGCTTTTGACTGAAACTGCTGTATAGCCATCAGGTTTGTGTTTGATGTGTAAGACCATAGCTCTATCCAGTAAGTCCGGACTCCAATGATAGACGAGATCGATGTCCGATCAACCAGTAATGTGAAAATTTGATGTTTAACTGCTTGCGTTTGGCTGCAATATGGTTTTTTCAAGTTAATCTTCTGTCTATGGTGAAACCAAGATATTTGACTGAGTCAGCTTGAGGAAGTATTTTGTTGTAGTCTTAGGACTGATGACTACATGATGATGATATATATATATATAAGATATAAAAGTGAACCAAGTACCGAGCCCTGTGGTACTGCTGCTTTTATTTCATAACTCTGCGAGAGGTATGAATTAGCTGAAAGTATGTATTTGGGAGTAATAAGTTAATTTTGTAAAGCAAACCTTTGTGCCATACATTGTCGAATGCTTGTTGTATATCTAAAAATCTTCTAGTACAATATTTTTTGGTTTCAATGCTTTGATGTATGAACTTTGTTACTCTGTGCACTTGTTCTACTGTGGAGTGTTTCTCGCTGAAACCAAACTGGTGGTTTGGAATGATGTTACTTTCAACTATAACTGTCATTAGTTGTTTCAATAATAGCTTTCCAAAAACTTTTTATAATATTGGCAAGAGGCCAATGGGTCTTCTGTATAATTGACATCACCGGTTCATTCTTTCTATTACGTGTGATAAGATTATCTCCTAAACTATACTTAATATAGATCGATTAATTTGTTATCGGTTCGCGTTTATTTTCGAAAATACGCCGATTAACCTGTTAATCGTATACATTTATTATATTTTAGTATTTTGTAGAAATCTTTCTCGGGAATAAATTTAAATGTGTGTTTTAACGAACGTGGCACATGCATTATTTACGTTACAGATGGAAATATTGAAATACCGTCGCGTTTTACATAAATTTTCACCATTTTGTAACGACAATACAATTATAATATATCCTGATTTTATTTATAAATAGATGAAATAAGATGTTATTATTTCGAACGTAATCATTATGCGTGATTTTCCTGTTTTCAGATCGCCGTTGTGAATAATATTCTCAAGGTAATATTGATTACTTACACGAATTAATTTTATTCATTGTTCGATATGTAACTAGTTTTGTGGTTTATTATCATTTATTATTATTATTATTATTTTCCAAATTATATTACGGAATATGACAAATGTATAAAAACGAGTAAAACACCGAATTGCACGCGTTTGTTGAAAGTTACGAAATGATTAACGACTTTGCAGGTTACGTAACAGGTAATTCTACTTTCGTTTCGGAGTAGAACTTTGATTATTATCCAGAGTGCGGTAAATATACATTTCGTTTAACATTGTTTTTACTTTAATGCGCTACATATACTACCAGTTCGTTTATATTTAACCTTCATCCAGACTCAGTTGAGTACGCAGATTTTTCCGTCAATATTTAATTCATTATGAATTGTTCCGTCGCGTTACCGGTTGAATTAATCGAGTAAAGTTTTAAAAGGTTTTACAATTTTATTATTTAATAGTCTATAGAAAAATAGTTTATATATATTTAAAAAAATATTTGAGATTTTTTTTTTAATTACAAAGCAATGAAAAAATAATAATTCGAACATAATGAATAATAACGGGTTTCTCCGGAAAAATAACGATTATTCGAATAAGGATAATTTCAAAAACTTACCGAGCACTTACATTATTAATAACCTACTTCCGCCTAGCGTGCAGCTCAATATCTAAAAGCTACTTTTAGTATAAACTGCAAATTCTAAATGTGTCCCGTTACACTGAAATCGATAAAATGCTCGATTGCCCAAAATTATCATCCTTTATCAGGGATCGTGTTTTAAAAGTATGAAGCGACCTTTTCAATTAAACTTCCGATGGTAACACAATTTCGACACTTTATAAAAGGAACACAATGGTGATTAGTTATCCCATGTTACTTTTATAATTATCGAATGAAAATGCAGTATATTTAATTTAAACATTTTTATGTTATTGTTAAACTATTTTTATATATAAGTAGTAAAATTAAAAATTTCAAATTATTTTTGAAAACGATTGTTACACACCTCCTTTCGATGAACATTCCACGATGGTTTCTCACATTTTGTACAATCAGTTTTGACTTTTTTTTTTTTTATTATTATTATCGGCAGATCGTGGACAAATGTGACATCTACTCCGTTTTAGGAGCTTACATGGAAATTTCTTCATTTGTTGTTCTTCCTGAAATTTTCCCTTTTTCTCCAAAAAATTTAAATTTTGGTGACAAATTGTCAGTCGACGTTCCATATGCTGTTTAAATAGGTGCTTAGGTTTTTCAAAAACGTTTTCCTTTTAATATTTGTATTGGATTGACTATCTTATTTGAAACTAGTGCATTAATACCAGCGATCAAGCATTCTAAAAAACATTCGAAACGGCCAGCGTCGGGTGCATCATGAAACACTGTGCATCGTTTTTGTATTTACCTCTCCTTTAGTACAGTTATAGAAATCTATATGTGGTTTCTTTGTGATTTCGTTTGTATTTTTTTGATGATGCATTGTGGAAATTAAAATAACCGATGCAAATTTAGCGCCTCAATTGTAGATGCATTTATTTGCGGAATTTTTACAATATTACGATCTTGCGTTCTGGGACGTTTGGGTAGTTTTAGTGACCATGCACGACCATTTTTATCTTTTATAGTGTCGTCCGAAGATGATGGTGTTTCTTCCTGCTCCGTTGAAGAATTTCCTTCAATTTCAGCATTGACATTCTTCTTCACTGCCTGAATCATCGCCAGCGAAATTGACAAAATCAGAATAATTTACGTTAACAGAAGCAAATAATATATTTAACTGGTAAAAAAAAAAAATTCAGTAACAAAGAAGAGTTTGTTTCCAATATAATGTTACCCTATATAAAAGGCACCACAAACAGAGTAGACAAAATTTTACGAAAAAACAAAGTTAGGCCAGTGTTTTCACGCGTAAATAAAATAAAACAATATTTACAAAGCGTCAATGATCAACTACCCAAAGGACATGTTCGTGTATATAAAACTCCTCGTTCATACGGGCTGAATTGGGCAGACTAGTAGAACATTAATCAGAGATTAAAAGAAGCAGACTGTAATCATGAGAAAAAAGAGTCGTCTGCAGTGGGCTTCTCATCAGTGTTCAGAGAATCAAGAAACACAATTTTACGATTTTGAAATCTTATCAAAAATTGATAAATATAACTGCAGAATTGTTCGAAAAGCAATTGAAATTTGTAAATATCCAAATTTTAAACAAAGAGAATGGACACCACATTAATTCAACTTGGCTGTCAGTCATTATACCTATGAGAAAAAAAAAACAAGTCATGATAAAAACAACAAAAACAACTGTTAGTCGAGCAAACAACTCCATAATCCTGCATGATGACAAAAAGACGGATGTGCACACAGCAGGCCGCTTGTTTATCACAAAATCTGGACAACATTAAGTCAATATTGCGCTCTTCTAAGCATAATTCTATAAATATACCTACACATTCATAACCGCTCTCAGTTTCAAAATGAAAATTGTGTTTTCGAAACGTTACGTGATAAAAATATTGACATGGTTTGCATCGAGAAAAATCGTAAACGTATGGATATCAACTATGAAAGTTCAAAAGTGTATTTAACTTAAGCATTATTGAAAATTTTCTTGAAATGAAATTATTTGGATATTTTATTTAACGTAATTTGCTTTCAATTTCATATTTTTTTTTGCCGTGTATATTCGTATCGTTTAAGCTAGATTGTTAAAATCAGTTACTACTGCTGTAGTATATATATATATATATATATATATATATATATATATATATATATATATATATATATATATATATATATATATGTATGTATGTATGTATGTATGTATGTATGTATATAGAAACGTAATAGAGAAAAAAGAAATACTAGAATAGCGATACGCTTTTCGTCAAAACTACATTTCCTTTTTTTTCTTTTTTTTTTTTTTAATGGGGATGCCTTTACAGCCTACCTAACGTGATATTGTACTTACTAACTCATATTTCTATAAATTCCAGTTTCTCTAGGAATGTCGCTATGTCTGGAAATAGATGTAAATGCTCAAGTTGAACAAGGGACAGTACATTATACGGAGGATCGTTACGATACGCGCGCAGTAATTTAATGTATAGAACACGTGATATTGCAAATTGCACGTCCAGCATGTAAAGTGCAGTTAGGAGTTTTCCTAAGCTGCATAAGGAACAGGCGGTCTGGCAACAAGTAATGCTCGAATCGCAATCTGCTGAAAAATACAATTCCTTTCCGTTTAATATTTTCAAAAAAAATAGAGCCATGGGAATCTAGGAAGAGACGGTTGCAATTGATAGTACCTATAGTAATAGACGACTGCAGTGTATACTCCACATATGTCTGTTCCCGCAGTTTTTCCGACTGTATAAAAGTTATTAGTTAATGAATCTATCTCCCTGTAATTATAATTGAATGCTCGTTTTATAGTATAATGTCGAATTGAGTATAAATATAAACAGTGATTGCACATTTTTTACATTTTCTTTCACGTAATTGAATTTGGTTCGTATTTTTCAGTTCGGTGTTGGTCGATTAAAGATTAAATTACGCGAAAATCTAACAAAGTTTTTTTACAGTCAATACCTTAAGTGAGTAGCCCTTTTTTTAAATTGTTCATTTTCGTTTATTTATATTACGCCGCGATTAAATAATATATTTACGCGCTAAATATCGCGATTTATAATTATATTAAACGTTTATACGATTCGCATTAATTTTATAAATTTAGTTTTTTTAACAACTTCTAAAAGTATTACTTTCTTAGTCGAAAATTTGGTTTAGTTGTAATTAAGGTTAATTAAGCTTATTTCGTCTATCTATGAGCTTTTTAGTTAACGAGATGTGTTGTTTAATCGCCAGTCAGAGGTTTTATTTAGTACTCGTTTACAACTTTATTATGAAGCATTGATAAAATGATAAACATTAACAAAAATATAAATTTTTATAATGAAACTTATCGAATATTCATAAAAATATTTGAAATGGTACATACACCCCGTAAGGCTCTTCAGTTTTTTCTCCACCGTTATTATTAGTATAAATTCATCTTTCGATATAAATTGACTACTGAATGTTACGTTGTTAAAACGTATTCTCGACCTTCTGTTGATATTTCCATGGTTCTTCTGTATACTCACATTTAGCCTGCTACCAAATATCACAGTGTTCTTTTCGTGTGTTATCATCTTTTTACTTTCATATTTAAACGCGATGTAGAAAAAAAAATACGTTTTCTATATAGTATCCAAATAATTATTTGTATTTAAAAAAAAAACATTAATATAAATAATTTTTGTGGTATTGTGTAAAAGTGTTATTATTATTGTTATGAAAGTACTACTAGAAATGTACTTTGTGCATGTAATGCGTTTATGATGTAATTATCACTAGTTTTAATATACAACTTTTTGTAAAATTTTTGCGTTGATTGTTATATTTGTATTCTGGTGCCCTTTACGATTTTTCGTTTTTTTTTTTTTTTTTCGTTAGTTTTATGTTCGTACCACTTGTCGAACGAATCTACTGTATTTACTAATAACCGAATTTTTCAACAAAACGTCGTCATCAACATTACGGATATTATTAATATATTTACTATTGATTTAACAACGAAATTATGCACCTTTAAAGACGAAAAAGCATATATATATATATATTGGACCAGCAAGGGTGATAACTCATTTACGTACATATATGTATCGATTAATTTTGTAATAAATATATATATATAGATGAATGTAGTCATTAAAAGAAAAACAGAGAAATCACTAATTTTGAAATATATAGATAACAAAGCTTTTCGGCAGTTACGCCATTTTGAAGTTATAAATGGCTTATAAAGAATTTTATTCCTAATTATTGCCCTAGTCGGCACCTGATCTTAGATCGATACCTAACATATATGATATAAATAAAATTCTAGCATAGTTTAAATTATATAGAAAAGTTTATACGATATTTTAATCTCCGACTTCGTTATTTTATGTGTTTACCGTTAAAAATATTTAAATTTACTCAATAATTTATTATTTAAACAAATATACATATATATATATATATAATTGCAAATAAATATACAATAAAGTATACGTCAATTATTCCAAAAACAACAAAAAAATCATACAATTAATTTTCACACATAAATATTACAATTTAACGATAAATTCAGGAATTAGGAACTGATGTGGAATGATGTTTACAAATATAATGTTTCTCGATGCTATTTATTCCCGCTAAAATGTTGCGTCGTTATGCAGCTCGTCGAGATTATCAAATTTCTATAATAGGTAGTTTAGTGTACTTTTTACCTTACTGGTGATAATTTAAATTAATTTAATAAGTGTGCGACGAGTAGTTTAATTATTCAGTTAGTACAATAGTAATAGCGCTTCCTTTCGAAGAAAAGAATTTGCATTTTTATTTCATTAATTTTATTCTCTAATTTATTGGTTCATTAAGAAGCTTTATTATTATTTTTTTTTTATTTAGGGGTTATACATACTACAAATTATCAAACCTAGACAACAGAATATCAAATGCGGACCAATTATTGACTAACGATATTGATAAATTCAGTGATTCCTTCGTTGACTTATATTCAAATGTCAGCAAACCTATCTTGGATATTTTTATTTATATTTATTTAGTTACGGCCACATTAGGCTACCAGGTAACGTTAGAGTTCATCTATAATTTTTGTTTTTAAATCAATTTATCGAATAGAAATAAGCCTAAAAATTATATTTATCGGAAATATTTAGTACTGAAAGTTTGAGTAATATGGAGTTCTACAATTAAAGTCATATCAACTTCAAAAGCTGGTACATGACGTCGCCTATTATCTTGCCCAGGTTCGTTATCCCATCAATTAGCTCGAGGCTTTTTTTTTTACCATGAAAAATTTTCATCTCTGATTGGATTGAAATTCAGATTAGGCCAGCTGAATGCTAAAGTATCGTTACGTTAGGAAATCCTATCATTAAATTTTCGTCTCTGATTGGATTGAAATTCAGATTAGGCCAGCTGAATGCTAAAGTATCGTTACGTTAGGAAATCCTATGATAGTGCATATTTTGTTCTCGTATGTAAATTAATTTTTATTTAATTTTTCCCCCCCGGAAAATTTTGCTTTTTATTATGAATCGAAAATAAATACTCATCTTGCGATGTGCGAAAAACAACGCAAAATGGGTTTACCGTATTATTTATACCAAATGTTATACGCTATAATAAATGGGTTACTCCTAAACGAGCGTTAATGTTACACATTAATTTAAAAAGGAGAAAGTCAACGTTTTGATAAATCATATATATATATATAGATTTAGCATTATTTATTAATTTATCCTGGAATTTGTCTATAATATACAACTTGATGACACCGGTATCGATGTTAATAGTCGTACTTATGATGGTACAAATAATAGTAAAATCGGACAGTCATATTGTTGATATGCGTGAAAACTAAATTACGAGTTATATAATTATAAAAAAATATATCTGTAGTGCTTCTGTATCGATAATAAAGTAAAATAAAAAAGGTACAGTATATTTTTATTAGCACAGTAGTTAGGTGATTTTTTTATGTTTCCAGTAGGGTTACTCATCATTTACAACTACGAATTCAAAATACGTGCACACTTAAAGAATTACATAATTTTGTTTAAATATTTTTATTCGCTACGACTAGACAAACAGGAGGTGACTATGACACAATTGATCCACGAATAAATTACGACAGTATAGAACCCTCTATTGATTACTAATTGAAACAGCTGTTGTTATTTTAAGACAATCTAATCGTCGGAGCTGTGCAAAATTATCGAGCAAAATTTATTTTTTAGACGATGCCGAGTACTTCTTTACTTCTAAAAGTGCTAGTGTGTAAATTACAATATATCGAAATATAATAAATGGGGCGTTAATTGTCTTATAGCTTGGTTTTGAAATTTCTTTAGTTTTACACCCATTTAAAATTTAAAATTGTACGCTAGATGTCAACACTTCGAGTTAAATTGTAATCGAGGATAAAAAGTTTTGCGTCATTTAAAATTTGAAGATTAACGTATATAATTAAAATTTTAAATCGCTATACTCGATATAAATTTATCTGTTACCGATTAATGCGTTTCTATAAAAATACGTTATATTTATTAAAACGTTTTATGTACGAAACTACATTTTAATCTCTTCATATTTTATATACTGTTATCTAACGCAAACTTTTTTTTCTTTAATGCATTTTTTACAGACTCCATTGCTATTGTTAGGATACTTAATATTTTCTGGCGTAGCATTAATTTATTTACGGAAACCGATAACTCAATTAACAATTACCGAACAAAAACTAGAAGGTGAATTTAGGTACGTCAATTCGCGATTGATAGCGCATGCTGAAGAGGTTGCCTTTTACGACGGAAGCAATCGAGAAAAATTGTCTATTTTAGCGACTTTTACAAAATTGGTGAGTGAAACTAATTTTATCTCGTAGAGACATTTAATGTAGTTATGTGACATATAAATAAATTGATAGAATACATTTTCTAGGTGGTCTATCGTCAATAATGTTATCTCTTAACCAGAAACATCTAGTATGTACTCAGACAAATGTTTCTCAAACAATTGCAAGAAATCCGCCTTTATTGCACATCGGTATTATTGTCCGTTAATCGTTAACGCGGTATTTGTATATTTATATTTTTATGAGTAGAAATAAAACGTTGTAAATTTAAAGAACGGTCAGCTTCTGATAACAGTGTGTACTGTCAGGTAACTTGGAGTACGTGATTCTATTTATTATTTATTAATCGATTATATTGCATGTATGTCATGTTTCTGCGTTGACGGTCGTATAAAAATCCCGCAAGTCTAGTGTATGTCTCTCTACAAGAGTATAGTTTTCCGGGGGGTCTATTTATTTCTATGATTATATCGAAGTGAGTAAATGTAGACGTGTTAATATCACGAATTGAAACTAAAATTTGGAAAATGTTTTTGGATGAGGTTTCAGATATTCATCATATCACGATAGAGAGAGACCATAGAATACTGTTATCGAAGGAAGAACGGATTATGTTTTAAAGTACTTATTTTTGATATTAGTAATACCTATATTTTTCAATTATCAATTCATTTTCAAGATAAAAATGTTGGCAAATAACGTCGCGGATATTCTCTTTCATTGAGAAAAAGACCGCCATAAAAATCCATTAAATTTCCAACTCGTATTATCAGTGAACTACTAGTTTACTCTGACTTTAGAATAAACCTGTGGAGGAATAAAATAATCTCACTTGAAATTTATTTGTGAAAGTAGAAATTAATAAAATTTACCGGAATAAGAAATTATTCATTAATTTAATAACCGATCGTATTTAAATAAAAGCTATAAAGATGATTTGTTAGTCTTTTTTTTTAAATGTCAAATGAGTACACGACATGTACTTACTACATTTGATCTTCCAAATATCAATTTTTGTATACTCAAACTAATAACATTCATTTAACGTTTGTTTTTTATCTGTTATAACTATTTATCGTTTTATTTATTAATAATGTTTACCTTATTTATATCGGTCTCTATAAGCAGATGATTTGTGTCTCTTTTTGAAACTGTCTGTTTATATCCATGTTTTTGGTTTAGTGTACAGTATTATTAGTTTTACTCGTTTTTGGTTTTAGAACGTTCGTTGCCTTTATAGTACATATTATAAAAGAGCCAATGATGCAAATCGTAAATGAGTGATAAATGATTTGAATGTAATGTACTATATGAAATTTGTTTTACGGAATAATACAAAGAGATTAAAAAAAAATCGTTTCTGAATTATATTTTCTAATATTTAGAATATTTGTTCCTTTTAATAAAGTTTACATTCTGCTTATAAATACATAATTTTAATTTTATTATACTAATTTGATATTCGTTATGGTCTTACTTTCAGAGAAATCACCTGTACAAATTCCTAAATTTCCGTGTCTTGATCGGTGTCGCTGATAACATAATAGGAAAATGTAAGTGCACATATTTTATGCGGCGTTAATTTTGTTTTATGAACATTTAAATACCATAACATAAAATCAGTTGTCACACTAAAGTTTAAAAAAAAATAATAAAACGATATTTGTGTGAATATGTTACAGATATTTCAACCATTATTGGATTCATATCGGTTAGTATTCCATTCATGAGTGCATCTGGATTTGTCAAAGGTTTATCACAAGATGAAAGATTTAGGGTACGTATAAATGATATTACTAGTATTAGTGTTATCACTTTTTAAATTGAAATCATGTATAATTTTTCATCATATGGAAATGATTAGCACCGGTAGTTTTCTTAGCACATCAGCCGGTATATTGCGTAGTTGTTACCCGAATGTAAATTAAATCATTAATATCGGAGCAATTTTATTGCTGTATAAATGTATATGGTGACGTAGTGGATTTCTTCTTATTAGAAGTATAAATAACTAATTGTAATTGAAACATTTTTATTAAAATTTACGCTATTTGTAGGTTATAAATTATATTAAATAATCTATAAGAAACATTAATCAAATAAAAAAAAGAAACCTGTTATAATATAAATATAGATACTAATAAACAATTTGAACATTTTAAAGATATATGAAATTTTTTCGTATTTATATTTCTTAAAAGTATGTTTTAAACATAACGTGATTAATTTATACGTGTATATATAATATTTTATGTTTAGTCTTATTATACAATGGGCCGTATGCTTGTTAAATTAGCAGAAGCTATTGGTCGACTGGTCATGGCGGGTAGGGAAATTACTCGGTTGAACGGTTTTACAGCTCGTTTAATCGAATTTTTAAATGTTCTTCGAGAAGTTAACGAAGGCTGTTATAAAAAAGGTTCATCAGATTTTAAGCACGTTATCAGCGGCGCTTTACTCGATACAGAAGGTACACAATTAGCTAATTTTTTGACTTTTATATTTATAACTATTTATAAAAAAATACTTTCAATTGGCTACTTATTATTTTAAATTAATGTAAATTATTCTGTTTTACACTGTTTTTGGGTGATACTATTTTGTCAATATATTTTTTTATGCAACTTAAAAAGTTTACCTTGATGTACTGTCCATATTTAGAAATGTTTCATCGAAAAATATCATGTATATATATATATATATCAGCGGCGGCTCGTACTTCGTGGTGTTGTACAACCATCAGAAATATCCAGAATAGCATAAAAATTAATGACGCAATAAAGTAGCTAAAAGTACGAATTGTTTTATAGAAATTAAACAAAATAAGTACATTTCAATTATATATTTTTCGTAGAATATATTATAAAAAGTTAAACATTTTTTAAAAAGTGCTTTGAAATGCCTACTTACAACGGTTGATGGTTGCACGCTGGATGCAACCTGAAGAAGGCATCGGAAAGCCATATACAGCGTTATATGGAGATTTTGCGATGCTACTATGTGTGTAGAGTTTACAAAGGTCTGTATTAACGACTGCTTGTTGTAATCGTTTTGTAACCAAGAATCCTTGAAATACACACGCTTGACGCGGAAAAATAGGTTTTTCCTATTTGTCGTTCATAACACGTGAGTGCGCGGTTGCGTGCGCATACTAAACGAACGAACCAGTCTACGACTTATATTTCATCCCTTTCCGAGATTAGTTTTTCTTCTTCGAATTTCTATCGGCGTTTCTTTCTTCACCGTGTACATTTCCGCGTGTAAATTGTTTCATTGCCTCTGTCCACCGTTGTTATTAGTATAAATTCATATTTCGATATAAATTGACTACTGAATGTTACGTCGTTAAAACGTATTCTCGATCTTCTGTAGATATTTCCATGGTTCTTCTGTATACTCACATTTAGAGCTGCAGTGTTCTTTTCGTGTAGTATCATCTTTTTACTTTCATATTTAAACGTTATGTTGTTTTTTCCTTACTGAAGCTTTATTTTTTTAATCGGCAATTGATCATTTAATTTTCAGTGGATTGTTTCACATAGACTTTATCGAATTGTTACGTTTTCGTATTTTAAAAATTTTTTGTACTTTTCTAATTGTATAAATTTAGTATTTATTCATGCTGAAATAAATTTTTAATATATTTCGCTTTAATATTACAATTTTTTATCTTGGGATCGATAAACTAACTTAAGTAATTTTTAGTTTTTCTGATTATGGTTTTAAATGGTACTTGTATTTTTAATAACACGTTATTAATTTTGACATTATTAATGTTACATGTATGAAACGAAGGGGAGGTGTAATTGCGAGCCCTAAATTTTTTAACTACGAGCCGCCACTGATATATATCATTTCTTTAGTAACAATTTCGGATTGTTTATTTGTCATTGTAGATGTAGACAGCGTTATTTTCGACTTAAAAAATTTAATATCGGGTGGTAATATAGTGATATGAAAAATGCAACTATATGGGAATAAAAATTGAAAATATTAGATGGTCGGGACAATTAAAAAATATAGTTAACAAATAAAACAACAAGATTAAAATAGGCAACTTTATAAGAACATCGATGGACTTTTTGATTATTCACTGATTTCGAAAAATGTCCGATTAAGTGAATTATAATAAAGTTAAAGTAGTAATGAATTAAGACATTGTGATGTAAAAATAATAAATATTTTACTCTTTATAAAAATATGCATATGTTTGTGGTGCGTCCTTGGCGATACAAATTGAAAGAAAAATAGATAAATTAAAAATATTCTATGCCGTATCACAATTATTATATTTAAAAAAGACGATCGATTATTTTCGTTCATTACAGCGTCTGATGCTGCTGCTTAGTCGACTACGCTTTTAATTGTAATAGTTGTAACATTCTAAAGAATGTTTATATATATATATATAAAATTTTATTTATATGTATGGGTGTAAAAACGATGGGTTAGTTCAACAGAACGAATAATATATGTTATGTTTCAGATGCAATCACGGCTATAGTTATAAATTATAAGAAACGGCATGAGCTTAATTTAATAAACTAAGAAATGTTAACATTCAAATAAACGAAAAAAGATAAATAATACTAATGTAAATAAAATAGATCATACAAAATTCTAATAGACGTTTACGATAACAGATAAGAGAAAGTATATACATATATTTTTAAGGTTTTGTTCGTACTTCAAGTTTAAGTTGTTTGATTTTATGTTCGCGGGGGGGGGGGATTAAGAACAAAAACCAGAAAGCAAAATAATAACTTGTCTACAGTCAACGAACGCCTACTATTTCTGATAATTTAATTTTCATTGTAATATTAATTTAAATTTCAGTTTGCGTATTCTTAATTATTGTTAATATTTTAAATCGCAACACGAAATTTTGTCAATTAAATTGGGAAAAAATTGAAGATCTGCGTGCTTTTTACAGGCATCTGATTATATATATATATATATATATATATATATATATATATATATATATATATATATATATATATATATAATTCAGTCTTTCTATATTACAATGTACCATATCCTACGTTAATATGCTTGCCCTTAAGAAAATCGTTATTTACACGCGCCGATAAGTTCATTTGTATAGTGTGGTGAGTTGACCTAACCTAACACCGAATCGCCATTAATCATTCGATCAAGGCTAGGTTACCACATACGTTATTATACAAAGGCAAAAGCTGACTTCAATATTTAAATAATAACTATATAGTCTCTTTTTTATCTCCTCAACCATTAGGTTGGTGGGTTACGTGGCTGTCATCTAGTAACTTTCTATCATAGGCCATTTTTTTGATTTCAGTTTATTTTATTTTCTTTAGTACGTTTTCCAGAAATTTTGTTCTTGGTCTTCCGTTCGGCCGTTTTCCGTTTATTTTGCCTTCAATTAAGTTTTATCCGGGAAGAATGTCTTAATAAGTGGCCAATCATACTGTTTCTTCAGTTTTCTATTACTGACGTTAATGTCGTCTCTTCTTCCACCCTGTGAAGTACGTATTTGTTTTTGATTTTCTACGCCCGAGATACTTTTAGTACCATAATTCAAAAGCATGCAGTTTTGACTCCTCTTTATAATGTAATTACTTTATTAACATCGTATTAATGACGGCAAACGGAGGTATTTGCTAATAATAAACAAAACCGCGATAACAAAACATTACTTATGCGAATATCGAAATCATATTAAACTTCTAGTTGAGACTAAGAGAGACGTTCTTCCTTTTAGATATCTCTCGCGTGTATATTTTAAATTACTCGGTGTTAGGTTTTCCCGAACGTGCGTGCTGAGTCTTCCTGAATCTGAACTTGATTAAAATCTTCTATCTTCATCCATTTACACTTAATATTATTTCTTTCCTTGTTTTGTGGTCACCATCGGTTCTCACGATATACTCAGCCAACCAGAAATAACCCCGTTCAACCGCGTGCGTGTTTTTTCTTATTTTATATTGTGGCAGATCCGCATCTTGTATAATCTACTGAAACGCTACATACACACACACCTACATCCACACGTATACGCATTCTTACCGTTATATACGAACCGACTGGTTTCAGTTTATTTAAATTTTATTTTAATCATTAGTGTTACGCATGATACGAATTGGTTCGTATCAGTACGCAGTGTATTATTCAACTTAATTAATTAAATAATACTAATTATAATTATTATTTTTAAATGTTACGCCGATTATTTCGTTACATACGTGAAGAGTGTAAAGATGTGTATCCTGGTGCCGGTAAAGTGATTTACGAAGACAACGTTATTAGTTTCGATCGAGTACCACTTATAACGCCCAGTGGAGATATTTTAGTACATAATTTGTCGTTTGAAATCACATGCGGAATGAACGTATTGGTATGCGGTCCGAATGGTTGCGGAAAATCATCCATCTTTAGGGTACTCGGTGAAGTGAGTTTAACTAAATAACTATAAAAATACGAATATTATGATTTGCTTAATGCTGCTTATATTAATGTACTTTCGTAATACATGCATTTCGCTCCGATCCATCGATCGGAATTATTTTTCATATTGGTATCATTTCGAAAATCTTTATTAATTTTTTTCTCGGAACTCAATTTCTGTTGAACCAGAATTTAAGGCGTTTTCCAGCATAAAAACCAGACCGGTAAGGAATTTTTCGTAAGAGAAAAATGAAATATATCCCATTAATTTCATGAACACGTGTTTATTCGTGCAAAACAAAATTACGGGATAGCAGTATTTATATTTCATATATCTCACAAATTCGTACGTTTCTATAACAGTGCGAAGTCAGTACATGTGTTTTTTATTAATGTTCATAATTTGTCAATGAGAGCAGTTTGAAAAATAATTATTGGAATAATTTAGTTTCCATCCTCGAGAAAAAATTTAATTTTTGTCAACGTGTGTTCTTTGTTAATTTGGGAGAAATTTCAAAATATAATAATACAACGAACATTTCGATCTCACGGGGCTAATTTTACATTATCAATTCCACAGATATTCGTTGTATTATTAAATTATATCCCACAATTAAAATTTAGAAAATAGAATGTGCCAATTAGGTATATGTTAAATAATAAACTAAAACGAATTATGAAACAAATTTTAATTTATTATCATTTTAATAAGTAATTTGAGGAAGTGTATAGTGTACATAACTGATAAAGTGTAATTGTAAATTTCTGATTATTCAATTTTTCGCCTGTAGTGAAATTTAACCCGTTATCTGTTTCCTTTTTAAATTGAAAATATTATTTCGTGCAGTTTGTTTCAGAATGTTTATTTTGGACGTCATCTTGATAATATTAATAATCTATTTACCTGTGTAAAATTAACAAATCTCTATAATTCTTTGTAATAAATAGCACAATGTAACTATATAAAAGACGCAAATGACTAATGACAATGCAATCGAGCGTCTTTAAATTAATAAAAGAAACGAAGCGTACTATTGTGTAAATTATAAAATACTAACAAATTTATAAAAAAAAAAGTAATGAAACTTTAAAATAGTAATTACAATACGAAGGGGGAATCATTTTTTAAGTTCAAATCAAACTTGACACATTTATAGGAAGAATTTATTCGAAATGCAATAGTTTTTATTCGTATGTTTTAGCTCTGGCCTCTGTTTGGCGGCACGTTAAGAAAACCACCACCTGGAAGTTTATTTTATATTCCTCAGAAACCTTATTTAACGTTAGGAACATTACGCGACCAGGTTTGTTATGTATTGTTGAATTTCTTTAAAACATATAACAATTCACTTAACTTTTTTTCTGCATCATAATTATATAAATAATGCTTTTAGGTAATTTATCCTCATACTGTTCAAGATATGAAACGGCGTAAAATGAACGACAAATCGTTAGAATTATACTTAGAACGGGTGAAATTGCTTTATTTGATCGATAAAGAAAATGGCTGGGATACAGTCGCCGACTGGTCTGATGTACTATCTGGAGGAGAAAAACAAAAAATTGCGGTACGTAAAATTACGATTATAACATTAAATAATTAAAACATAATTTCTTCCTCAATGGTAAAATAACAACTGTTTTTCCAGTAAAGAACTCCGTTCTCATGCATGATGCTACAAACAGTGATAAATGGATTTGCGCTTTTCGAAAAATTTGGACAACATTAAGTCAAGATTGCGCTCGTCTAAACATAATCCTATAAATATCCCTACACTTTCACGATCGTTCTCAGTTTGGTAATGAAAAACTACAAGTGTTTTCGAGACGTCACAAGGAAAAAATACATAATTTTCATCGAAAAAATTTAAAGACGTATGGATATCAGCCATGAAAGCTTGAGGGTGTATTTAAAAAAATACTTTATGATTTTTTTTCTTTATCGTACAGTTCCCTGTAATAAACAATATCAATCATGAAAAGGAACGAATGAAGAAGAGAAGATTGGACTCGAATAGGAATGAAAAAATATATATTAATCAGACAATTCCAACGAATTGCCTAATTTGAGTCTTCAAGAAGAAAACTGTTCATTTCTGGCAGTAAGCAAGAATTCCCCGAGAATAGCTCAGCCCACTCAAGTAATTGGAAGCTCATCACGGCACCACTTCTTCCCTTTTCAGTCGTCTGCTAGATCTGGCTGGAAAATCGTTAGTGAACACTCGGTGTATCAGTGGATTTGGGCTGAACTTAAATTTCTCATAGAACTTTTGGTATTGTTCCATATAGACGTCCTTTACATGTGAAACGCTTAATTCTCCAGGTCGTTCGATACATAATAAGGCGTAGATACGTAGAATTGTGGACTGCTGTTGTTGTACTCTGCGAAGGTTACTTCGGCTCGGTTGTTCCATATAATTCTAACCCATATCTCTATACTGGAGTATACTCTATAAATAGACATTCCTCTTTATTAGAAATGATTTTCGTCCTAAAAACGATCATAGCTGTCTAGCCCTAGCCATTATATCGTCTTTCCCCATGATCATGTCACGTTAAACATTTCTGCATAGGCATTCCGAGATAGTATTTATATGGTTAAGAAATATAACTACTATAAATTTAAATAACTTATCCTTTTTGAAGAACATAGCGTTATTGGACCGTAATGTCAAAACTAAACTTCTAATTGAAATGCCACAGTTCTGATAGCCCACCTGGATCATATACATCCACTTATGCTAAAGTATCTCCTAATAAATGCAAAATTTTTTATAACAGTTATATACGAAATTTTTGTATAATCATACATTTAATGTTTCAGTATCTCAAATATTTCCATCAGAGCTTTGGATCTCACGAGGTTCTGCTTTGAGCGCAACCTTGTTTATACATAAATGATATACTGCATCAAACCCCCTGTTTCAGTCCGGCTGTTCATCGACGACCTGAACATGTCCTTATTATTTCCATATGAGAATAATTAGGTGTACAGATTTAAAGTTATTTTAGGGAGAATTGTAGACCATTTGACCATGCACAAAAAAATTAATTTTTTAAAAATTACATTTTTTGTGGTAATTACAATTTTTGGAGAAAATCAAAATTTCGAAAAATTAGATATCCGGAAATTTCGAAACTCCCGCTATCTATGGAAGGATGCGAATCTTACTTTCGATGGGGAGCATAGTGTGGATTCCTACATTTAGAAATATAAAGATTTTACCGCACGCATAAAAAATTTATCATTACCAATCAAGACTATAGAAATGTGATTTTTGAAAAATAGGCGATTGAATTTATAAAATAACATACGTGAACGCCTTAATTCTCGAAGTTTGTTCGTTGGGCAGATTTTCGGTACTAGTCATTTATATAAAATGTGATTTTAATACGTTCGGGTGGTGCGCTATTCTCCCTTTTTCATTTAATCACACTTCTAACTAGTAACCTAATCAATAAGGTTTATTCACGCACAAAGTAGTTAAAAACTATTTATAAATGATATACATATTTTAAATAAATAAATATAAAATAATAAATAAAATAACAGTGAAAAAATTAAAACATAGAAAACAGAGCAACAACCACGAGAAAAACAATAGTGAATTTCAACGGCTATTTATTATTATAAAAAGTTGATTAAAAAATAATTTTTAAGATACATGATTTTACTTATTATTTTATTAAAATAATTGTTTTAAAGAACAATACCTAATCGACACTATCACTATAACAGGGAAACTTTTCGCTCTATTTCATATTTGTAAACATACTATAAGTAAAATTTAAAAAAAGTGTCATTTATTTGAAAATCGTTGTTTACGAAATATAACAATTGTCCGCGCATCTCAGCGAGTATAGCCATTATTTAAAAGTTAATTTTCGACGGTTCTCAAAAATAAAGTATTTTTTGGATAGTAATTCAACACGGTTTATTAACTTGTATTTAGACGTGTTTTTTCCCCTCTGATTACAGATGTCCAGACTATTTTACCACACGCCGAAATTCGCTATTTTAGATGAATGCACAAGTGCAGTGAGTGTAGATGTAGAAGGATTTATATATGAATATTGCCGCGAAGTTGGTATCACCTTATTTACCGTTAGTCATAGACGATCATTATGGAAATATCACGAGGTAAGATTGTATACAATTATAAAAATATTTTGATTTATTTTTACCGCATAATGTATGTAAATAATGGAAAAATGGTTTAATTTATGAAATCTTAAGCTTTCCATTCACATTGCATGTTTTTATTTTTATTTTATCTTATTCTTTCTATAGTTACCAGCGATAGAATGTTTTTTTTTTTTTCTTTGGGTATTAGTGATTTCATCCTGGGCTGTAAGAAATGGATGATATGTCTTAGTAAATATTTATACTGCAGGCTGATATGTAATTAAATATGATCATACGCTATTGTTCTGTGAGCTAAACAAGCATCTGAAATTAGTTGGGAGAGGAACTGCCTTACTTATATAATGCGTGACAGAAATTTTGATTGGTACATTCTATAATAACTGCAATTGAAAAATGGGTGGTTTTCATCGGCGATCTGGTCTCCATCGCAAGGATGGGTGCAGAATGGCGAAGGGGCTCTTTTGTGTGTGAATAGAACGTACGGAGTGTTGTTAATATTAAGCTTTAGGCGACATCT
Organism: Coronaproctus castanopsis; assembly: GCA_032883995.1. NCBI lineage: Eukaryota > Metazoa > Arthropoda > Insecta > Hemiptera > Monophlebidae > Coronaproctus > Coronaproctus castanopsis. The sequence continues at coordinate 75,801,562 of CM065052.1, read as the reverse complement.
AAAACGAATAAACCGAATCCTGTTTTCTATCTTGCTAGGAAGATTGAAGAACCAAAGAATTACTAGAATCGAAAGTTGAATATTCCTGAATTGTTTGGCCGAATAGACCTCCAAGCGCGGTTCTTAAATTATTGTGCGAGAAAATATTCCTGAATTGTTTGGCCGAATAGACCTCCAAGTGCGGTTCTAATATTTCTGCGCGAGAAAACTTAATATCAGATAAAATGTCCCCAACAGGTGTATTGAAGTAGAATAAGTCATTCTCGAGGTCGCTTCCAGCAAGATTATCTACGATATCATTCTAGTTTATACCTGAGTGGCTGGGAATCCAGACAAATTTATTTCTTACATTGAAAACAATGAGGAATTGAAAATAGCTTTGAGAGCACTACGTGAATCCGTGAAAATTACTACATTCTGACTGATATTTACCGGAAAAGCGAAGCGTCCTTAGAATAGAAAATAGAAAAGCCGCTATAAATATTGAAGAAAATTGGATAGTTTAAACGTTTTTGTAACGCTCAAGGAAGAAATAAAAAAATGCGGAACCAACTCCATTTGGGAGATTTAGAGCCATCAGTATAAATATGTAAATAATCTCGCCGATAGAACTGCAGAAACGTATTAAAAAGTGACCGATTTGTGTGCGATTGTTAAAGGTATCGAAGTATATGGGTAAATAGGTTACATCTTAATATTACGTCCGAATAATTTTTATCCGTTTTACGAGGTGTTACTATTAAATAACGTGGTTAATTATGTAAATGATTTATTATAAATTTATATATATTTAATTATTATTTTTAATATACGAGGTTTTTTTTTTCCAATTATGGTACTCGTCGTGAAAATTTGCACGGGTTTATCTACGGATAGAGGAGGGTAAAATATTTTACAGTTCGTTATCACATTTTAATTTTAAAATGCAAATTTATTCATACTTAACATTTCGAGTGAAGTTATTTTCATTAGAAATGTACAAAAAAAATACAATAACAACACGGCTATTGACTTTGACACCCGCTCCTAGGTAATGTTCTCGTATAGATTAATACAATATTTTAAGGAGTTAGTTAAACCTTCACTATAATTAATTTATAATTCGCATATGGTCGGTGACATAATTGTTTGGGGGTTCTAGTGTCGAAATCTCGATTCCAGGTTACATTTTACTATCTCGTCCAGATTGAAATAATTTGTTCGTTTTTCGTTAAATATTAATCCAGCTCGATTTGTTTTTTTTTTTAATTGTTTTATTTTGGCAATACTATAATTATCTCACAATTGTATGAGTTTCTCTAGTATCACCGAGTGTTCGACTATTGGAGTAATTAAATTTATACATTAAAAATTTGTGATATTATACATTTAAAATATAATCGTCATGCCTGACGAATTTTTTTTGGTATTTTTAAGAGTTCATCGTTATATATATATATATATATATATATATATATATATATATATATATATATATATATATATATATATATATATATTTGATACTTTGGTTTTGGTGTTAGTTTTGAGATTATCAGATTTACGTATTTTTCTTGTCAAGTTTTCGGAAATAATAATGACTTTGTACTAATGTTGTGAGTAATGTTTAAATATTAGTTTGGGATGTTAAGCGGATTTCTGATTTGTAAGCCGTTTTGTAAATTATATAATTATATCGCGTATTCAAGGTGGAATAGTGGTGAACGTTTTATACGTAACTATTAGAAAATATAAATAAATTTGATTTGTAAATGGATAGAGATTATTTTCAGAAGAAAGTGATTTTCTAGAAAATTTAATGAATAGACTTTGTAAAACGAAATTAATGGATGATTTAGATGTTCGTGTTTACTTTTTTAACGAGTCAACACTTACGAGCTCTAGAATGACGCATTTCACGATTATGTATTTTTGAATGATAACGTCTTGTTCGATTCGAAGTAGTTTTTTCCGACTTTGATCATTGTAGTTTATATACGAATTTCATTTATTCATTAGTAGTGGTAACGAATTTTGCTATAATGTAATTATGAGTGTGTTTTAGATAGCGCGTGAATTATTCTTTTAATGTCCATTTTTCAATTATAATCAATATTGAAAGTACGGATTATAGGGTACGTAAGAATACAGCGAATCGATTTAAAATAAAAATTAGAATATGATCACTAAACTATTATTTATAATCCTGGAAACAACAATTTACGTAAGTCGTAACTTATTTTTCAAAATGCGAGTTAAAACTAGGCTAAACGATATTTTGATAGAATAAATTTGCGGAGAATTTTTATAAAAATATGTTTTACCTTTAAATTTTTTAACGATAGTTATAAAGATCTATTTGAAAACGTTTATTGATAAATTGAGATGTGTCGATATGTAATAGAAAAATCTATGTTCTTCTTAGAATAGATAAAAACACATGGTAGGACACATCAATTGCAAATTACAAATATTGACATCGTTACATGGAAATGACGTTACATATATATATATATATATATATATATATATGCGTGTGTGTGTATTGAAAAATATTACTCTGGGGAATACCATGTCTTGCTCAGTGAGAAAGTTGCAAGTTATAAACATAGCGAAACGTTTGAATATAGTGAATATAACTGCAGAAAACGATTATAAATTTAACAACGATTGAAAGTCTCTTATTTAACGACCTAAAAAAAAATGGGGTTGAAATCAATTAGATATTACGACGATTTCGGCATAAGATGATTTCCGCTCATAGTCGGTACACATATTTGTTGGTTATTAATCTCATAATTTCATATTGAGGTAAATGCGTTTAATCTAAAAACTTCGACTGTAATTCCTCTGCGCGTTAAAAAATAAAACGGTACCCAAGATATTTAATCATATTTACTGACACGTGTGTGGTAAAAAGCCAATTTCCAAGTTTATAATATTTGAACGGTTAACGCGATCGAGCTGAAATTTTCAACGGATATTTAGATAAGTACTAAGAAAAAGACGATGAAAAACTTGAAATTTCCAAAATTTTATGAGGTTATACTCGGGATCGTGGCTTCAAATTTTAAAATTCGTAATTTATGTGCACGTCATATTTGATTATTTAATAAATTACAGATAAGCATAAAATTTTATCGAAATCGTTAGAGCTGTTTCCGTATGTGTAACCATATACACACATGTGTTTATGTATGTATATATAAATGTATATATATATTCTTCATTCCTCAATCTTTCGATTGGTGGTCAATATGTAGAGCACTCTACTTTCAGGTCGTACTTTTGCGTCCTCCATTATTTAAGTGGTGTACTTTTGTCTCGGTCTTCCTCTTGATCTTCTTCCATTTACACTTGGCCTTCGATTATTGTTGTTAAATATTTGTTATTTCTTATAGATATATATATATAATTATTTGAAAAAAACTTTCGAAATCGGGGAAAATAGTTTAAACTAAAGTTATGCGGTATTAAAAAACGCGTCTAACGATAGTATAGTCGTATTTTTACACTAAATATCAATCGAGAAAATTGGGTTTAGGGGTTTTGGATCGTTTTTAAGACTCCTATGATAGATAGGGGATTCGGGTTGACGTTAGACGAAAGTAGACGTGGTGGTCTATCATTTATGTAATAACATAAATTTTACCAAAATTAACCGGTAACCGGGAAATCGACAGTTTTAAATTTGATTTTCTTCTTTGAAAATTTTTCCGAGCGATTTTTGTTGGTCCGATTCTACAATGCTTTTAGCATGGGGATGTGATATATCATGAATATACATCAAGCATAAGTAATATATATATATATATATATATATATATATATATATATATATATATATATATATAATATATATATATACAATACGATATTTGTCCTTCCCTTACTCGGCAAACTTCGTATCGCCCCAGAATCAATAAATGTATTCACTTATTAGCTGGATTAAATATAATTTTTTATTAAGTTCAATAAATATATAAAAATTAAAAAGTATCGACATATTATTTAAGTTTTCTAATTTTTTTTAATAATTCCTAATTCTCCATCAGTATTTGTGTTTTATTTAAATAAGTTAATACATTTATTGATTCTGATGGCGATACGAAGTTCGCCCGGTCAGCTAGTATATATATATATATATATATATATATATATATATATATATATATATATATATATATATATGTATATATATATATATATATTGAAAATTGCTTGTCCAATAATATAAGTTTTATCTACATATAAACCAAACAAAATATAACACAGTTTAATCACTAGTAAGTTTTTTATTGCGCAAAGCTTTTCGACAATTACGACATTTTCAAGCGCACACAATAAAATTTACTAGTGATTAAACTGTGTTATATATTTTTTAATTTTTTATATAATGTAGAATGTAGTGATTTTTTACAAAAAATTAATTGAAAATTAGTTAAATCACTAATATTTATTTTCTTATAGAAAACACAAAGCTTTTCGGCATTTACGCTATTATCAAGTGAAACATCTTTAACAAATCATAATTTTAAAAATATAAATTAAATATAATTACTTAAAAATATTTGATGGTGATTGTGAAAATATACTCTAAAAATGCTGTTCTGCTTCTGTTCTGTCTATTTTTTGAATTGTTGAAATTTAACATCAATATATTTGTTTATTAATTTTGTTTTTTTATATTAACTTTTTCTTCAATATTTTGTTAAAGATGTTTTACTTGATAATGGCGTAAATGCCGAAAAGCTTTGCGTTTTCTATAAGAAAATAAATATTAGTGATTTAACTAATTTTCAATTGATATTTTGTGTTATATTTTGTTTGGTTTATAATTTATAAAATCACTACTCTCCAATAAATTCAACATTTACCTACTCGTATATATATATATATATATATATATATATATATATATATTTGTATGTATATAAATATACATAAACAGATATCATTATATTACGGGACAATTCATTTTTTTTTTAATTATTGACTCGTTATTTTATTTATATATATTTACAGTATTGCTTGAAAATGGACGGACACGGATCGTATATGTTTGAAAAAATAGAACCCGGCACTGAACAGTTTGGTTCGTAAAATGTGGTTTTTCTTTCGCTTAAATAGTTTCTCGTTACCGTTTTATTAGTGGACGAAAGATCATCGGCGTATAATATTTCTATTCACTTAAGATTTTTCCGTTTATACGCGATATATTCGGTGTAGGGAGGTAATAAGCAGATTGAGCGATTATAATTAGTCCAACTTTGTTTTGGCGATCTGACGACAATCTGTTTGCGGTGGCAAATAAAAACGAGTCCGTTTTTGGAAATCGGATTCTTATTAGTCTTTCGCGTGTTTAGTCTTTATTTATTATCGTTAATATTTAAAAGTATTAAAAAGCTCAGACGAACGAAGACTGATCGTTAATAAGTAACAACAATATCTAATAATAACTCGGTTCAAGTTTCGCAACATCATTTTAGAGTTCGTGTACGTTTTAAATTTTGAGAGAAAATTTACATTTGCCCCTCCCCAGAGAACGTACGTATATAACATAAGGTTAATTACTTAAACAGATTTTAGTTACTAATTTTACGCGTTATAATATATTCGCGTTTGCATCATAATGATGGATAAACAGGTAGACCCAAGTTACCCATACACATACATAGATGCACACATATATATTTACGATTTGCATGTGTGTGTGTGTGTGTGTGTATGATGAACTTTTATTATCCGAAAAAATTGTATATTGCTATTATTTTCGATTTATTATGTATCATTGTTAAAAGTTACATTTTAGACAACTTAAATTTCTTGCCTACAGTATTTAGTATTATTATTATTATTACATTAAGAACCGAACTAACGTGTTGCGTGATAGAATTCGCATACAATTATCGGTTGATTGTTATTATTATTTTTTTTCACGATTGAAATTAATTTAATTTTCATTCATCTTACGTCGAATTTCAATTCAACTTGTCGATTGTTCAAAATGTCGTTTTCCGTAATGAATTCGTAATTCTCGTTAATTATTATATTAAGTAATTCAAAAAGTATTTTAAACATAAAATTTATCTGTAAATAATGACATAGATATATGACGTATCGAATAACATTGCGTTAACTTAAAATTCGTTTTGAATTTTGAATAAACGGTGTTCTCATATGGCAAATCGGTGAACATAAATTTTGTTTGTTATCGTTAACGTGTGATGATCTCTGTGTTTTAGTTTGTTATCTATAGAGTTTATTATTTCGTACTTATATCTTACACATCTTGAGCTATTGCGAGAGAAGTAACATACAAATACGGTTACAATGGAATAGATTATATTTCGTAACTTTAGATTATTGGCGATAAAACGAATAATCGCTGATTTGTAGGAGACAGAATAAATATACGTTGATAATAATTGTATTTCTTTACGATTATTAAGATAATAAAGTTATTTTTATTAATCGATAAAGCTGCTCTGTACCGTTTTGAATTGACACTTCTATTGGCGTGTTATATATGGGGGAGTTAACCAGCGAACGAGCAGAAAGAACGGACGGATATATATATATATATATATATATATATATATATATAATGTACCTTCACGACAAATACCCGTTTATAAAAACCATGTTTTTGTTGCGTTAAGTGTGTCAATGAAATAACGGCCGGATATATATATATATATATATATATATATATATATATATATATACCGTTCGTATGTACGTGCACTACCAACACCCGTCTTTCAAACCATGTTTTGTAGCGTTCGGCGCGTCGACTTATACACATAAGTAGGCGTATTCCTTTATATATATATATATTCAAGAATTATAATAATTCAGCGATTCCAGTCGAAGGTGTACTGAAATCATTAGTTAACGCACCCTGGTACATTCGAAATAATCATCTTCACAGAGATCTGAAGGTACCAGAGATGAAATACGAACGTTCACCGCTCAATCGTTGGAAAAACTGGATAGGTAATCCGCTGGATATTAATTTGCTAGATAATAGTGACGAAATCAGGCGAATCTCGATCTCCTTAGTAATAGTACGGAATTTCATCAGTGGGCGATCATTTCATGCGCGTCATGGTCCGTTTTATTATTTCTTCTCACTGTCGCATATTCGGATGTAAAATACATAGAATAATAGTGGGTTTTTTTTTTGGAAGCCCATTATATATAAAATTATAACACGTAATTTCGTAAATTTACGTTCTTACAAAAAAAAAAGCATCACTCTTTATGATTCTTTTCTTTAGAATCAAGAATGGAAAAATGTTTTTGGATAATTTAAATATGGTGCGGATTTAAAATTTTTAACGGACGAAAAATCGATATGTGAAATTTTATTTTAATTTGATATTTAACAAAGAAATATTTATCTTTAACTTGTGGTGTAAATGCGCCCCACCAAATTTTGACGCCTCACTCTTCCTTAAAGCATGTGTCTAGGAAAGATTCCTTGTTACTAATTACTTAAACTTCAGTTTTATTAATTTTATAAAAAAAAAAATACAGTAGGTACTACACCCAATTAATCTTGGAAAACTTTAAACAAATATCCGATTAAAATGATATTTCATTATTTCATGTTAGAACGAGTTGAACACTTTTAAAGTACTATGCGTATATGTAAAATGTTAGAAGTTTTATATAATAACGCTTTAAATTTATACGTAGTTCCTGGTATCAATCTGTAAATAAATTTTTATCGTTTTCGTAACATTCATGTGTAGATATATATATATACGGCTTATAAACACATTGTATTATCAATTTATTGATCTATTTGTCGATGTTAGATATATATTGTTTGTATATGTCGATTATATATAAAAATTTATATATTAAATGATATGTGACAGCATGATTGCGTAGGGCTTCTTAGATGTATATATATATATATATATATATATATATATATATATATATATATATATATATATATATATTATAATGTTGTATTTCTAAACTCGAGCGTTATATAATTGGCTTCCTTTTAAAAAATTAACAAGATTAATTTCGGTAGTGTACAATTGTCTATAAAAATTCCTTACAATTCAATAAACGGAAAGTGAAATTTCATATTTCTAATAATTAAAAATTTACTTTTTTCCCGATATTTTGCAACTATTGACCAAATGAAGATGCTGTGACTTTTCTTACTCCTCCTGTATTTCTTCATCATAAAGCTACGTTGTTTTTTTCTCCGTCCACGTGTTACAAACGAACTTCTTTGCGTTTATGACGAAACCTTCAATTGCGTTAGTTTTTCTCGAAATTTGTTTCTATTATTTCCACATTTTTTTTTTTTTAAATTTCATTTTCGACTTGTATTTTTTTATTTATTTTCTCTAAATCATTCTTCGTTTTTTTTTCTTCAAACTATTCGAATGTGGTTTTAATATGCGGTTCTTTTTATTTGAGATGGCCACGGAGGGTTTATTTAAAAATACTGCGAACTTAAACGGCGTCGTTTTCGGCTCATTAATTACCAAATTTTAACTTCATTCCGTCTTACATATAGATTTGAAAGTCTGAAGAAACGAATTTAGTAGAGCCTATAATCGTTTATATATTTGTTTATCGGCAGTCACATTTTGCAGTGGATAACCGTATCATTATTTTATATAGAAATGTCGATTTAAATTGTCAAATTTTCTCTATAATTTTATTGCCGAAGTTCCCTAAAATAAGTTTTAGATTTATACCGTCTGTATTTTTTGATTATTATTCAACTCGCAATTTTTTAAAATTTCATCGTCGTCTTATTCTGTCATTATTCGTATATTCCTCGATTTAGATTTATATTTAAACGAATGTAACAATGTTTATCGGCCAAGTTAAAAAAAATTATATATAAATATATTTATATATTTTAATAATAAATAAGTATTAATTAAATATATGTTTTAGTTTCACAAATGAAATTAAATAAGGAGTAAACATGATTTTCTTCCATCGGATCAATTATCATTTTGACCGGTTCTAACTTCTAAGGACCGAAAAAAAAAGTGACGAAGGTGGTTAAAATCTGTATTACTGCAGTATTGTATGTATAAAATAAAGCCTTTATTTCATTTAAATTCACCAAAAAATTCACGCATAAAATAATTAAAATTAATGATAATAATGAAAGCCCAAGGCCTCTTCCATTTTTTGTTTTTTTTTTTTTTTTACTTTGAAGAAACATATCCAACACCCATTTTCTTTCTCAACTCGTTCTATCTGTTGCTTTCCGCATTAAACTGATCCCAACATATTTAACAATGTCGTCTTTCCATCGTCTTTTTGGTCTCATTGAATTTTCCTTTTCCTATCCAGCGGAATCCATTCTATACATTTTCTAGTCCAACTATCTGCTTGTTTCCGCAATATATATATATATATATATATATATATATATATATATATATATATATATATATATATTCAAATAGTACTGCCGGACCGAATTTCGATATAATTTTTGTTTCTCGCTAAATCAGGTTATAGATACTTTAGTTTTGGCAGCCTTAATTTATGGTTCTGTTTAATTATAATATAATATGTTGGATGATCGATTAATTATTTACAAATTTGTCTTTCGTTACACTTAACTGATGATTACATTGGAGGTAATAGTTCAAAGGTATGTTATGAATTCCTTACAGTTCGAGTTCACGCTTATAACGTTAAACTTCGGCAAGCAAACTTGTGCTTTTTTTCCGCATATGTATTATTCATTCTTCCGAATTATAGTTCGCACTTTCTACGCTTATAAGAACAAACTCTTTCTTTATAATTAGGTCCACATATCTGTGTTAAATTTAAAGGAACGGGTTTTTTTTTTTTTTTTGACGTTTAATTCATGGACGATGTAGTGTTTTCGTTGAACAGACTAGATTACGAATTTCGAAAACTATTTATCCAGTGTCCGCCTGGAAATTATTTTCGATAAACCTTTTCGACGGTTGATATTGGTAACGAACGTATTGTATAAATATACACTTATATAAATGTATGCAGAGTGATTTGTTTTCAAGAAGCAGTGATATGATACTATAGCGAAATCGGTAATTCTTAAATATATTTGTAAAGGCTTTTCACTAGTCACGTCCTTTTAAGGGTTATAAATAATTTAACTAATACTAATAAACAATAATAAAATAACTTATATTTATAATAAATAATTCTAATATTACCGCGTGGAAGGTAACGGCAAATCGCAACGCCATACGGCGCTAGTAATAATACAGTAGACTACAAAAACACGCGGGGCTGCATATTGTATCGTGACAACAAAGCGATTACAGCCAGTTCTCGCGCGCGCGTGTGTGTGTGTATATATATCTTATCTACGCTAACGCCATATTATGATTGTCTTGTACGCTATTTACGCTGTACAATAAATTACGTATTAGGTAAGTAGTCGCCTACCTCCGATACGGAGATTACACTTAACGATGTAATAGCAATAATTATGTATAACAAATATACTAATAACGATCTCGAGCACATCCAGTTCCAAAGCCCGATGATGTTTATTGACCGATACTATTACCATAAAGTAGTACGATAAATATTACAGATTAAATATATTTACAAGCTAGTCTACAATGGTAAAATTCCACTAGCTTAAAAACGTGGGTAGTAGACATCGCCTAAACGATTAGAGATGAGGCAAGAGGACACATTTTAGTAAGCCAATACAGAGTGATCTCTTCTTTACTTTTCTAATAAACTGATACTCCTTTGACTACCAATTTGGTGGGCAGCGCTAGAGGTTTTTTACCATTAAAACATTTTATTGTTTAAACGACTTTTTTACTTTTGAATTTATGATTTTTTTTGATTTTTTTTTAATATTATTATATATATATATATATATATATATTGAAATAATAATGAGTAACACGTTTAACGTTTATTATTTAACAATCGTATAAAACAACAATTAATTTAGGGAGAGACAATTTATTATTATAAAATATTAGCGGACAAATTTACTTTTCTCTGTACTTTCGCTATATATTGTCATGTAGCAATTTGGTAAATTCCGTTTCATTCTTAAATAATGTCGTAATCGCAATCGTCTATGAATACGGCTGATGTTCGGGATGCAATATCGGCATACTCACGTAAACCAACGCTGCATAATCTGCTTTTAGTTGCAACTTGTCTTTTCCTGTTGAAATGATACGTTAGATTAATTTTCATAATAATATACACATTGTGTCCCATAAGTTCTGGGACTGATGCTGTGAAATCGAAACTAGTGGCGCGATCTTCACGAAAATTTATAAACTTGTTTCTACAGAAAATGAACCTCAAAGGAAATCATTTTTACTCGATTATTGAACTGTGACGAGCCGACTCAAGGCGATCAAAGCTGAGGCGTTTTCTAAGGGCTTAAACAAGTTGAAAGATCGTATTAGTTGTATTAAATCTAAGGGGGAGACTACTTCGAATAAAAATCGTGTTGAATTTTTTTTTTTTTTTTGTGTATGTTTGGGAGCACCAGTCCCAGAACTTACGGGACGCATCGTGTATTTAATTACAATTTAATTGTTTTTTAAATTCGTCGCGTACACTCGTAAATGTCGTTTCCTTTAAAATAAAATATGTAACTATAAAAATATATTTAGACGGTTTTAAGACTGGAACACGAGTTTCAGTCACAATGTCCACTATGTGGGACATGAAATTTTAATTTCAACAAAATTTTTTCTACATGAAATGTCTCAATTATAAAAAAGATTTATATAAATATTTATCTAAAGTTCACCCACGAAGCAGTGTTGCATAATAAATACTCCTATAAAATTTATAAAATGTTGAGATTTTATAATGTCTGACAAAGGGTTAACTAAAATTTTACGTATATGTATGTTTCTTCTGTGTCACATTGTCTGTGTTGACCAATGGTAAACATATTTCAACATATAGTGTAATTTTTATATGTATAAAAAAAAATTACATAAAGAATTTAGGATATCGACGGTAATGATATCGTAATTAGGTATAATTTTTAATTTTTTATTTTGACTTTAATTCGTATAAATCGATAAATATTTTATTCTTTTTATTAAATAAAGTTCTTTTTAGAAACCTTACGATGTAGTTAATTTGTTTCAGTACGTGCTTCCTATAATAATAAAAATAAAAAAAAAACCTACCTAGAATTTCGAATGTTTTTCGATATTAAAATCAATTTTAACGAACTCCATTAAGAATCATAATTGGTCGTTTAAATCGTAGGAAATCGATTAATTTTTCGTACATATCGATATGTAGAAACGGTATACGATGGACGCACGTTCAGTGTATGCGAGTGAAATTCCGAAAAGTTTAGTAGGAATAAATTGAATCGTATGAGAAAAAAGTAAAATCGGGGTTAATATTTTATACTTACTCTCTGGACGTCAGGTCCGGTGATTCGGTTACGTGAATGCTACCTACGTATAAATGGTCGTTACACCATAGGAAACAAATAGATCTAGGTTGTAGCACGTCCATATCGTATTCCCAATAAAATTCTATCCTGTGCACTTTTCCTATATCGTCCGGATGCGTTATCAGAAAGCTGCGGGATGTACCGTGTTCTAATTTTTCATATCCTCTGAAACGCGTTTAACGTACTATTTTCATAACAGAATTTTAACAACAGTTCCAATCGTTTCTTATGCTAATAAATACGTACAGTTGAGACTGGAAATTTCGACAGATGCTTATTTAAAGATTTCTCGCTTTAAACTTTAATACGCGCACGCGAACGTTTAGATAGACGAAAATTATTATTCGCTTCGAATAAAAAACCTAATTTCTATTAAACATCCAACCACATAAAAAAAAGAATTCGTAAACAACACTATACTGTAGATACTATATATATATTGTGTTCCGTATATAACAATGCTCGGATGTTCCTCGAATAAGCGCATCGGTTCTTGTTATTATCGGTATAACAGCGATAAAATATTGTATGTGTTATACACAGCGGCGTAGCCAGACTTAGTTGAGAGGGGGGGTTCAAACAAAATTAAATTATTACAGTAAACCCGAGTTAAATTGAACTTTAAGTAAATAGCCAAAACTCAAGTAGGTTAATTCCCAAGTCCTAATCCAACTGGCCAGAGTTATTTTTATACTTATTAGACGCGAGCTAAAATAAAACAGCGACAGTCAGTGTATCAATATAACGAAAACGAAATCAACAGATGAACTAGGTTGCATATAATATAAAAATTATTATTTTTAGTACAAAACTATTTTTATTTACTTCAAAAACAACGAAATTTAAATAAAATAAATGAAAAAAAAAAAAAAATCGGGGTTAATGTAAAACTGCATTTAACAACGAGTATATATTTTCTTATTATCAGATCGATTCCAACAAAAGCGCCCCCCCCGGCTACGCCACTGAAGATACATATCGTATAATAAGGGAGACGAATTACCCATGAATGCGTAACTTGTCGCGCAAGTCCAAACATTTTTGTTGTCGTGTATAAATTAAACGATTTAAAAAATTGTTTATCGTAATTATGTGAAATATTCAGAGTAATCCACGAAGTTGTAAATTTAAAAAAGCGACGCGCTAAAATATATAGCGTCCAACATGTACGAAATTATATTTATGTGTATCCGTATTATATGCTTCTTCGTTCGTTTACCGTTTTAACGTGATGGGGTCGTGTAGTTTAGTACGTAATTCGTAGGACTGTTAAACGAACATTCATTATATTTTATAGCGTCTTCATTGAATACGGTAGTTGGAGATAACTACACCCGTTTTATTCTCAAAACACAAAATCAAGTATCATTGTAATATATATAACCAGTGGCGTTTACATTTGTTAAACCTTTTTTTTTTCCATTTATTTTATTTAAATTTCGTTTTTTTTTTTTTTTTAAAGTAAATAAATAGTTTTGTAATATAGGAGGTACTAGAAGAATTTTGTAGAATAACGCGAAGAATCGATGTTAAATCTTAAATTTAGTTAAGTACTACTATTAAAATATAAAATCATTATTTATTTTTTCGCGGAATTTTGTAACCATCTCCCTCTGTCCTCAATAACATATTATTAGTGTGATCCAGTGACGTTAAATATTTCTGGCGTCTATTGCTTCTAATAGAATTACGTATTCGACATCTAATAAGTATAAAAATAACTCTGGAGAGTTGGATTGCTTAGGGTTTGGTGTTTAACCTACTTGAGTTTCGGTTATTTATTTAAAGTTCAATTTAACTCGGGTTTACTGTTATAATTTAGTTTTGTTTGAACCCCCCTCTTCAACCAAGCCAACGCCACTGTATATAACACATACAATATTTTATCGCTGTTATACCGATAATAACAAAAACCGATGCGCTTATTCGAGGAACATCCGAGCATTGTTATATACGGAACACAATATATATATATATATATATATATATATATATATATATATATATAGTATTTACAGTATAGTGTTGTTTACGAATTCTTTTTTTTATGTGGTTGGATGTTTAATGTAGACCTCACGAAGGATATGGCGAATACCGTGGAAAGGAAAAATTACGAATAAAAAAGTTCTGTAGAAATGTGGCCTCAATGCAGCAATGATAATGCAGGATATTTGAAATAGAAAACGGAAGTACGTAGCGCATAAGATAAGAGAAAATGGCGTCTTTCGGCTTGCACTACAAGAAAAAAAAATCAAAGGCAAAGAGCCTAAAGGAAGGAAACGTCTGGAAATGGCAACCGTCGATTTCGAGGTGAAGGAATGTGGAAAATATAATAAGGGACGCTCTGGCTAGAAAATACCAATTCATGATGTAGACAAACTCCTGCTAAGGAGATGAGAAGAATATTTACATCGGATCTTTATCTCCTGATTATCTCGTATTTAACAAATAGAAAATTTACAATCGGAATTAACTCTTTCACGCTCACATATAGACCTTACAATAATAAAAAAAATTTTGAGGCTCGAGGTAATCGAAAGTATTCATATTAAAATATTTTTGACGTTTTTTTTTTTTTTTTTTTAAATCGACTTGATACGTCAAAAAGTTTATTATGATATATCTAAAAGTATACAATGGGCATTTATGTGTAAAAGCAATTTTAATTGACAGCATTCGGCATACAGTTTAGGTATTCGAGCTAGAAAATAGTTTATCCGAAAGTATTACATTGGGCATGAAAGGGTTAACGAGTTCGCTTTTGTGAAGAAAGAAAAATTCTGGACTTTGTTCCTGAAGTAAGTGTCCTGGACACTATTACTCTATTTAATATATGCTGCAGACATGATGACATAACGATAATGTCCTCTAACGGAAATGACGTTGCGAACATGGCCGTCCAAGAACACACTAACAAAGTTTAAATGTTGGCTAATACGTGGAATATAAATATCGATAATAACAAACTCAACGCGGAACTTTTATTGATAGATCGATAACTTGTATGAAGCTAACATTAGATAATTTTGAAATGCCGCAGGTTATTTCTGTAAAATATTTAACAATTACAGATAGCAGACTTAACTGGCGTTCTCATACGAAAGAGTCTCAATACGAGGCAGCTTACTTTCTTCGAATATAAAGAGATCTACCTCTTGATACAGCATCTACTTGGAAGTAATATAACAATATAAACATTTCTAAGCAAGTAATCTAATAAAAGGCACAGAAATGTCCGGTATGGCAAGTTAGAAAAAAAATGTTTTATTGTTTATTCCTTGAATCGTTTATTTTTTTAATAAGTCAATTTAATAAAATCTACCTTTCCTGTTGAAATTATTTTTAAAGAATTAAAATCCAAACACTAACAAACGTTGATTACGTATTATACCCCTACCGAGTTACTAAGTATCCCCCCAAAATGTATCTGATAGTTTAAATTCTTACATTATTATTATTATTATACGCTAATATTTATACAGATGGATTGGAGCAGCAGTTTACATCCCGTCCCTTAATATTAGTAGGGCATACAAATTATTTAATCTTTGTTCCGCATTTGTGTGAAGTTGTAGATTCTTTAGCTAAATGTGGGTCTTCTAGTGGTGTGGTATTCTCTTCGGTTCCATCGCTTGATATCGTCCATTTTACGCAGTCAGAACATAAGAAGCTCTAGGAACAGAGATGTATGTTCCTAGATTTCCGTGGTTCTACTTTTTTAAAAACATTAAGTGGAGAGGAATTGTACTAATCAGCCGATTGCGGTTTGGCCATTGCTTGTTGCCGGACTGCCTGTTCCTTATGCAGCTTAGAGAAACTCCTTACTGCCCTCTATACGCTGGACGTGCAGTTTGCAATCCTGACCACGCGTCTTTCGAGTGCCCTTCTTTAATAACATTACGCTCTGAACTGTACCTTAAATTGCTGCGCGCGTCTTGTAATGGTCCTTCTCCGTATAATGTTTTGTCCCTTCTTCACCTTAATAATTTACATATGTTTCCGGACATAGCGATATTTCTAGAGAAGCTGTTCGAATTTATAGAAGTATGAGTTAAGAATATCACGTTGGGTAGGCTATAATGGCGTCCCAAAAAAATTTTGTTTTATAGATTATGGCGAAAATGTTGTATATTATATTAATTTTGTTTCACGATCGATTAATGATTCGATGAGGCAACTGTATTATGCTATACACTTTATAAATGACCTGTGTCATGTTCATTGCGTTGGTTAGTCTGTGTAGAATCTTCCGATAATGATTTATTTTTTCTTAAAATATTATTTTATTCGTATATTACCAGAACAGTCTGATTATTTAAAATTAATAAAATTTTCTCTTCTAAAATTTACATGCGGGGTTAATATTTATCATTATTTACTAGTTAATATTGGCATATGTTTATTTACTTACGTAGGTGTTAAATTAATATTTCGAACAACGGTATATTCGCTGTATAAGGTCACTTTTATAAATCCTTGCACCCAATTTTCAGCTTTGGGCGGTCTTGCCAAGTCCACCACAATTCTGTAATGTCTTCCTAAAATAAAATTTTATATATATATGTATATGTGTGTGTGTGTTTGTGTATATGTATATACATATTGATATAAATATGTAAAGGAAAAAATTTTTATATAACAAAATTCAAATATTTTTAATGACTGTAACTCGAAAATATTGTTGTGTCCGTCAATTGTGAATTTGTAATATTATATATTAGCGTAAACAAAAAACACATATATATCTAATTTATATGTTTAATTTTCAGATTGTTAAAAAAAATCGAATATCACAACAGTTACATTGTAAAGATTTATAAATTTTCCATCAAGTTTCGCCTAAAGAAATTATTTAGTAATTTTTGTCACCTAAAAAATGATAAGATTTTAAAGATTTGATAAATTTCCCATCAAGTTTTGCCTTGAGAAATTATTTAATAATCTTTTTCATCCGAAAAAATGATATTAAAAAAAAAAATGCTATTTGGTTAAAATCTGTCTATTAATTATTTTTTACTACTACTTGATTTTAATTAGATTTCGTACTTTAAAAAGGCTTACGAGTTTAATTCTATTCTTTAAATCCAATAGATCATCTATATATATATATTATGATTATTTTAGATTATTGTCGATATAAAATTAATAAATTATTTTATTATTCGATTAAATAAACACGTACATTGACGAAACGATTCACTTACTACAAAAAGGCGTTTCCTTTCCTGTGATGACGAAATATTTTGAACCTGCAGCTACATCGTATCTATGCGTAGTATCTAATCCCATTAGAGAACAATCAGTTCTGTTCTCGCCGCATAAGAAACATCTGCCCTGCACCATAACACTACTAATAAGTGTGTTTTAATTCGAGAAATTATTACAAATTATTCGAGCTAATATGTGGAATACCGTGATTTACAAATAAGGCGAATGAATAGTTTAAGAATAAGCAACAATTTTTGGACTCGGCCGATCAATCTTTTTATTCTGGTTGACACAGCCAATATAGAGGTAACACTTATTCAATGATTCAACGGCTGAACTGTCGATGGGAATTCTTGCCGAAAAATAATATTCGCATATATATATATAAAATAAAGGTAAATTAAAAAAAAAATTAATTTACAATAAATACTGCTTGATAATTTTCGAAGGCCATGCATGAAATTCGCGAACTCGTGTTATACGTAAAAAATTTGAGACAACGGGTATAAGTGACAATTGAGATTAAATCTATCGTATACTTTAATGCGCGACATTTACGGAAATTAATAACGCGCAAATATATAATCGAATTTGTAAATATTTAAATTTTATTTACTTGAACAAAATTTTGATAGGAAGAACACCGATGAGCTACGTAAGGACATTTCGAATTGATTGATTCGATGAACAGTTTAATAGCTCGCACGTGACTGCATGCAACCAAAACTCTACTAGCCTCTTCTATACCTTCCCGTATTAACGTTAACGGTAAAGGAGCTTCCGATAGGTCACAGCCAGGCTGTTCTTTACCGTTATTCGGATAAAAATCAATATGTCCGGTCGGTTCACTCATACCATAACCTATAACAATGAGAAAATAGAAAACCGTAACATGCAATTTTTATTGAACAAACACGAATATTTAAAAAAAAAAGTTGGTTTTAAAATTGAAACATAATTTTAACGTTTTACATTGTTTTTTCATACAAATTATATGAATTATAGCGAGGAAATAATAATAACATATTAAATTTTTATGTAATATAAATAATTACTTTTTATCGAATTTCTTAAATAAATAAATAAATAAAAAGTGTATTTTCATCAGTTATAACAATAACAACGAAATTTATCATCTACACGTACCGAAATGTACAACGTTCTTATCGTGTATCGCTAAAAATATAATGATACTAAAATAACAAATCTTAAAAATAAAAATTGCAATATAAATAAGAAAGAAACTAGATATTACTCTCTCTCTCTATATATATATATATATATATATACATATATATATATATATATATATGTGTGTGTATATATGTATAATCTATATGTTATTTATAATGGGACAAGTGTTTAGTTTGCAATTATTAAAGAACTTTTTTTTTAAACAATACAATAATCATATACACATACGTATATACCTATATTTTTAATAAAATATGAGGTTATCAAGCCGAAAATATAAAATTATTTAGATGGTATTATATAGATTACATTGTTTGCGGAAATGAGGGCTATTATTACACAATAGTTGGGATAGGATTAGCGGATAGGTTAAACTTTTGAATTCGGATAAATAGTTGCAACTGATTAGGATATATTGAAGAGTGAGTTGACGAGTGTTACAGAAAAGACAGGAAGGGGCGGTGCGTTGTTGAATAGGTATGAGTAGGTTCAGGGGCGTATTTCAACTTTTGTCGCCCCTACGCCACACAAGTGGTGCCGCCCCATGTAAGGCCATCGATTTTCCAAAATTTTGTTACTCAAATATGTTGGTTCGGTTACAAAATTTTATTTTCTGAAAAGTGTTTTACTATTCTTAAACACAAAAATAAAAAATTTAAAGTCTATGGTATGAGTAAAATAAAAACTTTTTAAAAATAATCCATTTTTGTATTTACTGTATAATAAATAATTTACATTTGAAAACTTTACACTGTTTCAATAATTATAGTTGATAGAAAAAAGTCATGATGTTTATCAGCAAAGTTAGTGATGTACGTCCAATTAATTTATTGTCATATATTTTTAAAGTTTCTATACCTACAAAATGTTGAAAATTTGATCGAAGAATTCGCCTTAAGAAAGTCAAGAAAAATTGTACTATAAAATAATTACTTGTATTTTTTGTGATAAATATATCTGATTTAAAACTAAAAAAATTAATTTTTTTTGTTAACAAAATTTATTTTTGGTCCTACATGCCGCCCTCCCAAAATTTGCCACCCTATGCCATGGCATTCTTGGCATTGGGGGTAATACGCCCCTGAGTAGGTTACATGTTTATGAACAAGTCTTAATTTAGTTAAAACTACTTCTTTTTGAGATTTTCGATCGGATGACTTCCATTCTTCGATCTTTCCTTTTATTCTTCTGAGATGATTTGTAGATGAGGTCGACCTCCATTCGGAATTCCACAGTGTTATAATTTTCTTCTTGTAACTAGTCTTTAGATCATCTGTTGTTAATATGATTTCGGTATTAGGATCTAATACGAAATTGAAGTTTTTATTAAGTTCATCAGCAATTTCGTTTATGGCTCGTGATCCATATGAACTGAATATCTATTCCGGCGGATTGTAATTGTGCTAAGGGTTGATTGATTCTTTGCGCAATTGGGTTGGTGTTGAATATGCTTCGGATGTTTGCGAGAGCGTGCTTCGGGCGATTTCTATACCTCCTGTAATGCTAGGTATATTGCATACAGCTCGGGAGTTGAAATTGAGTTCAGTTTTTCGGATTTTCTTCTTGTGTCTGAAATGAAGAAGGCTGCTCCGGTCGCAGTTACTGTTTTTGATCCATCTGTGTAACCGTGTATGCTATTTGGGAAACGTTCTAAAACTTTGTTTAATCTAGATTGGAAGACGATGTGTACGGAATTGTTTGCTGACATCGAAAGTTAGTCGATGATTTTAATTGGGGGTATTAATCCATGGTGCAGGATGTACAAAAATACGAGGGAGCGAGCGGTATGTTTTCGAAGTGTAAGAGGTTTGGGTATTTTCCTCAAATTTTAGCGCGATCTGCTGATCACTTTTGTTATTCAGTTTGAATTTCCTCCGGTATAGTCGTTAAATAGGAGGCTATTTGATGGCAAGTTTGATATAGCTGCAGCGACAACGAGGAGATTTACAGTTTGCATCATTCTTAAAAATTTGAGGGGGTTTCGTTAGCTTCTACGCAAAAGGCGTATCGTGGGTGTGGCTCTGAATGCTCCTGTCGCTAATCTTACGCTTTGGTAATGGATGCTATCTAATTTTTTCAATGTTGATCTGTTTACAGTTTTGCACGGATGAAGGATCGATATAACTGCAATAAAACTATTTCAGTATGGTTGAGCATCTTGAAGATTCATAGAGCGCGGATGCATTTGAAGCGTATGTATGTTTACGATCTTTCCATGATAGATTTTTATCTAGCAGGATTCCTAAAAATTTGACTGTACTTCTGTAATTGGCTTTCACCGCGATGTCAGTACTATATTTCGTTGATTGCTGTTGGTATTTGAAAAGATTATATAGTTTGTTTTCTCGGCGGATATTAGAAAGCCCCGTGGCACTAGGTGTTGATGGTGTTTATCGTTGGTTATATTATTTATTTAGCGATTTCAATCAACAATGATTGGAGAGACATGGTAAGCAGATTTATTACTAGCAGTACATAATTTTAAATCCTTATGCATTCAAACTATCCTAATATAAAACGGAGCTTTCAGAATAATTCTGCAGCGTTTGTTTTGTAAGAGTTGCAGTTTATTCGAAAAAACTAAATCGAACATCTGTATAACATTATCGGGAGTAAGATATTTTTGTAGGTAATTAATTTATTGTTTTTTTTTTTGCCCGGTATTTTAGCCAGTTAGTTTCCTTTGTACTATACACCGATATGAACATGACATCCGCTATTAAAAATCGGGAATAGTTTAAAAGACGTTTGATTTTATTAAGAATATGACCAATATGTTTGGAAAAGGTGAGAACTTTATCTAGGAAAATACCGAGGAATTTAACTTGGCTCCTCCATTCTATGGGCGAGTTATCAACTATTATAGAGCTTAGGTAGCGAGATCGTCTTTTAGCGAATAATATTGACTACGTTTTATTGGAATTTATGTTAATTTTCATGATTTTAATTTCTGAGTTTCTGCTTCCATATCTTGCACACTTGAGCTGCGGATCTCTTCTTTAACAGAACTTATTTTCAAGTCCTGCAAGATGTCATCATTTCGTATAAACCAAGGTGCGTTAACTATCCTACGTAAAATTTTTGTTTGTGTCCTTTCCATAAGAGCTATATTGGAGTTAGTTCAATGCCTTATGTCTAAATTGGCTTTATTATTGATTTATTAATCAACTTTATTTTCTAAAAACTGAATTTCTTCCAACCATTCAGTCCATATTTTACAGTTTCAATATGATCGGTGTACATTTGGAGGTTATGTGTTTACTCTAAGTCAATCTCCGGTCGAGGTGTAGACCAAAGTATTTCGCACGCTGATTGACCTTATATCGAATTGGCCGTTCCGGGTTTCAATGTAAATAATACATTAAGGGCCTTATTTTCGTGAACTTTTATTTCTCCACTGTTTGAACTAATTTGCGAGATGGTTTAAATGTGCTTGAACGTAACTGGCTGCAGTACCAATGTCATTGTGTATTGCTAAAATTGCAGTATCATCGGTGAATAAGGCGGTAGAAGTATTATCATTTATCAGGAAGTCACCGGTGTAAAGTAAATTTGATATAATGTAAGAGCTAGGACACTGCCTACAGAAAATGATAGGGACCAAGTATATTGTCCTGCGGTATTCCAGCTAGATTTTTAAATAGATATGTAGTTACACATCTGTTAATGAAAAGTGTTCTTTAAAAAAAAAAATTAATTCCAAACATCCATAATTCATTGTTTATATATATATTACGCATAAGGAGGTATCTACGCTAACCGGACGTGTTGGGATATGCATTTTATGTCTTCTACCAGACTAGGTTTTGTATTTTATTTTAGTTTAGAGAATTGAACAAGTTAATAAAGAAAAACGCAAGAACAGATATAAAAAACTTAATTGCGGAAAGATAAATGCTAATATGACGGAAATTTCGATTCGGGTCATGATTAAGATTAAAAGGTGAAATAGGTGAACTACTCACACGACCTATCAGGAAACATTAAGCGAATTTATATTTTGATCAACTAAGGCAGGACACAAAAAATTATCGCAAAAAAGGCAGAACGAAGTTCCCCAGTAACGGAAGAAGAAATAGAAAAAACGCAAAAATAATAAAGCCGAAGGTCTTGACGGAGTACGGAATGAGATAATAAAGTTGGTAGAAACCAAATTGCAAGAAGCATTAACAGAACTGTGAAAAAAAAAGAGAAATACCAAACAAATGGAGAAAAAAATGTACACAAAATATATTTGGAAAGGCGGGACTAGATAAAGAATAGAGTGGTGAATATATTCATTAATAAAACGATTTTTAATCTTCAATTATTAGTACAAAAAGTTCTCACTAATTTGTAAACTAGTATTCTTTAATATTTATCTAAAACATTTAAAGATTAATAAAATTGAAAATACGTTTATTATATTGTTTTTTTTAAATAACTTGTGTTAGGTTGTTTAATAAATGTTTTGGATTAGGATATATTCCTTCAAAGACCATTAACAACCTCCACAATTCGTTAAATCTAATGAATTCGACTAAAATTTTCGATTAAAACACGATTTAGGGGAATTTCATTTGTACGTAATATCAAAAACACGATTTTCCCGGTCGTACCAATAATGATATTTAACCAAACAAAAAAAATTAAACGCTCGCTCAATTTAAATCGCTCCGAAATATTGAAAATAATTGTCTTTTTGTAACTGTTACCATTTTTCTTAATTGATGATATTCCATCTCAGGATGTTACATATTTTCGATTATGTTCGTTGTAAAGTTTTCCATATCTTTTTTCGAAAAACTTTGCTTCACTTTGAATTCCACGTAATTATTTTCATTTGCGTAAGTTCGTTTTTTATTTAACAAATTTTCTCGGCATTCGTTCATTATCTTGTAAGATGCTGATAATATTGCTTCAAAGTTAACCACACCTTCTCATATATATTTTTCCAATTTCAGCGCAATTTATAAATTCCGTCATCATTACGCAACGTCCACCGTACGTATTTCGTTGCAGGAATACTAGAGGAAAAGAAGTCTGCTATCTTCTTAGAAATCGCATAAGCATTTTTGATTAGGTGTGACATGGAGGTCTGATGTGCAAGCTAATGCTGACAGGTAACCTATGTCGTTTGGTTAGTTCGTATCAAACAGATCGTAAGTTTAGAGTTAATCATGATGATGTTAAATCTACTTTTTACACTACTCCAGGCTGCAGTTCCCTAAGGAAGTGTCCTTGGACTTCTTTTGTATCTCCTATACACACAGAAGGTTTGCTTGTAAATGATGACAGTACCACCACGTAACATTTGCTGATGATATCACTTTAATGGCTGTTGGTCATAATCAATGGGATGTTACGAACAAGCTTTAGATTTGATTCAGTATATACATTAGAAGGTGAAATATTATGCTAAATAAGCGGAAATCCGTCCATTTTCACTTTGCGTACTGCTAGTATCCAACATCACATATACCTTGGTAATCAAGCTATTCCACAGCTGATTCTGCAAGGTATCTAGGTATGCATCTAAATAAACGTATGTCGTAGAAAGTTCATGTCAAAATAAAGGTTCAACAAAAGTACGACAATTATACCGGTTAATAGGTAGACAATCCGTATTGGATATGTCCTGCAAACTATTATTGTACAAACAAATCATCGAAGCGATTTGGACGTATGGAATTGTCTTATGGGGCTGTACTGCGCGTTCCAATCGAGAAGTGATACAGCGGCGTCAAAATGTAATCTTACGTGCAATGGTAAATGCAAAAATCAATAATGATCTTCATTCGGATCTCCAGGTGGATAAACCGAGTTATTAAGGAATTTACTCAAAAACGGGAGAAACATTTATATAATCACATAAATGTGGAAGCGATAGAGCTGCTACATATCGGATATGACATCAGACGTCTTAAGATGAAATTATTTAAATATATTTATCGGGTTAAGTCATTGGACTTATGTCCTACTTGCTATTCAGCTTTCTGGTCTCCCGCCAATTACTACACCTATCAGTCCATTTCTGTTACCTCATCGGAAGACAAACCTTTTCATTCTTAATACTGATCTTAATACCGGTCCGAAAACTAAAACATATCTCAACAGTAAATCAGTAAATTCCTTTCGTAATGTAGAACCTTCTCGATATACTATATAGATGGATCGAAAAATGAAGATCGCTGTGATTGTGCTGTCGTGTATACATTCCCGTCATACTGTAGTGCCCCTATCAGTTCTGCAGGCTATACTAATTGCATCTTCTAAAATGAGCAGAACTCTGTTCGCTTTTCATTGCACTTTCCTAACACGTTTAATGAAATACTTCTAAAAGTTAAAATACTCTTATAACTTCCCTCGTTCGCACTAAATTCTCTTCACATCTATAATAACGGAATGATAGACTCCGTGCTTTTAGCCGTTGTATCTGTACAACGGAAGATTTTTTATTTTTTTTTAAACAGTTTTTTAACATTTCGTGTTATAATTATTTAATTTAACAGTTAAGATCAAAGAAGAAGAAATTAAATGAATGAAACAGAAATGTATTATAATGTCGTTGACATTTTCGCTGCATAATTTTCTTAGCAGTGTGTTACTGGGTCGTTCTTCAGTTCCATGTTCGCACAATGACCTTTGAGTATCAAACGCCGAGATATTTAGGTCCGACAATATTCTCCCTAGGGTATGGAACGTTTTTATTTTATTTTTTGTTCACTTTTCTTATTGTCACTTTTTCTTTTTGGATCGAGAATTTTTGTCATGGTGCTATTAAATAATCCGCACGTATGAACTATCTTCGTATTACACGACTGTATATTTTTCACCGATAGCTTTATTTCCAGCAAGTCAAAACTTGTGTGTTTTCTTTTTTTACTACGTATTTCATTAAGCGCTGTGTTACGTACATTCGGAACAACCTTTAAATTTTTTTTTGTTTTTTTTTTTTTTAAATAGTTGGAGTTTTATACATTTTTTTTTTATTTTTGTAGTGATATTTAAAAAAAACACACGTTAAAAATCATGTTTTTGCATGTTTTTTTTTTGGTTTTTTATTGTTTTTTTAATGTTTTTTAATTTTTTTTATAAAAAGCTATTTTAATTTATATTTCCTTTTTGTTGTATTTTTTGTTTTTTTTTTTTTTTTTCGATAAATTTAATGTTCTCCTAGTTATATATTTATTTAATGTTCTCGGTGCAATTTATAACAAAACGTATACAATTTTTGAAAATAATCTCATTTACCTAACAAAAATATCGACGAACCGTCCGTGTGTATAACATCTACAAAGTCCGCATCGGTATAATCGAGTCTAACGTATTCAGGCATTCCTTGGAAGTACGGTTCGGCTGGATCTAATCCGGTAATTCTAGCTAATCCTTCAATTCGTTCACCGGCGTACCCGGCAGTGTGAGCTCCTAAACTATGTCCAATCATATGAACATCTTTCGTTTTTAATCCGTAATGTTCCTAATAATATTAGGACAGTTCTAGTTGTTAAACGTGACGTATACCACTCGAAAAAAAAAAAATTTAACCTTGTCGTCTAAAATTATTCAACAATTATTATTATTATTATTATTATTATTATTATTATTATTATTATTATTATTATTATTTGTTTAGAGAAAAGTAGTAAACAAAAATTATTAAATAATGATAGAATAGCAATGAAAATAATTACAATGAGATGGTTGATAAAATATGCTATTTCCAATCCCACCAATCGCGTGTTAGCTGTCGCTTGTGTGTATAGCGGCAGTGAACCACCAGCCCAGTCAACCACGATTATATTCCAATCTGCTCTTTTCAGAAGTTCTTTTTTCATATCCTACGATTCAATTAAATTCGCTTGTCTGAGTAAAAATCTTCGCAGCGATAATAAAGATTGTAAAATATACGGTTAATTTTATAAAATTTACATAATTTCTCTAATATCGACGATTACAGCTACAAAATCACCAACACACGCCGCTGGCTGCGTGAAAGAAATAATATTTTAATTGCGAATTGTATTAAAATGTGAAATACGAGTTAATTATTACAATTAAATAATGGAAAAAAATTATCCCCCCCCCCGAAAATTTAATTTAAAATAAGAAAACTAAGAAGGAATGAATGTAAAACGATCGAATAATAATAAATAACGTTAAGAATTAATAATAGATGGTAGATAGGTAAACCTTCTTCAAAGATTAATAAGTTTTCAGCGTCAATCAAATAAATTAGTTTAAAGAATTACTAATTTTATCTAATGCAAGGTGAATAATATCATTGTTACAACAATAATTTTAAACTTATTTAAAAAAAAAAAAAACAATTTTTTATTTTAAAGTTCTGCAGGTAATATATTGAATTTTATATTACTGACGCGCTATCTGGCAATATTATTATTATTAAATGCTGAATATGTCGGAGAGTAGTGATTTTGTTAATTACAAACCATATAAACCGTTTAATCACTGAAAGTTTTTTATTGCGAAGCTTTTCGACAATTACGTCATTTTCAAGCACGAAGCAAAATTATTACACATGTAAAAAAAGTTGTTTTTAAAATCATTATAAAAATTTTAAAAAATACATAAAAACTAAATTTTTCGCGTTATTTTAAAAAAAAAATTAAAAAAAAAATCATTTTACCCCTTTATTTATTCCTCCAAATAATAAATGTTATATATAATATAATATTTATTTGCGCGTGCTTGAAAATGACGTAGTTGGTTGTCGAAAAGCTTCGCAATAAAAAACTTACTAGTGATTAAACTGCGTTATATTTTGTTCGGTTTATAATATTATTATCGTTATTATTGAAAATTTGAAAAGTTTGGAATGTAGTGATTTTTTTACAAAATAAACAACGAAGTTATAAACACGAATGTATATAATTTAAAAATATGATAAAATTTTAAAATAATCTGATAGCGAATGTGATAACACAATCAATAATCAGTAATATAAAATTTATACATATAACAGTAACACGATAGCGAATAAAATGAAAATAAATAAAAACAGACAACAATATAAAATGTATACATAAACAGTGGTATTCTCTCAATTCACCTTTGCTGGAAAATTTTCAGTTTCTACGGTGGATTTAGAGTCCCACAGGCAATGGCCTTATCCTGGTCCTTCTTCCAACTTAGAACATATCTTCATAATTCAAAACAAAATTTTTATATATGTACGCTGACGGATCTAAAGATGGTTTTCACGGATATGATCGGCCTTCGTGATTCCAAGTAAAAACGTGACCAGAAAGTTTAAATTACCATCGGCGTGTTCGATTTTCACCGGTGAAGCTTTTTCGATCGTCAAGGCTTTATGCTTCTAATTTTAGCGGCAATATTCTTATCGGATTCTCTTAGTTACCTTAATGCTATATCGAACATTCATGTTACCGAGGGATCTTACTTTATATTTGCAATTTTAGAAGAAATATACTATTTAAGTTTAAGAAATATTACAATCGACTTTTGTTGGATTCCTGGTCACGTTCGAATTCTTGGCAACGCTATGAAGCCGCAAAATCAGCAGCCTCCATCGGCATTTTGTGTCCATGCATTCCATATACAGATCTCCGCGTTGTAGTGAAAGCCCAGTTGGAATCCGATTGGACTGTTTTCCATCTCAATAAAGTCAGCAGTTTTTATAAAGCGTTAAACCAGTTCCTTCCGAAGAAGCGTGGTATTTTCCCAAAAGTTTAGCGGACCAATTTCTCGTCACACGCTTCTTTTAAATCATTGTTGCCTACCTGTTTATTTGCACAGAATTGGAATGGCCGAAATCGGGCACCTGCTCTCACCCGGACGATACCGATATGATTCTGGATTCGAATCATTTGTTTTTTAACTGTTCTTCCTACTCGGCAGAACAATCGCGTTTATTTTCTAAATATTTTTAGGCCATCGGCCTCCGTATATCTTAAGTTCATTACTTTCCTCAGATGATGCTTGTATATATTAATCATTATTTCAATTTATTTTAGAATGTAAAGTTACTTTATAATGTTAATTTTTTTTTTTTTGGTTATGTTTTATGTTTTTCATGGACAGATTGGTTAATTCCAGAGTCCAATTTATAATAATAATAATGATAATAAACAGCAATTCGGCATTCGAATCTGAGTCAGTTCGTGACCACATTTTGTTGTTGTTATTACTTGTTTCGTTGTTGTTCGTGATCGTTAATAGTTTGTTTTGCCTGTCGAAACATTCGGGTGTGTTTTATTCATTTTTATTACAATATTTTTTTCCGAGGGGGAATGTTTGAGCCCACCCTACATGCAAATCCTGGGTGCGCTACTGCATGTATTTTATATATATATTATATATATATATATTATATATATATATATTATATATATATATGTATAACCATATCATCATGAAAATTAGTAATATTTAAGTAAATATCAAATTTAAAATAGTGTCATTAATCTATAAATATTTTAAAAACGTTATATGTAATTTTTATAGGAAATTATACAGCTTCCATAAATTTTTATTCCGAAACTTTATCTGGGAGAACCGTATAAAATATTTGATTTTTTTGATAGATATTTTACCGTATTGTTTAACGTCTGATGTACAGGCACGTGCTTAGTCGGTTTAGACTCGTGGTGAAAAATTAATTATTTTGAAGAATGTTAAAAGTTTTTGGTCCTTATTTTGATTTTGAGAGCCAGGAAAGAATATTATGGACTGTAAGATGTCCATCATGAAACATGCGCAGGTAGTAGTGTGTTGGACAGATATGTATAAGTTGAACATATCGGAGTGATTTTGCGGTTAATAGTTGAGTAATTTTGATTCAAGCGCAAACGAGCAACAATTAGGCGAATTTCAAGTCTTTCGTGGTATGTATTAGACTTCATATTAATCGTAATTTATTCGAATCTGATTGACTATTGGTTTTCATATGTTTTCACCACTGATAATTTTGTGGATATATTGAATTATCACCGTTAGAAGATGAAAAAAAAAAGTATACGCGTGTGTGTTCCACAGTTACAGTCATGCGCGCAATTTTTAATCCCCATAAAATGAGATGAAAAACTTAAAAAAAATTAACATAAATACGAAATATCATCCGTGCACGACGACTCGCTAGAAGTTTTAACACGAGCGTATAAATGATTCTTTTCTTACCTTTACCCAACTGCTTAATGGCGTGTCCAAGAATCCATGTATGATAAATTTGGTTTCCCTTTTGGAATTGAAATTTGACTTTTGTATGCTTTTTTCGGCTTGTACTTTCAATAATTGTCCCTGTAGAACGAGTTTATATTTCAAAAACATATTTAAATCATATTTATTACGATGTAATCAATGTGTATATATTCCGAAATAAATGAACGCATATATTATTTGTTTCACTTTATAATAAAACTTACATCATTCTGGATTTATCGCTGTTCGATTGGAGCAAAGTGTGATTGTGGTTCTGCAATCTATTCAACAACAAAGACAAATAACCCACATGCTCTAAATACTATACAAAATAAAGCTCTTCGACTAGCCGTCTGAGCTCTCTGTTCAACATCTGCCGACAGGTTACATGTAGAATCATCAGAATGGCGTCTCAGGATCCGTCGAATATATCTACTATCCAACTTTTTGACCACAATGTGATGCTCCCAACTTTACATCGGTTCGTTTAGCGCAATCTGCATTGAGCCTAAACTCACCACGATCAATACTGACAAAATTTTCAAACATGCTATCAACACTAAATACAAACGAAAACCATTACTCTGAAAACTAAATAATTCAATCAACTTGCACTTACATATTTATAACCTGAAGAAAAATTCCCATACTGATCAAGAAACTGTTACTTCACGAACAATCTTTAATATTCTATACGGATGGTTCAAAATTTGATTCGTTCGTTGGCTGCTCCGTTGTCAAAAGATAACGAAGTCTATATTCGATTCTCACTACCGCAATCATTTACAATTCTATCTGTCAAACTAATATGCACTATACTTGGCCGTCGATTTCGGTATAAATACTGAACTTTAATCTAGTTTGCCAATGATAATCTGCTCGGAATCTCTTCCAGCCTTGAACGCTATTCATAATGTATCTAACAACAATAGACATCCTATAGCGGAAACAATTGTAGAATTAATTACTAAAAACACTGAACGATCCATTACATTCCTCTGTATCCCAGCACATACTAAATTTGCTGAAAATGAGCTAGCTGATAGGGCAGCAAAGGAAGCAGCAACTGTATTACCTGTGCCTAATTTACCAGTTCCATTCGCAGACCTCAATAGGTTCATGAGATTATTAAACCAAAAATAACGGAAGACACATTTACAACATCGGACAGACAATGTAGAGACTCCGATTGGACCACACTAAACTGACACGTGCTTATCTTCTTAATAGATCGGAAGATCCATTGTGTACGGCCAGCAACATTGCACTGTCTGTCCAATATATACTGACAGAGTGTCCTCGATATAGCCTACAGAGATCATACTACGGTCTTTCATCTTCATTACAGCTACTGCTTGATGACAATGTTTCTACCGTAAAAAGACTCATCCTGTTCTTACATGATATTGTATCATTTAATTTAATACTTATTTTCCTCTGTACCTCTATAGATTGTTCCGTTAGTAGATTTCCATGTTACATTTCAAAACTACAAAAGTGACATCTACTAGAGTAAACTATAGGAATGACACGTGAGATGAATATCTTTATTATATTTCCATTTTAAAAGCTTATCGACGCGAACATATCTCGAAATCAGCTTTGACATCTGATAGAATAAAATCAAGTAACGATCAATGTTAAGGAAATAATGTATTTAATATTAAGAACGGATTTTTATAGAAAATTATGTCTAAATGGTAAAATTAAGCTGTAACATTTGAAGCAGAATCTTCTCTTATTTAAAAATTTATGTGAAATATTAACAAAAATCTGCGTATTAAAATCTGATCAATTCATTTAAAACAGGGTTAAACTTAATAAATTAAAAAACGCTTACATCTCGTTCAACAGCGTCAGCCAATTCAAATGAAAGTTCCGAATAACTAACATAATTTCATGCAACTGTGATTGAACAACTGCAGCTATTTATTTCTACATATATAATACTATAACTATATCGCTACAAGAAAGTTATATAGAAATTTTACAAAATCTGGCATCTACAATCTTACGTTATTCTTCAAAGTGAACCAACGCTAACTCAACTACACGCTAGAGGTGGTGTTCTGCTTGCAATTATTTCAACATTACTTCACCTATTCTACATGTTTCAGTATTATGCACTACTCTTACTTTCGACGATCTTTCAAAATTGATTATCAATCTCGGATCTTCGTTTATCATAATTGACGACTTTAATGTTTACTTACTTCCATAAAATAGAAAACAATATAATTCAAAGGGTCGTGTTCTTGAAAAATTAATTACCCACTTCAGCCTAATACTTTACAAAAACCAACACTCTAACAGTTTTTCCGACAAAACCGGGCAAACTTTGGACTTGATTTTATTTTCTCACTCGTTAGTTGCTCTATTCCATACTTACAATCATTCAGATCTAGTCAGGAGTGATCATGTTCTCTGTACCCATCACAAGGTACTTCACTATAAATGCGCTGGAATTACCGCAAACCGATTGTCGCGTCAACGTATTTACTATTATAAGGAAATAGTATTGCCCGGTGAATAAGTTTTATCTTTTATCAATTCATTAAACTAGCTTTAACATGTTCTCCGCCACTCTTTAATCGCGTCTTTCGTATCAAACCTGTTTCATGGCGGAACGATGAATGTTACGAGGAACCGTTGAACAACACTAAAACAACTGAAATCTTCATATATGATGGAGACATGTAATTTAGAAGATACCTTACGAAAGTAAAATATTTACTAAAACCAGCAAATATATCAACATGATATATGCTTCAACTATTTCTCCATCTATGTGAACAATCTAAAATGAGATCAAACTACAGGGGGGGGGGGGAGTAAAACAACATATTTTGTACCGTCATTCCCGAGGATAACTGAACAGATTACAACCTGTCATAATTAGATTTCAACACTTCACAATAAATTCAAGTAACTGGCTTAGAAAAAAAAAAGGTTTCTGCATCGTAAATATGTTAAATAATGAATATTCTTCCTAAAAGAGTAGTAATCAAATCTCGACATTAAAGAGTTGATTACAACAATATCGGAAATTAACGTATGCGGCGTAGAGACAACTTCAACATTCAATTGCTGAAAAGTGTTTTTATCCTTGTCGAAATGTGGATTTCAAGAAAAAAGCTTTGGTCATTCTAGTAGTTCTCAAATCAAAGAAAAATTCTGTATTTTTATATTCTTATAACCCGTACCACATTAAGCTACCCGCAGACGTACGACATCGTCGTCGTTAAGATATTTGAGAAAATTAGCAACCCGTTTAATTTGGCGGGTGAAACAAGAGCATATCTAATTTTAAAAATACGATATTTCATCAATGTCGGTTAACGGTTTCCTTCGAAATAAAATATCCTCCGTTATATCTTGCAGGATACACCTTTTAGCAGTATTTCGGATATTAAAGCTTTTGATTCCACTTCTTACCATTATTTAAAATTTCCTGAAAAATCCATCTGTGCAAGTTCAAATTGGTAACAGAGTATCCATGTCTCTCACACCGCTTGTAAAATAATGACGTTATACAAGCATTTGTGTCTCTACTCTCTTCGATGTCGCACTCAATGATGTTCTTGGTCAAATTTTATCACCTAACGACCTAACCTAATGCTGGTTCATGTGCACATATTTCAACGGAAATTGAAGTACAGACACTCGATAATTTACACTGACAGACTATTGAATCTGGATTTCAATTTTCAGTTTCAAAGTCTCAGTTTATTTCGGTCGTAAACGATTCTGCTAACATCGTATCATCATTATAATAACAATCTTATTCATTCGACACAAAAACTTTCAATTTTACAATAAGCTGTTATGGAAACCACATACTTAAATCGTAAAGAAAAAATGCGTACTAAAACTGAACTTACTGCGTACATTAGCTCGTACCAGCTGCGAAGCAGATACTAAATCACGTGTCTATTTATAAAGCAGCAATACTCTCCAGAATTCAATATGGAGCAGTATGCAGACGTGAAACAATCTCACAATCACTAAAGCCCATAAATAATACGGATTTAAGAATTTTTTTTAGCATTTCGCACAACACTGATCACCAGTTTACTAAATGAACAACATACTTGCGATTCAAAAACTACATCAGACGATTGCGTACCAAGCATTATGGTCGACCAGTCGCCTTTTTGACTCTTTTGATCAAAACTCTTCGTCACTGCCTTATAAACCAGAAAAATGAAAAGTACAACAAATTCCTCTCAACGCTGAGCCCCGAGAATAATAGTCTTTGGAAGGCGACTAAATTACCCACCGCAGTAAGTCTCTTCCTCCCCTCTAGAACTCGTCCTAAAGTGACTATGTTTACACTGACGTAGAAAAAGCAAAAGGTCCTAGCTACTCACTACTCCAAATTCACAGACACGACTTACAATTAGCTTCCAACTTTCGGCGCAAGAAAGTCCAGTCTGTTCACAGGTATCTACATACAACTAACACTGCTCAAAATTGTGTTAACGTCATTTGGTTCCAATTTTATTTAAAAGAGATATAACCAGTGAATTATATTCTGCTTGACTACCTTATCTTTATTTAAATTTCTGTCTAGTTAATATATATATATATATATATATATATATATATATATATATATATATATATATATATATATACGCGCTATATGAATATCATTCAGTAATTGTCCGAATACTAAGAATTTATTTATGAATTTATGACGGAATTAAAGAAAATTTTAAACTAATAAACGAGTTTGTCTCTGAATTATTCGGTAACAGTTTCGGCTGTTAGCAATTCTCCTAAGTGAATCACTGGCTTCTTCGAGCCGGTTGAGAACGAATTTAACAAATTTGGAAACTTTATTAAAATTTAAAACTATAAATAATTTTATATCATATATATCACATTTTACGAATTAAAAAGAAAAATACGGCTTAAGATCAGTTAGCAAAGCCTAATAGTTTTTTGTGCGTAGGCTATGTTAGTTTTATTGTTAACATTACTACTACAATTGCTAATATTAATACTGTCATTATTATTATTAATCATTATTACTAGTATTATTGATAATAGTGGTAATTATTCTTGAATGCGGAAATGAGTAAATAAATAATAGTTGCAGCTTACCAGATTGGGATTCTTCCTGGTATAGAGTATGAACTGTGTGTTTATGACTTGCCTCGGTAGTGGAAATACGTTTAACGGTCTATATATCAGATGATACCAATCGCGTGTTATATTTATACAACCGAGTTCATCGTAGCATCGAGTTTCATTTTCGACTAAAAAATTTCAATACAGACTAATGTGAAAGTTATTTTAATTATCGTTGTTATAACAATTAGGTTTTATTTCAATTATTGAAAAAATATAAATTACAGCGAAATTAAAAAAAAAAAAAAATTATAAAATGCATCGTAAATATTTCTCAAATCATTATATAAATACATTATAAAATTGTTAATAACACTTATCCGAGCAGCAGTGATGATTCGGATTTAATTACGTCGATGTAATTCAATGAAAACAAAAAAATTATTAACTTCATCTACTTGATTAATTATGTAGAAGCGCACAAGCGGCATACTGTTGGTTTTATTGTTCTATCTGATGGCTGAACTTCAAAAGTATCTATCTTAAATCTACCATACGGACTTCGAATTAATAGAAGGATAATTGCTAACGTTCTTACGCTGATGTCGCTATATTTAATTAATAAACTGAATCTAGTTGAAAAAAACATAATTCGAAGGAGAAAATGCGCGGTGATCAACAGTTCAATTATGTTGTAATTATTCAAATAAAATAATCATAGATTGAAATACACACTTTGAATGTTGCATTGATTCGATGAAGTAAACATAAGCTATATATACGAACAGTCCGCAATAATTCTACTCAGTTTACAATAAATCTTTATTACTCTGAGGTATAAGATAACGTATTCCGAATAATAGCTCTCTATAAATAAGCAGGACAGAAATATTTCTAATTAAGCGGTTAGTAGGCAAGATCAAATATTTTTAAAAATCAGCAGTGCGCAAATGCAAAAAAAAAAACCTTACAGCTGGAAGATGAATAAAAAGAAATGTAATGATCTCATCTAAGAGCAGTAGAAAACCTCTATTTATTGAGCGGTATAGCGCCACCACACGTTAGACGCCGTGTAATAGCTGACAAAGAAAGAACTGCCCAAATCTACGACGAAAGACATCCAATGTCAAACTAAGGTATCATACAGGCTGAAGTCATGGAGCAGTTTCATGAAAACTACCGAGGAATTAATATTGCAACCCGAAAAAGAACGGACAATTCAATGGAGTAAAGAAATTAAACCAAACCCCGTGAGACCGCCAAACGTTGGCACCAGGACATACAGATGGCCAATATGGCGCACAATAAATTGAATACGGACAGGCTGTGCTCGTACAGCATCAGAAATGATGAAATAGGGCCTGGTGAAAGACCCAAAATGCCAATGCGAAGAACGCCAGATAATACAACACATATTGTACTGTAAAAAGAACCCGACGATGTGTACAATGCACGATGTTACCCTAGCAAATGAAAAAGCCAAAATCCTGGCCGAATATTGGTGCGACAAAATATGAATCCCAAAACACGGAGATAATGCTCTATCACAAGAGTATGACCCACGAGGAAGAAGAAAGAGACTTAAGTTTATCGTTGGTTTTATTATATATATTCATATACATGTAGAATGGAAGCGATAAGGTTCAATATATTTTAAACGAGTTACATTAACGAAGGACTCGATCATTTAATGCGTGAATGCTAACACATATTCAATGATATATCGAATTTCAACGGTTTGAAATTATAGTGAAAAACATAAACTGAATACGAACATGAATATCATACTTACACGGTAACCACGGAATGTTTACTTCGATTTTATTATCACTACGGCCGGTATTCCAATCCAAAATTCCGGCTATGCACAATGTTACGTAGATGCAGAGTAGAATAAAAAATACGTAAGATAAGAATTCACGATTCAGCGGAATGTGTCTGTTATGACAGAATATTAACATAATCCAACTGGTCCTTAGCGGGTCAGTACTCACTCTGAAGTACCATCTCATCCGAATCGCGTCGTTTATTCTAAAAAAATAACCACCACCACCTAATAAATAGATTGTCACGATCCTATTAATATATATAATCATATGGGTTTTTTTTGGTGGGGGGGCTCTATAAGATCTACTGAAATGTAAATTACTCTTTTCAACATATCCACTCGAACATACGTACAACATGAAACAAATACACGCAGAAGCCGAGTATAGATAGATATATTTTTATCTCTTAGTGTGATAGATAAAAGCTCTACACAGGCCACAAAAAAAAACCGCCTGTTTCGATCAAAACGAATCGAATTCTTTAAGTCAAGATATATGCAGTATCCTGACGTTTCTGAAAGCTCTCAAATTTAGATATATCATAGAGTATATTAAAATTATTTCGATTAAACGTCAGAATAAAAATTAAGATTAATAAAATTATTATTATTACAGAAATAATAGTAGAATCGTTTTTATAATCGTTCCCAGCTATGACTCCGGAGATGGAGTTAAACTTCTATGCTGGAATGCCAATTGCATAAAAGCTAAGTTACCGGAATTTGGTCATCTAATTCGTGAAAAACAAGTACACATTGTTGATACTAAAATAAATTCTACGTATAACTTCGAAGTGTTCAGAGTATACACTGCTAATCGATAATAAACTGAAACATGGTCTGATTCGCTGCCACTGCGCCTAATAAATCAGAACGTTTAGGTTTAACAGAATACATAATAGAGCTTATTGCGAAATATCATAGGTTACTTCAGGCGAAGCTGTAACCCACTCCAACCAGCCAGCTGTCAAATATAACGAACCTGACTGAATAACATCGATTCGAAGACTAAATAACGCTTGGTTGTATCTAGGCCGATTTGGCTATTCGGAAAAACATATATATATATCTCCTCTTCTTCTTAATTCCTCAATCTATTAATAGATTGGTGGACAATCATGTTTAAAACTCCCTCGATAAAGCCATTTTCTTCATAATTCCATAATTCTCCGCTTTTACGTCTTCCTGTATCTGCTTAATATATGTCTGTCTTGGTCTTTTTCCTTCCATGGCTCCTTATATTACTTGCACTAGGTGTTCGTTATTTCTGTATATATATCCAATCCATTTTAGTCTTCTTGTTTTGAGTGTTTTTATTATATTTCTTGTTTCCTTGATCCTTTCTAGTATTTCTGTTTGTTATCCTTTCCGTCCATGACACCCTTTCCATTCGCCTCCAATATATATATATATATATAAATTAGAGAAGAAATTTTGTAGTTTTTATCTAATTAAATCCAATCATGTAGACCAATTTGCAATTAAATTATTTATATAGAATAGGAGGAATTATCGTATAATATTCCGTCATTAGTTTTATATGAACATATTATTTATGATTTATATAGAAATTTATGAACACATAGATTTATTTATGTTATTCAATCGGTATAGGGATAATTTCATATTCTAGTATACAATTTTTTACCGCTTGCGATTTCAGTTTAATCGCAGTTGCCACTCGATATAGATCGAGATCCGTAATATACAATTTACGAATTTAAAAATATCGAAGTAAATTACTTTTTGAAAACAAACATTGACGATCGTTCAATGGTCCTATCGAAAATTTTTATAACTCCTTACCCAAAGTTTTTACCCGATCTCTCGCATATATTATGCAGTTTACGATTTGTTTAATGAAAAAACGTCCTTAATTCCTGCGGTGCATAATGTCGCTGATAGTAACAAATTTTATGACATGTTATATAAGAAGTTTTAATAATGTTGTTATTTTATGACATGTTATATTAAGAATGTTGTATTGTATGAATCTAAATTTACGAGAAAATAATGTAATACTCTACTTATAATACTATGGTTTAAATGTAATACTGCGCTTTCAATTACAGGTTTTCTCACAATTCGCATGTATATACATACATACATATATAATATATATCTCTCACATATTATATATATATACATATTTATATATATATATATAAACATATATCTCAGTGATATTAGGTTACTATTCCCCGATTATGACAATAAGGAAAAAAGCCGTAATAGCGGTATAACGACTTAAACGAGTTGCAGGGAAAAATCGGATAATAACAGCTGATAATCTTAATACCTAGAAACAATCAGGGAAAGCCTACGCGTTCCAGCAGTGAACTGATATAGGCTGAAGATGATGTATATATATATATATATATATTGTAAAATAAAATTCGTAATTTTTTTTTATGTTTGCGTGCTATTTAACAAATAATGTTTCATATATATGTAATAGCATAATTTTTGGGACACCCAAAGTATTAGATCGATATGATTGCTTAATTTTAAATGATTGTACGACGGTATTCAATTACAGCAATTTGTTTTAAATAGAAAATGTATGCGCTGCGATGTTATCTATTGAGAAAAATCGATAATTAACGTTATTATTATTTAAAAACATACGTGAAAAATAATTTTAAACAAAAATATTTCCAATAATAAATATTACATAAGGTGATTCGTAAACGTACAAATATATAATGACCGTACACACATACACATACACACATTTACATATTATGATAAATTATGAAAAACCCGTCGATGCATCAACGTGTGTGTGTGTGTGTGTGTGTATGTGTGTGGTAGCTGTAGCGGACGGTGTCTTCGAACGAAGTTCTATTATGTTTTGACTAGAAAATCACCATCGTGTTTGCTAAGTTTCAGGCAGTTTATTATATTTTCTAACATAATAAATATATAATTCCGAATTTGTTGAATTTTACCGATTCAAATCGTTTTAATTTTAACCTTTCATTTTAAAAAACTACGATTATCTGATTAAGACGAGTAGTAAAAGGTGATAGTCAACACGCGAAGCGATATTAACATGGCGTGTGTTGCCGAAAACGAATTTCCGGTAAAGCTTTTAACGACCGACAAAGGCGGGTTCAGTTCGTCCGTGTCGTTTTAACTCTTATCTAGGCGATATCCCCCGATTTTTCGACAAATACGGTCCTATCTTCATTATTTCGACATGTCAATGACCTTGTATTTGGGGTTTATTAACTGCCCGTTTTATAGAATTCTAGACAGTCCCTAGGGTCTATTTAGATGTCGTAATAATAATATACATAACATTTTTGCCGTTTTCGTGCGCGTGTGTGAGTTAACGTGTGGTAGTTTTTGTTTAATTATTTTGTATATATATATATTTTAAAGACGTTCGACTTTTTGTTCATTCATGTTTACCTTAATACTGAAATATTTACGCAAATAATGTTATATTTATATATATATATATATATATATATATATATATATATATATATATATATATATAAAAGAATGTTTGTTTGTTTGTTCGCGTTTTATAGACGGCTAAACCGCTTATCCGATTGGGCTGAAATTTTGCAATCTTATTACCACCAATGCCGGGAAGGTTTTAGGCTATCAGAAATAAAAATCGGTCCAACCGTCGCAGATGTTATTGCCGGAAATTGTGGTTTTAATTGGACGATTTCATTGAGATGTACAGTTTTAAAAAGGGTATGTCCATCCGAGTCTAATAAGTTATCACTATGAAAAATATGTCCAGCCGTTGCGGCTGTAAATTCATGGAAAGAATTCAGAAATAGATTAATCTAAAACGATGACTGGCGAAGAATTGCTGAGTGCGGCGACAGGGTTCACAACACCCTAATGAAATTGACTTGGAGTTCGCGAGCGAAGCGATCGGGCGACGCTAGTAATGAATAGAAAACGGTTATATTTCGTTGAAAAAAAAAACAAAAAAAAAAAAGGAATTGTATCGCGAGTTCTTTATTTCTAAGTACCTCTTCTGTAATTGTGCGTTAGTATAGTATTCGAATGGAAACGATTCTTGAATTCCTCGATGATTTTAGGACATGGATTGGTGATCAACGGGGGGTCAGGTCCGGGGATGGTGATAGTTCATTCTAATCTGCGTATTCGATGTAGATTGTTATGATCTTTTTATAACCAGAGAACTACTTATTCTGAATGCGTTATTCCGAGTTACAGCTCCGTAAGTGTACTTGAAGTTATAACCGTAGTCTATGATTGCTCCGGCACGCGTGTGTCCTATAATCAGAAAGACATGTTAGTTTTTGTTCATTTCAACATGGTGTTCTCTATAAATATTTTTAAACACGATTTTCAAGAAGAAAAAAGTAAACCCGAGATAAATACCGAGCAAAACTCAGTTGCCCAGGTACTCTATATGTATAATGTGTGAGTGCCGGTCCGAAAATATGTAAACGTGTAAAGTCAATGTCACTTCTTGAATTAAACTGGTCGGTATATTAATTTTGTGTATCGCACGCGCTAAACGCTAATGTTTAATTCTAATTATCGAACTTTAATACTAACTATCGGAAGAATGTAATTACATAAACTAACGTCTACCAAAAATCCGTCATTAGCGGATTATGTCGTTTTCGCCACTAATTGATTTTTTCATTCCCGTTATTTATTTTACAATAGTAACGTAAATAGGTAACTTTTGATTATTACCGACTGGCCATAGCCATTACGAGGAACTTTTCAAAAATTATATACGACTTAATGAAAAAAAATAACTTTTTCTTTTTTTGAAGGACTATTTCAATAAAGGTTTGAAACATATAAAAATGTTGATATATTTGTGGGAACCAATTATAAATAATTAAGATTTAGGAGTATATGGACGGTGATAAATACATGGCGAGCGCAGTAACTGAATGAATTGCAGTGAAAGAAGAATACTCGAAAAAAAAAATATGTTCCGTGTTGCATATTATACGTTTAATACGGAGCTGATAGTATGGAGTCGATTTAAGTTGCATGTGGAAAAAGCGATTGGTGTCTAAACCGCAATTCGATTTTTTTCTTTTAAATTAGAACCGTGGCATTTGAAAGAGAGATGATTTTAAGTGATAGTATCGAGTAGGAAGTGCGCGTTTAATATTCTCAATCTACATCTGTTCCAAATTATTGAAGTGAAACTTCTATTTGTGCGTTATAAATAGGGAGTTAACCCGCAAAACGAGCAAGCGAGTGAACGGAAATAACGGACGAATATACATATATCATATACATATACACACACACACATATATATATGTGTGTATGTACTCATGATGTACCTCCACTACCAACATCCGACTATCAAACCGTGTTTTGTTCCGTTAGGTGTATCAACGAAATAACGGACGGATATATATATATCTCGTTCGCATGCACCTACACTACCAACACCCGACTTTCAAACCACATTTTGTAGCGTTAGGCGCGTCGACTTATGCACATAGGTAAGCTTATTCTTATATATATATATATATATATATATATATATATATATATATATATATATATATATATATATATATATACGCGTAAAAATTAAAGAAAAAAACTCTGGAGCGAATTTAGTTAAAATGTTTAAGTTTCACTTCTTCTCGGCGCTCCGAGGTGCAGATGTTTTTTTTTTTTGTATTCCAGATGTTAGCGGAAAATGATATATATAATTGGGGGAGACTAAAGTGTGGTGGACACCATTGGAAGGAAGCGACTTTACCTAAATAATCTACCCAATCACATTGTCCTGGAATCCATCGGTGATTCGGTATCCCCCGGAAAGACAAAGAGCTCCACAGGTTATTGAGCTTTAACGTTTTCATTAATGCAATCAGCGTATCTATCACATTTCGGTTATTATATACGGCCTGAAGTATATTCCGCGTATAATTACCATAATTCTTTGCATTTATCAAGACTGATAAAGCTTGAAATACTGCTACACATTCGGCGGTATAAAAGTGTTTCACATATTTAAAAATATGTAAATTGCTGTTCCTGTTCCTCGAGCTGACTTCGATCTATTTGTATGAATGGGATTATACGAACGAAACGGATAATGTTATCGAATGTAGCAAGGGTCGTAGGAAAAGTATATAATAAATGTAATTTTTAGGTGAGAAGGTTGATTATCTCCGAGTAAATTTATAGAAATATGGTAATATAAACTAAGCCTCAAGCTAAAATTGGCGACAACCGAAGACTGTAGGAGTATCTTATAGT
This sequence comes from Coronaproctus castanopsis, assembly GCA_032883995.1. Taxonomy (NCBI): domain Eukaryota; kingdom Metazoa; phylum Arthropoda; class Insecta; order Hemiptera; family Monophlebidae; genus Coronaproctus; species Coronaproctus castanopsis. The sequence continues at coordinate 75,758,411 of CM065052.1, read as the reverse complement.
CTACAAAAGTCGCTTGGAATGAAATTGATCGAACGTATTAAAAAGTGCGAATAGATTTACGTTCGTATCAATAATTTCAGTATTAATTCTGTTTTAATTTTAAAAGGGTAAATCACGCTCTTTGCCGTTAAGATCGTTATGATGCTAAAAGCGGTATCAACATCATTTTGTATTTGATTCAGCTTGTTTAATAACGATGTAAACCTCGATCCGTATAATCAATTTTCGATCGAACTAACAATTTATATATCAAAATAAAATGATCGCCAGCCCAAAAGTGTTTTGTAGATTGTGTAAAATATTGACGATGCGATTAAAAGTCGTTAATAAAGTACGGTATTTGCTGCGTTAAAAAAATAATTCCTACATATTGATTGGATAGTAATAGAAAAGTTACCTGTTGATATATCGCAGAGTAGTGGATTTTACGAATTTAATTTTATAATTGAGTTTTTATTCTGTTTTATTAATGGAAAAGTTGTTTACATTGTATATGTAAAAATTGAGCAATTAAATTATAAGATATACAAATAAATTTTATAATTTAGCGCGTTTTTTTTTTACGCGTAAACTGAATATAAACGAATTATTTATTTCGTATTTGTATATTTGTCTTAATTATACTTGAATTCGTTTTGTCGAATATTTTGAAAGTCTTTAGAAAAAAAAAATTAATTATTCGATACGAAGTCACAGCGAGTGTATTAAAATTGTTTTTCGAAATTTCTTCCGAGAAAAAAAAAATAAAAAAATTATTCAAGTAATAATCGTAATATCGTTATGTAAATTTAACGCGAAAAATTGTAAATTAACTCTACACTTACCCGGTTAATGTGTGAGTTAAAAGATATTTCGTTTATTTTTAAAAATAATTAAGGAAACTAACGAATTCATATTCGGCGAACATTCTGTTTTGGCGATCGTTCTCACGCGGATTGTTAAAAATAACGAGAAACGCGGAAATTTGTCTGGCTGTCGGTAAACTTCAAACGAAAATAAAATTTACTACTAAAAATATGGGACACGTACGAACGATCAACCGACCATCTGGATTCGTGCGATGTCGCATCCGCATAGAACAGGCTCAGTCAATATGTAGGTGCCCATCGTCGTTAACGATTAATAATAACCGCCGTTTATTCGGAACAAGACTCGGGATAAATTATAAAACTGATATAAAACATTTTTAAATTGTTCGAACTAATACTCGGTGCAGTTTGTCCTCGTTTTCGTGAGTTTTTAAAAATACATTTTTTCCATATTAATATTTTTATCCGCATCATTAACGGTCGGCTCCTTATTGCCTTCTTAGTTTATTTATTTGTTACCCTCCGCAACACGCATATTTATTTATAACCCGCTTTTATGTTTATTGATAGCCTATATAGGATATCTAAAAAAAAACACGAAAATTTCCTTGTATTCATTAATGTTCTATTTCTTTGTTATTATTACTATAATACTGCTAGGTAATTTACGCTCCCGTTGTCAATGATACATTTCAATTAATACCCCGAAGTTATAATAAAAATATCTTTGCAATTTAACAATATTAAATATTCTAGAGGTTAAATTTTGTTTTCAAGTTTCGTTCTGGGGTTTCCATTGATGCCAAAAGAGGCCAAATTAGGATGTGCTCAGTTCAATTCGCTACAGTGTCAAAATGTACGAAGCAGTCGAATACGACCGTCATATATTGGATTCGTCAATATCGCTTAATCTTCTGTCACCCTTATTGAAAACTGACCTAAAAAAAAAATATATAAACAGCGTGGTGAACAATACGTTACATCATTAGTGAAAATTATATTTAAGCGTTGTTAAGCCACTTGTGCTTGGGCTATTGATAAGAATTTCTCAATTAATGGAGACAATCGGTTGTACAGTAACCTTTCGAACAATTTATAACAGATGCTCAGGAGTGATATTGATATATATAGTTTTCAGCTTTTCCCGAATCTTTACCTGGTTTTATAATCGCTATCACCATAGCTGATTTAGAGAATCTCGGTAGTTTCCCGGTGTCTATGATCGAGTTAAATAAATCCAGCAACCATTTTTTTACTCTACTACCGAAATGTTTTACAAATTCCGGGGAAATGCTGTCTTTACCAGCCGCTTTCCTTAATTTCAGCGTGCGGATTCCCGCTTTTCATCGCTAGTAAATGGCTTTGCCAGCTCTGACCGAAATTGAGCCTTCTTTTTCAGGTCTGATAATTCTCTTTCAACTTGCGAACCGAATGATTTATACGATTTACAATGGCTTCCGGTGAAAATGAATATTTTTCGTTCAGTGCTGCTGTTTGACAGTTTCTTCAATAGGTTCCACACGCTTTTCTGCTCGAGTGTGCAAAGTATCAGCTACTAGTCGAGATCATTTTTCTTTTCGCGTTTTATCTAGCTGTTCAATTAAGTTGTTTGCGCATTGTTAACTTGTACTCGTTATAGAGCTGGTCTCGCATATGGTGTTCCAACCCGGTACAATGTCTTCCGATATCCGCGGGGAATACTAATTTTTGCTGCACCGGTTACTAGCCCGCAGAAGCGCTCATAATTTTTAGTTATTGGCTTAATAAATCGTATGTATTTATAGCGTTGCCCGGGGTGAACGACGTGGACGCGCATTTGGCAGTTTAAAAATGACGCTGCCTGTTGCGGTTACCAACGCCAAACCATCGAGCACATCGTCTGTGATTGTCCAGACAGAGCTTTTACCGGAACTTTTATCCACAAAGCATCAGCGGCAGCGCTAACATGGATTCGAAATCTAGGTATTGTCCTATAACCAACTCCGCATCAGCCATACGAAAGAAGAAGAAGATTTTAAGAATGAGTGTAGTTTACATATATGTTGCTATGTCCGCATGATCGAGTGCATTCGAATATACAGCGTAAAAATTAATGATGAAATAAAATAGTTAAAAGTACTAATTATTTTATGGAGATTTAAAAAAAAAAAAAAGTGAATTTTAATTATATTTTTCGTATTATTATAAAAAGTGAAAAATCTTTTAAAAAGTCATTTGGAATGTACTATGGGTATAGAGTTTACATAGAACTATATTGGCGACTTCTGGTTGCAATCGTTTTCTAACCGGAATCCTTGAAGTATACACACTTAACGCGGCGACAGAATAGGTTTTTCCTGTTGTGTTGTTCATAACACGTGGATGCATATTCGAGAGTAAATTTGTATTGTTAGCATCTGGTCACGTGTGTACTTGTACTTTTGCGTATTCCTTTAAACATGTGCTATGTGTGTCAAAGTAATTTTCTGCGCGGAAAACTCGAGATATGCTGTCTTAGATATATATATGTTTATATGTATAAATTTATATACATGTGTGTTTGTTTACGTGTATGTTACTTGAATATGTGTGTATATTATGTGTATGTAATTGTAATATGGTTTAGTGTGAATTTGAAGTTTCATATGTGGAGACGTAACGTTATGGATTGAACCGAAAATTAAGTATAATTAATAGGGAAATAGGATCGTCGGTGTACGTAATTTATTTTTATATATACGTCAAACTGAACTGTAAAATAATTGTAAACTTATTTCGAAATAAATATTTTTGAATCGAATTAGTAATCGCAGTTGTGTTAAATTTCTGATTAAATTTGTAATGCGCCCGAAGAAATTAATCATTTTTCGAATTATTAAGAATGACCCACATATTTGTGGTTTTCAATTTCCATCCACTATCGTAGTTTTTGTTTTTTATTATTTTTTTATGGGGACGACCTTATATCCAACGTGATGTACTAACTCATATTTCTATAAATTTAGGCAGCTTATCTAGAAATATCGTTATGTCCAGAAAGATACGTAAATTCTCAAGATGAAGAAGGGACAGTTATACGGAGGACCATTACGAGACACGCGCAGTAATTTAAGGTACAGTTCAGAGCGTGATACTATTAAAGAAGGGAATTCGAACGTCCAGCATGTAAAGTGCAGTAAGAAGTTTCTCTAAGCTGCGTAAGGAACAAGCGGTCCGGCGACAAGTAATGCCCGAACCGCAATCTGCTGATAAGTACAATTACAGAACAGTAGAACCATATCTAGGAAGAGACACGGTTGCGATTGATAGTACCTAGTAAGAGGCTACTGCTGTATACACTCGACATATTGTGTGTTCCTAGAGTTTCTTATGTTCCAACTGTATAAAATGTATATCAATTGCTGAAACTGAAGGGAATACCGCAAATGAATCTGACGCCTTCCCTTTGTTTTCAATGGCGCCTTTAAAATGATTTGTGACTCGGTGATAATGAGGATTATTGAAGCTCCATATCAATTAAGAATGATAAGGATGGAAATACCGCTACACACTCAGCGGTAAATACGGAACAAACATTTATAACGGTATTAAATTTCATTTGGTTTTTTAATATTTATTCATATATCAATATTTTTGTTACTGCCTTATCTATTCGAGTATATCCTTCTTATCTAATACAATATTCGTTGTCTACTATATTCTATTATCTTAAACACAGTTCTATACCGATATAATTTATATATTGTCCACTATCGTAGGTTCTTCGAGCTATATATCTATGGGGGGGTGGGTGATCCAGAGAAGATGGACGGTTTGACTACAAAATTTTTAAAAGAGATTTTATTTAAAAATAGGAAAACGAGACATTAGCTTATAATCATTTGTGGTACACAATAGCATATTCGGTGTTTACGAAGACTTTTTCGAGCGTAGGTCGCTGAATTTTTGAAATTTCTTCAGAAATCCGAGTTTTCATATGTTCCATATCTCGTTGTTTCATAAACGCGGCTCTTACGGTATGCCCACATCGAAAAATCGCGTATTCTTTTCGAAACACTCTTAAGTACCTAATCCAATTATTAAATAAATTCGAATTCGATTTATTATTATTTAAACGCTATATAATATTATTATTGTCATTACTACTATCATTATTATTATTATTATTATTATTATTATTATTATTATTATTATTATTATTATTATTATTATTATTATTATTGTGTTATACAGAATGTATTATTTGGTTTAATTTGTTCATTATACGTTTTTTAAAAATTGTTTGAAATATCTGAAATATATTTGATTTGATTATTATAATTTATTAAAAAAAAAAAAACTTTTTTCGTCCTGTACGCGTTTATTTATTATTAACGCGTTCATTTATTATTATAAACGATTGTTTTACGACGTAATAATGTAGAATATCTCGATCATTATATCGTGCTCCCGAATTATTTTGTACGACGAAATAGAATTTAATAATAACGACCGAATTAACGTGAAAGATATTTCAGGAATAATAAATCCAAGGACGAGATATTTACCGGAAATTGTAAATTAGGAAATTCAAAAAAACACACGCGCGCAAAAACGAGAAATCAAAATTGCGTGCATTTATTGTATATCTATTTTTGTTCAGGCGTTATTTGCCGAATTCAACCGCTATACGACGATACATATTATTATTATTATTATTATTATTATTCTCTTCGAATTTGGTCATCTACGTGAAAACAAGAAACTTTTGCTTTTCCTTTCTTCCCACTATTTCTTCATACTCTGCTTTTTCTTCCTGTCATCTGTCCATTTTTACCCGCTTCCATGTTCTTTGCTTCTTTTAAATCGATCAAATTTTTTTAAATTTTATTTCTGAATTCTGTTATAAATTATTGAATTATCTTTTTTCGAGTTCATCGAGATCTTTTTTGGTGTTACCACCTCGGGCTGGTTTTTAATCGATCAAAATGGTGAACGATTCTTTTTGTTATCTGTATATACGCGTAAAATATTAATCTTCTCTTTATAACATCGGATAGTTTTTCTATTTTCTCATATCTTAATCGGACCTATTCCTGAATATTTTCTTTTTCTTGGGCCAAGAATTTTCCTCATAATCTTCCTTTCCTCTTTTTTCCGATATTTCAATTTTCCGAATGTCATTGCGGTATTCAGCTGCATATAAACACTCCGGTTTAACAACTGTATTGTACTGATCTTAGCATTGATATCGATTTTTTATTATATATATATATATATATTTCGCGTTAATTGGAAAGCCGTTTCCATTTTTCTAGCCCTCATTTTCAACGCCTCTCCATTCAGCCCATTATGTTGAATAAAGCTTCGCCTAAGTATCTGAATTTGGTTTGATTTTCCCGTATTTTGGACACACGTATCGAGGCGAGGTTCCAATGTTGGTCATGCTGTCTTTTCAAACGAATATTTTTTCTGCTTATTTCTTTTAGGAAATTAATCCGCTTTACCGCGGATGCTAAATCTTCCGAGAAAATTGCCAAGTCCGAACAATTAATAGCAATAATTTCCTCCTTCTACCGCGAGCAAATCTGTTTATTTATATTTTCTGCTTCCAGCAATTTTTCCCACTCTCCTTATAACGTTGTTCTAAGACGCAGTTGAACAATATTAGGGATAATCCATCTCCTTTCTTACACCGATCTTAATCTCGAAAGCTTCGGAGATTCGACCAATCAATTTTATTTTAATTTTTTATATATAATGTGGAATGTAGTGATTCTTTATAAAAAATCGATTGAAAATTAGTTAAATCTCTAATATTTATTTTCTTATAGGAAACACGAAGCTTTATTTACGCCATTATCAAGTGAAACATTTTTAAAAAATCGTAATTTTAAAAATATAAATTAAATATAATTACTTAAAAATATGCGATTGTGAAAATATACTCCAAAAATGCTGTTCTGCTTCTGTTCTGTCTATTTTTTGAATCGTTGAAATTTAACATCGATATATTTGTTTATTAATTTTGTTTTTTTATAATTAAAAAACAAAATTAATAAACAAATATATCGATGTTAAATTTCAACGATTCAAAAAATAGACAGAACAGAAGCAGAACAGCATTTTTGGAGTATATTTTCACAATCGCCATCGCATATTTTTAAGTAATTATATTTAATTTATATTTTTAAAATTACGATTTGTTAAAAATGTTTCACTTGATAATGGCGTAAATAAAGCTTTGTGTTTTCTATAAGAAAATAAATATTAGCGATTTAACTAATTTTCGGTCGAATTTTATTTTACCTGTAGTTTCCAATAGCGTTTATTGTATTAATCTCGATTTGTCATCTATTATTTTATAAAAATATTATTCGTTTTAAGTCTTTTTCTCGGTACTTATCTAAGAATGTACGTTAAAAATTTCACACGAGCTAAGGAATTTTTCTTTTTTTTAGCGCATCATCATCGTTCTCAATCGCGCGTTCGATTTCGAGCGTCGTAACCCAATTTATGACTTTGAAGGAATTTTTTCCATATATATATCTCCGTTCTCCGGCCTGGTGCATAATTTCTTGGACCGTCTGAATACTAGTTATCTTTTTGATTCGATAAAGCGTAAACAAAATCACTCGATACATTAAAAATAAACTCTTTAATATAGGGTTTTGTAATTTTATGTAAACGCGAATTTTGTCGACTTTGGGGTGTGTAACGGGGGCAGGCACGTTTAAAATACATATGTTAAAAACATCTATTTCGATTTGCAATTTATTAAAAGTGAGCTCCGTTAGGTTATTATCGGTCGGATTAATCACTTGTAGATTATCGTCTATGTTGTTAACATTAAGGTACGATTTAAACGCTACTGTCGGCTGCGCTGTTATAACACCTAAATGTATAATTGTGAAAACCGTTTAATATTATTACGAAATTGAACAATTTCTTATAAAGTAAACGACGCGCAGTGTGTGCATATTCTACGAGAAATATTATAGGTAAATAAAAAACAAACAAAATAAAATGATTCGAATTGTAGGGTTTATTTTATATTTTTTTTTACATTTTCTAGTGTTTTAAAAATGTCGCTTCTGAAAAATATTCCTTTCAGTTTAACGAGATTAGGTTAAGGTTAGGTTAACGTTTCAATAATTGCAATTAACGATAATTACACGCGTATAATAAAATCATAACATTAATAGGTTTGCTTAAATTTTACATTATACATTCGTAACGAATTACAAGACAAAATTTTCGATAAAAATTACTACGCGATACCCGTCTATAAATAATATATAAAGTGACCCCGATAACAGAAATCGAAACGGGAAATATTGAAGAAACTGTACGTCATTGAAAAACCCTCCGCGAACTCTAAGGACGGTGACAACGACACCGTAGTTTCTATCCTTTTCAGTTATGTTACGATGTCCATTTTGTATTTTACAGAATTACCGTTCGAACGCATTATTAAAAATTCAACAGCGCGCGTGTGTCTGTGTGCCTATCACTCTGAACTTTTCAATAACGAAAAAAAAAAGCAAAAAACAAATAAAATTATAAACGGGAACACTTTTTATTTCGAATAATATTGCTAAATTTTTAACGGTCTGCGCAGCAGTCTTGCACGTCAACTAGGAGATATGTACTTATGTCCACTTATCGTTTAAGTCCCCTCGCAATAATAATAATAATAAAAAATTATGATTATTTATGTTTATTATTATTTCTATGTAAAAAAATTTCTTCATTATGACTTTTTCCTTTCAATTTCTTCATCTGTTCGTTGTGTTTTCCCTTCCTTTCATCTATCCATTTAATACCGGCGTTTTCTTCTTTAATTTTTTTTCAAAGCTTCGGTTAAGTGCTTTACTTATGCGCCTATTAGTAGTGTCTTCTTCCGTGATTTGCTCGAGATATTTCCTAACTTCCCGGAACCAGGCAATTTCTAGGGTTTTTATCAAACTATTCGAAAATATTTTAATAAGCGTTCCATTTTCGATTTTTTTTAAGTGACCATAATAATAATTATAATTATAATTCGACAGTAATTTACTGCGCAATTATTTTATAACTGTCCATTTCGCGATCTTTCCAAGAAGGTTTTTAAGTAATGTGGCGTTTCCGGAATTTCTTTTTATAACGCGATAAATTATTTATTTCAACTTGTCCGCAAGTTGTACACTACGTCATCTACGATGGAACTCCCAATTTATTCAGCATTTTTCAACGTTATTCGCATTCGAAGTAGTCTAGTACACGATTTTCAACGATTCGATTCATTTTGAATAAGATTTTTATCACCGAGACCATTTATGTTCCATAAAGTTTGAGTTTTACAAATAAAAAAAATTAATTAAAAACCCGAAAATAATAAAAAAAAAATTAAAATGTATATATATATATCGTTCAGACACGCAATTTTTCTCAACTGGAGAGATGTTATACTCACGCCTTTATCTAGTTGTACCAGAAGGGCTTTCCGCTATTATATTTTTTTTGTCGCATCTTTTAAGTGTATTCTTTATTTCAGATATCGTGAGGTATTTTTGCACTATCGTAAAATTTTCAATACACTCTACGGTAATTATCCTCATGATTCCGTTAACTTTTATTTCAATTTCTTCAACGCGGATACTATCGAATCAACCATCGAGAATGTCAACGACCTTAAAGTTGATATGAGATCTCGCCGCTTTCTTACCGCGAAATAGTGTATAACATTTGCTTTCAGTATAGTTTCGAACAGTTAATTGTCTATCTAGCCAGACGCACGGGTGATTTCTTCATCTTTTGTGATTTATCGACAATGTTTTTTACGTTTTATTTTTACTTTTTTCTTAAAATTTATTTAAAATTATAACAATGTCATTATCATTGTAATTTTGAATTAAAATAAAGAAGAGGGCATTTCCGTTTTTCTGAACTATTATTCTTTCCTGGCTGTATGGCTCAATTTTTAAATTGCTCGGTTATATATTTATCTAGATAGAAAGTAGAGTGCTTTCTGTTTCGATATCGTATTGACGGAAGTTTATTTGTTGTATTTCTTATATTTAAATCGTCTTTTTCATATTCATCGGTAAATTTACTTAGTACGCGTTCAAGAGATGAACACTATAAGAAAAACTCCGCGCATCGGGGCGCCAAGGAAAAAGTGAAACGTAAAGACGTTTTCCTAAAAAGACACTTATTCAATAAACTCGCGATTTCGTACAAATTTCGCAAAGAAAAAGAACGCACTGTCCACTATTGGCGATGATTTAAATCCTCAAATCTATGTCGCGCATACATCCGCTGTGCAGCAAAGATTTGAACAAAATAATACATAGCCGTGCGCGCATGCGCAAAAGAAAGAATTCGAATTCGTAAAAAATATTATTTTATAATTTCTATACGGGTTTGTACGTATGTATACTGAATATATATGCGTGAAAGAGCGGAGGAGAGACTACACCGTAAGAACGGGACTGCCGACTTCACTTCCAAACCGCAGAGAAAACCTTGCCTCAGCAGATCGCTACTAGGTCATACAAGACTCGTTCATTCACACCTGATCAACAGAACTCGGGCTCGTCAGTGTCCCGTGTGTAGCGTCACGATTTTCATTTCCCATATCCTAATTAACTGTCCTTTGCACTCCTCACTCAGATTGTCTCCCAACCATCCCTCCTCACTTCTTACTAACCTAATCATGTTCTTACGCATGCCTCGCCTCTATCCCTTAATTAGCTTCCTCTTCCTCTAGCCTTAGTTGCTGCACACGGCACGTTAATTTAGATTAATAATATATATATATATATATATATATATATATATATATATATATATATATTTGTAATTATACGAATATATGCGACGTTGGAGGCGGTTGTTAAGAATTCTGTGGATGGACAAGAAAACGAATTATTCAATATTACAGGAAGTTGACGGAATAAACAGAAGATTATCGTTGGCAGTAATCAGAATAATATCAACATACTTCGGACATATAATAAGAGCAGACGGCTTCAGGTGAGAATTCTTGAAGGAACAGTAGAAGGAAGAAGAAGACGCGGTCGTATTCCTACAAGATATTCAGACATGGTAAGAATTGCAATAGGAGAAAGTTTCGCAGAATTCATCGGGATGTCTCCTACAGCAGATGGATTTTTCATAATCACCATATCTCCACGAGAGATTTACGACTCGCAGATATATATATATTTGTATAATATACGCATATATATATATATATATATATATATATATATATATATATATATATATATACTTGATTACAAAAAACCGTTAAAATCACTAAAATTTATTTATTATTGGTTTTAAGTATTTATAATTCATTTATTATGTAAAAATTGTGAACTTAGATTTAAATTAATATTTTATGTTTTTATATATTTAATTTTATTTATATATAGCTTGATAATGGCGTAGTTGCCGAAAAGCTTTGCTTAATGAATAAAGTTTAGTGATTTTAACTGTTTTTTGTAATCAAGTATAAAAAACACTACATTCCACAATCTAAACTTTATATATATATATATACATGTATTCGGCTTGGATATTAATTTTCTTCACTATGGGAAAAAAGACTGTTTAAAAGATCAGATAAGAGGCACGTTTAAAGAATTTGATAAATCGTGTGATTTATCCGGCAGCTGATGCTTGGGGAAAACTACGACTGTTTCAAAAATAAAAACAATACAATGAATACATTAACGTGTATAAGCATGATATTAAAGGAAATGGAAAAAATATGAGATATCGTCAGTTTTTCCCATTTGAATATGTTGTAAGCATAGGAGATACGGATAAACTATTGATCCAACGGTCTTCATCTACAAGAATGTTCAAAATTTATATTTTGTCCATTTATTAAAGTTATTATAATTTTATTTATATAACTACACTTAAATAAAGAGAATATATGTATAAAAAAAAAATCAGAAGAAAGGTTTGAACACGAATCGTACGATTGAAAAATCATCCTCCGATCGATCTAGTTCGGCAACAGCCATGCGGAGTGCGATGTTGCCTTTATAGCTTACCCAACGTGATACTGCGCACGTACAAACTAACTTATGCGAAGTACTTTTCCAGAAATATCGCTATGTCGGAGATGTAAATTTTCAAGATGAAAAAGAGATAATACATTATACGGAGGACCGTTACACAATAAGCGCAGTAATTTAAGGTATAAAGTTCAGAACGTAACGGATATTAATGGACATTCGAAGAGCGCGCGATCAGGATTCAAAATTGCGCGTCCAGTACGCAGAGATTTTCCAAGAATAGGGCGGTCCGGTAATAAGTGTAGTGCTCGAATTGTACCGTTAGTGAGTACAGTATTTTGAAAAAAGCAGAACAATGCAAATTTAACAAGAAACGGTTGTAATTGATGGTAACGAGTGAGGTCTGACTGCTGTATATTCTTTAAAATGTGTCTGTTCCCAAAAGTTGTTTACGAGCATAAAAGATATATCACGCGCAAAAACCCGAAAGAATTTAGAAGACGAGGGTCGATCAAGAATTTAGTAGGTTAATAAAACGTCAATAAAACGGTACGGCAACGATGATGATAATAGTCACGATAAATAATAATTATAATAATATCGACGCTAACGGTTAAATATTATAATAACGAAAATAATCTAATATGTGATATATATATATATATATATATATATATATATAATGTGACGGTTACGCTGAAAAAAAAAAGAGTAACCTTGAAAGTTCCTCAACGAATAACTGGTAAGTAGCCGTTGACACGATTTCCAGTAAGCTCTTCTAATTTAGTACACGGTCTTCCATAATTACTGGGGAATGTCACTACATCTCCAAATTCCTAGCCGAACCCAATATAGAAGGCAATTATTATCAATCTACTTGGACATGTTGCTTGTTCTCGTTCTCGTGCATGTAAATTAAGAATATACGTTTGTTCTATATTATACTATTTTATTTTATTTGTTATTAGCCGTAATATTTCACGGACGACCTTTTTAAGATGCATAACGAAAAGTGTGATACTGCCGGATTTAACGCTGATAAATATGACGACGCCTTAAATTTGTTCCCGATAACAGGTGATTTAAAAAAGAACAGACAACCGAAATAAACGATTAAAGAAATATTAAAATAAAATTCGAACATGCAAAACATACATATGCATGTTATATATATATATATTTACATTTTATTTGTATGTTTACTTGATAATCGTTTAATAGCCGTTTTGTAATTTTTTGTATAAAAACGTTTATTTTAATTGCACGTATAAATAACAAGTAAGGAGTTATTAGAACGTGCAACAATAACGATTTTGATATAAATATTCCGTTATACAGGAAAACACAAAGATGTTGAAAATATATCGCACAAGCATCGCTGGATTATGAAGTCCCTGTTTATGTTATAGACAATCCATCCATCCTCTGGCTACACTAGGTTCAATGCATGATTACGATAGCATTGGGAGCGTTCTGTACGAGTCCGGTTATTAGTCTCTCTTGTGAATCAAATGAATGATCATTAACTTTCGAGTACTCGATATTATAATTCCACACTCATCTTAAATGCAGCAATAATACCGAAATCGAATTGAAATCCACCGTATGTATACGTCTTCATCAGACGATTCATTCTATCCAATCGAACCGGCACATTGACTTCCAAAACAATATAGTACTTTACAAAATATCTCTGTCGTCACCTGGCATTTGTTCAAACATCCGAACCGATATCTCGCTAACCAGATACAACAACAATCCCCTTTGCATATTCGTACACATCGTTAAAAATCTACACCGATATATTCGACTCGAACAAAGGAACTAAATGTTTTGTTGTACATAATGGATAAGATACCTCATACTATATGACTTCTACCTTGTCCGCCGAAGTAGTCGTCTCAAAATTAACCGTACAACAAGCGATAGATGCCCAATAGTTCAAAATTCTCATCTCCATAGATTCTTTTAAAGCGATACGAAGTACGAACGAAGCGAAAACAAAACGTCATATAAGTGAAAAAATTCACATCACCGTCTAAAGATTCAACCTGAACATAACTTTATGCTGGATTCGGAACCATTAAAGTATTACTGAAAACAGTTTGGCTGATAACACGTCGAAGAAGGCAACGATTATGTTCTCAGTCCCAATGATTGTAGTTCTCGCAGCAGATGTTCTCAGCTGCATAACTGATGACAACAGAAGTGGAATTCATGCCACCTTAACTTCCTTCTCGCTATCAATATTGACTTCTACTTGTTAATTTACCTCGTTCGAACTATATAGCACTCAGCAGGCCCCACCTTGGCCACATATCATTCCCTCGTGATCATTTAAACCTACGTATCTACCGCTCTTGTTTTTTAACCATTTTATCTCCTCGAACCCCTTTTCTTATTCGCCATATTTTACTACACTACACTACATCCTTATCGATTCCATATTCGTTTGCATGCCTTGTCCGGTTTTTGTTTCCAACGATCTTTTAATTATTTCCGCAAAAATTCATTTCCTCCTCCTGCCACATTCACTGCATTTAACTGTTAAGTCATCGGTGCCGTAATAGGCCCGAAAAATAAATAAACATTTACCGCCTCAAATCTCACCAAAGAGGACGGCGTTATAAGCGATGTAACATCCGAATGTTACGAACATAACTCAAATTAATCCTCTAAACCGCAACGCAGTTATCAAATTACGATTTGTCATAATAACGTATGTAGGTAATCTTTTTTTAATAATCTAACATCGTGTGACGTCATAGTAAGACGTGATGACAAAACTAAATATACATAGATGATTAGGAATTTTTCTCGCATGCTACGATACTAATCATTGTTTCTCCTCGTTTGTATTCATTATGAATCTTTTTTTGATAAATATATATATATATATCTATATATATACATATATATAAATATTATTATATAATATATATTAATATTATATAGATAAAATATTATATATATGTAACTCACGTTTCAAGGTGAAACAATAAAAATGTACGTCCATCATCAAGTGGACATATAAAAAATAAAATACAAAACTATATACAATTTATAACAAATATAAAAGGAAAATATGAAAAAATACCGAAGTGAATAGACAGATCTGATTATAAAATAGTATAATTGCCATCGACCTATATCTTTATTACTATTAAATTCTATTAGCGAGGTTTTTGAGAAGGAAATCAAGAGTGCTCGTTAAAGAAACTGACAGTAAGAGTGTTTTTTACTATCGTCAGTTTGGTTTTCTGACAGGTCTCTCCACAGAGAATTCTCTGGTTTCTAGTATGGTTTGGCTTATCTGCAGTTGTCACCTTCGATATTAAGGAAGTTTTTGATAGCTACCGATGGTGCTCATTATTGACGTTTTAAGGGAACTTAACTTTAATCCCCTTATTGTAAATACTATTATTAATTATTTTTCCAATAGATATGCTACTTTGATAGTTGGTAGCTCTGTTGGTTGCAGATTACTGGAGTCCCACACACTGTGCAATATTTTATACTCCAGAGTTCATCTTCAGTAGAAGCAGTTCTTACCATTTATTTGTAAGGGGTTTGAACTGATATCCTATGCGCATATCTGTTTGATAGCTAAGATTGACAAGCGTTATAATCTTAATTTAATTAATTTATGAATTTTTAGAAAATATAATTAGCGATTTTGGTTTGTCTTTCTCTGTTCCTAAATGCAACTCATTGTTTTTGGTGATTAGAAAATTGTACATTCGGTTATGAACTTAATCTCATTTCAGCCAATTAACCATATAAATTGTCTTAAATATTTCGGTCTAATATTAGGTCACAAGCTAATATTGAGTATATCCATAGGAAATGCGATTTGATATTCTTTGAGCTTAAAAGACTGCAATCCGATAGTTTTCGGTTGAAATATAGGGTCATTTTGTATAGTTGACTGATACAGTCCCTTTATACATATTGGCGTCTTGTTTATATTAATAAACACATTTTATGCTCTATCAACAAGTGCCGCAGGATGATTTTATTTCTTGTCTTTACGGATCTGTCCCATTTCTCTGCCTCCAAGATTATGCCTTGGGATATTTTTGTCATTCTATTGTCTTCGAGTTTAGGGTTGTTGTCGCATGTGTCAAGAATTTCAAATTCTTAAACATTGATCCTGTTTCACTTGACACCATTCTATTCTAGTGTTTCAGTTTTTGAAAAAATTCGTCTATTCCTCATTAATTTACACATGGCAGGCGAGATGAAAGCCTATGTGTTTTTCCCAAAGATGTCCGATTAGTAATGTTAATTTTCATAATGCTCAGGTACATTCTGGCCATGGTAAGCTCAGTTCCTATGTATGTAGGCTCCATCTTGCTTCTGGTCGTCGATGAACTTTTTACAATTCTGTTGTTGACCCGTCCTTTTGATGATACTGAGCACTTATTGATTGATTGTCCTTGACGATTTACATTGTACGTTCAAAACACGCAGAAGTCAATCTCTGATTTTCTCATGTCAAATTTCGACAGTCTTTTGCTATTTATATCTATGTTGAGGAAGTTCAAACGTGGTCTATTATTTTTCTCCTTTTTATTACACTATTAAATGGTTATTATTACTTTTTCGTTTCTTTATTAAGTAGATGTTTATTTTATTCTATTTATTATAATTATTCTGTTATACAAATTCAAACTTTAAACCGCATCTTTTGAATCGCGAACAGTGTCTGCTTTCCAATTTATGTGTTTATTTTCTAAGACTATTTATATTATATATGGTCGGTTTAATATGTATTTTAGTTTTTGCCCATTCTTGTTTAATTTTGTATCGGTTTATTTCTTTACTTTTTGTATATATATTCTTTAATGTAGTAATTTTTTCTCTTTCTATTAGGTACTTATTTTTACTTTTATTCGGTTTTTTGTATTTGATCGTCTATATCTTTAATACAAACTCGTATAAAATAATATTTTTCTTTTGCAAGTTGAAGGGACTACGTTCTTTCATCTCTTCTACAGTTTATTTAATTTCATTAATATTTAACCTGCTTTGCACGACTATCAATCATTATTTAAACATAATTTTTTTACTATTAAATGGTGTGGTTTTTTTAGCGGGCAAAAATCGCACACACTCTGATTTTGGAACTCAGCAGCACTTTCCAGACGCACGTGCTGCTCTCAAAAATATAATTTTTACATGAAGTATCGGTGTATTTTGAAGATTTTACTTACTTCCGCTTAATAAAAAAAACTCGTCAAATAATTTTCATCGTACGTGAATTTTCAGCTTACTAAAATCGGATTTATCCAACGAACATCTAGCTTTTGAAGATGTTCAGAGATCGTTATTAGATTAAAGTGGAAATTTTTTATAGATAATAAAAATATATGCGAGACGATGTGGTAGAATGCAATTTGATTTCAACGTGCTAAAAACTTTTTTTGACGTAAACCATGTCTATCTGACGTTTATTGTTTTCGAAATTTTCGAAACGTCACACTGGACACGGTTTACATACAAAAAAAGAAAAGAAAAAATTGAACAAATTGTATAAATAGAAATATGACGAGGAAATCCCGTTTCGTATGGTATTACGGGAAAACTCGACCTTAAAAATTAATTTATAGAATTTAATGCTTTTTAGGAATAATTTCAATTTCCTATTTGGAAAAAAGGAAAAAATGAAATAATTTATCAGACGAATAGCGGAGACTAAATATAATTGGGGCGTTTACTCGAATTAAATCATAATAGGATAAAAAAAATCTTCGTCGCTATATTAACAACTCTGTGGACATTTAAATTGTACCTTTTTTTTGCTTGTTCTCGTTAAAACCTGCATCCGTTAATCTCTTCCTTCCGCAAGAAGGTTTTCCTTCAATTTTTTCCCGAAGGACGAACGCAAGGAAATTCTGTTCTTTCTCTAATTGATGTTTTATCTTATTACTTCGGATATCGTTTATACTTTTTCGTTAGTATTATAAATTTAATCTACCCTAAGCGGCGCCGCCTATGTACCTCTGGCCACTCCACATCGAATATTATAAGCACGCTCATCTACGTTGTGTATAATGCCGTCAATGATAACCCATTTTGTAGGCAAAAAAAAAAACATGTATAAACAGCTAGCCGTGTTGTTCGGCAGTAAACAATGCGATGGCAATGATTATGTATATATATATCTTATCTTATTAAACGAGCAATTCTAAACTTTTGCATGGTCAGTGGCATTATATGGTGCGGAAACATGGACAATGAAGCAACGAGACCGAGACAAATTAGAAGCTTATGAAATGTGGTATTGGCGGCGCCTACGGAAAATTAGCTGGGTAGACAAAATAAAGAACATAATTGTACTAGAAAGAATAAATGAAAAAAGAAACATATTACACAGTATACGAAAGAGGCGACTTAAGTGGCTATGCATTACGTCAAAATCAAAATATCCTGAAAGATGTTATCGAAGTCAAGATAATGGTGAAGAAACCACGTGGCAGACCACGAACAACACTTATTGATACATTGCTAAAGGAAAGTGGAATACCGTATCCGGAATTAAAGAAGAAAACTCGCGACAGGTTATGGAAGCTGTTGATACAAGCCTATGGGCTGATACACTGATGATGATGATAATATATATATATATATATCGATGTGACCACAGATTAATAACGGAAGTTCTCGTACGTATTATTAATACTAGAATCGAAATAGCAATAGTTATGGGAAGAATGAGTTGTGTGCGACCAAAAGGCAGAGTACCAATTAGATGGACTGATGTAGTGCTGAAGCTCCGATGACATTTTCAAGGTGTTCATGATGCCGATGACATTTCTGTCTAAATGTGATTTTTGTCAATTTTTTTTTACACGATCGGCCGGTGAGCCTTTTATCATCTTTACGTGAATCATACTTCTAACTGGTCTAACCTACCTGAATGTGTAATCTAACCTGACCTAATCAAACAAACTTTTTTGAAATAACGATTTTCGTTCATTATTATATTAAAGTAATATTTAAAATGATAACTATAATAACGTAATCGAACTTCGACCTATTTTATCTTCATAATAAACATATAAGTAAAAAATTTGATTGGCTGTAATTTATATATTAAAAAATTTTCCGCACTTTTTTTGTTTTATCGATTATCGCGTTGTTATACATCAATTTATCCGAAGCTCCTCGATCAATTCTGAAGTATACAAGTCTTCTAGACGCGGCGAAGTGTATATTGTATATACGCGCATAATAAAATATCTCTATACATTATTATATGATATATACGTACATATTATATATATATATAAAATGCATATATAATATTATATACACACCGTACGTATTATATAACGTTATCATATGATATATATATATATATATATAGGTACATTTTTATAATGTACTTTCGTTGCGTTTTCTTATGTAATGTAAATTTACTTACCTTAACTATCGTTAAAGATGATAACCAGCTGAATCCCAGAGGGTAACGACTGACGATCAAACACCGAAGCTTTTACAGTCAACCGTTGTAATAGTAAAATATGACGAGCGATCAAATTTAAACATTCCGAATCGAATTCTAATTAATCGACGTCGAAATATTTCTAATTTATTATTATTATTTTTTTTTAATAGTTTAAATTAAATAAATTCAAATTGTATTAAATATTTATCGGACAAATCGAAGAACGCTAAAAATAAAGTTCTTTAAGGAAGGACTATATTATTTGAAAATAATAAAAAAAACTCGTGCATAAATATATATATATTTGAAATATATGATATCTTTTTATCTTCCGTAACACAATCACGTGCGTGGGGAATATACGGAATGTAACGATTTTATTAGAACAACGATTTTCCGCGGGGTAGTGTCTTCGGTGATTAATTCTAAAAC
Organism: Coronaproctus castanopsis; assembly: GCA_032883995.1. NCBI lineage: Eukaryota > Metazoa > Arthropoda > Insecta > Hemiptera > Monophlebidae > Coronaproctus > Coronaproctus castanopsis. The sequence continues at coordinate 75,738,744 of CM065052.1, read as the reverse complement.
TCCGGTAATAATCAGCTCGCGAAAAACCATATAATAATTTCAATTATCGCACATCGCATACATACACTAACTAAAATAACGACCCGAAAAAAAAAAAAAAATATTATAATTCTTCGCGTTTGGCTAGCGGCAAATCTGATCAGAAATAACCTTCGCTCGAAATATAAATATCTACTATATTAATAATATATTACGCGTACAGACACACGATTCGGTACGTCCTAACAATCATTTTCATCGTCCAATAATAACGTTATAATAAGATATTATCATTATAATAATATCGTCGAGAAAGAGTGTATACACTTGTCACACTCGTCATTCTACTACATATAAATCTTTTTTTTATACCAAAACTGGTTGCACTGTACACTTACACACTAACACACGTTATATATTATATATATATAAATATATATGTAATATATCGATACGTGTACGTAATATTTGATAAATGACTCCAGTTGAAATTCAATTGAATTTACTCGCTAGTATCGTTATTTTGACTGGGAATGTCTGCTCTTACTTCTCTCTAGTTGTTGTTACCTTTCGTGCGAATGTAACACACGACTAAGGCGCAGACGGCGGCATAAGGCTACAGCAAATATGAGACGTAATAATTATGTTGTTGCTGATGTTGTTGTTGGTGGTGGTCAACTTTCCATTTTCTTCTACTTGTGTGTGTGGTCTTTTGACAATCATGTGTAAAAGTTGTTTTCATTTGCGAGCAAAAGTACATATTATGTATACATATATATATATGTAATATATTTATGGTTAATGGAAAAAGAAAAGTTACAGAGCGAGATAAAACATGCGCATAGTTCCGATATAGAATGAGAAAGAAAACCTCACCTCTTTCACATCGTTGTCATTCAGACAAGACAGAATAATCGGAGAAGATATTTATCGTTGAGTACACAGACAACATAATATTACGAATAACGTGTATTAATGCGCAGTACAAAATGAGTAAGTACACACACATAAATATTACTATAAACTGATCCAACAACTCTCACATGTTATATATACATATATATATATATATATATATATATGTATATATATGTAATGTATGGATGTAACGTGCGTGGTGTATATATTTATAAAAATTGCGATATAAAACATGTACTTCCCATTTCTCTTCGGGATTTTCTTTTTTTGTCTGTTTTCTATTTTTAACATATATCGCATTCAAGCTGCGGATATCATTTGTATGCAGACTTACGAAGTAAATTTTGAACGCTATTTCAAAATGGAGACTATAGGTTGCATGTTAAAATTCATCCGACCTATCTTAAACTGAAATTGAACTACATACGTGCTTAAACCGATTTCACTTCTAAGGTTAATTAATTCCGCTTTCGGACGATTATTTAACACCTAACTCGGCATTGTACGACTTCTGCAGTCTTCCTCTTATACATCGTTTCATTTATTGCACGTTTCAATAAGTCGTCGTTACTTAACTTTTCAATTATTTCGAAATTATACATATATATATATATATGTTATATATGTATGTATGTATGTTGCATAAACTAAAACGTTCATTAGTTCATTATAAATTATATCATTAAATAATTGCACCGGCTTACTGTATAGATACAGTAGTAATTAGTATGCAAATGTAGCTTAGTATGGGTAGTGTATATATATATATATATATATATATATATATATAAAAGGTACTAACGTAGTACCTATGTGTTAAAACCGATTAATTGTACCTGACAAAAAAAATTTCAAATTAAAAAATTTATCACCATATCAGCATCTTAAAAGAATAAAACGAGATAACTGTAGATTAGTTGAAAGCGATGTTAGTAAAGATCCCATAATATGCCTTTTTTGGATGGGGGTTCTGGAATAAATCATAAATCTATAAGATAACGAAATCTGTCAAATGAAAAAAAAATGATCACAACTGATATAAAAAAGTTTATTGAAATTGTTAGATACATAGAGATGACGTGACATAAATAAAGTGGGTGCTGATTACACTTGTATTCGTACATCAGTAGCGGCTCATGGTTAAAGAATCTAGACAATTCCACCTTAAACCCTCCGCAACATATACACACAAAAAAGATTTTAGGCGCTAAATCACCATATAATCCTGTATATGGCTTTGCTAATATCTTCTTCATTTCAAAAGTTACTTTTTAAAAAATTCGTTGACTATTTCATTTACATCATCAATTTTACCCCGTTCCGGACATTTCTGGTTGTTGCGCAACCATGTGAGACCTTTATGTACAATCCGCCACTGGTGTATACTTTAATTATTCTACTATTTTTTGTCAAAATTCGTGCAATCTTTTAAGCTTTCTCTTTAAATTTTACGTCGATGTTAAATCAATTTTTCTTTTATCAACGTAAGACATTTGTTCAGCATTAATGTTGAAGCTTTAAAATCCTCCTTACAACGTCTTTGCTTTTTTATATTTCGAACTCACACATTGTTGTAATAAACTAAAATTTAGCATATATATATATATATATATATATATATATATATATTTATATATATATATATATATATATATATATATATTCGATTTGAAAAGGAAATATTTTTCCTTTAGTCGGTACTGTAACGTTTAATTGTAAAAATTGAAATAAACACCGTTCCCGTCAGTTCTGTTTCTGTTTTTCCCTTCTGTATTAACAGGTTATCTTTCCACCATGTTTTTCATCTCCCTATGCTACTTTCGTCATCTATTTTTCCTTTCAGCATCGGTTAACCGTCTGTTAGTCGTGCATAGGTCCGGTGGACTCGTGTAGAGTCTAATTTGTCGATATTTTAAAATATAATTGACGTATCCTTTCGTGAGATCTAAGAGGGATCTAATCATATTTTGAATTTACAGACCGAAAGCTGACACGGTATGGAATTTTAGGAATTTATCGTGACTTATCGAAATCCCGTGGTAACAGCGCGACTTTTTTTCTTCCAATTCTGTACATTACCTCGCCGTTCGCCGCTTTACATGACGCGTTATTTTCTCTTGTTTTTTTTTTTTTAATCGAAATATTTTCCCGTTATAAAAATGAGTGAAAAATTGTTCAATTTGAATAACCGTCAAAATATGTGGAATCAGTCGTCTTTTTCAAATATAAATACTCCACCGGAAAAGGATTACTCGGAGAAATCGAATGAAATAATTTATATATATATATATATATATATATTTTAATAAAGATTTTATTGGGACTGTAAAACTAATTACATTTACCATAACTAATTATAGAAGGATTTCGCTGGTAGTTAAATTATTTGAAAAAAAAAATTACATATTAATAAGATCGAGCTGATGTTTTCTTTTTAGCCGACGGGTCATTAGAATCATCTGATAGTAACACTGCTTCAACGTTCGGATGGATGTGAATACGATTAATGTAGCTGTTTGCTTTCTGGTGAATGATAACAGGAACTGGATCGATTTGTTCGAAACAAACCAAGGCGTTCTTGAAATCATACGCATAAACTTGTTTTGAAATTTTTCAAGAATTTCGAAATTAGATTTGGCCGCGGTTCCCCAGACTTCTGCGCCATACCTTCATGCTGGCCGTCGGAAAATTGTAGTATAGATGAGCAGATTAAATAATGCAGATACGAAATATGAAATTGACGAAGAAGATATAGAACAGCTTGAAGACGAAAATGATCCTTTTTTCATCTGGTCGGAAAATTGAAGTATGAGCCTGAGATTCAAATAATGCAGATAAGAAATATGAAATTGACGAAGAAGATATAGAACAACTTGAAGACGAAAATGATTCTTTCTTAAGTGTCAATGTTTACTTATCTGATTTGTCATCACAAGGTATTTTTATTTATTATACAAGTTTTATATTAGAAAATCAGGATGTTGAAATTATTTTATTCGAATCTATTGTTGTAGGTCGTGAGATAGTACTAAATGGAGAAAAGTAACTTGGAAAGTTAGGATTTATAAGTTTCGATACAAAAGTATCAATTGGGAAACACAAAAAAAGGAGGTAAGGAAGAACAAATAAAATGGGATAATAATACTGATAGAAGTAAGAGAAAGTATTGCAATCCCTGTTACGTTGAAACCAAAAAAAGACGTAATAAAATATTCAAATGAAAAATGTAAGTTTTTATGTACACAGGTATACATGTTGTCACAACACAATACAGCCTCGCCTGTTTTTGTAGTATACTGTAATTATTAGTAGGACGCATATGGTATTTTGTACGCGATAGTTTGTCATTGCCTTCCACGCGATAATATTAGGATTATTGAATCTCTTATTACATTAATGTTTCTCTAAAGCGTTTAAAATAATTTAAACGGTCTAAGAAAGATCTTCGCTTAATCATTCTCGTCGTCATCTTTTCGTAGTTCTTATTTCGTAATTATAATAGAGTGTGTGTGTGTATATAATTGTTAAATTTTCGTTCGGTAACCAGTGTTCGCCGCTGGTGCTAGCGCACTAACAGAAACATGGCTCTGCTTCATTCGCCGATAAAGCAGCGTAAAACCATGGACGTCAAGTCTGCCTCTTCTACACGTAGTCCGCAGCCGAGTACATCGACAGTCCCTTCACCCCCCCCATCCAGCGATGGCGTGATGGAGAGCATCGATGTTGACGACGACGTTGAGTGGGAATATCAACGTGACAGAAAAGGAAAAAGTAATTCTTATAAAAGAAAAACAGGTAAACGTGTTCATTAATAATAAAAACAGATTTTCTACCTTACCTCTAGATAAGTCTACAGTGCGTACTGCCTTATAGCCGCTGTTAACGAGAATCCAAAAATTCCGCCTATTGTGCTAAGCAAAGCGGCTGAAACGTACGCCGATATAATACGGAATATCAGCGTACTTGTCAAAATACAAAATTCGAGTACGCGGTAATAAGTATTTTCTTTATACCACTACTACGGACGATTACGATGTATTAAAGAACTCGCTGCGAGCGAATAATGCAGCTTTTTATACGCATTTACCGGCAAACCGTAAGCCACTAAAAATGGTGCTTAAAGGTTTACCCGTTGATTTACCTATTTCTATTATTTCTGACACGATATCCTCCTTTACTGTGTTCGACTCGATCACTCCTTTCAATAAAAAGTCCGACACTTCTCCTCCTATTTATCTTGTTGCTTTTCCACACCAATGTACAACAGTTCGAGGTGTATGTATTTATTATTAGTTAAGTTTTCTTCTCATTTATTAGTCAACTGGAAAAATATTAAATGGAGCAACTTTTTAACGACTCTTTCTCAAAGTAATAATACTTTATGGAAAGCGAACAAATATTTAACAAAACGAAACCGATTACTACCACCAATTATCGATCCACTAACAAATGAACAGGTATATAAACTACGTGATAAATTAGAATTGCTGGCTTAACATTTTGCCGGTGTAATCGTTATAATAACTTAATTCCGCGTATACACTACTATAACATGCGTAAAGTGGTGGCACGTCAACTAGCCCCTTCCACTCCCCCAGCAGAGATATTACTTGCGTCACCATCTGAAATTACTAAATATATAAAATCTTTAAGAAATAAAGCATCCTATGGTGATGATCAGCTTTCTGCAATTTTAATTAAGCAGCTCCCTCGTAAGGTGCCAAAATCACCAACGCCGTTATCAAAACTGCGTATTTCCCCACACCCTGGAAAACAGCCAAAATCATAGTTATACCCAAACCGGGTCGTGACGTTACAAACATCAATAACATTCGACCGATTAGTTTGCTATGTACTCTCAGTAAAATAGTTGAAAAGGTTATATTACATCGACTGCAAACTTTCTCTACAACAAATAATATTATTATTCAGGAACAATTCTGGTTTAGAGCCAACCATTCCACTATACATCAAGTAGCTCGAATAGCGGATTACATAACCGACAACTTTAATTTTAATAAACATATCGGTTTATTATTGATTGACATTGAAAAAGTATTTGGTTCAGCTTTGCACATTGAATTATATATAAATTACTTAAATTTAAATTTCCCTTATCATTAATAAAATTAATAAATTCGTATTTAACCAATAGAAATTTTTATGTCTCTTAACCATAAATCCGGTATTAGATCTTACTACTCAGGAGGTTCCACAGGGCAGTGTGCTAGGGCTTTACTTATTTTTAATTTTAATAAACGATATCCCTAAACTACCTCATATTAATATCGTTTTATATGCTGACGACCTTGCTCTATATTGTGCGTCTCATAGACCAGACACTATACTTAACAGACTGCAAAAAGCTACTAACTCTGTCTTTAAATACTACAAACGTTGGAGACTGAAAATAAACACAGAAAAAACGGAGGCGATACTTTTTTCAAGATGACGCCCACTAACGTTACCTGAGGTTACAATCGATGGTAAATGTATTCAGTGGTCGACGCAAATTCGATACTTAGGAGTTATATTAGATTCTTATCGTTCAATGACAATATTACTAACTGCATTGACAACGCGCTCAATACTCTCACCAATTTTTAATCGTCATTCTTCTTTATCTGTTTCAAACAAAAAGTTATTATACACATCTATTATTCTACCCCGATTAACTTACGCCTGCCCTGTTTGGTTTTCGGTTTTCAACAGTACTCATAAAAGATTACAGCTGTTACAAAACCACTGCTGCAGAATCATATTAAATGCCCATAAATGTACTAAATTGCGTGATATGCATCCGCAGCTTAACCTTTTAGATACACTTACTTATATAAACAAATTATCTAGTAAATTTTACCATAATTATATAATGCATGGCAGCGCATTAATTAACACCATAGACGATTACGACATGTCGAGTCTCATCGTACGGTTTTTCTATCACAGCGGTGTGTTGTGACTTATGCTTTATCATTCCAAATCAGCCCCGCGTACGATGTGGACGTACTTAACTCATTTGGTCGGTTTTTCGTTTCTATGTCGTTAGGATTAATCCCTTATGACAATCGAGTACCTATTTACTAGCGAATTCAACTCTAGTAACGCTCCGCGATCCCGATACAGTATTTTTTATTAAATAAAAAAAATTCATATATATCTTCTTCAGTATTCCGTTTTTTAATTGTAGCGACGCTTAAAAAAGGGGAACATGGAAGCCCTAGCTGATAATGCTTCTGTGCCACCATTACAATCAAAGTAGGTGCTTCAGTGGCAAGGCAAGTCAAGACGACTGGTCCACATGGATTGGTACGGTTACCCGTTGGCAGGAAAACTAGATTAGTAGAAAAATCATAGGGTGTTAAAGAAAGGATAAAAAGAGAATGCACAGGATCTTAGGGAAAGGATAAAAGGAAAGGTAAAGGAGGATTTTGATTCAAAGACTAAGGGAGATAACCCTAACAGATAAACCAGAGGAATGCAACGGGAAACCACCAATGTATTTTTTCCCGATAAACATGGCGTGTTAAAGAAATAACATAAATGTTGTACCTATGGGACACACTTGCATGTCAGGCAGTAGGCGGTACCCTGTAGCAATGCAGGTTGAGCTGAATTCTTCTGTGTTCTTGTTGGTACAGCACTCTACAGGCGAGGACACACACGCTGAAAAATCGAGATGTCAATCCCCAGATTTTCATTTGATGGCAGAGGAACAGCCTTTAAATGGACATACGAAGAATTACAGCTAGCAATAATAATAATAATAATAATGAGAAACGATCTTACAATATCGGTACTTGGAATGTAAGAACATTTTACCCAGATGGAAGATTGCAAAAGGCATGGCTAGAGATGAAACGTCTGAAACTTGATGTCATGGGAATATGTGAGCAGAGATGGTCAGGTTCAGGTACTGGCAGTTGTCGACAGGATGAAGGAATATTCTATTACTCCGGACATAAAGGGGAAAGTAACCACATAAAAAACGGCGTAGGGATATAATGGTGTCACACAAAATGACGAAATATGTAGTGAGACACACACACACACCGATTTCAGATCAACTAATGCTGCTACAGATCCAACGTGCCCTATGTTTAATAAATATAATCCAAATTTATGTCCCAACATCTGATTCAAAATATAACTAGCTAGCTGAGGATCTTTATGAAGTTACTTAAAAAGTAATAGACAAAATTAAAGTTCGCGATATCTTATTCATAATGGGAGACTATAATGCAAAAAAAAGAAAATGGAAAACGTGGAAACTCTGTTAGACCATTTGATCACGGTAACAGTAATAAGCGTGGGGACAGATTAGTTGATTTTTGCGAACAAAACAATCTGATCATAAAAACACACGGTTTAAGTTACCAAAGAGACGTCCTTATACATGGAAAGCTACTGGGGACAGTAAGGAATCTGTTATTAGAAACCAAATCGATTACATCATAGTGAACAATAAATTCTGGAATATGGTAAAAAAAAATGACGACTTTACCAGAAGCTGATATAAATTCCGACCATATTGGTTGCAAAACTTAGACTGGATTTCACGAAGACACAGAGGAGCAATAATTATGGAAATAATCATAAACAAATTAAAATCGGTAGATGTGAAAACTAGGATATCTGAAGAGTTAAATGCCAAATAGAAATCTGGAAGTTGTACTTAAAGAAACTATTTCGTCATACCAGATATAACAACTAATAACTGCAATAATCACTCAGAACAAAGCTTACCAATTTTGGAATCTGAAGTAAGACATGCAATTAGACTGATACAACCCAAGAAAGTAACTGGTCCGGATAAAATTCCAGAAGATATGATACAATTGTTAAATGATGACAGTATTAAGAAATTAACTGCACTTTTCAATAAAATATATAGTTCTGGAAAGATTACATTGGACTGGCTCAAGTTCTCGTCCTGATACTCAAGAAACAGCTCCCAAAAGAATGTAGAGACTTTCGAACTATTATGAGCCACTTATTAAAATATTTTCTGAGGATTATTCATCAGCGAATTAGATTAAAATATGAATTTGAATTCTCAGACATCCAATTTGGATTTAGTCCTTGTGTTGAGACTAGAGGAGCGCTAACAGAAATGAATATTTTACTACAAAAAAATTGAGAAATGAATAAGGATACATTCATCTATTTTATAGATTTCGAACGGGAATGTTCAACATGACAAACTAATTAAAGTCCTTCAAGGTATCGGAATTGACAAGAATGATATGCAAATTATTAAAAATCTATATTGGAACCAAGAAGCAGAATTGTGACAAGATTGAAATTCAACGGGGTGTTAGACAAGGATGTATCCTTTCCCCACGGAACAAATATTTAAAGAATCTATCTCTGATTTACCATATGGAATTCGGGATAAATGGAAAAATAATTAATAACATCCGTTACGCGGATGTCGCTGCTATTTTAGCGGATAACATTCAAGACCTCCAACATCTCGTTAACAAACTTAACTTAGTTGGCATGTAAACATCAATGTAAAGAAAACAAAATGGATGGTTGTCAGCAAGAAACAGTTTAATCAGGCCACACTCAGCATTAATAACAAAATTATTTATAGAGTAAATGAGTTCAAATATCTCGGATGCTACGTCATGAAAGATCTAGATCATAATACCGAAATCAAAATGAGATGTAACTATGCGCGAACAGCCTTTAATAACATGAAAAATCTACTCTGCAACAGATCTCTATGCCTAGGCATCAGGCAATACATTGTGCAATCGTACATATTTTCAATTTTGTTATACGGTATAGAATAAGCAACGCTAAATATAAATAAAATTAAATAGTTAGAAGCAATGGAGATGTGGCTCCATAGGAGAATGCTAAAGATCTCATAGGTCGCCAAAACATTTAATAAAAGAATCTTGGAAATGGCAGAAACCGAAAGAAAGCTAGTTAAATGGATAATAGATAAGAAAATTAATTACTTTGGCCACATCATCAGAGGAGAAAAATTCGGGATACTAAAACTTATTATACAGGGGAAAATTGACGGAAAAAGAAGTGCAGGAAGATGAAGAACAGACTGGATACAAAACATCAAGAACTGGACGAATGCCCTATCCAAGATCTTATACAAGGAGCAAGTTTTAGCTGTCATCTGATCGCCAACGTTCTGGGATGAGTATGGTACACCAAGAAGAAGAAGAAGAAAGGGAAAGAGGATAAAAGGAACGGAATGTCACTATTTCGGTGTAACAACTCAACTTGTGGATAAAAATCCTGACCGCGAGGTAGCAGGTTGTCACTGAGGAGATAACAGAGCAAGGTTTTTACGGCGGTCTAGATCCGCCGAGAGAGAGAGAGAGAGAGAGACAGTCCTAGGATTAATACAAACTTTTAGTAGACGGTTCTTCAAGCTGTCCATTTGCATCCTCGTATCTTTTTACCTTGTCACCACTGGAATCACCTGCATAAGTCTTTCGGCCAGTCGTTCTTGGTTGTAGTCCATTCCACTATCCACCACCTGTAGACGCGTCCCGTTCTGCTTAGAACTCCTGCCAACAGGGGTACAAAGTACCCCGCGTCTGGGTCATATATATATATAAATGTTAAACAACAGAGGCTAGATATCTTGCTTTCCGATATTTAAGTTTTAAATATGTACGTGTTTCATTGTTAATAAGTATTTGTTGGATTACTCGTACGATTTGTTTGCATACTCTTCTTCATTTGTTAATATCCACTAAAAGAAACGTTAACTTTATCGAAATATATAAACACCCATTTAGACTGGGACCATTACTTAGGTCGAATTAGTTGTATTGCATTACATCAGTTCTCTTTTTCCTCCGAAACTTTTATAATTTCAACGTGGACGTTTAGTTATTTTTAACCATAATTATCTAAAAAAAAATGTGTTATTTTCAGACTCCAGAAGTTGTCTGTCTGCCTTAAAATTTTCACACTACAATCCTCATTCCTCTCCTATAATTCGGAAAATTCGTAATTATGTCGCTTTTCTTCATAATATTGCTGTCTCCATTAAGTTCGTATAGATTCCCGGCCACTCTGGAATCAGCCGTAATATGTCCACTTTCCTTCCGTTCTTTAACTTATTTATCGCTTATTAACCGCGCATCGATCTTCTATCCATAAACTGCCTACAAGGAATAAAGCGGTCTGGAATAACTCTTATAATGTCTTACAGTATAAAAATTACTTCAGACTGATATTCCTGACCCTGGTTTTATAATATACAAGTGTCAGTTAACCACATTCGTTCGTTTATAATTCGCCACATGCAGACTTACGATTCGGAAAAATTGGCTTTTTCACCATTCCAAATGAAACTTACTATCTCTTCCTGATGCTCACATGCTGCAGATACCGACCTTATACTTTGGATGTTCTCATTATCTCTCTTTCCGTAATACATTATATAATCAAAAATCCTTATCTATTCCTTTTCCCGTAAACATGTCTTTCTTACTTGCTACTTGTAATGCATATTTATATTTGTCCATATAAATTCATTTGCGAATGTAACTTAGTACTTGTACTACATTATTACCTAATGTTTTATACTGTAAAACCTTGCGGAAGCCCATAATAATAATAATAATAATAATAATAATAATAATAATAATAATAATAGTGATAATAATAATAAAAGTGACACTTTACTACGTCTATACGTTTCGAATTTACGCATGCACGATGATGCTTCGTATTCATTTCTCTCTTATACATTCTATTTGCATTCGTTCATATTCGATTTTTCCCATTTGAATTACACGATTTCTTGCAATAGGTGGTCATTTTTATTCGCTCCGCTTAAAGCTTCTCCTATATCATTTTTATTTCTTTTCTACTCAATTTTTATTACGCTGTTCAATCCCTTAGTTGTAATTTCAATATCTGGATTCCCAGCCATTCGAGTATCCACTGGAATGGTACACAATCTTGCTAGAAGCATCCCACGAGAATGGTTCATTCGTGAATATTCAAACTTCAATTCCAGTAATTCCTCGGTTCTTCAATCTTCATGCCAACGTAGAAAACAGAATTATCGGTATTACCTATGTCGCTTAAAACGTCAACAACATTCCATTCTACTTACACACAAGTTAGCCCCTTCGCCATTCTGTACCGATCCTTGCGATGGATACCGGATCGCCAGTGAAAACCGCTTATTTTTCAGTCGCAGTTATTATAGAATGTAACAAAATTCCTGTCACGTATTCTAAGTAAAGGAATCCCGCTCACAACTAATCTCGGATGCCTGTCCAGCTCACAGAACAATATACACGATCATATTTGATTACGTATCAACCTGTAGTATAAATATTTAATAAGACATATCAATTTATTACTGCGTGAAATCACTAACGCCCATATTTAAAAAGAAAAAAAAAAACAAAACTGTTGTTTTAGACGACCTACACCATTTCTACTTCCTCCGACATTTATTGCGTACAGAAAAAGTATGGTTCAGCTTTCCATTTGGCGAATCGAATTCTATTAACGTACAATAAAATCGTTATCGATATTTGATAGGTTTTAAATTAAACTTTTTAACGATTTAGACGGAAGTAGAATAATAACTGATAAAACTGGAAGATATTTTGTGGTAGAGAGAGGAGTAAAACAGGGGGACCCGCTTTCACCAATATTGTTCAATGCAGCGTTAGAGGAAGTGTTTAGGAAATTAGACTGGGAAAATAAGGGTATTAAAATAAATGGAACATTTTTAAACAATCTTAGATTTGCCGACGATATAGTATTGATATCGGGAAAGGTGGAAGAATTACAAATTATGTTAAACGAACTAAATGAGATAGGGAAGGAGGCAGGTTTAAGCATAAATCGGGATAAAACGAAAATGTTAACCTTCGGATGTGAAACAAAAGAATTGAAATTAAATAATAAGCTAATAGAAAAAGTAGACAATATTATTTATTTAGGTCAGTTAATATCGTCGAAAAATAGTACAAGGAAAGAGGTGGAGCGAAGAATTAATATTACTTGGAAGAAATATTGGTCTTTGAAGTATATTTTCAAGGGGAAATATAGCAACAGGGTAAAAAGCGAAATAATGAATACCTGTATCTTGCCAACTCTTATATATGGATGCCAGACCTGGACTTTGTCAAGTAACACAAAAGATAAAATAAATAAAATGCAAAACGCATTAGAGAGATCGATGCTACATATTAAGCTAAAAGATAGAGTAAACTTAAAAATAATTAGGAATAGGTTGAAATTTGGCTATAATTTTAGCAGAGTTATAAAAGCACTTAAATGGGATTGGACGGGACATGTAGCTAGAATGAAAAACAATAAATGGACAAAAGCAGTCACAGAATGGTGTATCTATAATAAAAGAAGACAAGGTAGACAAAAATTAAGATGGCAGGATGATATAATTAAAATGCTTCAAAATAAACAATACCATAGAGTAGCTGGAGACCGGCTCGAATGGGACCGTTTGAGGGAGGCCTTTGCCCAGTATCAGGGCTAGATAATAATTATGCGTTAAATGATATATATGTAGGTACGTATATGTATGTATATATGTGTATATGTATATATTAATGTATATTTAGAGTAAGTTATACAAATAATTAGAATTATTATCATTCACTATGGCTAATAATAATAATAATAATAATAATAATAATAATAATAATAATAATAATAAATGCTTTACTAACCTGTGTGAGTTGATAAGTAAAACCGATTCATATTTTATAATCTGTATTAAATATAGGCCTATCTTTATTTTTTAATAGTAGTCCAGAGAGGTGGGGCAAAACAACAATAAGGTAAGGAGAGAAAATAATAAATAAAAATTACAAGTACATTAGCGAGGTTAATGTATTTTAATATAAACATATTTACATTAGTTTAATAAATTTACAATCGTTCGAATGTAAATACCGGTTGACTAAGTGAAAATTCGACTAGTATAAGTAATTTTTAAGACGTGTTCTTACATATCGATATATGCGCGAGTGTGTTGCGGCTTATGCTAAATTGTTACGTATGCCAGTGTGCGCATTGCATATTATACGCGCGTTAATACGTTTTTGTGTCATTGTAAAATTTACCGAAATATACGTTGGAAAAATCTACCGATAGTAATAGTAGCACGGTTACGCCGAAATAAACACAACTTTTATTTCACCCGCTGCAGGTAATTCGTTCAACGGGATTTCTCGAAAGTTACGAAGTAGAAACGGGAGGTGAAAAGCGCCGATAGAAATTTTTTTTACGGCCCGTTATAAATTTTAAGACGGTCTTTAAAATTCTGAAAAAGTAGCAACGCCCGCCCCTAAAACAAATTCCGATTTTATTACTTTTTAACGATTTATAACGACCCGAGTAATCGTACTTCCCCCGCTCGTCGCCGACCGGTCAGCATCGGAAATTATCGATTCGTATTTTATTCGAGGGAATTATTTTTACAGCGTGATATTATTTAACGATAACAACAACTTAAAACCGGGGAATTAAATTACTTTTATAAAGTAATAAATAACATCGGTAACGATCGTAATTTTACGAGATAGCGTTCAGGAAATGAAGTGAGGATTTGCGAGATTGGAACTAGTGGGGTTGATACGGTGATCGTTTGTAAATATTTTATAATTAGGATTATTGTCTAATTTACCTGTTTATATATATATATATATATATATATATATATATGTGTGTGTGTGTGTGTGTTTGTGTGGACAACTTTGAAATATAAACTTATATTTATCTCTGCACGTTTTTGCGACTAGTTTTATATTATGTACGTATGCGTATATATATATATATATATATATATATATATATATATATGTATATATTTCCGCTTAATATATATATATATATATATATATATATATATATATATATATATAAATAAATTCACTCCTTCAATTAGTATAAATTCGGTAAATATAAACAAAAAAGAAAATTAACGAAAACAATTTTAAATAAGTCTAAAAGTTTAAGTTGTTTTTGCGAGTGTGTAAACCCCACTTTTAAACTTTCGCCGTTGATGTCCGTAAATTCGCGATTTTTTCCGGTATAAATAGTGCCCATTGTTTTACTACAACTAATGCACACGTTCTACAACAAAAGAAAAAAAAATTGCGAACGTTGCGTGTAAATATTTAAAGATATATATAACATTATATGCGCGCGCACCTACATTGCTTATTTAGTCTATTTTGTGGGAAAGTACCGTGCAATAGGGTGGTCAAAATATTCGGACAACGAATAATGCACATTAATTGCGGTTTTATATGTATATATATATAAAATTATTATTATTAAACTAAATGCGTACAGCAGATAAAGCTAGAGGCGCAGTAGGAAAAGTGGATTAGATTGAGGAATAGAGACCAGACCGGTGAAGAAAGGCGATTAGATTCGACAATGATGGTCATCTATCGAAGGAGGAAGATTAAGAGACGCTCTGAGTGAGTATGAGGGACAGTCAACTAGACTATATATATATATATATATATATGTATATATATATATATATATATATATATATATATATGTATATGTATATATATATAGTACATATATATATACATATGAATATATATATATATATATATATATATATATATATATATATATATATGAATATATATATATATATATGAATATATATATATATATATATATATATATATATATATATATTCATATATATATATATATATATATGATTTTTTAAAAATATAAATGAAATAATTTTTGAGTCAGAGGAATTTTTTGTTCATCGTGTCGGTAAAAAAAAAATTGTCCTATCATTCGTTTGCAAGTCACAAGAAAATACAAATGGATTTCCTAAGATCACTAGACTATATATATATATACACATATATATCTATGTATATATATATATATGTACATATATATATATATATATGTACATATATATATATATTCACATATATATATATATATATATGATTTTTTAAAAATATAAATGAAATAATTTTTGAGTCAGAGGAATTTTTTGTTTACCGTGTCGGTAAAAAAAAATTGTCCTATCATTCGTTCGCATGTCACAAGAAAATACAAATGGATTTCCTAAGATCAGGGAGATCGTGTTATACCAATGCGCCGTCTTATGGGGAAAGTTTTATTTAAGGATAATTCACATATTATATATTAGTGTGTGCGTAGGTTGGGTATTTCTATTACTGAAAAAGCTATAGAAACTAAGCCAAAACATTATTGCGCCCTATATTTCTAACGATGAAAGATATATAAATATTTATATGTATGTATATATATATATATATATATATATATATATATATATATATATATATATATATATATATATATATATATAGAATGATAAGTACTCTGTAGTAATAATAATAACGATAACAATTATAAAATAATCATAAAAATATTAACAGTAACGTTAATCATATTCATAACAACAACGATAACACAGCGATAATAGCAACAGCGGTTAATAATAATAATAATAATAATAATAATATTGATTACGATGGTGATGATGGTGATGATAATGTTGCTTTTCTAATTATAAATCCGGGACAGCTAGAGCGTAGTAGTAAATATTTTGTTTTCTAAAGCGACCATCGTGTATTACGCCGTACGACTAGATCGTCGTACATACTTTGGATAACAAGATGTTTTAAGTGCGTCTACACATATTATATATACACATGTATATATATATATATATATATATGCGCGTAATAGTATTTACGTTTCGAGAGTTTATAATTTTTTTTTTATTTTTTTTTTTGTGTTTTTCTACCACACAACGACCCGATGATGATATTCTGCAATAAAAGTTGACTACTTGGCATTGCAAATTGATAATGATCCCACTTATCTTGTCCCTTCCTGTTATCTAAGAAAGAAAGAAGCGTACGATATTTTTCGAGAACTGTGTTACTAAATAATGACGAGAATAGTTGTTACTCATTGCTTTCTTGCGTACATTCATATACACACGTGTAACGTATATATCGTGTATATATGGTGTATATATTATATATACATTACACATGTGGCGTGCAGCAGCGTGGCAAAATATATCACGTATTAGACCGATCGTCTTGCGTTGCGACTCCTTCTATACGTACACCTGCGCATTGGCCCGTAAACGCGACTCCTCGAATTTTATCGATTTCGAGCTTTGCACAAGAGGTGCATTACACTAGGCAAAACTTGCAGTGCCATCTCGTCGTCGTCGTCGTCGTCGTCGTCATCACTACTAACTTCTACCTCTGTCCGCTCGCTGTCGTCTTAACGTCTCCCCCTTTGCACCTGAACACCTTAACTTATATATTTGTCTCTTTCTCGCTTATTCTTATCGCGTAAAGAATTTTGTCGTGTTGTTCAACTAGTCGACCGAGCTTTGGAACATTATTAGTATTCTCGCATCCGTATGTATATTATCCATAACGAAGCCGCGAAGGGATTTTACCTTTAATTTCGAAAAAAATGCCAACGTGCACGCCTTTCTCCCCCCCCGTTCTATTACTAATACGTAGTTGTCGGTTATATAGTTTCAGCGGTGGTAGTGGTAAGAGTTACGCAGTTAGACTGGGTGTCTTTACCCGGTATTTCTGGTCGCCTGCTATTATCTTCCGACTATATCATCGCGTGTTATACACTGACACACACATACATATAAACGCGAATTAGAATACGTTTCCGTACACCGCCCAAATCACACATCGACACATATTAAATGCGCGCGCGCGCTAGTCGTCCGTCATTTTTTTTTTCTATCTCTTTTCCATTATCACTAGCTCGACGGCGCTGGTGTAGGGTATTAGGCCGCGCACACACACACACTAAACAATATACACACGGTGACTACTATACTATACTATACTATACTATCGGAAAGTAGTCAGCCTTTTCATTCGACGGCCTTAACATTTGTCTCGCACGTATTTTAGTGTGTACGAAGCTCGATTATTACGAAAGATTTTCGTCAACCGAATTCTTTTTTTAGCTTTTCGGTGGGTTTTTTTCTCTGTTCTCTCTAAATTATATTTATTTTTTCGCGCGTAAATTAAATATTTCGCGAGTAAAATTTTTTATCCGCGAAAAATGCGAATAAAGTGAGACCAGTTTCTCGGAATTGAAATTTTTCTCTCGCGATTAACGTCCGTGTCGTTTTATATCAGATGTTACTAGATTTGAAATTCGGTTAATTGATCGTTACTTCGATTACGGAATTCGATACATTGCGAAATCGATAACGTCGCGTATCGTCCGTCGATTTTATTCTTATTCGGGTTGTTTTATTAAAAATTTCCGTTTAAAAATATTTTACCGTTAAAATTCTATTAAATGCTCGACTTTATTTTATACCCCGCCAGTTTAAAATGGTCGTGTCGCGATAATCGTAATAGTAAGGATATCGAATTTTGGACGACGATTGTCGACAATCAGCACAACGAACCGACGATAATAGGTCGCCGTCTTGCACTCTACAGGTAAACAAGCCAGTTACTTTGTGAGCTACTTTACTATTTTACATCGTTGCTAAGCACGCGTGGGTTTGTTATGCAGTACGTGCACAATTATTACTTATATATATATATATATATATAGAAATATATATAGATATACGTCATTTAAATATCTACCTAGTTTTAACTGAAAGTGGAGAGAGAAATATTATCGATGTATGCGTACATACATTTTATCTTCTTTATTTCGCAGTATTCACCTATTAATTAACTCCCTAATTTACATTATGCCGGTCAACCGTAAGCTGATCTGGGTGTGGCAATACGGGTACGTATTATATTTTTATTGTAGAACAGTGATTTATTAATTTTTTTTTTAAAGCGAGAGGGGGAAAATCTTCAAGACGCTTTTATGTAAAAATTATATTTTTTATGAGAGCATCACGTGCGCCTGGCAAGTGCTGCTGAGTTAGAAAATCAGCGTGTGGGGTTTTTACCCACTAAAAAAACCCCCACCCTTAAATAGAAACAAAAACTTATGTTTAAATAATGATGGATGGTCGTGCAAAGCAGGTACCTCCATTTTGAAGGAGGGGTGAAAGAACATAGTCCCTCCAACTACCAAAAGAAAAATATGATTAATACAGACGAAAAAATAAAAGAATGGTGAGAAAAATTAAAAGCAAGTACTAACAAAGAGAGAAAAAATTACTACAACATTAAAATATATATATATATATATATATATATATATATATATATATATATACAAAAAGTAGTAAAAAAACAACAATACAAAATAGAATAGACAATATTAAACTAAAATACATATAGCTTCGGACTTTTGTTATGATTTGTTAGAAAATCAGCGTGTGGGGTTTTTACCCACTAAAAAAACCCCCACCCTTAAATAGAAACAAAAACTTATGTTTAAATAATGATGGATGGTCGTGCAAAGCAGGTACCTCCATTTTGAAGGAGGGGTGAAAGAACATAGTCCCTCCAACTACCAAAAGAAAAATATGATTAATACAGACGAAAAAATAAAAGAATGGTGAGAAAAATTAAAAGCAAGTACTAACAAAGAGAGAAAAAATTACTACAACATTAAAATATATATATATATATATATATATATATATATATATACAAAAAGTAGTAAAAAAACAACAATACAAAATAGAATAGACAATATTAAACTAAAATACATATAGCTTCGGACTTTTGTTATGATTTTATTTGCAATCTGTCCCACAAGGACTAATAGATGAATTTTATTTCAGATTCCATCCTGAGTTGACATACTACTCAGCGGTAGCACTCCTCCAGATTTATGTTTTTATTTTATGCTTAGGTCTTGCGCGGCTTATATCTTTTCAATGGTCGCATGTCTTTCATGTGGTGTTGTAACTCCATTGCCCAATAGATTTGGATGAAGTTATAATCTCGAAGCATAGTTGTTGCTGTGCCTGCCAGCGACTTCTTGTACAGTTTGGAAGCGAGTGTCCATATGGATAGTACAAATCTGGGTTATAATTCGCCATTTCTGTCCATCTCGCGTCTATGTGATAACACATTAAGATGTTAATAGTAAATTTACATATAATAGATTCTTTTAAACTCTATTTTTCATCGTATATTCCTTTTCATTTCAGCTCTTACTTTTCGATAAATTTGTTTTATATGGTAAAACGAAATTTTTGTCATAAACAATCCTGTTTATTTCCTTTATGAATTAATGTTAATGCGCGTTTCTCGCGGGAGAGCTTGTTTACATTTCGAGTACGCCGTTGAACATAGCATTAGACTTTCAGTTGATGATATATTTATATAATTAAATAGCCAAGATGCTGTTACGAGGTCCGCTCTATATATAATATATAAAAGTAGACCAAGCACCGAGCCCTGTGGTACTCCTGCTTTTATTTCATATGTGACTGCTTCCTGGTGCTCAATCTTGAAAGATATCTGCGGGAGATATGAATTAGCTGAAACCATCTATCTGGGAGCAATAACTTAATTTTATAAAGCAGACTTTGGTGCCATATCTTGTCGAATGCTTTACATCTAAAAATACTGCGGTACAGTATTTTTTGCCCTAAATGCTTTGGTATATAAACTTTGTTTCTCCGTGCACCTATTCTACTGCGGAGTGTTTCTCTCTGAAACCAAACTCTGGTGGTTTGGAATTATGTTACTTTCAACTATAACTAGTTGTTTCAATAATAGCTTTTCAAAAACTTTGGATAATATTGGGACTAATGAGCCTGTATGTTGTGACCTCATGAGCAGGTTTGTTGGGTTTTGGAATCATAATTATATCCTTTACTTTCCACTGAGCTGAAGAACGTGTTTAAGTTTAAAAATGCGATTTAATAGTGTAGTAATGAAAACATACGCCTTGTGCGGTACTTCTTGCAACAGTTTACCTTTAACGTTATCGAAGTCGGGTGCTTTAACTGGGTTTACAAGGTTTTTAATTGTATATTTGATATCAGCGGATTTAAAGAAAGGAACAGGTGCGCTCGGCTGTAGTTGGCAATGTGTTTTTCAAATTCAGAATCGCTGTTTGAATTTGGGCAGAAGTCATTAGTTAGATGTTCGAGCAAACACGACTACCTTCTCAATATTTGCTTAATTGGCGGACTAGGCCATTGTGGTTTTATGAAAGCTTTTACTGACTTACATAAGGAATATCGGGTGTCTGCAGATGGTGTTAACTCGAAGAGACAGTTTTGAAGAGAGTCATCCTTTAGCTTAGCGATTGCCTGTTTGACGGATTATTCTGTTCAGCGCTGGACATTTGCTGTTTTGCTACTGTTTTCTAATTTTCCTTTTATTTAAGATCATTTGTTTAATAACAGATAGATATTTGTTTATATATTTAGAAGGATTTGGTGTTGTCTGTAAAGCGGCTTCATGTATTACGAATGTAAAATATTCCACTGTAATTTTCTGTTTCGTCGCCGTTTTTTATGCTAATTTTTAAATTAATGTTAGCAGTAATCCATCGTCTACTTTTTTTTTTTTTGTTATAAATCGGCAGATCATTTTGCTTTGTGATGATGGTCGAGCTTATTGTAGCTATGAGTGGTCAGATGATAAGGCATAACGTGATGATATGCTAATGAAGTTGTTTCCTGTTCCTTTTGTAATAAAGAAATCTAGAAGATCCGGTATTTTGTTTGTATCTGTTAAGTTGGTGTCCCGATAGAAACAGTGTCCAAGTTGTTTAATGTGGTACTCTTGAATAGATTTCTACATTTTGTAGTTGTCAAGCGTGATCACCACTGGAGATGCTTGTCATAGAGCATTATGTTTATAATGTCAATAATTTGGACAATAGTTTTGGAATTTTAGAATTGTTCGCAAGTTTATTAGTAGGTTGAAGTCATACTCTTGAATAGATTTCTACATTTTGTAGTTGTCAAGCGTGATCACCACTTGCTTGTCATGAAGCATTATGTTTATAATGTCAATAATTTGGACAATAGTTTTGGGATTAGAATTGTTAGCAATTTATTAGTAGGTTAAAGTCATTTCAGACTGTTTTTGTATAAATGCTTCCATTCGGAGGAAGTATTGTTAGATGATCTGAATTTAGGTTAATTGAATTAACAGCGTTTGAATATGTGCCAAATTTATTTTGTTGACTCGTTTGTAAGTTTAGAGGATCGGCGTTTTGTTGTGGATTAATCAAGTTTGATGCAATTGTTGGTGTTTTATTAACAGTGTGATGTGAACTTTTATTTTTTCAGTTTAGGATTTCCCGGTAGACTGTGCATGCACACTAGCTAGCCGGATGTGGTCCTCCACAGTGAACACATGTTTCTGCGTAGTTGTTTACTTTTGTACACAAAGATGTATCGTGTTCCTCACCACGCTTGACGTATGCATTATTACAATAAGTTTTGTATGTCTCTATTGTTGGCAACGCATACACCGAACTACTGTATTATTTTTATTCTGGGGGTTCCACTTTTATCAGAGCATTGTTGATGGTTGTAATGTTGTAGATTTCTTTATTGTTGTCGGCCGGCTCCAGATCGATAAAGAACAATGGCAGCGGTATTTTAATAGTTTTGTTATTATTTGCAAATTTTTTGACAAAATATTGGTTACGTTTCTCAGTTTATGTACAGAAGTTTTTATGACGGTTTTTATTTCCTCCACTGAAATTGTATAGTGTAAATTCTAAAATACAACTCGGAAAGCTATTTCTCGCTTCGATTAATAAGAATGAAATTTGTAGTTTCCACTTTTGAGGTATTTGATTTTAGCTCTATATGTGTCTATATCCAGCGACGAAATTTTTATTTGGTTATTGTTTAATATTTTGTAATAAAATTGTTTTAACTTAATGTTAGTGGTTGCGTGCATGTTAGTAAGCATATGAGGCAAGTTTTACTAACTCCTGGTATATAAATAGGGGCGGTCTTGAAATTGTTTTTTTATGTTTTTCTGGCATAAGTGCTTCCTCTGGCTCGCTATTATGGCTGCCATTAAAGTTAACTAGGTCGTCATTGCTGTCTAAATTTGCGAGAAAGGCAAACCTATTTTTTGTTGTTATTTTGGCCTTCTGGTTCTGGAGAGAGGGGATTTATATCTCTTTGCCTTTTCCTCTTATCGCAATGGCGACTGACTATTTACCAGTTAAAATCTAGGCCGTATTTATACTTCTTAATTAGGATGGGTTGTATTGTTTTCTCGGCACTGAGATTACATTTACTATTATTATTATCAACAGAAGTATTATTATTATTTAAAACGATATCACCTGATTTGCTAAGGAGTGTAGTTATCTGTCGTAGGAAAAATGCTCGTTGATGTTGTACTTGTAGTTGTGATAGTGGTGGTAATTGTGCAAGAGATAGTACCGCTTGTTGTGCGAGGTTTTCTGACGTAAATAATGTTGGATCGAACCGAGGATTTGACGGTGGAGGGTAATACATGATATAACACATACAATTGGAAGAGGGCACTGACCACGATTCAAAAGATGCGGTTTAAAGTTTGAATTTATATTTTAAGAAAACGAATAAGTAAAATAAAATAAACCTCTACTTAATAACAAAAAGAAACGAAAATTAATAACCACTTAATAGTGTAATAAAAAGAAAAAAAAATTATAGACCCGGTTTGAACTTCCCCAACATACATAAACAACAAAAAACTATCGAAATTTGACTCTGTGAAAATGACAGATTTACCTCTTCGTTTAGGACAATCAATCAATAAGTGCTCAGTATCATCAAAAGGACCAGAGGGGTCAACAATACAATTGCAAAAGGAACACCCAGGATTAGAAGCAAGATGGAACCTACATAGATAGTAACTAAGCTTACCATGGCCGGAATATAACTGAGCATTATGAAAATTAATATTAATATTACTAAGACGATCGGACACCTTTGGGAAAAACACATAGGTTTTCACCTCGCCTGCCATGTGTAAATTAATGAGGAATAGACGAATTTTTTCAAAAATTGAAACACTAGAATGGTGTCAAGTGAAACAGGATCAATGTTTAAGAATTTGAAATTCTTGACACATGCGACAACAACCCTAAACTCGAAGACAATAGAATGACAAAAATATCCCAAGTCATAATCTTGGAGATAACATTAGCAGCAGAAGTGGGACAGGTCCGTAAAGACAAGAAATGTTTTTAGTAAAATCATCCCCTCTGGCACTTGTTGATAGAGCATACAATGTGTTTATCAATATAAACAAGACAGCCATATGCATAAAGAGACTGTATCCTTCAATTATACAAAAGACCCTCTCCCTATATTTCAGCCGAAAACTATCGGATTGCAGTCTTTTAAGCTCGAACAATATGAAATCGCATTTCCTGTGGATATACTCGATATGCGGGATAAAATATAGCTGGTGACCTAATATTAGACGAAAATATTTAAGACAATTTATATGTTCAATTGGCTGATCTAAGATTAAGTTTTTAAATCGAATGCACAATTCTCTGATCAACAAAAACAATAAAATTGCATTTGGGAACAGTGAAAGACAACGCTAAAACACTAATTATGTTTTCTAAAAATTCACAAACGACTTTAATTAAATTAAGATTATAATGCTTGTCAACCTTAGCTATCAAACAGGAATAATGTGCATAGGATATCAGTTCAAACCCCTTACAAATAAATGGTAAGAACTGCTTCTACTGAAGATGAACTCTGGAATATAAAATATTGCACAATGTGGGCCCCGATACAGCATCCCACACTTAACAGAGCTACCAACTGTCAAAGGAGCGTATCTATTAGAAAAATAATTAATAATAGTATTTACAATAAAGTGATTAAAGTTAAGTTCTCTTAAAACGTCAATAAGCTATTTTAATATCAAAGGAAATGGCAACTGCAGATGAGCCGAACCTCAATGAGTGCTTTACACTAGAAACGTGCTTGTAGATAGTATCTCTCTAAAAACCAAACTGATGACATTAACAAAAAACCTTATTTCTGGTTTCTTTTAACAAGAACTAGTTAATTACTCATAAACCTTGCCAATAGAATTTAGTAAAGATATCGTTCGATATGCACCAAGTAGAACAGTAATTAGCGGTTATTATTGCGATAGTAAAATAAAAGAAGCCGGTCGTAAATTTCTAGATAATTTTCGATATTCGATTATTATTATGAAGAAAATTTATAATAAATAATACAACTTTAAAAACGTGTTAGTGTCAAAATGATGCGGTAGTTACATCCTAAAATTTCCCTAGAGACATTATTTTTTTTTTTAAAGTTATAAATCAAAATCGGGAATAAATATTAAAAAAAGAATTCCATACGTTATCTAATTAATATTCTATAGTTTAATTGTAATTGTTAATTTCCAAATAACAAGCCTCATCATTCAACAGTAAAATATGATGAAAAGGATATAACCGGAACAATTTCTTCATGGAAAATGGTCACGTATTGACGGCAAGGAACATACTCGTAGTATTAGATCCGATCTAATTGAAAAGAATTTAATCAACCTGTTAACAATGAACTAGAAAATCAGCTTCCTGGTGTTTACGACGACTTCGTTACTGGAGAGTTGCTTATGTCGTAAATGGATAAAAATTGGATTCCCGAAGGGTACATTAACATAACTTACACAGCGTAGTACATAGAAATGAATCGCCAGTTATCAGACTGATGCGGCAGCTAACCAAGTAGCGTATAAGCTTATTATAAAGTAGATAAAATGGATACAATTAGAAAAAACTGAAGAACCTGATACGTTTATATGACCATTTAAAATGGAAGAACCCTTAAACTTCATAATAATTGTATCGAAGAAAAGAATATGATATAAATAGTGCATGTTGGCTATAATAAATTCTCGCAGCGAACTGAATTATGTAAAAATTATTTGTCTAAATTGTTAAAAAAAATAAAAAACATCTTAAATCTCTTCGTTCCTATTAATCAATTAAAACTTATTAAAAAACTATCCGGCTTCAGAGCAGGCAGATCGTGTACTAGTCAGATTCTAAATGTGATTCAGTATATTGAGAAGGGAGTTGATAAGCAGAGGATCACTGGTGTAGTCTTTGTAGTTCTGTTTGCCACCTATGACATACTCAACGACACAACATATTAGTGAAGAAGATTTATGAATTGACTAGTGATCATAAAATAATACAAATACTATCAACATTATAGAGAAACAGGCGATTTTACTTACTCTACAGGGTATATATGAAGAGATTAGAAAAAATGATCTATCTAAACGGAGCATACTGGCTAATTCTGTTTAACATACATACACGAATTATCAGCCTCGCCGCACAATACAGAATATTTCTATTACGCTGGTGGCTTAATAATAGCTACTCGATATAGACAGTTTAGGGAAGTAGAAGAAAATCCGCAAACAATACCTTCAAAAGTAAAAGACTGTTATAAAAAAAAAATTTAAAGCTAAATCCTAAAAAAAAAACACGAACATTTCATTTTAAAATTTCGTAGCGCGAGTAGGAAGCTGAAAGTAAAGCAGGAAAATAGCATATCAATACGCAATGATAGCACTAATGCTCGGGAATTATGCTAGATAGGTGTCTCTAACATATAGAAAACCCTGTAAAGGTATACTAAATACAAATTGTTTTCTAGAAATAACGTGATAAGAAAACTTACAGAACAAATTCAGCACTGAGAACCTGCAGTACTAAAAAACCTAATTTTTGCATTACGCTATTTAGTAGCAGATGTATAATGAAATAATAGAACTGTAACCGGCTTAAACTTACAGCATACGGTATAAACAATCCGAACAAGAAATAGATAATAGACATTTTCTATATGAATATAAAATGATTCGTCCGGAATCACTCCTGAATGAGATAGACAGGCTATAATGGACACCATCTGCTGAAAGACTGGTCGAGTGGAGGAATAAATTTAATACGAGAATATTGTATTGCAGACCAGTCGAAAAAATTCCGAGTAATTTCAAAAATACTGGATCACTCTGAATTAATTCTGGCATTAGACGCTATAGAAATAACTTATTCATGCGGGGGAACGTCAAGCAATGATCTTTTCGCGATTACAAGATGACGTATGCGAATCACTCATTTCTACAAATAGTATATAGCAGCACGATACAGTTGTTTTGCATTATATTTAAGAAAATAAAACGGAACAGAAATATTAGTACACTGAAGGGGAAGATTTCAAGAAATTCTTGTCTAACTATTGACATTTGAACCGATACTAAAGAACAAAAAGTATTTATGAGATAATTTACGTCTTAATTTATAACATAAGCAAGCCATTCAAACTTTATCGAAGCTTTTTCTCTATCTAGGAAAAGAACAAAGCAATTATCGTGTTTATCTGTTTTATTGTGTTCTATGATGGTTTCTAAAGCTAATTCGAATATTAGGTGTTATATTATTGTTTTCTTCTAAAATAGCTTTCAATCTATTAAACGGAAACTTTTGAAATGATTACAGCATTATCCATTATAGGCTGATAGGTTTTGTAGCATCCGCGCTTTTGTAGCTTGAGAATAATGAAATAAAATTTCCATTATATCGGGTAAAATTCTGTACAAGTTATCTCATATTAATGTTTAGAAGCTTTTATTGGTAACTTTTTGATTGTTAAAGTGATTAGATTTAAATGGTCCCGGAGTACCGTGTTTAACGGAGAAAATATTTAAGGTGATATGTCCAGATATTTCTGAATACTAGTGGGCGTAAGTTAAGTTCTGGCCATTTATTCTTATTAATTGCTTGTTCTTGACGGATCAAGGAAGATGCATAATTGGGCTGTATATTTTATTGGCTATATTATTTTTACTTTATATTTATTTATTTATTTACAAACCAATACGGCGTACAGCAAAACGCCGATTACAGTGTACGCTCTTATAGAATAATTATAAAATAAAAGTATGAACAAAAATAAAACTGAACCACACTCACGCAGCACGCTAATTAATATAAATAATATTTAGATTGAAAACAAAAAATTACTAATACAAACCGAAAAATGATTCTAATGAAACACATACAAGCACACATCCGAAAAGCACAAAAAAAAACAGAAATATACCAGTCATACATACTCTCATGTAAACAAACTCTCCATCGGGGAACGCACATATGACCAAAATAAAACAAACTTAATGAAAAGTAATAACTGAAATATAGAGTTTAAAAAAATTTATTATATACAAATTTACTATCGAAATGAATATCTAACTGCGGATGAATATTTAGTACGTTATTATATAGACGTAAGGTGGATAAAAGTGGTGAGTTGTAGATTTGTACGAGCATGCGATTCATAGAAAATACGATGTGATCTACTATTAACACTGGGGACCATAAATAAGATTTTAGATCATAAATAATTGTCATGTACGCGAGCGTTATAAAGATCATGCAGGAATTTAAGCTTACTTATCTTTCTTCTAGCACTCGAGGATTTAATAAATCACATAAAATATTATAGCTTCAAAATGTTGGATAGACACCAGTTTGACGGTAATAAATATACCTCAAAAACTGAGATTGAACTATAGAATGTTTTGAAGTGGTTTTTTTTTTATATACATCACAGTTCTTGTAATGACGATTTGTACATTTTAGGGTTTCATTCTCGTTTTTATTGTATACTATACTGTTTTCATCGCATTTAACACATGAATAAGCCCTACTACAATATGTGTGACCATACCTTATCGGAAACATCGAGGGATGGTATTCTTTTTACATGTAAACTCCACCTTTATTTTCATATGTAACAATACGTTTATTTTATATATGTTTGGATTATTTTCTTGTGATCCTAAATCAACATAAAATATCAATAGTGGTTATTTGCTTACTCTGTGTTCAATATTAGTCACATCGCTTTATGTGTTCTTTTTTTAATATCATCTATTTCCACCGAGTGGTGTAGGTGTCGAATGACTATTCGAAAACTCCACTCAGATTTAATTCTGATAGGTGTGATGTTAGATTCCTTCTTTTTTGAAATATTTAATTAATATGGCGGTAACGATATATATTTTTCGTCTTAATCTCGACTCTTTTTTATCAGTTAGAGACCTGCAATGGATAACGTCGGTGCGTTGACACATGTGATATCTGCTAGCATTTTCGTATAATTCACTAGTCCGTAGATAGTTATAGCGGGAGGGTTCGCCCTTTTTTTTAGGCTCAGGTTCAAAATATTCCTTCTCACTATTATCATCATTTGCCAAGCGAGCGAATCTATTTTTATTATGCTTGATTAGTTCTTGTTCAACAGTCTCAAAAAAGATGTTCTCTTTGTCTTTTCCTCTTATTTGAGACGTGATGCCAGCTGTGGTCTTTTAATCGAACATCTTTAGTTTGCATAGAGCTTTTCGATGAACTATTTTCTTCATCCGAAATAGGCGATAAAATTTTCGTACAAACAAGTTTGTATGTTACCTCTATGAGCCGTGTTAGTGATGTTATATTATTGTTAATATTATGTACCGGTAAGTAATTTCGCTAATGTCCTATATTACCTGATTTTAAAATACGAGATAAGTTTAAGCATTCTTATCAGGTTAGCGCGTCGTTATCTCATTTATAGGTGATTTGCGGTTAAGCGGCGGTGACCGAGATAGCGGAATAAATCGCAATATTCGACTATATACCGATAAGAGATATGATAATATTCCGTAGCCCGTAATAGACTCAACAGGATAAATTATACAAGTTCCTAGAACGAATTTAACTGGTTGAGCATATTTTTGAGTTCAGATAAGAATTCAGTTTGTTAGAGCTATTAGTGAAAATATGATTATATTCATTACTTAGTTTGAATGTTTTGGCATCCGATTTTATTTTTCCAAATATTGCTATTTTGTGATAAGGTTCAACGAATATATTTGGTCGCATATATAATTTTCGACGCTAGGTTTTTCTCCCGTACATATTCATTCGAGTCTGTTCCGATTTTAATCTTCCGACTGTAATATGTTCATTACACTAAATGCTTCTTCGTAATATTTGTTTATGTTTTATCTTAACCGGATGCTTTAATAATTAATTAATTTGCCGTTTCATATACATAATGATCTTCTATAAATATACTTTTGAAGTTATGTATACTTCCGCGTTTGACGATCTTGTATATTTAGAAAATACAATTCGTAATGATTTAATGTAACGATCAACCGAGATATTAACGTATAATTTCTTTTCGATTTTAATAATTATTTATAAATTTATCGTTTCCCTAATGACTGAATAGATAGTTCCTTATATCGAACAAACAATATACTAATAAAATAAATAAAATAAAAATACTTTTTATATTCGCAATTATCTTTTTAGAAACTGGTTATGTTCGTGAAAATTGTGAAGCCGTATAAAGAAAATTTTTATTTTAACTACGTATCATAGATGAATGAGAAGCGTTGAAAATACGTTTCTCGAATAATTTACTAATATTTCTAAAAATCATATTTCAAAATTAGTATACTCGAATTAAAAATACAGTCGAGAAATTATTTTCTTTTCAAACAATGATCTCATAAAGGAGTTTACTTCAAATATAGTTTCGCCTATATTTTTAATGACTGATTTATTCTCGACCCAATTGGTCGTGGTGTTCCCCGTCAGGTACACGAACTTTCAGTGCTAAGAAAATTGTTTATTTTCGTACTAAGGCATATTTGGCATGGAATATTTCGATTCTACACGTAACAAAAGCTAATTATCTAGGGTCGTTTAAAAAAAAAAACCGATTATATCAAAATTGCTTTTCGAATCATTTTGTACCGTATATGTATACACAGCGCCCTGAATCACAAAAAAATGCCAACATCAAAATGAACTAGCTGTATTTAATACTTCGTTTACTAAAATTTGTAATTTTGAGTAAAAAACTAAATAACGTGCGACTTAAAGGAATTACATATGTAAAAACTAAGTCTATTTTACTTATAAGTTATTATTAGATTTTGTTTTTTTTTTTTTTTTTAAACGGGAAAAGACATTGATATATTTATATGTAACATAAATTTTTGAGAGCAGCACGTGCACTTAGCAAGTGCTGCTGGATTCCAAAAAAATTAACGCGTGGAATTTTTATCAATTAAAAAATTCCCGCCCCCTGTTGGAAAAAAAAGAGAGAGAGAGAAATATACATGTAAATCTAAAGGTCCACGAACAAATGCAAACACAATTATAATAACATAATATGTGATGGAAAATGGATGAAAAATACATAGTCCCTTATTCCACCAAGAAAGTATATAACGAGTTTGTGATTTATAAAATATTACATTAAATTATAATAAAATCTTGATATAAACTTATAGCATAGAATGAATAATAAACTACTGTATAAGCTTCTGACTTACAAACTTGAATAACTGTTATTAAAAGAAAATATAACATAAAATAAAATAAAAGAAAAGATAGAAACAACTTGTTAACGATGACTTACGCCACAACGTAAATATATAAATACACTGTTTTTATAAAACAGAGTACGATCTTAATAAAACAAAACTTAATAGAATATACATGTAATCATTAAACAGTAAAAGTTATACTATTATCTACAAGGAAGTAAAAAAAAAATAAAAGTAATTAAAAGACTTAAAGAATAATAAGTAAAGCAGCTGACTATGCTAGACTCAATATTATTGATATTGGGATAACGTTTGTTGGCAGTAATGATTTTATCATTGCGAATAAAATAGTTTACCCACTTTTATTAATTATAATGGTAGCAGTGTAATCGAGTACTTATTCATATATTCGGATATTGCGAGTGATGTACTATCGGTGATGCAACCTTTTGCTCTTGCATTTTACAAAACTTTTTATTTTTCTATCGCTACTAATTTAGCTTGTTACCTTCTCAGGCGGTGCCCCTGAGGATAGATACAGAAATATTTGTTTCTAAAATTAATTCTAATTCGGTAGATATATTCATTAATAACGTACTACAGTGTAGTTATGGTGTAGAATTAGATAAGTTGATTAATAAATTTAACAAATATCTTTCAGATCTAATTAAACAAAGTCAATTTCCTATATTTATTCCTCTAGTGGACTGGTGGAATAGGGGATTAGAATTTCTGCATAATAAAATTAATATCGTTCGTAAAAAGAAATGGAAAAGACCCTTAACGTTTATTTATTTTGCAAAATACATTAAACGAACTTAATAGACTTTATAAACTTGAAGTTGCTAGAGCTAGGTAATGGAAAGATCTCGTATTACAGAGCTCAGCATGGTGTAGACCATACAAGATGGTTCTAAAGAATTAGGTTAGTTTACCCGTGCCCGATCTTTGATTTCTGATGCATATTTAAAAACTAATCAGGATTCTGTCCTCTGTTAGATTACTGATCTTCCTCTTACACCAGTGTCTACGTATGTTAGCTCCTGTTATCGATAATTCTTTTATTGTAAAATTAGTTAAGAATTTGACTAATAGGAAATTATCGAGTGAAGATAGAATTACTAATAAAGTAGTTAAGCGTCTTAATTTGTTTTTTTCAAATCTACTAATTACTTTTAATAAATACTTATTATTAAATAACTTTCCAAAATTCTGGAAATCAGCTACCATAAAACTACTACAAAAACCTGATAAACATTTATCTGAACCATCAATCGTCCTATCTCTCTACTAAGTAGCATAGGGAAGGTATTTGAAAAAGTTATTAATACACTTTTAATTGAAGAAATTGAAGCAAAAAATATCTTGCATATTAATCAATATGGTTTTAGATCTGGTTGCTCTTCTGAGCATGCAGTTTTACATTTAGTTACTTCGATTAAAGATGGACTTAAAGATAATTGTCCTGTGGTAGTTGTCTCCTACGATGTTAAAGGTACTTTTGATAATTGTAGGTGGTCTGGCCATTATAGAAGTATTAAAAAGTAGTAAAATTAATCCATATGTTTTAAATACAGTTATTGATTATTTCTAACAGAGGACCGCTTCTCTTATCATTGGAGCTTCTACAGTCTACAAAAATTCTACGTGTGTGAGGTTCCCCAGGGCTGTCTATTGGGCCCCAATCTTTGGAACATATTGTACTCTGTAGTTCATCATAAAATTGATGCTTTTTCTGCAGTTGCAGTATGAATTATCTTATCTCTTATGCTGATGATCTCTGTCTTATTTTTAGATCTACACAGAGTCAGAGTTTCTTAAGTTTTCCTTATGTATAGAATCTGCAATATCAGATCTAGGCTTAACTTTCTCACCAACAAAGTTTAAGTTCTCAGTCATTAGTAATCCTTCTTTGGTTGAACAGGTGAAAATGCTAGAATTATTATCTTCTACCACCATTGAACATACTAAGGAATTCAAATATTTAGATATTATAATTGATGAAAAATTAATTTTTATAAGATTATATAAAAAAATTCTTAATACGAGTGTTCTTTTACAACTACTTAAACTCCTGTCATTTACAATGAGTATATTAGAATTTTCAGCACGACAGTGAGTTTGACAACATCACATGCGTGGAACTGCGGTGAAATTTAAATGGATCCCTGTCTCCTGTATGCAATTACCCGATCGGACCTAACTCTGGGTATTGTAAAGCACCGTTAAACTACAGTAGGGACAGTTAATATCAAAGCTTAAGGAAATGTTTTTTGCTCTTTTCAATTACATTTCGAATGCGAAAGCTTGTTAAAAGGTAAAAAAAAAATGAATATTCAAAAGACAATTCTGAAAAATCCCTGGGTTAATTTCCTCCATAAAAATCTCCGTATTTGTCAAATTAAGAAGAAGTCATAACTGTAAACCTAGTATTCGCGTCAAGTTAGAGATCATCAGAAGTGGAGTTTGTGAGGTTACATATTGAAGATAGTATCGAACATCAGATTTGGTCCTGCCCAAAATATAGAAATAGATTTCTGTCTGAACTTTTCTTGACAAATAATTCGCCACCAATACAACTTGAAGAACACCCTACTTCTTTGCATGCGCGTAGATAATTTCATTAAGGCCAATAATATAAATTTATACTCCAAACAATCCACTTTAACTAGCCAAAAGATGACAACGGGGCCAAAAAAAAAACAAAAAAAAAAAAAAAAACTTCATAATCCAAAATTTATAATTTCGTATCAAAAATTAATATGCGACTGAAAATGTTAATGACGTAAGGTGAAGTCTATCTATATAAAACAATTTTTATGACAATTTCAGCACGATTTCCAGCCCCAGACGCTAAAAATTGTTTCTAATTTTTTACCATAATACATGACAAAATATGCTAGATTATTTTCACTTTTCTACAATTAAGCCCCCAAAAAGATTGTAATATTAAACGAAATCAAATAATGTCCTATTTGGTTGCAAACTTTTCAGAAAGAAGATATTTTTCACTATACCTTTCGATACTATACTTGATTTAACAAACACAACGAACAAAAGCGAATTATTCAAGAAAATTTAAATAAATGTTGAGAATTTATAAATTTTCGAATATGTTAACAGAACTCAAAACGAAAATAAATAATTGAAAATGCTTTGATTTACACAATATGATGTTTAGTTTTTATAATTTTAGACAGAAAAAACAAACAAACAAATTTTATATTGTTTAATTTTGTTGAACTATTAAATGTATTGGAAAAGGGTTGATGACCTGAGCTTAGAAGGATTTTTGCATGTTTTTTGATAATAAGCTTTTCTTCAGAGCGGTTTATGTATTTAAGTACCCTCTCCATAAGATTAAAATTTAGATGACGTAAATTAAAAAAAAAAACATTCATAAAATATTAAATTTTTATACGGTATCAGTTTCTGAAATATATGTTAACTGTTTCTCCTACTATTTACGGCTAATTAATTTAATATCCTAATTATATCGCCATCTAACGGATAAAAATTTAAACTGAAGTTAAATAAGATAACTAGTAATTTGTGAATATTTCTAAAAAGATCATTTTAACTGAAGTCGCATTTCTTTCTATGTATTTTATTATTATTTTATTTTTGTAATATAATAATTGGGCTTAGGTATAATAACCAAAATTACCTATTGTAAATACTATTTTCATATAAATATATCATACATATGATAATAAAAGAACAGTTGAAAAAGGGCGGGGAAAATGAAATAAAAAAAAAAAACAAACACGTAGAGATTAATTTTAGATATATACACATAGGTTGTCAGAGCTGCGAGGATATTCTATGTACATTCATATTTGTGTATATATATATTGATTATTCGATAAAATACAATCGTGTCGTTTGATAAAATGTTAATGATTCAAATAAAGTTTTACCATCAAAAATAATTTTCATATATATACACTTATAGAAAAAGCAACTGGTCGATCTGATCAAACATATTACAACAGAAATGTGTCTAACTGTGCTAAAAATTAACAGCGATTTCAAAATGCAGTGTAATTTGAAAGGTACATCCGAATTTTAGAATACAACAATATCATGATTATTGACCAACACGAATGTAAAATTTGATTTTAAGCGAGTCAATTACATGTTTTAAGATATATAATTGTGAAAAAAAAATTAAAAACCTACATAAGCGTTATTCAACGTGTACATGATTTTTGTTACTGACAGCGAATTAGTCAGTAGCGAAACAAAAAATTATGTTTTAACCGGATATCTTGATTTTAAACAGAATAATCAAAAATATTATTCGTGTAGTAATTTAAATATGAAAATAAATGATAATTCGGAGTCTGATCTACTTCTACCCCACCTAATCGACGAAAACATATATATATATATATATAAAAGGAAAAACTTTCCTTTTCAGATTTAAACATCACTACGCCTATATCTTTATAATCTTCAAGCTCCAATCATAACACTATTTATTTCGAAATAAACAAAAATTTTCATTCAATTCCACACAAGTTAATTTATGACTTCAAAAACGATCATTCGTCTCGGTATAGGAGCCATATAAGTAACATAATAAAAATTCAAAATCTCACTACTGATTAAATAAACAGATTACCTTTGTTACGGATACCATCCTAACATCATCTCGGCTGAACATCCCAAAAAGAAAAGTAACCCGTCGCTGTGGTGTACCCATTTCATATCATTTAAAAGTTTTAATTAAATTAAAACACCACTATTATCGTAAACAATTTCAGAAAAACACAACTAACCGATTTAAAAAACGGTGTAATTTTTTCACATGTGTAGTCAAAGCCGAGCTTCTTGAAGACCATTATGATGAGTGGAATAACAAATTTAAGTCAATATCTGTCAAGGACAATAGTCTTTGGAACATTACCAAAAAAAAGTTTACACATACTCAAACCAATATTCCAACAAAATAATGCGTATTCCGATAAAAATAAAATTGAACTATTTGCCAACTATTACATGCTAGTACACTCTCAAAATTCAATATTACCTCTAAGGCACATCAAAAAACATGTCGACATTATTGTTCAGAAATACTGTACAACTGTGCCAACACTATACCCACTTAAAACACCTAAAATGTAAAACTTCCACTGGAAAAGACCTAATTCACGCTATTATGATAAAAAACTTTCCCAAAAAACCTATAGTATACTTAACAAAATATATACATACTATTTCTACTCAGGGTTTTTATTGTATTTTCCCCCTGTAAAATCGTATATTTTTCTTTAAGACTCGTCCATTAAATCTAAATCGCGTAGTGAGAGCCGTACGACTGCTAGTTATATGCATTTTATTATGTATCTGCTCTGATTTGCAAACAATTTAAATATACATAGTTATTATTCATTCATTCATTCATCGTTTGCTCTTTACATGTAAAAAAAAATTTCAGTAGTTTAATTACGTGAGGGATCTTGGCCAGTGCTCCGAATGTCCTTATGTAAATCGGGCCATGTGTGTTTCGGAAATAAATACAACGTCAATGGCATTTTGTTCAAGAAAAATCTCTATCTCATTTTTTTTTTAAACAATACCATTGGAATTCCATAACATAATCACTAGGTTGAGTAATAATATTTATATTTTTTGTTATTATAGTAATAATTCTTCAATAACCTTTGTTAGTAAGGATATTAAAGGATTTATCACACTTTTAAATTCATTCAAGAGTGAAGATAACATTTATCATAACTATCGTTACTACCATTACAGTTATTTATCAGTGATACTAATATTACAATTTTTGTAATTATTATTGTTATCCAAATGAACTTCCTTGTATGATGAGTTTTCATAATTATTTACGCTTGAACCAACTTGCCGCTCTTTATTATTTTCTTAGAAATGCTGGGGTTTGAATTAGAATTGTTGCAGTTATTTACTCGATTGTTAGCATTAGATAAACTAAATTGTAGTTCTGGATATTTTTTACCATTATTGGTGAAGCTGCTGAACTTATTCTTGTTAGACTTTACATCGTGCGGCGAAGAATTTGAGTTGTTAGTGTCCGAATCAATTCGTTTCATTTCGGCATCGTTATTATCATCATTATTTTACGCCAAAATTGAAAAATATTACTTTTTTTCTTTTTTGTAAATTTGTTTTATATTATCAGAAGGAACTGATTTTGTGATCTTAGATTGGTTTTTTGGCTTTTGCCAGTTTTCATCACGGTTCGCTATTTACGGAGTTTGAGAGTTGTCTTTTAATCGAATAATTACCAGTAGAGGCGGATTTGTGTAAATGAACAGGACTAACTAACCGGTGCGATGCTGAATTAACATCAGTGCCATGAGATCCAATTCGGGATCATAGCTGTGTTTCAAATTTTGCCAGATATATTTTTGTCAAATGTTCAATTTTTGCCACGACAAAAAAGTTGTTACTTTTTTTTCCAATTTTACATAGGCCGTAATAGTAATGAAAATAACTGTTTTTCACATATTTTTACTGATATTTCGAAGTGAGACACAATTTTAAGTCTCATGGCACCACAGGCTCGCTCACAACTCATAGAAACAAAATACTTCATTAGTGAGACACAAATCTAGATCTCAAAATCAGAGTTAACATAACAAAGTTTTTATATGTTGTGTGATTATGTTTTTAATAAGTATAATAAAAAATAAAATTTTGTTAATGCAACTAAATATTTAATAACATAAATTGAGCATGAAAAAGTCATGTAATTAGTACATATAAACCAAAACTTTGTAAAAATTAAACTAATTATAAAATACTTTGTTAAAACTATGTGATGTATTAAAACATATTTGACACAAATATTTACTGCAAGCTGTACATTTAGTCTGGGTCTTTGTTGCATGAGATGGTGCATACTTTCTTCCCTTTAATTTAACAATTTTTTAAGTAGAACATCTGCTCTTTCCAACTTTTTGCAAACTATGTTTTATGGTCGACGGATTTTCAATAATAATATTTTTCATAATCAACTTTTCAACTATACTTATATTACTCGATGTTATTGTGTTATATAAAGTCAAGGAATTAATTACCGACACATTAAGTAAAATGTCAACAAATACCTTTTTGTAACCACTTCAGGGACTTTCTTAAAGGATTGGAATAAGCTGCTCTTTTGTCAGCCAGATCTATCGATCCTTTGCCTTTATTATAATTTATAATAACTTTCGGTTTTATCTTATTTGTATATTATCATTTCATTGGTGTCTTTTGTACTGCAAATAAGGAGATATCTCGTTTGTCTTTTCATTTCATTATCATTACATTTGTGTTGCTCCGTAATGAAAATATTTCTCCTTTTTTCAACTTCTTATGAATAACTTCTTTAGGATTAGATTTTTATTTGTTCGCAATGTGCCTGTTAAATAGGTGCTCCTTTTACCGAGTTCTTCGGCCAGAGCTCTACACTTGTGTACCAGTTGTCTACTATTAATGTTCGTCCAAAATCTAAATAAGGTTACATTAATTCTAAAACGATTTTTTTAGCTACATTACCATCTGCAACAGCTTCCCGACCAGCATAAACTTTAACAGCAACGGTATAATGTGGCGGTGTGCACAGTTTAAACAATTTTATGCCATATTTATGACGCTTGTTCTTTATAAATTGTTTAAACAGAAGTCTTCCGGTGATCGGTATTATTGATTCACCTATGCAAAGTGTAGTCTCGGGAATCACACAGTTAGATGAATTTATCATTACATCGTCAATAAGTGTACCTAATTTGTACAATCTATTTTCTTTATTAGCTGTTTCATTATCTGCATAATGAATCGTGGTTGTCAGTAGTTGAAATCTGTTTCGACTCATTATTTTGCCAAAATTTGTAGAAAACAGATGACTATTACTCCAGTACAAACTAACTTGAGGCATTTGGACCAAACCCATCCGTAACACCAGTCCTAACCAATTATATATTTCTTCATGAGTAGTATTTGTCCATTTCTTAAGTCGGCTGCTTGTAGACATTTTAAATAAGCTTAATTTTTTCTGCTCGGCGTACCTATTAGTTTCAACCACTAATTTGTTAATAATACGGCCATCTACTACTAACTTGAAAAAATCGATCGGATGGCATTCTAACATTGAGTCAAAAAGGTCTGGATTGAACCCAACATCATTGGAATTTGGGTTGAACATATAATTATTTATAAGATTATTATCAGCATGCCATCTTCTAACAGGTATTATATTTGAAGGAACTGTTATATTCACAATATCATCTTCTTCAGAATCCTCTGATTCTACAAATTTTTAAAAAATAGCACAGTTTTAGTATCTCAAAATAGTAAACGTTTAAAAAATTAAAATCGCAACAATGCAGTTTACTTTAATTTGCAACATAAAGAAGAAATCAATTAGCTTTTATAAAATGAATATATTAATCGCTAACTCAAATTGATAAAAATATTATAAAATAAAAAACATACATAAAATTATGCATCATTACCTGAAGCTTCCATTATTCTGCTCTCATTTGGAATAAAATCAGGATCTATGTCAGAATCATCTAAATTTAAATCACTTTCAGAGAATTCATATTCCGAATTAAGTATTTCATTTATTATATTATTATTTAATGTATGCCTTGAAATAATGAAATTGATTTTCTTTGCAAAATGGAACTTTATACATAGAAACTTCACAATCAACACTACTATAAGATAATGCTGTTGCTTTTAAAAGTCAAAACAAAAACAATAATGCACAATATCGATATTTTCACAGCAAAATTTGTAAAAATGGTATAATTATTTATATTAAAAAATTTCCATGAATGTATACATTTAATATAATATAGTATAAATACAAAATTAAATATCTTTGGAATGAAAAGTAATTTAAATGTGCTAAAAATACCGTTTTTTAGTAAAAACGCTGGTGAATTCAAATATACGCGTAAAATCCTAATATAATGGACCTATATTGAGATCTCATCAGGTTTATGTGAGATCCAGATTTGAATCTCATGGCAGTCAATTAAACTTTTGTGGTGATTCAGAAATGGATCTCATTCAGTTGAACTTTTCATAAAAATAGTGTGGCACTCGAGTTGTTAATAGAATAATTACCAGTAGAGGCGGATTTGTGTAAATGAACAGGACTAACTAACCGGTGCGATGCTGAATTAACATCAGTAGTTTTTCTTTCAGATGACGGAGACGTTTCATGTGATGATATATTACGATTGCTGTTAGAATCGAGTCTATGTGTTGCAGATTTATCATTCTCGATAGAAGGGTTAGAATCACCCTTAACGGGTTAGTATGGTGAGATGTTCTTGTAGAAGTTTTTGAAGGTAATGTTCGATTTTAATATGGGGGAGGGCGGTCAAATGATCTTGTTAATTTTTGTATTTTACCATGCACAAAGGCAACAAAACAACATGCGTGCGGCTGGTTAGAACACGCTATAGAAGAGAATGGGTGAAATGGGTACGATGCATCATGCGTTCAAGAATAAGGATAAGCCAACGGTAATAATAAATATAATGTAATAATAATTCGAAATCAAATAAAACTGATTTTATCTCACCAATAGTACAAAGTCAGGTATATCAACGCTGATAAGCTGTAAAATCGTCGCTAATCACTACGCGCTGCCTTAGTCGGTTGAGTGGTGAATATGTTGACAGTATCATTAAGTTTTTTTTCTCTCTCAGTTTTCAGTGAGGCAGAAAGATTTATATAGATTTCTAAGAATTTTCTAACCCAATTTGTATTTTTGTTGCATAACGATAAGTTTCTGTTGTTTTGAGCTATGAGTTTTAATAGATAGGGTGACAATCGAGTACACCGAAGATAAGGAAGTTAAATTGTTAGAAACAATAATGCAGATTTTGGTGTGCCTTTTATTATGGAAAACTTCAAAAAATCTATTTTATTTTATTTTAGTGACCAGTAGGTGGGTGAACCTTCTGAGAATGTCGCGTTTTAGATTGCTGCCAAGGGCAGAAATCAAACGAGAAAACCCCAATGGACATGTTCGGAGTTGTATTCACTGCTTATAATAAAATGCCAACATTGTTCAGTATTTACTGCTGAATGTGCAGCAATATTACAAGCTTTATCGATTTTAATAGACTTGGATCTTTGCGGGAATTAGCTTATTATTGTTAACTCGAAAAGTGTAGTTATAGACAATAAATGAAATATGTCAGATACATTAATTGGATTAATCATGTTAAAGCTTAATAATTTGCAAAGTGTAGGAATATTTGTGTCCTTTTTGTAGGTGCCGAGTCATAAAAGCATTTCAAACAATAAGTTTGTTGATTTATTCGCTAAAGACGAGTCACCTAATGGTTTATAGAAGTCTCTTTAGTTTTTCACATGGATATAATTCACTCTGTTCAGCTGAAGCATAAGAATCATTAGGAACCGATGTGCCTCCACTCACTAATTACTATCAATTTTAACCGTTTCTCCCTAATCTTCCGTTTTTCTAAAATTAATCGCAAAGAGGAAAAGCTAAAACTTCGTTACAAAACAAGCTGCTGCTCTACAATACAGTTCTGGCAGCGAAGTAGAAATATGAAATCGAATTATGGGGTCCAGCAGCAAGTAGAAATACCAAAACGTATCCAACAATTTCAGTCTAAAGTGCTGAGAAGCGATAATACGTTGCACCATGATCTGCAAGTGCCCACAACAGGTTTATCAGAATAAATATCAAACATTTTTTGGCAAATGCTCTAACCATCCGAACCTTCAAATTCAGCGAATCTACATGTCGACACTGCTAGATAATCCGGTCCGAAGACTAAGTCGTAGACGTACTTACGAACTCTGAGTCTGCAGAATGATCTAAGATCGTACAGATCAAGACATTGCTGTTGTAGCATAATTCAAAACCGGCGACTGTTTATTGAAACAGAGGCTGTATATGGTCGTACTTTTAAACATATTTAACCGAACTCACGTGCTTATTGTCTATGTGTGCAGGTACGCATTAAGAAAAAAAAAGGAATTGTACTCATCAGTATATCACGATTTTAACATAATTTGTTACCTAACCGTCTTTTATGTATACAACTTAGAGAAAGTCCCTTTTGTCGCCTCTATTCTGAATAGGAAATCTGCAATAGCGATCATATATTTTTTAATGATCTGCTGTAACGCCGTTACGTTCTTACGCTCCCCATAATTTATACCTCTGTATCCCTTCTTCATCTGGATAATCTACACTTATTCCTTCAGGTAACAATATTTCTAGAGAAGTTAGCATCTTTGATTAAAACATAAACAGTCTCCCACAGTACCCTATTCGTTAAAGGCATCCCCATTTTATATATATATATATATATATATATATATATATATATATATATATATATTGAGATAAAATGGCCTCGAGCTAACTAAACTATCCATCTAATTGGTGATTGGTCGTTAAATGACTACCAGCTTTCCATCTCGGTATTGACGTGACCGGCAAACGTTTCTTACCCTATTTAATATCAATTTTCTAGTTAACGAAAATCGTTTAACTTCCTTTATTCTTAATGTCGGTAAAATAAATTAGACCTCATCGGTATCGTTGTAGGACGATGGTGTGCGATGTTACGAATTGTTTACAAGATGTTTAAGAATAATTTATAACACCGTCAACGCATTAACAATTAAAACGTCTACCATACGGTGTGCTGGAAAATAAGATATGTATTCTTTACACGATGGTCTTAACTTCGTCGATTAATTAGCAGGGGGGGTACACTTTTATACATATTACCCTCGACGCAGAGTATTGTTTAAGATTCAATTTCGCCTATTATACATTTTAGCGATGCTCAAACAGATTATAAACACAATCGCATTGTATAACGCTCGGTCTGTTTTATTTTTAACATATTAATAAAAAACAAACGGTAAATTTAGGCGATACAATGTAAAGTGACAGCAAAAAATATTTTATGCGCAGCGCTTATTTCGAATCTGAAGTATTGCTTCGTTAGAATAGAGCTATTTGATGCGTCATGCTACACGGCCTAATGAAATATTGCAATTAGTTTATTCGAACATCGCGATTTGATAATTTAATTATTCAACGAGGACTACACGCAAATATATTTTGTTAATTCATTTCGATGTTTAAGAAAA
Source organism: Coronaproctus castanopsis (assembly GCA_032883995.1). Taxonomy (NCBI): domain Eukaryota; kingdom Metazoa; phylum Arthropoda; class Insecta; order Hemiptera; family Monophlebidae; genus Coronaproctus; species Coronaproctus castanopsis. The sequence goes on along the minus strand of CM065052.1, from coordinate 75,695,371 downwards.
CATTACAGCTTTATCGAACTAAACCTTTCAGACATACATTATAAAATTTTGACAAAATTACAAAATTTTATACAGGCGTTTATTCCGCAATATCGCTTTTTAGGTGAACTGTAGATAATTTTCATTGAAATACTTTTAAAATTGAAATATTTCACGTCAACCGGGAAAAAAATGTTATATGAGCATTAAAATTTCATGTACCATATAGCGGACGTGACTGAAACGGTTCCCGTCATCATTACTTTGAAATTAATAAAGAATCTAGATATTTATGTACAGAATATCGCTATCTGCATTTATACGTTGTTGAAACTGCGCTACATTTATTTTTTTTGGCCTTACGTCATCTATATATAAATGAGGTTCAGAGCAGTAGTGGACCAAGTCCACTTTTCAATATTTTAAGAAAAATGATGTTAATGTTAAAATCATGTTGTAAATTCTATGTAAATGGTATAATTAAACTTCGTACGTAAATAATGTTAAACTGATAAACGCAATATTAATTTTATTACTATTCTAATTCATTAATGTAATTAAGTTGCACTGAATTTTCATTTCCAAGAAGTATTTAATAACTTGTTTTTTAGACGTAAATAAAAGCCTTTGATAACATATCAATTCCTGTCTTACACGAGTCTCTGACGAACTTGGATGTCCCATCCCTATATTTAAAGAAGCATTGTGTAACCTATTCACCAAAAGACAACTTACCTTCTTTCATTCCAATATGAAACCAAAAACTCGCACGGTGTACTTAGGTATTCCCCAAGGGTCCGTTCTCAGCCCTATTTTATTTAACATAGTATTGTTTAAACTTCTCAATACACCCCTTCCAGATACAGTGAAAATTTTATCTTTCGCAGACGATATAATAGTTTACGTCATGCACGATAATCTAGATAATGCTATCCAAACTCTTAATACATCGCTTACATCCATAGTCTTTTGTCTAAATTAAGTCTTACTGTTTCGCACAACAAATGTGCTTCGATAATATTCTCATATAGAACCGTCAATACCGACTCACACGCACTTATGTATAACAACAATCTCATACCCTTTGTTCATTACCATCAGTACTTAGGATTTATTCTTGATCGCAGGTTAACGTGGAGACTGCATACGGAAAAAGTTTATACCAAGCCTTTAAGTCTTATAAAAGCACTGAGTCCACTTCTGAGGGTGGGGATAACTTTACTACTTTTGTATAAAAATTTCATACGTTCTATTCTCGACTATGGTTTATTTTCGGGAGTGCTTCTAATCACTGCCTTTCTAGGCTAGATAAAATTCAAAACGAGTGCTTACGCAGATGTTTAGGAGTACTTCGTGCTATCGCTGTACCTGCTCTCGAGATGGAGGCAAAGGTTTCCCCTCTATCCTTACGAAGAATGTTTCTGTCAGATAAATTTCCTTCTAAAAGCATTCACTCATATCGCCCCTCTTTGTATATTCTATAGTTAGAAATTTTCACAACTGGCGTTTCTCTATACTTCGACGTCCTTTATTATGTCATTCGGTCATCTTTCCAGATACAGTGATATTCTTCTTTCATCCTACCCGTCCTCCTTCTGTACGATTCCTTTCGAGTATAATACCGTCAGCCGTAATATCAACATACAACTGTTTTCCTCATTTAAAAACAATGTTCTACCGCTAGCCGCCAATTATAATTTTTACTTATTGATTAATAGAAACTATCCTAATTCTCTTCTAATTTTCACTGATGGCTAAAAGTGCTCTTTTTCAGTCGGAGCTGCATTCGTAATCCTCGCTCTCAACGTTTCAAAAAAATTTACCCTTAATAGAATATGCTCCATTTTTACTGCAGAAGCTACAGCTATTCTTAAATCTCCCCGATATGTATCTGTAAATCGCCCATATACTAATATTCTGATTCTCTCCGATTCTAAAAGTTGTTTGCTGGCATTAACTCACAGCTCAACTCTCGTTTACCATCGATTATTTACAAAATTTCTAATTACATATACCGATTAAACTCTCTCGGTGTAACAGTTAAATTTGTTTGGATCCTCGGGCTTAATCCATGGCAATAATCTAGCTGATCATTTAGTCACTTCAACGGTTACATTAGGCGTACATTAAATATGCGCATAAGGAATACTGATCTGTGGTCCAATCCATTTACTGCAAAATCCATTCAACCCGACATACCTTCTAATCCATGGTTCTACAATATTAAAGTTGAAACAATCAAATTGCGGGGTTTTATCACTGCCGTTTGTCGACTGAGACTCGGCTGTAGTCGCCTTCCTGCTTCCTTACACAAGTTGAAACTTATTCCTAATTACTCTCATCCTATGGATACCCATTTAGTGGCCGATGCAGACCATATTATCCTCGAGTGTTCCCATCATAGTAATTTTCGTGTTGCATTTTATCAAGCTTTTCACAGCCTTAAAGTTCCGTTTCCTATAAATGTTGCATTTCTCTTAGCCCTTCAAAATACTGAAGTATATACGGCCCTATACTCCTATATTTTAGATTCTGGTATCATTATTTAATTTTACTCATCCTACATTACTTTTTAATCTGCCTAATTTATAAGTAGCCCTTTCTTATTCATTCCATAATATACAGCCATAGGTAAACTGTATGGAAGCCCAAAAAAAAAAAATTTCTTTAACGTTTTTCTCGTTGGAAATATTCAAAATTTCGTAATAGAGGGAATAATATATATTTTTAAGACACAAGAAATAAACAAAAAAAAAAATTGGATTTGGTTCACTATTGCACTGAACCCAATGGCGGTTCGATTTGCTTTTGTTAGCTGGGTCAACGCTGCCTCTACTAATGTGTTTCGGCTATTTATCTCGCTTGTCGGGTACTTCATAATTGCTGATTGAACTATCTGCCACCCTTGTAAAGTGTTTTTATCAATGATACTTTTGTCCGTTTATTAGTAACCAATTGATCGATGTAGTCTGATATAGTTTTTTTTTTCAACGCCAATCGTTCGCATACTACTAATGTATTTTCTTTTATAATTTTACATTCGATTTATTCGAAATTTTTAAGCTACCTATCGTCCATTATCATTCATTCGGCTTTTGACGAATCTTACGTATAAATTTCAAACTTTCTGAATTTAAACTAAAATTATTTCAATAATTGAAATTATTTTTAGTTTCACGACGAATGTACATCATCGTTATCAAATGTATGACCAGCCAAAATTTTCGATTCTATGATTAATATAAGTAGATTTTCCGAGATATCCAATTAATTATTATGACAGTTTACTGTTTGTTAATAAATAAATAAATAACTTCTCGTACCATCAGCTTTCTCGATTAAAAATTTTAGTTTCTCAATTGTAGTCCATTTCGTTAATTTTAGCATAAATTCGGGAAAACGTGAAAATTTATGCATATGGCATAATTGTCATTATTATAGTATAAATATGTTAATTAAATATCGTTTCGCTAATAAAATAAACAAATATTACTAATGTCTTTGTTATTTAAATCGCATAGGCGTGCGATTTTTCTTGTTTCGATGCTTTTAAAATGTCGACAATGTTTTTAATAGAATACGGTTTTTAGTTTTTAGTTTTATACCGCGGAATTATAAAATTATCGTTACATATTTATCACGAAGTAGTCTAAACTCCGAGGCCACTTTAAGAACTGAAACACCTATCGGTGTATGTGTATGTGAAATTGAATTATAAAAATCGAACCTTGCAAGATTATTCTTAAAACATTTACAGATAACTTCTTTCATCTAACTTCTTCAGTTTTGTAAAAAAACCTGACTAATTGCATACTTCGCAAACATACTTAATCGAAAAAATCAATTGAAAATTAGTTAAATCACTAATATTTATTTTCTTATAGAAAATACAAAGCTTTATTTACGCCATTATCAAGTGAAACATTTTTAAAAAATCATAATTTTAAAAATATAAATTAAATATAATTACAAAATTGTGTTTTTTAAAAAATTTTGTGTTCGTATATTTTTATATTTTATATTTTACTTTTGGACATCATACATCGCAACAGTAAATGAAAAATTTCAAATTCCACCAGTATACACAACTTTTACAGAATCCGGAAAATAATATTGAAGAAAAAATTAATATAAAAAAAAAAAATTAATAAGCAAATATATCGATGTTAAATTTCAACAATTCAAAAAATAGACAAAACAGAAGCAGAACAGCATTTTTGGAGTATATTTTCACAATCACCATCAAATATTTTTAAGTAATTATATTTAATTTATATTTTTAAAATTATGATTTTTTAAAAATGTTTCACTTGATAATGGCGTAAATAAAGCTTTGTGTTTTCTATAAGAAAATAAATATTAGCGATTTAACTAATTTTCAATTGATTTTTTATAAAGAATCACTACATTCCGCATTATATAAAAAATTAAAATATTTAATCGAAGCTTTAACTATATCGCTTTTAACGGTATTGTCCACTAAAAGTGTAATTTCATCGAATTTACTACGTGATATAGCCGCGATTACTGCAATTATTTCGTTCTTAAAAAATACAAAAAAAAAAAAAAAAATAATAAATAAACAGTAAAGTAACAAGTATAAATGGCTAATTATTAAATAATGTTTAACCGACCCCATTTTCAGATTATAAACCAACTGATACGATAACTAACAATAATAAAGAATCGAAAAATAATTTATAAGAAATATAATGATTTCTAAACAAATCGAAATTTTATTATATTGTTTCTATATCATCGATTATTTTTATGAGTATTATGGTTACTAACAGACCGGTTTCTTTATTTTATTATTCAGAGAGCGAAAACAATTTTAAAAGATACAGATAAACTAAACAAAGAAAAAAGTATTATAAAATAAACAACAATTAAAAATAAATACAATCCGAACATAGTTGAAAAAATGTGGAAGAAATCTTATTATAAAGATATAGAAAAGGGAAAAAAAATTATCCGGGTTTAATTAATTATGTAGGTACACTTAATAAAATATTTTTAAAAATATTTAAAAAGTACAACATGTAAGTAAAAATAAACCACTATTTAAGATAGAAAGATATTTAAAAATTTCGGTATTTATCAATTAAATTGTAATAAAATATATTTAGTTGACAATTTCATCTTAGATTTAATGAACATTTAAATTCGTATAAAACAATGATACTATTGTAAATAATTTAAACATGAAATTTAATATTAAAAGTACTTACATAAAGAAAGAAAAAAGAAATATATATATATATATTAGCAAAACTGGAAATATAAATAATGTATAATAACACCTGGCGATAAATTAGTTTTAAAGACTTTATTACGAATATACCTAGTCATCAATCTAAGGCTTGAACCAGATTCGTTTAATTCTTTTTAAAGTTAAATATATATTTTTCATATATTAATTTTCTTATTGTTATGATATATTTAATTTATTTTTATTTTAACTAGAAAAGGGCGACGAAACTGTCGAGAAAGTTTGTCATTAATTATTGGTGATTTTAATTTTATTGTTTTTTAATTTAAATATTGTTCATTGTCGATGGCTAACAAATTGTATAATCATACATGATGTTATACAGAGTGATGTGTCACTGTTTTATTGTCGACTCTAATCTCTACTTGGAACAAATTGAAACTACTGGTAAATTTATCTTCAAATGTTACTTAGGAACTGGAAATGCGCAATTGATAATCCAGAAAAATTTAAATTTTTTAATTATTTTACAACATGCTATACCGGTTATGATGGTAAATTATTATGCGCGATTTATCATACCGTACAAGTTCAGGGGGGCCGCTTATATCTAGCAGTGTACAGTGATCGTAAGATATACATATATAACATTTCACAAGCCGGGAAACTGCTAGTCTATACAGTTCTCGGTTTGCAGGAATTGTCTCAGGCGGTCCGGACATATTGTTAGAATGTGCGGAGACTTTGTTTTTAAAAAAGCTTTTTTATGACCAACTGCCGAGTCCAAAATGTACTGAACGTCCGCGATGACGGTACAAAGATTTGTGGGCCAAATATTAAAAGATTGTGAAATAGATCTCCAGAAGCGACAGAAATTGCCCATAGATTAGAAAGGATGGATGTGTGTAGTTAGAAATTACTTACAATGTTTGTACCAAAAAGCTCGATTGCAGAATACTTGCCTACTGAAGCAGAAGCAAACTTCAGCAACACTGGCGCCTCTTTAAATATGGATTAGCAAGGAGTGTGCTACAATAATCGGGCTGCTTAGTCACCACAGGAAGCATCGATAGTGGATAGTACTCGATGATGATATACGTAAATATTTTTAGAATATGCGGCGATGGTATAAAAAAATTGGCCGATCACTCGAATGTCACCTAATGGTCATTTGATCACAGCTCACAACATATTTCACGATCATTTAACTGTTAATTATGAAAAAGAAAGCACTGACACCCCCCATTCTAGTGTAATTCTACACAAAAATCGTATACAATGAGCTAGTCACGATGTTGGACAACAAGCGATACGGCGATGATGAGATCGTTAGCGTCGGATGTGTCATCTTTAAAGCGCCTAAAAAAATATTGAAATAAAAATATTTAAACAAATGATCTATTCGAATGTACTTTCTGTAAGTTTGGAATAATAATTAAAAAAAAAAGATTAAACGTACGTCTAAGAACATTATTATATAATCGTTTCAATTAAGATAAACGTAGATTTACTAGATAATACGTGCATCGCGTGTATTACATCCACGTCGTGGAATATTTAGTGAATTAGAAACCATTGCTTTACCTATAGCTATTGCGGTCAATAAAAAAAAAGTTATCAAATTGAAACAACCAATTTGAAGGCAGCCTCTCGGATGAATTAAATAAGAAGAAGACGATATTCAAATACTTCTAACGAACGTGCAAATTCGAAAAATGTACGATACTGGAATGTATTTTGCGAGGGGAAAGCGTGGCTGTTGATGACTAATTGGAGACAGTTAATCAAGACGGGAAAGATAAAATTTAGCAGCAACTATTACTAACAACTAGTACAGAAATACGGCACATATTACATCAAACGTGAACTGAAAATTTAAGAACATAACAGAGAAATATGAAAGTGTGTAGACTCAGGTAGGTAATATATCCCCGATAATCGCCAGAAATGATCATCACACAATGCAGAGTATAAAGTAACCGAGGCTGATGAATGGACAAGAGAAATTTTTCTTATTTTCTAAGCAAAAAGAATACTTAACTGAACGCGTTGAATAACGAACTCTGATTGTCTATTTCGCACAAAATTCCAACCTTTTAAAGCCCAACACTGCACTTATAGAAGTTGGCTTTAGATTATCACTAGTAGAATCAGTAATAAAATCGGAAATGCTTTAGTAAGACGACAACGTTCGATAGATAGTTAAAACTATGAACAATTCAATATTATTGTAATTCTAAGAGTTAATTAAATATTTTACCGAGTTTTAATAATAGTCAATGCGAAGTTCTGTGTGGTAAATACACTAAAAACGACAAAATCGCTGGATGAACTTTAAAAAAATATATATATAGCCGTACTATGAAAGCTATATATAAAAAAACAATATACGTTATAATAATAAAATTGAGTCAACTTAATTTTTAAAACCCGGCTTGAGAAACGTTACTCGAATAAGAACATTCAACAAATATTCGGAATATAGCGCCCCTTTAAAAAAAAAAAAACGAAAAAGAAAAAAAGGTAATTTTAAATTAAAAGTGCGAGAAAACTGCCGGAGAAGATGAAATTTATCCGGAATTTGTGAAGAATTTCGGCAAGAAAATTAGAAGGTGGACTTTTCAATTATATCCTAGACAGGGGCGAACTTCCTAATTTGTTCAAAACATCTAAGGTTCTCGTAATCTAAAAACCGGGAAAGTACTTTACAAAAGCTAGAAGTTGTAGCACCAGCCTTATTGAACATTCAAACCGTTGGAGAGAAGTAACAATCGTAGAAGTTATCGCAACACGCAGTTTTAGGATATATACAGAAGCTACATAGATCAAGTAAATGCCTTAACCGTGTATATATATATATATATATATATATATATATATATATATGTATGTATATATCAACATGAATTCTAAAGAAATAATATTTTTTTTTACTTATCAGCAACGTATGATTTAGTTTGGCGATCCAGTTTAATAAGTAAATTCATAATCAAATTATAGGTATTTTTTTTTTGTAGCTCAGGAAATCCAAATAGTAGAAACAGAGTTTTGAATAACGGACTTCTACTGGGATCAACGTTCTCGTTTTTCCTTTATAATTTCTGTACAACAGCTATACCGACAACGTAATCTCCAAGAAGAATGACAATATTCGAATTATTACTGAAGCTACACACGAAAATGGTTTATAAATTCTCGCGGTATACTGAAGAATATAAATTACAATTAAGAAAAAAATCTAGTCCAATTCGATTTTAACATTCTGCTGGCTAAGACGGAACGAAATGTGCAAATAGACGATTAATTATTAAAAGGTACGAAATAAACCCGAAATACGCGAAAATTACATTAGACATTTGGCATTTCGCGAACAAGTCGAAAACACAACTGCACAAAAAAAAAACAAAAACGTAGAAAAACTAACATATTATACAAATTAACCAGCGCACGATGGCAAATGTCCGCAGTCACGTTGTTTAATACAACGTTAATTCTAGTGTACTTATACGGAGCACCCCGGTAAAGTTATGTAATTCCTATATCAAGAATATAGCAATAGAGTTACAATGAAATCAACTCCGACAACCTGGTTACTTCTTACTATATATATATATATATATAATGCTCACAGATAAGGTGATAACAACTGACGAAATATACGGAGAATAAGATATTAAAACTACATACCGAATGTGCCGCCGCTCAGAGAAACTAATATTGAGAGTTATCGCGGATAAGGCTGAAGCCTGTAAAGAGAGAAGTGTCCGAGCCCGGTTTTAACTTAATCGCGATCGCAGCGGCGAATACTTTATAAAATGAGATGACTGAATACTATTTCCGAGCTTTGGGGGGGGGGTGAAATACGCAGTCGGGTTAGAATGTTTTCGGACACAGCGCAGGTGGTAAAATATGAATAATTGAATCTAGAGATATCGACGACTAGCAGTTCAACGGGGTACAGTGTGTTTCTTTTGTTTATTTACCATATTATATATATATATATATATATATATATATATATATATATATATATATATACATAAGAAAATATAAATATACACAAAGTTTAAATATTAAAAAAAATTAATTACGTCACTAGTACATTGTGTATTTAAAAAAATATATATCAAATTCTATACGACATACGTTATTTGAATTATTATTTTTTTTTTAAATATCGAATTATTGATTATTTATTAAAACTGAATTATGTAAATAAGCGCTTCGATAGAAATTATATTATTTGAAAGTATTGTGTTTTGTTTTTTTTTGTTGAACTAGAAGAAATTCCAATTGTAACAGCGGCGGATGTACATATTAATAAATAAATATATATATATATATATATATATATATATATATATATATATGTATATATATACACTAGATCGCCTAATAGCGTTCGATTAATTTTAACGATCGATTACGTAGATAGATAGTAAATTAGTAGTCGCATTTTTGATGGCTTTAGTGTTTTTTTTTTCTTGTTGTTTCATTGTAGGTAGCGCTAGTAGCGGCCGTCGTCGTCTTTTTGTTCGGATCTGCACGAATATATCGTTTCGAAATTGTCACGGACGACAATCTCCATATGTTGATAAGACTAGATAGAAGCGAAATAATAAAACTCTTTTTATTACTCGCGCTACTAGAACTGATCGTAGTTGCGATATTCGTTATTTGGTTTACGGTTATACGCGTTTTTCTTCCGATCGATTGTCTACAGGCGATTATCGTGTTCGCTCTTATTTCGGATAAGCGAAATAAATTGGTAAAGTATCTTCCGACCGTAATATTAATAAAGATAAATCAATCGATCTAAAACTACATCGTTGTGGGGTCTGCCGTGTGTAAAGGTAATTGCTGCTGCCGATGCGCAGAGCAAAAGGCGTCGCATATTACTACCAGCGGCGGCGGCGAACGTAGTAGCGTACAGAGCCGTGAAAAATTACGCAGCGCTAACAACACCCTGGATTCACCGCCGTCGACGACCAAATCGAGAACTGTAATTGCCGGTGGTAGTATCGAAGGAGGTGGTAGTAATAAAGGTGGTGGTGGTGGTAGTAGTAGTCGGAAAAACTTTTCGGTACTTTTCCGGGAAAAGATACGAATAGTCACAGGCAGTAGTAGCGACGATGAACAGGAGAACGAAGAATACAATCATTCCGATAGGAAACAAGGCGGTAGTGGTGGGCGTATTATTATAGATGATACGACGAGGAGAAAGACCTTCGATTACGACGAGGACGGGGTCGAGGAAAATTTCATCGTAGAAGAAGCGCGCTTAGTCGGCGGTACCGTCATTAGCGCTAGCGTTGTTAGCGCTAGTTCTACCGGCGGTGTTAGTAACGCTATTATAGCGAGTAACGATAATACTAAAGAATTATTATTGCACGATATTCAAGAAGAGGAAGGCGATCAATTGGACGACGACGACGATGATCCAATGTCGGATAGTTATTGTTCTACGACGGCGTTAAGAGGATCGATCGGCGGTAGCGCAACAGCCGGCAGCAGCGGCACGGGACCGGGACAGGGGCAAGGCCAGAAAATTCTGATTACCAATAATAGTCCGTCGCCGACATTTTCCTCGTTGCTAATTTATAATAAATCGTCGTCGTCGTCCGAAAAGAAGCGAAAACGTAACGTTCGCACTCGATCGGTCACCAGTACGACCAGTTCGGATACTTGCGAAAGTAATAATAGTACGACTGTAGCCGGGATCGTATTTAAAATGCAAGCCGAACAAGGAAGCATCGGAGATTTGCAAAAGTATCATAATCGCTATTTGAAAAACAGACGGCATACATTGGCCAATGTTCGGTAAGTACACACACACACACGTAAACATATATATACACATATATACATATATATATATTTCCCTCAACGGCTTTAGTGTAGGAAATTCTACTTAATTCGTCTTATTGTTGCCGTAGGTTTCGTCTCTTCTATATTACTTCTCATTTAAGTCGTTTCCTGTCCGCGTATAATTTACATTTCAATCGAAAGTTACACATAAACAAAACAAGAAAAACACTCCTATTTGGAAAATGTTCCTTACTACGATATAATTGTATATACGTGTATATTTGTAGTTATGCATATGAATGCAGATATATATATATATTAAACTTTACAATATATGTATATACATATATATGTATATATGTTATATATATATATATATATATATATATATATATATATATATATGTATGTATATATATATATATAGACGTCTGTATATATGCGAGTAATTGTGTGTGGTTAATTAGAAGAACCAACGACCAAAAATACTCGCTTTCAATTACGTCCGTGTTATTTTTTGACATTAAATTTGCATGTCCTCTGCTTCCATTACCGTCAACCGATAATATTTCGTTCTCTCGTTAAAATCGTTCCTAGTAAACAACGAACGCAAACAATATCTGCTACCCCACTTATAACGCATATTTATCATCGTTATTATTACTATCGCATACTTAAGCCCTACGATTATAATAACTAAATTCTTATAATTAAAAAAGCGCCCAATATTTTTAAATCGTGAAACTATCGAAATATCGAAACAATTATTCGTAGAGCGAATCGTATTTAGTCGCAGAATTACCGTCTTACAAATATCTATATATAAGAAAATTATAAATAGCGACAGGATGCGGTCTTTAAGTTTGGTTGTACAGTATAGCGTACAGGAGGGTAGAAATAAATTATTTCTATTCGATTAATTTTAGTATGTAGTATAAGTAGATTTCAGTGAAACATGTTTTTATTTACATATTTCGTTAATAAACGAGAACACCCCTCCGCTGGTAGCTTGTCCCGTATCAGTTTTTAAGTATCAACAACACTAATTATATCGATTACACGCATCGCATTCAACAATAATATATAATCACACGCAAAATGAACGCTAACAATAATATACTACCACATACACGTACGCGTACTTTATATTAAACGTAGGAGCTATATGCAAAAAATTATTATATAATTAAGATTAAAATATTAATTGAAATGTAAATGCCGACCAAAACCGACGGAAGCGCGAAACTTGAAAAGGGGACACGTTGTAAATATAAATAAATAAAAAACATATCGCTTCCGAAATGACGACGTTAAATAATTGCTAATTATTGAAATATTTTTTAAAATTTGGAAATTCTATTCTCAACCGTAATAAATAGAAAATTTCGTTAGCTTTACAAGTCTTTCGAATAATACGAAACTAAATTTGAAGAACTGCTTAGTTTCAACGTACGGAAAACACTCGCCAAGAAGTAAAATAGATGAATTCGAAGCTGTATAGAAGATTACTAAGAATTTTCTCGTTGGAGACCGGGTAACAAACAGACTAAATAAACTAAGTATAAGCGAGGAAAATAGGAGAAAGATTTCTTAAATTTTTTTTTATGAACCTGCATGGCTGCTAAAGTCCCAAGATAGAACATCCTGAAGAACTATCGTTAAGGCTTCGATATCATAATATTACCACGCTCTCTAGAAGATAAAAAGAAATGGAAGAATGTTAGCTTTAAAAGTTCGTGTAATGTGTAGAAACCGCGGTAATAAAATCGATGCATTTCTATATCAAACGAATCTCTCGAAAATTTTAATATACATATGTATATATATAGTTAAAGAGATAAGGTAACATCATGAGGATAGCATCTCCAATTCGGCAGGTTGCACATTACGAACGCTATATATGTCGACATCAGCCTGTGATTTAATAATTGAGAAAAAATCCGTGTAATTTTTACATTCAATTAATTTCATTCTTTCTCTTCCAGCGGGTACCTTTTCTCGAATTTTACCTGGATGGCTAAGATTTTTTAATGATGACCAAATTATCCAAGTTTTTTTTTTTTTACATTTTTCTTCCTCAAGCGATTTATTTAATTTTTATCATTTAGTTAAATATAATTCATTAGGTCGATAATAACGCTCGTGAAAAGTTAAAAATTTCATTCCCGAAAAAAAGGATTTCATTTTTTAGTTTTAAAAATTAAAAAAAAAAAAAAAATACTTTTTATACCGTAACATTGTTTACTTTAATTATTTCTTAAGTTATTAATTAAAATTTTTCCGATGCCGGTTTTTTGTGAATAATTTTTTCCGGCAAAATAACAATAAACTAATCCAATTTTTTTTGTCATCGCCGCATATTCTAAAAAAAAAAAAAAATTGTACATTATACCGCCATCATCGTCAATATCTACTATTGATGCGCCCTGCATGGAAGGGTATTATTAACTTCCGTCACCAATAAGTATCTCCATTAATGAACCCACATATTGCCCGGCTTCCCTGCGGTAGCTCCCTGATATACTTGATATATTTATTATGTCTAAACGTTAGCTAGGGCAGGCTGTGGCTCACGTACTACATGACCTTTCATTAGATCATAGCCTTGTATTGCTCATATTAAACAATACTGCTTCCTCATTTTTAACACCAGATAGTTTACATACTTCACGTATTAATAGTAATAAATTCCCAATAGACTTACATCGCAAATACAACAAGCTGTTTGGAATTCCTCTTCATTAAACAGGGGCACATCAAATAGGGAACACTATATAACGATTTATATCAACGTGTTAATAACTCAGAAAAAAAGGACAAGATCTACATGGAAACGCACAAGGTTCCCTAATCGATTAAACGGGATATTAAATTCCGAAATTCAAAAATACAGATCTGCGTTCGTTAATTCATTATCTACACAGGATGGCTCACTATGGCAAGTAAGTAGGAAAATCCTCTCTTGTCCAAAAAGCTCCAATCCTTCAAGACGACGGTAACTAGATAATTACCGACGAAAGAAAATCGGACACCAAGTTCATTAATTCATTATCTACACAGGATGGCTCACTATGGCAAGTAAGTAGGAAAATCCTCTCTTGTCCAAATCTTTATTTTTCAGCTGCAGTTATTATAGAATGTATCAATCGAAATTCCTGTCACGTATTGTAAGCAAATGTCTCCCAAGTAGTCTCAGATGTTTGCTCAGCTCACATAATAATAGGGTATAAATGCTCATAATCGATTACATATTAGCCTGTAATATAAATATTTAGCAAGACGTGTCGTCCGCTCGTTACAGGCCTGGGTGGAATCTCAAAAGACCATTAAAAAAAATTGAGTCTTTTAATATTTGAACTGCCCAATTATCTAAAGTACCTAAACATATCTCACCAGCTGAAACAAAGGAAATAATAATGAAATTGTCTAAAAAAAGGCATCAGGATTTGACCTTATTACATCGGAGATCCTGTAACTATTACCTAATAAAGTAGTTTTATTGCTTACTTATATATTTAACGCAATGCTTCATTTAAACTATTATCCTTTATTATGGAAATTTTCGATAATTGAAATGGTGTTAAAAACTAATAAGCCATCTCACCGATGTACTTCATCCTACTTCTCGTTGTTGGTAAAATTTTTCAAAAAAATTCTACTAACTAGAATGTATCCATCCTGAGAAAAGAATGGAATAATTCCTTCTCATCAATTTAGATTCCGGCATAATCATTCAACCTTACAACAGTGCCACCGTGTTCTTGAAATTATATCTCTACAGCGCTAGAGCGGGAACACTATTGTTCAGCTGTTTTTCTTGATGTTTTACAGGCCTTCGATCGCGTCTGACATCCTGGCATCCTTTTCAAACTAAGGCATATCATTCATCCATCGTACGATTTAACTATAAAATCATATCTACAAGATAGATTTTTCTGTGTTAAATATGGCGAAACCAGTGCACAAATCTACGCTATTCAAGCAGGAGTTCCACAAGGAAGTGTTACGGGTCCTTCCTTGTATGGTGTTATACTGCAGACATACCGGTTAATAAAAATACAGTATTATGCACTTTTGCTGACGACAGATACATTCTCTTGTCCGATTCTGATATGATCATTGTGTCTAATAAACTTCAGAATTATTTAGCTCTGATTCACCCTTGGTTAACCAGATGGATAATCAAGATTAATCAAATTAAAAGCAGCCACATTACTTTTACTCTGCGTATAAGGCTGACGCCATCGATGGGAAATCCATCCCCCAAGTTAACCATGTTAAATACCTTGGTTTGTGTCTTGATAAAAAAGTTACTTGAAGTCAACACGTTAGTAATACAATTAAGGATGTGCGGGAGCGATTTGGTCTCCTCAATTACCTTTTTTAGAAAACGGTCAAAGCTATCAGTTGGGAGCAAACTATTATTGTACAACTCAGTCATAAAACCGATTTGGACTTATGGCATTGAACTAGATGGCAAAGATTCAACGCTACAGTCGATGGAATCAAAAATCTGACGTCAAATTATAGACACTCCTTGGTTCGCTTCCAAAAGCTCTTTTTCAGCAGACTAAGAAATGCCGCTAATCCAGGACAAATCGTGATATGCCACTGACTTAATCGCGTCGGTTGAAGAGAAACTGGCCAAGAGAGACAGTCTTAAAACTGCCTCGTCCTCCTCTCATTCCTTCTAGATATGCCCTAAGTTGTTGTCAATGGACCATCAACAGTATCTGATTCTTTCCTGTTCCTTCAGCACATTTACTTATTGCACTATGTGCAGATTGTAAATAAAAAAGGAAAATAAAAAAATATATATTTTTTCAGTTTCCCTCTATTTAAATTATGATTAAGTTTATCGGTTATTAAATTCATAATTTTTGGAACGATAAAACAACATGCAGTTTCTGTATAATTATTTTATCAACGCGTATTTTTCTTGCTTTTTTTCTATATATATATTTATATATAGTGTACGGTATAAATGTATTTGTATTTTATTTTATTTTTAAATTGAGAATATGTATCACCAAGGAAGCACTACAGAAATAAGAAATGAAGAGAAGTAAAAAAAATCTTTTCTCCACTCCCCCCCCCATTACTCAATTCAATACTATGGACGGAATTATATGCTATTAAAATGGCGATTATAGATATTTCAAACATTATCGTTCATCAGTCGTTCTTAATATGCACAAACTCTCTTGTAGTATTACAGTGCCTTAGTTATCTTCATGATCCTAAATTACACCACCTGGCTAAAGAAATTGGTCATTTGATTATAACGCCTAATAATCATGTAGTTCTCGCATGGATCCGATCGCATGTTGACATACAAGGTAATGACCAAGCATATAGTGCAGCCAGAGATGGCACATTGCTTTAACCATTTACACTCCTGACTACACTAATGAAAAATCGCCAGACTTATATAAAATCTTCAGTGCGTAAGTCATGGAACCTCCAGTGGTCTGCACTTCCACTTACCAACAAACTTCGATCGGTTCGAAATTCAACATTCCTCCGGACTCAGAAGAGATAATGTCTCGTCAGCGCCTAAGTCACACTAATATCTCACCACACAGTTATATCTTAAAAAATCTTCCTCCTCCTTTATGTTCAATCTGTAATGTATTCAATTTCGAACGATCGATCATCGACAAGCCACTAAATCTCCGAAACATTCTTTCCTATACGCACAATGCTTCCAATAACTTATTAAATTTTCTTAAATCCTCCAATTTATATCATCTAATTTAACAATCCATCCTTCCCGTTTATTCTTTCAACTTTCAATTCATTCTCACTAACTTTATGTTCTCACCTTTCCCGTGCCTCTGGCCTACGAGCAGTACATGGCACGTACATCTACAGATAATCTACAGATAGGTAGAAATAAGAAATACTTTTGGATTCCATTTTTTATTTCGTCCACACGCAAAACAGATATTATCAGATATCGGCTCTTCAACACGTGAGATAAAACGGCGGAACCAGCTGCAACGGAACGCATGAGCAGATTAAGCAGAATATGACACGATACATCAGTCACAAACGCGGTAAAGGAGGAGTTAGTACGTTTTTTAGTTTTTCCGGTATTTACATACGCGTCAGAGATTCAGTCGGTAAAAGCAAAGAACAAGCAACGAATCATTAGCTTCGAAATATATGCGTGGTAACGTAATACCTTGGATAGCGAAGCAAGCGAACGTTTCTATTCTGAATAAACTGGATGTTAATCGTAGGCTGTCTAGTGATATTTCCTTAAGGACGTTGCGTTTTTTCGGTCATATCATGCGCAGTGATCATTCGATGCTGCGAGAAATAATTGGTAAAAAAATGCGGGGGATTCGTCCACGCGGCAGGGTAAACATCAGATAGACAGACACCATCGGGAACATTTAAAAAAAATTAACTACCGACTTTAGAAGGATGGCTGAAAATCGGACAGAATGGCGGAAAGAAATTGAAGAGGCTGTAGTGTAATGGTCACGACATTCCTTCGGTGAATTACGACTACAGAAGAAGATATATATATAAAAAAAATCCATAAAAAAGGGACAAGACAAGGATGTTGTTTGTCACCACTGCTTTTTAACATATACATAGAGGAAGCAATGAAATATTTGATGGAAAAGAAAAGGATGAGTACTAAGATCAATGAAGTTCAGTATAGCACCATACGGTATGCTGATGATGTTGCTTTGATATCAGAAGAAGGGGAAAAATTGCAACAGTATCTCTATTTGAATGCATTATTAATAGAAATAGAATAAAAATAAATGCAGATAAAACAAAAGTAATAATATGTGCAAACGATATCGCAAAGTTATATAGACGTAGCCCAAAAAGAATATCTCAAGGAAAATTATTTCTTTATCTTGACAGATTAATAACGTCCGACGGAAGAATAGAAAAAGGAAGTGAGAAAAAGAATAGCGCAGGCTGAAAACGCTTTTAATAAAAAATGAACGCTTGTTATATCGAAGAATGTTTAATTAAGGAAGTTATTCATTAAAATTTTTTGTCCTGAGCATTGCACTCTACGGCTGTGAAACATGGACTTTACGGTTAAAACTTCCAGCTTTTAAAATTTAGTGCTATCGAAGGATGCTGAGAATATCATGGATGGATAAAATCACATAAAATGATATTCAAAAGAATAGAACAACCAGAGATAATAAACACGATTGAAAAGAGAAAAAATAGTAAGATCGGTCATCAAATCAGACATTGCAAATAGGTTAAAAACTTAATAGAACTAAAAGTAAAAGAAGAGGAAAACCGAGAATCAGCTGCAGGCCATGTTTTCCACCAACCTAGCGGTTGAGAAAAAATTATGATGATGATATCGGTTCTATGAATAAGTCGGTTGGTTGTGGTATATTATATTGCGGTTTTTTAAATTATACAAATGAAGAAATATGGAAAGTTGACAAGTTGGAAGATTGGAAGACGCCGGATCTTCGTATACAGTAGAACCATATGCAATAATGACGTCGATAAACTACATATAGATTACCTTCCAGCAGTAAATAAGTTACAAATCATATATCCAAAAAATATTAGTAATATAGAAATAAAAATAAGGAAACTAGTAAATAAACTTAAAAAGTTGAACACCAAAACAATTTTCAATCGGATTCCAGGACGACACGTTGAACTTTTTGGAAACGAAACAGTTGATGCCTTAACTTGAATAACGTAAAAAGAGATAAAGGCTGAACTGGGAAGAATAATTTTTTTTTTCAATTTCAGATAGATTGCAATCCAGCTGAAGCAGCTAATAAGCAATTGAGATGTGAGGAATAATAAAACGGACCATGATACGTATGGAACGATCGCCCACTAGCGCATTACCAGTTAACAAATACGATATGAGAGATCGAGGGGAATTAGCCGATTGATTCGCCTGACTTCATCACTATTATCTAGCAAATTAATAGCCAGCGAATTAGAGTGCCTATCTAGCCTTTGTAGGTACCGAGCGCTGTATGTTCATATTTCATCTTTTACCTCTGGTCTCTTCAGGTCTCTGTGAATATGAGCATTTGGAGTTCAGAACCTTAGATTAGAATCGCTGAATAATTTTAATTCTTGAACTGCAAGCAGTTACCCATAATTAAGCAGTTCCCATAATTGTAGTTCGTAAATCCACAGTGGTTTGAGCATGGTGTTATAAAGTACCAACTTAGAACTCAGAGAAAGCTCAGATTTCTTTCCTAAAAACCATACATCTAGGTACTTTTGTGTCCTGTGGTAGAGGTCCATCAAAGTATATAGAAGGACAGGCGTGAAAGTCACTTACACCGATTAAGAAGTATTGATCTTGACTCTCCACTTACGGATCTTATCCCAGAAAAAGTCTAAGCTGGATTACAACCGGTCGGATGCTTTAGCTGCATACAGGCTTTTTGATAAGAAAACTGTGTCATCCGCAAATGCTGCTACCTCAATATCTTCTTGAAGTGGCATGTCATAGGCATATATGAGGTAAAGAAGTGTGTCTTATATAGATACCTTTGGCACACCTGCATAAATAGAGTGAAAGTTGGGTGTTCTTAAACAGTAAATCAACGTGTCATACACGATCAAACGCCTGGCTAATGTCTATAAAGGCTGCCAAAAAAAAGTGGCGGTTTTTATTGGACACGATGTATTTGTTCTGTTGTGGCGTGATTTGAACGGAATCCAAATTAATAATCAGATATTCGTCGGAGTCGTTAATTATCGGAAGAAATCTTGACGGCAGTAATCTTTCAAAGACTTTAGACAAAACAGGTAACAGACTAATAAGCCCATATGACAATATGTCATTGTGTGGTTTGCCCGGTTTGGTATTATTGCTACTTGAGCCACCTTCCACTAAGCTGGAGAGTAACTGAGGTAAATGATCGAATTAAATATGGTAGTGAGTATAAAATCACTACTCTCCAATATATTCAACTTTTAATAGAACCTGAACCCGGTTTGGGAGATATTTATCAATTTTGATGAAGAATTTTTCAAAAATCTGTTTTATAAATGAAATTTATTGTAAATTAATCTAAAATTGAAATTACGTTTGGCTAGTGAAATATGTATATCAAATTTTAACTTGTCGTTATATAAACATTTCTGGTTTTTCATATTTAAAAAAGATGTAATAATTTTTGTTCGCGTTTGAAAATGACGTAACTGTCGAAAAGCTTCGCGATTAAAAAACTGTTAGTGATTGTGTTATATTTTGTTTTTGTTTATAATTATATATATATATATATATATATATATATATATATACAGATAGTCAATAGGAATCCATGGTATGTGAACAAGAATATAGAGAATGAAAAACGGTATTACGTTTTGGATATCATCGAACGTCAACTACCGTGGAAACCTCGTGTAACATATCTCGGTCTTACAATGGACAAGCGACTGTCGTTCTGTAAACACATTAAACACATCACGGACAAAGCGCACTCCCGATTATATAACATTTTCCCCATTTTTCACAAACGCTCTAAAGTTAGTATTAAAAACAAACTAATAATATATAAAGCATACATACTGCCGATATTATTATACTCTTGCCCAATTTAGTACAGTGTTAGTAATTCCACCTTAAATAAATTACAAATTGTTCAAAATAAATGTCTGCGTATTGTACTTAATGCCCCTTACTATACTAAGATAACTGACATGCATGCAGCTCTTCATCAGCGTACTATTCCTGAGCTAGTACAGGAACAAGCAGATAGGTTCTACAGCAAATGCCTGACTAGCCATTACCCTATGGTACAGCGAATTGGAAACTATACTCGCGACTCGCTGACCAGAAAATATAAAAAATATAAACACGAACGAATTAAACATTCACTTCTCTAGCACCAGGTTGTCGAACTACTTAAGTCGTTATTAATAAATCTCTATCCTCATGTAATCTATTGTATCATTATTTCTCTCTTCTATCCTCTTATTTATTTGTTTAACCTTCATATAATTTGTATAATTTTATCCATATTCTTATTGTACTAAACTATAATTAATTAATTTCTCTATTTTCCGCTACGCAGGGTTTTTAGTTGTATGTTTTCCCCTGTATGTTTATTGTATAATTATAAAATATTTAAGATTTCTTTATACACTATTTCCTAAGACGCGTAGTAAGAGCGTTAACGCTGCTCGGTATGCGCATTTTTTATTTACCTATTATTTGCTGATGTATAAAAACATAAATATACTATATTGAATTGAATTGAATCGAACGTCATTTATAACGTTTAGGAGCTGTTAATAATAGCTCGGCTTGCGATTATTGCGGTTCAGAGAAGGTCGATGGAACATATGACATGACAATGTGATAAATTCTATCAAGAAAAAAGATTACTCTTTATAAAAGTGTTACCAAAATTAAGATCTCTGCCCTTAAGTGTTATACAAAGACTAGAATGTATGTACTTTTATATCGGTTTATAAAGAATACTAGTAAGTATAGAAGTCGAGATATTTAAAACTCGATTAAACTAGCCAAAAGTTAAAAACCGGGCTAAAAAAACAAAGGCATTATACGGTTTTTGAAGACAGAATGTGTTTAAGCATGAAAATATCTCGTAACGAATACTCTGAACAGTAATTAATGAAATTGAAATGAAAGAAAGATAATAAGAAAATCTTTGAATCGAATCATGAAAATTTAGATGTCGTGCAAAAAAGTATGGTCATCATCTCTTAAAACGATGGTGTTGGAAAGATTAACCAAAAATATGAAAATAGATGAATTAATAAAAACCTAAAAAAGAAGAAGAAATTCGTAATAGACGAATATTAAAAAGAGAAAAAAATGAAGGACGGAAGAAATGGCAGAAAATTAAAAAATATTAGCTAAAGCGGAAGATGCATAGAATAGCTTGTAAATTATTTTACACTATCTCTAGATAACCAAGACGAAATAAAAAAAAAAAACAATTGAATATTCTCAAAATTTTTAAAAATATTCAATAGTGCCGTGTTTCGAACGTCGTCAAACGGTTCAAGATACTGTTTTTCAATCCACGAATAAAGTAGACCACGAATAAGCTTTTAAGGATTTTAAAGTATTTTCCTCATCCATTGAAGCCTTTTTTTCGCTCGTTCAGTTCTGCATATAATTTCAACATCACATAAAAAATTGAATATTCTCAAAGTTTTTAGAAATATGCAATAGTACCGTATTTCGAACGTCGTCAAACGGTTCAAGATATTCTTTTTCAATCCATAAATAAAGTAGATCACAAATAAACGTTTAAGGATTATAAAGTGTTTTCCTCATTCATTGAAGCTGTTTTTTTCGCTCGTTCAGTTCTGCATCTAATTTCAACATCAGTCTTATCTTCGTTATTAATTTTAGTCTCAAAATACTAAAAATATTTAGTCTTATTTTCGTTATTAATTTTAGTCTCAAAATACTAAAAATATTTGCACATCTTTCAACGGTCCACCGCAAATAGTTGATTTGGATATTAATTTTAGCATTTCTAGCATCGGGGGTATATATGTATAGTTGAAAATAAAGTAGATCACAAATAAACGTTTAAGGATTTTAAAGGAGATCGTTTCGATGTGATTATCGTTTGTTTCATGCGTTCGCTATTATCGGTAAAACGGGTTGTTATTAAGGTTTTATCATTATTATTAATTGTGCGTATTATTCCGGCCGTTTACGTTATACCGTAAGATACGTATTATTAATTATTTATCACAATTTGGTCGGTCACCGGTAAGCTCGTTCCATTTATTTACTGGTGGTTGGCGCTGTGTGCATGTATATATATGTGTATATGTATATGTGTATATATACGTCCGTGGACTGTATTTATTAGTATTCGTGCGTTTATCACTTTGTGTGAGCGCGTTTTACAGGCGCGCATCGAGTTAGGGCACCTGCACTTTACGTACATACATAATATCTTGTGTGCACGTTGCCAGGTCTTAATATGATACGCTCCCCACCCCGATATCGCAAAGTACAAACAGCGAGCGAGGAAGTAATCTATGAGCAGCAGGTAGCATGTTCATCCTTATCTCTCGCAGCGGCTGATAATGAAGCTGTAGACACCATATTGATCGAAAAACAGTTACAATCTCGCAGCGGCTGATAATGAAGCTGTAGACACCACATTGATCGAAAAACAGTTACAACCGTTGAAACTAACTCGAGATAATGACGGTCAATTTAAAACGACAATTGTCAAACACGACTACTAACGAGAGTGACGAAAATGATTGGCATGTTCCTAAACGTACGAGTAAAGTATCAAAAAAACCAGCCTATCAAGTAAATGTGAATAAAAAGCGAAATATTTTTGAATTTCTCACGGCTGATAACAATGACGAAATTGATAACGACAATATGCAAGTTGAAAATGGCCAAAGGGACGATAATAACCTGAGAGTCGAACATAAGAAAGAAGACAACAGTTATGTCAGCAGGATTAAAAATATCAAACCACCGCCGATTGTGGTAAAAAATATACAGAATTTTAACACATTCCGGAAATTTATGTTAACAATACCAAATGCGCAATTTACGCTTAAATCTACTCTAACAGGTTTTACTATTTTTCCACTAAATCCGTTATCGCGCTATTGTTAAAACTTTAAAGGAAAATAAATACTTCTACGACACATATTCTTTGGCAGAAGAGAAACCGTTTAGGGTCGTGATTAAAAACCATCATCCGACAACGGAAATAAATGACATAAAGGAACAAATCCAATCTGAAGGGTTTAAAGTGTTCAGAATCACCAACATTCTAAAGAACAAAACAAAACACTATATCGATTTAAAATCGTCCCCAAAAAATGGCGATATATTTAAAATTAACTGCCTTCTAAATACGCTTGTAGTTGTTGAGGAACCATACAAGGACCATACACCTAAACAATGTAAAAGGTGTCAGCTTTTCGGGCACACTGCAAATTATTGTAATTTACCAGTGCGATGTGTCAAATGCGCTGGTAAACACGATACAAAATCTTGCAACAAAAGTGCAAACGAACCAGCAATATGTGCGTTATGTAATGGTAGTCACCCAGCCAGTTATAGAGGATGTACCGTTTATAAACAGAAATTTCATAATAAAACACATACATTAAGTATGAAAACTGAAGAAAATAATAATCATATTTTCCACCCATCAAATGATACTTCGGCAAACACACGAACAAATGTTACAAATGTTAACCATCAAACGTATGCGAGTGTAACTAAAGCAAACAAAATAAACTATGCTCAACGTTCGGTGGCATTCGTAGACAATGAAGCTGATCAATTAAACCAAAATAATGATATTTCATTAATGTTAAATTCATTTTTGAGCGAATTCAAATTATTGATAAACCCATTAATCTCACTATTGACGAGAGTAATAGATAAGATATTACCTTAAATGTTAAACTACGCGAACAAGGTCACTCATCACTCACTTATAATAATGTTGTGGAATGCTAACGGTATTGCACAAAAAAAAATGAGTTAGAAATTTTTCTTAAACAAAATACCATTGATGTAGCGCTAATAACTGAAACACACCTTATACATGAAAAAAGCTTCAAAATGCATGGATATTATGTATACACAGCCCACCATCCAGATGACACTAGTCATGGTGGTACAATGGTTATGGTTAAAAACACCCTCAATCAATATAAAAATTTTGCACGGAGTACTCTTGCATACCAGATGGTAGCGGTTAATATCGAAACAAACGACCTTACAATCGCTGCAATTTATCGACACACGGAATTTCAAGTACCAGAGACTGAGTACAAGTCCATTTTTAGAGCATTGGGAAATAAATTTGTATGCGGCGGCGATTATAATGCCAAAAGTAGCTCATGGGGATCGAGAATAATGAACCAATCTGGAAGAAAACTTGATAAAGTTATTCGAGACAACTCACTCGTTATTCTCTCGGCAAGGACTCCTACATACTGGCCAAACTAAGGAAATAGACTCCCTGATGTACTAGACTTTTATATAATACGAGGACTACAAACATATAATATTAAATGTAAAACGGCTATTGACTTATCATCAGACCATGTTCCAGTCATTGCGGTCTTAGAAGTGCATAGTAAACGAACAGACATTCCACAAGGACTTGTAAATAGAACTACAGATTGGAATACGTTCTATACTATGATCGAAAATAACATAAATCTTAAAATAAAATTAAAAAATGAAGACGACATCGAATCTGCGGTTAAAGATTTAAGTAATCTTATAGAATATTCATGTGCTAACGCAACAAACTATGATTCGAACAATTCGCAGAAAAAACGTATATCTTCCGCTCGATATAAGAAGTTTAATTAAAAAATCTCGGGCAGCCAGAAAAAACCGGCAGCGTCTTCGATATCCGTCCTTAAAAACAATTTATACGAAGCTGCAAACCGAATTAAAAAATAAAATAAACGAATATAAAAAAAATTATTTCAAATCTCGTTTACAGTCGTTGAACGGAAATAACAGATCACTGTGGTATACAACAAAAAAATTACTGAGACAGTCGAATAAACCTTTCAATATAAAATTGAATAATACGTGGGCTAAATCGGACAAACACAAAGCAAATGCCTTCGCAGAACACCTTAGTACAGTCTTTACTCCACATCCTGCTCATGATGAAGAACATTCCATCTATATATAGAATATGTTGAAGGAGCCATACCAGTCTCAACTCCGAATTATCATCTTTCTTTAATCCCTTTCCACTTACACAATTTTTTCTCTTTTTCTGTTTATGGACGTGGCACATTTATTCTAGTTTTTAAATTGTAAATTGAATACAGGACATTCTTCTTGCAATTTCTTGGTAATTTTCTAATATATCACATATACATACGATCAAACGTTCGCTTTTCCCAACTATCATCTTCGTTTATTACTTTACCATTTTATTTTTTTAGACGGTTTCTTCTTCTTTTTTGTTCATGGACTTGGTATATTTCATTTATTTTTTAAAAAATTGAATACAGCACATCTTTCTTATATGTTCTGGTAATTTTCTATGAATTTATATAGGCAATCATGTATATATATATATATATATATATATATATATATATATATATATATATATATATATATATATATATATTAAATTTCTAATATATCATTTCCAATAATCACATTAAATCTGATTGTTATCATATAATTTACTTTAGGCTTATTATTTTATACACATATCTATTTTTCGTCTATATACGTAATAGATTTTGTATTTACTTTCCCCATTTCAACGCGACTTAGCATTTGTACAGAACATCGCGTGCAGAATTCTCAAAGATTACAATAAGATAATTATGGGCGTCCTTCAAAAATATCGATTAGGTTCCTCGTAAATGAAATTATTAAAATACACAAAAGAATTCGAGCACACTTAATGTCATACCCAAATTATTCCGCGGCCAAATAAAAAATAATTTGAATTCGAACAGAATAGAATACGTTTATGACATTTTGAATTTACATTGACATTTTTCGTTTATATATATATATATGCATGTATGTATATATGCAAGTATATATATATATATATATATGTGTGTGTGTGTGTACTTAAAATTAAGCTTTGAATTGTACTTTTAAAAAGCTTGAAAGGAAAATTGAAATAAGTGCTTTTTTTTAATGCATTTATTTTTTTCTTAAGATATTAGTGAATACAGTCTACTATATGTTATTATTGGATGACCGCATCTCCTGCACCACCGTTAGGCTTAATCAGATAGACGCGGCTCCTTACAAAAGCATTCAGATTATAAGTAGTCAACGCCTAAAGTTATTTATATATATATACATTCATAATTTCATTCGTGCGGACTGTGTACTTTCCGATGAACCATTTATTCACACACGCATTCAACGAGTTTACTATACAATAATTACAATGTTTATATATCTAGAAAAATATTTATAATGATATATCGTACATGATTCGCAATAAAAATTTACAAATATTTACACATAATTTTCATATTTTGAATAAGTGATCTGGAATTCACATGTGGTATCATCGAGACGACATTGAATAAACACAGAAATGCAAACAATCACACACACTTTTACACGCGCGCGCGCACATACACACACACACACACGCACATATACATATAATTTTATACCAACATTGCACCACTGCGCGAAGCTATCAATTATTTTTGAAATCTGGAATGTAATACTTGGAATGCGAAAATTTCAAAATTATTATTGACTTGTTTTTTAGATTAAAATTTGTTTCATTGCTTTCCTTGTTATACAGCGGACAATCAAATAGAATGTGCCGCGCTGTTTCTACTTGGCCACAAGGGCATTTATCATCGCTCTCTAGACCAAATCTATGAAGATATTCGGCGAGTTTGCCGTGTCCTGTTAATAACTGCGATGTGTAAAAATTTGGCTTGAGGATTATCTTATGTCTTTCCATTACGTCTCTTATCAAAGCGTAAGTTTGGCGTCCCGCCAAATCTTGCTCCCATCTGTTTTGCCACGTTTCTGGAATATATTTTCTTATATTATTTTTGAGTTGACGCGCACAAATTTTGGTGTGACTAAGTAGGGTTATACGGCTTGTTGGTATTAAGAGATTAGTTTGATCAAGCAGCGCTCTGTTTATGTACGGGAATGTGTGATGGTTTTTTATGGCGAACATAATTCCTCTGCTTAAAATGAGTAGGTCTAATGGAGGGACACCTGCTATTGTAACTATGGCACTATGTGAAGATGTTCTATAGGCTCTGCACGCATTAATTAGAAATTTTCTTTGTACCGAGATAATTTTTTTTCTAACACATTTAACTTTCAGTCGTGATAATTTATTGTCGAGTATTACTCCCAGATATTTGAAATGTTCTACGACATTTAACTGTGCGCCTTTGAATTTTACCTTAATCATTTTTAACGATTTGGTGAAAAATGACACAAAGCATTTCTCTACGGGGAGTTCTAATTTGACGTCATTTAGCCAGCTTTCAAGCATACACAGTGTGTTATTGGCAGTTTGTTCTACTTCGTTTTTGGTGTTTCCCTTTATTATGAATATTAAGTCATCCGCGTAAGCACATAAATCGACTCGTTCATTATTATATGGTAGTTTTAGGGCGCCGTTAATTAGTATAAGCCATAATAACGGAACTAATACACTTCGTTGCGGACAGCCCATACACGTGTTTTTTTGAACTGAGATATTTCCAACACGGAGTTTTACTTGTCTCCCGTTTAAATAATGGTATAAGATGTTAAGCGAGATTTCATCTTCAATAAGAAGGCCTTCCAGATTTTTGAAAAGGGCAGGGTGCCAACAGTTATCAAAAGTCCCTTTTACGTCTATACCAAAGGCTAAAACACATTTATTATTATTTAATCCTTCTCTGACTTTATAAGCGACGTAATTTACCGCGTGTTCGGTAGATAAACCTTCCCGAAATCCAAACTGTCTTTGGTCAAGGAAATTTCGTTTATTTATGTAATATAAGATCTTACATTTTATAAATTTTTCATATATTTTTCCGAATTCATTTAGTAAGCAGGTTGGCCTATAGGAACTGATGTTGTTCTGGTCTTTATTTGGTTTTTGTAACAGAATTACATTCGATAGTTTCCATAAATTTGGAAAGTAAGCTACAGAGTACATTTTCTGGTACATTGTTTAAATCGGGGAAATGTTTGTGTATTAATTTTATTAGTTTGTTTGATATTTTATCGGGACCTGAAGCTTTATTATTTTTTAGACTAATTACTATTTTTTTTAACTTATCCGGATCTATCTGATGCTATATTAATTCATTCGGTTTTGGATTTTGGGAGAGTAATTTTGAAAGAGGTTACGTGTATCTTTCTGTTCGGCGCTATCTGCGTCTGAGCAATCACTTGGGAATAGAGCAGCCAAACAATAATTTTGGATTTTTATATGTGTTTACTATCTGGGTTCCATCCTCTTTCTTTAGCAATGGTATGGCATTCCGTTTTTTTAGTTTATCGAAGGCGATTTTGTAGCTAAGGCCCCACGGTTTTATATTTTCTGTGCAGAAATTTTCCCATGCGATCTTTTTGGCGTGTTTAATCTTATTTTTCAAAATATGTTTACATTGTTTATATATATTTTTTCGATTTTCTCTCACGACCGGGTGTTTCGTCCTTTGGTATAAACAGCGATATTTTTTAGTTGTGCGGCTAATGTGTTCAATTTCTCTGTTCCACCAGTTATTTGCTTTTTTAATGATTCTCGAAGTGGTGTGTAACTCAGTTATGGCCTCTATGTGTCTTGATAAATATCCCACTGAATAATTACAGGAATCGTGATCTACAATTTGATTCACGCATTCGATGGTTTTAGTAATGTTCTCGTTGAGAAAGCGCAGGACATTATTAAAGTTTGTATGTTTTATGGTTTTTTCTTCAGCTATTTGAAGGTTATATTTAAGGGTGATATATTCATGATCAGAGAAGGATTCCCCTGTAAGCACATTCAAATCTTTCACATGCTGTAACGCAGCACCAGATGAAATTACTAAATCTATTACACTATTTCCATTGGCATTTCCGAAGGTAGATTTATTTTTTTCATTTAAAACAATTAGATGATTAGATGAGAGAAATTCGTGAAATATGTTGGTCTATTTCGCTGAATTTTTCACATCCCACAACTTAGACCTTATGTTGAAATCACCAGTCAAAATAACTTTTTTGTATGAGAATTGGGTTAGAAGTTGATCTAATATTTTTATATATGGTTCCGCTGGCTTGTTAGGAGAGAAATATGCATTCACAATAAGTAAGTTTACTATTTGTATGGCGATAATATTATCATTATTGTGGACTGGAATTTTTTGATATGTTATCTGATTTGAGACGCAGATAGCGCTGAATTTATTAAAGATAACATTATATCCTGCGAAACCCGGTAACTTATTAGCGGAAAGGTATGGCTCAATAATCAATATTATATCGATGTTGCGATTTATGGAAAAGTTACATAACATGGCTTGCGCATCGATGCAATGGTTAGTGTTATTTAAAATAAGATTAATGCTATTCGTTGTTATAATTAACAAAATTTTTTGGCATTATTTTTAATTTTTTCTAAAAAGGGACATTTGTAGCTTCCCGGGTGATGATTTACATTATTAGAATTATTAATATCATTAAAACGATTACTACTGTTACTTTTTTTTATCATTAACATTATTAGTGCCACTAACCTTATTATTAACGCAGTTTGTACACAATCCGCTTTTTACGGACTTCTCTACGATTTTTTTGTCGTCCTCCTTAGGTTTACAATCCGCTGTTTTATGCCCGAGTTTCCAGCAAGTGAAACACTGGAGTAGGGATACTGACTCATATATTCGACAGCGTGACTATCCAATGTTTAATTTCTTTCATTCTATTAATTTACCAAAAGCAGCTGATGACACCTCGCAGGTTGCTCTTCGTTGACCCCTTTTGCTATTTTAGTGTAAAGGGGTTCCTCATTTGTTTCCTGGAGAATCGCTTCTTTTATGTCTTCAATACTGGTTTCTTCAGATATACCAACGATGTTGACCTGAGGATTTCTCCGCTGTTTGTTGGTCGCTTGCAACTTTTCATGCTTTTTTATTTCATCCGCTACTTTTTTAATTTCATCTATGAACATCCAACCATTACATCTTCTGATTTTATTTTTTTGAAAGATTTAACATTGACCCCTAATTTGGCGGGGTTGATAAGCTTTTTCAAGTTTTCTTGGACATTGCCATATGGGTTGTCTTTATTCTTAACAAAGTTTAATGGTGGTTTGTTTTTAACCATCTGTTGATTTTCCACAATGTTTGCGAAGTGGTGTCTGTACCTTTATTTATTTGTTTAAAAGTACTCTTTTTCAATTCTTCCTTTTCTTCTTTCAATTTAGCGATTTGAATACGCTGTTGTTTGATTTCTTCATTTTTCTTTGAAAACGTTTTCATTTCTTCCTTTATTGATAATACCTCTTCCAGTAACAAGTTGACTGTTCTCTCCAGGTCACCCTTGTGGAGTGATCTTCCTATAAGTAAACATTCTTTTACATCCATTTTCTCTACACAGGTTTTGCATGTATAGTTGTCTCGTTCTTCGTTTTTCGACAGACACCTACTGTGTGCTCTGGTGCCACATTTCTCAGTGCATAGTTACAGACGGTGCAGGAGTCTGAACTGACCATGCCACCTGCAGTTTACACTGAAGTGTAGCAACTTCCTATGAGAGGACGCCGAATCGACTGTTTAGGAATTATGTTTCACAGCGTGTGTGCGAGAAAATGCGAAAGAGTAAACGAATACAAAATTAATATAGAGAATAATATTATTTACAAAATTAACACATAACTAAAAGTGCTTATGTATATATATATATATATATATATATATATATATATATATATATATACCGCGAATATGAAAACTTTTGTTACATAAAAAGCTCAACTATATCTACCTAGTGTCTAATCTCACAATTTCGGCCAGCATGTCTTTCATTTCAAGTATGTTATTACTTACTCCCAATTTTCTTTTTCTTTTTGACAATTACTCTGTTCTTCTTTACATTTCAAGTAGTTATTTCCTATTAAACTTATCAACTTATTTTACAGTTGCATATATATATATACATGTATATATGTGTATATATATATATATATAAATAATGTGTACGTGTCATGTACACTCGGGTGATGTGCTAAATCCACGAACTTTGAAATAATACGAACTACGTAGAAAATCCCTTAGGCTTATACGTGGCAAATGTTATCATTACTATTATTTGAAAGAAAATACATGTGAAAAAAGTTTAATATCAATAATTATGCTATTTCTTAAATGTTTATATGATCTAAAAATAATTTATAATGCAGCAGAACAGTCGACTATAAAAATTCAATTTCCTACTATAAAGGCTACTAGAAATTTTAATTCATAATGGAAAATTTATGCCGCATTACGCTCTCTGATAATTTAATGAATGCATGTTGATTTGTATTGTTCAGGTGGATGTTTAGCATGCTGAGAAGCAGAAGCTGAACATTCAAACACAAAATGTTCCAAGTCACCTATTCTGTTACTACAACAGCAGATGCAGATAGGAGTACTCACAATACGGAAGTGTGTCATGATCTGACGAGATTTGTAAACTGTATAAGTTGGTATTTGGGTTCTTAGTCTCCATTCTATCAACAATATTTGGGAAAAATTTGTGTATTTTTCTTCCTCTGATCTGAATATCCCACCTCCTCTGCCATTCCAATAGTAGTTATTGAAAAATGTGTTGTTTTTTTAAATATATTAATTGGAATGCTATTGCTGAGTGTATGGTGTAAGTAATTATCTGTAAATTTATTGGTCATAAGCAAATTCAGATCACCAAGTATACAAAATTCACTAATGATTGCTCTGCCTATGAGGTATAGGTCCATTGGGAGTAAACCACTAATGACACAAACCGCTTATGAGAAGGTGCAGTTCGGTAAAGAGATTAGATAGTCAAGCGAAATTTCTTCTGTTTGTTCGCATTTATTCAAATTTTGGTAGTTATGTAGGTAGCAGCCTCATAACAATAAATAGATTGGATTAATCCTTTATATAAGATAATAAGCCTCTGAGAATGGTGGATTCCCCGATGATTGTGCTACAATTGATTTATGTCACTAAGAAAATAACACATTTGGAATGGACATAGTTGAGATGAGATATAAATGTGAGTTTATTATCAATAAGAATGACTGGTAATTTAAAATGGGTGTATATTCAACACTATAATCCGATATTAGTTTAATTTTTTAAATTATATTTACACCCTTTTACTACCAAAGACCGAGATTTTGTACATGCGCGCAGAAAAAGCCAATCCCAGTTACTATTTCTCTAAAAATTCAATGACCGACCTAATATGTTCAAAATCATAATTAGATTGAATAGCAGAGGTCATATTTTCTATATCAGGAATTTTCCAACAATTTTTTTTTAATTAATATTTTGTGTGGTTCACCCCAGGCAGTACTTTCAGCAACAAAATTCTTCCACTGCTTCAGTTTTGCTCTAGATAAAGCTGCAATAACGGATTTGATTTATTTTCAATATGGATCTTTTGAAATTACATACAAGCAGCTGAAGAAGCAATCTGACAGTATAGTTAAATGTTCACTGAGTGAAAAAAATATACCGAAGAGCTACTAGAATTACAAACGACTCTGCTGTAAAGATGGAAAAATCAGCTAGGTTTTTTTTTAAAAAAGAAAAATTAAATGTTGAATAGTAAAATATTGTTAAAACTGGCGGTCAAATGAGAACACGTGTGTGAATTTTTTTTAACGGCAATTTATTGGATACTTAAACGGACTTTTATTTGAAACCTGCTAATGCGAAAAGATACGTACATCATTATGCGTCCGAAAGAGATAACCTCGTTCTCGCTGATATTTACTTTTGACAGTTACTCTAGTTTTCAGAGTGCTGTCAAGTTCGTACACCATTTTCATCTAGAATAGGCTGAACACGTTTAAGTGGTCGTTTTACTGTGCGTGTAGTCTCCAAGAGCGAGTAGTCTTCATCTGCTAAACGACCCACCTCTTCAAAACGACTTGAATGTCTTTGATCATGGAATGAAGATGGTTATTTGTGTTGTTGAATTCAGTTTTACCATGGGAGTTTCCAAATTTGTGCAAATCACGTTGTTTTCCTTCGTTCGGCAATCAAGGCGGACTACAAGAGCGTAAGTTATTTCTTGCGTAGTATTTGTCTTCTTCAGAGATGGAGTAGCAACTTTAGCTACTTCACGAATTGCTTCAGTAAGATACTTGTACATACACCACCATCGGAGTTTTATAAGTCGCACATTCAGATCCTTGAGACGATCAAGTTTTTCACGAAATCTATCCTAGTCCGTGTATTTGCTGGTGAGTGTTGACTTTTTTTTTCTTCCCCATTACTGCTAAAAGTTAATAAAACTGATGAATGATCAGACGAAAAATCATCTACATTTTCAATATTTAGATAAGAGATTCTAATTCTCTTAGTAACAAAAAAAAAAAAAAAAAAAAAAAGTCAAGAAGTGCGAGTTTTTTGCGCCTGTTACAACCAGATCAAAAATTACTACTAGTTTTTTTGAATAGGTTTGCCTTCTACACGAGTAATTCGAGAACCCTGTGCCACATTTTTTTTATTAAAGTCACATTCCAGCCAAGGTCCGATATCAAGAAAATAATACAATTAAGCGCTTCTCTATTAGAGGTAGCGGAATAAATTGATAAACGTTTAAACTCGAAAAAAGCACTGGAATTAATAAAATTTCACCACCTGTTTTAAGAGAACTGCCGCAAAAAAACACCATGCAGCTTACATAAATATTCAACACCAGTCTCAAACTGGAGCATGTTCCCGCTGCTTTTAAAGTGGCTGAAGTTATTACTCTCAAAAAACCGGGCAAACTCGCGGATTAGACGAGATCATATCATCAAGTATTGTTACTAACATTCGTATCTACACGAGAAGCTTTTAATCGAATTACCCGATCATCAATTTAGTTTCAAGGATCACCATTCCACTATTCACCTAGTTCATATACTTGCGCAGATAATTGAAAAGCCTTCCGAGGAAAGTAAATTTTGCTCAGTGGATTTATACGATATAGGCCAACCATTCGACAATGTGATGTGCGTGGCATGCAGGTTTATATTAAAAATGAGCATCTTTTACCAGGTAACCTTTGTCGCTTTATTACATCATTTTTGTCAGAAAGACAATTTCAGGTCGTACACGGAGATTCCAAATCATCCTTCTATTCGATACAAACGAGAGTTCCACAAGGAGGCGTCCTGGGACTTTTCTTGCACGTACTGTATACGGAAGACTTACGATGACCAAGGAACTACAGTAACGTGCTACAGCTATTCTTTCCTTGAATGATAATCAAGTGGAGTGTGATCGTAACTTACAACAAATTCTGAATCACGTCGTTGCATTACGCTGGCGTATCAAGGTTAATGAAGCAAAATCTAAGCATGTGCTGTTCACGTTTCAATACACGAGCTCGCTTTATCGCGTCTACATCGACGGTCAGCCGAATGATTCTCCCAAATATCCGGGGCATTCGCCCCGATTCTTGTTGTGGAAGATTCACATAAAAATTAAGTGTAAGCAAATGAAGAAAAAAATATCGCAATTGTACTGGCTTATAGAACAAAACTCTACTCTCTACGTGCACTGTAACAGATAATTAAACCTATTTAGACGTATGAACTTGCATTAAAAAAGGTCAAATTGAAAGTGCAGACCTCTGTACTATCGCTAATGTGTATCGTTATTTTCGTAATGACGATGTCCGTCGAGACTTCGGAGTGAAACTAGCAAACGAAGTGTAATTAAATTCTTCGCAATATCCACCAGAAAAGATTTAGCCTTCTGTGCTTAAGCTATTCAACTTCTGCAGACAAGCGTAGACCTTCGTCATTTAAATCGTTCAAAACCACAAGACCTTTGTAATGTAGTCGCACGGTTCATATTTATTCTTTTTTTAATTTCATGTTTGCAATATCCATCGTTCGACATTAAGCAACCAAAATATATAAATTCATAGACTTACTTGTACTTCATTAACACTTAGGCAATCTTCAATATAATGAAAAACTAGTGAGAATTTTAATGTTAGTTATAAATAACACACTGCGTCATGGAAAAACAAAATAACTGAGATCTGTCTAAAATTTCTAACCACCTTATAGAGATAATCAACATGTTTTTGAACTTTCTTCTAATTTTAAAATCTTACACGTTTCCATAAACAATCAGATCACATTGATTCCCTCGAAATTTAAATGAAACCTTTAGGTGGTTAACAAACAAATTCCTGAATCTAGACCGGTTCCTTTGTTCATCAAAGGTTGAACTTATTAATTGTTGTTAGTTTTTATTCATTAATCGAATTGTTTTCGATAAAAACGTCAGAATTTGTCACTGGAGACGTTTCGGAGATACTTGCAATGTCTATTTTCAAATACCTACGCACGATTAAAGATCGCGCGTACAGTTGTGCAATAGTGAATATTGTATATATATATATATATATATATATATATATATATATATATATATATATTGCGTGTATTTGTATAAGTGTAAATATTACGTACTATATACCATTTGCGTGAATATGTGCATATGTATGAATACCGATGCTTTATGATACATTATGTGTATGTTACGTCAATGTATGTGAATATAAGTACCTACGTATATGGGTTGCCCAAATAGCTTGTTATTATTATTTGTAGTATCAATCTTTCGATTGGTTTCCCAATAGAACCGAAACAATTAGACTTTAAATCCGCATGATTTTATTCATTCTGCTCTTCCTCTACTCAGCTGCTTCAGTTGCTGGTAATTATTTGTTCTCATATCATCTAAAACTTGATGTATAAATCTCTTTCTTGGCCTTCTCCTTGCACGAGTTCCTTCTATTTTTCCTTCTAATAACAATATTATCAGCTCGCTGTGTCTTAAGAGATATCCTATCCGTTTATTTATTCGTTCGGAAATAGTTTTAATGATTTGTCTTTTTTCTTTTTGATTTTATTATAAATCTCCTCGTTAATAAGTTTATCCGTCCATTTTATCTTCAGTTATTCTTCTCCAGAACCAGGTTTCAAAGGCCACCAGCTTTGCGATGTCTTTCTTCTTCAACGACCAAGTTTCAGCACCATATAAGCATATCGACCACACGTACGTTTTTACAAAATTCTTCTAAATTTATTTATATATCTGTAAATATGTACTGTCCAACAATAACATACTTTTCGGTTTTAAAAGTCGTCGCTTCCACGCACATTTTATCCACTCTAAAACTAGCGAGTTCCATCCTTTTTTTTTTTTGGCACCTAACAATAACACCAGCAGGTAATTTTTCATACTTCGGTAGGATTTTTTTTGTTTTAAAAATAATTGGTGGAAGTTTTTTACCGTCTGCATGTACTGTCAACATGACTATACATCGCTGCTTTTTATAATCGCATGTACGCACAGTAACAGCATTAATTATTGAATCTGCTGGTATGTCGAAACAAACTGGTGTCTGGTCGGAATTTCCTATTTGCCCCATTAAAAAGTTAGGCTGTTAATTTTTCCTCATAGATATCCGGTGATCGCTGTCAAATAGATGTACGTTTCCTGATTGACAGTTCGTGCCTATTCATAAAACGATTTAACGATTATCGACTTGCTTTAAAATTAGGTATTTGACTTACGATTTGTGCAGCTTTTAATTGTGTCATTTCTATCGTTGCTCGCGTCTACCTTGAATTTAAGAATAAAGCCTCTCTTATACCGGGGCAAACTTCAGAAGTCCACCGTGAAATGCTCTTCTACTTTTGTTACCACTCGTGAATTTCTCATTTTTATTTCTTCAATCTCTAATACATGATACCATAATATCATATTGACGACCTGTCACATGATTACCGACTTCCTCAGCTACACAAATAACTTTTAATTCTTTACCAATCGTCAACGAACAAAAACGTTTTACTGAATTCATTTTAACAACCGACGAACCTATGCATTGCACTTTTGTTCGGTCTAAATCAGAGTGAATACTTTAACGTGTTTAACTGAGACGACTTATTTATGTTTATAAAGAATGTTGGGATAAAATTATTTAAGTATTTACTACAACGGAAATGACTCTAACTTTTATGCATTATATCACGTACCGGGTGTGATTCGGAATTAACTTACTAATCTAAAAATATCTAATAATATTGTAATACACTCTTACGATTTGTTTACATTATCATATCATACATATCGTATATCGGAGTCTTAATTTTTTTAATGGTACATTTTAAGAAAAAAGAATCGCCTTTGAAATACAGTTGTAGTTGTAGAGGAACAAGTACCGTAGACCTAAACAATGTAAAAGGTGTCAGCTTTTCGGGCATACTGTAAATTATTGTAATTTTCCAATACGGTATGTTAAATGTGCTGGTAAACGTGATACGAAATCTTGGAAAAAAGTGCAAACAAACCAGTTATGTGTGCCCTACGTGAAGGTAGACAGTCTCAGATATAGAGGATGTATCGTATATAAGAAGCAGACTAAATTTTACAATAAAACACATATACACTGAGTATGAAAACTGAAGCAAATAATAATCACATTTTCCTCGCACTGAATGATATTTTTTGTAAACACATGCACAAATGATACAAATCATCAGACGTGTGCAAGCGTAACTAAAAATAAATTACGCTCAACGATCAGTGACACTAGTAGACAATGTAGTTGATAGATCGAAACAACTCACTGTTCTCTTGCTGAGGACAACGAAATATTAGCCAAACCAAGGAAATAGACTTCCAGATGTACTAGACTTTTATATAACTACAAACATCTAATATTAAATGTAAAATGGCTATTGATCTTTGTTGCGGTCTTAGATGTGCACAGTAAACGAGCAAACATACCACAAGGAGTTAACATAAATCTTAAAATAAAATTAAGAAATGAGAACGTAATCGAATCTGCGGTTAGAGATTTGAATAACCTTATCGAATATTCTTGTGCTAACGCAAACAAACTATGATTCGAACAATTCGCGAAATATCTTCCGCTCGATATAAAAAGATTAATTAAAAAATCTCGGGCAGTCAGGAAAAACTAGCATACCTTCGATATCCGTCCTTAAAGATAATCGATACGAAGATGCAAATCGAATTAAAAAATAAAATAAACTAATATAAAAACAATTATTTCAAATTTCGTTTACAGTCGTTGAAAAACAGATCACTGTTATATCCAACAAAAAAATTACTGGAGCAGTCGAATGAACCGTTGAATATAAAATTGAATAATATACGGGCTAAATCGGACAAACAGAAAGCAAATGCCTTCGCAGAACGCCTTAGTACGGTCTTTACATCTCGCTTATAACGAACAACTTCCATCTATATAAAGAATACGTTGACGGAGTCATATCAGTCTCAACACGCTATAGAATTTTCCTCGCCAAAATAAGTATTTCAATGTCTCAGAAAAGTACTATTATGAAAGGCTTCTTGACAGACTTACTGGTGAAATCATTTCACCCTCAGAAAGCGGCTATTCTACACTTTGGACAGAGGAGAGGTGTGCTCAGATTACTTGGCGTCGCGCAAACGTTCGACAAAGTTTAACATCCAGGATTGCTCTGTAAACTGAAAGAATGCATACAGCCGGATTTATACGCATTCTGAAAATCATACTTAGTAGAGAGCACATTTTCGTTAGAATTCATGATTCATTCTCGGAAAAACGAAAAATTTTATCTTCGGTGCCGTAGGGCAGGCTACACAGACCGCTATTATATGCGATCTACACCAGTGACTTACCCACTTCAAACTTAACAATTGTGGCCACGTTCCTCGCGTCTAATCCAAATCCTGATTACCCAAACGCAGTAGTTCAAAATCACATAAACTGACTAATTAAGTGCGCACAGCGTTGATATATATCATTTAACCCAGTAAAATGCCAAAACATCACATTTACCGCAAGTAACATGTTCAAAGTTAAAAATCGACGACACTGAAATTCCGCAGACACACCGAGTACGCTACTTGGGTTATGGAGGAAAACTGTATTTACTCGCGCCAGACTGCTGCACCCGTTGCTGAAAAAAAAAAATAGGTCTAAACTTGTCAAAAGAAACCTATATTTAATAATCGTTGCGACGATCCAGAAGCGTGGAATTAAGCTGTATGGTACCACATGTAAAAAAGTAATCGATTACGGACACAACAACAACAACAGTTGAAAATACATACGTCTCAAATATGACCTTCTCATATCATCCATTCAAGAGAAACTTACGTTGAACAATATATAAGACTTTTCGAGAAACTACAAAATAGTGCAAATCCAAACATAAGCAGAATGTATGCGATCACGTTGCCGTACAATCCTCGGAGACGATTGAAAAGAAGAAAATGATGTCGCCATGTCCTTCCTATTACCAGAATATGACAAATCTGGGTCAACGTGATTTAATCTTATCTTCAATCCTCTCAATCGTCTTCTTGGAGTCGTTAATCTAACACTTACTTCTCCCTTTATTGTTTCCTATCCTCCTTCTACTTCCCTTTCCCTCGTGTTAATTCTTAGCCCCGTTGGTTGCGGTATTTTATACCGGTACAACGAAAAGAAAAAAAAAAGGAGAAGTTAAACGCTCTGTATAAAAAAATAATATAGACTGTTAATTTTTTTTTATGGAAGAAAATATTTTGGTTTTGGATAAGTCCGTATTAGTCAGTATATTACTTTCTTCTTATATTCAAAATTATATCAGTAATATTTTTAATATATGATATATATAGTTATACCGTCATTATAAACGTACAGAATCATTGTTTTTATAACCACGTCCAAATATTGCACCGCATTCGATGGTCGCTGACCAAAAAATCCTGGTCACATCAGTATTACGCATCAGTCAATTAGTATTTTATGTTGTCATTGTAAAACGCGCTTATCGTCTGAAATAGTTGCAATTAGATCGCGTTGCCGTTTCTGACGTTACGTCTGGTAACGAATATCGTTGCATAAATGTCAAATAGGGAGAATGAAAAATAAACCAGAATTATTTTCAGTCGTCGAATTATATTATATAAGTTGCGACAACGGCTTCCGGTTGCTATCGATATCGATGGTTGTTATCGATGGTCGTTATCGATGGTCGTTGAAAACCAGCTTATTATAACCTTGGAAGGCGTTTTCAACGTCGACGGTGTCCGATAAAAATCCAAAAGGCTGCGCTATTGAAAACCTGATTTAAGAAGATATTATCGAATTAGGTGAAGGCGTTTGTAATTAAGAAGAATAACGTTTATATTTTTACGACCTTAATCTCGCGTCGTGTGACAAACTAAAAGAAAGTCATTATTAATAAATTTAAAAAAACCGCAGAACCCGTGCCGACGAAGTTACAAAATTTGAACAACCAGCCTATAATTAAAGTAAATTACGTATCACCTTGAATTGTTCGAACCGCGATAAAGACATTATACATTTTCAAACTTTTTATCTCCTACATATTTATTTCATATTTTTTTTGTGCTAATCAGCTATGCGTAAAATTTAATTATTTTCCTTTCTTTGGTTTGCAGTTAATTTGAATTAAATCGTCGACAGGTTAGGAACTTTTAGAAGAAAATATTATTAAATAAAATTTACCGAATTTACACGAGCAGCCTAGCAATATTTTAACCTACACGTTCTTCCGTTATTTATTGGCTGATGTAGCAAACTGGGATGTAAGTTATGACAGGATGGGACTCCGAACTACCTTACCAATCATTTAAACAGGTGGGGAAGATCTAGGGGTGTGCGATAGTTTAATCTGCGAGGTTCATTGACATGATTTAATAAATCTATCGCCAGCTGGTTATGGTGCCCCTCTAACCTGTGCAAGTAATTTTTACTGCAATCCGGAACTGCTTCGTGCATATTTGGTACTTTTAAGTCTTTAGGTAAATTTTCGTTTCGTATATACCAGGGTGCACCGGCTATTATCCTTAGTATTTTTGATTGGGTTCGCTGCATCATTTTGATATTTAATATTGATATGTCCCCCCCCCAAGAGTAATATGTCATATGTCCACACCGGCTTAATAACTGCCCTGTAAAGCAATAATTTCGATTTTGGAGGTAATTCGGAAGTTTTACTTAGGAGCTAGTACATGTTCCGCAGTTTAAGTTTTATTTCTTTAATTTTGTTCCTGATGTGTTCCTTCCAGTTCAAGCGGCGATCAAGCCACATCTTTATTTTCCTGTGGAATCATTAAGATCAACAGGTGGGCATGTGTTCCGCCTAGTTTTAAATGTAATATGTATTGACTGATCACTTAATTTTAACCCTCCATTGTCGTGTCCAGATGTCCAAGTCGTTCAAACTACGCTGAAATTTTTCTGACGCCGCTACCGGATCATTCGCAAATAATGCTGTATCATCAGCAAATGCCGCCATCTCCACGTCTGTATTTACGAGAAGGTCGAACATATAATATATTTATGAGAAAAATGATTGGCCCCAAAACTGAACCTCGCGGAGACATGATAAAATTTCGATACATCATTACCGAATTTAATTTGAAAAAATTTATGTGACAGGTATGAGGACAGTAGCGTGTAGTAGGGATGTGGCAGAGTGCGTTTTATTTTTTAAAGTAACCCTTCACGCCATACACGATCGAAGGCCTGACTTATATCCAGAAAGGCTGCAGAACAATACTGCTGCTTTTCAAAACAATTACCGATGTATTGTTACACTCTAAGAACTTCTTCTATTGTAGAATGCTCCGGACGAAACCCAAACTGGTAGTTTGGAATCGTACCATGTAGCTGTTAGTTCAGGCATCGATGATTTCTAATAGGTTCGATATGACGAAGCATCACTAGTAGCTTTACCTGGTTTTGGTATTATGCGATTTTCCATTGTGATGGATAGTAGGACAACCGTATGATAGCGTTAAATATTGTGGTTAATAGTACTATGCCCTTTCGCTGTAGGAATTTAAGCATCTTTCTAGTGATTAGATCATACCCATAATCACCCTCTTAATAT
Organism: Coronaproctus castanopsis; assembly: GCA_032883995.1. NCBI lineage: Eukaryota > Metazoa > Arthropoda > Insecta > Hemiptera > Monophlebidae > Coronaproctus > Coronaproctus castanopsis. The sequence continues at coordinate 75,652,756 of CM065052.1, read as the reverse complement.
GGGTCGGAGAAAACGGTTTTACTGGAAGAGACATTTGAAACGGGGAAGTTAAGTCGAACTAAATTAAAACTCCTATCCGTTATCGGGTGGATGTGGTTTAAACACATCCTTTAGATGTAACCCAAAAACTTCCGCCTTTTCAAAATCGCTACGTGCCCATTCGCCATTATGTTTCTGCAGGGGTGGAATCACTTTCCGTGGCTTCTTAAGAGCTTTAGTGGCCTTCCACAATTTAATTATTGGGTTATTCTATTAAGATCACTTTTGTGAGCCGGTGCCTTGATATCTGCCACAGTTTTTTAATCTTTAGGGATTTATTTCTTCTCGTTAATAAGTATTCATTCATCATTAAGTACCGTCTCCGTATGGGAGGTAGACAACTACTTACCTATCACATATATTCTATTGTACAGTGTAAGTAGCGTACAAGGCAATTATAATATAGTATTACAGTAGTTAGACACACACACGCACCCGGAAGAATTGATTGTAATCGCTTTGTTGTCACGGCGCAATGCAACATTGTGTGTTTTTGTAATGTACTATATTATTTATGGTGTTGTGTGTATGGTTTGTCATTGCCTTCCACCCGATAATATTAGGATTATAATACCGAATTTTTTAAACACGTGTTTCAGTTTACCAGTAACGGACGCTACAGCCCAAATAATGATTAATAAAAACGAATAAACTGCATTTTCTCGTCACATTTTTTCCCCGTATCCGGTCGACTTATAAAATTAAAATTATAAACTTGTCAACTTATAAACTTCTCGATTATTTAAGAAATCTTAATATTGGTCTATCGTTAACAATGTCGTGCGAGCTTTAAGGTACAGGCATTTATATATATATTTATATATATATGTATTCTCTTTATTTAAGTATAGATTTTTTTAAATAGTTCCCCAATTCTCATTTACGCGGTGGGGCATATGTATCAAATGTGTGTAAGTGCAGCTAGAACAAAAGAAAAACAACCAGTAAAATATAAAAATAAATAGATGTGTGTGTCTGATAGTTTCCTACACTGTGTAACTTAAAAAAAAAAAAAAAAAATGGAATAAGGGTTGAACTAGTCCCTTAGATCATCAATAGTGCGTGTTAAATGAGTTTGTGTAATAGGTGTGTGTGTCTGATAGTTCCCTGCACTGTGGCACTTAAAAAAAAATAAAATGGAGTAAGGGATAGCCCTTTAGACCATCAATAGTGCGTGTAAAATGAATTTGTGTAAATGAGCATATTAATATTAAAATGCATATTGTACAACAACGAAAAAAAAAATGTACATATACAACTTAAAATAGTGATTAAAATTTAAGATAATGAAAAAAAATACCCAAAAAGAAAAATAAAGAGATTATATACATACATTATAGCAGTGGCGCACCCAGACATTATCAAAAATACTAAAACAAAATAACCCAGGGAGTGCAATTGCATAATAAAATAAACAAAAATATTCTTAAAGATACTAGTTGAAAAACAAATTAAATATATATTAAGTATAAAAATAGGGAACTATATCTATGTCATGAAAAAATATATATATATATATATATATATATATATATATACATAAAAACAGCTTTAGACAATATTATTAAGTATTAATATGGGTAAGAAAGTGGATAGAGGCAACTATGCAAAAGCTGTGGATTCACAGTTAAATTAATATTATAAAGCATAAAAAAAATTTATTAAAAACTTTTACCCACCACTTTTAAACTTTATTTGCATTGACAACTCCATGTACGACAGGAGACTGGAATGGTTCTGTTTAGAAAATACAAGAGGCTGTGCTCGATGTATTTTAAATTTATTTCTAAGATCCTCAAATAGGGGACAATCGAACATTAAATGTTCAATATCATCAACAGTGCCAGAGGAGTCATCAATGGAAATGCAAAAGGCACACGCTGGACTAGAAACAAGATAGAACCTATAGAGAGAGGAACCAAACTTACCATGGCCAGAGGGCACCTGAAGAGCACTTGAGCATTATAAAAATTAACATTAATATTTTTAAGTTTACATCGTTCCAAAGCTTTTGAGAAAAATAAAAATGTTTTCTTTTCAGTAACAACTGTCCCATCTAGCTTACCAAGAATAAATGAATGGAGAATGAATATATTTTTTTAAAGAACACTAGGAAAGAATTCCAAGGTAAGCGGATCATTAAGGAATTGGAAATTCTTGACATTAACAACACCTCTAACAACTCTAAATCGCTAATGACAAAAAGATCTAGTGGCATGATGTTAGATATAACATTACCAGCAGAAGTGGGACAGGTGTGGTATAAACATGAAATACTAAGAAGAAACGTTCTCTGGTACTTATTAATCGAGCACAAAATTCTTTTATTAACATAGACAAGAGAGTCGCATAAAGTGACTGAATTAATCACTGGTTCTCTCTCTGTATTTCAATCCAAAAGTATTTGGCTGTAATCTTTTCAGCTTGTGATATATAGAATCAACTTTTTGTGTATGTGTTCTATATGGGGAATACAAGTAAGTTTATGGTTAAAAATCAGATCTAGATATTTAAGATTATTAATATGAGAAATACGCTGACCAGAAATTATATTTAAGTTCTTGATGTATTATACAATTTTTTGATCACCAGACACAATAAAATTGCATTTAGGAGCAAAGAACAACAAACCTAGATCATTGATTGTATTTTCAAGTAATTTACAACTTCAATGAAATGTTTCTGAACATTAATGATTAAACAGAGATCATCAGCATAAGAGCCCAGCTCAAACCCCCTTACAAATAAAGGACAGAAGCTGCTCCATATGATTATGAGCTCTGAAGTTCAGAATATTCCAAAGTGTGGGCCCAATGACAGAACCTTGAGGTACCCCATACTCCAGCATCTTGCGGCCAACAGAGTCACCAACTGCCAAGAAAGCATGTCTATTTGAAAAGTGATTTATAGTAATGTTAATAATATAGAGATTAAAATTATATGAATTTAAACTATTGATAATTGACGACCATCTGCAGCTGTCAAAAGCTCCTTTGATATAAAAAAAAATTACAACTACAGAAAAACCATCATCCAAGGAATGCCTTACACTAGGAACTAGCTTTTGTAGAGAGCATTCTCAGTAGAGAGAGACTTCTCTGAAAATCAAACTAATTCTGATGAAAAACACCCTTGCTGTCACTCATAAACTTTACCGATCGAATTTAACAGGGAAATGGGTTGATACTCAGATAAACTACTGGGATCTTTGCCAGCTTTAGATAAAAGCTTAATATTAGCCAATGAAGTATCTGCAAAATTTCACTTGAGTCACCAGTCAAAGTAACAATAATTCCACAATCTAAGCGATGCCACAAATGGAATCACACAAAATCGAATTGTTATCAACAGATTGCTTGCTTTAAGTGTGCAGGAAATCGTGAATCTAACAGAATCGGTCCTCTTCACAATCTGAGAAACTCATTAAAGAGGTGACTCTGGCTGATGTAAACAAAACTCTCCAAGATCTCCTTCAACAATTCGCTATCATAACGAATTGTATCTCAGTGTTCGTACAAAACTCTATTCCATCGTGAAAGAAATCTAAATCCAAGAAAAAGCATAGCTTAATCTCTTAGAATCATTGCATGGAATGCCGATGGTCTTCGTCGTCGGCAGACGGAACTCGAGACCTATCTTCACATCAGTAAGATAAATCGAATTGTTATCAACAGATTGCTTGCTTTAAGTGTGCAGGGAATCATGAATCTGTTTCTTGCAATCACAGGGATCCCAAGAAGTTCAAGTGCGTTAACTGCAACGAAAACCATTCTTCTGACTACAAAGGCTGTGAAGTATACCGTAACCTGGTGAAAGCAATTGCAAAACCTAAAACGATTGTAACTCAAAGTATTTAACGAAAGCGTGTTACAGATGTACAGGTACAACCTGAAAATCATTTGCCGATGTAAGAAGGTAATTTCTGAGTGCCACCTTACTTCGAGAGATCGCATTAAAATGCGCGGATATGATTTTTACTGCACACCACACCATAGTGACGATGATCATGCTGGAGCTGCTTTGAAGAAACAAAACCGTCCTTCTCCGGATCACACTATATTATTTTTCAGTGTTTAAAATTCAACTTATTATTTTTTAAAAAGTTCCGGTTATATCAAATTGTTAAAATAAAAATTGAATAAATAATTTACTTTTCACTTTTGTTTTTATTTTGAACTATGCATCATATAAACTGTTCATACTTTTAATATCTTATAAATATTGTATTTTCACTTTGTTAAGTTTTGTAAATTGCGTACCTAAATTAGTACTGTTTATATTTTATACTTTTTGTAAATTGTATATATTTTTATATTTTATTTTTTATGTTCAATTAAAAATGGTTTAACAGGCAAAAAACTAGCTTTGTGATTTTTCATTAAAAAGTTTAATAATTTTAACGTGTTTTTTTTGTTGTTTATTTTTCAAAAATCACTTAGTTTTTCAAATTCGAATATTAAATAAGAAAAATAAAATATTTCCGTTTCATCTTCGAATAAGTAACGGAGTAAAAAATATTTCCTTTTTTTCATATCGAAAATAAAACTCCGTAAATACCGGCAATGACAGTACTAGTTATAAAAAACTAACGAAATCTTTGTTCGCGCTAATTATTTTTTCATTAGACCAATTTATTTCGTGTTTTTTTTTGTAATAGCCAACATTAGCTATTAAATTATTAGTTACATTATGTAGATTATATAACATTACTTTTACATCGAAATGAACAAATAATTTATTACATTTTAATGGCACGTATTACATTTTGTATTTTCATAATTTTAGTTTCGAACGAGAAAATGGTACGAGTGGAAATCGGATATGTACAGAAAAAAGTGGAACTGCAACTCCGATAAAACTGATACTTCAAAATTTACCTCAAAGAAAAGAATCATTTCTGTACAGATCGGATTCTGATTTTGAAACGTCTCCGAAATCTATGTCCAGAAATTCTTCCATAGCTAGCGAAAGGTACAGTTTATTATATTTTCATTTTAATTTACAACAGTATATTCGCCATTTGCCGACACTTGTCGAGCTAATGAACGTACTTCAAATTTAATGAACGTCGTTATGAGAATAACGCATCTTATATATATATATATATATATATATATATAAAATATCAAAAAAATTAAATTATATTAATAAGCAATTGTTTTTGGATGTAGATACATAATCACGATGAAATTGGTATACGCAAATTAAAAATAATAATTTTTATCTAATAATTAATTTCAGTTTTTAGCTCGAATAATATTCTCTTGTCGTTACGTATTTTATGACCACGTGTAAATGTGCCGAGGCAACAGAGAAATCAATCTATATAAGCAATTTTTCCCTAACGGATAGATACGATTGAAACGTTTATAAAATAAATAGATGATTAAGAATAGCGTAATAAGCATTGGACATACAGATAAGCCGAATATCGCGATAATTGTTTAACAAGTTTTTATATTATTTGTATTGTTTTTTTTTTTTTTTTCAAAAATAGTACGTACTGCAATTTCTTTCTACAAATTTTACTTTTTACCGCGATACAACGCCTCTTTAGGGTTACGTATTTCTCGCCAAAAGAATTAGTTGTATTTCTACGAAATGTCAAATCTTGTAACAGTTTTAATAATACAGTGTAAATATTACAGTGTATAACGAAGAAAATAATTTTAAAGGTTATTAGATTTGGTATTTTATTAATTAGAGGTACTACTTAAGCCTGCTACCCATGAGGCAGTTCCGCTTTATGGTCACCGCAAGTGAGAATCTCCTAAGGGGGGTCTGTATTGTAATAACTGATAAGGGTCTTGCCCTATTTTGACGTATTTATTATTAAGTATGCAATTGGGAAGTACTAAACATTTAAAATAAATTTTTTTATTGAATTTAAAATGTATATTTTTTGCTACATTTTACATAAAAAAATATATATATATACTAGCTGACCCGGCGAACTTCGTATCGCCCCACAATCAATAAATGTATAAATTTATTAGCTGAAACGCGGTTTTTTTGTTTCATCCGATAGATCGCTTTATTGTTAATCATGTGAATCATAATTATTAACAAAAATCAGTTTTATTTTCATTGTAGTGCTTTGTGATATACGATGTTTTTCGTTTGATTACCTGGCGCATAGACAAACAAATCTGATGGTTTTCCAACACGGGAACAGGCAACATACAATTGACCATGTGAAAAACATGGGTTTTCCAAATTAATACCACAAACACTTAATGATTGCCCCTGGGACTTGTTTATGGTCATAGCAAAAGCAAGCCGCACTGGAAACTGTAGTCGTTTAAACTGAAATGGCACATCAGTCGGAATCATTGGGATGCGCGGTATGAGAACATCTTCTCCTTTATACTTTCCCTTTAGTATAGTTGCTTCTATCACGTTGTTTAGTAATTTTTTTATCGCTAAACGTGTGCCGTTGCAAAGACGCGGTTGGTTGATATTTCGCAACATTATAACTACCGATCCAACCTTTAATTGAAGATTGTGAGGTGGCAATCCTGGCAAATCCAGCGAGTTTAAAAATTCCGGTGGATAGTTTATTACATCATCTTGGTTAGTAGCTGAATCAACTGATTTATATATCCTCGATTCGCCTGTAATTTGTTCTTGAATTTTGAAATTTAATTCATTTACATCTATGTTTTTTGCAGCCAATATAGCTCGTTCGCTCAACCAATCATGGTTTCTGTAATTTTCAGCAACATCTGGAAATACCTTCTGAATAAGTTCATCTTTTGATCGAGTTAATTGACAAAAACTTTCAGGAAAGTTAATGCAGCCAGTCAACATGTCTCTAGGAAATTTGCCATTACCAATGTCAATGAGTTGTTTAGAGAATATGTTTCCAGATTGATCATTTTGCAATTCGACACGCATATTCTTGCTTAAATGAAGTACTTTGACACGTTTCCATAAATTGGAGGACTTTAGACATGCATTGAGTTCATCAGCTGGCGTTGATCGTGGAATCACTGGCAATGTTTGACGAAAATCACCTGCTAATAAAATCATGGCACCACCAAATCGGTTATGATTGTTCCGTAGATCTTTTAAGGTTCTGTCTAAAGCCTCCAAAGATTTTTTATGTGCCATCGTGCGTTCATCCCAAACAATCAATTTACATTGCTGCAAAACCTTTGCCATTGCAGAATTCTTCGAAATGTTGCAGGTTGGGGTTTCATTGCTTTGCACATTTAATAGAAATTTTAGCGCCGAATGGGCTGTTCGACCACCTTCAAGCAAAGTTGCTGCAATTCCCGACGAAGCGAGTGCAAGTACAATTTTATTTTGTGAGCGAATTGTTGCTAATATTAATGAAATCAAAAAAGTTTTTCCTGTACCACCTGGTGCATCTAAGAAGTAAATACCTCCAGTTTCATCATTTGTTACTTTCATAAGAGTATCAAATACATACTTCTGTTGTTCATTTAACAGTGGAAGATTTGTTTGAATTAATTCTTTCAAAGTGTTGAGATCATACGGTTTTTCTCGGTGCAACTCTTGGTTGACAGAATCATGCATTGGACGATTGGGCACGGCCAGGCCTAATTGAATTAATAGTTTGTTTGAGATCATCAAGCACATGTCCTCAATTGAAATCAATGCTTCGTTATAAACTTCTTCATTGATTTGTATATTTGGATTTTCCATTCTATTCCGTATTTGATACAAAATATCATCACACATATAATCTTTGTACTTGATCCACAAATCATTTGGGTTTGATGGGAAGCATGTAGATATGATTATAGAAAACAATGTTCGTATTTGATGAGCGTGTGATGATATTACAGCATCATTGAGAGTTTGATCCCAATGAGCGTCATTTTCTAGCAATTGCAAACGTTGACAGGCTTCTCTGTAGGATCCACACAATTCACCATCAACAATTCGTAAATGTTGGAATGATGTTGGGCCATGTACATTGACTAATAGCAGTCGCAAATAAAAACATTCTTCATTGCTTGGATGTACTGAATAAATTCGACCAATCGCATCGGTGGAATATACATCTGGGTATCCTGGAACTGGTTTTCCTTGTTTCCGTCGTATAAATCTCCTTGAGGATTGATTCCAAGTATAATATTTTGGCATTTCAGAATATAGCAATGTTTGTGCAAAATCATCATTTTGGCATGTCTCAAAAAAACTGGTTAATGTAGTAGATGGTGGCTGAGCAGCTCTTTGTACTGCGTTCTGTGCTGTAAAATACACTCTTTGTCCATTTTCTAAATGCACAGCTAAGTGAACAACAGAAGGGTGTCTCTCATGAATAGGAAAAGAAAATATACGCCAAACTGCTTCATTACTACTAACATAGCGGCCTATTTGGTATTGGGTAACTTCATCATTGGAATTCTCTGCACCAATTCCAATCACAGCCATATCACTCCCTTTGGTTACATATTTGCAAATGTATTTTATAGATTTTACTGAATGGCAAGATTCAACATTGATGTGTGCTTTGAAGGCCTTTGATAAAATGGGTGAATATGGAACAATCCAACGATTATCTATTCCAATATCTTGTTGATTTAATTTTTGACAATTGTTGATCTTCCATTGTCTGCTGTCGATCGGCGACGATACAGTGGATAACCGTCATTACCAGTAATTGTTTCCGATATTAATGCCCGTGGATATCGTTTTGAACATTTACCATCCATCATACACGGTGAATTTCGATTAAGAGTTCCACAGGGACCATGTATCATGTTTTTTATTACTACCTCATGCAATCCAGGATCTACTTGTACATTAGGGATTTCAGCTGATATCACTGCATCAACTTCATTTGGCCTTATCTTTTCAACCAACCAAATCAAAATGTGTGCATGTGGCAATCCTCGTTTCTGCCACTCCACAGAATACATCCAGCAGCGTGTCTCACCAAACACATAATGTTTTACGATGAAATCCATTAAAGATTTCAACTTTTGTCTAAAGACTCTGGCTGTAATATCATGACGATCAATGGGTGATTGCCAGGGAATAACTCCTGCTTGATTTCTATCCAGTGCGGATTGCACGTAAATGTAATGAACAAATTTGCTGTACCATAATGACGAACATAAGACATGGCATCTTGAGCATATTCGTGCATATGTCGAGGGCTTCCGATATATGTTGCTCGAAGAATAGTCATCCGACCAACATTCTGTGCATTTCCATCAGTATTAATCGCATCTCGAAGGTGAATATACTCTTCAGATCGGAGTTTGGTCTGATTCAACCTGATGAATGTTAATCTCTCCGTTTCAATTTTAACATACATGTCAACAACATATTTGTGATATAGTCGCCGACATTTCAATATGTGATTGTCTTCATTTTCCCGAATCATTAGGCGGTATGAATAATAGTTCATTGAACTGACATTTTTGTTGCTTTCAGAACCTGTAAATAGATTTTGTTTTAATAACATTGAAATATAAAATTAAAATATATAATATAGTCGCCATAGCTAAACTAATATTTCAATTACCTGTAAAGGGATTCATCATTTTTATTGAGAAATCATAGCCATCTTCACCTTGCCAAAATATAATGGGATATTGCAGTGCATCATATGAGCGATGTGTTTCTTTAATACGTTGTAATTGATCATTCCGACGATGTAAAACAATATCACGGGATTCAAAGTTTTCTTCAACTACAACGATAGCAACTTCATCAATAGTTGGTGCATTAAAACGACTTGCATGTTGACCTGCAGGTGTTTTATCATCTCTGATTACAATCAGATGGCATCAGATCCAGTGCAGTTTTAAACAATATAATCAATTGATTGTGTTCATGAAATAAAGTTTGTAATTGTTCTACAATAGACCACTTTACTAAATTGTTATGTGCACAACGCAGATCAATTTCTTGTAGTGAATTGCCCATAATGCAGGAATTTGTAATTGCTATCTGACACTGGTAACAGCGAACCTGCTTTGTGATATATTTGGCCTTGTATCTGTAAATTAAAAAAAATATTATGTTCGTACCAAACACTATAAAATGAAATACAATAAATAAGTAATGTGGGGTATAAATTTATTGATTGTCAGTGATCAAACTTAAATAATATTTGTTCTTAAAAATAATTATGATTGACTGTTATAATACATACCTTGAAAGTTGGCATAAAATTTTCCCGAACTATATTTGTTGCCCCAAATGAAGTCATTTGAAAGTAATTGTTATATTGTTGGATATTTGTCAAAAAGTGTATGGAATCTGTTCCTATTCCTGAAACCAATGAGTACAATGGCTCTGGTGGTGGATCCAATGGTATCAATTTAACTTTACCATTTGCGCAACACAATCCATTGGCTTCGTTTTTGTATTTCAATGCCTTACAATGTGAGCAAATCGAGTTCATAGGACCAATAACAACACATTGGTAGTTACTGTAGTCAATTGACACATCGTAACTGAAAGCAGCTCGATTCAAACTTGAATGTTGCGCTCGCGCTCCACGCATTTGTGATATACAAATTCTTTTACATCGGTAATTAACTTGCTTTGTAGCATTTCGAGTTCTTTTACCTAAATTGCTTCGTCTTATAGGAGGCATATCAAATATTGATCATAGGTAACTAAACACTCTGCACAAAACATGATATACGAATTAATGACGTGAAAACTGATGCATTTTAAAACAAAATAAATAATATCGCGAAGCCGACCAAAGAGTTTCGGAACGCGAGACGTATTACACGAAAAAATGACAGCACGAAAAAATGAACGTTAGACAAAAGTTTTAAAAACCTTATAAACACGAACACGATTCAATAATAGCCAATTATTTCTTCTAAAGTTAAAAATAATATCATATATAAAAGTAAATGTAAAATAACTGGCTATAAATATATATATTTACCCCCCTTCAGCCCCCAACCACTCTGAAATTTTTTACGATAAATTAACATTGGCCTGTGCTAAATACATTGTAGTATCGGCCGGCCAAAAATCGCCGGCAAAATTTTTAAAAATCGAAAATGAAATTTTCAACTCGCGATTTCTCGATACCGGTTAATCTTTAAGACATTTATCTAATAACATAGATTATAGATCTCCACGTCTGCTTTCTTATAAGATCAACCCAAACCCTTTAGCTACCATAGAGGCTTCAAAAAGGGCCCAAAACCCCAAAACCCTTTATGCCCGATTTTCTCGGCGATTATTCGATATAAATATACGGCAATACCATCGTTAGACGCGTCTTTTAATGACGAATAACTTTCATTAAAACACTATTTCCAAAATTTCGAATCGTTCGCGAATTATTGCGAAAAAATCAAAATTTCGAAAAAATCGCAAGACCACATGAAATTTTCGGATCGGGTTTGAAATTTTTTTCGCGGTTTTTTCGTTTCATCCGATAGACCTTATATAGTAACGACTATTTGTAAAGTTGGAATCGTTTAAAAATGTTTACGTCGCTCGCTATGCCTTGCCAAAGGTGGCAGGTCATCGATTTTCAAAAATTCGTAGCTCGACACCTATCGATCGTAACGAAAAACGGTTTTCTGTTTCGTATCGGTCATTTTAATATCTACCAAATCGATTCTATCGAAATTTTTCCAAAATCGAAATTTAAATAATTTACCCCTTCAACCCCTAACCTCCCTGAAATTTTTTTTTCAAATTTTTCTCGCCGTAAAAACCATCCTTGAACTTCAACGAACATTTAAAAAAAAAATTGGCCAAATTGGTCCAGGCGTTGTTGAGTTATGCGGTTACAACGTTTAGCGATTCATTTTTATATTATAGATATAGCGAAAATGCCGTTTTGTATGAATTACGCTGGTTTTTTAACGGTTTTACAAACGATAGTATGCAAAGTTCTACTTAAAGAGGTTTAATATTTCGGGGTTCGAGACGAGTGAAAGGAAAACAATTTCATCAAGACCATTTTTGTAAAGATATGACAAAAATGCCTTTTTGTACGCGCTCCATTGCATATATGTTTTTTTTTTTTTTAATATATACTGTTGCTATACGTTTGGCAATAATTATGCACAAATACCGCGTACTACCTCAGCAACTGCTGCTTGGCTCACGGAGCTACCAACACTGTAAGCAACTATTCGATAGACACTCGTGTAGGTGGTGGAACTGCGAACGCAACATATAATTTAAAAATTAATTTTTAAATATTCTGCTACCACACATCGATCGGGAAACGTATAAATTTTGAAAAAAAAAAATCGGTTTAGTAATTTAAAAAAGCCAAAAGAAAATCGAGTAGTGTTAAACTTATAAACCCCTTCAAGCATAATAATGACAGGAATAAGAATTTTCTCGAAATATCGAAAAAACTTCTACCAGAAATAACGGAACCGTCGTCGAAACAAGCGTGTAATAAAAAATTAAACAAAAAAAAAATCAAGAGAATTTTTATTCGTACATTATTATCGAACGACTCCTGAATTCTGGTTATGGGAAAAAATTTTTAGCAGATCGGTTTTATGCGTTTCTTTTAGAATATACGGTAATCTCCTTCTTTTACTTTCCCTATCTGGTTGGTAACGTTTAATTATATTTTATGGCACCGGTATTCAGTCAGAATTCTAGCCTTGTCGTTTGACATCCATTTATCTGGAGTGCCTTAATTTCGTGCGAATTATTTCTGAAATTCCATCCAATTAAACTTAAACGTCTCGATAATTTTAACGTCTACGAACGTTTAACGAAATAAACATAAAATGATTATGGACGATGTTGTCAGAATTAAAAGATTTCCAGATTAGCTCGTAAACGAAACACGAAGATTTTTTAACTATTCTTATTGTTGGAGTTATACGAACATGAAATTAATTCGCGTACAATGAAAAAAATATGCACTCTAACGACAATAGTACCGAAATTACGCGTATAAATCGCTAATATAATTTTTAACAAAACTTTTCAGCCGTTACGCACTCTTCAATTTATAAAATAAATTTAATAACAATAATAGTAGAAATATTTATAAATCATTAATAATAACATGTAATAAGTCACACCGCACAATCCTAACAAACGGGCGGAGAGAATGCATTTTTTAAATAATTTGTATATAAAGGTGCAGAGGCCTGTGTTACACGTACATTATAAGTAAAGCATAACTAAAGAAAAAAGTTACAAAGATATATATAGTGTTTATTCGTTGGTGCACGAAGCCAACTGCAAGTGTACTTTGTAATTTAAAAGTGCTAGTCTGGATGACAATAACATAGTGAACCACCAGTGTGTACTTATACAATAGTTCCAAATTGAAAAAATAATTTATTTACAAACTTAATTTTCTAAACATGTGATAAATGCAGTAGCAAAGGAATCATTAGTTCCTTCAGGTACTGTGGTTTCGTAGATAATTTTTTTATTTTTTATTATTACATTTATTTCTTGTTGTTAGAAATAGGATGGGATAAGAGTTAGTTCATGATGTTAAATTTACGTCGCATCGCACTTTCGGAGAATTCCGATTCATTCGTGCTGTTCAAATGAACGAACTGGCTATTTTCTATTTTATACATGATGAAAATGTAGGACGCTGAAAAATAAAATGTTCCAGATCGACTATAATATTTCCCGAACAACAGTTACATCTTGGAACATTAACGAGATTGAACCTATATAAATAAATTGCGCACTCGTCAAGGCCGGATAAGACGTATAAGAGAACTGTAGAAGTTAATATTTAATTTTTTCATTTTCATTTAATATTAGGGAAGAACTAATATGTTTTTCTTCCTGCGACTTCAGGATCCCACCTCTTCTGGCATTCTGTTAACAATACTTGAGAAATATGCTTTTTAAATAGGTTTATCGGAATTATAATATTATGTAGAGTTTGTAGCACATTATTATTCGATAATTCAAGAGTTGTTATATAAATCCAATGGAAGGACACCACCGATGACATAAGCAGCTGACCTTAATATCATTTTTTTTTCCACACTTCTGTTTGATATGTCAATTATCCTGGTGTTTTTATATTTCGTGATAAAGCTGCAGAGTAATTATATTCAGCTACGATTTACACTGAATATCACGTTATATTTTATTATGCAAATATCGGAAATTGTACTAGTGATAATGATGTTAATAAAAATATTAGTCTTTCGATACAGATCACATATAGCTTTATAATGCTTTTCTTCTTCCCTCGACGCATCATCTTTTAAACGATTTGGCTTTTCTAACTTCTTGCCAATGACATCTAACACACCCTCCTAGTAATCCAATAATAAATCACGTATTTTTTCCTCTTACAAATTAGCCAATCTACTTCGCTTGTTAATGGATTATATACATGTGAAATATGAGCTATAAGTGCACATATAAAAATTAGATAAAATTCCTTTGAAGTGTTATTGCAGAGTGTTACAAATTCCGTGGATAGACTTCATGATCGAATAGTTTTAAATTAGTATCGTCGAAAAGTAATAGCCGACAACATTCGATAAAGTGAAGTACACGGCACATGAGAAAAAAGAAAGAAATCTTTATGTTGACGATACAGGAGAATGTATATTAGAAACTCTACATAAGTATTAACATCTAATTTATTAAGTAAAACTTTTAAAAAAGTCATAATTATCGGAAATGTAATAAAATGAGTTACACACTACCTCTTTCCAAATAGTAGCGATAAAGACAACGAATTATTGAACAGTCGTCAACGCGGAGTTTGGTAATAAACATTCAATCTATGAATAATTTAGTTTTTTGAACATATTTTACCAAACTAATTGTTATTAGTAGATAACTATTTGCTCTATTTTCACTAAAGCGATATATATATATATATATATGTACAATGGTGCACCCCCCGGGGAGGCTACTTGGCTTAAGCCCCTAGAAGGGTTTAGAAAAGTATAAAATACATATCAAGAAGGTCATAAGTTCCAAACAATTTCGCAGCTAAAATGATAACAAGAAAACAAAGAGCTCCCGTTATCACTATTAAAACCTCATGTTGAAGAGCATGCAAAACATCCTAGATTGCAAAAAGTACTGTTAGAAAATATTCGTTACATTCTGTCTGCTAACGACATTGAAAATCCAGATGACTGTGCAATATAAAGAAACAAACGTTCCTTGGTTGGGCTGTTTGGCATTTGAATCTTACCCAGGTCGTGAATATTTTTTGTTGTTGTTGTTATTACTTATTTCGTTGTTGTTCGTGATCGTTTATAGTTTATTTTGCCTGCTGAATTTTGTTACACATTCAGCTGTATACATTTTATTCATTTTTATTACAAACTTTTTTTTGGGGGGGGGATGTTTGAGCACGCCCGATACAAATCCTAGGTGCGCCACTGTATATATATATATGTATGTATATATATATGTATGTATGTATGAGTGTGTGTATGTATACACAAGTAATTTATACCTAAGTATATAATTCTGTGCTTGATAATGAATTGTATTTTTTTTCGCTATTATAAAATATATTTGTTCAACTTGAAACTATGATAAATTAATTTAATTTTTTCATTTTTAGTTATGTTTTCTTTATTTAAGTAAAGATATTTATATAAATAAAATTACAATAACCTTAATAAACACTGACAGAATATAGAGTTTAACAATTCTTGTTGATGAAGACCGTTTGACAAATAGTTTATCCGTATCTCCTCTACTTACAACATAATATGTAAAAGGTAAAAGCTGAAAATATCATATTTTTCTTTATCTTAATGTATTCATTGTATTGTTTTTATTTTTGAACCAGTCCTTTTCGGTTAAGAATTGCAAATAACATCGCTCTGATAAAGTTTAATTTATTGGTTTGCAGGCTGAAATTGTTATAACGTTCGATGGAATTTGTTTATATTGTTACGTGAACACTATTTAATTGTAGAGTAACACTATTGTCAAAAATTCGTTTTATTTTTTTGTCATTTCCCTTTTTAATCCACATCTACATTCAAGTCCAAGTTTCGTGCTATTTTTATAGCATATTTCCTCTCTTTTTCCTCTGTAATACATTTATAGTATATTTGGTAAAATATCATAATAATTATAAATGTCATAGTAAATATTTACAAAAGTTGATTTGATTAAATTTAAACTACGTTTTACGTTTTTAGATTTAAAGAGAAATAAAAAATACCTCATTAACTTTTTTTGGAAAAATTGGAGAAATAAATATTATAATTTTTAACATTGCTACAAACAAATTTTCTAAACAACGCTGTTTTTTAAGTTTAACTAATTATATTATTTTACACGAGGCTACATAATTTTTGAAAATATAAACTATAATTCTGGTCGAATTCGATTATCGAATGATTCAATTCATTCAGTTCTAAACGATTCTCATAGTGAAGGTTAGTTTTGATTGGTGTGTAAAATTTAAAAAATGTAACTTATTATTTGGAGTTAAATTGACCTGAATTATAATTTAACGTAAGTAAACATAGTTCGGTGATAATTTTATGGTTGTTTAATATGTGTAGGAAGTATGTTTTCTTTGTGCCAGTATTTATTTTGGACAGAATTCAACAATTTAAAATCAACAAAGGTGAGTCGTTTTATGTGCAAACGTTCATTTTATAATAAAAACTTTATGTTCGAAAACACTACGCATTAGCTTGTTTACTTTATTTAATTTTTACTACATGTTTAGTTGTTTACCACTTGCAAATTTTACAAAACTGACAGTTATAAATAAACAGTCGTGATTTTATTATATTTGCTACATTAATATTTCGATTATAATTATATTAAATGTTTACTAAAGACAATATAATCTATCAAATTATTTGTCATTTAAATTGTGAATTATGTGTAAAGCAAGTACAAAATAATAACTACATGCAAAATCATTTTATTCTTTAAAATATTACAATTGTTTTTATTTCGTGAAAAAGTAAATTATTTCATGTTAAATGGAAGTTGTTATGGTAGTTATTGATGTATATGTACGTCGGAAATACGCGAAAAGTGATTATGTTTCCGTATGTGTTATTGATATTTACATCACAATTCATATAATTATGCGTGTGTTACTGATATTTGCATAAAATTTACTATATTTACCCATGATTTTAATTGTACTATTTGTTACAAAGTATGTAATTTTATTGATAAAATAACACGTTTCATTAGTTTTCACTACGCTCATTAAGGAACTTTTGTTCATATTTAACATTAGTTATAAAATGTAATACTTGTTAACTTTTGTGTAACTTCCTATGTAATGCATATTTTTTTACAAATTTTGTCGGCTTAGTATCATACAGTGATTTAATATGCATTGTATATAGTTTTGAGATATTTCTACCAATGTTAAACATTTTTCTAGATGTATATACCATATTAGTTTTTTAAATATTTTTTCATTAGTTAATAGTTCTAAAATTACTCATTCGTATGTTTTTGTAATGATATTTATGTATTCAGTTTTCTCGTGAATTTATAACAGCATTCGGCAATAAATTATCCCCCCTCATTAATTTTAGGGAATTATTCAGAATTTTTTTTTATAAATTTAACATGGTGTTCTTTAAACGCGTCATTAAAATAGTGAACATTTTACATATCTACAACATAAAATTCTTCAGTTAATTAAATATCTTAATGTTATGTACCTAATTACCTACTTAAATTGCTTATAATATTCAAACTGATTTTACTCATTTTTATTAATTTCATTTATGTTTTATCACTGTTAAAGAGTTTTCCAGCTTAACTAACTTCAATAATTTTTTTTAGTTTTTGTTTCATTATACCGCTCATTGGAAACTGAGTCCTAAATATAATACATAATTAAATTAAAAAAAATCTAATTTATACCGGTAATCATCAATTTAATATGTTTACAAAAATTATATGTCGAAGGTCTCGGAACAAAGTAGTTAAAACAACAAATTTTTTTGTAAATAACATTAGTCTGCTAAAATTTTACGTAATGTGTAATATTATAATTTAAAAAGTCACTTTAAAAACTAGAAAAAAAATGAATAATTTTCAGGATTTATATTAAATTCGATAAATTTAAAGCTTTGCATTCTTTTTTTTTTTTTTGCAGATATTATTTATATAGCTTTAACTTTTATATATTTCAGATCTGTCAACTTTATTTTATTCATTTTTTTACAAACTTTTTGATAAAATCTATGAAATTAAAAACAGTACATGTAGTAACTAAAAATATTTGATATTTTATCTGGGCTTTTAAATTCAGAAAGCACGTACACATTGTATGAATCTAAGTAGAAATATTTTAATAAATTGATAAATATATTAAAATTATTTTAAAACAATTAATAATAATCTAAGCTGTTTTTTAGATTTTGGGTTGAAATACATTGGTAATAATTTATAGTTTTTTCGCGTTATGTGTTCGAATTGAGTGGCAGCTACACATTATTTTCTTAATATTTTCAGTAATGACCCACAATTTAAACTACGCTTTAAAATTCCATATTATATAACATAAACAAATCAAATCAGTTTGTAATTATTATGTTTTTCTCCACAATTATATTATTATAATTAATATTTATTGTGATAATTAAATTAGAGCATTGAGTTCTAGTAATTAACTTTGTCAACATCTTTGTTAGGTGCCACGCCGATACATAAATGAACCTTGAATTATTCTGATAGATGATTTAATTTTATACTGAACGCATCATGGAGTTATTTACGAACTCAATTTTCTTTATCGAAATATTTGCAAAGTTATATTTACACCAAGCTTAATTATAATTTTATTTAAACGTTAATAATTAGTTCATAAACTCATATACATTACTATTTTTCATAAATTGTATAATGTTTTTGTCACTATATATTAAAGTGGGAAAATTTCGTTATCAGATGTTCAAACCTGATTAGAAACGTCTAATTGCGTATGCCCTAAGTTAAAATTTAAGTAATAAATATAATAAGCGATTTAAAACACTATAAGTCATCTTCGCAAACACAGTGAACTATTTGATTTTCATATATTTATAAATGTTTACACACTTACTAACCAAAGTGTAGTAACTACCGTTATATTATGATTGACTTTATTTTAAAGTATGACTTATAGAAAACATGATTGTATCGCGTTTAGATAAGTTAAATAATTTTTCAGTTGGAAATTGCTTTTTTAATTTAAAAATTGCTTACCCGAAAGTAATTATATACATATTTTTTCGGTGATTTTATTGTAAACTTTTTCAAATATTACGTAACGATAATAAATATGAAAAAATCAAATTATTAGTTACCGATACTTTTTAAATAATTATTTTCTTGAATCAGTCGATACTAAATTACTATTGCCCAAAGTGACCTGTAATTTGTGCAAATTATGTGTACAAAATTTATGTCCGTATTAAAAATTATATAAGAGAGTTTAATAAATCGAAATATTTCAAATATTTTGATATTTTTAGATTGAAAAATTGCGTGACAATTATTATGCATACAAATGAACTAATTGTTTTCATAGTAGTGTTTAATCGTCTATTTTGATTCTAAATGCTGTATCATTTTGTGAATTCAGCACTGTGAAATTTTCTTACTATATAATAAAGTTTCTGTTGATATCTAATTATTTTTCTTTCTCTTTAGGCTGTTCATTTTTTTTCTTTTATGTAATTGCTAATGTCTTTCACTATTTCTTAATTTTTCGATTAAAAGAAATATCACCAACAAAAGAATATTGAAAAAATATATCTTTTAAAATAGAGTGTAAAATTAAAAATATTAATCAATTTTTTTTTTTTTTAAACGTATATTTGTGATAAATGTTATAATGATATATACACTCATAATCACACCTCATGTATACACAACAACACTCATACGACATAATACAATTGTTTTAATACTACTTATCCCGTCAAGCTTTCGCTTGTCGACTGGTAATTACATTTCTTATGATTTAATATTATACATTTACACTTAATATAATTTTTTATTTTGCTTACATTACTAAAATAAAGAAAACCCAAATATGAAGTAACGCATCATTTTTTAGCGCTCTCCGAATTGAATAGCAGCGACATTATTAGTAACAACCCTGTTTATGGTTTTCTTAACCATTACGCATTTTGAATTATAATAAAATTTCATAATTATTCAAATTTAATTATCCACGTACGCTTTTTGGTCTTTTTGTTATATTAATTAATAAAATTTTCATTTCTATGTTTTTTTTTTCAGTATCTACCTTTCGTCCCGTGTATTGTTATGCTTCGATAATTCTGCATAGCGATATTTTTGATGATCTAAAAAAAAAAAAGTCGGATTTTGGTTAATTTTTCTAGATATTTACTGGTCATATTTTTGTGTGCTTATTTGAGTTATAGATTATATGACCTTCGAACAACGTCCGATTATTGCTCACATTGATGTGAAGTTTTATAACTTAATGTAAATGATTTATCGGCAACCATCCTTGAAATACATTAAAAATCCAAATTTTTGTTAATTGAAGATTTATTTTTTATAAGATTTTCATTTGAAAATTTTTGTTGCCACGACAATCAACAGTACCAGTATCTGTGAAGACCGTTATATTGAGAAAAAAAAATTATTTGTTAGTACATTAAACGTATTTCTACGCTGAATTATGTTTTTTCCGCGTTATTAAGTTTTAGTTTCTGTAAATTCTTAAATTTTGTTTCACGATAGTTGCTACAAAATTTTAGGAATTACGAAACTATAGTTTTGATTACTTTTTTTAAAAATATATATATACAATTAGATATAACGCAAAATTTTAACGACTAGGTGCAATTGTTACATAGATTTTTATTTAATGATAAAACGGTTTTTTCGGTAATGAACTGATAATAGACGTTTTTAATAAAAATGACGTTTTTCTTCAGTAAACTGTGCGAATATTATTATGTAATTCAAATACCCAATAAAAATCTTTCGCCTACGTAGTTTTTAATAATCGTTATTACTTTTTAGGATTTTAGCTGGTATCGTTCCGACTAGTCGGCTTGTAATTAATCATAAAATAAAATCAGGACGTGATTACATTTACGAATGGAGATGATGTACAAATTAAACAGAAATTTGTGTTTTAGTTGTATTAATAATGCATAGCAGACGGGATGGGAAGTTATCGTTGTTTGGATTATTGATAATATTGCGTGTTGATCGGTGTTTTTTTTTCAGCGGAAATATTTGAGTAGGAATGTGCTAATAAAAATAAATGGATTTTTTCGCTCAAAAACGAATAAATTGATGATCATACAAACAAATAAAAACTCAAGAGACGTTAAGAAGTAGCCAGTTTCTGTGCAGTTTATGGGCTTTAACAAGTATGCTCCAATCTTGTAACAAGGAAAGTGACGGTAGTTCTAAACAAAATAAATCAGTTATTTCCGCTTCGAATAATAAGTATGAATATATGCACGTTCCTCCTGCTCCGTCTACTGTATCCGAAATTACTCAAACGAACGTGACCAACGTACTGGGAATACCTAAACTGCCTAGAACGTTGAGCACTAGCGTCCTTAAAGTTAAGTACCGTTCGTTCTTTTGGGAAAAATTTTGGGAACCCCGCTCATCACGTTCTATGTAAGTATTTAAATGTTTAATTAACTCTAAAAGTAGAACAGCATTTTCCTTTAATGCATGCATGCTTTATTTAGTGTTTTTCTTTTGTTGTCCCTGTGAAATTAGAACGAATTCGAATTTTGTATTTTTCTTATATTTGTAATGTGTAATAGCAATTATATAATTGATCGTTGTGTAATGTTCGGGGTACGTTTTGTTATCGTTTGGATTTTTAAATAAAAGATAATATAAAACGATCGGTATAAATCTAATATCATCCTGTTTTTGTTTTTGTTTTTTTTCCCCGGAAACGTGACGTTGCAATTTCGATTATTTTAATTAAATAAAATATAAGTTGTAAGTTAAAATATTATCTATCCGATTGAGCCTTGTGTGTGTATAGATAATGAATTCGTGATTTAATCAAAACTTAATAGGAATTATCAAATTATTAAACTCGCAGTCTCGTATGTGTTCTTTTTTATTTCCAAAATTACGTAAAGAACGAAAAATTACCTTCGAATAATTGAAATATAGTTAAAACTTAAAATGTACATACCAGATTTTAATATAATTTATAGCGCTCGATTTACGAATATTGTATTTTAATAATTTAATAATAATGTTCCCAGATACATTTGGTAATTTAATTTGTTTCGTTTGATTGTAGAATTTTGTAGTGTTCGCCAGTTTTATAATATTTTTTATTTCTTTTAATTACGTTATTTTTTATTAGTGGCATCTAATGAAATGATGGCAGATATTGAAGAAGTAGAAATTATTTTAGTTGAGTTTCGAAAATTCAGTGACTAATTCGATTAATAAATTATTTCTAAGTAGAAAATATAAATTACTCTATTTACTATGTATAACGTTTTGAAATCAGCTTGAGGAGAAATAAACATCGCGAAGGAAAGTTATTTGAGCGATCATGAAATATGACTTTAAGAACATTTCGTGTCGTTAAATTATTCTTAATTCAAAAATTTTATTTTTATCCATTTTATATAAGAGGTGGAGTCAACTTTTCATAAAGTCATACAAACTCATTACATTCATTTAAAAAAAAAAAAAAAAAAAAAAAAAAACTTATTACAAAGCGACAAAATTGTAAATATAAACTGAAGAAGAAAAAAATATTCATCTGGAAATGTTGCTTTTTTTTAACACTATATACACGCTATATATATATATATATATATATATATATATATATATATATATATATATCTTGCACATATTGTACAAAAATAAATAACCACGATTTAGTTGTGGTAGCGATTGCAACTACCCTATAAATAATAATGTTATTTTACGACATTGCCTCACTACCCTCGCTCATCCCTACGTATTATTTGTTGAAGTAAGTTAACATCAAAATAAATAAATGTAATTAAAACTTCTTCAGAAATAAAAATCTGTTGTGTATATTTCTTATAAATTAATAAGGTTTTAAGTTCAACTAAAATTGTTGTTAATTAATTTAACCTGTTTAGTCACATTGTTCCGTATGTTTTTCGTAATAAAAGATATTTAATTCATATAGGATATCTAAATTTTCATAGTATTTATTTAAAAATTATTTAGGATCATCTGAAAACCAGTGTTATACGCGGAAAATATTCGATACTAAAAATATTTATATTGTACTTTTAAAAAATTATCTAGAATCATCTTTAAAAGAAGAAGAAGAGAAAAAAAAGCATTCCCAAAATACTGTTTTCAGCTGCTCGATTCATTTTGAAAATACCCCGTATTTATAGTAAAATATAAAATAAATAACATAAAAATATTCTTTACGCGGTATCAGTATTATATTTATAAACGCATAATCGACGCCGTTTCGCTGTTTACGACTATCTTCAGGACTCGATGATATTGTAATCCGGTAAAATTAGTCGACTGGATTTTTTAAAATATAATCGTTAATACTTTATAAAGAGTATTTTTATTTTGAATTTGTATCACCGAGGAATAGACATTTCGATTGAATTAATTGTATTTTACTTAAAACTCTTTAAATACACTAAAGTTTATAGGTTTTTTTTTTTTTTTTTTTCAAATATTTATAATCGGTAGCTGAATTATGTAAGTAACGTTCTCATTATTTTAGGTGATACAACTGCACTAAGTTGCTAAATTTATAGAGAGAAGAACGATATATCGTAACTATTATTTTTTAATTTAAATGAATTCATTGAAATTTGTTATCGCGTATGATAGTGACGCTTTTTTTTCTTATTTTCCGAGAATTCTGTTTCAAGTGTCAAATTTTCTTGTGCGCGACCTTTGTTTATGCCGTAAAATTGATCGTGTAGCTTGCCGATAAAGTAATAGTGTTGAATTTTAGCAATTTCTTATATTAGTAGCGCGGTAGCTTATTTTAACGGTAAAAAGTAAATTTGTTAATTTATATTTTATGCCTCGTGTTCATATATTGTTGTACTGTTAATTTTATTACAGAGCAGTATGAGTCGATAATATCGTGAAGTTGTATTTTTCGTAATGACGCACTATCGACGCAAACGGTAAATTATGCACAGTGACCATATGTTTTCGTTAATGTTGAGTTTTCACATCTATAAATCGCATTACTATTACTCGTATGGCATATATATGTGCGTGTGTGTATAATACGTAGATGATAAGTTTCAAAGTTTAATGACAAAAATTATTAAATAAATAAATTTGCTTATCCTGTCGAAATTCTATAAACAACGAATCGTTAAAAGACTAACGCAGATAAGACATTTTGTAGACAGTTTTCTAATTAACGAGATGACTGTTCACACCTAGGCCTAACGTTTCGTATCGATGATATTTCAGTATTGTTCATTTTTAATGATATCAGGTACTCGTCTAACTGATCGATAAATGAATATCAGTTTGCTGCGATGGTAATGAATGTGAGATGGAAAATAGTGCCAAATCATCTCATATCGACTTGTCCAGGATATGTTATTTGATCGGTCCTCTATTGATGTTTGAATTGTTGTCGAGAATAGCTTATGCAACATCCCTATTATCCCTATTAAATTTCACGTTGGTCATATTTTTATTAATAAGTTTTATTGTTATTTACATATTTTGTTAATGTTGTTCTACTCGATATATTTTAATTTAATTTAATACGTTTTTAATTATTTTTTTCCTGTTATAATGAAAATATCTTTGCTTCTTACCCAACAACGTGGTAATGTCGAGAAGGCTGCTTATTTGAATAAAATTGCTTCGCTGAAAATACTATATTGAGTAATAGTTATTGATTTTCGAAATGAAAAAGAAATGGGACACTATATGGTGAGTGCAGAAACGTTAGAGCTCGATGACTTAATAGCGTGAAGGAAGGGCATTAAAAAGAAAACACGGTTCTATATTGTGGATTGTTTGTTCGGTATTTAGATGACAGTAGGAAGTTTCTCTAAAGACGATGTGGCGACAAATCGTGCTTGAATTGCAGTGTACTGATCATTAAGTATTATTTATTTGAGTTTAATCTTTCTCGAGAAACGAAATTATAAAAGACTAACAGTGTCGTTTGTAATTTATATTATTTCGTGGGTTGTTTTCGGCATATCGTTCCCAAAATTTTCTATATATTGCTTTCGTATAATTTCGATTTTAAATATACCCACAAAGAACAATCACAAACGGAAATATCAGGCCAGCGTTATTGCCACACTATAGCGACATTGTTCGAAATTAAACAATTACCGAACGTTTTGTCTAGGTATATCGATTTTCTGACCGCTTATTTCGTCTCATCAGTTCAGGTCGCACAATCTAACAGCAATGTTCGTCGCTATCTGTGGCTTCTAAACGGCCTGTGACACACCATACAGCAACGTCTCCCAATCCACAACCTTTGGCAGATGGTGTCATTTTCGCTGATCAGTCATCCCAGTCATCCATGTTGATTAATTTTACTAGACTAAAAATATCCATTAACTTTAACACAGTTAGAATTATTTCCCAACTATATTAGAGGGAAGGTTGTAATTGTCTTAATTACAATACATACCCACTCTATAAATACTCGACAAAAATAGTATAATTTTTACTAATTTTTATTTATTTATATAAGGTATGTAGAAAATCGTTATTCAGTTGATGTAATTGAAAGTCGGACGAAATGATGTAGTTCTCAGAAGAAAAAGCTAATTTATCCTCCATAATAATATAAATTTGGTAAATTTAATTTTAACGCCATTTGATAATACTTTAGTTCTACGCGAAATTCTCCGAATTTAGATATTTCAGAAGACAGCAAAGACATTTTATTATTTAAAAAGAGCTATTCTCGGTTAAATATTTTAAGTAATAAAAATCGACATTATTTTACTAATCGGCATAAGTACAAGGATAGTGTAGTGTAACTTTTACCTGATATGTCATATTATTTGCTATATCATTATGTAACTACATTTCGTCCTGATATGCTTTGGTTTTAATTTTTCATTGAAAAATAATTATTGTTGATAATTTTATTCAAAAGTAAATGAAGAACTTAAAAATGGAGTCTGAAATTAAGGTAGATCCCATTAATATACAACCTGTATTGTGTATGTTCAAAATTTAAATATTACTTAAGAAGTTTGAAAAATTAAAACCAAACTATAAAAACATCTTGAAGGAATGAGTCGGATCAAGAGCAACACAGTTTTGAGAAACGAAAATTTAAGAAAAATTAATAAAATATTTCAAGTTTTGTATTATTGTTCGGTTGTCATCGTTTAGGCTATCAACCGGAAGTAAATGCGTTATCACGTGCACTTTAAATTGATTTAAATCATTGCATTTGATAATAGTGTCGACGCGTTCTAATGTTCTATTAGTGTCGTTTATCAGACAGTTTTAAAAAGTAACAATAGGTCTTTACAAAAAAAGCACATCCAAAAGAGTAATTATTCTAATTTCATTATATTGATGAAATATTATACTTTTGTATTTTATGTTACCTACGTATCTGTTCTAAGTTATTTCTAATTTTTGTTTAACTTTTTTTCTGTTTAACGCAGTCATGGAGAAGACTTAATTGTTACACCATTTGCTCAGATTTTGGCTAGTTTACGAATTGTGCGTAATAATCTGTTATTGCTAACAAATGTATCAACACAGAGGTAAATATTACATTTTTTTTTTACTTTTAAATTTTTATGAAGTTTGTTTTTCATTTGTCATAAAAATTATTACATTTCTGCAGACTCCTGATAAAATCTAATTGGAATACGAGGTGAGAGTTGATGTTTCTTTTCTGTAGGGTTTACAGGTAGGTCGATGTTTGCATGTTTAGTATGCCAGATCATCATGTCAAATTTGATGGCGCTACATGCCTGGATCATGGGATTTGACCCCGCTAGACTCTTTTAGACTTTCTGTTCCTTGAAGTCACAGGTCTATGCCAGTAAGGTACAAAGTTGTTTTTTTTTTTTTGTTTTTTTTTTTTAACATTATACCGGTACCAATTACTATAAACAATGGCGATCACAATAAAATACGTATTAATTTAATGTCTCCAACAAGACATTAGATTGCGATAAGAAGATAATGAGTAGGTGTGGATAGAAAATTAAAATATTACGATACAAACAATAAGATAGATAATATAAGTAATGATTTAAGAGTGTGATTTAAAAGTATAAAGTTATGTATGATTGATAAAGAATATATCGTGCGAGATAGTTCCCGGTTGTAACCGGGAGAGCGTCTCGACACCATTTTCGTCTGAGCCTTTTAGCTGGATTGCCTGGAAGTCCTGATGAGTGCATTCTGGCGATATTGGGATTACTGCTATGTTTGAAGTTGTTAAACAGTTTTTCGTACTGACCAATGTAAATATCCCGAACAAATGGAATGTACAAATCGTTGTGCAGAGTTAAGTTGGAGACATAGAATGGCGCGGACGTGATTACGCGAAGTATCTTCGACTGCTGTTGCTGTATTCTGTTCAGATTACTTGCGCTGGTCGATCCGTATAATAACAGCCTGGCACGGGCAACGACGGCTTTACGAGTTTGCGCCACGTGAAAGCGCCATGTAAGCCTTCGATCCAGGTACATTCCGAGATAACGTACGAAATCAACTTGTGGGATTACATTATTATTAATTATTATAGGTGTATACTTAACTGATCTATTTGTAAACATAATATGTTGGCTTTTGTATGAATTAAACTGTATTCGCAAACGCTGGGCCCACTGAACTGTACGATTTAGGTGGTTCTGGACAGCAGAGTTCACATGTCTGACGTCTGAATTCGATGCGAGGATGGCTATGTCATCAGCGAATGTGGCTAGTATTGTTTGATTACAGGTAGGCAGATCTGCTGTGTATATCGTATATAAAAGGGGTCCAAGTACACTACCTCGCGGAACCGATGCTAAAACTTCATGTTCCTTCGAATAAGAGTTGTTGATCCTGACTACGAATGTTCTGTCAGTTAAATATGACTGAAGTAACACGTAGAGATCATAAGGAAGTATCTGTTTCAACTTGAAGAGTAGTCCAGGGTACCACACTTTATCAAACACTTGGGCGACTTCCAAAAAAACGGCGGAACATACTTCTTTTTTCTCTAGCGTCGAAGAAATAGCATCGACCAGCCTATGACACTGCTGGATCGTTGAGTACTCAGCACGAAAACCAAACTGGTGGTTTGGTATCACTTTATTACTGTTTATAATCGGACGAATACGATTTAGAATCAGTCGCTCTAAGACTTTAGATAGCGAACTCAGTACACTAATAGATCTGTAAGAAGCTACATCAGTTAGCGGCTTACCTGGCTTACGAATCATAATTATCACTGATTTCTTCCACGACTTAGGAAAGAATCCAGTCCGCAGAATCCCGTTAAAAATGTAGCATAATAGAATTTCCGATTTTCTAGGTAAGTGCGAGATAATTTCCCCATTGATCCTATCTAACCCTGCAGCTTTTCGCAACGGCACTTTCTGAATACCTTCGAATATCTC
This sequence comes from Coronaproctus castanopsis, assembly GCA_032883995.1. Lineage (NCBI taxonomy): Eukaryota > Metazoa > Arthropoda > Insecta > Hemiptera > Monophlebidae > Coronaproctus > Coronaproctus castanopsis. Next base: position 75,624,221 of record CM065052.1, on the reverse strand, counting down.
TTTAGGGGTAAAGAATTTGGTAGACACCTCAGTATTAGAGTACTCATTTAGTAAGGTTTGTGTGATGACGAACTGTTTGTTGGAATGGTCAGGATGCGGAGTAAATACTGCGCCCAAGGTGTTCTGCAAACACGTCCGCTTTTTCTACATCTGTTTTAGCCCAGTTATTGTTGAATTTTATATTGAATGGTTCGTCTATTTCCTTCAGTAATTGTTTTGCATTTCTCCACAGAGATCTATTATCGGTGTTCATAGAATCTAGCTGCTGAGACGGAGTATCATTTTTATACTGACGAATATTATTTCTTAGTTCTGTCTGTAGTTGCACATACAATTTTTTTAAGGATGGATAACGAGTTCGTTGCCATTTTTTTCTAGCTGCTCGAGTTTCTCGTATTAACTTCTTTATTTGAAGTGGAACGTAATAATTTTTATGTGTGTTTATCAAACTGTGATTAGTGGATACGTTGCACGCGTGTTCGACAAGATTGGTGTAGTTTTGAATAGCTATTTCAATATCATCATTACTTTTGAGTTTAGTTTTGAGATTTATGTTGTTTTCCATTATTTCCGAAAAAAGATTCCAGTCCGTAGTTTTATTAACCAACTTTTGTTGATTAGATACCCTCTTGGTATTCACGTCTAGTACTACAAGTACGGGAACATAATCGGATGACAGATCAGCAATGGTTTTACATACTCTATTATAATTTTGTAATCCGTGAACAATGAAGAAGTCCAAAACATCTGGAAGCCTGTTGACGTGTGTGGGCCAGTATGTCGGTAGCCAGTGAATTATTACGTATCGCTCTATGAAGTACTTTCCCATGATTGTTGGTTGATCGTAAACCCCATACATTGCATTTAGCGTTATAATCACCACTGCAAATGAATTTAGTCCCTAATTTCCTGAACATTGCATTATACTCGATTTCAGGTGTAACAAATTTTCCGTGACGGTAAATTGCGGCCACCGTAAGGTCTTTTGTAAACGTTTCAATATTAACAGCTACGATCTGATCATAAGTATTGTGGAAGAAGCTTTTATGTTGCTTGAACGAGCTTTTAACTAACACCATAGCTCCCCCATGGGTTGCACCGTCAGGATGGTGTGCTGAATATACTTTATATCCGTGTAGTTTGAAACTATTTACATGTGTAAGATGCGTTTCCGTAATGAGCGCTACGTCTATAGCCTGCTGGTGAAGAAAGATTTCTAATTCGTGTTTTTTTTTTATGAAATGCCATTCGCATTCCACAACACAATCACGAGTGAATGTTGAGTGACAGTTGTAGAATTCTGTAACATTATGGCAATATTTTTTCAATGACTTTAGTTAACAGTGATATTAGTGGATTGATGACAGATTTAAATTCATTTAAGAATGTATTTAATAATAGAGAAATATCATTATAAGTTAACATCATCAATGCTATCGCCCAAATTCAGTCAAATTTGTTCTCGGATTCGTGCCACCGTGAAATGTCATGTTGGACATTTGAACGATATTATATTCGATACATAGTGACATATATGGACCTTTCAAATTAAAAAAAAGATTTTCGTTAATACCTCATGACAACTTGTTTTATTCCATTTCAACTTCGACGACCCGGCTTGCCCTTATTGTAAAATCCTATATTTTGGTTATCGATCATTAAATACAAACTTGAAGCAACATCGTTGATCATAATTTTGATTCTCACTGGTGTAAAGAGGTATTTAGAAGTACTCTAGCGTGTAAAGTTATTTATATTATGACTAAAATATTATATTAATCATCGTTAAGATTATTAAGTTGCATCAAATGAAGTTACAGGAAACCTTAAAGTAGAGTGCTCTACATATTGACCACCAATCGAAAGATTGAGGAATGAAGAAGAATTTATATAGGTGATTTTTGAAACTCTTCTTCATTTCAGCTAGCGATGTTATGGAACCTAATATTCACGATATAATTACTACATGGTAGGGCGTTGTGTCGCTCCGAAACGAATCGCACAAATGTGCTCGCTCTTTTAAGGGAGCGAAGCGCGACCAGTTCTTGTTTTGCCCTTTGCGCAATGAGTGAGCACAGGTCCCAGTGCACAAAAATGTATTATAGTATTGTACAGTGCGAGTGTAACACACAAACACATTACATAATTTTATTCTTGGTGTGGTACAAAAAATCAGCAAACATTTTACATTCTTGAAAAAAATTTTATATATAAAAAAAAAAAAAAACAGAAAACGAGTTTTTAAAAGTATCATTTTCGGAAAAGTAAGTTTACATTTCGGATAGCAAACGAAATTTCGAACCCGGTTAAATTTTAATATAAACTACATACTTACTCGCAACTCTCGTACGTTTTGATCATCCTTCTATCTCTAACCGTTCTACTCTTTTTGAGGGCATCGAAGTACAGATCAAATTCGTCACGGTCATGGTAATATTTTCCATGTCGGATTTTTCAGAATGACCGCCAATAAAATTATGAAAAAATGCAACTAGTTTTTTGCAGCATTCTCACGATTCTGCTCAATTGAACGACAGCTCGACTCGGCTCGTTTTAATGTGCGGAGCGTACAGAACATAAAGATCTACACAATGCTACTGCGTGATTATCCATAGTTCAACGTAATCACGATTTTTTTTTTTACATAAAATTGCATCAGTTGTTTGATCAACAACTTTTTTTGTGAGAAGGATACTATCTTTTCTTAGAAATATTTCATTAGTGAACAATAGAAAATTTAATTCATACGAAAATACATATTTAAAATTTAAAGAAATCTATTTACTACGTAATTCAGTAAATTGTGTTACAAACTTACTTAATTATCTTTACGCGATAAAAATCATATTTATCCGCTTTATGTCAAATTCATAGTAAATTTCTTCGATTTTTCATTAAAGAATTGCATTATTTCCTGATATTTGTCTAATTCAAATTAAGGAATCTACGTGTATAAAATTAAAATGTAGTTGAAATTCTGTCTAGAATTTAAAAAATAAAGAAAAGATTATAATATTTTATCTAAAAAACATATCACTTATTTTTTGCATACATCATAATTTAAATAAAATTACAAATCCAAATAGAAAACTTGATTATTTCAGTTAGATATAGAATACATGTATCAGTTACATTTCCGAAGTAAAAGTTTAGGGTGAGTATTTCTAAACGCTGTAACACGGGAGTAAATAATTTAGGATATTTATATAAACACATTACAAAAAATTTAAGTCTTAACATTAATATCCAATAAATGATCTCTGTTATTTTTATAATGTTGTCTAAGCGTTTCCTAACATTTTCGATCAATTTTTCCCACATCGCGTGACAAATAGTGGTCGATTCACAATGACCTGAAGTTGTTCACAGCGTTCTTTTGCTTGTCGTTATACACTGGATTTTAAAAAGTCCCCACGAAAAGAACTCATAAATCGGGAAAACGAGGCGATCAATGTAAATCATAGCCGCAGTGCACTTATAAAATTAAGTGTTTTAAGACTAGGAAACTGTCAAAATAAAGTAAGTTAATGAAAAAAGCTTTTCCTCTTTCCAACATAATTAGAATCGCTTCTCTAATTTGTTTAGAAAGCGCGCTATAATTTTTGGAGATACGATACCTATCTTTATCGCATCCTGTATGTTTTCAAAGAAACCTAAAAAATGCTCGATATGGTTAAACAATACAGAGTTGGAGCAGGTTTCAACTATCAAATATTTAGGCATTAACCTTGAGAATAACTACAAATCAAAAAATGAAGGACGATCGAGAATAGAACAGTCAAGAGAAATGATAAAAAAAAAAATGAGGACGTGTTAAAAAAATAACTCAATTTAGACCTACGATTAAGAACATTTCAGTTTTTCTATATAGCTGCGAAAGCTGGACGCTGAATGTTAGACTTGAAAAGCGCATCGAAGCTTTCGAGATGTACCTGTATAGACGGATATTAAAAATTCTTCGAATACAAAATGTCAGCGATAAAGAGATTCTTAATAAAGCGAATAAACAACATCTAGAATTATTAATCTGTATCCAAGAAAGGAAGCTGCGATACCTATTACATTGTGATAGGAACTAAGTATGAAATATTGCAAATTATTATAGAAGGTAAAATTCCTTGGATACAAAAAGTCAGCGATAAAAAAGTTCTTAATAAAATGAATAAAAAGCATCCAGAATTATTAATATGTATTCAAGAAAGGGAGCTGCGATACCTACAACACATTCTGAGAGGAACTAAGTATGAAATATTGCGGATTATTATAGAAGGTAAAATCGCCAGCAAGAGATGAGTATTCATGGATGGGAGACCTACGACGCTTGTTTGGATGTTCGTCTATCCGGTTACTTCGACTGCTGCGTCCAAAGAGATTGTAGCCAAGTTGATCTCCGACCTTCGTAATGGAGATGGCGGATGAAGAAGAAGAAGTATAAAATAAGTCCGTCAGAATTTATATTATTTTGTTCCAGCGTAAGACCATTCTGTTTATTAAATTGAATTTAATGTTAATGTAACTAAGCTCAACAATAATAATTACGCGTAGTTCGTTCACAACCGCATTCAGTACGAGCCGAGTGTTTTATTGGTAGCACACAAAAAATATTTGTGAAAATGGTGTTTCCTTCGCGTTTTATAAAGATAAGAGAGGAAGGTTTTTCGCAAAATTGTATACGAAAACCTCGTTATTCTCGTCCATCTGAGCACATTGATATAACTGAGATTTTAAAGATCGTCTTTTTAAATATTTTGAATTTGTGTATTTGTCGTTAGAACTGATAATTTTGTACACTAACTTAAATTATATAAAATATGTATGTCTAATTCAGTTTTTTGGCTTTGTGAATAAATTTATATGTACAGGAAACTAAAAAACGACACCGTTTACGTGAATTCAGTCCAATTATCTCCTTAATTTCGCTTTAAACACTATCATACGTATGTAATTGCCTATGGCTAGAACTTAATTTTTATGCTACGAAATAACTCTGATACCTATATACGTTCAACTCAAATTTTTCCAGGTCTCGTAGATCTTCTGGTTGTATCTCTAGTACATACACGCAGAATAAACCGCTGGTACCGGGAGGTATGGCACATTTTCAATTACGTTATATTCTAATTATATTTTTATACTATCTCAAAATGTTAATAAATTAATTTATATGTGAAATTGATTGTAAAGAAAATCATTAAAACTTTCGAGAAATACGGTAGAATAATCGTAACTAGCGTTATATTAAAATTACCTGTACGATGTGTGTGTGTGTGTGTATGTGTGTATACTCGTAGAATAAACTCATTAAGAGAATAGATAGTTAAAATATTTATTCAATTTGACTTGAAAATATAGCGACGTTTATTATTTCCTGATAAAAGTAAACAAATGAAATTAAATAGATATGGTATGTTCTTATTTGGCGTGGTAAAGTATTAACTTAAAATTTAACCTTAGTTTTATATTCGTGTAATATAATTCAGTATTAATACCACTAAAAGGCGCCAATATATCGTTTGTATGGTATCGATTATTCCGGGGAACATAATCTGTGGAAGTAACATATATGATCATTAGGATATGTGTTAACATGTTTACCATCATAATGTAAATTTGATTTTAACTAGTCAACTGTAGACAAAATAATTAAACATGAAACGATGAGTACGTACTCCCATTTTTATGTATAATACAAACGTTGAAAAAGAAAATATTATAAAAAATTTAAAAATAATAATAATTAAATACAAAAAATGGTACAAATAATAATTTTACAGAAAAGTGCGCGTCATATGTACACGTATGTTCAATTTTCACTTGTCATTTAACTATTAACGTTTTCCAGTTTATATACGTTTTATTAAGCCGTTTAAATTTAATTAAAAATGTTATAATTAAAGTAATATCGTAATAGAAACACTACCGACAATATGGAGTGACTGGTTTTGAATGATGCTTAGGATCGTGACCTTTCTTTTGTACGTATAATAACGTGATTTCAACATTGTAGCGAACAAGTAACTCGCGTGCATTTATTTGCATTAATACTTTTTTTCTTGGCATCAAATTTACTAAATTTATGCGATGTGCACGAAACATCATGTATTTAACTTATATTATGTATTTGAATGTTCATTAATTTATCTGTTCACTTCTTTTAGTTAAGATTTTTCCTTCTTGTAAAGTTCGTTTAATTATACTCGATAAAATTGGACGAGTGACCGAATTTACGATTCATCATTATCGTCATTGTATCGCTCGTTGCCAAACGTCGTGACTAGTCATTGTACGTCTATTTTTACATGTAAAATTGGTTACCATCAAGACACTAATTATATGCAACGAAAATTATACGGAGTGGTTCTCCGTGATCATTAACAGTTACGTAATGATAGAAAAACTATATACCGCGGGTTGATGTAGGCAACTATGCGACGCGAAAGTTAAAGGCAGCAGGAGAAGTATTAACAATTAGTTCCTGTAGAATCTGCGAGTATTATATTCTACTCTAGCATGAGTTTTTAAAAAGCTTTTCTCTATTTTTACATATGTCACAGACCCAAATCGTATGATCAGTATTTCCTCTATGTCCCATGGCTCACCAACATCACTTCTGAGAATACCTAACTTTACAAGAGAACTGTTATTGAATTGTGGCCACTTCTTAGTATAACAAAAACACTTATAAAGTCCATTAACATCGTCCGCGCATTTAAGCTAACTGAAAACTTGCCTATTTTTCCCTTTATTAAGCATTTACACTCTAAATGTGCTTGAAAGAATTGAAAGAGTATTTCAATTTTATTATTAATTGCTCCCAGGTTTGGTTTTAAATTTCCTTCAATTTCTGCTACCTGATCTGATCGAATGACCTCATCATCAACTTCATTTCTTTTAATACCGTAATGGTTGACCTTTACTCTGGATCCACGACTATATAGTTTAGTAATCAAGTGACGGATCGACAGTTCTAGCTTGCTTATTGAAAAGTCTGATAGTCTAAAAAGTTGCATGAGAACACTCCGACAATTGGTGAGAATAAGTATGTTTTTTTCTATAAAGTGTGTAGCATACGTTTTCATTAGTAATGGAAGATCTTCCGTATGAACTTATATACCCTTCAGATATTTCGATTAGAGTACAAAAAAGTACGACATGTATAAAATTGGGAAACACGTTAGATAGAACGAATCTAGGGCTGATTAGGCCACATTCTTTTTACCTACGTTATAACTGTAAATAAAGACTATTATGAGATCGACACATTTTATTTCGTCATTTTATAAGAGTATTGCTCCTTGACTTGTTATAAATTTTTGTCTCGAGAAAAATGCAGGTTTTGCCGCCTCTGCTTGTACAATATTAGCGAAGTAGACCGCATAACAATTGGTTGCATTAACAAATAAATTTCATGCAGTTGAGATAAGGAAGTGTTATTAGCTAGCCCCACGTTGTACATTGTAGGAAGTCATTCAAATAATTGATTTCAGAAATTAAAGAAAATATATATCTTATCTTCTCGTGTGATTAAATAATGTACCAAACTATCAATGCCCGGAAACTGTGAATCCCAGCACAAATTCAGCGTAAAATTTTTAGATTTTTGAGCAAAATATTTAATTTTTTGACAACAATATATTGTTGGAATAAAGTTAGTTTTTCCCGTATTATATCCCAATATATGGATTGCGACATACGCACTCTATTACCGTACCTTAATCCTGGCTAGATATATATTTGTATCTGTGGTTTGTGTTATGTACTCGATTTTTTATTAGTTCAATTTGGCATGTTTCATTTAAGGTTTTAAATTTGCCCTGTTATAATTCCTCATCATTGTTATATTTATGAAATTCGGTTGCCTAATTGAGTTCTTAATCCAGTATACATGTCACTGATTAGTTTTGTTTACAAAAACATATTTTGTCTTTTTTTTTTTTTTTACATTATTTTATTTAAAAAATCAGACTGCTGAAAATGAAATGTAATTTAAGTACAAAATTAATGAACATCAGTAGTTTTAATCATATTATCTAACTATTAAATGTGTCATCATTATGTTGTGGTTTTTAAAATAATATTCGTGAAATATATATATATATCAGGATGTACGTCGGGGAAAAAAACACCATTTATACAATCTATCCCAAATAAAGAATTTCGTCCTTTTGAGAGATAATGTTTAAGTAAGAGCAGAATTTGTTTAAATAGTGAGAACGAAGACATAGCTTTGGGCCGCTTATATTCTGTTTGTCCATTAGGCTTCTGTGCGAAACTACAATACAAATATAGATCTGATTGTTCCATTTGTAATTAGTATGCTTAAAATCTTTATTTCACCATGTTTCAACAATGTTGATTCACATGTATAGTTAGAAACCGTTGGTTGTATTAAATCATCAGCTATTCAAATATTTTAATAATGTTCGCATTATAAGCAAACCATTATCTATAAATTTCGAGTAGGTAAAAATAAATGTATGTTTTCCTTTGGCAAGAATACCGTCTTTACAGATTGGTCATTGACCTCATGATGCTCTTGTTTTATTCTGTGGAATATATTAATAATTCTGTTGAACTAAATTTGTATATGTTTATAATAATAACTCAAAAAATGTAGTAAATTTTGAGAAAAATAACAAACGAGAAGTTAAATTCAATAAAGTTTTTTATGAAAAATCGCAAAACATTACGGCTGTTAAGCCATTATCGAGTGAACATAAAAAATAAAATATAAAAATGTATACAATTTATAAAAATATAAAGTGTAAAAATACGAATTTACATATAAAATTCACAAACATTAGCAGAGTGAAAAAACAGTATTCATAAAATAATCTGATAATGAATATGGTAAAAACGCAACCATTGCTGGTAAACAATAACACAAGTAGCTAGTAAAATAAAAAAAAAACAAAACAAAAAAAAAACTGTGAAATATAAAAATGATTAAATTTGCAATATACTTCTTAGAAATAATTTTTCATCGTGGTTTATAATTGAATTTAATAAATTATTTTTTTCCGTTTTTTTTTTATTATATCCATTTTTTCTAGAATTTTTTGTTATTCTGTATGTAAAATTTTATAATTTTGATTTTGTATTTTAATTATTTGCAATATTTTCCAAATCATGATTTTCATCATTGTTTACATATGAATTTAAATGTTCCGTAAATCTTATTGTGAATTAAATCGAATACATAACACACACTACAGATACATATCTAGCCAGGATTAATACACGTGATATATTATACCGCTGGTAAAAATTGATTAGGAACACCTAGAAAATCATCAATCATCATTCTCTTGTTATAAACTAACTTTTTAAACTTCTGATTGAAAAAAAATATATATATATAAGAAATTCAATATATTCCTCGAATATATATAAGTAGATTTTACGAAAAATACCATAACTGAATGTAAGAGTATTCATCTGAAATATAACTATTTAAACAATTTGATCATATCATATTTACTCCTGAATTTTTATATATATTTATATTTTGTTGTTATTAATTGATTTCAATAATGTGTTATTATTTCCTATTGCTAAATCTATGCAATAGTTATTAAATAATTTTATTATTTTATATGTATGGCTTCCTACATAATTTACTGAAACCAAATAATTCTAAACAACAAAAAAGAAGTTAAAATCATTAAATTTTTCTTTATGAAAATCACAAAGCTTTTCGACTGCTAGGCCATTATCAAGTTAATATAAAAACATTAAAAACTAAAAGGAAAATATATTAATTTTATATTACAATTCACAGACATCAACAAAATGAAAAACGGTATCAATAGAACAATCTGATTTTTTTCATTTCATATTTTTAAAACTATTCACTTGATAATGGTCTAACAGCTGAATAGCTCTGTGATTTTCATAAAACACAATTTTTGTGATTTTTAACTTCTTTTTTGTTGTTTATTTTTAAAAATCAGTACATTTCACATTCTTCATAATAAATAATTCTTTTTACTTTTTTCTATATTTTTATTGTAAGATTTTTCCCATATTTATCAACTATAATTGAGTTATGTTTATTATTGACTATTTTTTTGGTTTTATTGTGTTTTTTTTTCATAGTTTACTTTATAACTTTATGTTAAAATTGTTTTTGCTTTATTGATAAGATTCTTAAACTGGCTAATTTATGAATTTTTTGGGTGGAATGAATCTTTAGGTATTAATGTTCCAGTTTGTGAAGGTTTTCTATATATATCGATACCAATTTTTTGGTTAATAATGATAATTTTTAAATTCATAAAAACTGATAGTTTTTCCTCCTATTTCTAATGTAAATTGATTGATTATAGTTATTTACGTTAGATAATTGGTTATAATTATTTACATTAGATACAAAATTGTTCAAAACATCATTATCATTATTATTCCATATTATTAAGATATCATCAACATATTTCTTCCATAATTTAACATTGTTTAATATTATTCTCTAATTTATTCATATAGATATCATCTAGAATGGGTGATAATGGAGATCCCATAATTAAACCACTATTCTGTTTATAATTTTTTCAGTTTAAAAATAAATATTATAACTGGCTATTTATGTTTTTTTTTTTTTTTTTTTTTTAATTATTTTATTTATAGACGCGTTTATATATACATTTTGTATTACTGACTATTGGTTGTGTTGTTTACCACATTCACTAGTACATTATTTTATAAATTGTTTTTTCCATAATTTTTATATCTATTTTTTTATAAATTGTGTATTTTTTTAAATTTTATTTTTTATAAATGGCTTACGGCCGAAAAGGTTTGTGATTTTTCATTAATAAGTTTTGTGATTTTAACTTATTTTTTCTTGTTTATTTTTTTTTAATAAATGTAAATATTAAGTGATGCGATTTAGATTCATTTACTTTTCCCGTTATTTAAACTAATTCTCTCATTTTAACGTATTGCTTGATAGTAAATTTTATAATGTCGTGTATTTTATTATTATTTATTATTCGATAACTGATGACATTGTATATAACGTTAATTTAATTTATTTGTTCATGATATATTAAAGAGTTAACGTCATGGTCTTATATTTTTCACGTTTAAAAAAATAAATAATGCTTGTCATTCGTAGTATGTACTTACTACTTTTTTTTTTTTCAGATGAAGCCTATGTTAAACTATCTTTAGATACCATCGATGAATTGGATTGGTGTTTAGATCAGTTGGAAACTATACAAACACACAGATCAGTTTCGGATATGGCGTCGTTAAAAGTATGTAATTTTTTAAATCAAAGACATGTACATGCGATGAAATCTAATAAAAGCTTACCGAGTCATCACTCCTAGAAAATTAATGAACAATGCAGAACATATGTTCTTCTTGTTGTACCATATCTTCAATATTAGTTTGGCTTCTGATTTGTCAGTGTTCGTAGTAACGCTTCTATATTGAGACCTGTCCATTCCTTCATGTTTTCAAACCAGGTTTTCCTTCTTCTACCTCTTCTACATTTTCCTGCGACGTTTCCTTCAATGATCATTTGCAGTAGGCCATATCTTCCATATCTCAAGACATGACTGAGATAGGCGGCTTTCCGTCTCTTGTAATAGTCGCCAGTTTTAGTTTTTTATTTTATTTTAGAAACATTATCCGTCCATGATAATCACAAAATCCTTCGGTAAAGTCGCATTTCGAAAGCATTTAGTTTATCATCGATTTTTAATTGTCCAGGCTTTCTACTTCACATATAAGTACGAGCCATATATAATATTTAATCACACTCCCTTTTGTTGTCTATTTAAGCGTTTTATTTGTAAATACTTTTACCATATTCAAAAATATGATCCTTGCTTGTTCAATTCTGATCCTTATTTCATAATCCGGGTACCATGCACTATTATCGTTACAGCCTACGTATTTAAATGTATTAGTTGGTGAATGATTTTATTGTTAATTTTTATCGATAATTTCTGGGTTTCAACCTCTTACCGTGACCATAGTTTACTTACAATTTATCAATTGTATAAATGGTAAAAATTATGATTGCGATCAGAATTTTGAGAATATATTTTTGATATCGTATTCAATGAAAATTTTCTGATAAATGTATATATATATACGCAAATACATTTTTTGTTATCAAATTTCGTTTCTTGGTCATAGTATATAGTACTATTAAAATATTGGTTTAAAAAAATATATATTTTTAAAATATTGATTTTTTTAAGTTTTGATAGATTATGTTTTACACAAAACAAATATATATCCCCTATTAGGTGAATATTTGGAAAATACTCTGATAAGCAAATATGCATGTAATAAAGAAATTGGATATTTATGTTTATACGTAACGTATTTAAGGAAAAAAATTATTGTGCTTATAAGTAATATATTTAAAAAAAAAAAAAAAAACATTATTCGTAGTGTTTCAAGCTAAAATCAAACAATCGCATAATAGACATAAATAATTATTTGAATAACATTGTTTTATCTTCTGAATATCAAATTGGGTCGCAGACTGGAACATTGTATACAAAAATAAAAACCAGTATATATGTACATTAATAGTAGATAGGTGTGAGATGTTGACAGAAAAGGATACACCTAATGCGATGAGCCGTTTTTAATCTGCTAAAAGAGAAAGATACGATGAGTACTGTTACATACTTGAGAGATTTAAAAAGAAAAAAATGCAGTCATTCGGCCATTATCACTCGTCATAATAAATGAAATAATTAAACAGAAAAATTTATGCATCAAAACGACCAAATAGCTTAATAACATCGTTATGAAAAGATTATAAAATTTTAAAAGTTGTTGTTATAACGTAATTAGGTTTTTATTTGTTCATTTAATTACTACTGTATACAAGCCAAAATAATTGTCGTCCGAGATATAAATAATAGTGTGTAATTGAATAAAATTTTCGTTAATGTGATCATTATTTCGTGTTGTAGTAACAAACATTATTACTTGTAAAATTTCATAATAAATGTTTACATTTCTCAATTCTACCGAGAACAACGCGAATGTCTATTGTTTTTTATCGAGACAAATACTCGTCAATAGAAATTATTGTATTACTTTCAAGTCTACGGCTCGTTGACATTTTTTCACTGCCGTAGATTGAATTAGTCATTATTTCAATATAATACATTTGATACATACGTCATTTGTTTAAAATATTTACAATAAGCAGAAAAAAATAAACCATAACACCAGTATGAATCGAGAATAGTGTAGACATGCAAGTTGTGTGTTCAATATGTTTAATATTTTGTTGTTGTTTTTTCCTCATTAACATATCTTAAATTTATTTCCAGTTCAAAAAAATGCTGAATAAAGAATTGAGTCATTTTTCCGAATCAAGTAAATCAGGAAATCAGATATCTGAATATATTTGTTCAACGTTTTTAGGTAATTTATTTTGTAATATGTCATTTAATGCGATATCTGCATTTAAAATATTCCTTTTTTTTTTTAGTGAAACTAAACTAACCCTTTCAGTCACGATGTCCGTTAACAAAAATTTTTATTTTATGTAAAATGTCTCAATTTTAAAAATATGTAAATACATTGTATGCCGACGAATTAACGTATGAAAATTGAAATTAATTTTCCCTAATTATTTTACAGATATATATGAAACTTTTTTGTTACGTAGGTGTAAATTTAGATTTAAAAAAAAAAAATAAATAAAACGTACAGATACCGTGATATGATAAATCGAATATTTTGAAAAATTTAAATTTATTATTTTATCGTAGACAAACAACAAGAGCTTGATTTTCCATCGTTACAAGTTCGAGGTAGTGAAGAAGACTCTAATAAAAGTTTGCCTTTTATATGTATAAAACAAGAAAAGTCTAGTCATCAAAATGCTACATCGATGTCACGTATATCAGGCGCTAAGCAACCTTTATGTCATACAAATAGCTTTACCGGCGAAACGTTACCAAAATACGGGGTGGAAACTGCCTATGAAGAAGAATTAGGACTGGTAATTTTTGTACATATTTATTATTATTATTATTATTATTATTATTTTTAAATATTTAAAAATTTAATGATAATCCTTATTTTAGTATTTATTGCATGGATATATTTTCTATTATTTTAATTTACAAATCATCGCAATGCAAAATACCAAATACGATTTTACTACGGGAATGTAAAATATGCTCATATTTGATATTAAATATAAATGTTATTTTATACGTGTTTATTCTTATATATATATATATATATATATATATATATATATATATATATATATATATATATATATATATATATATATATATAATATATTAAAGTGCCGTCTGCATATCGGCGGTATATTTTGTTGTACAGTAGTGTACAAGGCAATCATGTATGGGGTTAGCGTAGATAGACGCACACACCTGGGAGAACTGATTGTAATCAATCGCTTTGTGTCACGACATAATTCAGTCTCGCATGTTTTTGTAGTGTACTATGAGTGTGTTGGTTTAGCCTTCCACGCGATAATATTTAGGATTATTTTTATCTTTATTTTCTAATGATAATTTTGGGGTGGCCGATCATATTTGAACTCGGTACCATCCGTATAAAAGTCTGTGGGTTATCCCGACTATATATATGTCTGTGTGTGTGTGTGTGTGTGTGTGTATATGTAGTGAGTGTATGCGTGTTTAAGATAGATCCACTGGATATACATAAGTATATAAATCGTCTCAATGTTACATACTTTTAAAAATTTATATTTTATAAATTTTTCATGTTTATAGGAATTGCAAAATATTGATAAATGGGGAATTGATATTTTTAAGGTAGTAGAATATTCGCAATACAAACCTTTGACTGCCGTAGCTTATAAGATATTTCAGGTACTCTATCATTGTCATGAATATATAAAAAATGCGACGATATTGTAATAACGTATCGTATAAATAAGTACACGATTATTTATAAATTTCAGTTCCGTCGGAGGATATATTTTCCACAAATTTTTTACATGATTAACACAAATAATATTTATTTACATTCATTAATTTCGATCGCAAATGATAAACAGGATACATTAAGTAATTTAAATTTCATATTAATCGATATCTTGACATTATTTCATTGGTAATTTACGATCTTCATCACAATATTTAATATATATATATATATATATATATATATATATATATATATATATATATATATATATATATATATATATATATACGTATTATTAAACAATCAATTATTGTATCCTGCTTATCTCACGAAATTCATGCTTCTTTCACCTGTATAAGAAATAATTATTTTAAATTATAACTATGTTCTGTTTACAAATCTATGTAGTTTTAAAACTTTAAAATAATACCATTGTCATCTTGTGTAAGAAATTTGTCAATCGGCAATTTTAATTTTTTTAGGACAGAGACTTGCTGAAATCTTTTATGATTCCAGCTAACACATTTCTTACGTTTATGATGACTCTAGAAGATAATTACTTGAAAGATAATCCATTTCATAATAGCACTCATGCTGCAGACGTAACGCAATCCACGCATGTGCTATTAAGTACTCCTGCATTAGAAGTAATATGTGATTTTATATGTCAATTTTTAATAATATAATCTTCACAGGTATGCCTTTTTAAGAATAAATAAATTATAAACTTATTAATTACAGTTAAAATTTTTTAATTAGGTGCAATATATTTCGGACACATACACGTCGAATGAGTTATACTGATCTTACATACTTAAACGAGCAATTTATTTCGGGCATCTCGGAAATGACTCTATTTGGATGAAATTATTGTATTAAATAATTAAAAGCGCCCTGTATATAAATTACGAATTTTGAAATTTACATCCGACTGTAACCTGCCATAAAATTTTGAAAATTTTTTCATCGTATATTTCTTGATACTTATCTAAATGTACGCTGAAATTTCATCCGGATAGCATTAATCGTTTGAATGTTATAAGCGTAGAATTGTTCTTTTTGTTGCATATTTGTTGATAAGTATAATTAAAATTTTAAATGCCGGGTACCATTTCGATTTAAAATATCGCATCTCCCGAAAATAATTTTTTGATCTATGAAAGAATTATTTTAAACAAAAAATCGGTTGAATATTTCCAAAATTCATTTTAAAAAGGACATTAAAAGTGTCCGTTCTGATATTTGTCAAAACTGACATTTTTAGTTATAAGTACAAAAATTTATGGAACGAAATTCTACACGATTAAATTACTTATAGTTATGTATATAATTATTTTTAATAATATGTGATTCATATGTAAATATATTTTTAAAAAACACCAGTACCGAAGTATTTGCAAACAAATTATTCGTGAAAATAAAATATTTTTATATTTATAGCTAATCAATATATTTTGTATAATTTGTTTTAGTCTGTTTTTACTCCGTTGGAGGTATTTGCAGCTCTTTTTGCGGCCACGATTCACGACGTTGATCATCCTGGCCTTACTAATCAGTTTTTAATTAATTCTAGTACGTACTTTTAACTAGTAAATGTATATATATTTTATTTATATATATATATATATATATATATATATATATATATATATATATATATATATAATATTGTAATTTATACAGTTGTAAAAAGTGTGAATAATTCTTGTTTTATGGCTGTAGATTATTGTTAGGTAATTTCGCACGATACCTGTATAAGCTCCAATTTTGTATTTTAATTATTAGCACCACACTGCTAATTAAAAAATGAAAATTATTATTCCAGTATCATTTTAAGAACATCATTTTAGACTCCTGCATTAAGGATAAACATTTTTGTAGGAAGTTTTGATCGAATTATAAGTTATAATACAGGGTGCTACATTATAATTTTATTTTTATTAATATATAGGTTCCGAATTGGCGTTAATGTATAATGACGAATCAGTTTTAGAAAATCATCATTTAGCTGTTGCGTTTAAATTGCTGCAAAATGAAAATTGTAATATATTCATAAATATGAATAAGAAACAAAGGCAAACATTGCGGAAGATGGTCATAGATATGGTACGAAATTACATATATGTATAAAATTTTAAATAATTGATTGAAAATTTTTCTATTTTTATAACAGTTGATACTGCTGATAGGTATTCATTAATTATAAATTATAAAATATTTGCTTTGTGAGCAGCGCAATATTTCCATTTTTATTTTTAAGTTATCAATTATAATAATTATGAATAGAAGCAGTCGGTCCGGCTTAAATTTTATATTTACAAGTATATCTTAATTTAGAATGTTCCAAAATATTTTAAATCTAAAACATAGAAAAAATATGACATTTCATTAAGTTGTCTATATACATGCGGTTTATATATATATATATGTGTGTGTGTGTGATTTTTCCCTTTGCGCTATAATTATAAATCAGATTTTAGTCGTGTAAATACATTAATGTGTTTGCAATTTTTGTAACAGATATGGGGTATATTTGGTAAATGTTTAAAAACTAGTTTAACACTTCTACATAAATATCGGTCTTGAATTTAATTTTGCCAGTCTCGTAGTACTGTTGCACTTTAGAGTTTGCTCTTCCATGTTTGTACTATTTTGACGTACGTCAGACATTTTTAATTCCTTAGTTTATTCGTCACTGTGTCCTTGATTGTTACATTTATGTAATCCTACGTATTCTCACAGACCAGATGTTTATGTCAATGTAATTTATTTAGCGGTTTGAGAAACCCGATTATTTTTCGTGAAAATATTGTTTCAATTTTTTATTATTATTATGGGCTTTCAGTTCATCATTATTTTTTTTTTTTTTTTTTTTTATTTTTTTAAACATCATACCAGCATTAATTGCTGCAAACAACGGTGATCACGTAAGTAGGAAATTAATATTAGTCTAGTGACTCCAGTAAGACACTAGACTATGAGGAAGAGAAAAGAGTAACTTGATGGGAATTAAATATTTGTAGGAATAGTATAGGAATGGTTAAATACAATGATTAAAATGAAGAAAAAAACGTGTTGTCTTTTGAATAAGACCCGATTTATTAAGTGATTGGAATCGTATCTTAAACTGATTTCATATTTCAAAATTAATTGTCGAAATCGTAATCGATGTGTAAGAATAAACGAATCAAATTTTGAACGGACAATTCGTAAATTATTCGAATCTGAGAGTTTAAATTCATCAGAGAGTGGTGAAGAAATTAATGATTCCGATACAGACCCAGATTTCATTTTACCTGCTCCACTTCAACATCAATTGTCTGAAGAACAAATTCCTATTGTAAACGATTCCGAGGCTGATGAAGAACACGATTTGCTACAACTGCAACAAGATGAGATAAGCGATACCGTTTATAACACATCAACCGGTCTGTTCTTTATGGGAAGGACGAAAAAGAGTGTAATTGCCCACGAAATGCCTGATATATCTTAGTTATGAAATAATCCCAATATGATTCGTTTTGATTTTATGAAGCAATTGTGCGATGATCTGATTGTTTCATAACTTCAAACTAGACTAACAATAAACTTACCGCAAGATTTGAAGTTAGCAAAATACGCTATTGGACAACATAAAATGCCTCATCAAGAACAACGGCAAATGCATGATACATAACAGGAAGAAGATGGTGTACCATCTGATGATCGTTTGCAGAAAAGGAAAATGTGTTTAATCTGTCCGTCCTCAAAAAAGCGCAAAACGGTATACAAGCGTATTGATTGTAACCGTGCAATTTGGAATGCAGCCAGAAAATGTGTTTGTATTGTACAAAGAACAAGGAATGAACGAACAAATTGAATTTTTAAAAAAATGTTATACTCTTGTTTTGTTTGCATTGTAATTTGATTTTAATTTGTTTTAAAGAAAGGCTATTTTTTCCTATCTACAAATGTTATTTTAAATTTTATTTTCATCTTGTTTCGAATAATGTTTACAATTATATACATTTAAATATAAATCTACCTTAAATATTTTACCAATATATGCATTAAAGTTGGGTAAAGTACAATCGAAAAATGGGTCTGAGAGAACTATGTTTATGGTAACATTACAAACAACAATGTTTATATAGAATTTTAATTATATTATTATTTCCAAGCTTAACTTTTTAGGCGTGACCCGATATTTAACCTATAAGAAACCGTTATTAAATTCCGGTCGAAATGAATGGTAGAAAAAAAAAATTATTTTTAATAATAATTTTCTACAGGTGTTGTCAACAGACATGTCTAAGCATATGACCTTATTAGCAAACTTAAAAACTATGGTGGAAACTAAAAAAGTTGCCGGATCAGGTGTACTTTTACTCGATAATTATACTGACCGAATTCAAGTAAGCAACGATAATTTATTACAGGCAATTTTATCTTCGTTACTAATATTACACTGTGTAGTAATATTCAATTACTAAATTATTCATATAAGAATAACTCCACGCGTACCTCCGTTTTTTTTTTTTATTTTATTTACGTATATCTATTTAATCGAAATATTAAGATTGCACGTGAAAATAATAACAAAAATTACTTATACCTGCTATTGTTTACATATTTCGAAATGAATAAATGTAATGCGTATTGTTTTTCAATAGTATATAATTACTTTTGTTTCAATTAGGTATTAGAGAATTTAGTTCACTGCGCAGATCTCAGCAATCCTACAAAACCATTGCCTTTGTATAGAAAATGGGTGAACCTTTTAATGGAGGAATTCTTTTTGCAAGGTGACAAGGAAAGAGAACAACATATGGACATCAGCCCGATGTGCGATCGTTATACAGCGACTGTGGAAAAATCACAGGTATATGCTAAATTTCTAAATAAATCGTAAGTAGAGTTGTAACGTTCGAAACGTGAGTAACATGGTTTATCCAAACAATTGATTCCATCTCATGAATATAGTTATCTCGAAGTAGTTAGAAATGTACAGTATATTTCTATAAAAAACGAATTGTTTGTGTCTCATCGGAGAATCCTCCAAAAGGGTGGTGACTATTATACAAGTTAGATATGTAAATATAATCGTGTAAAAATGCAATAAAAAACGTCAAAATTAGACGCACGAAACTTCTTCGCCACGTGTGCTAAAAATAATAAATAATTAGATGGAAATTCGGGTAAAAAAAAAATGTATTGCTTTATGAATAAAAATACATGAAGTTATTAATGGAAGGTACAGATACCTATGATATAGAAAAGTGAATATGAAATTTTCGAAAGTTGCGTACAACAATATACAATGTGTAAATATTCGATAATATACGTATTTAACAACTGTAAATTAAGCGATGTGTGGAGATAATGCATAAATTTGTTGTATATGAAGATATCAAAAAATGTAGCCGAGAATAGAAGATCGTATAAATTATCAACCGCCAAGCAGGGAAAATATAGAAGCAAAAGAAAAATACAGTGAAACTAAATATCTTTACTCGGTGTTAAATTGACCATATAATCTTTAAAACTGTCATTTTTACATCCGCAAGGACTTTTTTTTTTTAAATTTTTTAATTCTCGGTTTAAAGTGGGTTTATTCGTGGTTGATCTAATTTTCCTCAACCGTCTTTTTTCAGTAATCAACACCTTTTTCATATACTAGCGCTACAGAATAATTCTGAATCTTCCAGTCTATGTAAAGATCGAACACATTCACAAGACATTGAAGATACTATATATATAATAATAAACCAAACAAAATATAACACAATCACCAAAAGTTTTTAATCGCGAAACTTTTCGACAATTACGTTATTTTCAAGCACGCACCAAAATTATTACATATTTTTTTATATATGAATTACCAGAAATGTTTATATAACGACAACTTAAAATTTGATATACATATTCACTAGCCAGACGTAATTTCAACTTCAGATTTATTTACACTAAATTTTATTTATAACACGGATTTTGAAAAATTCTTCATCAAAATTGATAAATATCTCCAAACATTTTGTTTGGTTTATTATTAATTAATAAAATCACTACTCCCCAATATATATATACGATGTTGTCAAACAAAATACAATTATTTTTTTTTATAGCTGTGCCTGCAGTCATATTCATTTATAAACGACATAGGGGATCTGCAAACAGAAAATAATTAAACACACGTTATTATGATGTACAGCTGGCATTATTTTTTGTCCAAATTTATTTTTATGTATAACACACATAAAAAAATATTGATTTTCTTATTAACTTAAATATTTATAAATATATATCTAGGTAGCTTTATGGTCAGTATGCAGGTTTGGTGGTTTTAAACTGGGCATACTTTTAAAACTAGTATACGTAATAAGAACTGTGTTCGGAATGCGTTGTATTATTATTTTTTTTTGGAACATCAATTTGTTTTGTAAATACACCTTCATCTATCTATCTATCTTCATGGAGTGGCTAAGTATGCAGATTCTTGTATACATTTAGTGGGATGTTTAACCGCATCTTCTATATTTTCTTTTGTTGAATTTTTAGAGATATATAATTTTCAGCTGCTCTCTGGAATGCATTCCAATCTGTGCTACTATTGATCAATATTGGTCTAGTACAAGCTTGGTATCATAAAAACGCTAATAGTTAATATTTTTGTCGTGTGATCCGGGGTATCATCCATGAATCCAGAGTGTGGTCAATTTTGAGCCCCTCATCCGATAAGATACTCTATTTTTTTGAACATATGCCAATTGTCTACCTCTTGAAGTAATAAGACGACGAGAGCCGAACAGTGTATGTTTGGCACCTGAAGTCGTCAAACGACACGAATCTGTTTCCAAGGTTATTTAAATCTTTATGGGATTATTCTTGTTTATAGTGTGTTTTGGTGTGCAATAGATGGAGGATATTGCTAATGGACCAGTGGCTTATAAAAATTCTTCGCAGTATTTACTCATCTCATGATTTTTTATACCAGTTTTAATTGCTGTTACTCCGTGTGCTGTGCTGCTTGGATATAAAAACAATGTAATGTGTGAATTTAGATATAACTTTTGGTAGTAAATTGTGTTTCGGACAATAAAAATATATCAATTTTGTTGCTTATTAGAAATAGTTCGATCTTGTGTCGATATTGGTCTAGCCCATTAATATTCCATGTAGCTGTTGTTAATAATGGATTCATTTACAAATTAAACTGTTTACTACAGTTGATAGCGTATTTATATCATACTGTTTTTTGTTTTGATTTCTGATAAAAATTTAATAAATTGATTGTTCTTCTGAAGAAGAAGATTGTTGATACTACCGCAATCATAAAGACTATTATTATTATTATTATTATTACCATGAATGTGACTATTTCTTCTGTTTGGTGTTGTCTGAGGTAAATGATTGACTTGCGTACTATGTACAGCATTAACATAATTACGTTGGTAATGTGGCTTTTCTATATATTTCATGTCAAAGATGTTAATTGTAGACGTTAAAATTTTGTACAAAACGCATGTCGTTTCATGTGAAAATAATTTCTGTATGAGGATGTTATTCTGCGATCTATAAGTACACAATGTGTTAAAGTCGAGTGTATGAAAAATGATTTCTCGACCAAATACAATAAACTGTTAATGACCGAAAAGATACCTAGAGACGTTATGAAATTTTCCAAACATTGATGCTGAATCGAACACGTAGGCTTTTTTTTTAAATATTGAAATTTGAAAAATTGAATAATAAGCGATTGTGAACTTCCAAAGTTATTAATATATTCTTATATGTACGCCAAATTACAGGTTGGTTTTATCGATTATATTGTACATCCATTATGGGAAACATGGGCAGACTTGGTACACCCCGATGCGCAGGACATACTTGACACGTTAGAAGAAAACAGAGACTGGTACCAAAGTAAGTGAAAATAATTTTTCAATAAAAAGAAAATTTTATTATAATATTTAATATTTTTAAAGTATGTCACACAACAAATTACGTAGATATCTACGCTCCAATAAATAATTCATATGGATTATTTATTATTATGTTTATTTTATATCAAATTAGTTCATCCAAAAAATTCAAATCACCAATAGTTGAAATAATGTAAGACTTCGCATACATTGTATGCTCTTTGAATATAACTCGTAAATTAGTTTAAAGTATTGTGATTTATCCAGAGAATATTGGAATAAATTAAATATATTTGATATAAAACAATAAAAGCGACCTTAATTTTGTTTATTATTGAAATTGCGCACGATCTATATACTAAGTAAATAATTAGTATCGATATCTGTAAAATATACAAAAAAGAATGCCGTCTAGTTTTGATTGTTCTCTGTGTGTTGAACTAGTAAATTAACCTTAAATTAAGAACAACTGATTTTTATGTGTGCAGTATCTTACGCCATTATTCTTAAGAATAGCATCTAATTAGTTAACGTGATGTTGGAAATGATAATATATTTGTCAATATAAACATCGAGACCGCAGTTATTGATTAGATTTATTCTGCAAAGAATATTAAGTTGGACAACAGTAATACGTATGGTGAACAATTTAATGTTGCTTGGTCCAAAATTGACCATGTTTTTGTTTTTTTTTTAATTGGACTCGTTCGGAGTAAATGGATATATATATATATATATTTTTTAAACTGGTGTGAAATGTGATCGTTTTTAAAAAATAAACATTAATAAAGTAATTCAAATCACTAAATATTTATAAAAGACTACAAAACTTCGACTATTAAGCCATCTTCAAGCGGACATAAATAAAAATAGAAAATATAAAACAACAAAATAAAATATAATGCAGAAAACTATAAATGTACAACATTAGTAAAAATATCAAAATGGAATAACAGATTGATTATAAAATAATCCGATAGTGAAATTGTACATCTGGATTAAATATTTCCCGCATTATATATTTTTTTTTTGTTGTATATTTTTTTTATTTTTGTAAATGGTTTAATAATCGTAAAATTTAATGTTTTTTGTTGTTGTTCAAATTAATCATATTTGAAAAATATCGAACGACCTTTAATAAAATGATGTTAGAACTGTTTCTTATTATGTGAATGTGATTCGTCATAAATTTATATCAATTTTAAAATTCATTTTTTATTTTCGGGCGCTCGACGTCTTGGTAATTGTGTGCAGACGAAGTATGTGCTAAACAATCTTTTCCTCATAGTATCGGATAGCTTTTCTCTACTTTCTCATATAATTCTTTATTGGGTCTGTTTCTGAACTTTTCTCGGGCCAAGAATTTTTCTTATAATCCTCCTTTCCAATATTTCAATTTTTCCAATGTCATTTAGTTCTAAACATTCAACCGTTATATATATATATATATATATATATAAATAAATATATATATATATATATATATATATATATATATATATATATATATATATATATATATATATATATATATATAGACCGGTTTAAATAACTGTATTGTAATGTCTGATCTTAGCAATTATTGATATGGATTTTTTTGTTGTATTTATTTCGTGTCAATTGGAAAGCGGTTTCATTTTTTTTGTCCTCATTTTCAACACCTCTCCATCCAATACACATTTTGCTGAATAACCTCGCCTTATCGAGACGAGGTTTTATATATTTTATTATTATGATTATTATTACTATCGCATTTCTTTTAACGTAATAGGCATGATCCCTCCGAGCCCACCGATAAAGTACGATGTGCCGCAAGAACAAAATCAAACTTCGTCTCCTTGCCAAGAAGAAACAGTCGATTCTAGTAGTATAATGATTACAGGTAGTAAACTTACAGCGACATCCGACGCCGACGGATAATTGCGATTATCTCTTACGAAGGAAATTCTTTTTGTCTCCCTCTCTATTTCGATTTATCTGTCTTCTTTTTTTTTATTATTAAAACGTCTCATTCGCTCGTAAAATAGTTTATTACTTTTATTTGTTTAATTATTTTAATAAACAACACAAATACGTCCAAATGTTTAGAATGACGAAGAACTCTATCCGAGATTATATTCCTAATTAGTCCATTTTTTTTCCATTTAACGCGGACGTAATATTTTACATACTAATAATAAAAAACGATAATTTCTCGCATGCGTAAAAAAATTGCGACATTTCTCAAAAAGGACGACATATATGTGTATATATTTATTCAGACTGTTAGTAGATCTTCGAGTCGAGTATATATATATATATGTGTGTGTATGTCATTTAGCTGTCGATATATCGCATCTTTTGTATATATTCGGTTATTCTCTGTTTTTCTTTGGTATGTTTATATATATATATATATATATATATATATATATATATATATATATATATATATCCTTGTTTGTGTG
This sequence comes from Coronaproctus castanopsis, assembly GCA_032883995.1. Lineage (NCBI taxonomy): Eukaryota > Metazoa > Arthropoda > Insecta > Hemiptera > Monophlebidae > Coronaproctus > Coronaproctus castanopsis. Next base: position 75,598,960 of record CM065052.1, on the reverse strand, counting down.
CTTTTTCTTTTTTTTTAAATAAAAGATTTAAATTTGTTTCCTACTCGTATTTTGATAAAATTTCAATAATGTAACGGATTACTCGATTCGAATTTATAAACGCGGTGGGAGGAAAATTATTAATCCCGGAGTAATTATCGCGATATTATTGACGAAATAGAAATAACTATAATTAATTATTATTATTTCGAAAATAAAGAAAAATTAAAAGAGTACACCTCTTCTTACAAAATACACGAATATACGTCTGTGGATATTTTTGCGTGTAGCGTGGTAAAACTGGATAAACTACAATAAACATAGATCTTCTCGCCCGTTTTAAATGTAAAACCCGAAACGGATGGACAAAATTTTTAGAATGATCCCAACCGTAAGACCCATATTTATATATCGAAAAAACGTAACGTTTTTATAATTGCAATTTTTTTTTAACACCACTCCAGTCATAATAAACTGACCACTATTGACGAAGCTAATTTGTTAGTAACAACTGATATCTAAGGTAGGGCATGAAATACCGATTACTCTCGATAGAGCGAGCAGGGCAGGTAAACGTGAATGATCTATAGAAAGAGGAAAATATATGATGCAGTGGTTGTAGAGAAAAATCAAAAAACTAATAAAATAATTATTTCAATGAATCGCTGGGACTGCCGTTATAGCGTAAGGTTATCCAATCCTAAGAAAGTCTCTGGTCCGAAGCCTTTTAAGCCTTCTAAATATTGCGGTTGGAGCTGGTACGCAGTTCGTTAAAAAGAATTGTTACATCGTCCGACGTGATAATCGTGTACATATTCGATGTAGAGATCATCGTGAATGGTACGATTTGATACAAAGAACGGAGCGTCGACTATCTGGCGAAGAATCTTGGTTTGCAGCTGCTGAATACGATGTATATTACTTCTTGCAGATGCACCGTAAATTTCAATGACGTACTTCCATATTGGAACTATTACCGACAAGTACACCAGACGCTTGCAGGAAATTGCGCAACAATTTCATTCTGGAACATGCTTTTTAACGCACATACTGAATGTGAGTACTCCATGTAAGACGGCGATACAAATATAAGTATTTGATAATGTCGCAATGCGGAAAAGGAATGTTATTAATTTTGACTGGTGGGCGCGCAAGGCTTCTTGTTCAATGAAAACGTTACCTGTCGACTGTTTTTCATGTTTATTTTAATTCCCCACTATGTAGCCCATACAGATATTTTATCTACATGTTCTCCCAAAAACAGCAGATGCATGTGAACAATCATCGTGTGCCGTTAGGATACATATATCATCAGCGTAGGTTATCAGCACGGAGGTAGTTATGTCCGTTTAGAGGTCCAAGTATACTTCCTTGCGGAACCGAAGCTCTGACATACTTTTTGGAGAAGACAGAGTTTATCTTGAATAACGTAGACAGTAGAGATCGCTGGGCATAATACTTTTCAGTTTAAATAAAAGTCCGAGATGCCATACACGATCAAAAGCCTTTTCCATGTCTAGGAAAATCCCAATACAGTACTGCCGTTTCTCAAAGGCAGCAGATATCCATGAAGAAAAAAAAAACCACGAAAATATCAAGTAATAAACTGGATAATTTTTAAAGTATATAATTTTGTTAACCTTAAATATTTGCCGATTTAAATGCTCCTATTCTTGTTTCGTCTTCCTCCGATTGTTTATTAAAAAAAGTCCTTTTTAATGTAGATTACGTTTAAAAATTTCAGTATTATTTAGGTATTACGGGTTAATGTTACTTTTAAATATATATATATATATATATATATTCACTACGGTATAAAATGCTTATCGTGTTGTTTGTGTGTCGATAATTTTTGATTTCGCGTGCTCTTTTTATACATACATATATATATATATATAATTTATTATACGCGTATATTTCCATATTGTTTTAAAATTTTAGATAATAACTTGATAAATGCGTCTAATACTGATTATAAGTAATTCGTAAATTTGATAAAATATTAAAATGTAAAAACTTATCAAGTTGTGTAAAGAGTAACTTTGATCGATATGCAGTACGTTTATTTTTTTAGTATCAATTTTTCATCGACGCTTAATTATGTGGAATCGTATTAATAAAGTTACTAGTAGATATCACTAAATATACAGACAACAAAACTTTCCGACAATTACGCCATTTTCGAGTTATAATTAATTAATAATTATAAACAATAATAAAATATTATGATTAATAACAACGGTGACGAAAAAATATTTTATATAATATTATTAATAATGAGAATGACGAAAAAAATTATATATAATACCGATTACATTTATATATAATAAATAATGATAAGAGAAATATAAATTTATTTTAATTATTATTGACGTAGTGATCGACACGCTTTTTCTATTAACACATTTCTGTTTTTGCGACGATAAATATGACGATTATTATCAATGAATGTTGAAGGCGTTTTTCATATCTGCCGCAATCTACACCTCAGTCATCAAAATACATATCGTTTACGCGTATGTAGTGGTAATAAAATTATATTTTAACGAATTACCTACAGAGTCGTCTTTCATTTTCCATCGTAATATATTGTTATTATTATTAAGAAAAATTATCGTAAATTCGACGCTCATCGTAAATGTATTATTCGTTAATATTATAATAAATCTCGACTTCTCCGTTATTATAAGAAATAATTTCGTAAATTCCACGGATCGTATTAAAAAAATGTTTAATTCCCTCAAATTAATAATTTGAAAATATTTCGAAATCAATTTCATAATATAAATCGATATTTGAAGATTTACTGTAGAAGGAAAATTCCTTACGTCTTAAACGAACCGAATTGTAAAAATCCGTTTACCTTCGACTTTACGCATTAATAAACGATGCGTCGCGTGTATTAATTCCAAATTGGAAATTTTTCTATTTTTATACCAGCGTGTAAAAAATCGCTCGGCGCTAATTTACACGCGATTAGAAAAAATCAGAACTAAAAGTAATTTGAATAAAATATACACTAAAAGTAAGCGATGAAAGTATAAAACTTTCTTTTATATATATATATATATATATATATATATATATATATGAATTATCACAAACAATATATGTTAGATATTTATGTGTATATATATATATATATATTTAGCAAACCAGTCTTAGAACTGATGACTACATGATGGTGATATATATATATATATAAATTATTTGAAACGATAATATTAAATAAAGAAAATATTGTGAAGCAGATAGCTCAAAAGAATGGATATATTCCTAGTATAGTAGATAAATTATGAAACAAAACAAGTAACAAATGTCACCAAGATAAGAAGGAATAAAGTGGATTATATATATATATATATATGAAATTGTACTTGTAAATTCGTTAAAAATATATGCATAAATGTAATCGTGAGTAACGATAGAAATATATATATATATATAAATCAAATTGTAATATAGCAAATAATGAAAGTTTAAAAATTACACAAAAAATATGACAAATTTTACATAGATAAAACGAGTATAAAAATAAACAACTGATAACTGTAAGCTATTATGCGTAGAGAATAAAACTGGAAATAGAAAAATCTTCGAACGGTTATAAATAATTAAATATAAATATAGCGTAATAAATTACTAAATAATACGATTAATTTTGGTACGAAGCGTTAACGTTAAACTATATATAAGCTGGTATTTGTTAATTCCGGATAGATCGGTATATATCGTGGACCAGGCCTATTGCTTGCCTACTGGCGTAGGTATATAACTCTTAAGTTAGCATTTAGTTAATAGATTTAGTGTCGCTCTATAATACTATTAACGAGAAATTAGTTTTATGATAATGCCTTCGCGTTGAATATAATTTCTAGCGATTTAATTTTGCGCGATTAACACATCAAACCGTTGTTACACTCGGCTTAACGTTGATAAAAGAATTCGTTTTTATCGTTTTTCCCTTTCGTTGTCCGCGTGTATAAACGATATCTTTCTAAGGCGTTTAATTTGTATCCGGTTAATTTGAAATTGTAAAGTTTTCGAGAATTTATCGATATTTTAATTTTTTTTTATTGCGATAGCTTGCGTTCCGTTTAATAATTTCCAATCGTATCTAAATTAAACCGCTGATGATTTTTCAATAATAATTTTAAAACGCGATCTATAGGTCCGGGTTATTATTATTATTAATAATAAGACGCGATTTGGCGAATTTATTCTTATTAATTTAGGTCGTGTTGTATACTAAAACCGTAAACGTACGTATTTTTTTATTTATTTACTTTTTTTTTTTTTAAATTAGTTTCTTCGACAATTTAGTTATTAAGACCTAGATGAAAGCTAGTCACGACGGTAAGATTTACACAATAAGTTTGGGCAACTCGTCGTAAATATGAAATACTATTAATAATTTGTGTTGCGGTGAAATTATCGATAGATTGAAAAAAAGAACGAGGTGAAAAATAATAAATCCGATGAAATATGCTCCGTTTATAATCAAAAATCTTGTCGAAAGTTTAATCGAAAAAGAAATACATAAAAAATCAATTGTTGTTATTTTACTAGAAAATTAATCAATAGCGTCAGTTTTATTCGAGATTATTAAAAGTAACGAGGACATAATAAAAACAATTCGTTTAAACAATTTTAACTTTTAACCCTTTCGGGCCGAACTTTTCGATATTTGTTTAAAATTAGTTGAATGCGCTTAATTTTTAAATGTCGTAAAAATTTTGTTATTATTAAAAATTTATTCATTTTTATGTATCGGATGGTTTCTCTACGAAATCACTGTGGGGTTGGTCCCCACGGACATAAATGTGATACCAATTAGTTTTTGTATTATTCAATTTTCAAATATCAACAATCAATTTTTTGATACAGGAAAATCCGAATATTTTTCCATGTAAACAACTATGGATAAATAACGTTAGTTTTTTATTGGGAAAATGAAGTATTTTTTTTCTATTAGTATACATATTCTGCGGCAATTATAATTAAGACGGTTTCAAGTTGTAACCATCTAGACCGAAAAGATGTATATGTACGTACGAAGAAAGATAGTAAAGCAGATATAAATTAAGGGTGAATATTTTTTATTATACAGTCGACCGGAAGATATTTGTTCGGGTAAATTGACTTTTTTTTGTTTATTAATTTTGAAATTATGATTTTTTTAATATATTTAAATTTTATTGCAAAATTTAATATTACGACGATTGCCCAAAGTTATATATACGATTTTCGTTATAATTCTTGCGCTATAGAAATTATGTTTCCTGTATTTAATCGATTAATTTATAATTTTTCAGAATGCCGTACTATTTTGTTACGTATCGTGCGTTAATATTTTAATACGTTGTTAGAAAATGCGAAACAAGTAACGAGTATGCGCGTTGACGGTGTTCTCTATAAATAATTGCGCTTCTTGTTAACGTTTAAGCTATATATATATATATATATATATATATATATATATATATATATATATATATATATATATATATATATATATATTCGACAAAAACTGAATTACTTAATGTTTTGTTATTAAAATTAATTTTTACAAAATATGTAAGTAATAAAATATATTTAATTTTTTGTATTTTTATCGATAACTTCTAACTTCTATTAAATGCGTTACTTATTGTCTTTATTTAAGAGTTAAGATTTCTACAAATATTTTTTTTTTTTTTTTGTATGAAAAAAGATATTTAATATAACATTATTACGACGATCGTAAATGTGAGTTTGGAATGGATAAAGAACCGACTAATATTTTTGTTATCGAGGAACCACAATATAAAAAAAATAAATATGTACATCAATCCGGTTACAACGTAAATAGCGCAGTTGGTAACATTGCTACAACGCAAACCACGTGCTCCACGTTTAGTGTACACATGCGCCTGCATTAATCAGCAAGGTTTTTAATTAACAACGTTCTAACTCAGCTGAGTGGACGTTTTGACAATCTTGAAAATTGAATTTTTCATCGCTTATAAATACAAGTAAATATGTATAAACAATTTCCTAATAAAAAAATTAAGTTCAAACCTGAAAAAATTCATACGAATTATAGTGCAAGAAATAAAAGCATTTGAAATCGTTTAGATCTAGTCAGAAATTTATAAATTCGACGACTCGTACAACTGCTACTGTAGAGACATCGTTTTCAGCATTGAGGGACAGAAGCGATGAAGTAGGTTAACCTTAATATCCGCTTGGAAAAAACTGCTAAATCAGGAAACGTTCTTTGATATTGTTATCACGATTTGCTTATTTCTATCCACTGCTGGATGTAAACGTTCCTCTTCCTTGCCGTTAATTTAGCTACGCATTGTATTACATCCGCCAGCTTGGTTTGCTGCCTTATCCACGTAATGCGTTTTCGATCCAGCCTCTTAATACCTAGCACTATTCTTTTATGGGCATTCTGCGTTACAGCCAGTTCCCTAACAACATATTTTGTCAGGCACCACTATGTGAGCACTGGGAGGATGCACTGTTCATATGCTTTCTTTATTAAACAGTTCGGTATGTCTCTGTTTTTCAATACACTATTTAACCTTCCAATCTTTTAATTTCTTTATACATTGCTTCTTTGTCTACTGTGATTACTTGAACTTGTTCCAATATTTGTCCATCTATTGTTATTTCTTGTAACAAGTGTGAGTTTGACATGACCTTCATTTTATTTATCTTTATCTTCAATCCTACTGCTTTAGAGCAACTATGAAGGTCATTTACCATATCCTGTAAAGCATGTGCGCTATTACTGATTAACAATATCATCGGCAAAACGTAGATGATTGAGGTTTTTCCCCCATCTATATTAATACCGTATGATTCCCAGTTTAAATTTCTGAACATACTTTCCAAGGATGCTACGAATAATTTAGATGATATTGTGTCCCTTTGCCTAATTCCTCTTTTTATTAATATTTCATTTGTTTTTTCCACGAGTTGTACTTTCATAGTGGGCGAATCATATATATTTTTTATTATGTTTATATACTCGTTTTCTGTGCCTTGTTTGCTAAGAGCTTTTATTATTGTCCATATTTCTACTGTATCGAAGGCTTTATGGAAGTCTATGAATGCCATGTATAATTCTACGTTGTATTCGTTGCATTTTGAAATTAAAACTATCATAGTATGCACATGGTCATGCGTGCTTAAAACCTGCTTGTTCGCATGGTTGATTATAATACACTTGCTTCATCAGCCTTGCAATAATACTTGTATAAATGTGACATTAAACTAATGGGCCTATAATTTTCAAGCTTAGTCGTATCACCTTTCTTGTGTATCAAGACGACAACTGCTTCCTTCCATAAATGAAGGATGTTGTTTTCCTTCAGGCATTTGTTATACAGGTCTTTCAACCAATTTAGTATCTCGTCTTTCCTTTCTTTAATCATTTCTGGTGTTATATTATCTGGTCCACTTGCTTTATTATTTTTTACTTTTTTCATTACAAAGGTAATTTCTGAAGTTAGTATTTCTGGTAAGTTACCTCCCTGTTTGCCTAATGTTATCTGATTTTTCATATTCGGTTTTACCTTTGTATCATATAGTTCTGTGTAAAATCTTTCTGGTTTTATCTGATGTCTTGAAGTACTATATATGCTATTCTATCTGAAATTGCCACCTATCGAGTTACTCTTTGATACATCCTTCTATTGACCATAAATCCGACACCATTTCGGCATGTGTTAGGTAATCCAGAATAGTACAGTACATTACCCGATTTTAATTTCAAAGCTCCATTTCCAATTTTTCTCATCTCGCTTAACCCTACTATGTCCCATTTTATTTCTTTTAGTTCACTTTTCAGTTCTTCTAACTTGTCCTCTGTAGAGTGTTCTTACATTGTATGTAGCGACGCTGAATTTTTAACTTGCCGCTTTCCGTACGTTTTGTACTTTTATTATTATGCTTGACACCTCCTAGGATATTTTTACATTCGATTGTATGTTTGTTACATCCATTAATATTTTTGTTGCATCCGGTAATATTTTTTTTTATTACAGCCAATATTATTTTTGTTACATCCGGTTATGCATTCCATATTTATATATTTAGTAGGCGGGTGGAGTGCGAAGGTCTTAATCGGTCGCCCATTATGGCCTTGGCAGTTACGGCCTTTCTTTTTTCGTACAGTCATATCAGGGGAACATTTGGCCTAATCTCCCGTGCTGGCCAGGCATTTATCTCTTCTGCCAGGTTTATCATTATTTGACAGTTTTTATTAGTGTTTTATTTATTTCTATTATCATTGTACATTCTGGATATTTCATTAACTTATATTTATGTCCATAATTTATTCCGTTTTAGATGTTTGTATAGATGATCAGTTAGTATTATTATAAGAGCAGGGATGTTAAACTGTATAATCCTGCATCTTGATTTTCTGTCAGGGTTGTCTCCCTTAGCCTTTAGATAAATATCCAAACTGCAAGGCAGCAAGCTGTTACTGAGGAGGTAACGATTATAGGTTTTTACGGCGACCTAAATCCGCCAAGGGAGAGACAGTCGTAGGATGTATGCAGACATTTAGTAGACAGTTCCTCAAGCTATCCATCTGTATCCTCGTGTCCCCTTGCATCATCTGCTAGATACTTTCCACCAGTAGCCGCTGTTGGTCCGCGACTGTTTATTCGACTGATGTCTTATTCACAGCTAACCGTACTGACTTAAATTAGAACGCCGAATAGAAGCAAAAATTAGACGTATTATCCCGTTTTGTAAATAAATTTTTGCGCGATGTAGTGTTATTGCTTAACCTCTAGAAAAACTCACAGCACGTCGCTGAATCTATTACAAAGCACAAGCATAATTATTGATACTAGAGCTATGTATTTGTTAGTAACGAATACTTGATGACACTCGAACGAATCGTTACTCTCAAACACAAATCGTTACTTCGGTACTTCTGTTACCGTTATACCGGATAAACTCGCTCTAGTTTGATATTCATCACTACGTGTTTAGTACTGATACCGTTTGTATATTCGTTACCGAAACTCTATCCGAACTTCGAATCCGTATGGTATATTGTTATCGTACACGTTCAAGTATTTCAGTGTCTAGCCGAATTATTACGCTGGTCTACCGCCATGCATACGTCACCATTTAACTAACCGCTACCCCCCAAGAGATACTATCAGAAAGACTGTTTGTATGTGAGCGTAGTTGGATGATGCATATAGTGAGGTCCGTGCGACTTCATAGTTTTGTTAATTGTTCCTTATCGCAGTTTCTGTTCGATTATTATTTAAGTATTATTCTTCGATATTTTAATTATACTATAAATCTATTGTGCGATACGGAGAAAAAGAGAAAGTTTTGTTTTTTACTGAAGAATCACAGAACGCAGCAAAATGTGGTTAGTGTCAAAACGTCATATTCAATAAAGGGTGGTTCGACAACGAAGTTCAAAAAACATTTGTTAAAAAAGCACGGACCGTCATACTATATTTAAATCGAAGTTGTCTCGACCGTTATATGGTAAATCTGAGTAGTCATTGCCACATTCGCCTACTTTATTGCAGAAGTAACGGATACTCAATTTGTCGTTACTTTTACAACGCTAATTGATACAATAAATCAGCAAGTAATTGATAAACGTAATAAATATAAATGTACAGAAGAGCGATTAAATCCGCTAAAGAACAAAACAAGTTGTAACAAATAGGTAACAGAATGAATATATTGATGGAATAATATAATTTTCAATTTTTATTTTAAAAAATAACCACTTCAAGATAAAGTTTCTAATCATCTGATTATAAAAGTATCTAACCGTAATGAATTTTTCGACGCTAACGTTTGATCTAGTTTAACGAGGATAAAATACTATCTTATCTATGCGTAGTGCCATTTTTCTCCGTTATTTCCTTCTCGCTTATTTTCAGCTGATCTTTATCGTTAGTTTCCGTTGTTTCCTTACTTTTTTTGGCATGTTCTCGCGCATATTTATTTTCGGCCATTCTTTTGTGTTGAAGCGTAATAAACTCGTATCGGGATTTTTCTTTAGCTACAATATTTTCCATGATAGGCATCGCTTCTTTCGCTAAACTTTCCAAATAAGAAGGCTTTTTCTGCGCTGGCGGCAAGTACATGTCGAATATCTTAATGTAGGTGAATATATTATCTAAGACAAAAGAAAACAATTATCTTACGTATTTATGCTATACATTGAAATGATACGAGTGATTAAGATTAAAAAATCATAGAAATTTCACTAATGCGATATTTTACAACAATCACGTCATTACCAAATATAGACGATTAAAGAATACAGGGTGCCCGGAGAAGACGGGCGGTTTTATTTTTTGAATAGCGCAGCTGGTAAGACTGCTACAACGCAAGCCGCGTGCTCCACGTTTAGTGTACATACGAGAGATTCGTTTTTATCTAGTTTCAGTAATCACTGCATCCTGTAACGAACGTTTTCCGTGAAACGTTATTTTCGGCGTGAATCGATCACGACAGTGCAAAGTGAATTTCGATAAGATTTCAAAGTTACACGATTTTTTTTGTGGGGATACCTTAAGAGCAGTGTTTACGAAACGAAATCTGGAATACCTGAAAACTCGGATTTCTGAAGAAATTTCTAAAATTCATCGACCTATGTTCGAGTCTTCGAAAATTTTCTGAATGGATGTATTGTTGCAAATGACGGTCATCTAAACGATATTGTATTCCAAATCTCCGGTTTTCCTATTTTTAAATAAAATTTCATTCAAAAATTTTGGTCGAGTAGTTTTTAAATTATTCAAAAAGAACAATAAAACGGTGGTCCGTCTTTTCTGGGTCACCCTATAATTAAACGCGACAAACTACCTCGCATTCGTTGGAAATAAATATTTCGTCGACTTTGTTACATTTTATTCATCTTAAATTATATTTTACATTATATTAATAACAAATAAATCGATTTTTATAAAAATAAATTTAAAGTAGATCGATACAATATTAACACAAAATTTGTTTAAATACTTTTGATGATTAATTTTTTGTAAAAAAAAAAAAACCGACATATTTATTTGAAAATAGCCCAACTGTAAAACTACACGAGGGACGACTATCTTATTTACAGTATATCATTCAGAATTTGTAAAACTAGGTTTTAAAGTTACATAAGTTTAATATATACGTGGATAAAAACATCAACGAGCAATAAATATCGTTATTAATTGCAAAAAATATAAGACAAATACCATAAAAACATGATATGAGAATGTTTAAAAGAACATTTTATTAATAAGTAGAGAAACGTATAAAAATAAACTGCACAAAAAAAAGGGGACACTAACAACGAGATACGTACAAAAATGAAGAAATATCGCAAAATTGAAATAAAATAACGGACGAAATGAATAAATCCGGTCGGGCATTTGTATATTAATAGAAAAAAAATTAACATAACTCAAAAATATAAATTGAATATGTAATATATAATTCAAAAAATTGCTACTGACAATACCAGAAGTATATTAGAACGACTTAATTTTAAAATGTCAGATACACCCGCGCATATTCATTACCGGAGATTTGAAAAACATATAATTGTTAACGCAATAAAAATTATTATTATAGACATTTGAAAAAATAGATTTACTTGTCATGATTGAATTACAAACGACATAGTATCAATACTGATGATAGTATGTATTATAATGCATGTGGTTTTACATAGAGTACTCTAAAATAATTGTGCGGTTTATGGTTTTATAATTTCAAAATAACAATTATGATAAATAAAATATATGTAGATTATAAACGTATTTCATTAAGCTATCAACAATTCTAGCCACCCTAAACAAAAAAAACACACGTTATTTTTTACATGATTATAATGATCACTAAATCGTATTTATGTAGATTTGAAAAATTTAGAAATATATTTTAAGGGCAAAATAATCAGTGATAATAAACGTACCTAATGTTTCTTTGTTAATTTTATATTTTTCGGACAATGTTGGGATCAACGCCGGATTAGGATTATTCTTGTATTCCTTAATCGCATCCATCATATAAGTTGCTGTGTACGTGTTAGATTTATATGTAGTATCTAAATCGTTGTCAACTCTGTAAGTTTCTAAATTAGCCTGTGGCGACCCTAACGCTTTCCTTTTCGAATACACCTTTATAAAATACAAAATACTTTTTTTTTTTTTTAAATGTAATTTTTCAAAAATATAAAGATATAATTTTATTTATAATTTGAAAAGTTTGGAATGTAATTTGAAAAAATAACAAAAAAGTAGTCAATATTGTAGTGATTTTAACTACTTTTTTGTTGTTTATTTTTAATTATATTTATCTCGTATTTTTGAATTATAGTTACAATTAAAATAATTTTGTATTTTGTTTTAACAAAGCTAAATATGTATATCATGATAAATAAGATTAAAGAAACATTACAAAATACTTAACAATCAACAAATATAACAAATATGGAGCGCGGTAAAAATAGAACGAGCCGTACTAAAATATTTGTATTTTTATGCTCATTATTAACACCATGATTACATGTAAGTCTCATCAACTCAAACGTTTAATAAAGAACTGTTCAAACCGCGTATTCTGGGTAATCCAATGGGGATTATCTTCTTCAACTTCTTTACTTTCCTTTATCTGCCAACTAGATGGGTAGTTTAATTGACCGAAGTTTTATCACTAACAAATCTTGTCCCAGATTATTAACTCAGGTCGTGCAAGCAAAATGAAAAAGTAACACTGCCGCCGCGACATGAAGATACAAATTGTTTACTTTCAAATAAATAGATGATTTTCGTATTTTACTTAGAATGGTAAACATTTTAAGCTTTCATGGTTGATTTCCATACGTTTATAATTTTTTCGGTGTAAACCATTTCCACATTTCTTTCTTGTAACGATTTGAAAACACGTTAAGTGCTTTCGAAACGTTACAAGAAAAAATATGGGCACGGTTTTCACCTTAAAAAAAATTATAAACGAATGTTATATCCGAATCCACATAATTTCCCTGTATAGCCCAAATTATAGATAAATTTAACAGCATGCCGAAATTTTAAATATCTGTTTTTTTTAAATAAGTTTTTATTTTAGTAATAATCACTTATTCAATATAATTTTAAACTTTCATAGTTGATATGTATACATTTATAATTTTCTTCTTTTATAAACCATGTCAATTTGTTGTTTTCAAAGCGTTACGTAATAAAAATTTGGCATGGTTTACCCAGAAAAAACTCGCTCATTGTCAATATAAATATATAAAAGAAAACACTTGTATTCCTACTTCATCTTTCGAAGTAACATAAACGCTCTGTAAATTTTTAAGTAACATTTCGTTCTTTTGGTTCAGTTCTTCTTTAATTTCAGGGTGCTCTGAAAAAAAATTCCATGATATAATAGTATAGAAAATATCGATGAAAACATTTTTAACTTTTAAATAATTATAAAAGATACAAAAGTGTAATGCGCTACCTTTAGCAAGTTTTCCAGCCTCCAACAAATTCACTTTGTACGTAGGAGCTCTCTGCGGTTTTTTAGCATCCAGAACTTTATGTGCTCTGTTATCTATGTTAAATCGCCTTAATCTATGTAGTGCATGTCGTGCTAAACTAGTACCGACATTCCCCATATCAAATGAAATTCTACGTTTATCCAACAAAATAAATTATATTACTTTAATGTTGCAATCCACTACAATGCTCGCAATTTAATGAAATACTGTTCTCTTTTTTTACATGCATACTGTGAATATAAAACATCATTTGAATTGTCCAACAAAACGAATATTATTTTAAACTTTACGTTAATTGAATGAAATTACTATTATTATATATGGAATGAACCTAATTCATCATATGCGGATAAATCACAAAACTGTTTTCCTGTATTCGTGATGGAATTGCTACCGTTATACAGAATGCCGCATCTGATTATAAAGGTAATTATAATTTTTAAAATTAGTTTACCCCTACAACTTTAATATCACATTTGAGATGACCACATTTTTTAGCATAAATTTTACTACTCAAATGCGGTCAAATTCAACTATCCTAAGAAATACTTTTCTTGACTTTCACTTATATTAATACAACTTTATCCTATCTAAAATAAGTGAAACAAACTTTTTCAAACACCTATATTATTTTTGTTTAAAATATACTTTTCAAATATTAAAATATTATTAATAATAAAAATAAACGAATAATTTACTACTTTTATTTTTTTACATTTAATGTCGAACTAAAATGTATACTTTGAACATTTAATAATGTTAATTGCTGTTACGAACATGGTGTATAGTTCTAATTTTTTTCTCCTGTCATTTCACGCATTAAAGTAAAAAAAGTATATAGAATCCATTCTTTTTCAAACATAATTTTGATCCCTTTATGAAAATTAGTATTTTTCTAATAGCATACGTCAAAAATTTTACTTTTTATATCTTATTAAGTTTAATACTATTTATCGAGATTTAATTTAGTTGAAATGATTACTCCAAAAGCATCGGCCAAATTCTTTATTATACACCACAGTCAACAGTCACCATATTGTTCGTTTACAATGCAAGTATTTACAACTGTTTCTCTTATGTCCCTCGCATTAATATTTTCGCTCAACGAAGTTTACACGTTTGTTTAAACAAAAATAATAATAAGTATGTAAATATCAGAGGGACCAATATTATTCATTATCAGTTTAAAATTGTTTGAAGGTGTTCAAATTGATGCGTGTTATTAGATTACCTCTCATAAATTCACAAATTTCATCATTTAACATTACGTTATACACCATTTGCGTGATTTTTATAATGACCGGGTGTTCTGCCAAAACATGAACAAATTTAACTTAGCCGCAGTTTCTAATTGCACCAGTACTGCTGCAATTATTGTTAGTTTTCAATGACAATATAACTTGTTATTAATGAAAATAATAGCTATTTCACTGTTTTTCGTAATGCTCTGCATGGTTCTATGTAGAATATAACCTGTCAATTATTCATTTATTTATATTTATTGTCTACACCGGTTTCAATAACATGTTGTAGAGTTAGGCTTTGTTTTGTAATGAGAGATTAGAGTGTTGGCCTATTAGCCGCTCATGGATCGAACTTTTAACTGAAGCTGCTTTCGTTTTAAGATAGCGTAGTCTTTCCATGTGAGCCGTTGGTCCAAGTGTAATCGTTATCCTAGATATCTTACTTTCTTTGAAATTGGTATTTTTTAGCCATTCGTTGAGACGAATGAATTGTCAGTTTTGTTCTAAGTAAACAATACGTAATTCGATTCAGATTTATTGACGTTAATATTCCACATCTTAAACCGTTATTCTAAATGTGTTAAGTGATCCTGCAGTTGATCTGATGCTATCTTTAAATCGCGATTAACAGACAATATTGATAAATCATCGGCGTACGCAGCTGTAGTGATTTTATCGTTTACTGGAAAGCCCGATGTATAAACCTGGTACAATATTAGCCCAAGGAATGGCGTGCACACGAGGGTGGGCACCATTTACATCCACTCGGAAGCATTTTAAATACGATCTGAATATTATATGTAACTTACTATGTAGGTTTTTTGAGTATATGTATTGCCGAATTAGTAAGATTTAATATTTTAGGCGAATGACCCGATGTATTTTTAATATCTGTTATTACGATATAAACACCTGATATCTCAACTCATTGCGTTTGTGACGAAGAGTAGCTAGTTAATCACTTGTTTTCCTTTAGAGAATGCGTCCTGATAATGAAATTTCGATATAAAGATAAAAAAGATTATATTCTGGGATTATTATAATACTACATTGTAAGATGTCAGCACCTGACAAGGAAAAAAGAAGAACATATAAAATATCTAATATGAGATTGTAAAAAGGAAGCTATATATATATATATATATATATATGTATGTATACAAAGGAAGATTTTTTAAAGCTCAATTTAGCAATTGTTGTTGATAAAATAAAAAACATACATACTATTGATCGTAACGTGGATCATAATTAGTTTTTACAACCGAAATAATTCCTGATTTTATGAAAATGTTATGTTTTCAGATTTAAACGATTAATATTAATAATTTATATTATAGGGAATATGAATATCTATATTAGCACACAGCTAATATTGAATTATTTATAAGTTAATTTTAAAAGTTTAGTACTAATTAATTTCCTGTACGTGTATTATACATTAGAATCAAAATTTATTACATAATTAAATATATTTATCCAGAAACTTATAAATGTATATAAAAAAATAAAAATCTATTCTGAACTTTTTCGAGACAGCAATTCGATAAAACGTCATTCACTATTATATATAGCTTACAAAATAGAAATCTGCGTACATAAACCAATATCGGTCATATTCCATAATTATAATTATAATCGAGGGTAAGGATTAGTACTAAATAATTACTATTAACTTATATTTTTGTACAAAAAGACCCTGGTTTTGATGATCTTGAGTTCCTTACGATGCTAAAATTTTAAAAATTAACAGTACTTCATATGCCATGGATTATAAAATTAATTAACAAATTGGTTGTATCACGTATATTTTTAAAATAACCGTAAAAAGTAAAATTGTTTTATCGAATAATTTCAAGGTGAATATAAAATACACGTAACTGTATTTTGTCAAACGTTGAGTTATTAATTCACAACGTTGTTTTCATTCTCCAATTTCACCATTTCCTTCGTTTTTCCTGTAAAAAATTGATATACAAATATCATTTTAATTGACGTGTAATATACTTTTATATTCATTAAAAGAAATAAAAAAAATCATTGACTCGTAATGAATAAAATATTTGTTTCTGTTGCATATAATCACACAATAAGATTTTCATTAACTTAAAATTTAAAGCGGCTAGAACAAATTCGTTTAAGGTTCCAATTAGCGTCTGAAAACATTAAAATGAAATATTAAAAATGTCTTTAAAAAATGTCAGAATTCGATTAACTTGATAATTACACCCTTTGTTCGTTATTTCCATTGCTAATGTTCAACTCTTTCAGTCACGATGTACACTATACGGTACATAAAATTTTATAACTAACACGATTATACATTTCCTGGTTGATCATGAAATGTCTCAATTCTTATAATATTAAATCGTCCAGAATCGTGTAAGAAGCAGTGTTGTATAATAAACACCACGTATAAAATTACTAATCTTTTGTTAAAATTTCATTTGTGACTGAACGGGTTAATTAATCGTACACATCATAATAGTTTCCTCAAAATTACTTCCAATAATTATATTCCTTGCAACGATCTATTAGACGTTATAACCGAGTACGTCATTTCCTTTTGTAACCAATAATATCTACCTTGTTATGTTTTTAGTAGTAAAATCATGTGTTCTAAACATAATTTTAAATATTTATTATTTTTTTAAAATTAACTAAATACTTCTTAAGACTTTTAATTTATTATTGATCATCTACATAAGCCATTTTGAACATCCTGTAATACGTACGCAATTCAAACGTCGATAATCTACATACTTCTACAATACGACAAATTCTGCAAATAATCAAAAAATGTAATATTACTAGAATTCTAATAATATTTCAATGAAGAGTTTTATGCAAACAGGAAATACTGCTTTAAGACCAGTTTTTTTTCACTCTCAAATAAATTGCAATCTAGCTGAGACAAATAATACACAACTATGATGGGAAGTATAATAAAACGGATCGTGACGCGTACGAAATGATCACCTGCTGGTTCCTATAGCCTTTTTTCCTAATATTTAACATCTGAACTGCACCGTCCGAGATTCCATTTATTCTAGTTATCTCTTCAATCCTGCATCGTTTTGGCAACAATGAGCAAGTTATGAGATGCTCTGAATTTTATATCATGATTCACAACTGCCGTCATCTTTCAATTTTCATAATATCATGTTTTTGCCCTTCTTCCTGTCATCGTTCTTATTTTATTTAAGATTTTCCATGTTGACCGCGGCAATTTATCTAGTGGTAAATGCTCATATGGTTGTTCCCATAATTGCAATCGATTCTCTTTTAACCTTCCCTTTCATAATTCCATCCTAGTATCTTTGGGTGTTCGTGTTAAAGCATTTACTGTTTTAAGAAAGCTTTTTCCACATCTGAGTCGACTTACTAGTACATTTTTCGCATTTAATGGATGTTTTACATCTTGTTCGTTCTTAGTTTTTTCTATCCTAGTCATCACTTCCCGCATTATGTCTGGTGTGCTATGCCGCATAATATTTCTACTTATCGATCGGTGTCGGCTTCAAGCATCCTACAATTATTCGCTTGATTTAATGTAATGCTATATCTATCATTTTTACATAGGCGGAATTCCGCCATACTGAATTAGCACATTCACCGGCGGAATAACAGAGCTAAAGCTAATGTTCTTAATACATTTGGATCAATTTCCTGAGTAAATCATTCCTTGTGCTGATATTCTTTTTGTATCCTCACGGTGTTCTTTATATGTCAGGACTCGGTCCAGCTTAACGCTTAAGTATTTTGGGTTGTCACAGTATGCCAAGTATGTCCTTGCCATTTGAGACTAATACAGACCTCTTCGGCACACCTGCATTACTGGAATGAAAGTTGGATGTTTCTCCGCCATTAAGGATGTACATGTTTGCTAAACGATAATGGGCGTTTAATCTTAAGCAGTAGAATCCGTGCCATAACGACTAGTTCAGGTCTAAAAGGCTGCAAAACAAAAGTCACGATTTCAAAAACAGTAAATGATATAGTTCTGGACAGGATGTATGTGTTTTATTGTGGCGTAATTTGAACCAAATCCAAACTGATAATCAGGTATTACGTTTTAATTAACAAATGGAGTCTTGATAGAAGTATACTTTCAAAGACATTACACAAAACAGATACTGACTAATGCGTCGGTATGAAGAGGTTTCATTAGGTGATTTGTCAACTTTAGGAGCCATTACTAACTTAACCACCTTCTACTGAATGACTAGAGTTTCTAATAGGAGGAATTGTTGTAGTCTTTTAAATGTGCTCTCCACAGTCAACAATCACAGTGGGTACTGGACGTGGTGCTAATGAATGACATAAATGTGTTATTTTTATGTTGTTTCAAAATGAATTGTCTATTATGTCTACTCAAAGAACTTTTTGAAATTATACTGTAAAATCGTTTGTCTTGGAGGACAGTGTGTGATATAAATTACTAAAGTTTTACCACCGTTTTCAATTAATTTAATAGATACGGAAAATAAATTGTTTTTATTATAACAGTCAAATGAATAATTACAAAAACGGCAACGTATTATAATAGTTGTTCCTCCCTTGCGGTTTATTATGAGGATGATCGATTCTAATAACATAACTATTTAAATAATGATTTTTAATTAGATGTGTTTCAGATAGTAATACTATATCCAATGCCTAGTCGGCGACAAAAGCCTCTACTAACTCGGACTGGCTTCAAGGGAACCGTTCAAGTTCCAGATTACAATTCATATGGAAGTCGTTTCGAGTCGAGTAATCTTGGAACGAGAACTGTAATTAAATTCAATAATCTTTTAAACATTGCTTTTATTTTATTAAATAACGTGACGAATATATTCTTCAGTCTGCAGAAGGATTTGCGGAAGGGTTGTAAGTATGATACTGTTATCAGTATCAATGGGTTTGAACGTTTCATTTCTTAAGGTTGAGCCTTAGCTACCCACGCATAAGAAGATGTTGATGTAATGCATAAATTACTCATGAGAACGGTTTATCTAATATGTGAAATATCGGAGAAAGCAACATAACGTCTGTGGCATGTTGCATTTACCGGGCAACTTTTGAGAAGAATCTTGTTTAGTAGTGTACACATGGCGTGTTGCGGATGCCCGTGTAAAGGAGATCTCCGCAGAATTGTCACGATAAGGAACTATTGACAAATGAACTTTTGTTCTTCCTACTGGAAATTTCTAAGTAAACAGAAAACTCCCAATGAGGTGATCACAAACAGATGCGGTTTACTTTCCCTTTTTTTGCAAGACGTTCTAATGCACATTTATCCAGGCGCTTTCTTATAGAAGTTGCAGTTGTTATTCTTAAAATTTATTCTCGTATACTTTATATTATCTCTTGATGATTTTCATTCTTTAAAATGAAACACTTACATTTCATACAATAAAAAACAATATAAATTACACATATCGACTGGTTAAATGTAATTATTATTCGAATAAAATATAATTATAATGTTTTCAGTATTTTATTTCTTAACAGTATGTTGAATTTTTCTGATGATGAGGTAAATACAGAAAAGAATTGATTACATAATTACATATGATTTATCTGTTCATTATTATCTTAACTTCATTTAAAAAGAAAATAATTTTATGTTTTACCAGTATAACGACTGATACACCACTTCTTTTTCAGGAGACAACGTTGATAACAAGATAGTCTTCTTTGTTGCTGAACTTATTCTTCCGAACGTGATCAACTTCAGTGCAGGGAACATAGCGGTCCACGGCAAGCAGATAACAATATAATGAGAATGAAATTTTACAGGATCATCTGTTAATTAAACAAATGTGAATAGGAATCATAATTTTACGATATATTTAATGTTAGTACACAACACTAATTGAATATAATTGCAAAATTTTAAATTAATTAAAATAATAGTATAATTATATGTTACATAAAATTCCGTGCTGTAATGAATTAAACAGATATTTGTTTTATTAAGTTACTATATATATATTGTCCCCCCCCCGAAAACCTAGTTTAATATAACGGAGACTCGAAAAGTATTTTAAAAACTCTGAAAATTAATGTCTCAACTTACTTGGATAAGCAAGAAAATCACCTCCAAATTTACTTCCGCAAGTAATATAATATCCTTTTTTATGTAAGTCAATAAATACTTCACACTTTATTAGTGAATATGAATTCAACGAACGCACACCACTCGATTCAAAACTTTCATTGCCATGGCCTAATGGAAAAAATATGAAAATTAAAAACGGAAAAATATATGTAATGTCAACAATTACATTGAAATCAATATATTGATAAAAATATTGTTGCGTTCTACTCGTACAACCCGAGTTTAAATCCCATCACGAATAAGAATTTATTATGGTGAAAAGGCATTAGCCAACTAAACTATCCATCAAATTGTTTAATAAATGAGTGCCAAGATCCTAAGCTCCTAGGAAGTATACCTCATAATGTCTTGAAATGAAACTTCCCTTGGCAGTTCATCGATCTTCTTTACTGTACAGAATACATATATAAAAAAATAAAATCATAAAAAGTACAAATAATATCGATTAATCATTCATAATTCATGAGGTTTGTATATTACCTTGCTTTTCAGCTTCATGCTGATTTCTCATATATAAATCTTCATCGAAGTACTTGGATGCCGAATTAACTTTTGACTACAGAAAATATATGCACATGAACCCAAGTAATAAATGATATATATATTAAATTGATTGATTATTCAATAACGAAAATAGTGAGAAATTTATTCAGGTTGTATTTAATTTGCTTCAATATAAAATTAATATGTATTCTCAATATTTAATAATCTTGTATTAAATCACTATCAGCATACAAGTTAAAGGACAGCCATCTAAAAGTATTCATTTAGAATAACGGTAGTTCACCGAGAAATAAAGCGCCGAATACAAATAGCAAGATGCGGAATAGTAAAGCTTAATAAAATATGTAAGGATGAAAAAAATCGAAGTATTCTCTAAACTGTTGTATCCAGTTAAAACATGAACACCAAAGAAATTTTGAATATAGATTAAATAGTTTCTATTCGAATACCATAAACGGCACACTAACAATTCAATTAAAGAAAAAACAGGAATTACACATTTGTTGTCCGACGAAGTTCGATGTCGTATACTGAAGTATTTTGGACACGTTATAAGACTTCGGACTAGAATGTATGGTTGACAAGTAAAAGTATAATAAAAGGACGTCTTTCAATGTATTAGATAGATACTGTGTAAAATGTTTCTCGGTTAACTTCCACAAATGTGTTACGTGCGCAAAAACAGAGGCAAGTGGCTGAGAAATATGAAATCGTTACCGTGATCACGATACCCTAGTGACATTACACTTAACATCTTTCCGGCAAAACAAAAAACAGCGTCTATACGGATTTATTTATAGAATCAAGAGACACTGCATTAGAAAGAGAATGCTCCGTACTAAATAGCTGTCTATCATTGATTTTTGTTACATGCGAACTTTTTCTGTAACAGCATAACCACATCTCATATTATTATATACAAAACATGGGCTCATATTTATAATTAATCAATATACAGAATGAAATCTAACAGAAAAATATTAAATTTTTATGGCAAATTATTATAACACTAAAAGTCGAAATTAAATACATCTCGCGAAGTTCAATTATTTAATATACAAATATAAATTACTGCTTGTCAATACGTGATTATGGTAACTAAAAATTCAGAAAACAGTACAATATCAAACATATTTACATCGTTATAAACTTTGCTTGTTTCGGTTTTCATGAGTTGCGTTTCGGACTTTACATCACAATATTTCAAAACCATTCGTTCTTCTCGCAATAAAGTTGCAGGTAAACCACTAAATTCTTCTTGTCTCGGTAAGCTAGGTATACAACCATTTAATGTAGGAACTATTTTACAGGATTCTCGAAGGTACAACCATTCTACATAAATCAGGTATATATTGAATCAAACACATAAATACACACACACACGTGTATATATATCACGATATGATTATATCAACCCGATCCTGAATATATGCATTCATCAAGCATCTTACGTCTTCTATCTTGTGCGGCTCAAATCCGATTTTTATTTTCACAATATTATCCTGCCATCGAATAGATGATCATTATTATACACTTCTATTGTAGTCTTGTCTTGCAATATATCATGCCCAGATCCACTTTAAACTTAGGATACGTTCCACCCAATACATAAATTTTGTTTGTTGCTTAATCCGTGTAATCATCTTATAAATATTAAGAATATAATTCTGTCGAGTGTTGTTCGTCTTCTTAATTATTCTATTATTGTTTTGCTAGCAAAACACTAATTTTAGTTTACTTTTTAAGCCATTCGGTATCTCTCTGAAAACGTTGTTAAATGCTCCTTTTTATCACTCATTACATGATTCTCTTTTCCAGTAGAAACTTATTTCCCTAAGTATCTATTTATGTATTGGATTTTATTGGATTCACATTACTATATATAATATCAAAGCAAACCAGCATGATTTCATTGATTTTTTCCTTTCCAACACTTTTGCATTCTTTCATTCTTTCCTTGTTATATCCATTTTTCTTTAAACTTACTATACTCATTTTGGTCTTTTTTACAAGCATAAAAGTTTTAATCTAAATTTTAAATATATTTCTATAGTTCATATTTAATTTTACCTCACTTTTATAAACCACTTTGTGTTTCAATTTTAATTAAAGTAATCGAGCAACATGCGTGTAATATATTTGAAATAAAATTTATATTTAAAATCAATGTCATAATTTTTTAATTTGTAACAAACAAATAGGATGAGAGCATTAACGAATTATTTAAAAGACTGATGATTTTTTAGATGTCATAACACCATTTGTTTTTGCATTACTGTATTAAGGTTTTTAATTTTTCAAATCGTTTCATATTTCTAATATGAAACACTTCATCTCTATGTAAAACTGGAACATATAATTCTATATCAATAACGATGGTTAAAATATAATATTCTCATAATCTATTTAATATACATAGTAGATATTAATTCATACAAGTATCAGTAAATATTTAAATAATCGTCTATATCGCTCCTAATTATTTGCAAAACCCATGAGTAATTGATCAGAACATGACTGTACATAACACAGATATTCAAATATACAACGCTAATATGCGTTAACTATCATGTTAACAGTAAATGTATCAATATATAAACTAGATATTTAAACGAAAAATAACTTTTTTCTCATCTGCTTTCTCCTTTGAGGTAATTGGTTATTTTCAATTTATGTGACTAATTTTTCTATAAATAAGCATGCAGTAAAATACAACATAGATTGATTACTAGTCTTAAATACCGTCTGCACTCCATATGTACTCGTCTTTTAAATTCATTTCGAGTAATTTGTCCAATAGAATGGAAACAACTTTACACAATAAAATTTTACATTTTAAAAATAAAAACAGATGAAGTATAACCTGGTCACTAAATTATCAAATTAAAATTCAAAGATTACACAACACATTCAAATAAATTATTTTTTTCAAATTTTCGATACTATTTTATAAATAAATTAACTATTTTAATTTTATTTGTTATTAACATATTGCTTTTACTGATGACCTTATTTAAAAAATAGTAATATAACAAAAGGTTTGATTTCAGATTTAATCATGTTCTTCAAAATCTAAATCAATTTGCTTATTACTTTATTATGAATAAATGTCACATTTTCAAATACTATTACAAAAATTCATTTTCAATTTTATCTTCATTTTTAGTTATTAATATTTATTATTTTTACGTATCCGGTTGAATATTGATCATTGATAATTAATTTGTGACTGATTCATATTGCTTCTGGATTGGTTGTTTATTGTAGTGATGAAGTGTACTTAGTAATATTTTTTTATCTTCATGTTGTTTACAATAGATACATCTGTAATTTTATGAGGTATACATTTTGGATAAACTAACTTTAATCGCGATGACCATAGCATTTAGTACAAAACACCCAGGTAATTATATACAACTCATTAAGTTGTGTTTCATTTACATGCAGTCATATACATATAGGCTTGTATAATTATATATATATTTAATGGTACAGTTCTCATTACAAATGTTTCCGTTAATAGAGCTAATCACATTATTGTAACATGAGGATAAGTTATTTTGGAAGATTCATTTAATACTATTTTTTTTCAGAGATGTCAAAAATGGGTACTTTAAAAGATTTATGAAGTTTAGTTTTTAAAGAAAATTGGTTATATTTATATGAATATTTTTGCATTAAACATTGTTTAATTTTATATTTATATGTACGGAAGTACGACATTTATTGTTTTAATTTTTTTCTTACATGTAATTGGATGATAAAAATGAAGTTCTAAACTAAGTTTTGGTTGAATTTCCTAAAAATATCACAATATTGACTATCGGTATCAAGTTATGAACATTTCACGAGATATATACCATATTACAATAAATAAATGATTAAAAATGAACTTTATTATATATTAAAATTTATGATAATATATTTGTTTATCATATGTGCAGCTGTAAAAAGGTTAATGAAAGAGGCGATCGAAATGAAAGATCAAACAGAGGACTATAGTGCTATTCCGCTGAATGATAACTTATTTGAGTGGCACTTTACAATTAGGGGACCTCCAGATTCTGAATTTGAAAATGGCATTTACCATGGACGTATAATATTTCCAAATGAGTATCCGTTGAAACCACCAGACATTCTGTTACTTACGGTATGTACAATATAATATTTTTGGTTTAGACCATTATAAAACTATATTGTTCTGCGATTTTATACTTACCGTTTATTTTCAAAATGATAATTTGTTATTTTTCATGTTATAGATTTAAAAATTTATTAAGGTTCATGTTTTTAAAGTGTTAACTTAGGAATGTAATTACTTTATACATATAAATTAATTTGTTTGGAAAAGTTATTAACATAATAATCAACATTCAATGAAATATTTAGCTTCACAAAATCTTTTACGCTACTCGAAAACTTTATTTTCCTCCATGAATCTTTCTCCAAGCTTGCATTTATATAATGAAATAAACGTTAATTGGACATGCCATAATATAATTCTAAATGGTGTAGTTAATTTTCCGTTTCTTACTACGCTTATTTGATCAAAATCATTTGGTAAAATTTATATGTCTTATGTGAATATTAAAAAAAAAAAAAAAACTGGATTTAGGATACTAAGATAAGATTAAATTACTTTTTTACAAATGAAATCCGTACAGAAATATAAAAAACGTGACGATAAAGACAAATATAACACAAAGGTGGAATTGGGAACAAAAAGTTCGGGAAAATTTCAATTTTTCTTTATTTTTTGTTTAGGAACTTTATTCGAATATCACACGACGTGTAACATTAGTTAGTTATTTTTAATTTTTCAAGATTTTTTATCTCTTATAATTTCTGTATAATTATTGTGTTTTACTTACGGATATCAACTTTAGTCGTATTTCTTTCTGCTAATTGTATTATTTTTTTTACACGACTTTTTCCTTTTGGCCAGTTTTATTCCTTGTCTATTTAAAATTTCAATATTTATTTTATTACGTAAATATAAACTTCCGAAGAATATTCATGTAAGAAAAATAAATTCCACCATATAATTTTGACAAAATAAGCGTAGTAAGAAACAGAAAATGTATTTATTTTATTTACTAAATTTATTACATTAAGAAGAAGAAGAAGCACTGTATTTCTTATTATTAAATTTTTGCACATAAGCATATTAAATTTTAAAAATGAATAATTTACCCGTACCGAAATATAAAACAAAAATTCTTCCTAGGCAAACAAAAATAGTAAAGCTTATATGATAGGCTTATAAATATCAAATGTATAATTTACAGGAAAAATTTGTATAAAAAACCTGTTCCAATATATTAGAATAAAATTATAACTTACTCTATCACAATATAATATCTTAAAAATATCTTTTGCTG
This sequence comes from Coronaproctus castanopsis, assembly GCA_032883995.1. Classification (NCBI taxonomy): domain Eukaryota; kingdom Metazoa; phylum Arthropoda; class Insecta; order Hemiptera; family Monophlebidae; genus Coronaproctus; species Coronaproctus castanopsis. The sequence continues at coordinate 75,572,221 of CM065052.1, read as the reverse complement.
ATACTAGAACTAGAATTTAATAGCCGGCTTACTATAAACAGATATGTTTTATACGTCTATGCTTGTACCTCTTATATCTCGCAGAGACTGGTAGTCGTAATCTCCTATCGAATGTATTACTACATTATCAGATGAGCTGCAGTTTGCGAAAAAATTTTTCGCTGTATTTTTAATGATTTCCTGTATGTAATGAAACGTTAAAATATCATGCATAGATTTAATTTTAGTAAATCTTGGTTTATTCAAGATAATTCTTAAACAATGATTTTTTAGTCTTTGCATCTGATTTATACTGCTATTGCTAGCATAGCTCCAGACCGGGCTCGAATACAATAATTTTGGTAGAATAACTTTTTTGTAAATGAGGAATTTGTTTTGCGCCGATAATGCAGACTTTTTGTTAAATATTGGAAATAGACAACCCAATTTGCGCATCGTTCTATTTACACAATCATTAATATGCCTCGTAAATGTAAGTCGTCTATCCATAGTTATGCCTAAATATCTTACATTTTCCTTCCAATCGAGGTAATTGTTTTTGACTCGAACGAAGTGATAGAGGCCTACGTCTAGTAAAAATGATTGATTCAGTTTTTTCATCATTGACTTTAGTTTTCCATTTGTAAAAAAATTTTTATATTTTATCAATTGCACTTGTTAGTTGTGTCAATTCTATAAGAGGATACCATTAAAGAAGTATCATCAGCATAAAGGTTTATGTCTACTCCCGGAGTGGTTGGCAAATCATTCAAATAGAGTATAAAAAGGAAAGGACTTAGGATGCTCCCTTGAGGTACCCCAGATTTAATAAATCTCATGTTAGATTATGGTTTTTTATTTTCACGTAAAACTTCCTGTTCATTAAATAAGATTTAATAGTGAATACTAGATAAGGAGGAAATTCATATTTGATTAATTTATAGATAATTCCATCATGCCAGGTTGTGTCAAACGCTTTTTCAATGTCCATCAAGACTACCCCTGTATGTTTATTCTGATTAAAATTATCGGTAATTTTATCGCAAATTTTAGCTAATTGAATTGTGGTACTGAGTTTTGGCCGAAACCCAAATTGTGAGTCAGATATGATAGATCGACTCACGCTAAAATCTCACTTTCTCAAATATTTTACTTAAATTACTAAGTAAGCTCACTGGCCTTACATTTTGTACCAGGGAGGCATCCTTCCCCGGTTTTGGTATGGGTATCGTTACCGACAATCTCCACGACAGGATAATAACACAGACGTAAACATGAGTTGAACATATTGACTAAGGCAACCTGAGTTGTTTTGTCTAAGAGTAGAGATAATTCTTTTGATCTCTTTAGGTGTTGTAAAATTTCTAGGTAAAACTGTTGCAGAAGTATGAAGTGAATAATTGTTATTGTCTGCTTAATTTTCCTTTCATGAAATCTAGTTGACATGTGATCATTTTGGCCATAAATAGTGCTAAAGTGTTCAACTAAGATTTCTACTTTATCTTCAATTGCGTACGCAACCTTATCTGCACTGGTTGGGATTTTTATAGGGGGCAGTTCGGTTTGACTCTTGCAGAAGTATTTATTTACTCTCCATAGACTATTATCAGCTGGTGATAGGTTTTTGAGGAACTTATCATATTGTTGAATTCTTTCAATCAATCTTATTTGTACTGCCTTGTTTAATTTAGTGTACAATCTTGTATAATTAATAGTGTTTAAATTATGAGATCTCTGATGACATTTACGAACGTAATTTTTAATTTTAATAAGCATTTTTGCGCTATTTGAAATCGAATTTGCTCGTGATTTTAATAAAACCTGCGGGATAGTGTTATGCGCGGCTTTTGTTATGATAGAATTAAAGTAGGTAATGTATTGATCTACAGATTTTGAATTAGGTAAGGTTTTTGGAATGTTGATGTCTTTTTGTATGCATTGTTTGAATGTATTCCAGTTTGCTCTGGAGTAGTTGAAAGACTGGATCGGTTTTTTGTAATTTAATGACACATTAAACATTATTGGGTTATGATCAGATGATAACTTGCTTACAGATATGGGAGTACTAAGTCGTGATGGTTCTTTGCAATAACAATATCAATAATACTAGGTGAAGAATTTGTATTTCCGGGGAAATAGGTAGGCTCAGATGGTGTTTTAATTTGAAAGTTTAATCTGTTACGCATGTTTAGTAATATATTTCCTGTTCTATTGGCACTGTGACAGTTCCAAACTCTGCTTTTCGCATTTAGATCTCCAATTATTAAAACATGCGTTGATGTATTTAATAATGACTTTATGTCTGTCTCAAAAAAGGTAGGCTTAACTGGTGGTCTATAGGCAGCAAATATTAATATGGTCTTATTTCCTATTTGAAATTTAGCTCCTACTGCCTGCACCTGTTTCAAGCGCGGTACAGGCACTAATATTCCGCCACGTTTAAAGTCGCATTGTCCCTTTTCACATCATCACTACTGAATTCTGGGAAGTCTATATTTCAACAGATATTTCACAGTTTTCTCCTACCCATACGACACCTGACATCTATTTTCAAACACAAATTTACCCAGTACGACTTTATTTTTACCCAACCGAAATAAAATCGAATAAATGTTCACTGGATTGATCAAACTTGATCCATTCCGGTTGTGTTTTTTTTTATGTTTCTATTGCTCTCGCCAGCACCTAATCTGTCATATTATAACCTGCACATTCTGTACACAAGTGTTTGTATTGTCAATAATTATACTAAGAAAAACTCTTTCTGACTTTAGTAATAGGGTTCTCGCTGTTTGGCCGTTTATCCCACATATACATAAATTTTGTATAACTTAATATCGTCCTTATACTAGGAATTTCAGCACGGCCTACAATATATATATATTATGTTATTTTGTGGCCTGAGATATCTTATGATAGCATGTAACATTTTATCTACAGCAACATCAACTATTTTTTTATATATATATATATAAGAGGACGGTTTAAACAAGGCAGGTCTTATTTGCTGCGGATCTTATAAGGCAACTATTGAAAAGCATTTTACTTAAATTATTTTTCGAAGTTTAATTTAAATTTATTCCATTTTGCATTCTGAAAACTAAATCTTCTTTTTAAAACACGTCTTGTAAATGGTCTATGGTATGTTCTTAGCACCTTGATCCACTTCTAAATATTTTATATATATATATATATATATATAATTTAACATTGGAATTAATAAATTTGTAAAAAAAAAGAAAAATTAACATTATAAAGTAATTTTACATTTTAAAATAAATTTAAATAAAGGAAAATATATATAAGGATCGTCCGAGGATAGTAATGTATTTAAGATATAAGGTTTAGAAAATAAACACGATGGTGCTGCAGAGTACGAGGAACAGTTAACTAATAAATGATTTGAATACAGAATTATATGGGAATCGTCTGGGGGACAGTAGGTACTGGTTTCTGCCATTCCAATTCTGTGCAAATGAGCAGGTAGGCAGTAGTGATTTAAACGAATCCAACTGAATATTGTGATCATGTGACGAGAAATTTGAGCGCTAATTTTTTTTTTTTCGAAAATACCACGATTCTAATGTTTTTATAAAAACTGCTGACTTTATTGAGATGGAAAACAGTCCAATCCGATTCCAAATGGACTAACTACTACACAGAGATCTGAATGTAGAACGCATGGGCGTAAGTTGCCGATGGCTGCGCAGATTTTGCGGCTTCATCGCGAATAGTGTTGCCATGAATTTCAACTTGATCAGGAATCCAGCAAAAATGGACTAATATTTCTTAAACTGAAGTTCCTGTAAAATTGAAAATATAATAGGACCCCTTGGTAATTTGAAAGTTCGATATAGCATTAAGGTAATTTGATGAAATAAAAATATTGTCACTAAATTTGGGTAATTTAAACTGTCTGGCCACGCTTTTTGTTTAGAATCACGAACGCCGATCCTTCCCGTCTTTGAAAACCTTTTTAAAATCTATTAGTGTACACATATAAAAATTCTAGCTATCTATTTTGAATGGTGAAGATATGTTCTAAGTTGAAAGAAGAACCAAGATAATGCCATTGTCATGAGACCTGAATCCACCGTCGAAAGTGAAAATTTGCAGGCAAAGGTAAACTGAGAGAATACAGGATCAGGAAGTAATAAGGATTTGTATCGGAGAAATATATTTATAGAAGTGCGAATAAAGAACAGAATTTAGTTATAAAGCTCCACTTACGAAAAATTTCATGCTATTTGAGATATAAGGAGTTATTAGAGGAAAAACTGATTATCAAGTTGTTGACCTATCGATTGAATTGGTGGAATGCATGATTCCGAACATAAATCGACTTCTGGTGGGGAAGGAAATGCTCCAAGCATCCAGCGTAAACAATGGTTTTGAATCCCCGTAAGTTTAGTGATATTATTTGACTACTGGTCTACCTGATCCCGATTTTTTAATCGGAATCACTACAAATTCTGACCAGAATTGAAGTATACTGTTGGTTAAAAAAGACGATTAAAAATATAACATAAAGCCTGGAAAACGGAATTGAGTGATGTTGGAGAACAGAATAAGTTTTTTTTTTCAATACAGCTCCTGAGAAGGATAGCCGCTTTATTTCTGCAATATTAGATCTAAACTAAATAAACAGTATTTATAAATAGCATAACATGCGCAGAGGAATGGCCCAATGACTAAACTCTGCTAATTATATTAATCGGTAACGACCAGTTGATGTTTGATACGTTTCAGCCTTCTGATATTCAGATCAGTAGACAAAAGTGCCGATGCCGGCGGATTTGGATGGTATAATCATATATTACTTCATTGACCCATTTAATCTGTAGATCTACATGGAGTGTGTCATTTCGTTGAAACCAACGAGCATTAGCTATCTGCCGAAGAAATTTATTTTGAGCTGTTTGAAGTACTTTTCGATTCGATGCTTTAGCACATCCCCATATTTGTATTCCGTAAGTCCATATTGGACGTATAACAGTTTTATATATTAGGAGCTTCTTCTCTAGCTTCATTTTAGAGTGATGTTGACGTATTTGGGCTGCTTTATGATCAATATGTGTTCTCCATGTCAATTTTGTATCCATATGCACCAAGTATTTCGCAGAATTTGCAACTGGAACCTGCTGGTTATTAATGTGGATAACTCAGCATGGATCCCGTTTGTGTAAAACAAAAGTGACATGAACAGATCTCTGTTCATTTAACTGAATTTTCAAATCCTTCATCCATTCTGCTATATGATGCAGAGCACAGTGCAGGTTATCATTTGCTACAACTTGGGAATGACTGATATTACACAGGTTTGTTGGTAAACTGTGACTTAATTTAATAATAAGCCCCTGGTGTCACACACGATCAAAGAATAAGTAATTTTATTAAAACCTGGGAATTTTTGTTTGTCCAAAGCTAGCTTTAGTTTTTGTTAAGTAAGCTCTTCAGTAAGGAAATGTCTTAAAGTAAATTGCGATGAGAGTGTATTAATTTTAATTCCTAATTCGGTGGGTACATAGAAAACAGTGTTATCTATAAACGAATTCATCACTTGATTATCCATATTGCAAAAATGATCGAGGAATTTATATAGACCGAAAAAATGTTGGTAACCTGATGTGGAATATTGTTTTTAATGAAAATGGCACATCCACCACACATCTGCACGATCATTTCGATAGCAACGAAAACCAGCAGGGTCATTCGAGTCAGTGTAGATATATTTGGAACGTTTCTGAAATCAGTAATAAGTTGAATATATAACATCATCATAAGTCCTATATGGAAATATGGGATACAAATATGGGGATGTACTAAACCATTGAATCGTAAAATAATCCAGACAGCTCAGAATATGCTGACCAACACCACAGAAGACTTCATCATCATCCGAATCCGGTGGCCTTGGCACTTTTGCCCACAGATCGTGACTTAGGAAGGTTTAAACGTTTCAAACCTACTGATTTGGTCGTTACTAAGTAATATACGTAACAGAGCTTAACCATTGGGTTAAATCTTTGCACATGTTGAATAATCATGATTGCTGCTTATTTAAACTAAAGTTTAAGATTGCAGAAAGGAAGTAGCTGTCTTTTCTTGGAGCTACATTTAAAAAAAAAAATTTGTTCCTCAAAGGTGCTGTTTTCAGACAATTTTATGAAGAGACTAGGCAGATGTGTGTAAATATTTTCCATCATATCAACGAGATATATCAGTCTGATTAGTAATATAAGTTTGCATGTGAATTTCAGAATTAATCGTAGGATTAACACCACGAAATGATAAAAAGATGGTATATTAGGAAATAAAGAGTTGCTAACGTATTTACACGTTTGGGAAGCTTAGATTTAATAGTAATATGAATGGACAGTTTGAATAAACTTTTTAAAGGGGTGGAATAATTTCACTGTAACTGTGGGCTTTTGTGACTAAGTTTTTTTCTTATTATCAATCACTTCGTGGTACGTAACATTCTCATAGGACATGATCTTTTTAATACTTTGCTGTAAGGACAATAACGAACAGTAGCTAAATGTTCTCTATAACATTAAGTACATATGGAAAAATGAAGACACCGGTTTCCATCATGTTCTTTTGTACATCTAGCACATCCAGGTTCACTTTTACAATTCGTCTATGCCCGTATCTGAGACAGTTATAACACTGAAATGGTCAGCGAACACTTGGTTCAACAGCGAACCTCATTTTGTATCTAGACATATTGCAGAGAACCTGATTTTCTTATTTAGTCTTCTTATCCCATTAATAGAACACTGTGTTCACAAACTATTTAAGATGTCATTATCGGACATATTTCTGATTATTCCAAACCTGTGGATTAAGTTACTGAAAAGAAAGTTCTCTTTTAAAAATGGTAAAATGGGACAAAGTAAAAAGTGAGTTAGCAACTAATAAGGAGGAAAACTTTAAACGAAATCTATTTTTCCCTACGGATATAAATTCTTTAATACTATGGTTTCAATCGAAATTAAACTAGGACAAAAAATAGACCACTATGATTAGAAGGGAATAATTCGACGGTACGCTATTATTATTATTACCATCGGAGCTTAAATGACCATTAATCGCATCTGGCATTATAGGATTAAAAAATTTAATTTCTTTAAATGCTCACCGATAGATTGACGAACAAACATCGGGACAAAATCAACGGATAAACACAGACGATTCAGACTACCGTCCTAACCGCAATCTATGACGCAAAGATTAGATTTTAATTTGTATCACTGCTTTAAATTTTTTTTGTCATGAATATATATTACTCTAGTTTTGATCATTCACTATATTTACATTTTATTCCGAAATGCTACCTTGTGGCTATTAAAATCCCCAATTATAAACTAAACTTGCTTTGCTTTATTCTTAGAAAATCAAATTTGTTCTTGATGGTTTATACCCCAAAATTGTGTACATTTAGCAAGCTGAACAGTTATAATTTGAATATTTTCCTTATCCTTAATATGGTCATAATCTTAATATGTTCCTTAATTTCGAAATATTTTTACATTATTGTTCATTTCAAATTTTTCGCATTTTGATATTTCAGTAATTTGAAACATCAAAATGCGAAAAATTTGAAATGAACACTAATGTAAAAATACTTCGAGATTAAGGAACATATTAAGGATAAGGAAAATATTCAAATTATAACTGGTCAGCTTGCTAAATATACATGATACCGAATGGTCGCATAACTGGAAAATGGTTAATAATGCGTCATAATTATAACTTATCTGTAAATTGCAAACGAGTACAACAAGACAAATTCATCAGATATCTTGGAGTATACTTAGATGAAACTATTACATGGCTTAAGCATATCAAAGTGAAAATAGTGGAGCTAAATCATAAAACAAGACAGCTTCATTGGTTGCTCGAATATGTCGAGACTAGAGGTACATGACAATTCCCTCGCAGCGAACTTACTGGAACAATCAGTAAGCTCGAGGAGATTAAAACAAAAAAAAATGACTGACTTGGTCTGGTCACCGAGTTAGCAGATCTCGGATCATGCTGGTGAGTGTGTCCGAAATTTCATGACAATACATAAGTTAAAAAAAAATCTAGCGGATGACCTCATTGGTCAGTTCTAGATGAGATGAAATTTAAAAAAAAATGATGTTTGAGCTGGATATTGCGAGAAACAATTGCAACCCATTAATGTATAGGCTAAAGTGATTTTATACAGTAATATTATATAATATCAGGAAAACGCGGATATTATGAAAATTGCTCAATGAAGAATATAGAAAAGGTGATAATAATAAGGAGCTGATTTAAACAGTTTTTACCATTTTGTGTGTTGTAAGATCAGAAACAAGTGAACATATTTTTTCTATTTTCAGTAGAATGTATTAATTGTGAAAGTAGTAGAAGTATGTTTATAATGTGAGAAGGAAAGGTTAAATTTATAAAGTGAAAGAACACATGGAGGAATAATTTGGTTACAATGATCATATTACAACAATGGGTCGGAGAAGAGAAGCAATGTTGCTTTAAAGCTTGCATTATTTCTAAATTTACTATAGTGGTGTAAATCTACAAAAAAAATTAATAGAACTGTTTTCCGAATTCTTGCTTTAGTTTAATAATCTGTGGATCTAGGCTTTCATTTTCCTGACCTTTGAAAGTTGGCTGTGGTTTTATTTATATAAACCGCCTGATGTCTTATATTTATTCGAAGATAAGATCACAAGGAAATTACAACTGAAGGTAATATGTAATAGTCAATATTTTTAGTACTTGAGAAATTTGACTGTGCAGTATATGGTTCGTCTCCTGTGTCAGTGAGCGTGATGTAAATAGTAAATTACAATATAATGATCATTCGAACAAATCATATGAAAGATATTAAGACAACGGATAACCGACCATACTATTTTATTAGTAATTATCTGCTTTATTTTTCTATAGATTTAGCTTGCGTGTGGCTTTCAAAAAGGAAATAATGAAATATACGATCACTAAATTAAATCATCGAAGCGCTTATTTTTCAAGTTTTAGAGAAACATGCGTCGGGAAATAATATAACTTAAAATAAAAAGTCTGAATAAAAATGTGAAGAATAACAAAAATAAATAAAATGAAATATAGCGAACATATGGGGATAATCGAGTGGCTTTGCACCTGCGTAAGAACCATCTGGTAGAAATTGTAAATTTATTGGGGTTAAATATCTATTTATCGAAAGTCGTAATTGTGACGATAAAAATTCGAATATACAGTGTAATATTAATGAGTTCTGTTGACGTATTTGAAAATAATTGAAAATAATAAAATTTCACTTCCTCGCATAAGCAAACTATTTTTGGAATTTAAACATTTTATTGGGTAACGCGATTCTTTTAAATTCTTTCGAAAGATTTTTTTATCCTCTTCTTATCAGATACTGACAAATTTATGTAATCAACCAGATGTTGTCTCTTGAGAACGCACTTGATTTCTTGAGAACATGCCCATTAGCAAAGTCTCTGAATTGGCTACACCCAATCCATCATCGTTCTTTTTTCAATATTTTAAGCTTTGCTGTTTTCTTCAATAAACTCTCTGCTAGTGGGTTTGTATGGTTCTGTCTTCTTCTTCTTCTTCTTCGTGTCAGTGACGCAATTTCATATTTTTCTCTTCCAATAATCGATAAGTCCCACGATCTTTCCATTAATTTTGTCAGCCCATAGATCGATCTCCGTTAGGTCAGTTTTTATTCTTGAGAATTGAAATAGATGATTTTGATTTCGTTCTTGGTCATGCTCGCAGAGACTACTATTTTCGAGGCCCTTTACCAAATTTCTCTCAGTATTACTGCATCCAGTTCACAGTCTGTTCAGCGTTTTCCATTGGCACCAGTTTAATTTCTGTCCTATTATTATATCATCCGATGGTTTCTATGCCAGTTGTAATCGATTCCTTCTATTTGGATAGTCGAACCTTCTTCGGCTTACCACTAGTAGCTGTTATACTGTTCAGGAAGTCAGTCTTTGGACGAAGGTTCACAGGCATACAATGGGTGACGCGGATCGTTTGTTGCTTTTAATTTTTCTATTTCCATAGCAACTTTTCCTCTTTTGTGTGGTGGGGCGATGCCACAAGCTAGTTATACTTTTTCTATCTGTTGGTTTGATGCATCCAGTTATTATTGTACATGTATCGTTTAATGCTATATCCACTTTTTTGCCATGAACTCACCATCTCCGGCTCCTGCTAAGAAACACTAGGCCGATGAATGAAGTATCTCTGGTTTCGCATCCCACTTTGAAGCCACTAGCTTGTGCAGAATATTATTACGCGTTATAATTTTCATTTTCAAGTTATGACATTGTTTGTTATATGTCAAAGTGCGGTCTAGAGATACTCCATGATATTTGGGATGCAAGTTATGTTCACGTTATGGTTACCCCACGTTATTTATTTGCACATAGCCTTCGCATTTTTTAGATGGAATGCACAGTCCTGTGGTTTTTCTGGATTTTCATTTAAGCCGTTATCATCATAATAACTATCTAGCTTTTACAGCATATTCTGGAGTTTATCTTGCACCTCTTTGTTTGTGACACCCTGTGCAGTTAGATCCAAGTCATCAGCAAACAAGTTGTTTCAGATACAATTGGTTGATCATTGGTGAATATGTTAAATGGAATTGATGCCAATACACTTCATTGTGGTAAGCCATTTCGTTACCATTTCCATCGACTGTTTTTCCCTGGAAAGATTCATAGAACTTCCTACCATTTAGTAGACTTCGAAGTATGTCTACCAAGGTATAATCTTTTATCATATTGAAAACTTTGTTTAAAAGGAGACTATGGTTAACAGTATCGTAGGCAGCAGAATGATTGACGAATACTGCTTCAGTGATCTTCTTCTGGTCATAGCCTTTTTCGATGTGCTGCGTTGAGTTGAGCACGATTTCCCTTTTCTAAAGCCAGCTTGTTCCGGAATTAGTTTGGCGTCAATAGATTCTTCAATCCTGTGCAATATTAATCGTTCAAATACCTTCAGCATATGTAATAATAAAGCAGTCGGTCTATAATTTGCTGCAATCTCGGCATCTTTCCCTAATTTTAGTGTGGCTATTACATGTGCATTCTTCCAGAGACCTGGTACTTAGCCAGATCTAACAACCTCATAAAACGTTTTTGTTAACCACTGTAATGATTGTGGTCCCAGATGTTTCAGCTGTTCTGCAAATATTCCCCATCTACACAGCCTGCTTTTCTATCTTTAATGTTTATGGAGTCTCAAAGTGGTTAGTTTCTTCTTCTTTTCTACTTATTATTTTGTTTTTCTTTAGTCTGTTTAATGATCTACCATTCTTTACTAATTGGGTGACAATCTGATTTGGCGTTACATTAGAATGAGTTTGTATCTTTTTTTTTTCAGCGTTCAACTTACATAGGAGTCGCCAGGCTTTATTACTATTCTGCTTCATATCAACTTCTTCAACTAGTTCAGCCCATCGTTTACATCTGTTGTTTGTGAGCGCTTCTATATCATCACCAGTCTTGATGGTTTCATCAGCGAAAGGGCAATTATCGTACTGCTGTAAATATTTACAGAGTTTTTCTTTTGCATCATCATCTAGTCCTGGTATATGTACTGTTGTCGGCAGCCTTGATAGCTCCGTTACTGCTTAAATGATCTTCTTTACTTACACCATCATCGGTCGCAAGCTGAGAGTAACGATTTCTGGTCTGGATGAAGACCTTTTTCGTCCTAGGAGCTTGCTGCTTGTAGTACCTAATGAACTACCGTGTCTGTGTCTCGTTTTATTTGTAGCTCTTGTAACTTCTTGCCATCCATACTTCAAATCATTATTTGTAGATCAATGCTTTCTAAGCAAGCCGAACACTTTGCCATGCACACAGACTAACACGACGAGTATTAATCGTTTAAACTATCGCAACCGATTCGAAAAGAATTATTATTAAGAAAACAACTGAATGCAAAACCGAAACACTCGACGATCAGGGAAGGTCGAAAGATTATACGTGTATAAAAAAAGATTTTATAAATTTCTTAAAAGTTATAAACAAATGTGCAATATTTATTTCTCAGTTTTTGTTGTTCTTAATTGAAATTAGTTAATTTTGTCATTTTTAACTTTCCGTTATTAATGATGTATTTTTGCATTAAATATCATAGCCAAATGGAAGATTTGAGGTAAACAAAAAGATATGCCTTTCTATATCAGGTTACCACCCAGAAACCTGGCAACCATCGTGGTCTGTTCGTACAGCTTTGTTAGCTTTGATTGCATTTATGCCTGTACGGAGTTTGGGCACCATCGGTTCTCTAGATTATCCGTCTGAAGAGAAAAAAAAATTGGCTAAAAAGTAAGTAATATAATGGAGAGAAACTATACTTATAATGCTCGCAATCTCGTAAAATCTTATGTTTCATGTATTATGAAATAAAAAGTGATTTATATATATACACACACAACCATGTCTTTACGGAAATATTTGTCTGTTTCTTTGTTTAATTTTTGTTTTGTTTATTTTTTGGTTTAGTTAAGAAATAATTTTTTGAAGGAAGTAATTTATTACGTTTAAAAAATCATAAAATAACTATGTATGCGCATTTTAAACATTTTTTTTTCTAAGCATATGTAAATAAGTAAAAATTAGGAGGAAATCGTTTAATTTGGAATAAAGCGAAATTGAAAAATTAGAAACGGTTCATTTTTGGACTTATGTTAGTGAAAATGGAAGTCGGTTATCAAAATAGGCTTCATATTCAAAAGTGAATTATTATATAATTTTCAACAAATTCGTTTAACTTTTGGAGTCGCTTTTTATCGGGTTTATAGTACCTCATATAGTATTACCGTGTGTATTTAAGTAGTGTAATGGATTTTTCGGCGCCAAAAAAATGTTTTTCGACGTTTAAAGTCATTTACGGCATTATTAAAAAATGCTTAATTTTCTATAAAAAATGTTATGTCGTGAATTATTAACAGCCTAAGTAAAGATTGTAAAACGCTACAGTATACTCAATTACAGATGTATATGTACAAATATTCCACTTTTACTTAAATAATTTTGAGTTATAAAAAATAATTAAATGTTTTTCAAAATTTAATTCGCCAAATTGGTGACGTTTATCACTTAGAATATAGAATATTTTTCTTCTTTCCACTTCTGTCGACACAATTGGCACGTATTTGTATGCGCTAATTTCAGTAGGATTGAGTGTCCTTATTTCTTCTTACCCTTCAACTAAAAAATAACGCAAGAAACAGAAATGAAAAATAAAAATAAACAGTAAAACTAAAATAGCCGTTCACACGACTTATCATTCTAGTCACAGTTAAAAAGTATAGCATAGAACGACCTTACACATTTTTCTACTTCTACATGACTAAAAATCTAAAAAAAAAAAAAAACTTCATTAACAGATCTTTTTCGGATGAGTCAATACATGCACGTTATTAAACGATTAATTTCTTACTTCTCGACGACAATGTGTTGCTTTCATGTCTTTGGTTCTGTCGCATGCCTAAGTATTTTACCTCGTGAACGATTAATATATGTTTATCATTTAATCATAACGAAAGTGCTGATTATACGAGTGGATTATTTGTACTATTTTCACTTTTTAGTCCAATTATATATCAAATCGAAGGAATTCTGCAGATTGGTAAAAACAACGTTTTCATATGTATTTGAAGTTAACGCGACAATATTATCCGCAAATATAACCAGTTAAAATGCATTAGTAGCAGTCGATAAATCAGTTGTATTAACTAAATAAAGCAACTGTCCTAAATATTGAAGAATGTTAGCGCTTACTAGATACATCTTTGACTTTTCTTTCTATAATTTTAAAAATTCGTGCAGAATTTTTTCACTTCATAAAGCAAAATCTTGTCAAAGGTCTGTAAAATGTCTAGAAACAGCCGAACAAATTAATTTCCCTTTAAGATCCCGAAATGTTTGTGATGACCTGGTATCAGTTTCAGATGATCAATAACCAATACATACTTTTTATAAACAATTTTTTAAAAGCTAAGAAAATATGTAACTTTATTAAATTGGTCTATATGATGATAAATCGCGGGTTTAACGCTCTGTTGACCATCTAAAATTTGCGAAACTTCTTGATTGTGTTTGCCTTTTATATCATTAGATTTTGCCGGAGAACACAGGAACATGATGTGCAAAAATAGTAATTTTCTCAGTGTCGTTTCTATCCGTTCACCTATTGTATTTTTAACCCGCAGGCTGTGCTGTTTTATCGTTTAGTTACCTTCTAAAAATAGTAATGCTTATAAGTAGAAGCACTAAAATTCTGCATAAAACTATACAAACTTAGAAATAAGTTTTATCAAAATTATTTTATTATTAATTTCTTCGTGAAGTAGTCAAGATTTCATGAATTCAGTCATTTTATTATATATTTTTTTATATACGATCGAAAAAGGTAAATTACCTTTTCGGTTCATCCTACGGCTAAAATTTTTAACCTAACTAAAATGAAATGTTTGGAAACCGAAGAGGGGTCATGGAGGGATATTTTTCGGATCAATTTTTTTTTCAGCGGCAGTTTAAATTATCGAGGTTAACGAGTTTATGTATATCTCAGATAAAAACTTTAAAGTAACAGGTATTATAATATATAAAATTTTGATAAGTTCTCGTCAGTAATTATATTGTTGCACGAGTGGAATTTGTACTGTAGAAGCATTTATTATGAAAGTGATGAGATTATGGTCGGAGATACTGATATTAAATTTATCAAGTCGCTTTTACTAAATGTACATCAATGACGCTCAGTTACGTGTAAGTTTTTGAAAAATATATAGGTGTAATTGGATAAATTTGAAAATCACGGTCATATATAAATTTGGTAAAATATTAATAGCGCGATTTGCATTATAACAATTCCGTGTACGCATTTTTCAAATCTATAATCAGAGTATGTCTGTATTTAAGAGTTTTTTTAAATATATATATATATATATCCGTTTCGAAATAACATGATGCATTAATCTATGTATAGAAATTAAAGCCAAACTCTCATTATCTACACTAAATTTGATCCCAATCTAATCTAGTATTTTATTGTGACTCTAACAAGTGGGGCTTAATTTAGACGTTGGTATCGGTATGTTTGCGAATAATATACTTTCCCATATTACGGAATATTAATATTTAGCTCCGTTTCAGAAATGCGCTTTATAAAAAAAAAAATGATTTGATTCTAGCATGTTGTTTTTTTACTGAATTTGCATTCAAGTCAATAATTTTAACATTAACTTAGAAACAAATAATTTGAAAAAGGTTTTCATTATTTCGATTACTTTAATAAATCTGATCCTATTTATAGTAATATTCGTATGAATTTTACATAAATGAATATTTACACGAAAGCATCCAGTATAGATATTCGATAATTATAGCAATTATGTCCGAATCCGTGACTTGTAAATTTAAAATCGTCAAATATTTTATTTAAACTTAGTGATTTATTTACTGATAATATTACAGTTTAAGTTGGATTTTTTAGCTTCGTTATATTTTCAACGAAGACTTTTAACATGGTTTTCTTAATAGGTATTCTATTATCGATTATATTATTTTTGATCATAACGATTATATGTGATATCACTATTGTTACTGTTTATAATTGCGACATTCTTATAGTTATTTATATTACTTTAGTTTTATTATTAATTATTGTTATGGAGCTTTTAGAATCTAATTTAAACATTTCAATACCGAGCTGTTAATATAATTCTTAACAGATCCCCACATTTCAAATATTTTATATTTGAAAAACAGTTGTATGCAACGCGGACTTTGTAACGTAGAATTATAGAGTTGGTAGATTTAAACCTTTTCCAGTTTACTAGTAACATATTTCACAAATTTTAATAATATTATATATTTATTTAAAAAGACTCTCGGCTTCTAGGTCATACGATATAGTACAATTTTGATAATTACAGATTAGATTATAGTAATTGAACGGAATCTACAAATAATTCTATCATACGTACATCAAAAATACTTACAGATACTTTTGTAGAAATTAAACGGAAAATTATGTCTCCTATAAGTGTACATATTTCTGTAATCTAAAATCATAGAAATGTAAATAATCCTAGTGTGTGTAGATTAAAAATTATATCTTCTGGTATAGTTTTATAGTTTTTAAAAATCGGAAAGTACTTTGTAATGCAGGTTCGTCATTACCAAGTGCGTCTTCTGTAGAAATTCTTTTTATTTCCATGAAAAGGCTTCCTCACGTTCCTTGTTCGATTTTGGACACACGAAGATGACATGTTCAATGTACAAATTTTGATTGCCACAAAACATACATGATGGTGGAGGTTCACTTTGCAATAAGTGTCCGTGTGCTAGTTTGTGCGGCCGATACGGATTCTGCTTAGAACAATCTCTTCTCGTCTGTTTGCGCGATGTGAAGTTTTCCAATGTTCTCGTGCAAACTTATTTGTCGGTAACTTGTTTTTCAATTGGATCTCCCGTGTGTTTTGAGCGGTGTCTTTAATCGCTAACAAATTGTGTTTTTTTTTTTCATTTAATAAACCTTTAACGTGTGCTGATCTGCATATTGTTATCCCAAGGCGGATTTGTAGGTCCGGACGGAGTGATGGTAATTTGATTTAAATGCAAATATCTGAAGTAGTCAGTACACCCGATTTCCAACGGTTTATTTTGATCGCGATAGATGTTATGTAGATTCAGATGAAACGTTTTATAGTAATTAATATGACGTTTGTAGTTCGGTGCTAATAATATTCGTCGATGTTTTAGTGATATCATGTTTGTTTCCACATGCAAACTGATAACTGGACTTGTACCGAATGCTCTGCCTTTTTCTGAGTGAATTATTTTGGATTTTATTCAGCTTCTCAAATGTAGTTTCCACCGCTGTGGCGTATGCAACCGCACTATAGTCCATTATTGATGTGACATGTGTTCCGTACATGCCTCTGTCAGATCCTCATTACCATGTAGGATTTTTAACAGATTAAGAACTTTCGCGCATTTTCGTATATTCGATGTGTGATTTTCAACTTAATTTGTTATCAAATATTAGTCCCGAGAAAGCCGTTTTGTATTTGTTAGTTATGTATCTTTCAGTTTTAGCTTAATCTCGCATGCTGTAGTTCTCTTAGTAAAATTTATTACATAAGCTTTGCTTTACTGGTGGAAAAATGTATATTCTTAGCAGTGTCCATTTTTTATTTTATAATCTTTCTTCTATTTGAGTAATATCATTTCTCCTCGTATGTATATTGCTAAATCGTGTAAAAATATCTAGTAATTAGTTGAGTGTTTAATTAAGTGGTGCGCAAGTAGCTTGGAGCTAGCATAAATAGTAGAGGCATCAACATTGAACCTTGTGATACTCGTAATTTTTGATTTTTTTTTTTTTCTCAATGAGCTTCCTACTCGAAATTTAACTTTTTTATTTTGAAGGAAAACGTATCCTGTATAAATCGATAAATATTCGATTCTGTTATATATATTAAACCTTTCTTAAAGAATTATTCGATATTAATAATATGCTAAATTTCACTTCATCTAACGGGCAATATTATATGGAAGACCTTTAAGTATCATTTTAACGGGTCTTTTAATTTGTCTAACGCTTAATCCGCGAGTATATTTAATAATTTATCGTAATAATTAATGCTGTTTATGCGTTAGTTATTTCTGTGAGTTTTTAGTTTTATTTTAATTGTGAGTTGACAATTTTTGCTAATCATAAACGAACTATTTGATTATTTTAGCGGACTACGGAAACGAACTGACGTTACTTTATTATTATAAAGTTTGATTTGATTTTTTTATTATTATTAAATATATTTGTCGAACTTCGCGATGTAAATTAATTATTTTTTTTTTATATATATTGAAATTGTCTATTCTGCACCGCCATTTAAGCTTGATCGAGAGTATTTGATTTGATTATTATCATTACTGTTATTATTAATGATACGAAAATTCATATTATTATCACTACTGTTTCTTCCGGGATAGAATGAAATTGGTAACATTTATCGTCGTATTGTTATCATAGTATTTTCTACGACGGTCTGAATTTATTTTTCATATCTCCGTCTTTGTTATCTATTGTCCTTATTTTCAGAAAATTTGTCCTTTTCCGATCAACAGCAGCAGCTGGCTAGTTTTTATCATGGAAATGAGCGATATTTCTTCGTCGCTATTGATATAGATAGTCGGCCAATGCGTAAACTCGATGTTTCGAAATTAACGATGTCTCATGTTTACAGTCGGTATTGCCGTAACTAGTGGATTGGGCCCTAACTGTCTTTCAGTAAAATTATGTACTCTCTCTCGCAAACCGTAATATTACGGTGAGAAGTAGAGAACTGCCTTAACGTCATAAGACAAAATAAAGTGACCATATCCTTTTGAAAAACAAGTTCGCGATATAATTCTTAAACCTAATAATAACATTAATATAATACGGCAATCTTGCTGTAATATTTATACTTCGTACTTTAATCTTTTGAAAGTATTCGATTTTTATTTATTTAACAAATATTTCATAATTTTTCGACGCTTCAATTCTTATTTTGTGCAACGAATAGTAAAAACTAATTTTTCAGTATATAACTATTATTTTTTCACTAGAACTTGCTTATTGTATTGTTCTGCATTTATTTGAATGTATCCTTTTTTATTATTATTATTTGTACGTATAGTTATATTTGACGTACATTTTTTTCAAAAGCTGGTTTTAATTTAGGTCTCATAATTGGAGTTGTCCAACTTGTGGCAATATTAACCGTTTGTTGGGTACGGATGCAATTCCAGTTCCTGCGACCGCAAAAGAAAATGGCGTAGTGAGTACAGCTCCATCGAAGGTAAAATACGTAATTTTCTATATAATGAAAATTGTTTAACACGAAATGGAGTGGACTGAATTAATTTTTCGTGTTAAACGATATTAAAAAAGAAAAAAGTACACATACTCGGTAAAATTATATGTTTATTAGAGTACAGTTTACATCCAATAGATGTGTCTGCATGCATTTAATAAAAATCAATAAAACGGCAATATTATTAAACAAGAACTCGATGAAGTTTAATACATATGCTCATCTTTGAAACGCATGCAAAAAAAAAAAAACAAGTACGCCGTATGGTGGTCAGAAGATTGCCGATTAGTAATTTTTTTTTCTTTTCTTCGTTTATTTACAATCTGCACATAGTGCAATAAGTAAATAATGAGATGATAAGGAGGAGGAGGAAGAAGTTGTTTTAAGATTGTCTCTTGGCCAGTTTCTCTTCAATCGACGTGATGAAGCGAGTGGCACATCACGATTTGTTAGTTGAATAGAGCTGGATTAGCGGTATTTCCTAGCCTGCTGAAAAAGAGCTTGTATCTTTTTTTGGCAACTTCTGAAATAGTTGGTATCCGCAAGTCGGAACGTATAGACTGGTTTGACACGAACCAAGGAGCGTCTATAATTTTACGGAAGATTTTTGATTCCATCGACTGTAAGCGCCGGATGTTAGTTGGCTTAGCAGTGCCATATAATTCAATGCCATAAGTCTAAATCGGTTTTATGACAGAGTTGTACGATAATAGTTTGTTCTCAGCCGATAGCTTCGACTGTTTTCCAAAAAAAAGGCAATTAAGCAAGCCATATCGCCTACGCACATCCTTAATTTTATTAGTAATCCGTTGACTCCAGGTAAGTTTTTTATCAAGACACATACCAAGGTATTTAACATGGTTAACTTGAGGGATGGATGTCCCGTCTAGATGAACCGATGGCGTCAGCCCTTTACGCAGAGTAAAAATAATGTGGCTGCTTTTAGTTTGATCTTGATTCTTCATCTAGTTAACCAAAGGTGAATCAGAGCTAAATAGTTCTGAAGTTTATTAGACACCATGACCGGATCAGAATCAGATGAAAGAATGCACGTGTCATCAGCAAAAGTGCATAACACTGCATTTTTATTAACCGGTATATCTGCGGTATAAATGCTATACAAGGAAGGACCCATAACACTTCCTTATGGAACTCCTGTTTGAATAGCATAGATTTGCGAGCTGGTTTCGCCATATTTGGCACAGAAAAATCTGTCTTGTAAATACGATTTTATAGTTAAATAGTATGAAGGATGAATGATATCCCTCAATTTGAAAAGGAGACCAGGATGCCAGACGCGATCGAAGGACTGTGAAACATCAAGAAAAACAGTTTAACAATATTGTCTACGTTCTAGCGCTGTAGAGATATTATCAACAACACGATGGCACTGTTTTGTATAGTTGAATGACTATACCGGAATCCAAATTGATGAGAAGCAATTATCCCCTCCTTTTCCAAGGATGGATATATTCAATAGAATTTTTTATACGTTTAGGTGGTTTGTATACAAGTAGTGGGAAATTCAAATATCGAAGGACCCTATTTACATGGCTGTAGTCGACAATATCGTTGTGTACTTGGAAGGTAGCTGCAAGGTGTTTTGAAAACACTTCTGATTTTTTTTTGGTCGGCAATTATCCAGTTTCCATCATATTGAAGGATTGGAGCTTTCACGTTTGGACAAGAGAGAAGTTTCCTACTTACTTGCCAAAGTGAGCCATCTTGTAATGAATTAGTGAACTTGGTATGTAGATCTGTATTTTTGAATTTATTTAATCGGTTCCATCTCGATTTATTTAAGGGGAGCCTGCTTTCATATAGATCTTGCCCTTCTTTTTTGAGTTATTAACTCTCTGATATAAAGTGGCATATAGTGTTGTCTATTGGATGTGGCTTTTTTTAGTGAAGAGGAATGCTAAACAGCATTGTGAGTCTGTTTACTGCTTCATCAACGTCATTGAATGTTTTGCGAGGAATTTTTAAGTATATTTTTCATTCAATAGTTTTTGAAATTTATAGCTATTAAAAAAAAAAAAATAAAATAAGTTACTTTCAAAGTATAAACGTCAACCAACCATCGATAATTTGATAAAATTAAAAAAAAAAGCCATATCAGCTGTAAGGACCTATATACGTGAAGCAAAAGCTAACCATTTGAAAAACTTCATTAAAATTATAAACTCTCCCACACTATCTGATATAATATATATATATATTTTTTTATTGCTATCGTTAACTTCTAGCTAATGCTATTTGGTAAGTTTTGTATTTTTTTTTTTTTTTTTTTTTTTTAATGGTCCAGTTATAACACTCTTTGACCAGTCTAGTTCTAAGTTCTTAATTTATAATATAATTTGTATACATATGTTTATTAAATACAAATCTTGTTATCTTTAATAAATTTATATAGCATTTTTGCCGCAGGAGAACATGGTTCTGCTAGTATTTCATTAATTGCAAATGGGAATGTTCCATACTGTGCAAGGCACACCGAAAAAAAAGGTTCACGACCTTCTACACAGCTTGGACAGGTCCAAATGAGATGTGTCAACGATCCCTCTTCTTGTCCGCATAATTGACAAATACTCGAATCAATAATATTCATTCTAGCTAGATGGTCTGTAGTTCGCGTATGACCCGTTCTAATTCTTAACATGGTTTTAATATAGCAGCTTTTCAAGTTATCAATTTGATACCAAAGTAGTTTTGGAATATTCGGCTGTATATTATGATAATCTTTTCCTTTGATTATGGATAACAATTTATACTTCTTATTCCACGCATCGTACGCTTTTTCCTTAATCCAAGTAATATATTCCGTCCATTCAATCGGTTTGTCTTCTATATCATATATCCGACCTCTTGTTAATGTGTCTACTACTTCATTTCCGAGTATTCCTGTGTGTGAAGGTATCCACTTGAAGTGTATCTCGTTTTCTTGTTTCTTTAAGTTCACTATTATTTTCCTAATCTGGCAAGATATATGATTCAACTTCTTTTCGTTTCTTACTTGTAATTGTTGTAATGCACTTCATTGAGTCACTAACGATTAGTATTTTTTTTTTTTTTTTAAATATCTTTTACTATACACTAATGCTTTGAGTATGGCTATCTACTGTACAAGATGAATTAGCATATGACAGTTTATATGCTTTACTTATATTTAGAATTGGTATGTATAAAGCTGCTACAACCACTCTTTGGATTTATCCAGGGAGCCATCAGTGTAGATAATTTCGAAATCCTGAAACGTTCTTTGTTTTATTTCATCAAATATATTATTATTTATATTACTATTATTTTCCGCGATTTGGTGCTTATAAAAGAATTCATTTTTATCGAGTTCTAGATGTATATTCATCTGAATAGCTTCATATGATATTTGATATGCAGGTAATTTAGTAGATTTTAATATATTGAGCTTCTTGGTTCTAACGTAACTGCCAACCATTGGTGGTAAAATTTTATTGCTCCAGTATGCCTCGTCTTTATGATTATATAGCCATTTTATTTGATTTAGTATATTTGTCATTTTTTGGCCTCTGATATGCAAGAGGAACTTATCGGTTAAAAATTGTTGTCTTAATTCAATGGGAAATTCCCCAGTTTCTGCATATAGGATGTGCACTGGAGTAGTAGACATAGCGCCTATACATAATCGTAGGGCTTTGTTCTGGATTGTTTGTAGTTTTTTCTGTTTAGTCTTATTCAAATTTAACATGATAAGCGAATAATCCAGTTTTGATCTTATCAGCGCTCTGTAAATCATAAGATTTGTTAACGGGTGGGATCCCCATATCATTCCGGATATCGCTCGTAAGAGATTAAGACCTTTTTCGGATTTCTTAATAATACTTGATATTTCTTCATTCCACAGAAGTTTCGAATCCAAGTGTATACCAAGATATTTTATGGTGCCTTCAAACCTGATCGATTTTAAGTTCAGACTGATTAATGGGCTGCTACATATTCTATGCCTAGTAAAAATTACTCCTTTAGTTTTTTCACAGTTTATATTTAAATCTAATTCTTTTAGTTTTTTTCCTAGATCTGTGATTGATTTTTGGATTTTTTTAATTGCATCACCGAAATGTTTGGTCGATGTATATATAACTATATCATCAGCATATTGTATTATTTTAACATATTTCGATACATTCTTTATGTCTTTGGTATACAATATATATATAACAGTGGACTAAGTAGTGAACCCTGTGGTATTCCTTTACTGCTAGAAACAGACTCATATAATTTACCTTTATATTTTAAGGTTAACTTTCGGTCAGTGAAATAATGGAAAATCCATTTTATTATGTTATTTGGAATATTTAGATCATAGAGTACATCGCATAAGTTTTGTAATTTATATGCATATTACATCATGAGTAGCATTCCATCCAGTGATGGATGCTAAAACTTAACTGCATATATTACATTTTGTATTAAGTCCAGAGGTTTCGTTCTATCTAGTCGGCGGTATTCTAGCGAGTTATCCATTAGGGAGATCGCCATTTAGTGTGTTTTTCCAGACGGTTGACATATTTTTTGGCAACGATCGCGTTTTACTCTTTTATGATTTTCACCTTAAGATCTTCGTGAAGTGTAAGATTAGTTACATACCATGGAGCACTAGCAATATTTCAGAGCATTTTGTTCTGCATTCGCTGTAAAATAGCAATATTGCCTTTTTTCTCCGCAACCCCATAATTGACAACCGTAAATCGAAATCGGCTTCAAGACCTGGTTGTATAATAATAGCATAATTCTGATCTTTTTCCTAACATCCAAAACATTCGTTTCCATTTAACATTGAGTTCATTAGGTTTTTTAATTATATGTTTACTCCATGTTAGTCGTTGATCTAAGTTTATCCCAAGATATTTTACTTATTCTTTTTGAGGGATTACGGTCCCATTTATGGTTATGGGTCTTGTTGAAGTAGTTCTCCTGTTAGTAAATATTACCCCATTAATATTAATTTTCCACTTTTAAACCATGTTGCTATTTCTTCAACTGCTGATTGCAGGTTTGTACTTGCGTCTACAGAGGAACTATCTACACATAGGATAGCTGTATAACGTTGCCACGTCAACATTTGCAGGAGTGCGAATATCTGACGTATAAATTACATAGAATAACGGCCTCAGTACGTTCCCTTGAGGTGTACACCTGATCTTACTGGATAAATTTGGTATTCTTCTTCACCATATTTAACGCAAAAGTATCTTTCTTCCAGGTAAGATTGTAACAGTTTTGACAATTGATATGGGAAGTTTGATTTTCTGTTCCTTCATGCCAGACACTGTCAAAAGCTTGGCGTATATATCGCATCTCAAACTTTTCTTTCTTCTATGAATTTTTCAGTCATATTAACTGTCCGATGGACTTGCTCGACGATGCTATATGTTTTTTCTAAACCCGAATTGATGATCCGGTATTAGTTTTTTATACTACGTAAGTGGTAGTATTCTTTTTATGATTAGTTTTTCATACAACTTGGAAAGCACGGGCAATAATAAAATAGGACGGTACGAGTTTGGTTCTGTTGCGCTTTTTTTTTTTTTTTTTTTTTAATAACCACAATTTGTGAAAATTTCAGTTGGATTGGATAGTATGTTAATTTAAGAATATCATTGAATATATAGGTTAGGAGTATTAAGCATTTTCTAGGTAGTTCTTTTTCTTGCTGAGATTAACCGATGACAAACGATCAACATTTCTAACATCAAGAAATATTCGAGAAAAGCCTTTTACTATGAGAATGTCAAGTACATCCGGTAGTTTATTAAGATCAGTAGGTACGTAGGTGTTCCTGATGAATGAACGGTACTGTGTGTTTCATCAACTGCCATCTTCAATCTATTTCCCCGGGTTACAGTTAATCTCGATCCAAAATAAACATATTTGGCATTGAAGTCGCCTCCAATTATGTACCTTTTGCCTAATGTTTTGAAGAACTCGATAAAATGTTTTTGTGTAGTATTATGCCTTGGTGGGTAATAAACAGCTGAAATTGTGAAACGTTTATTATGTCGCCCATCAATTGCTACACTGATTGCTTGTAGGTGACTAATTTCATATTTCTCTAATTCATTATGCTTTATGTTATTTTTTATTATGATACCTGTACCGCCTGGAAGATTTGTGTAATATGAGATATATCCGGCAAACGTAACATGTTTTATATCAGTTAAGAGTTAAGCCATCCACTTAACTGATTTACACACATCCATTAAACGGAAAGTCACAGCATTGTATCATAACTACTGGGAAACACACGGCGCACATACACACCTCTATCAAATAAAACCAAAGTTAGGATATTGGATGACAGCACACCAAAAAAAAAAAAAAAAAAAAAAAAGACGTAAGGAGGCGGCTTTAACTAGATTACGCCTGGAGCATACATTGCTCACGTCTCGACATCTACTACACGGAGACACCTGTCTGCTCAACATGTAACGACCAACTAAGCTTACACTACATATTACTGCGATGCAAAAATTACGAAAAAGAAAGGTTAACCTATAAACTAACGGATTATAGACATCCTACTACAGGATAATATATCGAATAGTTGTTAAAGTTTATTACAACCACCGGAATAATTAACGCAATATAAACTCAACAACAAACGCAAATGATCTTAGCAACGGAGCGTCTATAAATAAAAGAAGAAGAAAAACCAACCCGGACAGTTTTAAGAAATAACAACGAATCTGAGAAGCGAAATCTTTTCGTGTTAAGATAGAAAAAAAATGTAGGAAGACACGTGGCAGTTTGTGGAGGTCGTTTCATTATTTCCATATTTCCGCGTATATATGCACCAACGCTCGTTTATTTGTGTATGCAAATATTTTGTGGTACATTTTTAAACTGGTTAAATATATAGTATATTATGTTTGAAATAATAGATGGACGATAATCATCAAGATAATGTCACGACCACTAATAAAGAAGCGATTAATCAGCAGGAAACGCGTACATCGACTGATGAAATAAATAACTCAGTTCCCGCAGATCAGTTTATTCGCGACCGTCATTTACGCGATGATACAGAATTACGAGTAGTGGACCAAAATGATTTAGACGATCTTTTGTATAAAATATTTTCAGCTATTATCGTCGTTATTGTGGCTTTATTAATTTTCAGACGTTTGTACTTAATGTAATCGGAAGCGACATCGATTAAAGAAATTGAATTAAAATTTTGTTAAATGTTCCTCGGGGGAGTCGTGCGTCATAAGTGCAAATTTTTGACGGAATTAAGAAGGTAATATTAAGTGGTACAACTATCGATAAATGAATTTCTTGAAATATGAACGCATTCGAAACGGAACTATTAGATTATTGTATGTTATATATTATCGTGGAAAAAGAAAACTGATATATACGTCCAATTTGACTTCATTAACCATTTCAGTCGTACAATATGAAATATTTGATTGTCAGTCGTACAACATTATGAAATATTTGATTGCATTAACCATTTTAGTCGTACATTATGAAATATTTGATTGTATTAACCATTTCAGTCGTACATTATCAAATATTTGACTTCATTAACCATTTCAGTCGTACACTATGAAATTTCGACACGAAATTATAAATTTTTTTATTCCGTTTCTTAGGCGAACTGTAGATAATTTTCAATCTTCTTCTTCCAGTTTTGCCTTGTTCGCTTATGCCATATATATTTATATAACCCCGTACAAGATATAACGTTCTATTATTTATTTTCGGTAATTAATTACAACATACTTAAACCCAGTATTCCGAGAGAAAAAGATAACACAGGATTTCAATTCGATCAATTATACCCTTAGCTAACTCAGTATTATTCGAAGAACCTTTAATTACACCGACAGCAGTAGGAACATGGAAACTTCTTTTAGAAGGCGCCATTATAAAAACAGATAAAAAAAAACAACATTGTGATAAACAAGAAATTAAACGTCTTCCAATATTTATCACGACAGCATCCCCCATAACAAATCATATAGACGCGTGGGAAACGACGAATAAAAATATTTAAATTTATAAAAACAATACATCACGTGATATCGGACGACATACAAACACTTAATACGATTAACATAATAACACCAGCACCGCATACAATATTATATAAACATTTGCCGGTACTAGTCGTGCTTTTCGTGGACACTATACACGAAATCATACAATCGGAAGACGGATCGCATAAACTATTTAAAAATCGTTCGAATACTACTGATTCGTTAACTCCAAAACGCTAGCACGAAGATAGTGGATATGGCACCCGGTCTAAACATCATAAGTCCAACGATATAACCTGAAACGATAGAACGTTATATCTTGTACGGGGTTTTAAATCACTTCTAATGGTCATTCATTTTTTAATGTTGCCGGAGAACGCGATTCTTCGTTTACGGTGATAATTGGTTCTTTCTGTCATCGATATTTATTTTTAGTTTTGTTTATTCGGAAAGTTAGTATGTATTTTTGAAAAAACAAAAAACAAAAAAGGACTTAAATTGGCTAATTTTTTTTTCTTCGTGAAAAATCATAAAACATTTCGAAAGCCGTTAGTAGGTGAATATAAAAAATATAACGTAAAAGAATATATACAACTTTATAAAAATATAAAATGTAAAAAATATTACTTAGATGCGCAATTTTACATAAATTATCAAGTTGAAACACCTGCATTTTTAAATAATCTGATAATGAACGTCTTAAACAACACAATCAACAATCGGCAATATAAAAATAACGCAATAGCAAATAAAATAAAATTAAATAAAAACATCTGACAATATAAAATTTTTATACATGACGACCTGCTACTGTATGATTGTTTATGTATAATAGATTGTCGGATGTTTTTATTTATTTTTATTTTATTCGCTATTGCGTTATTGTTTATGTATAAACTTCATATTGCTGATTGTTGTATGTGAGATTATTTAAAAATACCGGTTTTTCACTTTGATCATTTTTGTAAAATCGTGTTTCTAAGTAGTATTTTTTACATTTTCATAAAATTGTATATATTTTTTATAGTCACTTGATAATGGCTTAACAGTCGAAAAGCTTTGTGATTTTTCATAAAGGAAAAAAGAAATAGCGATTTTAACTCCTTTTTTGTTGCTTGATTTTGTTTAGTTTCGGATTTTGAAAAATTATTAATTTGTTAACTTTAGCGTAAGACTGCGTCATTATACGATGGATTATATAATCTGTATGCACGTAACATTGGAATTTCGATTTATAACTTGTACGTTGATGAATTAGCGTGCTGTGTCGCCATAAACGATTATATACTCTTAATTTGAATACACGTCCAGCGCGGTTATAAGCTCTTTTATTTTTATTTTTTACTTATGTTTTAATTCTTCATTTTCTTTAAGTCGTCGCTATTTTAGAAATACATTTAAATTTGGAATGTCGAATAAATGTTATTTACCTAATTTATGTAAAATCTGACAACCAAGTACATTCGAAATAACGTATTTTGAAAATACGGAAACTAATTCGTATGTTTGATAGAAAATTTTTGTTTCATTTTCGTCGTAATATTATAGATTTTTTTATAAGTAATGAAGCGCAATTTTTAAGAGCACATACATATATTTAAACGAGATATTCTTTGTGTATATCTATATCTATATATATATGTCGGGCATCTGGGAAACGACTTTAAACAATTTGATAAAAATTTTGTACATACATGTATAAGTAATTGAAAATTACCTGTATGGAAATCACGAATTTTTAAATTTTAGTACCAATCTCGAATATTCCCCCCATAAAATTTTATAAATTTCGAATTGTTTTTCGGTATTGATTCTGTATATGTTTTGGTAAATATAATTAAAATTATCTATGTTGTACACTGTTTCGATTTAAGGTGTCGAATCTTGAGGAAATATTTTTTAATCTATAAAAGAATCGTTTTAATGAAAAAACCGCTGAAATAATTCCAAAATTCATTTCTAAAAAAAGAGAAAAAAACATTAAGTTACCTCCCTTCTGATTCGTATTAAAATATATTTTAAAGATGCAAAACAAAAAACCGCAAAGTTCGATCGTCCGGATATTATTAATTTATATTTTGTAGGTTTAGGTTTCGCTCTGTATTTTTACCAGTTCCTGTAATATATCGAATAAACAATTGTAATACTTGTTTTATCTTTTCATTATCATTTGTTTGTTACATCAATCTATAGACGGGTCTATAGAAAATCTCTTATTTAATATTAAACAAAATCTTTTATGTTGTTATGCAATTTCTCGAGATACCTGTTCTCTGCTCGAAGTTGCTAAATATAATACTAAAACATTTTATTTATCGTTTTTTACATTATTTTTATCTCGCAATGAGACATGCGCTATTTATAAATCTCGTACGTGTTCATGATTTACCTAAAAAAAATAATTTTAAGTTGTATTCGCGAAATTTTCGTTATAATTAAATTCGATACTAAGGTCGTAATTTTTATTCTTAGTATAAATATATTTTGAAATAACATAAACTCGCAAGTTAATTAAGTATTTAAAATTGTTAGGTAATTTCATTGGTCGGTTGAGTGTTGTGTCGGTATTATTAACCATAACCATCATGAAGTAATCTCAATTTGTTTTTACATATTTTATAGTTAGGCTGGTTTATTTATATGAAACGAATATTACTTATACGGGATTATCACGTGTATTTTTAGTACGTTGTTAAAATGAAGATAGCGTAACCGTAAGAAACCAGTTGAAATGAAAATAATAGCTTTAACTCCGTATTCGTATGTATTATTATCAGTTACGTAAAAATAAAATTTAAAAACATTTTTAATTCAAAATATCAATTTTCAAATATTTTTTCGCATTGTTGAAAAATCACCTCTTTCTGAACATTTTTTTTTCTTTTGCGTGTGAAAATTTCTTATTATAAATTTTTTCTTTTATATTTCATTATCATATCCCTTCATACTTTTCTTATATATTTATTTTATACCAGCAGTTTCATTTATTTACTCGTCGGAATGTAAATTCCATTTCAGTTATACACGTTCGGTGGAAACATAATGTCCCATTTACTTTTGCATTTTTCAGTATTGGTTTCGGATCTGTTAGCTTTTCGCAGCTTACGCGTTGTTAACATCGACAAGAAAATTTCGATTTCTGAAATTCTCAGCACACTCTTGAAACATCATTCGGAGTTGTTTTAGAAAAATTCCGAGTTAATTTATTAATAATATACTAAAACATTGCACACCAATAAAAAAGAGCCATATATTCCGGTAGTAATCGATGGTATACAACACAGTAATACTGCGAAATACCTAGGCATGACACTAGATGCCAAACTAAGATGGAAAGAGCATGTCAAAGAAAAAAAGGAAAGAACTTGAATTAAAATACAGCAAAATGTATTGGCTAATTGGTAGAACATCTAAACTCAGTATTCAAAATAAACTGTTGTTGTGCAATCAGATGTTGAAACCGGTGTGGACCTATGGCTTACAATTATGGGGTTGCACTAAACCAACAAATATAAATATTATACAAAAATTTCAGAATAAAGTGCTGCGATGTATAATGCACCCGGGTACATCCGAAATACGGATCTTCATAAAGATCTTAGTATAATGCCTGTCAATGAGGAAATCGAGAAAATAGCGGTAAATCATGAAAAAAGGTTATCCAGACATCCAAATCCTGAGGTTATCCAGCTCTTGGAAACGGAGAACCTGCTTCGCAGACTCAAACGGAAGAAACCGTTCGAACTCTGCCACTGATGTTACTCGTATTGGAGATACACAGAGGTGCAGCAGTACCGACGAAAATGATGATCTAATCCAATGGGAAAAGATTATTTTACTCATTTTCTTTTTTCTTCCTATCCTATTAGGTTAAATAAATTAAGTAGTTAATTAAAAATTAATAATATTTCTTTTTCTTTTTGAAAATAAAAAAAAAAAATCTATTATATTAGAATATGATGCGGGTTCGTATCATGTTCAGAATTTCGTTATGATAGAGCAGTATTTCATTATTTTAGTATCTTTTGAGACTAGCAATACCGTGGACAGCAAAAATAACAAATAAAGAAGTTATGAAACTAATGAAAAAAAAAAGGGAATTAATCAGATTGGTAAATTTAAAGAAAATTCATTATCTGGGTCATTTGATGCGGAGACTAAAATACGAGCTATTTCAAATAATACCGATGGGAGCAGTAGAGGTGTTCGGTGTGTCGGTCGCAGAAGAATGTTGTCATGGGTTTCAAAGCATGGATGACGATTGCCGGAATCGGAAATCTTTTTTATATATCAAAGGACCGACAAGCATTCGATAACGAAGAGACGGCTCAAGAGCAGTATTTCACGTACTGAAATATAATTATTAATGAAAGTAATATACTAATCTATAAAGTGCAATTAACATGTTAATTTTTTAAAATAACTTTCTATTAAGCTCATATTCATAGAAATTATAAAAGGTCATAACGGAAAGGAGATTTACAAAATTAGACTATAAGTGACGGTATTTATGGGCATGTATGTAAATATATTTTTTTTATTAGTTATAACGTGTTTATTATTTTTCAAAGCAGTGCATGAAAAATTATTTTGTTGTTTTCCTATGTATTAATACTTTAAACATTTTTTTGATACTCAGGTTTTTTTTGGGTCTTTATTCTGCGTCTAAAGTAGGTACATCGCTATTATTACACAATACAATTTCCATTATTGATATAATATGAAAATACCTTATATTATTTAATATTTTAATGAAGTAATTTACTTTCGAATTGTTTATAAAATTTTATTCAGAACAAGATTTATCGAAAGAAGTACATTAATAAAAATTAGGAACTTTTTTTTTTTTTACACGTCAATAGTGTTAAAATTGGAACTAAGAATTAGATTTCTGAGATGTTACATCTTTTCCATTCTCTATATGGATATGTTAGACGCTAAATTCAATATTGGAAAAAAAAATAACGCGTTTTTTAGATGTATTCTTACCGTCGGATACTGAAAATACCATAGGTACTCAAAACATCGAAATGCTTAATAGATTGGAAAAAATGGTGAAATTATGGAGACTATCGAAAGAAGACACTTGCAATACTTGGAACGTATTATGAGAGGAAGAAAATATACTGCAAAAAAAAATGTTACTGGAGGGCAAAATTAATGGGAAATATCGAGGGGAATACCTCAAACAATATAGATAACTTCAAGAAATGCATAATCAGAACTTATCGTAGAAATTGCTTTCGATTGTAAATCGCCAACAACCTAAATAGAGACGGTGGATAAAGAAGAACATGTGATTCGAAATATTTCTCTCGATAGAGGTCACGATTATTTCCTTAAATGGCGTACTCTCTAAAATCTGCATCTTCTATAACTAGTAAGTAGTTTAAATTTTAAAATTTATCCGTAATAAACATAAATTTAATGGAAGAGAACGTTACATAAAATTTATATACGACAGTTAGAAGTATATTATATACCACTGGAGGCCAACTTGCCGAGCTACATGCAGCTCTTGAAGGATTACTTGTCGATAAATGTATCCAAGTTCCCTTTTCATTTTTTCGCTATTATATTTTTAAGAATTATTATCGTTCCGAATGTGTTTCCGGTCTTGTGACAACAAATATGAAAGACTAAAATTTGTTCCAATATTAAACGAGAAAAACAAAGAGTATATATAGAAAAGCTAGACGGAATTACAAAATAGAATTCGGGACTTGAAATATTTTAAATCGTCTCTTGTTTTTTTTTTCTGAATCCGTTTGAAATTAACATAATTCAAGGCGAGTTTTCCAATGACTCAAAAAGCATTTAGAGAATTCGAATTAATAGGCTATTAATAAGTCGACGTCGATTACTGAATTAGTTTGTACCAGAATCGAAGTATCGTGAATTTAAAAAGGCTGCCTGTCGAATTATTTCTATATTCCGAAAAACGTATTTATGCGCATCATTTTATTGCACTTTAAAATTCGCGAAATCCAAACATCGATCAGTATTAACTAACCAACATCTCTTAAAGAATTACTTGGAAGTGCTGTCGCAAATTATTCGTCAAATTTTAAAGAATTATCGATAAGCGTGTTTAATTTTTAATATGTAAATTCAATACGTATATTTTGTACTTTTATTTATACAAATAAATATAATTTCTGTAAACAACATTTTTTTAATACCTTTTTTTTTGCATACATTACACGTATTTAATTTTCGAAAAATGGCTCGTACTATCGAGGAGCTTTTTCTTGTAGACGATAATTTGTTGACGTTTCCAATAAAAAGATTAATATGTATAGTTGTATTATTCATTTCCGAACATCGTGTTGTACGTTATTTTTGCGTACCGATTGAGCTTGTATTCTACTCGCTAATTATGCGTTACGCGGGTGCGCGCGCATACTGACCGAGTGGAATATCGGTTTTGGCCGTGGTAATTACGATGATTCGCGAGATTTATTACAAAAATATCATAAAAACAAAAATTATTAAATAAAAAAATTTACAAAAATTTAATACTACGCGGAAAGGTTTTTTTTTTATCTAATTTTTATTATTAAAAACCGTAGTTTTACTAAAATCCGAATTACCATCTCGTTCCGCTGTTGCTTCAAAAAGTACGTAATCCGCTGGAGCATCGTCGTAATAAGCGTAGTCGTACTCATCTTTCTGATGGCCGCTGTTTTTATGTGTAGAATTCGTTTTGGGTGTTACCGCGGCTTCGAACAAATTTGTTCGAGTCTGTTCTTCTGACCGTTGTCCGCTCTTATCGCGCGCGTTACTATAATCATTTTTATAATTTAACGGTTGCACGGTGCTAATTATCGGAGTGGACGTCGTCGTCGTGGAAGATGGAAAATATTTCGACCATAGTAAAAACGACGCGTCGCCGCTATTCTTATTCTCGACGTTGAGGCCAGTTTTCAAAGTAATATTCGAAGAAATTGTCGTGGTGAATATTTCGGTATTTTTATTGATCGGTTTAATCGTTTTCAGAATTTTCCTCTGTTGCCCGTTGTTAACATTTTTACTATTTTCATTCGGGTAGTACGTATCGTTAGAATTTATTTTATCAGCGTTGAATAACAATCTTTTGTTGTAGGTTGTCTGTTCGGAACCGATCAGATAAGGATTTATCGTAGCTTTTATTACGTACGGATTATCGTTATAATTTCGTTCATCGGACGCGTCATCGTTAGGAGCGAGCGTGCTATCGTACTGAACGTCCGAATATGTAGACGGTAGCGTTACTTGTTTAAACGATTGGTCGTTATTATTACGATGATAATTTGAATTATGTTTAATTTCTCGTTGCGCTACGGGTGTGGTTAATTTAATCGCCTGAAAATCGTAATTATATTTTTGAGCTTCTTGTAAATTTTTATCGTCGGACGAATGTTTAAAATGTTTAAATTCGAATTCTTTGTTATTATTTTGATAATTTATATTTCTATCGTTTTTTTGTTGAGCATGGTGTTTGGTCGTTTGTTCAGTCGTGTACAAAGTAAATTCGTTAACGCGATCGTCCTTTTGAATCAGATGTTCTTGTTGCGTTCTGTATGAATTATCGTTATTACTATTGCTGAATGATTTACTTTGCTTTCGACGCGATTTATTTTTTTCATCGTTCGGTTGTCCGTCTTTTGTATACTTTAAAATATTACGCGTATCGTCATTTTGTCTGGCGGATGTATCGTTCGCAGTTGCTTTTCTGACGTCGTTTATTTCGTTATATTTGGATGTTTCAAATTTGCTGGAAAAAAAATTACCGGAATCGCTTCCCCTGAAATCCGAGAAATATAATTTAAATTATTCATTTTTTTAACATTTAGAATCAGATTATAAGTTTCGTGTCTGATCAAATTATTTTATGATTATTATTATTTTCGTTATTATAAAAATATTATTCGCTAACGTTGTTATTATTGTTCGGGGTCATAGCTCCTTGGCGCTATTAGTTCTGACCATCATTTTTCGTGGAATCACTTTCGATTACATTTTGTTTACCTGTTTAACTAACAAATTTCGTAATTTTTATCAGGGCCTAGCCTGTACGTTATTTAATTTTAAAAAAAGAAAGGTATTCTATTCTCCATCCCTGATATCCTAAATATGGTTTTGAAATAAACATATGCGACAAAATAAGATTATGGATAATCTTCATAAAGATTTTCACGTTACAAACATGTAGTTTTAGCCGAATAGAATTAAATATCGCAATTAACAAATTATATTATCTTATTAGTTACGTGCGTGTATGAATAAATCAACAATTAAAGGCAGGGACGCACACGTCCGCACCGAGAACGGACCGTAGTTCTGCCGAGTGTTGGCCATCGTGCGGAATGGTGTGAACTACACTATATCAGGCGCATGAGTTAGTCCACACTTCTCCGATTTTAAGTCGAACCGAGAGCGTACCGACAGACGTTAATATTTCATCGGGCACGGTGCGGTCTGGGTCTGTTCATTCACTACTTTTTGCATACTACGAACGGAAGGTTGTAATTTCAGTATTTATAAAATGAATGTTGAAAAATTAATTGAAGAAATTCGGAAGTTTCCAGTATTATATGACCAGTCGAATGAAAAATATAGGAACGTGGAATACAAAGAACGAGTGTGGAAAATAGTTGCAAACAATTTGCAGATTGAAGGTAAGGAAATTATTTTATTTTTTATCTTTAAATATATATATATATATTTTTGTTTGTCCAACAATCTATTTGATAAACGACATTTGTGTCATTACACAACACAGTATAGATAGAATTAATTTTTGAAACAACACAAAACGTCGCACAAAAATATCAAGAAAAAATTAAATTCTTCTACAATTATATTTGAAAGATGAAATAAAATCAAAATTAACATGTTATGTAATTTGTTGATAAATAAATATAACATGTAGGTAAATGAATCACTCTCCTGAAAATTCGAACTTTTAGCGTCAAAATCCCAAATGCATTTTCAGATAATCTTCTGGCTCTGCTTAACCGGTAGTTAAATATTTTCTTATCGTCAGTCAAGTCTCTTCCAGGAAATGGTCTCATGATGTTAGTTGTGAGAGGAAAATCTTCATCGCCTACTATAACCAATGGGAGTTCAGTATCTGTTCCAGGGAGGGATTTTTTCTTCGGGATATTCAGTTTATTGTTTTTCAGAGCTTTTCCAAAATTAGAGTTAAACAAAATACGACCATCTGAGTTTCTTCCGTAGGCTCCTACTAAAATAAAATTATAACAAAGATCAACCAAAGCCAGAATCACAATAGAATACGTTTTCTTGTAGTTCCGGTAGAGACTTCCTGACAATTTCGAAGCTTGTATGATTACATGTTTTCCATCTAAAGCTCCAATACAGTTAGAGAACTGTCACTTTTCCCAAAATTCATCAACTATAGCACATGTCTTCATTTGGCATTAGCATCACTTCGTTTAAAAGTACCTCCACTATTGCTCTGCAAGTATCATGAACAATGGAAGCCACTGTTGATTTTCCTAAACTATAGCTAAAAGATATGGTCTTGAATGTGTCACCAGTAGCAATGATACAAAATTTCATTTTACACGATGATAGAGTAGGCGAATGTAAAAAAAGGTGGGCTTCTATTCGAGATCAGCTACGTAGGACGCTTCAGAAAAGAAAAACAAAATCTGGACAGGCCGCTGAAAAAGCCCGAAAATATAAATATAGGATATTTTAACATTTTTATTGTCGTATCTTTGTGAAAAAGAAAGCCTAAGTAATGTGCCACAAGTGGACGATGAAGGTGATGATGATTTGGATTGTGGTACTGACTCGCAAGACATTTCCACCCAAGAAACATACCATGAAGAAAATGCCAGCAATATAGACAAAGATCACACGGAATCGTTTTCACCAGTGAAGTGCCTACAAAAAAAATTAAGTTTGCCTCGCCTTCAGTAACCAAAAGGAAGTTCCTACGTGGTGAAGTGAAACCAGAAGCCTCTCCAGCGAGCCAGCTAATGGCCTACATATTAGCTGAAAAAAAAAGCTGAGAAAGAAATGGCGTCAAGATCACAAACAAATATTCACGATCCGGTTGATGCTTTTTTGTGTGGAATCGCGCCTAGTCTCAAATCTCATAACCTTGTTCTTCTGAATGAGACAAAAGGAAAGATTTTTAGTATAGTGCAGGAAGCAGAATTGAGACAGTTACAATTAAATACTAGTAATCAAGAAAATTTCATGCAGAATTGCTTGACGTCGCCTTCACAACTATCAGCGCAGTCGTCATCATCCTCAATTCTTCTGAATGAAGGTGTATATTATCAGTTGTCATAGCTTGTATATTTTGCACGTTATGATGTAGCTTTACTATTTGAGCAAGTATTTTTATGGCTATAAATACTTAAGAATATGTTAACGTAAAAAATTTCAATTTTTCTAGGGGATTGGGGACTTTTATGTTCTTTTGACTTCATGCACAAAAACTAAACCACATACTTTAGTCTAATTTATAGGTATTCTAAAGCAACTATTTAAGGGTATACCCTGAAAATTTCAATTCGATCGGAAAATCAAGGCGGCCATAAAAACAGATCATGTTAAAAAAAAACATGTTCAGAGGCCATCTTAACCTTCCGATGGTAACAGGGGTGATGACTCACCCCAGTAGGAAATGTTTGTTGTGATTGTGTGGGTACAAGTGGTCAAACGAGTTCCAGGCGTCCGCTAATCTTAGTTAAGATTAGTAGCATTCACTTGATATTGTGAATAGTCCTGTGTATGCTCGCGTTCCTTTGTAACTCTATTTTGTTTTGCACTTGGGGTGACGTGTAATCCCTGTTACTATTCTCGTTTGTAAAAAATTTTTATAGTTACTTGTTTATAATGGCTTCTGTTAATGTAAATGACCCCAATTTTGTGAGGGAGTGTCTTGATGATGAAAAGACCGTACTCTCTGGCGAAGACTCAATCGACGAGGAAGACAACCTGCAGGAAGAAAGTGACGTCAATGATGAAATTGAAGGAAATTCTTCAGCAGAGGAGGAAGATAATCCATCATCTTCAGACACGATAAAAGGTAAAAATGGTCGTGTATGGTCACTAAATCCACCTAAACGAACCAAAACACAAGCCCGTAATATTGTAAAAATTCCACGAACGAATTCTTCTTCAAGTATTTTGTTGGAACATGATGCACTAAATTTACTTATTGATCAAACAATAGTTGAAACGATAGTTCGGTTCACAAACCTAGAAATAAATATTCGGCGTGTAAAATATGTTGACCAAAGATTTGTAAATGAAACAGATAAAATGGAAATATGGGCTCTTTTTGGATTACTTTATTTGGCTGGAATGAAAAAATATGGTCATTTGAGTACCGAAGAAATGTGGTCTGGATCATCTGAATATAAACTTGTTATGTCAGAAATGCGATTCAAATGTCTGCTCGTTTGTTTGAGGTTTGATGACAAGCAGTCTCGGGATAGGCTGATAAATTTGCACCTATAAAAAATTTATGGTTACATTTCATCAAGAACTGCCGTGAACAATATAGTCCCCATATGTATTTGACTATTGATGAGCAGCTACTGGGATTTCGAGGAAAATGTCCTTTTCGAGTATATATAAGTTCAAAGCCAGATAAATATGGTATCAAAATTGTAACTATGTGCGATGCAAATGCATTTTACATGGTCGATGCGATTCCTTATGTAGGGAAAGAAAAACGGAATACAACAGATAGTCTCTCTACATATTATGTAAAAAGGCTCTTGGAAAGTGTGCGTGGAAGCAATAGGATTATCACATGTGATAACTGGTTCACTTCGAATTGTTGACAGATTATAATTTGACGCTTGTGGGTACATTTCGAAAAAATAAGCCTGATATCTTCCCAACCTAACAAAAATAAGACGGTATCGTCCCAGTTTGCTTTTCATGGAAAAACTGCCATTGTGTCACCCCCCCCCCAAAAAAAAAAAAAAAAACAACAATCTGTCATTTTAATTTCTACAATGCATGATCAAAAAGAAACAAATGAGATCACAAAGAAACTGGAAATTATAGATTTCTATAACCATACTAAAGGAGGGGTAGATACATGTGATAAAATGGTACATGCATACAGTGTTTCACGATGTACACGACGCTGGCCCCTTCGCATGTTTTTTTGAATGCTCGATCAAGCTGGTATAAATGCACTAATTTTATATAAGATATCTAATTCGAAGACAAAAATTAAAAGAAAAACTTTTTTGAAAAACCTGGCACAACAGCTCTTTAAACCCCATAATGAACATCTGATGGAAAAAAATTTACCTCGTCAACTTTCGAAAGACGTTCCAAACTTTCTCACGAAAAAGAGGAAAATTGAGGAGGAAGAAGAAGGTAATTTCCATCTAAGCTCCAAAAACAGGGTAGATGTATGGTAAGTTTTCAATTTTCGTTATTTGTATCTAATAATAATATAAAAATGTTTAAAATTAATAAACTATGTAAAAATATCCTATTTTCATTCAATAATCACTTGGTGTGACTAGTAACCCCCTGTTGCTTTTATAAGGTGTCACAATTGTGTTAACAACGGAAGGTTAATTTAATTTTTTTTAAATTTTAATCATATTTATTTTAGCATTAAACAATCATCCAATTAACTCGAAAGGCAACAACGATTACAGAAATAATAAACCATAGCGTAAGAATTTCCATTTTTTTTTTTAAATATATTTTCATTTAACTCAAACATATCACCAAACGTTCTCTTGGCATTATTGATGGTCTCCAAAATGTATCATTTTTCTTCAATTTCTCTTGAAGTTTCAATTCCAGTTGGTTAAATGTAGATATATTCTAAAATATTCGTAAAACTTCGTTTCATCGCACTGCAAACGAGGTAGCAGCGAGAAAAACTCTCCTTCTACACATCGTTTTCCCCATGACTGTGAACCCACATTCTCCTTCGATTTTTTCCTTGATTTCTTCTC
The DNA here is from genome assembly GCA_032883995.1 of Coronaproctus castanopsis. Classification (NCBI taxonomy): domain Eukaryota; kingdom Metazoa; phylum Arthropoda; class Insecta; order Hemiptera; family Monophlebidae; genus Coronaproctus; species Coronaproctus castanopsis. Next base: position 75,532,355 of record CM065052.1, on the reverse strand, counting down.
AAATTAACATCTTCCAAAGCAAATGCTACCATCCATGATTCACTATTCGTTAAACTGAACACGGTACAACAGCTGCGAGAGCTTCAAAATGAATACTGAACTGCAATCGTGGTAGACTGTCCGGTCGACATACGGGCCAGGTGCGGACAAGTATGGTTTCTCGTCACCGTCACCGCAAGACGGCCTACTTGCGGTGTGTGCACCGTTCGGACGCGGTGCGGACATGTGTGTACCGGGCTTAAGGCTGGTAAATAATATTTACAGATTTTTCTGTAATGAGGTCTTTTTGTCATCGTTTGAAATACCGAACTTTTTGTCTAATATCGAGCAGCTCTTGGGTTCCACATTACTATGGAAAGGTTTTTTATCACAAGTGAATTGCACAAATCTCATTTCACATAATCATTTCTAAGATAAAAAAAAAACAAAAAACCAAAGCTCTTAAATTATATTTCGTCTAGCTTTGATCTTAACTATATTTAGTATAGTTCTGTAGTAGACTACAAATCCACATTGACTTCATAATCTGTTAATATGCATTTTATCTTACTTCGAATTGTGGTGAAATAATCCGCTTACATTCTGTCTTAATTTCCTTATATTTCGTTCGTACAAGTACACTTCGTTGATTCAGCTCAATTTTAAATACAATTTTTCTCCAAAATTTCTCTTAATTTTTATATATATATTAGCACAAGAGTTATTATGTCTTGTACTACCAGTTAACAAAACGAATATAATGAGAAACCATTTACACTTTTACTGGAAATATTTCTCTGTTGATATAAACTGGTTGCAGGAAGAAACAATCAAAATTCATGTAACGAGTCTATTAAAAGAGAGACACTTTTCCCTGTCGAAAACATATAATTATTACGAGGAAAGTAACATTACAAAATCTAAATTTTAACAAATACAAATTTAATTTTTATCAACTGGAACATTACATTTATTTTGAATAGTTTGAAAATAATAACAATTATAAAGGAAATGGTTTCTTTTAATCATTTGGTTTATCATAGTGTTATGTAAAGATACTTTTGCCACCAATGATGCTGTTAACTGGTAAAAGTAGCCCATTAACTTAAAAACTCCTCCAAATTTTAAAGCAGGTAGAAATGAAAAGGCAACTATGAAGATGTTTGATGCAAACAAGGAGTATAACAGACCAAGACTACATTAAAGAAGTAAAAAAAAAAACCTTACGGTTTTGTTTCAAAAGTTAAAACCATTTTACAATATATATATATATATATTTTTTTATGGGAATGCCTTTACAGCTTACCCAACGTGAAGCCGTACTAATCACTAACTCATATTCTTATGAACTCGGACAACTTCTCGAGAAAAGTCGCTATGTCCGGGAACAAATCTAGATTCTCAACATGCAGAAGGGACATTACATTATAAGGAGGACCACCACGAGATGCGTACAGTAATTTGAGATACAGTTCGGAACGTAATGCTGTTAATGAAGGACATTCGAAGAACACGTGATCAAGGTTGCAGACTACACGACCAGCATGTAGAGGACAATACGAATTATCTCTAAGCTGCATAACGAACAGGCGGTCCGGCAACAAGCAATGCCCAAACCGCAATCTGCTGATAAGCACAATTCCTCTCCGCTTGATGTTTTTGAAAACGTAGAACCATGGGAACCTAGGGAGAGACGGCTGCAGCTGATAATACGCAGTAAGAGGTGACCGCTGTATGCACTCCATATATGTCTGTGCCCAGAGCTTTTTATGAACAGACTGTGTAAAATGAATGACGTCACGAGAAGAAACTGAAGAGAATAAAAACACCACTAGAAGAACGTCAATCGCCATTGAAGTACAATAATGATTCACTATGGAAATAGTGTCGATACATACGCGAAAAAAATTAAATAATTAAAAATTCGATGATGCCATCAGAGCTACATTTTTTAGAATTCATCTAGCAAAAACTTTTCGGTTATATAAAAAAATCATCTATTGTGTATGTTGTCCCAAAATTACTTGAGTTAGTAAGTAAATACTAACAGAAACTTCTGTCAAACTAGATTTTTTTTTTTTTTTCTTCTTTTTTTATTGCCAATTTGTACCTAGCTTGATAAAGCTATCAACAAATGTTTGAAAAGAGACTCGTGTATGGGGAGCACACCCATTGGTGTGTTCTACCCTATTTGTTTACACTATCTTGAATTTTGATCCTCTTGAGACGTCTTGTCACTGGTTTGTTCGGGATCGCTGCCGCTAGCTGATTGGGGTGTCCATACAGACGCACCATGTGACCTTGAGTTCGTCTATTAATGACCTCGTCAATGGTATGAATCCCTAAATCTCGATGGATCAGTTCATTGGTAACGTACCAAGGCATACGGTATATCAATCTGAGGGCTTTGTTCTGGAACCGTTGGATGATCATCCGATTCGATGGTTTCGCGCATCCCCACAGCGGTGCAGCGTAGGTCCATATTGGTTTCAGCATGGTATTATATATTAACAGCTTGTTTCGTAGTGACAGCTGCGACTGATATCCTATAAGCCAGTATAGGTTTCTCAGCTTTAAGTCCAATTCCTTCCTCTTCTTCTGTATATGAATCTTCCAATTTAGAGTGGAATCCAAATGTACACCAAGGTATTTCGTCCCTTTGCTTCTCGGTACCAGTATATTATTTAACATTAATTGTTTATTATGAACCTTTCTATTGGAGAATGAGACTTGTGTACATTTTTCAGGATTTATTTGGAGGTCCCACTTTTGTGTCCATTTAAGTATGGTATTTAAGTTTGCCTGTAAAATGGCAACAGCCTTATTAGCATCTTCATCTGATGCAATTAACATCGTGTCATCTGCAAATGTTGCTACTTGTACATGTTCATCAGTTGGTAAGTCGGCAGTATAGATAGAATATAAGAGGGGCCCCAATACACTGCCCTGCGGCACACCAGCGTGTATAGGGTATATTTCCGAATGCTCATCGTCATACTTGACATGAAACAGCCTGTCTGTCAGGTAAGATTGCAATAATTGATAATATTTTTCCGGGAAAATCTTTCTAATTTTATATAATAGACCTTTATGCCATATTTTGTCAAAGGCTTTAGAGATATCAATAAAAATTGCTTCATTATATTTTTTATTCTCAATTCCTTCTTCAATTGTTTCCACAACTCTGTGTACTTGCTGTTCAGTAGAATGTGAACTTCTGAAGCCAAATTGATGTTCTGGAATTACTTTTTTTTCCTCAACAATTTTATTTAATCGATTTAGTATCAATTTCTCTAGTAGTTTGCCAAGGGTTGAAAGTAGTGAAATGGGTCTATAGGATGTAGGCTTAGTGCCATCCTTTCCAGGTTTCAGTATCATAATTATTTCTGAGAACTTCCACTGAGCTGGAAAGTGTGCTGTTCTAACAATGGCATTGTATATATATGTTAGTAGCATTATTGATCTTTTAGGTAACTCTTTCAACATTCTCGATGTGGTCAGGTCAAAACCTGGGGATTTTCTATTGTTCAGTAATTTTATGTGCTTGTGCACTTCTTGAGGAGAAAACATTTTAATTTTTGTTGCATCTTGTTTAGGCTGGGATTCGCACAGTTTTATTGTAGTGTTGGAAACATTAAATACACCAGCTAGGTATTTTGCTAGAGTGTTTGCCTTTTGTTTAGCAGTTCTCGCCCACTGACCGTCATCCTAAATACACCAGCTAGGTATTTTGCTAGAGTGTTTGCCTTTTGTTTAGCAGTTCTCGCCCACTGACCGTCATGTCAAACTAGATAATAAAAAAAATCGTCAATTATCTCATAATGGGGAAAATGTTAAAAAAAACACTACAGAAAACATTAATGTTAAAATATTTAGAATATGTACCGATTTATGGAAATTTAAAATGAAACTTTAATTTTAAAACAAGGAAAGTCGGCAGCAAATTCGTATTGACCTATTTCACTTTTCTCAGTTCTTACTAAACTATTTGAAATATTTCTTAAGAAAATAATACAAAAAGTTATTGAAAAGAGAATAATATCAAAATATTCAATTCAGGAGTCACTTGAGAAGAAATTAATCTGTTCTGCAGCTTTTCTCGATGTACAGCCGGCATTCGATATAGTATATCATTCGAGACTGCTGTATAAATGTAAGAAAATTTATTTTTCGTCTCTTTTAACAATGAGAAATCTTGTATACACAAAATAGATTCGGGTATACTTCAAGGAAGCTTTTATACGCGATTTCATAAACAAATAAAGCGCTTGTTGATAATATGGCAATTATGGCTGTGCACAATTGTCTCCTCAAATTTCAAACCGCGACTTTTACCAGTTGAGACTATTAAATGGTCAGGTCAAAGAAACGGAAATCAGCAATCGGTGAACACAAAAGTATTAAAGAAAAATTTGTTTGAGAATACATACAGTATTTTGTGATAAGAGAATTGATCAATTATATTCACTTAGACCGAACTCTAACGTGATTGCAGCATATCAATGCGAGAAAAAACGAAAAAGTCAAAACAACTATTGGTTGTTTAATGCTCTCATATTCAGCAAAAAAATAACTCCTATATACTACACTAACCTAATCTATGTGTCGCCTATGAATTGTTCGTAGAAATAATTTATGATATATATATTCAAATATTCATAAGCACCTTTCGCGGTTACAACAGCATTTATATGTGAAAATATTAAAAAAAAGATTATGGTTGGGTATAATTAATTCTTAACTGATTAGCCGGATACCTGAGTATAAATATACTGTAACCTGCGGCGGAACTAATAATAATAATAATAATAATAAAATATCTGTATAATATGAAATGTACTGCTTTGATAATTGTTTTGATTTATGTAACTTTGAAAATGTTCAACTTCTTAATAACAGCATATATATTATAATAATAAATTATTTCACTGACTTTTAATCAGATGTTTAAAAATTTCAAATCTTTACATTACGAAACGAAAATCGCTAATTGAATTACAACGCTTTTATAGATAGATATATAATCGTTATTAATTATTTTAAAATTCTGAAATTACAGAAGTGCCTACAGTGGATGAGTATCATGATTAATTTGCTATTGTTCAGTAATTATTTGATAATTGCATCAGATCAAATATAATGTATAATCTTTTGAAAATGGAGCCGATTTTCAAAATGAATTCGGATTGTTCCTTTTTAGTTTGTCAAAACAAACACATGATTTATGCGCGACAATGAATTAAATTGTGTTGATCGAAATTTTCACGATATGATGATTTCTAAACCGGAATTCTAGATTAGAATATCTGAAATCTCAAGATAGATTGTTCCATTATTGAAAAGTATTGATGTTCAAACTGATAAAATAGTTCTCATTAAATTCGTAGAAATAGAATGTAAATTAGAATTAGGTAAGTTCAAATTATATTATTATTATTATTATTATTATTATTATTAGAAGTTTCGAGATAATCTAACATAGTGTAGAATGATAATATTATATATTGTGTTTTTTTGTTTAATTCTGCAACCTTTATGTTTTCAACTTTAACAATCTTCATCTGTATCATAATGTTAAATTAGAATTTGAATTACCTGAGTGGTTCATCATCCAGGTCATTGATTTCTTGGAATTTTTTAAATCGATCGTTCAACGGTGGTGCCGTTAAAGGTACGTAAGTAGATGTTACTGGTATCTGAGTATTTTTTCTTGATTCCACCTTTATTCGGTTCTCTGATCCTATGTAAAATAATAATAATAGTAATAAAATATTAATTTCTGCTCTTTGAAATGTAAATATACGTCAATTATACTCTACAGCATGAAATAAATACGTGTGATATTTTATTTTTTAATTATAATACAATCTAAACGTAAAATTAATATAAAATGACTTACCAAGTTTATAGAGGTCGAAGTTATCATTATGGTAGGATGAATCGCAATCAATGTTATACCAATCATCGCAGATTTGACTTTCTTGATCAAATAAAGTGTAATTTGGACACAAAAAACGGAAATTTTGTATCTGTCGAAAATATAATATTTAACTTAACGTATTCGTAATTTTATATATATTTTTTTTTGTCATAAATTAGCGCAATTCAAACACTTGATTAATAAAAATCTATTTCTACCGAAAAATATTAAAAGTCACACGAAATAATTCATCAAAATTGTTAATAAAGTAAATATTAATTAAGCGATTGTTACCGCATTCTTATTTCTTCTATTTTATTGCGTATTGTTTCATTTTAATTTCTTTTTGATTTCTCACTATGGTTTATTTTTATGCCATATAAATTTCAGCGAAGAATCTGTTTTATCTTTCTCCTAGCTGACTAAAAATACGTGTCTCAAATGTGTTAGGTGGAAGATAAAAATATTCTAGTTGCGAACGAGTTTGATCGACTGCAAAATTATCATCCACTTTACAGCATCAACGACGAATGGAGAGGATTTTTACGCTATGACTATGTCTAAGATTTGTCATTATATTCAAGTATTGAGATAAAATTTGATGAATATATTGTGTTAAGTGAAACCTGGTTGAATGATAACGACGAAGTTGGAGTCCGGAATTATGCATCGGAAATAATTGAATTTATTTCGGAAAATGGCTAGAAATATCGATTATTCTACCAGACGATATTATTTTGAACCTTAAGAAGTAAGAAAATCAACGATGACCACTACAGCCTAAAACGAATTCATCACTTTGTACTTGTTGATTTTATCCTTCTTTCGTCTCATCCAAAAATTATATTTTTCCCATTGTAAAAAATTATTAATATCGATTTATAGAATTCAACGAAGTTCTCTAATCGATGCTTAAACGACAAACGATCCATTCCCCCTAATTATTATCGAACATTCTAACACGTTTACTTTATCGAGAACTAACCTAGTTAAAGTGGGTTTGTTTATTTTCTTAATTTAACCTCTACGCTCTAAGCAAATTACATTTGTGGGTCCAGGAGAATTGTAAAGGAGCGCATTTTTTCATTATTATTTGAATATTTCCTTTATTTTTGATTTTTAAGTTATGGATCTTTATATTGCTTTGTTATATGACGAGTCATCGCTAGTTAGTAGTACGTAATTACTAAGTAAATATGGACATTTATTTAATTTATTATAACGTTAATATATTCGAATAAATTTGATACTAACTCCGAAACCCGGCGTTTTGACGCATACATGAAACATCTGGCATTGCGTTTCGTAATCTGCGTAATACACCCCCATAGTTTTATCCTTACAACTGAAGGAAGTTATCGGTAAATCATTTTGACTGTATTGAGGCGGCGGTTCGTACTGTAGTAAAGCTTCGCATTGTTGTTTCATTATAAACATCGAAACACATATTGCTATGGATAAAAATTTAACAAAAAAAATCACAGAATTACGTATGTTTCGCGGATTATTATTGAATAGGTTTCGGTGTAAAATAACGTGATCATTTAAAACGAATATTAAATTGTAATTTGAAAAATTTAAAACTTATTCAATAAACCATCTTTAGAAACGGTTATATGAGAATTCTGTTCAAGTACGATATTTATCTTGTATTCCCAACGTAATTTACGAGTCAAATACGTATTTTAAAACAAATTGACCGCATATATTCGATGTATTGCGAAAAAATAATTAAAAAGGAATTTGTTATATTTAGGTAAGATAATTGAAAAAAGAAACATGACTCTTTTTATGAACTCTAAACTACAAAAAACTAATTGAATAATATGTTGATAGGTCATACAGAAGGAGTCGGTTGCAGTAAATAGTCGTGTGTGAATTAAACGTGATTGATACTTGATTTTGATAGTGAAACTTTTTATCGTGATAGTATAAACGCTTCCATTCCCTAAAAAAGATGCATATATATATATATATATATTATATGGTCGGGCATTGCATCAGACATTCGGAATGGATGACAACATTAATTGAAGGAATGATGAACGGAAGACGAAGTAAAGGCAGACCACGAATTGGATACATGGACCAAATTAAAAATGGCGAAAGTTATGTCAAAAGCACGAGCAAGCTCCCGTATAAGGATCTAATGTACTATATGTTACTCACCTACCAACCGCAAGGTTGAGGAGAGAAAGAAGAAGATATATATAAATTAAAAGCAACTATTCCTGTTAATATTTTTACGTTGCAATAACGATAAAAAGTAACTCCGAAGAAATTTTGATGGTGCCAAGGAGTAGTCGATACCAGAGCGCGTGGTGGGGAACCGTCGCACTTAAATCTTAATTACTTATTTACATCTGCAACCTGTATTTCGATTATATACATGTTATATATATATTATATATATATACATATTTTATATATATATATATCTGTGATTTGGAAATATTTTCATTATAATCACTGCGTTGGGCTATTTTTATCACACAAAGAAAAAATCTATTTTTTTAAATTTTTTGTCTGTCTATTCCGATTTAACTCGAAAACTATCAAAGCAATTATGATGAAAAACACACAACTTATAGCCTATATTATCGCATTCATTCTAAGCTTTGTTTCACACTGATGTCGCAAATAGATCAAAAATTGTAATAATTTAAAGTTATAACAAGTAGTAAACAGCGTAATCTCTGTGTCAAATCGTTTAAAATTTAACACGTTTTCCGATTCGAATGTACCTTCACTACCAACACCCGCAGTACAAACCACGTTTTGTTGCGTTAGGGGCGTGGCTGAAATAACGGAAGGATATGTATATATTGTTAAAAGAAAGAGACAGCGATATTGTATTTAAAAAAATAATTACACTGTCGAAGGCGTGCGTAACTTCTAGTGTATATATACAAATTGGTGGCAAAATAAGGCACAAGAGATTCAAACATATGCAGATTCCGGCCGTTATAGGGAGTTCTTTTCAGCAGCTAAAGCAATATATGGACCTACACCGTATAGAAATGCTTTGTTAAGGGACGAATATGGGAATATCATAAGTAATCATCGTAGAATAGCGCGAAAATGGAAATGTCACTTTGAGAATTTATTAAATAATGATACTTGTGTAAATCACTCAGTGCTGAACGAAGTGCAGAATTCTCAGCAACTCACTGCTTTAGACGAGGATATATCCTTTTAAAAGAGGTTAAAGATGCAATAAAGCACATAAAAAATGGGAAAGCTGCCGGCCCAGATGGAGTGTTACCGGACATTCTAAAGTTGGAAAGCAGCAACCTGCTAAACGCGCTTCATAAATTATTTTCTATTATGTGGGAACAAGAATCTATGCCAACTGATTTCCAATTAGCTGCCATAGTGCCCATTTTTAAGAATAAAGGCGACAGGAGCGATTGTAACCACTACAGGGGAATTTCATTGCTTTCAACTGTGGGGAAATTATTTGCCAACCAATATTGGAACGAACCTTTCCAGAGACACAGAATGGATTTCGCAGTGGTCGTGGTACCATCGACTCAATATTCTCGCTTAGGCAGCTACAAGAAAAGTGCTTAGAACAAAATCGGGATCTTTTCATTGCATTTATTGATGTTAGTAAAGCCTTTGACTCGGTGCATAGGCAGCTGTTGATGAAATGCATGGAGAAAATTAGCTGTCCGCCGAAATTCATTCGATTGCTTTCCCTTCTATATGACAACAATACAAGCATGGTGATGCTACGAGATGGCAATTCTGAATCATTTAAAGTTAGTACAGGAGTCAAGCAAGGGTGTGTGCTGGCCCCTGTGCTGTTTTCAGTGTATATGGCTTTCATACATATGATCGCAGTTAAAAAGCTGGGACCTGAAAAGATAGTAATGATCAGTAGGTTTGATGGCGGATTATTTAATGTACATCGATTTCAAGCAGCTTCTAAATGCTCCAGAGTAGGAGTATTCGATTTCCAGTACGCAGATGATTGTGCTGTGGTCGCACATACCATACAGGAACTGCAGACTACTATCAAAATACTTGATGCAGTATACAACAGTTTTGGCCTAGCTATAAATAAGGGAAAAACCAAATTACTTGTGCAGGTAGCTCCCACAAACAAACGGCAAAATGTACACGTGTTGGAATTAGGCAATAGTGTAGTAGAACAGGTGGAAAGTTTTAAATACCTTGATAGTATGCTTAACAACAAGTTCAGCTTGGACACCGAGGTTTGTAGTAGAATGCAAGCTGCTTCAGCTGCAATGTATAAGCTTGATAGAAGGATCTTTAATAATACACATATCTTATTGTCAACAAAACTGATAATGTACAAGTCCGTTGTTTTAACGACACTACTTTATGGCTCAGAAACATGGGCCCCATATACGAAGAACATACGGTCGCTGGAAGCGTTCCATCAGAGAGCGCTGCGCAGATTGCTACGTGTTCGTTGGCAGGACCGAGTGACGAATCGCGAAATTTTAACGCGGGCAAAATGCAAGTCTATTCGGATGCTGCTTTATAGTAATAGTTTGAGATGGACTGGACATGTAATCAGAATGAACGAGGAAAGACTTCCGAAGAAATTCCTTTATGGTCAGCTTCTGGTTGGTAAACGGCGCATTGGACGTCCTCGTTGGCGATATAAAGACTATTTGCATCGGATATTAAAGGAATGCGAAATTGATCGCAGGAGTTGGGAAAAGCTAGCGATGGATCGTAACATCTGGAGACAGACAATACGAGGTGGTTTGCAGAAAGCGGATCAAAATCCTCGAGCTGCGGAAGAAAGGAAAAGAAATCGACGTAAAGGATTGATTGGAACGGTTCGAGTGGATAATATTAATAATGACGCTTTTACATGCGATGCATGCGGAAAGGTGTGCGCCACAAAAATTGGTTTGATTAGCCACCTCAGGACTCATAAATAATTGATGGTACTCCATACTCGGTTAACGAGTGGATAATTTAATTTAATTAATTAATATGCAAAAAGTTAAATGGACAGATAAAGCAAAGAATGTAGATGTGCTTAAGACCATTAACGAAAAGCGATGCTTAATGAAGTATATAAGAGAAAGAAGATGCAGTTGGATAGGACACATTATAAGAAATAACAAATATTTAACAACAATAATTGAAGGCCAAGTGTAAATGGATGAAGATCAAGAGGAAGACCGAGACAAAAGTACACCACTCAAATAATGGAGGACGCAAAAGTACGTACCTACCAAGAATTAAAAGAAACGGCAAAAACCTGAAACCTGAAAGTAGAGTGCTATACATATTGACCACCAATCGAAAGATTGAGTAAAGAAGAAGATATATATATATATATATATGATTTTATTATATATTTTCAAATATTACGCGGTTTAATTCTAATTTTTATATTAATAATAATTTCGCGTTTACGTATTCGATCATGCGACTTACCTAAAGTGAATGAATGTTTAAACATGGGGAATAATTCTATATGAATTTGCTGCGTCCGTAATCTTCCCATAACAGTCTAAAAATTAAATAACGTATAACGGATCAACGTAATGCATAAAAAACTATTATTTTACAAAGAAATTCGAAATTGTTTTGGCATTATGGCTACCAACCATAAGAATGTGTTAAAAATAGTAATATTTCGATAATATAGAGTATAAAAAAATGTAATTGTTATAAATTATTTACTACATAATGAATTTTTTTTTTATCTATTTTTAATAGTACGATCTTATACTTATGTATAAATTAGTACTGAGTTATATTCATGTAGAGAATGAAATATGTGTATACATTTACACAACTGTCGAGGATTATGTATAAACTAAGGTCCGTATTTAATTAGCCAGTTGATATGGTACGCTTAAGGCGACTAATGTCGTTTAATGATCGCGCTTCATAATTTGGATCAAGATATTGTTGTCTTTGATAGCGAAGTGCTGTATTGTTTCATCGATGGATGGGATTTCCGAATGTATATCAACGTTACGCTGGTACCATAGAGCACCGGTTATGACTGGAAGACATTTATTTTGCACTCGTTGAACAATTAACCGATTTGATTCAGAGCTGGATGCCACAGATTAGTCTAACTATCTGAATATATATAATTCGTCCAATCAGCCGAGAAAATTATTTTACGCTAATTGTAATAAGTCGTCAATTCTTCCGTACACGTTCATTTCTAGAATTCGTATAAGCGACGACTGTTTTATAAATGTTAACTATTAATTCAACGGTTGGTTCAGAATTCTATTACGACTGCATAAATTTTTCGTCTTTATAATCTTTATGTTACACAATTGTAATTAAGTTTTTTTTTTCTTTAGCTTAACCCTTTCAGTCACAATATCCTCAACATTGGTACACAAACTTTTAATGTTCGAAATTGTCTATATTAGGATGTTTCGATTTTCAGCATATTTATACAACACATTAAAAATTATAAAATATTACTTAATATTTTTATATTCTGGAGTTATTATTTAACTATTTTACACAAAGATTTAAAATTTTTATAAAAAAAAAATTGATAATGTGTGGCTGAAAGGTGTAAATTATTTTTGCAAACGTTTTAGCATGCGAATTTGATTAAGATAGTGTTTTTTTCGATAGAAATTCATTAGCTAACGATGACACAATGAAATTTATACACGAAAACGAATAAATCGGATGCAGTTTAATTCTCGATTATACAACAAGTTATTTTGTAACTTTTGAATATTTCGACGAAGATGTACTCGCCTGCCAGATATATATATATATATATATATATATATATATATAATACACTAACGATTGCCTATTATTCAATAGATAAGCCATCATTGTCTATTTGAAATTTACTTGCGTCGATCGTATATTTGAAATTTTATTCACGACCATCATTTAAAATTTCGACTCGTATTTCACGATTAAGACGGTTTCCCTTTTTTTTCCCGCGAAATTGTAAACGGAAATAATAACTGTTTTATATATTAACTAGCGAACCCGATAAACGTTGTCTTATCAGAACGTTATGTTGTTTACAATTAGCGGATTAAGAAATTAAATAATAGCAAACAAAGGAAATCTTAAATCATACGAAAACGTATATTGATAAGTAAATCCAAACATACATACGTTCATGTAATGCGAATGATAGTAGAAATTAATATAACATTTTCAATTTCATTTATTAATAAATTACCTTTAATTATAATAAAACATAGTCAAAGTTTAAGATCACCCACCCAAAATCCACCCAATGAGAACCTATATATATATATATAAAATTATCGCAGCTACCAAATGGTAACATACTGAGTGCGCTAGTACTCGTTTGTAATGGGTAAAGCCTACAACACGTGCGGTAACGTAGCGTGCATAATGCGCACGCATTCAATTAATAAGGCGAGAACATTTTAAACGGGTTGTATGCCCGCCATGTGTTAGACAAAGACATTAGATAGGTTACTAAACATCTGGATAATTATATACATATATATAATGACTAATGCATAGTGCTTATCGAACATATATACATGTATATAACGGTATACAGATATATAATTAACATTGCCTATGTTAAAAGTATTGTTGAATCGGCCGACTAAAAAACGCTTCCAGAATTTTTTCAAATCGATAATCAAATTTTCAACTCGCGATTTCTCCGTTACCAGTTAATTTTGGTAACATTTATGTAGTAACATAAATTAGAGATCTGCATGTCTACTGTCTTTTAATGTCAATCCGAACCCCCTATCTATAGCCCCTATCTATAGCCCCATCCTATACCCCTATCTATCATTGGGGCCTCAAAAAAGCCAAAAACCTTTTAAGCCCAATTTTTTCGATGAGTATTCGCTATTAAAAATACGCGAATACCATAGTTGGTCGTGTATTTTAATTCATTTTCGTTTAAACGATTTTCTCCGATTTCGAATCGTTCGCGAATTATTGCGAAAAAATCGAAACCCCCTTTTTTTGAAATTTTTAGGTTCGGTTTGAAATTTTTTTTCGCGGTTTTTTCACTTTATGTGACAGATCTTATATAGTAATGACTACTTTCAAAGTCGGAATCGTTTAAAAATGTTTACGTCTCGCGCCCTGCCAAAGGTCGGCAATTTAAAAAAATTCATATCTCGAGACGTATCGATCTTAATTAAAAACGGGGTTTTGTTTCGTACTCGTTATTTTAATATCTATTAAATATGTTCTATAAAATTTTTTCAAAGATCGACATTCAAAATGGTCGCGCCCAAACCTCCCTCCCTCAGATATTTTCTTAATTTTTTCTTTCGTAACAACCTTCTCCTGATAATAACAAATACAACAACAAAAAACATTAACAAAATCGGTCCAGCCGTTTACGCGTGATGCCGTGACCAAGGGAAATAGGGATTGATTTTTTTATATATATATAGATAATATCCGTTATGATTTTCATTCAATTAGTGGGATCGTATCACGATAGTTGAATAGGGATGCTGTAATTATTGGAATAAAATCTGATAACGTAGGCGCTTATAAGAAGTCTTAGAATACTTTAAGTAATAATAAAGTTCAAAACCATCTCGAAAAAAACATTCATTACACGCCCACACAAACCCTATAAGGTTTTTTTTTTTTATCAAAAGTGTTACAATTAAAATATTTTTTAATTTTTTTTTCTTTTTGTAATACGTAAAAAAAAGAAGATAATTGCAGTATATATCCGAAAGTATACAGTAAACGTACATTATTAGTCATAAATTACGAAGAAATTATTTATAAAAACTATTTAATTAAAAACTGGACAACATATAGTTTGTGAGATATTCGAGATAGAAAATAGTCTATCCTAAAGTATGCGTCACGCCTGAAATGGTTAAGCGATATAATTTTAAATAAACCAATTCATCCGGCCTTAGAATAGAGTCGCGCGGTATTTTACTAAATTTTACAACTAAATGTTCGCGATATACTCTATAGGTTAAGAGAATTTTGCTAATATTTTAAGCGGAATATTAAGCTCCGAATGTTAATTACTAAACCGATTTGTTGCGAAATTAAACCCTTTCAGTCACACATGAAATTTCTATACAAAATAATAAAATTTATACATAATATACTGCTCGTTAGATATGACTCCAGGTTCATTAAAATGAATATTTTTAAAATGGAGACATTTCATGTCAACTAGAAAATAAACAATTTTGTTAGCAATAAAATTGTACCATATAATGGACAATGCGACTGAAAGGGTTTATCAATATAGTCGAACCTATCTTATACGTTACCTCGATATTTTTGAAAAATCACTTTACTTATAAGAACAACTTTAAAAAAAAAAAAAAAAATTAAATAACCGCCGTCGAATAAATTATTCTCGTTCGTTATAATTTTTAATTATTCCATCGGTTAATTATTAAACGACACTTAATTTTCTTCGCGACTTATTTTTTTAAAACACGCAGAACGTTACTTTCACTATAAGCCGTCTTGTCGCATCGCAGAGTATCGTCTATAATGAAAATAGCGAGAACACGGTTTCCGAGAAAAAATATTATGTAAAAATAAAATGAGTTAAAGAAATGAAACGGAAGAGTGTACGAAACTAGAAAAACAAGATGTTAAAGGGCACGTTCTGTGCTAACGTCGGTAGTCAGAACATGAACATCGGTTTTAATTCCCAGGGAATAGAACCGGCGAGAGGACAAATGTGCGATAAAATATTTTATCCTGGTGCGTGTGTGCGTAACGTAAGATAAATATCTAATAGCGAAGAGGCAACTTATAAATATGCCGATAGTAAATATGCTATTAGATAATACTTATCGAAGAAGCGACCCATTACTATATGACGATGAGCGCGCCCAAACAGTTGAAATATCAACGTGAAACTCTTACTAGAAAATATTTTCTGATTAGAGTCTATAAACTATTCTCCCGTCACTGCTAGAGCTTCGTGTACACATTCTACTCGACCAGTCCTGTTGGATTGAACAAACGACATTACGCAATAAACACTTTTTCTTCTAGTCGCGTTACTTAACTTTTAATTCGGACACGTCCGGATATGTACATAGTTTCAATTAATCCTATTTCGGTCACGATGTTCGAAATTTTAACGTTAATAAAAAAATTTTATTTATCTCAACTTTAAAAGAATTTTACGTAAATACATCGAAAATTATCTACAATTATTATTATTTTTTATTTAGCCATTTTTTTTTTTTACTATACATATTTACAAAGTTGATAATAATCGATTTTAATTTATATCTTAATATTATGAATCTTTATAAATCGATACCACTCTTATAGTAGGTTCGCTAATTATCTGAGACCAATATGTACCGGCAATATATTGTATGTTCGAACAATTTCTTTTCCCGGTTTATGTTTCTTATCCTGCAGTTCCGAATTATATATGTTCAGTGGATCCTTCCTCTTTTGTGCATAAATCTAAATTTATTCTTTTAATTTTAGTTTTTTGTTTTTTGAAGTTAAATTATGATCCGTCCGCACAATCTTGTCATTGTTTTAATCTCTATGCATGTTATTCGAAAACCGGGTATCTTTACGTATTTCCTTGTAATAATATTTTCCACAATTTGCACTAAGATTTCTGTACATATGATCCCAGTCTATTATGCGCGTTTACTTCTAAATTTCTTCCTATATTAATTTCTGTTACATTCTTTGTAAGTTTCCCTGTATTTACCACTTTAGTATTATATGTATTCTTTAAGTTTATATCTTGACGATATTCCATAAAATGTTATTCCCCGTTTGTCTGTTCTGTTATTAATTTTTTGGATTCCTGACATCGAATCTGTTAATATCGATATATTTTTGTTTTTCTTGATTTGGTATTTTTTTTTTTTAATGTCATACCGGTCTTTAGACCACAACTGACAATGATAATATTCAACACATTTTCTTAAAGCGTAGAAAATTTTATCAACTATTTTCCCATTGAAAAAGAGTCAATGTCTGTATATATTATTTCTCACGATTAGTTTTCTGAAACTATAATAGTTAATAGCACTACCAGCGACCGTTGAACCATAACCGAAGTAGGTCGCCGTATACAATTAGTAGTTACCCGGGTTTCGAGGATATCTTGAGTCCATTTTCGTTTCTAGACAACATTGGTTAATGCATACACGATATTCGAACATTTGGATTGTTTTTTTTAACCCTATGAATATACTGGTGGAATTTTAAAGTTTCTTTTATTGTCCAAAGTTTTATTTATAGAACGCTTGCGAGTAATAGTTTCCCTCCATATTTATCGAAGCACCCGTATATATACATTCGTGTTCCGCGAATTGTCCATTATTTCTTTCGAAATTGTATTATTTCTATTGAGCGTGTCATTTATGCAGAAAACATCTGTAGAAACATTTATGCTCATCTTGCTGATAACGTTATTTATATAGTATATCGGCATCCTAATATTTTGTTTAAGTTCTTTATAATTTCCGTAGCTTAAGATTTAAGGTTTGTCGTGTCTTATTATGCCAATATACACCTGACACGTGTGTGTATAATTTTGGAATAAGTTTATTTAAAAGGTGGTTACGATTGTTCGCTTAAGAAATAACGTTGTATAATAAACACCCGTTCAAACTGCAAGCTTTTTCAACATCACGCGATATTATTAGAGACGATCAATTTAGAATCAGGATTCAGAATTCAACAGTGCATCGGATATGGAGAATTTCGGATGATGTAACTGACAATTTCAACTTCGCATACTGGAATGATATTAATTAAATTTGAAAAAGCATTTGATAACGGAATATTATACAAAATGATTAAATTTCAATTTTCAATACTGTAGAACATAAAATTCTACGTTATATTGCGCAGTACCTTCTTTGAAAGATCAAACTATAGGTTTATCACGAGGGAGCATAATTGGACCATATTTATTTCTAATACTATTAAACGTTCTTCTCAACATACCTTTTGTCGAAATTGCATTATATGCCCACGACCTAGCGTTATACTGTTCTTCACATACAGTTCATAACCGATCGCAAAAAGCGGTAAATTCTAAATATTACAGAAATGAAAAAGTGGAAATTACAACTAAATGCATATAAATTTGAAGCAATTATTTTCGCTAGAAAACGTCCACTAGGTCTGCCTGAAATAAATATTAATTCCAAACAAATCCCACGGTCAAAAAAAAGTTCGTTATTTAAGTTCTTTACTGAAGATTAACATTTAATGAACATATTAAATATACGATAGACAACGGTGCAATGCATTTTTTCCGGATATTTAACGGAAAATCATACCTTTCCGGATTAAATAAAAAATTACCATACACAACTGTTATTCGTCCAAGATTATAGTCCAAAATTATTGTTGTAGAATTACATTTAATGTTACCCGTTGTACAAAAATTTCATATTTACACCAGCAAACATACCGTTTATTGATAAATTTATTAACCCTTTCAGTCGTACATTATAAAATCTTAATATTAAATTATAAATTTTATAGGGGTGGTATTTATTTTACAATTTTCCTTCTTGGGTGAAGATAATGTTCAATGTATTTATATAAGTGTTTTTAAAATTGAGACATTTCATGTATAAAAGTTTTTGTTAACATTAAAATGTCATGTCTCTCATGTAGTTTGTGAGTGAAAGCGTTAACAAAATTAATGAAAATTTCTTCGATAATTGTTCCATCCATCGCGAAAAATTAATATCAGTCATCGGGAACTATCATATATCTCCGTATACGATATATTAAATGTAAGCACCGTAGAATTAAGCGTAGATTTTTATAAAAATTATTTTTTTACTTCGAGTAAAGTTACTACGATAAGTATCGATTGTAAATTGTAATTATCCGATTTATGTGTTAAGTATTTTTATTGAGGTTTTTTTTTTCCTCTCTCATCTTACCGGGTAAAAAACGTAAAAAATTTTACCGTCTTTTTCCTGTATTTCTTTTTGATCGGATTTATACTAAAAAATTGAATTCACTATGTAACTATTTGCCGAGAAGTGGTACTTGGCCAATAATTTTTTTTTTTTGAAAAGGTTAATTATTTTCTTGTGTCAAAATTTTTGTTATCTATAATCGAAGTACCTCACGATAGTAATATAATTCGCGTATGAAATATTTTTCGAATTAAATAAATTCCTAAACTAATTATTTAACGACGTAATTTCAAAATATTTTGTAAGTATTTATTCTACTTTTTTGTTTTTCTCATATTGTGGAAGTACAATTGATTAACAGAATAAATATAGATCGCTTCCGGCAATATAATTCATTTCATAAAATTTACTCCAACTGGCGGATTTTAAATAACAAGGTCTTCTATTATACCTAGATTGGAAAAATTTCAGACAATGATTATGCGAATTCATACGCCTTTACAATTTATTTTACCGTATTAAAATTTTTCCAATAAAAAACATTATTCTTTCCTGAGAACTATGTCCTTCATCCTCCTGCGCTTATCCGTTCTACAATCGATAATTTTATCCTGGAGACTACATGCTTATTTATAAAAGTCGACTCAGGGAACGGTAACGAGTAAAGATTACAAATTATCTGATTTTTTTTTTCGTATTTACCGCTGAGTATGTAGCGGTATTCCAAACCTTATCATTCTCTATATTCAAATAATATAAACAGCTCAAAATAAAATCTTAAGGAAAATTACGAACTGGTTAACCAATGCAACTCTACATGAGGATCTAAACATTCCCAAATACAGCTCCTATTACGACTAATTTTGTCAATATGTGCACAACAAAAGTGGTACGACGCATCTTTCCGGAATGCTAACTTTTGCTTTTAGGTTAATTTTCCAATTTCTATTTTTTAGAATTCCTTTTAAACGCCAAATTTTCATGCTGCGATAATTCTTCTTGTCATTTCTTTGCCCACCCAATCGTTAAATAATATGCACTGGCTCAAATAAATAGCTTCCTGCGCATATTCCGATTATTCATTAAGCCGAATTTATTCTTAAGAAACTTTGTTTTGCGAAACTTTATATCTAAACCTACATTTCTACAATTACAGTGTAATTCTTCTATCGTTTGCAGATCCCGCAAATAGAATTATGTCGTCTGCAAATCTAAGAGTAGATAAATATTGTCAATTGATATTTATTCCTTTATTTTCCTACTTTAATTTTGTTATAGCGAATTCAAGTACTGTATGTCAGTATATGTGCCGTCGAAGCGTATTATTGCCAGAAAATTCTAGACGCTTGAAATCGGTCCTTCCATTTTCGGCCGACTATGCTTGGAAATATAAAGAAGAATTTAACAACCTGACCATCGGAAATTGGTAAAATTTGTTCACCGAGGTTGGAAACAGCTGTCAACAGACACACGCTGAGTACGCACTCCTATCTACTGAGTTCCCAACCGCCACCACGAATTGTGCTGTTCTCCATTAACAGTCCACCATATCGTGGTTATCTGCCAGAAATTTGCTCAATGTCGGTGCAATCAGCTGAAGAAAAATATACCGGATGTAAACAAACTTCTCCTCCTCACCGACTTCATAATAAATTCTAAATTGTGTAATCATCTCTAATTAATTTATATTTCGAGTAATAGCCTTATAGGCAACAACTACTCGTTTAAAAAAAAAAAAGTACCGTATTAAATGGTGCAGGAGAAGAGATCACCTTCTTTTGTTCCCATGGATTGTTTAAATATTCAATTATCTTCTTCTAATAAAACATACGCCCTACTTAGTTTGTATATTTCTTTAATTATATTCATACGTTTCATTTCTACGCCTGCATGTTGTAAGGCGTCGAACAACGAACTGGGTTTAACCCTTTCGGTTGCAGCTGTCCCATATGGTACATGAAATTTTAACTAATGGCAATAAATTTTTATATTTTCTAGTTGTCGTGAAATGTCTTAATTCATAAGATATTTACATAAACACACTGAAAATTATCTAGTCATCTAAAATATAATATTGTACAATAGTTACCCCCTATAAAATTTATAATTTGTGTCAAAATTTGATAATGTATGATTGAAAGGTTTAATCCTATCGAAAGCTTTACTGAACAATGATAATTATACGATATTAAATAAAATATGGCTAAACTTTGAGGAAACTATATATTTATATATATACATATATATATATATATCTCGAAAAATTGCAACAAAGAGCGAAATAATGACGAAGGCGGAGGTGAGAATATCACTATCACGGGTAGCGCTAGTATTCCGCAATAACTATCTCAAAAAACAAAGTGTACAACCAATGGTTACCGTCAGTACTTACATACGAATCGGAAACACGGCCACATACAAAACAAATATTAAAAAAAAAAAAAGAAAAAGATAAAAAAGACTCAAACTGCACACGAAAGAATAATACTTAACATAATGTCTAACAGATTGAAAAGAGAAGAAAAAACACGGCTGGTGGATGAAGTGAAGTGAATGGCCAAATAAGAAACGACAATTAGATGGTCGAAACGAGTGCTGCAAAAAAAAAGGGAAACAGGCAAGATCGATGAAGCGGTGGTACGATGATATAGAGAAATTGGCTGAAAAACTGGTTAAGGAAAACCCAAAACAGAATGGTTGACAGACGTTGAGGGAGCCTTCATCCAGGAGTGTTTAGATAAAGGTATATCGTAATCGATATATATATATATATATATATATATATATATATAATATATATATATATATATATATATATATACTCATAAATAGGTTGCGCATTTATTATGCAGTTTATGTATTACCCGTTCTGGTTATATTTTTTTAACATACACATATTGATAAAGATAAACAAGTTCCGAATAATTAAGACACAGTTTATATGTAGGTAATCCTGCATATTTTTGTAATGCTCGCTGTGGTAGAATATACGTAAGGGATAAAACTTTAAATGTTGATTTCTGATATAAACTTGTCCCACTTTATCAGATTAATCCCTATTTTTTTTTTTACTATTTTCCCCAAAAACGACAAGCGAATAAAAGAATGCCTATTTATATAAAAGTTCAAAATTTCCCTATTATTATTTTGATTTAAAATTTAAAAATTTCTCTATTACTATCCAGATTCTCGTAATTCTTTCTGCTTCGAAAACATTGACTTTTCTACTTTAAATGTAAATAATCAAATATATATATATACCTATATATATATATATATATATATATATATATATATATATGTATAGAAAAAATCGAATAGTTAGTTACATATTAACGTTTGTAGTCGTTATTTTAAACTTACGATATAGAATTCTTATTTTATTATTAAATGATACGATGTTTGTGTATACTCGAATACATGTTGATACTAGAAGTGTCAAAATGCGTTTTTTTTTATTTATTTTGACTTATTAATATCGTTTTATGATAAAGGATTACCGAAATTTTATTTTATTCTTAAATTATACTTCCTTTTTTTTTTTAAGCATTTTTGGCTAATTCGTGTTCATTTTTTGCACCCCGGTTATGAAAATTGTCCTTTCGTTAATTTGTAAAAAAAAAAATTTAAAAATTAAAAAAAATAAAATAAAAATAAATACGATTCCTTTGTTAATTTATAAATATTTATTAAAGTACTTTAGTTGTCTGTATTATATGCATTAGAAAGGAACGTGTTTATTTTAACTATCTTTGTTTGCATCATCATTATCTGACTGTCAACAACTACGCACTACTCGCCTCGGAACATACGCGCGATATTTATACGATATGTCGATATGAATATGTAAATACTTTCATTACGTAACAATTCACTAAAATGTGTGTACAAATATATTTGAAAATTACATTCGAGAACTACTTGATTAGGGTGTTCTTGTAACAAAGTTGAAGCTAAAATGACTTTATAAATTTTTCAGTAGAGTACGAATAAATTAATTAATCAGTATTAATTGAACATTATATATATATATATATATGTTTGTTTAGTTAGGAGGCGGGACTAATAGAGCATTAAAAATAGTTACCTTTCTTTTCTAGTAGGCGATAATTATATTGACATCACATTCCTATTCATACGTTGCTTTCGATTGAGAGTCCTATACTGTTAAACTTCCTCCATTGTATTAAGGCCACGACGGAACATTTAGTACCCATCATACCTATCCCGCTCCAACTATTGTATCTTGAATCGTCTACAAATAGGGCAGAGCACCGCACCACCGACTTTTGTCCATTCTGCCTTGAATGCGTTAATATTACAGTGACACACACACTCTCTATTAGTGTGTCCACCTTTCATTATCTAACTTTCCTTTTAATCCACGTACAAAACTTATCAATTCCCTCTAAGCTATCGATACATTAGTATCTTTTTTTTTTAAGCTTATCACCTAACTAGACACTTCTATTCACTTTCCAGTACTGCGATAGCACCGCCAGCTAAAAGCGGCACTTTAAACAACTAAGATAAATAAAATAATAAATTTCCTTTCTACATCCCTTAAAAGTGATTTTATAGTCGCTTGATATATATATATATATAAATGTATCTTATGTATTTAAATGAGCAACTCTTGTATATACATATATGCGGGTATCTCGGAAACGTCTCTAACGATTTGGATGGGATTTTGTACAGCCCTCTAATGTATTAAACAGTTAAAAATTTCCTATATGGAAATTGCAAATTTCGAAATTTTTGGGATTACTTGTAGTACACTCATATTTGCAAATTTCATTTTTCCTCAGTCGTATTTTTCTTGATATTTATCTAAACATACGCTGAAAATTTGAGCACGCAGTTTGAATGTTATAAGCTTGGAAATTGTATTTTATTCTGTAAGAGTTGGTAAATATAATTAAAATTTGATATCTCGTGTAACATTTCGATTTAAAGTATCTGATCTGAATCTGCGAAAGAATTATTTTAAGGTGAAAATCCGATTCAGTTGCAATAAAATATGAAGTGTGCCTTCTACTGATATCGTTCAAAACTGATAATTTTTTGTTAAAAGTTCGGGCATTTATGTAACAAAATTCTACACAGTTAAAATAGTTTTATGTATGTACTGGTTTTTAATACTATGTGATTTTTATGTAAGTATATTTAAAAAAAGGAAACATACCGAGCAAAATCCTGTCCCTCAATACATGCCTACATATAATTACAGCAATCGGTTAACATACAATGTTCTCGGATGTTTTTTCATCACTAATATATTAGGTTATAAATAAAAATTCACTACGATCTTTTAAATTTTACACACGTAACCTTAATTACATTTATTACTCGGTGATTGATTAGTAAACTTTTGTTAAATAACTATTTCATCATCTTGTAAACTAACCTATTTTTCATGAAGTTTTGACTGTGGAATGTAGTGATTTTTTATACTTGATTACAAAAAAACAGTCGAAATCACTAAACTTTATTTATTAAGCAAAGCTTTTCGGCAACTACGCTATTATCAAGCTATATATAATAAAATTAAATGTATAAAACAGTCACTGTCAGATAGTTTTAAGTATTTATAATTCATTTATTATGTAAGAATTGTAAACTTAGATTTAAATTAATATTTTATGTTTTTATATATTTAATTTTATTATATATAGCTTGATAATGGCGTAGTTGCCGAAAAGCTTTGCTTAAGAAATAAAGTTTAGTGATTTCAACTGTTTTTTGTAATCAAGTAACCTATTTTTGTTTCACAAATTCATTAAACTATGCCAGAATTTGGTAGGCTAATATATTAAGGTTTTTAAATTACTGAAATCTTACAAATTTCTTTAGAATTTTCGTTAAATGAATATTTAAGCGCGTTTAATGACTATAACTATGCATCGAAATTACAATTGCTACTTCGACTTTTCTTTAACGGGCTTTATTAATTAATTCATTATCGGTGGCGATTGGAATGCGAACAATGTAGCCTGGGGTAGTTCCACAAATAATTATTTAGGGAACGTGTTATATGAAGCCTTTTTGAATGTTGACTGCTGCATCTTGAACGATGGCAGTCCAACTCATTTTGGTAGGCCTGGAACTCTTGCCAACCCGTTAGATTTGACATTTTGCTCGCCTACATTTGGTCTAATAGCTAGCTGGAAAATTATCTCAGACACTTCAGGGAGTGACCACTGTCCCATATTAATAGAAATCGGTATAAATACGGTACAGGATAGTTACAGATTTTTTGATCAGTCCTTAGGAAAAAGGTGGAACTATATTCGTACGAATTGGCAATGGTTTTCTGCTCAGCTTCAGAAACATGATTTAAATATATGCAATGAGACTGACCCTAGGATCCAGTTCCAGTTGTTATATGAAGCTATCAGCGAAGCCCTATCAAAATCGTCACCAACTATAAAGGAGCGTGAATATAAGAAAACAAGGAAAAGTAACTCAAGCCTTTGGTGGTCAGTTTCCTGCCAACGCGCAGCTTGTGATAGAAGGAGAGCTTTTTTACAATATAAGGAAAATAGTTCTGTTGAAAATTATCTGCACTGGAGGAAAATTAATGCTTTAGCTAAGCGGGAATTTAAACTTGCAAAAAGGAAGAAGTGGCAACAGTTTTGCATGCAATTCAATCGACAAACATCTATCTCTAAGGTATGGGAATTATCTAAATCGTTCAGGAGTTCTTCTCATAATAAAGTTAGACAGTTGTCAGAGGACAATTTTTATTCATTTGTTGAGTCACTGGCTCCACCTCATGTACCTGAACTAGAAGAAGTTATAATACCTGAAAGTAGCCCCTCGGATCACTTTTTAGATGCTCCTTTTACTGAAAAGGAGGTAGCTTACATTTTATCAACGAAGGATTCAACATCGCCAGGATACGATGGTGTTTCTTTCGAAGTATTAAAAAAGCTGCCGGAAAATTTTTTTACTATCTTCGTTCACATTTTAAATAAAGTTTGGCAAACTAAATCGATTCCAAGTTCTTGGATGCTTTTTGTTATCGTCCCTGTGCCTAAGAAAAATGGATCACTTAGACCAATTGCATTAGCCTCTTGTTTTAGAAAAATTTGTGAATCCGTTATAGCTTCGCGTCTCAACTGGTGGTTAGAGCATAATGAAATCCTTCCAACTAATATGTATGGTTTTCGAAATAACACCAGTACATTGGACTGCGTGGGTGATTTAGTTGGTAATATATATAACAGTCTCATTAATAAAGAATACAATATTACTGTTTTCCTCGATATAATGAACGCCTTTAACAACGTACATTTGCCCACTTTACAGCAGAAACTGTTGTCCCTAGGCATTCCAGGGCATTGTTACCATTTCATTAGTAGACTATTTTCGCAACGCCACATTTTAATAAGTTCACCGTCCACTAGATACCATCGAGTGGTATATAGGGGAATTCCTCAGGGTTCTTCCCTCAGTCCGTTGCTTTTTAATTTATATATTTCAGAACTGGCACACGTGCCTTTATATTCCAAAACTCTCCTTTATGCCGATGACACTGCGGTATTTAGTTCCAATACATCATTTTCCGACGCCGTATGTAATATTAATATGGATATTGATTTAATCGAACGAGTTCTTTATAAGTTGGGGTTAACTCTAAGTCCCCAGAAAAGTGCGGCAGTGGTTTTTACATACAGACATCTCATAGTCAATAACTTCCCTATCACAACAGAAAATGTAGTTATTCCCTTTTGCAAGTCAATACGGTATTTGGGTATTACGTTGGATACGCGTTTAACATGGAGGCCACATATTGATCATCTTATAAAAACTATTAACCGCGCCGTTAACATTCTACGTAATTTATACAATACTCGTTGAGGGGGTGATCCTTTCATACTGTTGACTCTTTATAAGTCGCTAATTCGTTCTAAAATGGAGTATGGTTGTGTATGGATCTGCAGCTGAATCATTGTTAAGTAAGCTTGATCGTGTGCAAAATGAGTGTGTGAGGCTCTGTATTGGTGCAGTTAGAAGTACTCCGATACCGGCATTGTTGGCAGAGTGTAAGATTCCTCCGTTACAGCTGAGACGAAGTTAGTTAGCATTAAAGCTCTTGATCGGTAGAATGTTTTCCGCTATACAATTTATTCTACCACATTTATTCCAACTGGCGGTTTTCAAACAGCAAAATGCCTCTGCTGGCTTCGGTTTTACCTAGGTTGGATGAATTTCAGGTGCAGACTATGCGAATTCATATACCCATCCAATTTATGTTACCTTATTCATACAATTTTGCCAATAAAATAATATTTTTCTTTCCAGAGAACTACGTCCATTGGCCTCCCCCACTGATCCGGGCTACTTTTAATAATATTATGGCTGAAAATTTTCCTACGCATATCCTTGTTTATACAGATGGAACGAAGTCAGCTTAGGGAACTGGTGCAGCAGTTTATATCCCATTTCTTAATATTAGCAGTGCATACAAATTATCTGATCTCTGTTCCTCATTTACAGCTGAGTGTGTGGGAGTATTTCTTTCTTTGTCGTCCTTAATTGATGCGAATCTTCCAGGTAATTATCTCGTTGTTACCGACTCACAAAGTATTTTAAAGGCTATTGAATGCAAAGGGAAGGTGTCAGATTCATTGATTTCAGCCATCATGTTGAAACTTAATCAGCTGGAAAACCTCAGTATATTTGTGTCATTCTTGTGGGTACCGGGACATCGAGGAGTCCCCGACAATGAAATGGTAGATGCAATAGCTAAAAGGGGTTCTTCTAGTGGTGTTTTATTCTCTTCAGTTTCTTCTCGTGACGTCATTCATTTTACACAGTCTATTCATAAAAAGCTCTGGGAACAGACATATATGGAGTACATACAGCGGTCGTCTCTTACTGCGTATTATCAGCTGCAGCCGTCTCTCCCTAGGTTCCCATGGTTCTACGTTTTCAAAAACATCAAGCGGAGAGATCAGCAGATTGCGGTTTGGGCACTGCTTGTTGCTTGACCGCCTGTTCGTTATGCAGCTTAGAGATAATTCGTATTGTCCTCTACATGCTGGTCGTGTAGTCTGCAACCCTGATCACGTGTTCTTCGAATGTCCTTCATTAACAGCATTACGTTCTGAACTGTATCTCAAATTACTGTACGCATCTCGTGGTGGTCCTCCTTATAACGTAATGTCCCTTCTGCATGTTGAGAATCTAGATTTGTTCCCGGACATAGCGACTTTTCTCGAGAAGTTGTCCGAGTTCATAAGAATATGAGTTAGTGATTATTACGGCTCCACGTTGGGTAAGCTGTAAAGGCATCCCCATTAAAAAAAAAAAAAAAAAAATAACACGACATCGAATAAAAGTAGTCGAATGTAAAAATCTCAATAACCTAGATTATTCGTAATTCATGGAGTAGTCTAGATTCTCCGAAAACGTTCAAAAAATCCGATTTTCCCCCCCAAAAAACACATTTCGATAAAAATGACTACGAGTAAAAAAAAACTTTTTGCGGAAAGCAATATTTTTCGAGGAAATTTCAATAGTGCCGCTATTTAGCTCTGCAGAAAATATTGACTGATCCGGGTAGTGTACTATTGTCGTTTTTCCTTTAATTATACCTTAAATCAAACCTAACTTAATATCGCTTCTCGGCCTGTTGGGAAAGATCAAAGTGTAATATCTATTTTTATCAGCTTAATATCTGACACACGTTGCAAAAGGTCAATATATATTAAACTAATTTTTGTAAAGAATGAATCTAATCTAATTCTCGTTTTTTCCTTTAATTCTAATTCTAACTAGCCGAAACAAAAACGAATGTAACCTAACGTAATCAATAAACGAGGTTTATTAACACAAAAAAACGTTTTACATTCCGCAAAGAAATGCTTCATTCCAAGTCAAAATTATAAAAATGTGACTTTTGAATAGAATGAATTATATAATATAAAAGAACTTACGTGAATACCTATATAACTTAAGATTACTGTTGCATTTCGAACATTTATAACCGTCATTAAGAATAAAACTCGATTCCCTTAGACTAATTTAATAAGTTTTCTTTATTAGCGTTTAAAGTATGAAGATAATAAACATTAACGATACGCATATTTAAATGTAATTAAAATAATTAATAAATTGAAAGAAATATAATAAATAAATAAATTAACCATAAAAACAAGATAAACAATTAATTTACGAATAACAAACAACAGTACGTAAGAACAAAACGCGGGAAACATAATTTCACACACCGTCCATGGAGGAACCAATTGCGAATAACTTTTAAACTAAAATAATAAAATGAAAAAATTTATTAACGAAATAATTTTTAAAATTAATAATTGCGTTTTATTTTTATGTTTATAAACATGAAATAGAGAGAAATTTCGGCACTGGAGCCATAGTGTGACGATCAACTTATTTTAAATAATTTTTAAACGATGTTTAAAATAAAATAACTACCGGACTATGATATTAATTAATCGACATTATAACCGGGAAAGTTGGAAGTTGACCGCCACATTACAGGCTACAATGCCGAAGTTTATTTCATGTTTGTAAATATAGAAATGGCTAAAATATCAAAAAGGTGTAATTACTTTTAAAATCGTTTTTTAACAAAAGTGAGAATTCTCCTTCGCGCATATCAGCGAGTAAATATTTACCGTTTTATAAGTTTATCTTAAATACTTCTATATGAATAAGATATGATTATTTAAACTATAATCTAGCCCATAATTTGTAAATAATCTACTATACAATTAGCTATTACCTAGTGTAACTATAAATATTTCCCATATATATATATATATATATATATATATATATATATATATATATATCAACGAAACGATTTACCGTTGTGAGTATTATCTCGTATTTTTAGATATTCAACCTAAGCGCAATAAAAATTAGTTATTACATTAATCGGCGTCATACCTAGATAACGTATAAATTATAATTAAAGGAAACAAGTTGCGTAATATTCCAAGCGACAAATTAAAGTTAAATCGGTTTAGTGATAAAACTAAAATATAAATACGTGCGAGTACGACTTAGTTTATTAGGACAAAATGGGCCCTCTCATTTACATAATATATTAATCTGGTGTATTAATGTCGAAATTCTATAATCACCACTCGCTAAATCACCGGAGAAAAACTGGTATTTCCAGAAAATCGTGAACAGTAACACGCATATGTCTTTTTAAAAAATACAATAATAGTGCGAGATGAAATTATAAAACGTGATCACCTCCTTGGAGGTCACATATATTATTTTTTTCATCGTATCCCGACTGAGATGCGTTCACTTTAGAATGTTGATCGGTTCTTTTGTTCTAAATGCAAACTTTTACAATACAATTAGAGACGCTAAACGCAATTTAAAGGGGAAAAAATACGTAGGCGGGTGCGGCATGATTAAAGAATACACGAGATCATCTTCACTAGTTCACGATTTAAAGTGAAAGTTGTTTCCCATAATGAACGTTTGTAATCACTGTGCTTGTGTTCGTGGTTCTGTTTAAGAGTATTTTAACGTGTAGTGAAACGAAGCACCGTTAAAATCGACTAGTTTCATACATCCGTTTGTAGTTAAAATCTACCAGTTTCGTACATCCGTTTGTAGTTATAATAACACGTATAAATGATGTTTCCGTTATAATGATGTTATTAAATTCTATTTCCAGCATTTTCTGTATAGTGTTGTTACTTTGTGAAAATACTTAGTTCACTTTAAATGTGTCTTATAAATTTTTCCTTTATTCCAAAATAACTACCTGTATGACTAGGATTTACTATTGTTTCACTTTTTAATAATATTAATTTTGACGGTACGATTAGATAAACAGATACTCACGGCGTATTATTCGGTGTTTCGCTTCCAGCAAATTAGTTGTGAACGCAATGTAGTTCTTTGCCATGTATTTCTTCCAAAGTCTGTTTTAATTTAATCGTCGAACCTACTAATCCGTTTTCTTATTATTTAACCCGTTTCCAATCGTAAGAATTTAGCGAATCAGCTGCATCTACCCAAAATGTAACATATTGTAACAACACTAAGTCAGACCAAAATAACAGTAACATCGAATCAATTTTGACGAATTTTGTGAAAGAAATTAAAGATTTATTTTTTCAAGTAATGAATCAACAAACTCAGATGATAAATAACGTGCTACAGACTATAATGTCGTCAATGGTTAATAATAAATGAATCACTTGTAGATCGCAACCTGGAATTCAAATGGCAGTCTAAATCATAAACGAGAAATCGAATTGTTCTTATCGCAAAATAAAATTGATGCATTCTTAATCTCTGAATCACATTCGACTAATAAAACCTACTTCCACATAGCAGGATATACTACGTATAATACTCCACATCCAGATGCACGTTCAGTCATTCTAATTAAAAATAATATAAAACACCGCGAAATATCTAAATACCAGAAAGATTACATACAGGCGACCAGTATACAAGTAACATCCGAAAATAAAAACATAGTTATCTTTGCTGTATACTGTCCGCCGAGACATAAAATCCTCCAATATCAATTTAAAGAATATCTGCAGACATTTCATAGGAGATTATAATTCTAGAAAAAATACTGGGGGGGTCACGGCTTATCACGCCGAAAGGTAGAGAACTACAAGAAGCTATAGATCAAAAGAAATGTGATATAATAACAACTGGCTCGCCGACATATTGGCCGACTGATAAAAATAAAAAACCAGACCTGCTTGATTTTTTCATATATCAAAATTCAGTCAGACTACAATCTCTCATCGGATCACCCGCTAGTTATTATGACATTAAATAACAACATTATAGTTAGAAAAACAACTCCAAAAATACACACTGCCAACACTGATTGGGAGTTATTCGGAAAAACAATCGATAAAAATACAAATTTACGTATACCTCTTAAGATTGAAGTGGATATTGAGAATCCGCTCCAAAGTTTCATTTCTCTAATTCAGGAAGCGGTGTGGTCCGCTACATTTCCAAAGCAGAAAACTGTTCCTGTAATATGTTATCCGAAAGAAATAATGGATGAAGTTTCAAAAAAGAGAGCTATACGGAAACAATGGCAGCTATTCCGGAATCCACTACTTAAAATAAACAAACCAAAAAAGTAAAAAGTTTACTACAAAAATGGAAAAATGATACCTTTAAACAGCACGTATCTTCACTATCTCCTTTAACACCGGATTATTCATTGTGGAAGGCAACCCAGAATTTAAAAAGGCCAAAGCTACCTGTTCACCCCATTCGCAAAGATAATGGAGCATGGGCACATAATAATAAAGATAAAGCTAATGAATTCGCTAAATATTTGGCTAAAGTATTTCATCCTCACACAGGGAAAGGAAGTTAACAAAAACTTATAATATGAACATGTATCCTCGAATTAAACTTGCTTCTCTGGAATAAATAAAAGCTGTAATAAACAAATTGAATCCAAGAAAATCTCTTGGTTACGATCTCATAACAGCTAGAGTACTAAAAGAGCATCCAAGTAAAGGAATAGTAATGATAACATACATATTTAATGCGATAATTAGATTAAGCTATTTCCCGGCACAATTAAAATTCTCACAGGTGATAATGATTAATAAAATTGGTAAGCCACCTACTGACGTAACGTCATACAGGCCTATCTCTTTATTGCCAGTATTATCAAAGCTATATAAGAAACTGATTTATAGACACATAAATAAAACTAATACTAGAGGACAATAAAGTTATTCCGGATCACCAATATGGGTTTAGATCAAAACATTCCACCGTACAACAGGTGCATAGAATAACGAACAAAATAGAAAATAATCTTGAGGAAAGAAGAATATATAACTCAGTATTCCTGGACATAAGTCAGGCATTCGATAAAGTTTGGCACACGGGATTGTTGCATAAAATCGGGAAAATATTTCCTTACCATTATTGCAAACTATTCGAATCCTACCTAAGCGATAGTTGATACATTTGCTGATGATACGGCCGTTTTATGTTCGAGCAGTTGTCGTAATGAAGCGAACGAAATATTACAGATAAGCGTAAATCTCATCACCTCTTGGTGTGAGAAATGGAAAATTAAAATTAATGAAGCAAAATCGACTCATGTGACATTTACAAACAGAAAAATTACTACAAAAGATATTATTATAAACAAAAACATCGTACCAATTAAAACCGAAGTGAAGTACCTTGGACTATATCTGGATAGCAGGTTAACGTGGCGTAACCATACTCAATATGAAAGTAAGGCGAATGTATTGGCTAATAAGAAGAAAATCGAAGCTCACCTTAAATAAAAAGGTTATATTTTATAAACAGATACTCATGCAAATATGGTCTGGGGATCTAGCGCAAAAAGTAATGTAAAAATAATACAAACATTCCAGAATAAAACTCTGAGAACACTTTCAGATGCCCCTTGGTATGTAAGCAACGAGACATTACACCATGATTTAGCTGTATGTGCAAGATGTCATTAAAAACGCAGCCTTAGCATGCTGATAGGTTGGATAAATGGACAGCAATTATCCTACTAGATAATATGGAGGAGATTCGCCGGCTACAACGGACGAAACCACTAGATTTACTCTAGTTAATGGCACGCAAGGATGAAAAGCCGCTATGTGAACACTAACTAGCTACAACGTCAATGGATGGGGCTATAACTGACTAAATTGTAATCACCTATGATAACAACTACTGATAGCCTAGACAGGCTAGGCGTAGATTACAGTAGGGGAAAAAAAAGGTTTAAGACATTTTGATTTCTTATATTGTTGTCTTGATTGTCCAGCTTTTAACTCCGTACAATAGCACTGTTCAAGATTGTTCTAATTCTTGTTTTAATTTACATATTTTGATCAGCTATCATCGAAAATAATACGTCCTTCGAGAATTTAGAAAACAAGACAAATAAAATTATAAACACTATTCTTACGTGAATAATCAATCAAGACTGAACGTGAGACATTTTATTTTACTTAGTTTGTGTCAGTTTTTTTTCTTTCTTTGGTTTATACAAGCAATCCTACTGTGGACATGAAATTCGATGTATTTACAGTTATCCCTTTTGTGGACTGTTATTTCTGAGCGCTACGCGATATGCCTAATATGTTCGGTTTAAGAATGTTATATTATTAAATTTTCGTAAGTTTTTCACTTCTGGAGTTACTCGTTAGGAAAGCTATAGCTGTATTTGTTTGTATATATATATATGTTTTATATTTTATAAAAAAAAAGCTGCATTCGTTTATTCAAATCTTTTCGTTCATTGTTCATTATAATAATTGAATTTCAGTAGTTCGTTTATCTTATCTGCGACATGATCATTAACCGTTATCGCGCGACGACATATTGGTAAGTTCGTTCCATATTTATGTTTATAAATACATATCGCTGGATAGTAGGGATTATCATTCCCTATTGTCTATAAGAAACTAACCGATAAAATTACCAGGAATAGCAGTGTCGAGATGGTATTATTAGTAATGATATTAACGATTATGTTTTGCGCTAATGCTGATAAAAATAAGAACAGTATTAGTAATTAGTAGTAGTAATAATAGTAGTCGCACTAATGACGTTTCTATGAAAAGTTCTGAATGCCGAGATTTCGGAAATAAAAGAGTAGAGCCTTTGAATTTATTTATTTATTCGTATGTTTTCGGGTATAAGTAGACGTTTTTCTACATAATTATCTTATAAATTAATATATAAAAAAACTATTATAATATTTTATAAATTAATGTCTAAATTTTTAATCCATTCTTTTGCTGATTCTGTCAGCTTTGCGATCTCCTTCCAGCCACCGATTAATGCACGCGTTAGACAATTCTGTAAGATGTGATTAATTGTTTGTTCCTTTTCTCCACAATCACATGCTGCATTGTCTCTGATCCTCCAAGTATTCAACATTTTTCCACATCTTCCATGTTCCGTTTTGATGTGATTAAGTCTCGTCCACAGTTTCCTCGAATGATTAAAACCTGGCGGTTCAACACAAGGATCTTGTATGAGTTTGTGTTTATCGGGATTTTCAGCCGACCATTTATGCCTCCAAGCTTGAGTATCGTCGAAATTATCAACGTTTAGTTGAGCCGAACTTTTGTATGCAGGTTTCCTCGATCTTAGTCGTTGTACAGTATTTGTATCTGGACGTACCGCGAGGGCTTCGTTGCTGTTATCTTTTTTTCCATTCTTTTATAGCAGATTTTTTTCGTCGTATGTCCGGAGGCATTATATTACTTAGTACCGGTAACCATGCTACTGGAGTGGACTTCACAGTACCAGTTATTGTTCTCATCACAATATTGAGTTCGAGGTCAATTTTCTTGACATGTGCACACTGTTGTGTCAAACTGGAGCTGCGTATTCAGCTACGGAGAATGCCAATGATAAAACTGATGTTCTTAATGTTGATGCGGAGGCTCCGATTTTGGCCTCTTATAAATCACTTAGATTCTGATAAATGTACTACTTTGAATTCACAACACAAATCGACTGAAAACATCAAATCGTCAAACATACAACATCATGAGATTAAAAGAATACCCAAAATCACCTCCAATTTTTATAACGGGGTTGTAAATTATAAGTAGATGCATAGTAAAGTTAAATTAAGAACGAATAGTAGCGACAGCTATAGAAAAATAATTAGATACTTAAAAGAAAAAAGTTTAGTATACCATACATATCAGTTGAAGGAACAAAGAGCTTATAGAATGGCGATTAAAAATATCCACCATACCATGCCCGCGGATGAAATTAACGGACGCTGGTTTTCCAACGAGAAACCTAATCAACATACGAAAACCAAAAACAAAATTTACCCATGCTTTTTGTTGATTTCGAATCCGAATCTAACAATAAAGAAATATGTATAATATGGAATATCTACTTTATGAAAATCAAAGTGGAACAACCATATAAAAAGAAAAAAGTCCAGTGTTCTAGGCGCACGTCATATGGACATACTAAGAGATATTATGCATTACCTTTCACACGTGTTAAGTGTGGCGAAAACCACGAAACCAAAGATCGTCAAAAATCAGAAAATACACCAGCTACATGTATTCATTGTAACGGCGATCACCCAGCCAACTACAAAGGGCGTTGACGATACGAAACAAATAAACCAAAACAAGCAAGCCGGGGAAGCCAAAAATTTCAGAGCACTATTGTAAATTTTTTGTACACAATCGGTGCCTCTGATTTAAAACAAACCAACAATACCACTGATCGTACTTACACCAGTGTAGTACAAAATGGTATACATAGACGTGTAGCACGAGATGAAGTTCCACAAAATAATAGTAATGAATTAAATAAAAATATTAATGATCATCAGAGTTCTTAGCTAATGCAACAAAATACAACGATTATTAACCCAGATATGCCCGATTTTTTAAAAATATTATTAAATTCTGTGTAATTAGTGTTTAAATAAGATGTACTAATTAAAATTTTGTGCTACCATGTCATAGAATGTGAAAAAACGACCATCCTTCCAGAAGGACATAGGGCATACACGGCATCATAATGACATCTCTTTTATTACCCTCTTTCTGACAGATTTTTTGATACATTTCTTTCATTTATGGTATACTTTCAATTATATCCGGAAATTTCATTAACAGTACAATTAAATAAATGCAACAGTAAGAAATTAAAAGTAATGTATATTATGAATTATATTATATTTATTAACACTTTTATGTATTACACCGAACAGGATATTTTAACGATTTCATTGAAGTAGACATCATATAAATATGCGTAAATTATTTACCTGGATTCAATCTTTGCAGCAAGACCAGGACGTCCTTTAATTGAAGAAATTCGTCTGTTTGATTCCAATATTGCAGTCACAATCCTTCTATTAAATGCTAAATGATCTAATTTACCTCTATCTAACCGGTGCAATTTCCAAGCATTTTGTTCTGCCACATCAATGAGATAGGCTATTATTGGAAAGTACCACTTCTTCCTCCATGAAATGTTTTGATCTGCTCGTTCAATTCCCAGCATATACACTTATTGTAACTGTGAATCACATGTGGTTGTGAAATGGTTATTTTTTTGTTGTTGTTGTGCAGAATAACGTGAAACCTAAAATAAAAAATATTATTTAGTAATAAGGACTACATGTCCTGTAATTAAAACTTAATAAAATGAATAACTTTTTAATTGATATATATTACTTATTTGATGAAGAGGTTCAATACCATTACAGTTGCTTGCAATGGACACCACACTGTTGTCATTCCATTTGGCAATAAATATTTTATTTTTGGAATCATACCTATAATCAGTTGTACCACGCGGTTGTTTCTTCATTTCTTTGCATCCAATTATGTTACAACTTTTATCAATTCTATTACTTCTAATTGTGCCGGTAGCACAAATATTTCGTTCTACTAAGTCAATTAGAAGGGGGAACGAGGTAAACTAATTATCAAAATAAATTTTATAATGATGTGGATCTAGTTGATCAATATAAGACGAAACTACACCATAGCCCAGACCTTTGTCATTATATTTAACTGGTAATGAACCCATGATAGTATCCTGTGCTAGTTCCACCACACCAGAATTTAAAGCCATATCTGATAGGTTTCCGACATATAAATTGCTTGGTTCCATGGCGCCCAAAATATGGAACCATACTTTCATCCACAGAATGATGTTCAAAATATGGCATGAATGATCTGCACCGCTCATTTATTGCTTTCAAAAGAGGCCAAACTTTAGCAAATCTATTTTCTTTATCCAAATTGTCATTGTTGCAGACATGTAAATTTCACATAATAAATTCAAATCTGTTCCTGGAAAATGTTTGGGATACCTCATCTGATAATTTCAAATACATTCTTCTTCACGGAAGAAAATTATATCCACTAAGAAGCAAAATTGTGATAAAACATTTTATTTCATCAACAGAACAATTTCCCAGATGGTTTTTTTTTTTTTGCAGCATATTGATTCGTATATTTTACAATCTCATTTACTACATCATTATCAAAAAACATTTCAAAATACTCTAAAGGAGTTCTTTCTCGAAAATTAGCTGTTATCATTGGTAACCAGTTTCCTTTACTAAAAGGATAATCTGTTTTTGTCCACTTATAGCTCATACTGTGTGTTTTTTTACATTTCCGTTAGACACTTTTAATTTTCGCTTCTTTGTATTTGAGGTCATTCTTTTAAGTGTTTCATCATCAGATGATGCTGAAAACAGTAATTCACCAGGTGATACCTAAAAACAAAAATCATTAAACATTGAACAATAATTAAATAGTGATTTAGCGATTTCAAGAATAAAAAATTACATGAACTAATAATTTTGTTGTGAAAATTACTAAGCATCTTCAATGAAATATAATATAACTAATTTCATTATCACACTAGAGATTGATACTGATGCAGCTAATTGGCTAGCAGGTAAATTTTCAATTCGAACATCATCCTCTTCACCTGAATCCTCATCTGTAATATCATCAACAGCATTTAATGGGGTAAAAGTGCAATATCAATCCCATTTTCATCTTCATCATTTCCTTCAAGCATATCAAGTAATTCATTGAGGGTGATCGGTTTTCTAAAATAAATAAACTCGTGTATTGTGTGATGAAAGTAGAAGCGAAACTAGTATAAAAATATAAAATGGATAAACATTATTACTGAAAAATTATATATATAATATATACATACCTACACACACACACACATATATATATATGTATATATATATACATATACTGTGCATACCCAACATCCTTCTGGAAGGATCGCTGTAAAAACGACATCATAACATTGTGTAAATATAAATATAAATTAAACACTACTATACACGCATTAACTATATTGTAGTAGATAAAAAAAAACTAGCATAGGTTTAAAAAAATAATAAGCATTCTAGGAATACTCACCCATCGACGAGGTCAGTGTTATCAGCCATTCTTCAAAAGTGTTGTTTATGAAACTTTATAGAACACGTCACAAGAACAATGAACCATGAAAACTGGTTTCACACAATAAAATAGACTGTTTTTAACTGCTGATATAAATAAAAAGCGACAAAAGTAAACACTGTTACCAAAAACTAAAAACTAAAATATACCTTTAATTATCCTTCTGGAAGGACGTTGGGCATATCTGGGTTAATATGCTGTCAACAGTAATAAATAAAGTGCTTTTAAAATGAGTAACTTATACGGATTGTAATATGGAATATCAATGGCCTGATGTAATACCGACATGAAGTTGAGGCATTTTTAATAACTAATAAAATTGATATCAGGAACAAATTTTACAGACAAAAATTATATAAAAATACCTAAATATAATATCTATCACACTCCCTATAGTGGTAGAGCACATGGTGGTGCAGCTATTATTAAAACATCAATAACGTATCATGTAAAGAGTATTTACAAGCATGCACTGTGAAAATTGAAACCCAGCACCATTCACTGATAATATCGTCTATCTACTATCCTCCAAGGTACAACATGGATCAGGCAAAGTTTGATGAATATTTTAATACATTAGGAAATAAATTCATATCCGGTTGAGACTTCAATGTTAAGCATACATTATTAGGATCAAGCATAACAACTCAAAAACCAGTATCATCAAACAGGACACCAACTGGGAAGCATTACAGCAATTCGTCGAAAGAAATATAGACTTAAAAGTCCATCAAAAAATGTAAAAAAGAATCGCAATTTCCAGTGTACCTCCATTTAAATGGTAAACAATAATTGGTCACGAACTAATCAAGAAAAAGCTAACACATTTGCTAAATACTTATCACAAGTGTACCAACCGCATTCAAGTAGTATCCCAGGTCATGAAAAAGACATCGAAAATTACTTGCATGTACCATTTCAGATGTCACACACAATAAAACCATCTTCTATGGAGGTAAAGGTATTCATACAAAAGTATTTAAACCCAAAGAAGGCACCGGGCTACGATCATCTCATCACACATAATATTATAAAGAAAATGCTAAGAAAAGCTGTAACATTATTGACTCACATTTTCAATACAATCTTTCCATATTGATTGCGGTTGTTTATTGCGAAGTTGTCGTTAATCCATGCATATCTATGTGGCTGACATCGCTTATTAAATGGAAATGTGTATTTAATGGAGAACCCCGGTTACTTGTTACTATACTATCTTTGCTTTTGTTTTTTCGGTTTACTAGCATCGGTTAACCACGTAACTATTATCTCACACATTAAACTATGGTGTTTTTTTCCGAGGTTGTTCAATTATACCTCGGGCGTTAAGTAAATATTAAATAAATATCTTTATTGTTATTGTCGAGTTCTATATTTATAAAAAATAATGGCAATGGATGTTTGTATAATCTAAGTTTCACATTGTGCTCACTTCCAGTTGAACGTCTTAAATAATTGATAATTGAACAAGGAAAGGAACAAATGAAACTGTGGTGTGACGCATACGCATTGGGGAGAAAATCATATTTCCATGCCGATTGCTTCGATTAAGAGTTATTTAAATTCAGTAACCATAAATTACTATTTTAAATTAAACTAATTAAATAAACTAAAATTTTCAAACGAAAAATTAAAAATAAATAACTAAAAAAATACTAATTCTTAACTATAAATATTTTTTTAACACGACGAAAACGAACCATATTAACAAATATAATTCTAACAAATTTAATTAAGTTTATTAATTTAAATTGACAATTTAATTTAATACCATTA
This sequence comes from Coronaproctus castanopsis, assembly GCA_032883995.1. Taxonomy (NCBI): domain Eukaryota; kingdom Metazoa; phylum Arthropoda; class Insecta; order Hemiptera; family Monophlebidae; genus Coronaproctus; species Coronaproctus castanopsis. The sequence continues at coordinate 75,491,841 of CM065052.1, read as the reverse complement.
CAACAATATTATTTCTTTAAACAAATATTTTTAAATATCACATTTAAAAGTTTATTATAATATTTAATTTTATTTTAAAATCACGTTGTTAAATTGTGGCATACATGTGGTTTTAAACATTCTAAAATTTTTTAGAAATACGTATATCTGGCAACTCCCGACACTGGTTGTGCCGATTTTAGATGAAACTAAATTGAGTTTTATGTTGCTTGTTATATCGTGTGGGTGGCATTTTATAAAATTTGTTAAATAAAGGTGTTAAGTAGTATAATTTAAAATACCGTTTTACTTTATTATTTTCTTTATTTAATCCAAGTATGTCGAATGCAGTTGGTGCTTTATCTGTTGGTGGTATGCGAAGTTCTGGTGCCCCAGTTCGAACTCAGAATGGTAAGCATGGTGTGGTTGCTATACATTCCACGTTTATTTTATATTTTACATTTTTAAGGAATTTCTTTAGGATTATTAATTATCAGATATAGTTAATAATTTTATGGTAGAAAATAAATGTTATATAAGTTAGATATAAATATAAAACAACGTAAACGAAATTACCCATTGTAATATATTATTACTTTGATTGTTGTGCTGTTCGAATGTTCATAAATTATAGACTTTGTGAGCTATAGCGGAGCTTAAATCCAGTTTTTAATTTTATAGCAAAAGTATCTAAAATATATCAGCAAAAATTAATGATTACTTGTGTATATTGGTTAAAATGTCAAAAAATGATGGTAATGGACGCAATTTGATATTCAGAGTCATATTTTTTGCATCGTGATGATTTCAAAGAATTTATTTTCATTTCTAAGTCAACTAGAATAAACGTGCAAATTTAGAAATTAATTCTAGACGTTCATTTAAATTTGGTGAAAATTGGATTTTAGTTTAGCTATAATTCAAAAACTGCACATGAATAGAATGTTTTTAATAGAGAAAAATTATTTCATAATAATTTATTATAAAGATTAATTTTACGTAGTTGGTCATTTGGTTAAAATTAATATTTGTTGATGAATAAAATTTGCATTTTTTAAACATAATAATTTTGTTTTCTTTTGTATGCAATACATACACTTTGCTTAAGGCAATATTTTATTTTTATGTTCATTTGATCATAAAAATATAATTACCGCTAATAGATGTTTTGGAGTGATTAATGCATTATAGAAAATTTTAGTGTTTTTTTTTTAATAATAGTTCCCCGGAAACTGTTTCTTGTTGGTTATGATTTTTAAGTATCATTAATATTGTGTAATAAACTATATACTGCACAATTTAATTTCTCGACTTTGATTATTTTGTTGTTCACTTTGTTATAACCGGATGTTATTTATTTCATTCGGTTGAATTTTTTCAGTATGTAATAAAGTATTTAGTTTTAACAAAGTAAAGTCTATCTCGAAATATACGGACAGTTATTTAAAAATTTTGTACTTTTATTATATGTTAGTAATTACATTTATTATTTCAGTTACAGCGGCTGTTGCTATTTCAAATATTGTAAAAACTTCTTTGGGCCCAGTGGGGCTTGATAAAATGTTAGTGGATGATATCGGGGTATGTTTTTTTTTTTTAAATATTTATTTATTGATTGTTTGAACTATGGTCCTATTATTATAAATTAGCATATGCTGAATCGTGATCTCGTGGAACGGATACATATTTCTTCATTTTCAACTTTAACGTTCAATATTATATGTATCGACTTCATTTAATGCAACAATAGCATTATGTGCACGTGACAGTTATTAATTCTTAAAATAAATTTGTGATTTTTAAATTGAAGCTTAAAATGTTCTTTAGGATGGATTTTTAAAAATATTTCGTTATTTCATTCTTGTTAACAGTATAGAATTTTAAATAATTTGCACAAGTCAACCATTTCTAGTAAATTTAAAAATAAATTATAGAGTTATAACAACGGTTTGAGGCATTTATATATTTGTGCTGTTTTGAAATTAAAGATTCTAAAATAACTGAACTTGCGAAACTATTTATGGGCTTCATTGATACATTTACAAAAGCGATTAACATTAAAATATTTATTTTGTAATATACTAAAATAAGTGTTCCTATACAACGACGATTTCAATACTACTTCAATAAAATTAGTTATATTATTTAAAAACTAATTTTTATTTTTCGACTTATTTGTTACAGTTCATTCTAATTTTATATTTCAATTTAAATTTTCTTTCTGCATTATTTTATTTATAAATCATTAACGTTAATTTGGTTTCCTCAATCTGCACAATATAAATTGAATGTACTTTATTTTTTATTTTTTACTTTAAATATATATTTGGCATATTACAATTTATTTAATAATTTTATACTTTGTTAGGTAGATGGTTTATTGACGTATTTATACCGATAAACTTTATTCCTATTTATATTATTTGTTTTAGGATGTTACAGTTACAAATGATGGTGCAACTATTTTAAAGTTACTCGAAGTTGAACATCCTGCAGCTCGTGTGTTGGTTGAATTAGCTCAGTTACAAGATGAAGAAGTTGGCGATGGGACTACCTCAGTGGTAATTTTTATACTGCTAATTTTAACGATTAAAATCAATATTTATTTTGGAAATAAATATATTGACATGGTAAAGCGTAATATTAGTTCTTCAGTTGACAACACTGCACCATATCATTATGATCGTTTAAGAATGAATGATGTTACCAAAAACCACTAAAAGGTTTTTTTTTCAACTTTCAGGTTATAATAGCAGCTGAGTTACTGAGAAATGCTGATGAGTTAGTTAAACAAAAGATACACCCTACATCTATAATTGCTGGATATCGTTTAGCATGCAAGTATGTGATTTAATTTTACGTTCATTACATATGTGAATTTGTTACGTTTATCAGTAGTTATCTAAATTTCGATTCATTACGGTATTTTTCCTTAACTCGTAAGAAAATTATAATTGTATTGTAATACTAGTCTTATACATATTTGCAGTTAATTCTAGTTCTAATTATATTTATGTATTTTCCTTTTCATTTATTTCTGGAATCAGTATTAATTTATGCAAATCAATGTTAATTTTTATGTACATTGCATATTGTTGGTTTTAATTATTTTCACAGTACCATCTTTCTGGTATTAAACAGGAATTGTATTATCTCGTTTCTATTGATCTATTATTTATACTCATGTAACTTTGCATACATCATACTAATAAGTGTAAATGTGTTCCTAAATCCCAAATAAAGAATAATAAACGTACATTTATTAAAATTATGTTTATTTTATGTTGTAGAGAAGCATGTAAATACATCCAAACGCATTTAGTAGTGAATGTTGACGATTTGGGAAAAGAATGCATTGCTAACGCCGTTAAAACATCACTTTCTAGTAAACTGATCGGAATGTATCCTTTACTTGACTAAATATATCAAATTTTGTTGTTAGTTACTATATATGTATGCATGTAGATAAATTGTTGATATATATATATATATATATATATATATATATATAATCATCATTTTTTTGTATTTCCTTGTCAGGAGGTTATGTACATCACGAGCTATTGGCCGACTTATATTTTCCTGTATCTAGCTCCGTTTATTATTGCTTATGTTTTATTGCTCCCAAAGATTCGTCGTCACTTATTTCATCCTTTTCCTTCATCTTATAACTTTTAGAGCACTTTTCCTTAGACTACTGCCATGAAAATGTTTTTTTTTCTTAATATCTTCGATAAAAGTGCGCACAGCCATACAGGTTTATCAGAATAAATACCAAACATTTTTTTGAAAATGCTCTAACCATCCAAACCCTCAAATTCGGCGAATCTACATGTCGACACTGCCAGATAATCCGGTCCGAACACTAAATCGACGAATGCTCCGAGACGTACTTACGAACTTTGCGTCTGCAGAATGACCTAAGGTCGTACAGATCAAGACACTGCTGTTGTAGCATAATTCAAAACCGGCAGGCTGTTTATTGAAACAGAGGCTGTATATCGTCGTACTTTTACATGTGTTTAACCGAACTCGTGTGTTTATTGTCTGTTTGTACAGGTGCAAAATATGAGGAAAAAAGTAAATTTATAAGCATTTTATCGATGGAGCACATTCTTATTAGAAACAAAATCGGTCCTCAATGGGTCCATATTTCACTAGTGCCTAATTTTCTTTTGCTTCCTATGTTGATTGTCTATGATTCCATTGCATATTTTAACACGGACCAAACGTAAAACCGTACGGTTATTTTTAACTATAAAGCCATCTTTCTAATCTTTCATTTTTTTTCAAGGTTTATAAAAATTTGCTTTACCAATCCTACCGGTGTTTTTATTTTTTTCTAATCCCGATCATTGCTTGTAATTAAACTTACATCTGTTTTATTAACTTGTTGTAAATTTTGACTTTTTTGTTTTTATCAGTTATCTTTAAGAATTCCATTACTTTAGTTTTTCGGTATTTATTTTCATTCCGTTTTTTCTTTCTTTATTAATAATATTCAACATTATTTGTATTTTTTTCTTCGGTTTCTACGATAATAACCCTATTGTTCTCGTTATTGTGGTAAGAAAAAAAATCTTTGCCACATAATTGGATTACATTACAGAGTTATACAAAGATAACTCTAGACCAACTCAAATAAAAATTAAAAAATAGGCACCTGTTATTGAAAGATGCAAATTAGGTAATGTAATTCGAAAAGTTAGAAAAAATTACGCAATGATATTGGAAATTTGAATAATATTTGTTCGAATAAAAAATCGTTTTGATTACAAAAATTCTGTATATTATTCCCAATTGTGAAAAATACATTTTTCTAGAAATTTGTAGATTATAAAAATTTTCGATTGAAGCCTGCGTGTTCATTTACCATGTTAAAAATTGATTTATTTTACATTATGTCTACAAAATTTTGTTTTCATCTGTGTTTATTCATACTAATGTTCAGTCATGCAAATTTTTTTTTAATAATTTCCTTGCCGTTCATACGTCACTGATACAGGTCGTGGCGACAACGTTGAAAGTGCTATTACTAATAATTGATGCGTCTCAGTATGGTACTTTTTCTTGGGTATATTTTGTCATATTCATTCATATCGAAAGTTGTAGATTTTTCTCTTTTATTTCACATGATAGTTTAGTTTTCTTATCTACTATTAACGCCTTGATTATCTCTCACATCCATTAGTGTAATTCTTGTTCTTTACAACATGATACATTTCAGTATTTCTTCCATGTTCACGTAATTTTTCTATTTTTTCCACTCTCAAATCTCTTATTAGCATTTAATTTAATCTTTACAAACTAACTTTATTGTGTTATCGAAGTATATAAATTTACAAACGTACCGTTATTGTTAACGAGCTTTTTCTATTTCTATCTTCATTTAAAGTAGTTTGTTTTTCAATTTTTGCATTTCCTTACATACACGACATTAGAGATGACACATTTTTCGCAAGTATGCTAGTGGATGCTGTTCAAGCTGTTAAAATTTCAGACGGAAAAGGCAGTTTTACTTATCCGATAAAAGCCATTAATATTCTGAAGGCTCACGGCAAGAGCGCGCGAGAAAGTTTGCTTATAAATGGATATGCGCTTAATTGTACAGTTGCTTCTCAAGGTTTGTATAATTAACTTATAATTTATATTTATGAAACGATTGATGTTGAAATTTGAACTTTAAACTCCATTCGAATTGTATACTCGCGGTGTATTGTGTATAAACTTAATTAGAACGTACTTTTTGTGTAATCATGGATGTTATGTTCTATTACGTATTTAATTGTACATTTAATCGTCTGTTATTTGTGAATAACTTGCACATAAATTTTATTTTAAAGACTTAACTTTTTATTTTTTAATATTTCTATATTTCCGTTGAATTTTACACAATTGTTTGTGATACAAATTAAGAAATAATTGTTTATACATTTGTTAGAACGATAATATAATTCATGAAAATAAAAATACTTGAATATTCCCTAAATAAATGTTTTTGATAGTTTCGCGAATACGAGAATCAATTTAATTTCTTGTTATTGTTTTAATTTACTTGTTTTTTAAAATATTTGTAATATGTTTCGTCATAAGTTTAATTATGATATAATTAACATTTACACGTTTACATAATTTATTATTTTTAGCCATGCCTAAAAGGATAACAAATGCTAAAATTGCTTGCCTTGATTTCCCATTGCAGAAAACAAAAATGAAACTGGGAGTGCAGGTAAATAATTCAAAGTTTTGTTTAATTTTTCACGGATGTTTTTTTGAGACACACATTTGTATGTATCTGAATAAATTAAATATGTTTATATTGTTGATGGTGAGTGAAATTATTTGGATACGTGTAAATTTAATAAATATTGCATCACATTTTGTTAAAGAACTACATTAATATATAATACTTTACCTCTTTAAATATGTATATGTACAACAGAATGTGTCAGATGTATTTATTCATATATACATATGTATTCAATTACTTATATTTAGGTGTTAGTTACTGATCCTGAAAAATTGGAAGCCATTCGGGAACGTGAATTTAATGTAACAAAAGAAAGAATTGAAAAAATTTTACAGGCGGGTGCCAATGTAATTTTGTGTACCGGTGGAATTGACGACGTCTGTTTGAAAGTAAGATAAAAACATTTTTATGCACCATGTGATTGTCAAGAAACAAACCTTAAACGTAAAAAATTTCCTAAATTGTAGATAAAGAAAAAATTTCTGTTTAAATATGTGTGTATCCTTCAGAAGGAAATTCTACGAACATCGGTTAGTTTTTTCATTCCCTCGACATGCTGGTTGTCACATTTTAGATGGTCCAAGTCAAATGAATAAATTAGTTAGTCATTTTGGAAATAAGTATTGTAGTTTTTACAGTGATTCAGTATTATTAATTTAACTTCTGTTACAAATTTAATATTCTTTAATAATTTTAAAAACTAAATGAACAGAAGTCATAGTATTAAAAAGGATTCTTACGTGAAATAATTTTTTAAATTATAGTACATTTAGCAAGTAATCGTTATACATAAGTATAATATATTTCATGTTTTATGTTGTTAAAAAATAATTTTTGTCGTGAAAATTCTAGTACTTCGTTGAAGTTGGAGCAATGGCTGTTCGTCGTGTCAAAAAATCTGATTTAAAAAGAATCGCAAAAGCCACTGGAGCCAACTTTCTTACTTCTTTGGCTAATATGGAAGGTGATAATGATAAAAATGATAATTAAAAATTTTAGAATTAATTTTAGCACGATCGTTTACAGTATTGGTCACTCACTAGGCTATGAATTTTTGAATGTAATAACGTTATTGTTACGTCAACCATGTGTTGTTTATTGACAGTGTGGCTTCTATAGCAATAATTCAGTAAAACCTTGTTCAAATGATATAAATAAAATTGAACTTACTGATACATACATATATATATATAACTTTTGCAGCATTTTTGATAAATTAGTAAGCAATTTCATTTGTTTCTTATTCTATGTTTATTAGGTGTCGAGCAGTTTGATGTTAATTTCCTAGGTGAAGCAGCCGAGGTTATTCAGGAACCTATATGTGATGATGAACTGTTACTTATAAAAGGGTATGTGCATTACTTTTAAAGCTCATTTAAGTGCTTTAGTAATATTTTTCTTTTCTTTCTCATATCTGAATGTTATTATAAATGTCATTTTTCGATTTAAAATTTAAGTAATGTTTTAAATCAGGAGGGGGAAAATCTTCAAAAGACAATGATATAAAAGGAAATTTAGTTTTTAAATGCACTGCAAAGGGATCAAAATTAGCGTGTGGGATTTTTACCCATTAAAAACCCATTCCCACTATAAACTCAAAGGGAGTTTTAATATAATGATGGAGGTCTCGGCACAAGTGCAGAATCCTCCACACTTAGATGAAAGAAGGGATATGATTACATAGTCCCTTCTTTCATAAATTACAACTAATTCAAGAGTTTATGCCAAACATCACATAGTAATAATAAAAAATAAAGAAAGGAAAATTAAACACTAAAACATTTGTATAAATGGTAGAACTACACCACAACTGTAATAATAATTAGCTTCAAGATGAAATAGAAATAAATTTTAAAAAGTTATAAAATATAAATAAATAGAAGAATATATATAATAAATTTATTTGACAAGTTTTTTCGGTAGAAAAATGTATGATTTTTTCAGTCGATAAAAAACACTCTACATTTTTTACTTTGATGGGATGCTATGACAAGGGTTTTCGTCTAAATTCATTTTATACAATGCATTTCCGATTAATTCCTTGGATATATGTTCAAAAATTTACAATATATTGTTCGCATAGTGAAACCATCTCTCGAAGTAGTGGTAATAGAATATTCAAAGAAATATGAATGATCTGCATCAGCGAGGCAGTTAGAATCGGGTGGATGAAGGCAGAAAGGAGAGCATGAATTAAATTTATCATATATTTTTTTTAAAATAAAGTATAATCTTTGACAAAGAATAACACTTATAAATCGTCGTCGTAAATTTTGGCTTTAATATGATGTTTATTACGTTGACGATTGAACTTTTTATATATTCTTGCAAATGTATGTAAACGTCGTCAAACGAGTGTTGTAATGTTGCATACGCAGATTCTTTTTTCGTCGCTATTTCTGTATTTCAGGTTGTTCCTACCGTGTATTTTCAAAATCATGCTATATTAATCCACACACACATATATATATATATATAAACAATTTTTATTTCAAAACCCGCTATAAACAGTAATTTAAAATTTCCGAATAAAGAATTATGTTAACATAGTGTCATCACTATATGAAATAAACTTATTTCGAGATTAATGCTCGTACTCTTATGTAAAAATAATTATTTTTTTTCTATTTTAATTTTAAGTATGAGTGGTTTTTCCGAACTTAATATTAAGTTTTAAAAAACTGTTCACTGAAATAAATCATCGATGTGCTTTTTTGTAATCATATTTCTAGTAAAAAGTAAAATTGGTACCGTCGACTGTACCCCATTTGAATATAATGCATCTTAATCTATTTCTTTCAGTCCTAAATCGCGAACAGCTAGTTCGATTATTTTGCGCGGTCCAAATGATTTCTACTGTGATGAAATGGAACGATCGGTGCATGATGGTTTGTCAGTTGTGAAAAGAGTGTTGGAATCGAAAACTGTTGTCGCAGGAGGTGGCGCTGTTGAAGCGGCCTTATCCATATATTTAGAAAATTTCGCAACTACATTGGTACGTATTTAATCTTATCAATAATGGAAATAATAAAAATAAAAGTTGCAATGATAAATGTAAAATGTTTTGTAGTCCTGTTGAGAAATATTATAATTACTTTGTTGTGTTTTGCCCGCTGATCGATGCCTACACACATCAAATTCCATCTTATGTTTAGTAATAACATGTTTTTTTTTTTATTTTTAACTGTTATTTACTCTACTTCACTTTCATAAGTGAAGTTTAAATATTGAGTATTAAAGATAATTTTATCTATGCCATTGCTATTGTAATATTACCAATACCAATCCAACTAAATATTACATCAATATAATTTATACCAAGTTAAATTCGAATATAAACCAGTCGAGTCTGTTTAAAATAGTAATAAACACAAGAAAAGTCTTTATTCTGATAGTAACGAAGAACAAAATGCAAATAATTGCCAGTTATCAGAAAATAAAAGAAAGCGAAAAATGTAATGTAGAGCAAAGGCTATAATCAAAAACGGATCAATCGGTTTTCAGTAGTAAATAACGAAAATCCAGATGTTAAAACACTGCCGCCTTCGAGAGGTATGATGTGATTACCTGAAAGTATGTATCTGGAAGCAATAACCTAATACAAAAAATAAATTTAGCACCAAAATTTAACCAACGATGTTAACTGTTCTTAATTACGAAACATTCATAGGTCTTCATCTATATTAAAACACAATTGATTCTGTATCTCCAAATGAGTTTTTAGTTGGTATTAGAAGTGAATACCTCAGAATGTTATCAGAATTTCATTCCCATTTGTCATGATGTTTGGTCGGGATTAGATGTTACCGGAGATATACGCACCTAACTGTCGAATATAACAACATTATAAAGACGTTATTGCTAAAACAGTGAAACAGCTTCGTTCTTCATATTAAAAGTTATAAAATGAAAGTTTCATTTTTTCACATTTCTAATAAAAGTTTTTATTCTTATTTCAATTACAGCACCTTTGATTTGTAATAATTTGATATAGCATTCTACAAAATAAGCGTTTTTGAATATTCCGTTATGTTAGAAGTTTAGTATTGAAATAACAAATTAATCTTGGGAAAAAGATAAGAAGTAACTCACACAACCCTTTTATAAATTCGAAAATCCGATAGTAAATGAATTACAGATGATAAGTAGCAGACCGGACAAGAGAAGTTGGAATTGTATATATTAGTGTATTCTCATAATTTAAACTCAAGAAAATATTACCCCATTCTCATTATCTCCTTTTTTAAATCTTACGTTTTGACTACAAAATTAAATTTCGAAATTAATATTTCAATATCGTATCTTTTTTCTGCTTGCGTGCTCTAAAGTATTGTACTATACACCTTTGATGTTGATTTCTAGTCGATATTAACGTAATTACATCTATGTTTGCAAATGACACAATTTTATCGATTATAGATAGTAAGATAACCTCGTAGCTTCTAAATTACTGAAATATATTTAATGAAAACCGAAAATTGGCGCATTAAATTTTACAAATCCTAAGTACAAACTGGTTAATTTTATATTGAAAAATTTTAATTATGGACCCATCAAAATTAATGTAAAACGTAATATTGCCTCTAGAACTACGAGCGTATTCTTACAACGGAATAATAATGTTGGCATGATTAAGTTTCCAATAATCATTGATTTAATTAATTATGGTTCTGTCGTATTTTTTCAGAGTTCTAGGGAACAATTAGCTATTGCGGAATTTGCTCGTTCACTGTTAGTAATTCCGAAAACATTAGCTGTTAATGCAGCTCAGGATGCTACAGAACTTGTCGCTAAATTACGTTCATTTCACAATTTCAGTCAGACAAAAAAGGAGCACGCACACTTAAAATGGTAATCATTAATATTTAATTACAGTTTAAAAATGTACCACGTTGTATGTTCTAAATTTTGTAATAAAACCAAATTGTGTTTTATATATTTTAAAAATAAATATGTATAACTTAAATATTCTAATTTGAAGTGATGCGGTTTTTAATAGTCATACTTCATAATTCTGCCTGTACTAGAGCACAAGGACACAATTAGACATTTAGATAAGAAAGATGGAATAGTTTAATTAAAAAATAAGAAATGTAATAATTTAGCGAAACAGGATGCAAGAAATATTAACAAGAGGGAAGTGTGAGCAATGAAGAATATTTTCCGCGTGGAATATTGCGATACTATTTCAACGAATAATTACATACGGCATCATAGATAGAGGACTTGATGAAATGAGACAAGAAAACATATTATACGATTTTTATTAACTCCTTCGTATTCCGAGAATTTACTCTTTCTATGCAGAATACTTCTTTGTGAAATTTAAGTGGTTTCTTGTTAGCGGAAAGATTTAGTCATTCCGAGCAAATGAAAGCCAAATTTGCTAATAGAACGTTCCATGAAAAAATGTTTGTTTTTTTAAAACTATACGTAAAGTGTGTAATGGATAAGTAAGTTGTACTTAAGTTTATTAAAATTTCGGGCATATTGAAAAATGAGGTTTTATCCGTATCGTAGACCCTGTAAAAAAAGTTTTTCACAACATTTTATAAATGATAATTTCTGAATAACTTTTACTTTTGAGGATGTTTATTTTTATCGACATGGAATTTCTGACAACAATAAACAATTACTGATCTAAAAATCAATCATCTTTCTTTATTACAACTTAAATCTTAAATTGTCTAGTCGTATAAAAATATCCATCTATAATTAGTGACCGCAACTCGTATTTTAGTTATTAAGACGTCGAAACGTAACGTCAAAAATCAAAAACATATTATACGTGACGTAAAAAAAAAAATATTTAATAAATATAAATAAAAACAACTTATTTGTATTAAAATATACAGATATAATGTACATACCGTGTAATCAAATAAAAACATACGATATAAGCGGGATATTTTATAATAGCTCGTAAAACTCCCGGATCAAATACAATTAATAGTTATTTCATTTAGTTCACAATTTCAAATCCATAGTCTCTCTCTCTCTCTCTCTCTCTCTCTATATATATATATATATATATATATGAATGTCTGCTTTGTTTCTTTCAATGTTTTTAGTTATGTTTTAAGAACTGACGTGATCCATATTGCACTCTGTATTGTGAGAACAAATTAGCTAAAATAATTATTACTAAAACCACGATGCAGGAACAACTATTCATATTTGTGTTAGGATTAAAAGTTGCTGCAAATAGATAGTTGTTAAATAAATGGCATTTTGTCTTATCTTTTATCAACTGTAAATGGTTCATTTTTACATCATTTTATGATTATTAAAATATAGATTTTTATATGTAATTTTTAACTGATGGATTATAAATATTGGAAATATTCCAGTTGTACGGGGATAACTTTCTTGTAAACGGCCGAAGGTGATGCAGAACGTTGTAATAATTTTAATCTGTTGCAAACGGAGATTACGATTAAACAAATGTATAACATTTTTTGTTTATTAAATTTAGAAGTTTTAGTTATTGTTTCTCTTGACTTGCCTGTCTTTTATTATTTAGGTTTGGTTTAGACTTGTATGAAGGAAAAGTTTGCGATAACAAAAAAGTGGGCGTTATTGAACCGGCGATATCCAAGATAAAATCATTGAAATTTGCTACCGAAGCCGCGATTACCATATTGCGCATTGATGACATGATAAAGTTGGAATCTGAAAAGAAAGACTCGAAATATCGAAATTACGAAGATGGTTACTAACTGAATATTCAGTTAAAAGGAATTTATTACGTAAGCTCACAGTCATTAATAAATTACAATATTCGTAATAATTGTCACTTCATGAATAAAATTGTTTAATACCTTCACATTTTTTATAATTTGAAAGAATAACAATAAAAAGAAATTTAATAAATTGATATTTTTTTTTTTTTTTTTTAATATATATATTCTACGATAAAGTTATAAATTACTGTTTCGTAGCCACATAAACAAGGCACGCGTTTATTATGAATATAAACAATTATTTTCTCGTAAACAAAATTAATATATATATTTTTTAATATATACACATTTTTCTTTCTCTCATATTTCCGTTTGAAACAATTCTGTTTGTAAAAATCAATCGTGATAATTAATGATGGTTAATTTTTATTTATCATGATTTACCTTATAAATTATAGTATGTACTTTTTAGACATTTGTTTGAATACAAGAGATCTACGAAATCAGAGAAGGTCGTATCAATCACGTGAGAATATATACGGTGTAGATGAGATAAGTTTTATGTTTTATTAGTGGCAGCATTGCTTAATATCTAGTTTTTTATATTATATTATTACGTTGTTGATTTAATAAGGAACGTCCGTACACGTTTCGCTAAATTTATTTTAACACGGTAGCAATAGCGTGGTTCATTTTTAATTTGATAATGGGTTATTTTAAGTTGATTTTTACTTTAATCGTACAGGCTATGATATTAATTTTAATTAAGCATGTATATTGAACTTGTCTTCGACGGTACGCGTATTAATAACGAGATACGATAGAATCATGTCGTCGAGTTCAATTAGTGTTGAGTAGTTTGGTATTGTACCTTTTAATGAAAATAATTCTACGTTCAATTCATGGAAATTTAGAATGTTGGCAATAGATAAAAAGATATTAAACAGGTTGTTCCTCGCCACATATACAGGGGAACTGTATACCTTATCACCTGTATTGCAGCGATGCATATATTATGTTCCCTCAGAACACCTGTCAGTTTTTCAATTTCCTTACTTTTTGTAATGAATTTATATTGATTATTGCGAAAAAGTTTCTTTGTTTGATTATAATCTTTCTAAAATGATTACAAACTTTTAAGAATGTTTATGCAAGCTTTCCATAATATGAATAACCAGTTATTTGGGGGTTTGTGTGGACTGTAACACATTTAATTGGACATTAGGTGATGATGTTTCTACTCATGTAATCAAACTAAGCAGTCTGTGTAATGACAAACGGATTAAAAGTCAAGAATGAAAATCAATTGCCGGATTTGATTTTATTCTGTAAAACTTTACATGTCGGACGTTTGAAAATTTTAAATCGAGCTGAATGCTTCTTACGGAATATCAAAATTAGAACTTTCGATAAATGAACGCGGCGGCTTTGTGTTTGTGAGCGTAATTTAAAAACAACTAACGACATTGCTAATGAGAAAGCTCCAGTGGGTTAAATCTGATAAGAAGAAAAGAAGTAATAATTCTGTTCTTAACGGAAATAGAAAAGAAAATATACGTAATTACTGTCATAAGAAAGATCATTGGATTAAATGTCTAAATGGACAGCAAATGGAACTGGAAAAGTAAACAGTAGTAATGCGCAGAGTAATAATCGTTACTCCCGTTTCTGTTGATGCATTTGGCTTAGTCGACTACTTAGTGAAATCATGTAAGAAAAATACCTGTTCTATAAATTGACAATGCAAAAGCTGTTCGTTTAGCTGAGAATTCTTTCAACCATCGAAGGACCAAACATATCGAAGAAAGCATTTTTTTCGATAGAGAATACGTTGTTGATGGTAGATTGAATATTGGAAAAATTGCATCTGAAGATCAGATTTCGGACGTTATGACAAAACCATTAGAATATACACACGCCTAACAGTTTTTGTAGTAAAATGGAACTTTTATAAGTAATTACTTATATGTATATATATATATACAAGGGAAAGTGTTAAAGTATTAAAGAAATAATAATCAGTAGATGCTTAGTGTATCCTTGTGAATCTTCCATTGGAATGTTGCTTCGATGTTTAGGTTACATGAATGAGTGTTTAAAAAAATAATTTTCTTTATATTTGCGATCAGTTTTTTAGCTGGTGCGAATGTATTATTAAGATAAATATCTTTAGATTCCGTGATAAATTTTTCTGCACTTTTTGTGCCATCTAGACATATGCAAATGCGAATTGAATGATTGATTTATTTATATATGGTTGAGCTTACGCCAATTTGAGAAATAAATAATTGAATAAAAGTATACAACTTAATTTAAACACAAAAATTTTTAAAGAAAAAAATAATGATACTAAATTATTAAAATAATATTTTAAAAAACATTTATACAACTGCATATACAATACATAAACACAGTCATTCAAAATACACATTGGAATTTACACACGACGGAAAAAAAATTGTCCACGCATGCGCACACATCACACACTTGTTACGCTGGAAAGAGCATAGATAATTCTACATATGAACAGAAATGCATGCGTGCACTAGTACACGGTAACGAAAAATTTTGAATGTATTTATGTATACGTATGGAAAAATATTATAATAATTTAAAACTATAAAATCAATAACTCAAACGAGCTGTTATGTTATTTTCCAACCTTTTTTATTTTGCTGCTGCATTAACAGCTTTATCGTGAATTGTATGAACTGCTGTTGTACAAGTTCATGCACTCTAAGGTTCTTATTATGGGTGACTTTAATTTGTCTGTTGATGGAAGTACTTCTTTAAATATTCAAGATGACAAGCTGGCTAAGCTTTCAAATTTTGTAGAAATCAGTAGTTTGAAGTTGGTGAATAATATACTGAACTTCCAGGGCAAAACACTGGATTTGGTGCTGATAAATTCTGCTCTGTCAACTAGCATTAGCAAAGCAATTGATCCCTTGGTATCAGAAGATAAGTATCATCCGGCTTTAGAAATTACTGTTCAACGATGCTCATTAATAAAACCTGATTATGTTACTACTTATCCGGTGTATAGATTTGGGAAACTTAACAATTTTTCTATTGTTAGATGTGAAGTTTCAAGAATAGACTGGACTGAGATTTATAATATTACTAATACAAATGAGGTAACACATTTCTTTTATACTAAGATTTATGGTGCGCTTGATAGAGTTGTACCTAAAAAATCAATTTTTAGGTCTAAGTATCCCCCATGGTTTACACAAGAAATAAAACGCAAACTTAGATTCAAAATGAAATGTAGGAAGTCATATCGCAGAACAGCTGACCATACTGATTACATAAAGTTCAGTAGAGTAAGGGCTAAGATTAAAAAGTTGATTCGGCTATCATTCAGAAATTATGTTAGTAACGTTGAAAAAAATATCCAAATCAATCCCAATCGATTTTGGTCATTTGTGCAAAAGAAGAGAGATTCTCGTATTTCGCCTACATTTATGAAGTACAACGGCAGAAATCTTCAAATCAGTGAGGATATATGTAAATCTTTTGCTGATTATTTTGCTTCAGTGCATTCGTGTGAACACACATTAGATACTGGTGACACTGAAACTGGAGCTAGTATTATTAAACTCAACTCTATTTCTTTTTGTGAATATGATGAAGCCGTCAAGAACTTGAAGCCTAAATTTTCTACTGGTCCTGACAACTTGTCACCGTTTATATTTAAATTGTGTTCTGATCTATTAGAAAAGCCTTTAGTGTATATGTTTAATCTAATATTAAAACAGGGCATTTGGCCTAATTCTCTTAAAACATCTAAAATAATACCGGTATATAAATCGGGTGATCGTCAGCTAATCGCCAATTATCGACCTATCTCTATACTCTCTACACCTGCTAAATTATTAGAATCTATAATATACGTTAGGTTGAACAGTTATTTACTGTCTAAAATTATGCCTGAGCAACACTGATTTATGAAGCACAAGTCCACTGTGACAAATCTAGTTACATACACTGATCAGATTTCTAGATTCATGGATTGTGGTTTACAAGTTGATAGTATTTACACTGATTTTAGTAAAGCATTTGACACAGTTAGTCATTCACATCTACTGAATAAACTAAAGTTGCTTCGACTGTCAAAAGATTTTATAATATTAGAATCCTATTTATATAACCGTAAGAGCTATGTTGTGTATAATGGCTACCATTCTAATACATATTCACCTACTTCAGGGGTTCCACAAGGTTCGAATTTGGGTCCCCTTCTATTCCTAATTTTTATCAATGATATTGGAAAGAACCTTTGCTCAAAATTTCTTTTATTTGCTGATGACCTCAAAATTTATGCTCCTATATCTTCACTAGCTGACTGTGAATCTTTACAAACAGATCTAGATAAGTTGGTTCTGTGGAGCAAAGAAAATCATTTACCTTTCAATTATGACAAATGCGTCCACATGAGTTTCTGTAGAAATAGAAATAGGTACTCGTTCACTTACACGATGAATGGTAAGCAGGTAATTAAAAAATCTGTGGTGCAGGATCTCGGAGTTAATATTGATGACAATTTAAAATTTTCAATACATGTAGGCGATGTTGTTAATCGCTCTTATAAAATGCTAGGTTTTATTATAAGAAATTCATATGTGTTTACAGATCCATGGACGCTACTGTCGCTTTATAATGCATTAGTGCGTAGTCCTTTAAAATACTGTTCAATTATTTGGGATCCGTATTATAATAAATACATTAGGTTAATTGAGAAAGTTCAGTGTAAATTTTTAAAAATCTATACTACCGTCTATCAGGTATTTACCCTAAATATATGAATTACGATATATTAAGAAATATAATGGACGTGAGGTCTTTACACTACAGAAGGAAAATAGCCAAATTAAGGTTTCTTCACGATGTATGCAACGGTAGAGTTAATAATGAGTATTTAACATCGACCGTCTCCTACGTTGTACCAAGACCAAATAGGCGATCGAATCGTTTTTTTAGTGAGCCGCGTGCACAAACAAACCTCGGTTTAAGTTCTCCGTTGCCGTCAGCTTTCCGCTTGTATAATTCTCTTTTGAACATATTTCCCTGTATGGATATATGTACTTTGATAACAGATATTTCTTTAATAAATTGCTTCCCGAACATATTTTGCGATGAGGAGTTTCGCTGTTGTCTATGATTGTTATTATGTGGTGGGTGTTTGGTATATGTGTTCCTTTACTAATGTACATGTAGTATATACATTAAGGTTTATATTGTATTTATTAATTTGTTGAAAATTATTCGTCCGTTTATTTCGATTAAGATTGTGTGAATGGGGTGTGAATTATGTATGTTTTAATGAGTGTGAGACTTGTGAATGCGGTAGTTTTTCTGGTGTGTTTAATGGGTGTGAAGCTGATGAATGTGTTCAATGTATTTTTTTTTTACTTTTAATTTTATAATTCAGAAAAATTATTCATTGTATTACTTTATTTATAAGCCTAATTGGCTGTTAGCTGTTGCGTGGCTTCATTAAATAAATAAATAAAGCATTGTGTCTAATGTCAGGTGGTGCAATGCCACAATATTCGTACAACTTGTGTAGTGGTGTTGCTTCTAGGCAGCCTGTAATTATTCTACACGTTTCATTCATAGCAACATTTACTTTCTTTGCACGTACCGAACGCCTCCAAACTGGGCACGCATACTCTCCTGCTGAGTAGCAAAGTGCTGGTGCCGATGTTCGCAGTACGTGTGGTTTTACTACACACTTAGTGTTTATTAATTTCCGAATGATATTATTTCTTATTATTTTCATTTTTGTTTCTTCACAATGTCTTTTAAATGCTAATGCTCTATCTAATGTAACTCCTAAATACTTAGGGTTGTCGGTGTGGCTGAGTTTCATATCATTCCATGTGATTTGCAGTTGACGTTTAGCTTCACTATTACGGAGATGAAAGGTACATGTCTGAGTTTTTGTTAAATTTGGTTTCAGTTGGTTAGCAACGTAATATTTATTGAGAACCTTGATCATTTTATTGAGGGTTTGTTCTACAGCCTCGAATGTGTTGTTTTGTGCTATAAAGACAAGATCATCTGAAAAAATAAAATGTTTTGTAATTTCCCCAATTGGTTGATCATTGGTGTATATATTGAACAGTGTGAGGGCCAATAGGCTGCCCTGAGGCAATTCATTTTTTTGATTTTCTCCAAGCTCTGTTTTTAACATATAAGGACACATAAAATCTTTTATCTCTTAACAGCATTGCAACTATTTCTGTAAATTTGAAGTCCCGGTTACTTCGTATACCTTTCTAATAAGCATGCAATGAGAAATTGTATCGAATACCGCCGTTAAGTCTACAAAGACGCTCCTGTAATCATTTTCTTCTCGAAGCCGTCCTCTATATGTTCTACCAGGTTCAATATTTGTCCAGTGCAAGATTTCATTGTTCTGAAGGCTGCTTGTTACGGTATTAATTTCATATCAATATTTTTTTTATATCCTGTTTAGTACAACTTTTTTAAATATTTTATAGAGATGGCATAGTAAACATTTGGGGCATTATCTGGATCTTTCCCTACTTTCAGGAGAGCAATAACGTGTTTTTCGCCAAAGTTTAGGTATATTTTGCTTTTCTAAACAGTGGTTATACATCTGTTGGATCAGTGTTTTCGCTGCTACTCCAAAATGTTTTATATGCTCAACAAACATGCTATCGATCCCAGGTGATTTTTTATTTTTTGTTGTCTTAATTGCATCATTAATCTCAGTGTCTGTAGACGGGTTGGCGAAATGATTTATTTCAGAGATGTGTCTGATTATAGATTTCTTATTTTTAACCTTTAGTCCAGCCTTTCCATTTAACAGTAGTTGATGAGCAATTCTATTTGCAGTCAGGGTGTGTGCATAAAAGGTGGTCTAAATCAAGGACAAAAACTAGTTTCTCTCGTGACGTAACTGTGTGACCATGCGCTGTACACTATTACTTCGCCCGCGCACTCATTAGTATAATAATTATTTTTCTATCTAGTCGGTTTTTTTTATAATTTTTTAATAAATCGAGTTTATTGACATTCTATTGTGATTTTAATTGTATTAAATAACATATATGTAAAAATATTTAAGTTTTTCCTCTTTTTCTCCAGTTTTCTGTTCAAATGTATCTGCCGCGTATGATTTAAATATCATATTCTAATAAAAGTCCTCTGCTTTATATAGGACTGTAGGAATTTCATTAGACAGTTTCTTAACGAGGCTATTTATTACACCCTCTTCCTTTAGAAAACTATCAATGCTATGGTAATTTAAAAATTTACCTTCTAATAATTTTCCTCATTCTATCCAAATTATTAGATGGATCATATAAACCTCTACTTGATAAGTTTTGAATTAACGAAGGTGAAACAGCAAGTGGCTTCTTTGACATAATCGTTCCCAATTCGGGAAAATCTTCTCGTAACTTTTTAGCCACCCATCCAAAGAGGTAATTTAATCCTTCTTCATGAAGATCGGTTTTAATATCTTCATCGGTTGGCGAAAAATCCATGAAGATTTTATTATTATGTTCTTCATTTCTTGCATCATTAACAATACCAATTTTTTTAAAGACGTGTTGTACTACAAACGGTTCATCAATATCACTAGTTGTATTAGTGTTGACTTTTCCAGGGTTTTTACCACCTAGCATTATCGAACGAATTCTTTACAATGCGCTCATAGGAGATGGATGGTCATTTAATCCTCCCCTTGTTCGTTTTCCAACGCGTCCTGATTCAGACGATGAGTTAATAAATGTCTTTCATCATATTTTTTCTGCTAATTCCATCAGTAAATTTTGAAACGATTTATTCGATATGGCAATTCCTTTTTGAAACACTTGTAAAGTGCTTTTATTTATACACCTCATCGTCACTACTGTATTATACATTTCATCCAGTATGCTATTCTGCTCTTCTAAAGCTAAACCATAACCAGATTTATGTGGTATGTTTGAAAATGGTGCATAATAACATCAACCCAATTGTTAATTATTTGTATAAACTCACCTGTCTTTTGAGCATTATTCATTTTGTTTTCTGGTTTGAACTTTTTTAATGCAGTAGCTACTGTGTGTGAAAACAGTTCTGTTGCAGGCTTAACAATTTATCTCAGTTTTTGTTAAAGAAATAAGTTGTAATTGTGCGCCATCAGCAAAAAAAGTATATGTTTTTCCAGAAACTGGATCAATATAGTATGTTTTCTCGATCGATATTCCTAAACTTTTCCATAGTGAGAGATTACCTCCGCCACAGTTTGAGACGCAAGCTATTCTATATCCTGCAGCGTTTAATTTACTTATTACCGTGTTCAATATTTCTGGAGTCGTGCGTTTATCGAAATCCACATATACAGGTTGTTTCCGTTTACGAAACAAGCCCTTTGCCATGATAACTTGCATTTGTGAATGAGGACCAACAACTGCATCTTCTAGTTTATCGTATTCGTAACATTCATTAACCTTCATTTCATCAAAGAGTAATACTGTCAAATGATCTTTTGATATAAAATCGTAAAACTAGTAGAAATTTCTTCTCGTTTCTTTTTCTTATAAAATAAATTCAGCTGATTTCTTGTTAGAAATTTTTGATTTTTGTTAACGGAGTTTTTACCATTTTCTGTCATGTATAAAGGACGATTTAATTTATTAATTGTCCGAGTCTGTTTTAACAATTTTCTTTTATACAAAGTACACATTTTTTTCAGTTCATGAATTTGTTTATGTAAACTGGCAGTTTCTTCTTGTGTGCTATTTCTACAGATTCCTGGGATATTTTGTTGTCATTTTTAATTAGAATGTTAATTATAAAGTGTTGTTCCATTTTTCCAATCTCTGCTTTCTATTATTATATAATTTCGATAGTGCTGATTTTGGAATATTATTTGGTAATTTTAATGACGGAACTGCACCTTTCTTTAATGTTTTTTTTTGGGTGGTAGATTTAAAAGTTCGGATTTTAAATCGCGTTCACAGTCGGTTTCTGAAAAATAAACGGAATAAATCCGGCACGAATTTGGATTCCAATTGCCACTTCGTTTGCATAAATTAACCCATCGCTTTTTAAGTTCAGGATTATGATCCAATAATGTTGTCTCCGCGTTTATCCCCCACTTTGGCATTGAAGTCACCAATTAAAATAAGTACATCTTGTGGATCCAGTTTCTTCATGATTCTTCCAATTTCTCATAAGGGATTTCAACTTCTTGACCATATTTTAGGTCGGCTGTAAGAGCATAAATTAATAAGATGTTCGCTTTACATTGAGCAACTTTAATTTGTATAAGAAGAAGATGGTCTGATATTGATGACATGCGTTGCTAATTCTGGGAATATAATTATTGCAACTCCATCTGTATGGCTGTCATCTTCTGTTTAGAAAAAGCATCATCTTGCCAAATTCCAGTTCTAGTCCAACGGTGTTCTTAGATTCCCATTGTTCTAGTATAAGTTTTTTCATCCCATGAATTGCATTTTGTAATTTTCTTCCCATATAATGGATTCTAACGTTCAATGTCCTACATTAAACTGGTTCTTCACAAGATGCAAGGCAGACGGTGGAATTTTTCGTCGCACCCTGTTTTCACTGAAGGGCCGCACTAGTCTCAGGGCCTTATTTTCTGCCATACTGATGTAATTATCTGAAGAGGTTACTAGAGTAGTTTCTTCTGTCTTCTCTAAAGTTTTATTTCGGAGTAAACTTTTTCTAGAACAGTTGCATTATCTATGGTAAGGATTCTGTCCTATCCCAGGTATCTGCTTATTTGATGATGGAAAAGACTCGCCATATCACAGTACTATCATTAGAGCTCTTGGAATTTTTATTGGTTTACCTTTTCCAATCCATTCCTCCCAGATAGTATTGCTGCTAGTTGCCCACAGTTGCTTATTTCTCCTAATGGAACTATTTACAGCTGGCTGATAGTGCTAGCTGCACCACGGGTTCATTTCAACTAAAATCTTTACTTCATACTTAAAGAATGAAAAAAGAAAACAACAAGATCAGTTAGTAAAAGTATAGATATATAGTTGATTTTCAGAATTGTAAATAAGGAAAGTGATACCAAACTTTCCTTCTGTAATACTTTGTTTTCTTTAAAATATACAACTAGAAAGCAACACATTAAACAAAAACAAGAAAAAGAAAGAAAGAAGACAGATAAAGCAAATGAATACAGAAAAGAAAATTTATATATACAATTAGCAAATAAATTCTAATAAAACACTAACCTGACAGTAGGGGTAAAATACAGCCTGGTCAGCTTGGGAGATTAAATCAAACCTTTGAAGTCATGACTGTAAAGAAAAAGAAGGCCGTACAGCCAAGACCAAATAGGCAAAACCGGAACAGACATCGATTACCTCTCTCGCCTACTGTCTCATTTTTAAAGTTGTTGAGGCGTTTTATGTATCCTGTTTATATTTATTAAGGTTTTTGAGATAATGAATCCAAGTGAACTGGAAATTTAAAGTTATACATGCAAGACGATACTGGTCGTCGATACTTTATTTTTTTACAAGTATTCCCTAAGTTTTATGGTCTCAATGTGAAATTAACAACAGAGGATTTAGAAGAAGATGCATCCAAGGAATTGAAAACAAAAGTTTATCGTTCGGTTATTCTCTGCCACACAATTCTATGTATATTGAATAGAACAAAAATCATCGGAGTTAAATAAGACCGTTGCATTAGGTTGAAGTTGAACATTAAAAATGTAGCAAACATTTGATAAGTAAAACACAACTTAAAACTGAATCTTGTCGTAGGCCAATAAATGTAATTCCACAGATTAGTTGCTTAACCAGATTGAAAGCCCCTAACTTTCTGCTTAAAATTGTTGTTAGACCAAGAGCTGTTAATTTTTGAGATAATGTAGAATATGAATATTGTCAAATGCATTTTAATATCAACGAAGATTAGGAACTTTTTATTAAAAAATGGTAAATATTAAATAAGGATAAAGTTTCGAGACAGCGTCCAAAACTAAATATCCCATTTGGAAGAAACCTATGATTCTTAATCCACCCTAGTAGTGGAGACAAGATGCTAGTGATATCGATCTGCGGGATAAAGATACCTATAGAGATTTCCCTTGTTTTAAA
This sequence comes from Coronaproctus castanopsis, assembly GCA_032883995.1. Taxonomy (NCBI): domain Eukaryota; kingdom Metazoa; phylum Arthropoda; class Insecta; order Hemiptera; family Monophlebidae; genus Coronaproctus; species Coronaproctus castanopsis. The sequence goes on along the minus strand of CM065052.1, from coordinate 75,467,818 downwards.
GTAGGTAATTGTTTAGAATTTAATATTTCATTGCAATATCGTTCAAAATCCTTCAAATAGGCTTTACAGGAGGCAACAGTAAGCTGAATTATGTTTCCTCCGCCAAAATTATAATAGTAATAATTTTATAAAGCACTTATGGACATTTAAAGATTGTTTAAATTTGAGATCGTTATTATTTTTGAAAAAAGATCCTTCAGATTTGATTATATTTATTAAAGAAATTTCCTGATTTGAGCATCTATAGAAGCTGTTATATCTAAATGAAAATATAAACATGAGAAAACTTCGAGCTCTGTTGAAACGAATTGTACATAGTCTACGGAAAGTGTTTAGTTGAATATTTAAATGCACCGAAACAAACTAGCAAATGAAAATAGCCTGCTGCATATCTGGTGAGGAAAATCTCAGATTGTTGAAGAAGGATCAATTATAATACAGCGATTAGAAGATAGAACAGAATGCAAAAATACACCTCGGTATCAACAATGAAGTCAGTGTTGCGCATTTAAAAATCGTAACTAGAATTTTAATGTCAAAAGTCTTTGTTTACCGGTCACAAGATGACCAACCGGTCGAGTACGTGAAAATGTTTCTTGCAATGTAGATTTCTATCGATGATAATGTTCCCTATATTTGTTCATTCTTTTTTTTTTTTTTGTTACACAGTATGCTGATTATGTTGTTAATAATAACATTCATATTAATTATATTGATATCAGCTCTGCTTTCATAAGTTTTTGTTTTCTTACATTCATTTTTCCTAAATCGTTTTAAATATCTTTATATGATTCTTTTATGTATTATTTACATTGTGCAGATAACTTAAATGGAAAAATTAAAAATACGTCTGCTAAGTTGCAGTGTAACTAGACGTATACCAAAATTATCGTGACTTTGTAATGATAAATTACCATATAAATCGTGTTCAAGTAATTTTAGAGTATGTCTTCAACACTCACTAATTGATTATTCTGGGTGACACATACAAAATCATTAGAAAAATAAACTAGTCTGATTTCACGAGATCATTATTATTAACTGTATTTTTTTTTTATTTAATTCAGCAATACCATGCCCCATTATTTTTATGTAATAGGTTATATAATGTTCAACGCTATTTGTAAGAAATTAAAAATTATATATATATATATATGTATATATATATATATATATATATATATATATATATATATATATATATATATATATATATATATATATATATATATATTGTCAAACTGAGGATGTCAATAAGGATCAATGGAAACTATATCTCTGATTTATTCTTGAAAAACAAAACCACGTTTATGTACTATAGAATTCGTTACTTTTGGGGCTTGTTCATTTTTCAAAAATTATCATTAAAATAATTGCAATTGAAATATTATTACAATGGTTCAAACAATATAAATTAACGTTAATGCAACTACCTATATCAATAACATCGTTCACAAAAACTGTGCGAAATAAATAAATGCTATCTTGTAATAATTGCAAAAATCAAAATGGAAAATAATTGTATTTTAAATTAATTTTAACAATTAACCGGAATATATAAATCTAAATTTGATTTTTTAGAAAAGGAAGAAAATGAGACAAACTATATGACCTAAAAATTCATTTATCTTCAAAATTTATATATATATATATAATGAGAATAAATAAAAATTATATGAGTTACATATATATTTATGTTATGAATATGTTATAATTTAAAAATATAAACTTTATTTTACGATGTTGCAATTTATTTCGTTTTTAGAAAATATAAGTACAATTTACGATTGGTGGTTAAACGTAAAATTACTAAATAAGAAAGATTTCTAAAGAATAATGCCGGACAAAAGCTGATTTTATTTTAATAAGCATCATGATTACGTCTTACGGTATCTTGGAATCCTAATCTTACATATATAAACACTGAGTCACGAACAGTTGCCGCGGAACAGGTTTTTAACTATTCATTGTCTGGCCCTGCCCATTTTATAGTGGTTTTGTTAGTCTACTATTTTCAATTTTGTAATACAGGTGGTTTGAGTATCAATATCAATTTTATTTCCTATTAACAACCTTTTATTTTATTTTTCGTAAAGGTAAGATTTTTCTTTGCTTTTACATCGAATATATGTTTTTATTTTTTCATTTAATATTAATGCAATACTCGTTTAGCATTTTGCAGTTAACAGAAATAGTGAGAGCAAGGTAATATTGAAATTGGCTACTGAATATTTTTATCGTAAGATGGAAAATGTTTGATATATGTTTAAATAATTTGAATATTTATTAAATATTGATATTTCTTTTTATTGCTAATTTTATTATCAGTTTGCAACAATTCGATTATAGTATATTCGTTAAATTTGAAGTTTACCGATGATTTTAGTTGTAAGATTTATTCGAGTAAACAACAATTAAGGATAAACTAACATTAATTAAACACAGTGTCAAGTGCGTTCGTCACGAGTTATCACAGGTATATGTGATTTTTCCTCTTCCGTTAAATGCTAAATTCATAACCTTCAAATGGGAATAAGGAAGTACTGTCGAATTATATAACTGGGTTTTTTCGATATGTAAAAACGTAAAGCATGTGTAGAAATGCACGTGTATCTGTGAGAGCAGAAAATCCTTAAAATGAAATTGTTCTTTTATAAATATACTCCCATAGTTATGTTATCTACGATCTTATCGACTTTTTGCGTTAATCATTTAAAAATGTACATGTTCATTTCCCGTATAATTGTTAACTTTTAAGTTCAGGTCAAGTTCATGTTCATTAAAAATAAAATTTCTCTATTAAGTTGTAGTTGGAGGTAGTGAAACCTTTTAATCCTTTCAGTCAACATGCCCATTATATGGTACATGAAATTTTCATAGTAATAAAATCATACATTTTTTGGTTGACCATAAAATGTGTCAATTCTAGTTATATTCATGTTATAAACATTGAAAATCATCTAGAGTTATCTAAAAAGCAACGTTGTATTTTAAACAGTCTGTATAAAATTTACAATTTTCTGTCATTTCATGTGTAACTGAAAGGGTTAAACCACTTGTTTAACGAACATACAAAGTATGATAAAATCGAGTTTTATTTTATTAGTAATTCAAATAAAATATTTTCTTTTAATGTTAAACTATGTTAGAAACTGTTCTTACATTTATCATCAATATATACAATATCTTTTATACAATTATGTTCAAAATACAATTTGCGGAACACTTAATTTTCTCATCGATGTTTTTGAACCCCAAAATTTGAAATATACTATTTTTTTGTTATGATATAATAAAAAAAGGTTTTTGATGCTAAAAATGATTGTCGTTGGAGCAACACGATCACGTACTTTTCTCAGCTGAGTAGAAATAAAAGTCATAGTTGATAAACTAAAATTTTTCCTTCGTCGTTCTTCAATTAATTTCCTTACTTTTAGAATATACTTCATTTTGAGATCCCATATCATTCTTGGTATAATTTTAATTTAGTAAATATATAAAAGGCCCCTTGTAAATAACATAAATTTATATATGTTAATTTAATTCGATTATTAATATGTGCGGTTAATTTATAAATTAGTTGATTTTTTATATATATATATTTTTTTTGATCCGTACTTATGTATATTAAAATTATTTGAAATCTTCGTGCTAAATTTATAATTTCGTACGATGTCTCAGAAGTTTAAGTTTCGTATGATCTAATCGTTAAACTAATATCGCTTTGTTAAGTTTTCTACGATTTATAGTTTTAAAACTTCACTTTTGCAAAATTCTGAACTTATTTGCCGAACTACATTACAAGAGGATTAATTATAATATCAGTTATACAAATTTTCGAGGTGGTGTTATTACAAAAAAATAACGACTACATATATTCCGCGTGTAAATAAATATTTACAAAATTAAGGCCAAATTTCTCACGAAGAACACAGAAGCAAAAATGAGACATTATCGTAAAGATCTCGCCAGTGTTTCATCAATTTGTGGTAATTGTTTCGTTGTTTTTACCGTCGACTAAGGTCTCATTAATATAAAACTAGGTAAATATGGTGAACAAATTTTTAAATTATTAAAATGTAATTAACTTCTGCCAGTATAAATTCATATACTAAATAAAAACTCGTTTGCGAATTGATGTATTTTTATTTGTCAATTTTATATTAGGGTTTACTTTAAAATACTTCCATGTTAAAAGTTCAACAATAAATCAATTAATATATGCGATTAACTGCATTATGTTCTTAAATTGTGATAGCGTTGTAACATGATATATAATAATAATGTATCCACCACCGGCGCAATATTGCGCATTGGTGGTTTTATTTTAATTAATTGTTATTACTATATTTATAATACTTGGGGGGCTGAAATACGTTTGATTTGAAAAATTATTGTGATTATTTTAATATTAATTTTTTTTTTATTGTTTGTTGCAATCTGTCCTTAAGTGGACAATAGGTAACAGTGATGTTTTTGTTACTAAATCGAATACTGCCCAATGGGAGCTATTTGTTTTAAACTGTACTTAATAATGAAGTGTACACTTACCCCTAACTAATTTTCAGATATGTAAATATGTATTTAATATCCTAACGTTATTATTGTTTATTACAAAATTTAATTAAATGTAATTCGTGATTGATCATTTGACTCTTCAATAACAATTTCGTATTTATATATATATATATATTTTTTATATATATATATTTTATATATATATATTATATATATATATATATTATATATATATATATTTTATGTATATATTTTATATATATATATTATATATATATATATATATATATAATATATATATGGTAAATTTTAAATTTTAGAGGCAATATAACGTGTTGCTACGATGTCAGTATTGGCGATGTTATCTGCTCTAGCGGGTTTTGTTAAAGTCCGCTATCTTTTGGATAAAGCTGTGATTGATAATTCAATTTTTCGAGCACATTATCGTATTACGACAGCTATATTTTTCGTTTTTTGCTTACTAGTAACTGCAAATAATTTAATAGGTAAGCATAAATTTTTTAAACAAGTATTTTTTATTTTATGACATTTATTTTTCTTACTTATTTCGTTTCATAAAAATGACCATATATAAAATTTAAATTATCAAATTTGAAGATTTTTCAAACTACATAGTTTTAAATTCTGTTAATGCGTCCATATAAATTTAATGATGCAATGTAAAAATCAATTTTTTATTTCTCGGCGCTCATATTTTTCAGAAAACAGTAACCTGAAGATTTAACCATATAACAGGTATTAATATTAACATTAGCTTATCATTTCTGCTTTATGCGTGTTTGTGTGCGCACGCATATACATGTCTGCATCTATTATGTTTTTATACATTGCTCAAAATGTCTTGTTTTACATATTCTGTGCTTTTATTGTGGTAGAGCGGGGTCTTAGTGAATATTGTTTTCCGTAAAATTATCGGTTTAATAGTGTTCTATTATGAGTTGCGTAGTATCTCCGCTGCTGTTATTCAACGCTGACAACACGATATGTGTGTCAATTATTAGGTTTATATATTTTATAATTATAATGATGAATGCACTATACAGTTTAAAGAAGTTATACTTTGTATATATATATATATATATATATATATATATATATATGTATAATTTACAGGTTTTCTTATCTATAATACGTGTCTGTGTACTTTTTTGTCGAATTTATTACAGTTATACTAATAATTTAATATAACAGTAATTTGTTGTTGTTAAACATAGTATTTATTTAAGAACTCACGACCTTAACAATATATTTTAGCTCGCAGTTTTTTATTTACTTTTTTCCTGCACTGTATAACATTTTGTTTTCTTTTATTCTTTATATTCTTACTGTGTTATTGTGGTAAGGTGTTCCCGGTACACAATGTTTATAACCCGTGTTATATTTTCTTTTATGTTTATAATTTACGCAAATATATTGTTGTTGTTATAACAGTAATTTTTCTTCTATTGATGTCAAAAATAACACGTCAAATTAAAAAAATGCATATTTATCCAATAACACTCAATAATTTTATTAAAGTATTTAAAATTCAAATCAGATTTATTTCATATAAATGGTTTTTTTTGGCCCAGCTTTCATCCTTTGACCAGTTTAAAGTGAACTGTTTAGATTATAAATTTATTAATCTTAATAATATAATATAATTTACGCGTATCCAATAAGGTAGAATCCACAATAATCTCTTCAAGTTGTATTGGTAGCGCATTCTTTGTTAATAGAATTTCAGACAGGAAGCTATATCGATTTTTGTGTTTGGGACAGGACCAAATATTTTGTTCGATGTTATCTTCAATATTACACACCCCATAAACTCCACTTCTGATGATCCTTAACCTGGCAAGATTACTAGGTGTACAGTTGTGACCACTTCTTAATCTAACAAGCACCAAGACATAATCTTGATGGAGGAGATCCTCATGTTTAAACCAGGGCTCTTGGAATTGTCCTTTGAATAGTGGCATATTTTTATCTTTTAACAAGCTTTGGTATTAACTGTCTCCATTGTTGTTTAATATGCTTCTCAATGGCCATAGTTAGATACGATCTAGTAATGACATGCGCTATCTGCAGGAGTCCAGTTAAATTCCACCTTAGTTCCACGGTTGAGAAGTTGCCAAACTCATTGTTGTATTGAGAGCTCTAATACACTCATTGTAGTTGTAAAAGAACACTCATGGAGTCGGTGAGTATTAGGATATTTTTTTTTCCTATATAATCTAATGAAAGTCATAGCCTTGTATATTGCATACATTTCCATAAAAAATTATGAGCTTCTATATGGTATCTGGAAAAAAGCCGCTTATACCTCTTTTTTGAATGTTCAAAGGAGCCATCGGTGTAAATAATTTCCTAGTCGTTGTACTCCTCCAATACTGATTCGACAATGGAACTGTTAACTCTATTTGGGAGATTCTTGTATCTACCTCTAATCTAAACTAATATTTGAAAAGAAGTCTTATAAAAGGGGTCTAAAGCCGTCTGGACTAAACTTATGCTGTATAGTTTGTCAGGACTATGACTGAGTGGAGGTAAATTTTTACCAACCCAGTATTTATTGTTGCGAGTTTTGTACATACGTGTAAGTTGTTTGCTAATTATATAAGGGTCGCTTAAGGTAAAGTTTATCGGATATGAATTTCTGTCTTAACGAAAAGGGAGACTCGTATCTTCTGCCTGATAGGAGCGAATGGCGTCTAAACATATGCGGAGGGCAGCATTCAGCATCAGCTATAATTTTTTGTTCGTGTTTTATTAAAAGTAATGAACGGTGCAATATAATTCATCTGGGATCTGAAGGCCGACTACTGGATGAGCACCCCATTTCATTCCTGTATGGCTCGTATTACATTGAGTCTTTTGTTACACTTTTGTAACAAAAATATGGTCTCTTCATTTCCATGACATTTTAAGGTCAAATACCGCAAGATATTTGGCAGACTGCTCAAAGACTTACTTTTTATTGATGCTCGAAGGAATCGTTCTTGTGAACAAGATACCACGAGTCTTATTCATTACTTAATTGTAATGTCGCGAGAAAACTTTGAAATTTATTTAACGCTTATGCAATTTTTGAATTGTAAAGTCTATAGAAATTGCTGCTCCAGTTATCACCATATTTTGAATTTATTTTATCGATTTCGTATAAAGAGTGTATAATATTAGACTGAGGAGGCTCTTTGAGCTAAACCTTTGCCAGAATAAGCCGTAAATTATAATAATTAAAAAATAATATATATATATATATATATATATAAAGAAAAATGTAATGATGATTCAATCTTAATTAACATATAATATTTGTACAATGCGAGCAAATTAACGAAATTTTAAATGTTACGCGCGTGTTTACTATAAAACAACCTTAATTATACCTAGCTAATGTATATCATTCGTATTTATGTACACACTTGGATATTACGACATTTATTTTTAAAACATGTTTTTAAGAAAAAACAACATTATTACATTTCATATGCACATATACCGAATTCACTCCAGCAGTTTAATAGTTTACATACCATGTATAATAATTTCGAAGAAATCTCGCTTAATAATTTTTTTTGTCGTCGTTTGAAATTAATCAAATCAACTGTTTAGTTCTTTCGGTAGTGAATTAATTAAGACGGGCCTCGCATAAAAAGTTTGTACTCTCATTCTACTCATGTTAACTACAGGAACGGTGTGGCTCTGTGTCCTATCGTGTTATACTTTCATACACAGATATATTAAATAGGTTTTTGTTTGTTTGTTTGTTTTTTTTTTTAACACAAATTGAAGTAGTTGTAAATTGTACAAATTAGTTACGTTTACTAGTGTAATTTTTTACTTTTATTCTGACTTATTTTCTTCAAAACATATTTTTGAAGAACTTCAATATAACTTTGATAATTAAAAGTTATTTCAGTATCATTTATAATTTATATTTATACACTTAATAGTTCGGTGTTTATCATTAAAAAAAAAATACTTATCTACAAGTCAATTTACAATTAAAATTTCTGTGGTTTATTCTATACCATACAAACAGTTTATTGCATTTAAATATAGCGAACTTGTGTCTGCTTTCGAAATCTTAGCGCTGTATAGAATGTCGAATATTCGCATAGAATACTATGGTATTGGTTGCATGGTTATTGAGATTTATGCTATTGATGTGTGGTATTTCAAATTTCAGTGCTAATATATTACTTGAACGGAAAAATTCACTGTTTATCTTTTGTAGCTTGTGTTGATAAATCAATAACCTATTATCTGGAAACGAGCATTTGTGTATAAGTATTAGTTGGCATGATAAAATTGATTGATAGCGGTGATAACACCTAGTGGTTATAACTTCGCTATAGGCAACGCAGCAATTTACGCATTTTCGAATAGAGTCGATACCATTAAAAAGAGATTTACGAATAATTACAAAGAAATATATAAATATTATGCAAAGTGGAAAATTAAAATTAATACAACAAAAAACTAAAGTTATATTATTAACCAGACGTAGATCGCAAATTTCACGAGACTGAAAAGCTGCTATTAAACATTTTAGACTCGCCCTAGATAGACGACGGTTATTATTTAGCGATTACATCGATCACATTATCTCCAAAGTTCACGTTCGTCTATATAAATTATTTTCGATATTTAACGAATAATCGAAATAACAAATTAATAATATACCCAGCTCTTATTTTACCAGTCATTCTCTATGTCTGCTCTATATGATATAGTATAAATAACTGCATGATTAATAAAGTACAGATTCTTCAAAACAAATATTTCCGATTTATGCTCCTTTTTATAATGAAATTCCGACTTGTATCCATTCAACCGTCCATAAGCTGCTAAATTTTATAATAAATGCCTTACAAGTCAATATATATTTGCTCAACAAATTGGTAAATACAATAACTACTTCTTTTAATTACGTAAAAAAAAATATACATACATATATATATATATATATATATATATATATATATATATATATATATATAAATACAAAAATCCGGTCATTTAATAGTTTATCATCTTTTTTCATTTTATTCGTATTTTTATCTTATTCTTATATAACCAATTTATACTGTATGTGAAAGCATTATATATTACTAATCTAGTTTTTTAATGTATTTTATTTCTATTTATATAAACGCGATAGAAATAAATACAAATCTGTAGTTTTAACATTTCTCAATGGATTTGCTGTCCTGGAGACTGTTTTTTTTTATTTTTTTTTTTTTGTAAAATCCTATTTTTTGGAAAATATATTTAGATACGAACTACATAATATTAAAAACCGTTACATACGCTACTGTAACTATTTTAATCGTTAAGAATTTCGTTTTATAAATTTCCGAAATTATAAACACAAATTTTCAACTGACAAAAGATTAATGGGTTATTGGAAATAAATTTTGGAATTTTTCTTTAAAATAATTCATTTCCATAATAACATTCTCGTATTTAAACAATAAAAAAGAAATACCGAACAGATAATGTTGTGCATAGGTATATTTGAAACTGAATTATGTTTATTCCTACCGATCTTGCTTATAAGAAAATACTAATTATGCGGTACATCACGTTCAATATGCGGACGACATTTCTCACTTTATAAAGAAAAAACGAATCGAAGAAAGAAACAACGCGCGTTTTTTAGATCGTACAAAGTACATTATGGCGCGAAAAGTGTCAAACTGTGTAAAACAGGTTATAACCAAAAAAATGGTCAGGTTCGACAAATATCCGGAAGATACATTCTTATTTATTATTTTTTTAAAAAGAATTGTAGAATTTTTTGATTGAATTTTTTACTTATAATAATTCTTTTATAGATTAAAAAATAATTTCCGGAATATTCGAAACGGTAATCGAGATATAAAATTTTCATCATATTTACCAACACGTGCAGTAAAGAAATTCTTAGCTTATAGCATTCGAACGGTTATTGCGATCAAGCTGAAATTTTAAACGTACACATTTAAATAAGTACCAAGAAAAATATTATGCAAAAAATCAATTTTCCAAATTTTATGAGTTTTCAAAATCCGTAATTTCCCTACAGTCTACTTTCAATTATTTCATATATATATATATATATATATATATATATATATATATATATATATATATATATAAAGATAAGGTTATGTTTCTTATTCTCTACTTAATTTACTTATTCCGTTGAATGCAATATTTATGATTAATATTTAGCATAATAATTTTTCTTTTCCGCTACGTAGAGAACTTTATTGTATTTTTCCTTGTATAATCTTGTATCTAATAGTTATAAAGTAACAGTAACATTGTTAATTGATTTTAAGTCGCACAGTGAGAGCGTATCGCTACTCGGTGTACGGTTTTATATATTTTTCTTTTTTTTTTATATAATCTATTTTTGTAATTAATTTAAATATAATTATTTATTTACACTTATTCGCGTCTATTCGAGTCCTTTATGTTTATTATTTTTGGAGGGTAACTAATAAAATTAAGATTTTTTGTACACAAACGTAAACAAAGCTTCATTCTACTTAAAATTCATCACGCGCTTGTAAGACAACTTCCAAATGTTTGTTAGTTTTCTGATATGTTTTGATCTGTTTTGAAGTTATTTCGTATTGTGTTTTATATTCATTAGTTACTAAAAGAAAATAGAAATGGGATCAATTATTTTTTAATAACTTTTATCTTAAGACCTATTGAAAATGTAAATAAGTAGGACTAATATGTTTTCTATTTTTCTACTTTATTTTACGATTTTATGACCCACAGAGTAGGAGTAGAAATTTAGTTACAAATGTTTTTTTTTGTTTTTGTTTTTATTTTTTTGTTTTTGGTTTTTATGTTTGTAATCCGAGGATGACGTAATGGACTATGATTTTGGATATTCACGTTAGATTATCGTAGAAGCTTATTACGAGTGAAATAAAAATAATGCATGTATTAAATTTTTTACGCGCACGTGTTTAGCGAGTATTTTATTTAATGAATATTTCAGGAGATCCGATAAATTGCATCGTTGATGGAAACATTCCAGATCATGTTATTAATAGTTTTTGTTGGATAACAACCACGTTTACTATTCCTGGTAAAATGGTTAAAAAAGGAGATATACACGTTGCACATCCTGGTGTAGGACCATATGTTCCAGGACAGAATGATGAACGTTATCATTCATATTATCAGTGGGTTCCATTCATGTTGTTTTTTCAGGTATGTGGTATTGTACGCTTTATGTACTTAACAAAGATACAATAAAAACCAACTCGTTTATACATCTCGCAAATATTACATCGCTGTTTGTATGAGAAATAGATTATAAACTATTTATTTAAATATAAATTTAATCGCATTCAAATTGACAGGTCGGTCGAAGAAAAAAAAAACGGTAAATGTGATTCAGAAACTTCGTAATAATTGTTAAAGGAATATTGGTAAAAATTTTTGTGTCAGACTTCATTTAACAAATTAAATGATTTAAGACCGAAGTTTTCATCGTTATAATCACACGAAGTACGTGAGCTATTTTCTCAAGTATAATCATTTAACATTGCTAGTTCAACTAGTTTTAACAAAACTAGATAAAAACAATGTTAATCGCTATAAAATTGATATGCAAAGCTTTTCGACTTTAACGTCATTTTCAAGCAAAAATGTTTTTGTATCGCTTGAATATGACGTGTTAAAGTCGAAAAGCTTCGCATAAATAAAATCGATTTTATAGTGATTAACATTGTTTTTATTTTGTTTTATTAATTCATAAAATCACTACTCTCCAATACATCAGCATCAACTAGTTTTGTTTTATAGATGATTTAAATGTCTAAAAAATGAATTTTTTAAAGATTTGTTTACAAAAATGGGGGCTACATAATTCACTGTCCTAAAAATCAGCAAATTCTAAAATCGTCAATATAAATAGCTACAATGACGTTTTATCGATCGTTCTTCATCGCGAGTGCAAGCTGCCCTATCACGATGTCCCCCCTTAGGTTTTATTTATGTAATTATTTTTTTTTCTTTTTCTGGAATGTGTGATTAGCGCCGCGGGGCTATCTAGCACTTGGCATGTACGTGATCATAATTTGTGGAAACTCCTATCAACTGATACGACCTTCATAATAAATCCTTATCGCAGATCGGTTAGATTTTTCCGTTTCAAGTGTCTGATTTGTTATCCAACAATTTGTGTGGTATTGCAGCATTCGAATCATATTCTGTAATTTTTTTGATATTTTCGCTACTACTCGGTTTTTGTAATTTCTCCCGAGATTTGGTTTTGAAAACGTCGTATCTGTGCAGTATTATTAGGTTTAGTGCAGCCCCAGAAGTTGACATCCGTATCTCCAAATTAATTTCAGTATTTATTTAATACTTTCTTTTCTAAGGACAACTCTGATTTTCTTCCTGAGAGGCGCGGTAAATTTCTATTTCATATTATTTTTTTTCCTCGTGTATGTTATCCATTTTAACTTTTTATCTGAATAAATATCGTGACATTTTACTGACTTATTGTTAGATATGGCCTTATTATTTCAAGATAAATATCCGACATATACGATTGTCCTTACTAGTAAACGTTTTATGCGGCATCGTTTAAACCGCGATGACATAGTTGAAGATTATGGAAAGCTTGTTTAACATCGAATTTTTGGTTTAACGTTGGTGGACAAATACATCACGTTATTTGGTTGAGAGCAATTATCATTGGATAATCTGTTCTACATGTTAATCGTATAAAGACAAAACATGCTGGATAGAAGCTAGGTACATTAATGTCTCATTCAAAAAGCATACTGAGATGCGTTGGTTCCTGTTATCTAGAATAGCTTCATTCTTTTGAGTAATTTTTCATATAATTTTGAGAGAGTAGGAAATGAAACTATCGAACGATACAATGTAAGTTCTTCGGTAGCTTTTTGAGGTTTTTTAATAAAATAATTGGTGAGAAATTGAGCTGAATAGGAAAATATTTTAATTATCGCATTGAATATATAGGTGAGGAGGATTGGGCACATTTTTTTATTTTTGAAGTTATTGAATCACATCTAGAAGATTTTTGTTTAAATTATAATTTCTACTTTTGTGACGCTATACCAAGAATTAGTTCTAGTTTTAATTATTGATTTTTTTTTAATATTGTCGCTTAGGATCGAGTTACCAAAGAAACACGGTAATGTGCTGCAGAGTTATATTGAAATGCATCACTTAATTAAACTACAATATATGAGTATTTAGAAAATCCATGATTTTATTCGTTTTCCATTTAATTATCATATATATTAACGAATAAACCGCTATATTCTTTTATGATTATTGATATCCGAAATATAAATGCGGAAAAATTTAGCGATATTACTTCGAGCCATTCATTTCTTTATGTACTTTGTTCTCTCTGAATCGGCAAATGAAGTCGTATTGTAACATTGTATATGTGACTTGTTTTTCGTTTTCACTTTGCTGCATTTTAATAAAACTAAACTCTCGATTATTTTTTAACGCGTTTTTTTTTTTTTTTAATTATAAAAAACTGTTGTATTATTTTAGTTTAATATTTTATTATTTGTGTACATATATATTCGTATGTTTATTTCCAAGAAAATTAGTTTGTCGACAAAAATAATCTTCATATATTTTTTATGTTGTAACAAAAACTGTTACGTAAATACACGCTTTTTCTTGTAATCATCAAATACATCTACATTTTTTTGATTACTTGGAGCTCATTCATTTACCGAATAAATTTCATATCGGATGTGATTTTTCAGTTAGTCCTTCTTAATCTTTGCTGCCTCGGTCTTGTGCAGACCAGCTGGATACGGTTAATACAACATATAGAGAACGGTTTTTAGACAGGAAGAACTAGTACTAAATAAAATTATTCAGAAAAAAATCATTCAAAGTACCCTAAATACTTTTTTCCTCTATATTGCGTCGAAAGATCATTAATAAACATGTTTTAAGAGGAGATAATAAGTAGAAACGAGAAGAATACAAAAAACAATATAATTAGTTTGGTGACTCAATAACAAAATAGTGAAGCAGATCAGATATGAGATAACATCAGGTAATGATGGGCGAGCGGTCGACCGTCTGTGTTATTCAGAGTGGATAGCAAGCGCTTCCCGACAACATTTTCTTCGTTTGAAACGTCTGAAAAGATTTTCTAGAATGTTGTATATACATACGTCGGATGATTGAATTTGTGCTTCATTGCAGCTTATCGAAAAATTCCCCGTGCTGCTCGATATGAGTGCCTTTGACAAACAATACAGTTTTGTGCGCATTGTTAAATTTGAAATATATCTTTGCGCGAAAGTAATAATACGAAGTATTTTCGACTGTTCTCTTTGAATCTTAATGCGTTGCGGTTTTACCGTATATACCTAAATTGTCTGTATATTATGAGTAAAAAATATTTCTAAGTGAAATTAATGTTTGTCATTCATATTTCTGAGGACGTGAGAGTAGATTTTGTTTTATGAGAAGTATACTGAATTAATTATTTTTTTTAAAATTATATTTACAGGGTATACTTTTTTATGTTCCTCATTGGATATGGAAAAACTGGGAAGAAGGTAAAGTTAGAATGATAACTGATGGTGTACGGGGTTCTGTAATCGGTGTTAGTGAGTATCGTAAGGAACGCCAAACTAAGCTTGTTCAATATATCTTGGACACGCTTCACATGCATAATTCTTATGCCACCGGATATTTCCTATGTGAAGCGTTAAATATTTTTAATGTGGTAAGTTTAATATATTTTTGTTTCCAAGTTTTAACTTTTAATGATGTATTTGTGGTATAAAAATTAAAATTACTAATTCAGATGGCTTCGGTATTTGAATTTTAATATTTGATTACAAAAACAGTTAAAATCACTAAACTTTATTTATTAAGCAAAGCTTTTCGGCAACTACGCCATTATCAAGCTATATATAAATAAAATTAAATATATAAAAACATAAAATATTAATTTAAATCTAAGTTCACAATTTTTACTGAACTTAGATTTAAATTAATATTTTATGTTTTTTATATATTTAATTTTATTTATATATAGCTTGATAATGGCGTAGTTGCCGAAAAGCTTTGCTTAATAAAGTTTAGTGATTTTAACTGTTTTTTGTAATCAAGTATATAAAAAATCACTACATTCCACAATCTAAACTTTAATTTTAATATTGTTGAACATTACTTATTTTAACGTTAAATTTTATTATTTGTCGAAATTTTATTAGCGCTGGTTATTTTTATATGTTTGGATAGAAAACATAATTTGATAAATCATAAGGTGGATTATTATAGAATGGTGCTATCAAACTTTTTCTATAATCGGATTTTTGTGAGAGCAAATATATATATTTTTTTCCGAATCACAGTGTTACAAATTTTATTTTAATATTGAATGCAATTCTTGTTAAATACTAATCTTTGTAATCATAGTGAAAACCTAAACATGATTCACGAATTGAAGAAATCGATAAAATGCTGCTGATTTAATTTTGATCGTTCATATTAACATGGTATTTGATGTAGTACAATTTATCGTTTATATTGTTACGGACTACTAAAGTTTATTTTATTTTGTTTTATATTTAACTCCTATTTTATATAGTTCCGTATTTGCTATAGATTTTGAACATGATGATTATCGATTCGTTTTTGGGCGGTACATTTATGATGTACGGTACGGATGTTCTACAATTCACGAATATGGATCAAGCATATCGAACTGATCCGATGATCGCTATTTTTCCTCGAGTAACGAAATGTACTTTTCGAAAATATGGTCCATCTGGATCAATTCAGACTCACGATGCCCTTTGCGTACTTGCTCTTAATATACTCAACGAAAAAATATACATATTCTTATGGTAAAATTTATTTTTCGTTTTCTTCACTGTAGTAAGTGTACAATGAAAACACATATTTACGTTTTCCTGTGAATTTTTTTTACTTATATTGATATTACGTGCAATATTCTTTTATATCTTAAAAAACAATAATGAAACCTATACAACTGACTTATTTTATAAAAATTTCATTTAATTCCATAAGTTTATCATCCCCGTTATACGGTCTATATAAATTTTATTGTTCTTCGTTGGGTTTCAGGTTTTGGTTAATTTTCCTGGGTATTTTATCCGCCCTAGCAATGGCGTATAGTCTTGCCGTTATAACGTTGCCATCCATTCGCGAACTGATTCTGGTGCGACGATTTCGATTTGGTACTCCTGCAGGCGTTTCGGCTTTAATTAAAAAGACGCAGGTAATTAAAAATAAATATGACTCTTCAACTATACATTGTGTAATTGACTTCTTAAAAGAATGCTATTTATAAATATGTAAAATTGTTTTAAATAGCATATTATGTTAAATATAAAAATGCACCTATTGACGGTAGTAATATTATAAATAATGACTCACAACACACGTTCTGGACAGATATGAAGACGATTCATGAGGTATATATCCAGTGAAAGCGCCACAGGGTAGCGTATTCGGACCACTAATCTACCTCATTTACACATCAGATATTCTTACACCCTCTAATATAGAGATAGCACTTTTGTTTACGACACTGCGATTTTATGTTCTAACGTATACCCCGTCAGAGTGCGCAATACTATACAGGCAGCAGTCAACAAAGTTTCGTCGTGGCTTAACCTACGGAGGGTCAAGGCAAATGAAAGTAAATCAACACGAGTAATCTTCACTAATAGAAAAATTGATCCAACGGAAGACATAGTCCTCACAGGAATCAGATGTAAGTACCCCGGTACGTATCTTGACCAACATTTAATGTGGAGAAAACACATAATAGCAAAGCAGACTAAGCCTAAAACTGTGACAAATATACTGATTATTAAACAAGAAATCGAAAGTGTCTGCTGAAAATAAATTATTGATTTATAATCAAGTTTTGAAACCAGTTTGACGTTATGTTTGCCAATTATGTGGCTGTTCTAAAAACACCAACATATCGATTATTCGGCAGATCCTGAACAAAATCAACCGTATGGTTGTCAATGCACCGTGTTACGTCACCAATTTAACGTTCGATGAAGACCGTGGAATGAAGTCAGTATTGGAAGTAATATCCAGTGACGGAAAAAATTATGCTTAAGCACCTGAACAACATGGCGACCGGGTAGATAATTCACTTAGTTTAGAAAAGCACCAAAAAGAGAGATGAAAATAAAGGTGTGGAACACCCAATTGATGGAAAATTTTATTTTCAGTCGGAATTCCGTAGGGAGGGTAATAGAAAAGTAAGAAAATTTTTAAATCTGCTGATAAACATATTTATTTCATCATCATCATCACCGTTATAGTATTTGTTCGTTGGCGAACATCGTGATTAGCTATTGTACGTTTATTTTCACCTACAAAATGAGCTAGCATTCAAGGCACTATTGTGGGATACCACTGCCTTTTCCGTGATTATTAAGAATTAAATAATGATGAAAGCTTTCTATGTCATGCGTTGCTTTCGGACCCCCGACCATCGAGTTGACAGTCGAGCACATTATATATTTATTTATAAACTGTAATTCCATAAAAAGAAAAGTTCGTTCGAGTTGGTATAGTTGAATTTAGATTCACAAAAATTTATGAATGACATTATTTTTGTTTTTGATTTGTTTTTTATGTTTAAATTATGTATACATTAAGTTGATCTTTTTAAAAAATTAAGCTACCTCAATCAAAAGTGTCCCTTTATACCTCATTCTTTAAAAACATTAATGCGTTTATTTTGAAATTTTTTGAAAAGATTAAAGGTATGGAGAACAACATACCGATACAGAATAGTTTCAAATAATGTTAAATTCGATGAAATATACTTTAATGAACATTACATGTTTTTAATAATGCTGCGAGAAATAAATAATCTTGTTTCAAACCGATCTGATCTATAAACGAGGGTGTATTACCGGTAATTATCATCATTCTTTCAAAACGATTATATTTAAAATACTCTGAATAATTTAATTCTATGAAATGTTATTGCTTAATGTACTTTGAAAAGACAAAATTATCTACGTTAAATAATGTATTGGAATACAATTCCACGTGTATACTTATGTATTAAGTTGAGTTGAATTATTTATTATTGAAATAACATAACCGTTATATGTTCGAAAATTTGCATATAAAAAAAAATAGAAAGTAATGTTATCACTTCTATTTATCGCCTATAAGAATAAATCAAAAAATATATATTACTGGTTATTTATAATATTACATGTACAAATTAATATATTTTGTTTGCAGGTTGGTGATTTCTTGTTATTACATTTACTTGGACAGAATATGAATATGATGAGTTTTGGCGAATTATTGGATGAACTATGTAATCAACTTCATATTGGAAATAGCATTCCAACAGCTCCTTCAACAATGGAATTATCGCCCATGTATTCAGACAAACATAAATTGCATAAGGAAACGGAGGCTTAAGTATACTCTTTTTTTCGTGACGAAACTAATGTAATCACCTCGGTCGAACAACTCTAAACTTCTCGGTTTAATATTTAAATAATAATAATGCGTGTAAATTTATTTATTCTTAATTTTTTTTATATTTATATTTTTTAAAATTAAAACACGAATTTATTCATTCTCATCAATATTTTTACAACAAAAACGAAATGATGATCGTTAGAATACGTTATTTTTAAATCAAATTAATTTATTAAAAAAAAAATCTGAGTAACTCATTTTTATAATTTATTTTTATTATTTTATATAGTTTTAAGAACGAGTTATTATTGATATTTTCATTTATTTAAAAAAAAATACGATCTGTGTATACAGAGTGAGAGTGGTAAATTTCATACATAGCTAACCAAAAGAAATTCACACACTCACGAACATATAATCTGACATAATTGAATATTCACTACTAAGAAGTCGTAGAAAAGTTTTTCATCTATAAACATTTATTTTTGATTATATAACATGCGAAAAAATAGGATGGTAATTATAGAGAGCATAGGCGATCACCAATGTGCCAACTAGATTTTACGTTGTCTCGCATCTGCCATTAATTGTTGTATTGAAGATGCGCCGGTCCAATTTTTGATATTTTCCAGTCAATCTGTCCTCCTTCTTCCCGGACTTCTTTTTCCTTCTATCTGTCCTTGTATAATAATCTGTAAGATTTCATACTTTGCACCTATAATGATATGCCAAAGTTTGACACATTTCTCCTTATAATAATATTCCGTAATTGTCGGTCTGTATTCGCTTTTTTAAAGACATCTTTGTTGAATATTTTTTGCTGTCCAAGGTATCCTCAGCATCCTCCTACGTATCCACATTTCCACAGCTTCGTATCGGTTCAAATGTTTTTTATTTAGAGGCATAGCAATACCATATAACAAAATTGGCTGGATGTAACATCGAACTATATCTTATCTTCAGACTCGATCACATAATAATTATTTCATATTATTGAAGGCTACTCGTGCGTAACTGCACCGTTAATCTCGGTATCCGCATCGAGACTACTAGTGACGTAGCAACACAGATATTTAAATATCTATTCACTTTTTCAATAATTTCATTATTTACGGTTATTACAGCGCTATTAATTTGTCGTTTACTAATCAACATCCACTTAGTTTTCCTCGTATTTATATTTAGACCATAGGTTTTGCCAACGTCATCAAATTTTTGTAACGGTCGACGTATAAAATAGCGCAGCTGAACTTCATAATGTTGGAATTTTTATCGATACTTGTACTAAGAAGGTAATTATTAAAGATTATTTTACTTCGACTGTATGATTATTTAATGAAACATATAAATTTACTATTCTAAATATTTATTCGTCGTTATGTTCGACAATTTAAATGAATTACCTAAATATCTTAATAAAATTAAATAGTGAGTTGAATAATAATATCGGAATTAAAGGGGAAATGAAAAATAATTGAGGCGATTAACGAAATTGTAATTCAGTAAAAGAAGATTCGCAAGTTAAAATTAATAATGTAAATGAAATATCGAAGCTGAAAGAAAAAACATAATTAAAATAAAAATGATTCGATCAAAGAATCAATATCAAGTTTATCTAGGATAAAAATTTATGGACTTCGGTTGTAAAAGAAGATAAAAGAGAACTCAAGTCAAAAAATGGTAGTAAAGATCAGTTTAGTTATCTAAATGGTTGGGTGCTTAAATTTAATGATTACTTAACCGATGTAAAAATAAAAATATTTCCATTTTTAATGACTTGCCTTAGATAAATTAAAAAAAAAAAAACTATTAATAAAGTAAGAAGAAAATATAATACAATTCTGAATAATAAGTTAATTTATAAACTTTTGCTGTGGAAAATAAATATCAATTATAAGTTGTTAATAAAAATAACTAAATTGGAAACATTTCTTAGTGAATCAAAATGTTGGGAAAAGTCGTATTAAATCGTCACAGATAAGTGAAAAACGTTTTAATTCCTACATATTAAAGTTAATAATAATGTATTACTAACTGAAGATGAAGATAAGTGTGTGGTGCTCAGAGAAGATTACTTTTTTCCTTTTAAAAATGGACACGATAGATGTTAATAGAAATCATACTAAAATTAATTTATTAGTGGCTCACCTTGATACAGATATCGTCCGTAGTTTGAGCATCACTTTAGATAATTTACCCAACGTTAGTGAGTGCGGCGTTTACGAAAACGAAATATTCAGTGATGGTATTCGGTCAGACACGGCCGAAGACTATTGATCAGCTACGTCGATTTTTAGTCATTGTAAATTTTTATCATGGTTTTTGTGTTATATGATCTTCGGTATTAGCACCCTTAAATAGTATAATCGCATGACGAAAACGAAACCATAAATTCATCACCTGGACTTTTGAAACGAAACATGTTTCGAGCAATCATGAATGCAATTGTTCTAGCACATCCAGCCTATATGCAGTTAATATTGATGACGGATGCTTGAAGGGTCGCTGTAAGCGCGGCATTACATCAGAATTTTAAAGAAGATTTACAACGATCGAATTTCTTTTCTAGAAAGTTCTCAGGAGCATAGTAGCGGTATTTTACATTCGATAGGGAATTGTTCGTCGTACGTCCGACAATATAAGGATCTTCTACGATCAACTCACTATTCGGCAAGAGCGGCATTTAGCTTTAATTGCAAAATATGTACCGCGTATTGAATATATATACCTGGAAATAACAACTCGGTAGCAGATGTCTTATCCCGAATTGAGGCCTTCGAAGTACAGCGGAGGCTATAAACTACGACCGTTAATATCAAGACAATGATGACGATGTAAAAAATTATTAGAACTAACTTGTTCGATAAACCTTGATTTATATAAATATCCAAGAACGTCCTTTTGTACCTACGCCTCTCCGATTTAGTATTTTTCAAACAATTCATGGTTTAGCACACACACATCAACCCGGCGTACAGTACAAGTAAAACAACGATTCATATGGCCTCACATAGAACGAGACATCCGTAGATGATATCGATCTTGTATTCAGTGCCAAAAGTGACACGAAAACACCATATGATTAGTTACCATCTGCAACGCGATTCGCGCATGTGCATTGTGATTTGGTCGGTCTACTTCCACCTTTGGAGGAAAATCGATATATATTCACTATACTGGATCGTGCAACGAACTGGATACAAACGTGCTTCATTTCGGATGAAACAACACAAACAATTATCGACGTTTTTATTAATAATTGGCTCGTGCGGTTTGGCATGCTATCAATATTGACAACACATAGAATAGAAGAGGGGCGCAATTCACTTCGTCTATGCTCGCTCGCTTAACGTAAGTTTTGGGAATCAACCATATAGTCACGAGAGCCTACAATCCGAAAGGAAATGGCAAGATCGAAAGGGTACATAGAACGATTAAAGCAGTTCTTCGAGGTCATCCGGCGGTAGAATGGACCAGTCGTCCTACCTATAATTTTATTAGGATTATGTACGGCCATTCATGATAATGGATTTGCACCAATAGAACTCTCATACGGTTCCCCCATTCGTTTTAATTAAGATGTATACAATTGGTTTTCGATGATCAACCGTTCATGATGTACATGTATCAGTAATTTTCATTGAAACGCGTTTCTATTAATAATTTACAACCGCGTATATACCATTTATTGATAATATTTATACAGTTGTTAATACTAAATATTAAAGATCAAATTTTGTTGTTAAATACGATAATCATTCAAGATGGAACTTCCTAAGCATTCATCATCCATACAGAATCCAATTTATATATTTGGCACCAGGTATTCCAAAGAGACCTTTCTATTTGTCTTTTAATAAATCGTTTAATGTTAGGGTTTTCTTATAGTCCAATCAATTCAACATAGTTAATACAAGTATCAATTTTTAACGTTAACAAATAAATATAAATATAAATTAAAATCGTACAATGTAAGACCATGCGAGACCGGCTGGATCGAACTTTGAGTGTCAGTTTAATAGTCGAATGCTACAGTAACTTGCCATCATTGGTGCTAATTTACACGATACTCACCACGTGGATATAAACGATCGTTACCACGTAGATTCTATATGTGATGTTTATATAAGTTAATTCACATTATCCCTATCAGACTAGTCATGTTAAAAGGAGTAAAGTTTATCTTCTTTATGTTAGTTTGATCTATGATTACAAGAGAATAAAAGGAACATCATCCTTATTTGCATCCATTTATTACTTATTTACAATTCTTTTGAAAGCATTATGTATCTGGGTTACTCATTTAATTCTTTGATTAATGAAATGTGATTAAATCTAAAATGAAGTAAGACAATTATAATTTTGTACATTAACTACTCCAATCAGTGTATCGTTTATTTACGTAATTTATGTTACGATGTATAAAAAGGCAGATTCGACTTTTATATCAGCACAATTTAATAATTTTTTTATAATGTGGAATGTAGTGCTTTGTGTTTTCTTTAAGAAAATAAATATTAGTGATTTAACTAATTTTCAATTGATTTTTTACAATTTAATAATATTCCCTTATATTAGAGATTCCATAACTTGTGAGTGAGTTCTTAGTGAATATATTTGGTATGTTCCGGCTATCTAACTACACTAGTCGCAATACAACTTAAGAGCTGTTGAGAAAGAGCAACTAGACCTGAGATAACGGCATCAACACCATCAACCAAACGTTTACATTATTTTCCCATTGACTAATAAGCAACGGTGTGAATATCTCTATCTTTTTTTTTTTGCAAAAAAAAAATCGAAATGCTTCTATGTCGGTTTCGTCATTTATCCGTTGTCGAAAGACAACGTGGAACCACACCAACATCACTTCCTGAGATAACGGCATCAACACCATCAACCAAACGTTTACATTATTTTCCCATTGACTAATAAGCAACGGTGTGAATATCTCTATCTTTTTTTTTTTGCAAAAAAAAAATCGAAATGCTTCTATGTCGGTTTCGTCATTTATCCGTTGTCGAAAGACAACGTGGAACCACACCAACATCACTTTATATATATGTCTCATTCGGCCTATATGCATCTCTTTTCTCTTCATGTAAAATATTATATTCATGCTAATTGTACGATATATTTAATTAATTTAAATTCCTGACTTACCACTCTACTCCAAGCACACACATATATATACATATATATATATATATATATATATATATATATATATATATATATATATATATATATATTACGAGTGTTTACCCAAAAATAAAGAAATCCATGTTTAAGCAGAAAAATATTTTGATACATTATATATATATATATTTAATTTATTTTTATTATTATTATTATTATTTAAATGGGCTCGCTTGTTTCCTCGATACTACGCCCGCATGTGTGACTGCATCTTTTAACTTCTCGCACGCCTGAAGTATAATTATAGACGTCTCGAAAAGATCATTCGGTACAAACATTATATAAGTAAATTAAAAATATACGAAAGGGAATAATATTTAATGACAAACAAAAGATTTAATTATTTAGGTGAAAATCCATTCAAATACGGTCAAAGTTTAATTCGACGCTCGCTATCGTAGCAGTCACAAACGTATATTAAGGAGATAGAATGATATGCAAGTGAAAAAAAAGTTATTGTCGCGACTGCGTTAATGAATAAAGAATTACTAAATTTATTAACACGGAAGATTGCTGAAATAACTCAAAATACATCGCAAACCAGGTCAGTCTTTTTCTGTTATTTTGATTTTTAATTCGACTAATTAACGTAAAAAAAAACATTATTTGTCGACGAAAAATAAAATTATATTATTTAAATTATTTCATGATAAGTTGATTCATTAGCGTGTAATTAATTCGATTATTGAATTAACAATTTTTTCAGATTAAACTGATACTTTTGTATGTAATTATTCGAGTTACGGGATTCGAATTTGTATTCGTGCGAGAATCATTAAATTATTCATAATTTCACAATAAATAATAGTCAAACTTTATACGAAAAGTGTTATAGTTTATTTCCGCGATTCGGAAGATAAAATATGGTAGTACAGAATATTTAAAAGAGAAAAATTAATTGAGAAAAAGGAAAATTAAAAAAGATTATCGTAGAAAAACTTTAGTAGAAAATATTTAAAAAAGAAAGAAAGAGAGAGGGGGAGAAGAGAGGAAGCTAGGATACTAAAAAAAGGGGTACAAGATAGAAAAATCCACGTGGTGCCCCTGGACAGCGACGGAAATATGAATCTGAAAAAATTTGGAGATAATTTCTAACTATCGCTGGCATATTCTACCACTACCATAACACGTGCAATAGCAGAAGATATCCCCCTGAGAAGGCATTTTTCAAGACCAGCTTTGACGATCGTCTCCGTAAATTTTGAAGGATTAACGCATGTCGAGCATGTTATCGACTTATGTAAACAAAAAAATTGTGATATCCTTGCCCTGCAAGAAATCCATAGAGTAAGTGCGTTTTAAATTTATGGTATGAACCCTATCGCATGAAAAGCATGGGAACGTAGTTTATTCACGTCTAGGAAAAAAAGATTTCCTCCGTTTACAAATCTTGTGAAAACAACAATGGGAAAAGCATACGACAACTTTTATATATAATCTCCTTGGAAATAAGCTTGAAGCCCCATCAACTGAAAACGTTAACAACAAGGAGATACAAATAGTTGTTGGGTATTTACACAGCCATGGAACAGAACGGGGTTATGATACAAATAGTGAAAATGGTGAAAGAGTAGTCTCATGGGCTATAAGTAAACAAATGGATTTGGTACATGATGTAAAGTTTCCTTTAACAGCTGTCGTTGGAAGAGTGGCTACAATCCGGTTTTAATATTTGTTTCGGAAAAATTTACCGCTGTGCTCTAAAGAAATACAATACCTAAAAGCATAGACCGATCCAGCTGACAATATTTCCAATAATACAGACAATAAATTCTTTGCCGAAGCATCGCTTTAATATTAAGAAGGCAAATTGGAATAAATTCAGAGAGCTGCTAAATAAAACCCTAAAAACAATAGACGCGATAGCAGAAAACTACAGTAAACTTACATAAACGTTCTACAAATGCCTAATCACCGTAATCCCCCAGAGGGCTTGGGAAATAGTTCATTCCAGGTTTAAGCATGAAACTCAATGAAAACTATAAGAATACGACCAAAGCTATGAAATATCTTCTTTTAGTGACACCATAATGGAACCCGCAGAACGGGCACGCCAAAAAAGAAAAAGATGGATTGAAGTGATAAACTAACAAACCTAAATGGTGAACGCACGAATAAAACTGGGCCAGCACATGTCACGGCTAATAATATAGTCAATCAGCTGATTGCAAATGGTAAACTGAAGATGAAAATAAAACAGGTGAAAATCATCAGAGATGAAGTCAAAAATCAAAACTATTTTAGGAAGTAAATTACAAAACATGAGATACAAGGAGTTGTAAAAATTATGAAGAACCAAAAAAGCCCCTGGACCCGATGGAATCATGGCAGAGCAATTAAAAAGTGATGAGGCTATAGTTTGGACTGCAAAATGTTTTAATTAACGATATAATTACAAAAGGAAAAATGCCAGCAATATGGAAAAAAGCTAATATCAGAGAAATATTAAAACCTGGTAAAGATCCAGAACCTGCTGCCAGCTATAAACCTATTTCTCTACTAAGTCACGTGATGAAAATATTTGAAAGAATCATTCTTAGCAGGATACAACCTATCATTGAAAATAAATTAATAAGAGAACAAGCCGGTTTCAGACTGAGAAAAAGCAGCAACGATCAAGTAATGAACCTGACTCAATATATTGAGAAAGGATTCCAAGATAAACAAATCACAGAAGTGATGTTTATTGATCTAACAGCAGTTTATGATGCAGTGAACCATAGCTTACTGTTTAAAAAAATATGTGATATGACAGAAGATTACAAATTAACAACTATTCTGAGAGAACTCTTCTCAAATAGAAGATTCAAAGTGAAAATGGGGAACAAAGCAAGCAGCTGGAGACTTCAAAGACACAACGGCTTACTCCAGGGTAGCGTATTGACCCCAGTACTATTAAATGTCTACACTAACGATCATTCAAAGACATTGGAACAATAAGGTTCATATTCGCAGATGACCTGGCAGTTGCAACTCAAGACAGGATCCATGCAGAAGTTCAAGAGCATGTACAACAATCAGTTGAGAATTTAGATACTACAAAGAGTATGGCTTTAAACCCCAATCCTGGAAAAACGGAAGTGTGTGCATTCTATCTAAACAATTGAAACGCAAGGTGTACTAATGGAACGGATGCAAGATACGGCATAATCAAACTCCAAAATATCTAGGAGTTACTTTAAACCGAACACTTACATTTAGAAAGCACTGCGAAACACTTAAGAAAAAAATTGAAATCAGAAATAATTTATTATACAAACTTGTTTCTACGAAATGGGGTGCTACGACCGAAGTGCTTCGACCTTCGGCGCTAACTTTATCATTTGCAGGGGAGTATGCTAGCACAGTTTGGAGCAGATCAGCCCACACAGGAAAAGTGGATACGGCGTTAAACAGCGCTTGTAGAATCGTTACCGGCTGCTTAAAATCAACAGCAATTGGAGGTGTGTACAGAACTAGTGGTGTCGCTCTACCATCAATACATTGGAAAGTAGCAGAAATAAGGACGAAAATACTAGCGCTTATACACCAGCGCCACATGCTCTATGAGCAATCACCACCTAAAGAAAGTCTTAAATCCAGAAAAGACTTTTGGAACTTCACCACACCAGTTTTACACGAGCTAGCAAAACACCACAAGGAACTACGGTAATAATCGGACGTGGTTGGTAACGAGTTCATATATTACCGCTCGAAACGATCAACGGGAAAAAATGGAAAACCCTAAATAAATTACGAACAAGATGCGGCCATACAAAGGAAAATTTAAGATTCAAGATGCGAATGCGGGGAAGAACAAAGCCATAAACATTTGTTCAGATGTCCACTATTTGAAGGTAAAATAACAATTAACAGCTGGTGGGCGCCACAGTTAATCTATACATAATACAGAAGGATGAGTTTAAAAATTGGAAATGTAAGAAAATAAACAGTTATAAGAACAGGAAAAAAATATAAGATGGCGATTATTAGCCTATCGATTGATAAATCGTTGTATTAGAGAAATATTCGCTTATGGAATTAAACTACCGGTATCTGTTTCATTCTATTTTATTTTTAATTATTAAATTGCGAGGCTTTAGTCTCTAGATATTTTATTGCTTTATCAGAAAAAAAGTTCCTTAATAATTTAATAATTCTCTTGTTTAGACGCTGCTACTTTTACTGTAATTGTGAGGTGAAAAAAAATTATTTTTAAAATCAGCTGATTATTACATACAAACTTCTTTCAAAAATGGTAAATTTTTGTTTAATTATTTTTATTTGTTTTAAAATATTTGATATTACTATTTTAGCGATGTTCATTTTTTGGTAGACAGGAATTGGTATGATCTTCATTAAACAGCTTTCTTCATTTATTGCCTCCAGCTGCTTTTGTCTTCCAAAACATTCATATTTATTAGACTTTGCAGTAATTTTGCGCTTATAATTTCAACCACAAATACTTGTAAATCGGCATCTTATTTGTCTCGATTAAATAATCGGTTAGGTTTTTTTTTTTGCCATTGTAGTTTCGTTGAATATGTACAGTTTTATTGTGAGAAATAATCAGCTATCTGATTCCACTTGTCTAATTTAGGCGGAGACAAATGTTTGATTATTAGTTTTAGTGTTATTGCCAGACACTTTTGACAGTTAGTTTTCTGTATACTTCACAACTTTTATATATTTTTTTTTCTACATTGAACCGGTAACAAGAACCATAAACAACGATAAATTTGGCATATTAAACTAATGTCTCCAATGAGACATTAGATTGAAATACAATAAAATAATTAAAAAGTACGGATAATAATTAAGATATTATAACGCGAGAGTAATATGTGAGATAAATATTGATTAAAGAACGGCTTTTAGAAATTGAATTTATGTAAGTGATATAGTAAAAGAAATGTAATGCTCAAGATAATTCCGGTTACTAGGTAATCGGGAGAGCATCCCGGCACCACTTCCTTCTCAGTCTCCTAGCTGGGTTGCCTGGAAGTTCTCATGAGTGCATTCTGAAAATATTGGAATTACTGCTATGTTTGAGTTTGTTAAATAATTTCTCGTACTGGCTAATGTAAACATCCTGGACGAATGAAATATTCAAATCATTATGCAGGGTTAGATTAGAAACGTAGAATGGCGCGACTTTTGCTGCTGCACTCTGTTCAAATTACTTGCGCTAGTGGATCCATATAATTCAATACCATAACGTAAAATCGGCGCAATCATTGCGAGATAAATGCGTCTTTTAGTTTTTAAATTCAAGGTTGACTGACGACCTAGACACGTGCAATAATGACCTTTCTAACTTGCGCCACTTGAAAGCGGCATGTGAGCCTTCGATCCAAGTACAATCCGAGATAATGTACAAAATCAACTTGTGGGATTATCTCATTATTAATTGTTATAGGTATATGTCCAACCGATCTATTATTAAATATAATATGTTGACACTTATGTGGATTAAACTGTATTCGCCAATATTCGTCTGAACAGCAAAGTTTGCATATTTGATATCCGAATTCGACGCGAGGATGGCTATATCATCTGCGAATGTGGCTAGAATTGTTTGATTACTTGTAGGTAAATTTGCTGTGTAGATGGAATACAGCAGAGGCCCGAGTAGACTATCTCGAGGAACTGATGCTAATATTGCATGTTCCTTCGAATAAGAGTTGTTGAACCTAACCGTAAATGTTCTGTCAGTCAAGTATGACTGAAGTAACACGTAGAGATCACACGGAAGAATTTATTCCAACTTAAGAAGTAGTCCAGGGTGCCAAACTTTATCAAACGCCTGGCCGACGTCCAAAAAAACGGCAGAACTTCTTTTTTTTCTTGAGTTGAAGAGATAGCATCGACCAGTGGATCTTGGAGTGCTTAACACAAAAATCGAACTGGTGATTTGATATTACTTCATTACTCTTTATAATCGGATGTATACGATTTAAAATCAGTTGCTCGAGCACTTTAGGTAGCGAGCTAAGTAAACTATTAGGTCTGTATGAGGTTACATCAGTTTTTGAGGCTTACTGGCTTTACGAGTCATAATTATCACCGAATTTTTTCTACGATTTGGAAAATATCCGATCCCCAGTATTCCGTTAAATATGTAAAACACAACTGAATTGCTGACTTTTTTGGCAAGTGCGAGATAATTTCCACATTGATATTGTCGAAACCGGGAGCTTTCCGTAATAGTACTTTCTGACTACATGTAAATACCTCTTTAGGAGTAAAGAATTTGATATTTAGATTAGGAGCAAAGGACACTTTTGGTAAAGATTGTGCGTGGACGAACTGTTTGTTAGAAGATTCAGAATACGGTGTAAATACCGTGCTGAGATATTCTGTAAATGGTATTCGCTTTATCTTCATCAGCTTTAGCCCAATCATTATTGAATTTTATATTGAATGGCTCATCTATTTGCTTCAGTAATTTTTTTGTATTCATCCATAAAGATTATCAATGTTCACAGAATCTAGCTGCTGAGATAAGGTTTCATTTTTATACTGACGAATTTTGTTATCCAACTCTGTCTATAATTGTACATACGATTCTTTCAAGGATGAATAAAGAGTTTTTTAACATTTTTTTCTAGCTGCTCGAGTTTTACGTATTAATATTCTTATCTGAACTGGAACGTAATAATTTTTTGCGAATTTTTTATACTGTGATTAGTGGAATTTTTACACGCATGTTCAATAAGGTTAGTGTAATCTTGAATAGCCGTATCGATATCACTACTATTTTTAAGTTTAATTTTTAAATTTGTATTATTTTCTATTATTTCTGGAAAAAATTTCCAATATGTGGTTTTATTAACTAGCTTTTGTTGGTTTGATACGCTCTTAGGTTTCACATCTAATACCGCGAGTACAAGAACATGGTTGGATGATAGATCAGCGATGGTTTTACATTCTCTGTTGTAATTTTGTAATCCGTGTATAATGAAAAAATCTAGAACATCTGGAAGCTTGGTAACGTGTGTGGGTCAGTATGTTGGTGTCATCGGAGACAATATACCTACCGCGTTTTTTCAGAATTGATCGTTAATCGTAAAACCCATGCGTTGTACTTGGCATTATAGTCATCGCTGCAAATTAATTTATTCCTTAATTGTCGGAATATTGTATCATACTCGACTTCAAGTATATGAATTTGTCCATGACAGTAAATTGCGGCGATCGCGAGATCTTTTGTAAATGTTTCAATGTTTACAGCTACTATCTGATACGCATATGTATTGTGTGAAAAGCTTTTATACTGTTTAAACGAGCTTTTGACCATCATCATAGCTCCTCCATGAGCTATACCATCAGGATGATATGCTGAATATACCTTGTATCCGTGCAGTTTAAAACTATTCTCATATGTAAGATGTGTTTCTGTGATAAGCGCTATGTCTAAAAGAATAATGTCGTTGACAGCACAAATAAATGGCTCTTTATATTTCTTACCGCATTGAAAGGTACTACGATTTTCGTATCATTTCATTTCATAGCCGTAGTAAAGCTAATAAATGCTTGTCGTCGGCGCAATACTTTTATTGCACACGAATTCGGCAGAACGGAATTCGGAATATAAATATGAAAACTTAACCCACTATCGAAACATATGTTTATTCAAATATAACAAATACGGTATCCAAATTAGGTTGAGTTTAACCATATTTTACAAGAAACTAGCCCCATTCGTTCCGGTTATTACAAAAAGAAATAATAATTATTCATTTAAACAGCTTTTTACAAATTATTTGAAATTATATTTAGTAGAAGCATTGCATGGGATTGATACCTAATATCGAATGTATGATATTAATTTAAAAAAAAAAAAATGGAATACCGGTACACTACCAAAATTGTCTACGTGTTTATATATTTTAATTTTTGAAAATGTTCAATGTTTATTAGACTAATATTTTTTAAAAGATGAATACATACAGCTCTGAAATTTAAAAGTACACAATTTTTAAGGTGGAAAATAACGCTGTTTATAAAAAAAAATATATAATTTGTCTTTCGTTATATTCTAAATTAATTAAGACAGATTTAATTAAAATGTGTTAATATTGACCTAAAAATATCGACATTGCTTAAATAATCACGTGACTTACCTCCTGTAATATTAACTGGGTCGTTCGTTTGTATACAAACAGGTACGCTCTTGTGAACGAAACCGTCTGGTAAACTTTCACTAGTTGGAAGTTGGAAAACAGGGGATTGCTATTAAAATGAAAGTTATTCATTTTGATTCTTCAAATTTGGGTGTTATCGAATTATTTCCGTGTTTATTAT
The DNA here is from genome assembly GCA_032883995.1 of Coronaproctus castanopsis. NCBI lineage: Eukaryota > Metazoa > Arthropoda > Insecta > Hemiptera > Monophlebidae > Coronaproctus > Coronaproctus castanopsis. The sequence goes on along the minus strand of CM065052.1, from coordinate 75,435,334 downwards.
AGTTCCTTATGTTATTATATCGTGCTTGAATTTATTAATTTAAATAAGTTGTGAACAGAAAAGAAAGTAAAACTGTAAGTATATGTAAATGATTCTACTTTATTATATTATTGTAGAGGCTTACGTAATATGTTATTGAACTTAGGTTACTATGATTTATTATCTAATTAAAACGACAGATCTGAAAACTATTTGTATGTAGCTATAAAGTTCAAGTTATTTTTACATGGGTTGTATGATATGGTTGCAGGGCAAGTAAAATTATACTTGCATATAATTTTTTAAAAAAAGGATGTACACATTAATGTTGAATATTCATTTTTCAGTTTTAATTTTATATTTTCGTCAGATAAGTGTTTGTTACAGTAATTAATTATAACGCTGCACATTCATATAAATCAATTCATAATAAATAACGTGAACATAAATCGAATAATGTTATATTTGTAACAGTCTACCAAAAAGCGAGTTAACTTGAGTTTTCATAACTAGACATAAAACTCAATAAAACAAGAAATTCTGTTTTTATGTCCACTTATCGTAAAGTGTTCTTGATACGAGTTTTATTTGTGATTCATTGTTTTGGTACTGTCGTTTGTTTTATTTTCTACTCATATTGTGTTTATATTTCTTACATACGAACAAGAGCCATATTGTAAATGCCGTTTTCATAAATAATACATGTTTTCGTTTTAAATGTATTGCTTTTTTTATATATACAGGGTATTTCAGAAGGAGGGGGAAATATTTTAGGGAGTGGTAGTATAGACAAATTGCGATAAAAAATGTCGTATAACAGTGGTCAAAAATCAGCGGTTACTAAGTTATAACAATTTTAAGAATTTGTTGAAAATTCTAGAAAAACATTGGAAAACAGTACGTGTCCAAAATTATCATAATCTGCGGAATAGAGCTATTTAAATAGCAGTGATAAATTTATTTTTTAATTTTTGTTTCTAATCAAACTATTATTATTCGAAAAAAGTGTATTGATGTGCAAGTTACAGAAAAAAAGTTTTCCATTTCTTAGCTTTCTAAAAAGGTAAGATGTCATCAGTTTGTGCACGTGCATACAAAATAAATCACAATAAACCGAGAAAATCCCTAAGTTTCAAGAAACATGCCCTTATCAATTGTTTCGCACTTGTGACGGGAACAACATTCAATTCGTTATCAGCAAATTTTCAAGAACGCTTCTCTGTAAATGTGTGGTGTATTTTGATAGACAATCAGTTAACTGGACCTGGTTACCGTCTTGCAAGACTCCGTTATCTACACTTGTCTAGAAAATGATCTTCCAGCATTATTGGAAGAGATTCCTTCGGCAACAAGACTGCACATTTTATTCCAGCACGATGGGACTCCTGCACATTCTAGTCGTCAGGTGACACATCATTTAAACGTAACATTTCCCGGGAGATGGATCAGTAAATATGGTCACGTTCCTGGCCACCAAGGTCTGGACCTCATCTCTTTGGATTTTTGTCTATGGGGTTGGTTGAAAGACGAAGCTGACCAAGGACAAGTAAACACAAGAGCCGATTTAATCGTTCGGATTACGAATAATGCAGCCCTCATAAAAAACGCAGTCAGCTACATGTGCCGTTATCGAGAGAAGTCGAAAATGCATTGAAGTTGGTGATGGACTTTTTGAAAATCAACTTTGAACGTTCTCATTTGCTTTTGTGGTAAGTTTGTACATATTATTTTTACGTACTAACACCTGTTTCTGACTCGATAAAAATTGGACAACATTTTTTATTGCAATTTGTCTCCTACCATCTGCTCCCGAGATCTGCCGGTCACTTTCTTTTCAAAAGTTGCATGTTATATCTTTTTAGAAAGCTAATAAAACGAGCAGCATATCAAGCGTCGTACACTTTTTTCGAATAATGATAGTTTGATTAGGAACAAAAATTAAAAAATAAATTTATCACTGCTATTTAAATAGTTCTATGCCGCAGATTATGATAATTTTGGGCATGTACTGTTTTTCAATGTATTAAACAGCTAATTAGATTTAAAAAAAAAAACATCAGTTGATTGTTCCGAATTAAGTATTCTGTCAACTTTAATTTTTTTTATCAAAAGTCTGTAATTTTCGAAAAATTCTTAAAATTGTTATAACTAAGTAACCGTTCATTTTTGACCCCTGTTATGTGACATTTTTTATTGCAATTTGCCTATACTACCGCCTACTAAAATATTTACCTTTCCTCCTGACACAACCTGTATACATTTTTTTGAAAATTTCAATCTTTTATATTTAATAATGTAAAAGATGAATGTTGTTCTTCATGATATCGTGTATTGACTGAAAATATAATTATTGAATATGTTTTAATCTGGTAAATGAAGCTCTCATTTTTTTACTTTCAAATATTCACAGATTCGTTATCGAGAGAAAAAAAATGTTAAAGAGGAAACTTGTATATACAGTTGTGATTGGATTATAGTATTAAAATTACTTTGACCATATATGAAACTAATGATGTTTTTTTTCTACTGTGAGAAGTAAAATTACTAAGTCTGCGCGTCTGCTAGGTCGTAGCTCTCAATGTTATTTAGAATGACGATATCGGATAACCCATATGTCTTGTAAAACATTTCAGTTCTTCATTTTTTGATATCGTGTATGTACGACATATTTTTTTCCTGGTGTGTCGAATCGATATTGGCATAATGTAATTTATTTTAGCGGACAATGATTTAACACGGGCGCATCATACACTAGTCTGGGCAGAATTACTGTCCTATGTAGTCTTATTTTATTCTCCTTTATTAATTTGGACTTTTTATTGAAGATAGATCGTAATGTAATATTTCAACATTCACTTTAGTATCAAAATAAGTCTCACCAATATTTTCAATTCTAGAATTTATGACGATGAATTATATATATATATATATATATATAAATAAAGAAGGCGAGAATAACTGACGTAATAATATATTATTTGCGATAAGATGAAAAGATTTTTTCATTTTTCGTTAAGTACAAAACATAATGACCGGTTCCCCCGAGGTAATTAAGTTTAAAAAAAGAGATGATTATATCTTTGTCGAATATTTTGTTTTGACCCATTATATTTAAATGTGCGGTACTATTTAATTTCATTCGTGCGTCTGATACAAGACACTTTGACTTGAACTTCCCCTAAGACCCACTGATGAGTAGTGCAATTTTATTGAACGTGGAATGTGACGTCTGATGATTTACTACTACCTGCTTTATTAAAAATGTTATTTAGTTATGAGGAAGTATTTTATTAGAACTAGAAACTAGAGTTTATAATATTAAAAATTGTCTCCATTTATAAATTTGGTCAATACACTATTATTGTTCCATATCCTTATATTGTTAGTTATTTTTTTCTTTATAATAGACTACGTAAATATTGTTCACTTAAAATCATTAAACTACGTTATAAATTCTAAATCAACTATGAACTAATCTCTTTCACATGCACAAATATAGTTGTGTTAGATGGATAGAATATGCCTTTCAGATTATTAGTATATAAGATTTAAAATTATAATTCGAGATATGTTAAAAAAATCAGTTGATTCGTTTATACAAATATAAATAAAACAAAATTGAAGAACGATACAATTACCTATTAAATAATACGAATTATCACTTTGAATTTAATGATGTGTCTCGACGTTGCGTTCTTAAGTTTTTCTTCTTTAATCATGGTCTAGTCAGTTAAATTTCTCGTATATGATCTGTAATATACGGTAGATGGAATTTCTTGCACAGGCATATAATTCAGCTACATGGTTTTTAAATGTTTTTTATCAATGCAGTTCCGCTCATTAGTGTTAATGATTACACGTTGTTCTATGATGACTTTAGCAAACTAGTTAGTGTGGTAACGGTAAATTTACTGTTTAATCATAAGAAATGTCTTTATTTCCATCGTTCGTAATAATTTAATTTTTAACGTTATTATGTTCGAAATCGAGGTTTGAATTTAACATTGCTATACATTTTTGATTTATTTTACGCACTGTGTAAACCTTGGATTTCGTTTGAATAAATTTGCCAATATTTCTCGATTAAGGACTCTGTTCTTACTATTTTTAGTCTAGTACACTAGTATTTAGAACATGTTTTAACAATTCTGATCCGAATTCGCTGTACAACAAGTATGTTCGAATAATGAATTGTGATCAGTTGAGCGTATTGTAAGACTCTGCGATCGTTCTGTTGCTATACGTGGATATGGAATCGAAAAAAAAAGTTAAATATATATTTATACGTTTTTATTTAGTGAAGATGGAACTAATGTATACAAGATTTCCATTTTCTGTTTTAAAACACTTTGTTTCATTTCTATAAATTCTTTTTAGATGGCCAATCTGTTGTTGTAGGATAATATAATTTTTAATGATATTATTCTTGAGTATTGATTCAATGACCGCTATAGTAAAAACCGATTATTACATTGTATTTGTGACAGTTTTTTTGTTTAAAATGAATAAAGATTGCAATTGGTCGATCATTTTGTAAGAGGATAGCTGGAATTGTACGATTTGAAAAATCTGAACCACAATTTATTCGATCAATAGTATCCGATATTGTCATTTGAATTCTTACATTGTTTACGTGCAGCAACAACATCAAACAAAAAAACAATATACTGTTTAAAAAAAAAAACATTAAACCTAATCGAACGAACGGCAAAAAATATTTTTGAAACATTATTTTAGTAATATATAATTGTAAACGTGTCTCATTTTCTAATGTCTATTGTTTTTGGCGTCAGTACTAACAGTATCGTTTATAATGTTTATATTTTGTTGAACTTTAAATATGAAATTAGAAGAAAAATTGCATGGGTAAATTTAGAACAGTATTCTGAGATAATTATTGTTTAGTTTGTTGCTAGTTATATTTTTACTGTTTTATCTATAGGAATTAACGTATTTAGTGTGAATGTTTGTCATTTACCGATGAAAGTGAATATAAAGAAGATTAAAAGTATATTTGAAAGTACACGTGTTTCGTCGTCTTTTGTTAATGTATCTCGCAGAAGAATAAAATACATTCCGAAGTTTCGTTTTGTCCAGTGAAAGTAGTACTGGTTTATTTTGTCGTCCTCATTGTAATTATTACGTGGACAATGAATTTCACCCGGTTTCATTGTTACAGATATTTTGTGAGACACGAATAAGAATTAAGAAATTAAATTTACACTTTTCCTCAATCAAGTAGATATTCCGGAAACGGAGTTATTAACACTGAATTATCATGTCGAATATATTATTCTCGTACAATGAAAACACTAAACGAATTATAATTATGAATTAGTCTAAACTCTCAAAAGTTGTCATTTTGTCTTTATATGAGAAATGTAAATTTATTTTTGGATAAATTCGGTCCGCCGATCGTATTTATTACGACATAGGTCAGTGGCATCGACGTGTGCGATTATACTGGAAGATAAATTTTAAATTTTACAGGCTAATGAGAATGATATTTATGAAAATGTATGTCTCATGTCGGGTGGCAGATTTAATGAAGAGCGGATAAAAGACGGTGAGCTAGGATGTGAACAATTGTGGATAAAGCAAGAGTTGCGAATTGGAGGTTTTTCTCTATTAAAGATGTATGAATAGGTTATTCAGGTATGGTCCTTGCACGGACGATGGAAAATGACTTTTCTTCATCTGGTTATAGTGCCCATTGATAATCTCAGTATTGGCCTCGGTAAGTGTGAAATATTAGAATCAGATACATTGGACCATATTTGCTCTCGCTGTAACTACATCAATGCTACTACATCTCAATTACTTCGAAGTAAATATGCCTTGTGTCGATGTTCTGCTTTGGCTGATTGCGAAGGCATTAGACGAGTGTAAGCGGGTCTGCGCATATCGAAATGTTTGAATTTTTGTTTTCATGAAGGGTAAGTATGGTGTATATTCGCATGACATTGTTCTGAAACATGTTGAGAACCGGATTCTGATGATTTCCGATATACATTACGCGCTGCATTTAATATTTTAACTTCCGCAATCGTCTGTATAGAAAAACTGCGATTTTCATGTCGATAGTAGGACTTTTTTTATTCGTGGCTTTGTGTACATCCGAAAAACTTATGTTGTATTTTGACTTGAGATCCATAGTGCGATATTTGTTAGTTCTAACTTCTATATTAAAAAACAGTCTGTTTAGTCTGGGGAGAAGTGTATCAACATTATGGTATAAAATTTCTTTGGCGTGTAGTCGTAACGAAATACTTTAAAGTACTATCTTCTACGAAGGTTTAGCGGCTATTCCCCAATTTTCGCAGTCCAAGTTGATCGTTTATATTATTCGGGGTACGCTTGGCGAGAACAATATCGCCTATTATGGGCAAGTTTTATTTTTTCATTGGAATATACCAGTAATCAATAATCACATTTAGAACGAATTAGTATATATTTTCGACAATGAAACATTGTCAGCTCCATGACAAGTTTTTGTATTAAGTTTATTCTTTTATTGCGTTTTTTTTTTTTTTTTATTCCGCAAATATGTCACTAGCTCTAGAATGTGTAGCAAACTTTTGACAAAACAGCGATTGACTTGTGAAATTCCTTATCCAGCGATAAGGATTTTCGCTAAACGTATTGTTGTGTTTATTGCTGATTATTCATGATAGGTCCATAGGTTTTGTTCGTTTTAATCGTCTGATTTCTGTCGAGTTATCCAGCAGAGCAGCAGCTAAAGTATTTTTGTGATAATACAGTTTATCGCCATATTCACTAGCTATTTCTTGTATTTTATCTTCCGCGGGTGTAACACCTAGATCCGTGTGCAATGTAAGATTGCTTACATACCACAGTGCATCTGTGATAATTGTTAATGATTTATTTTGGAAGCGTTGTATTATCGCTATATTACTCTGCTTAGCACAGCCCCCAAAGTTGACTTCCATAAGCCCGTATAGGCTTTAGAATTCGATTGTACAATAATATCTTGTTCACCAGTGATAATTCGGATTTTCTTCCGATAAGCCAAAGTATGTTTTTAAACTTTATATTTAATTCATTACGTTTTGCTATTATGTGGCTTTTCCAGGTTAGTTGTCTATCCAAATGGACTCCTAGATATTTTACTGAATTTTTAACTGGACATTGTTGATATTCATATTTTTAATATTAGACATTTTTTTATTTGTAAATATTACACGGGTTGATTTTTTCTCATTGATTTCTATACGCCGCCGCTTGAACTATATTGAAAGTTATAAACTGCTGATTGTAAATTAATTTCGACATTTTCTAAAGACGAGTCGGAACAAATAATAGCTGTATCATCTGCGAAAGTAGCAATTTCTGTTTTATTTGGTACAGGTATATCCGCTGTATAAATTAGGTAAATCATCGGACCCAATATACTACCTTGCGGTACACCGGCTTTTATTGGATGCAACCGAGATTCATTTTACAACAAAATATCGTTCGACACGGTACGATTTAAATAATTCAAAAAACTGATATGGGAGGTGGCACCGGATTTTATAAAGCAATCTTTCGTGCCACGCTCTATTAAACGCCTGCTTAACATCAAGGAAAACTGCGTCACATATTTTCTTAGACTCCGAGGATTCTTCACTATACGGTGGACTTGTTCCACAGTTCCATGACCAACTCTAAAACCAAATTGGTGTTCCGGTATTAGGTTTTTTCATTCTTTTTAGTATTAGCTTTTCATATACTTTAGAAAGAATTGGAAGCAGAGTGATTGGTCGGTATGATGTTAGTTCCTCTGCCCTGCTTTCTTTACTATAATAATTTGCGAGAATTTGAATTGGATAAGAAAATATCGTAAACGAAGTATAGAAATATATAAGTTAATAGGACAAGGCCTTTGCGTGATAATTGTTTTAAAACTCTGGCTGTAACGAAATCGTATCCAGGGGCTTTATTCGGATTCATAGTTTAAATTATTGTTTTGATTTCCCCGGGGGGATGTAAATTTAATAGTATTTTTCTGATCTACTTCATCCAGCGGTGTTGGTAGGGATTCTGTTTCAGGATTTGTCTGGAAGACATCGGCTAAAGCGGCCTTTTCTAGATCACTACGGGCCCATTTTCCATTTAACTTTTTAATTGGATGTATTCTTTCAACCGGTCTTTTTAATCGTTTAGTTGCTTTCCAAAGGGAATAGTCGCATTGAGAAGTGGCTGACAAATTATATAAATAATCACTAAATGTTTTATTCTTGTGATTTTGTAACAGTTGCTTTACTCGCTTAGTTTTGGTTAATTTAGTTTTATCTATTGTTTTGCCATAACTTCCGTAAGTTTTCTCTTTAAAGCAACTTCTCTACGTATTTCTGATGGATAATATTTGAATGTACTCGTATTTCTTGTGATCTGGTGTAGTTGCCCAAGCTGATTCTTAGACAGTTTTTATAACGTTCTCTACAGCTATTTCTACGTCTTGTGCGGTTTTTAGTGGAATTTTTAAGTTAATTTTGTTACCCAACGTTTCGCGAAATATATCCCAGTCAGTTTGTCTACTGCATAATTTTGGTGTACGTAATTTTGTATAATGTTTGTACTAATAAAGAGTATCACTGGTGTACGGATGAAAGAGTATAATCATAATAAACATCAATTTAGTTTGTTGATAACCCTTTTACTATGAAGAAGTCCAATAAGTTTGGAATTTTCAGTGGATCTGTAGGCCAATAAGTTGAAGTTCCTGATGAATGTACAGTACTCAAATTTTCATCAATATCTAGTTTTAGTTGTTTACCTCGGGGTACAGTAATTCTCGATCCAAAGTATATATTTTTTGCATTCAAATCGTCACCAACTACATATACCTTTTTAAAAATTACGCAATATTTTGTAGCTTAGCATCGAAGAGATTACGTTTTTTCTGGTTATATTGAAAAGCGTGAGCTGGGTATTGAACCCTGTAGTATACCTCCTTTTTTAGATAGAATGAGTGTATGTTATATTGCTAATTTTAAAATGGAAATAACGATTATCCATTTAAATAAATGATATTTTCTTCTGCTTCACGAAGAAGTTTTGTAGTTGTTTTCATGTTTTATAAACTTTTGTCTAATTGTAGAAATTTATGTTTGTGATTAAAGCAAGTCTTTCAGTTGTTGTTTTTTTTTAATTTTAACGATTTATTATTATTCCACTTTTGGAAATAATGACTATTTTTAATTTTTGCACCGCGTGTTGTCAAATTTAAAAATATGAAGTATAAAAACTAATTTTTCGGATTTTAAATATATAATGATATTTACGTATCATCGGATAAAAAATCCGTCTTTCAGTTCTCGTTTTAAATTAACCAATATTTATTTACAGACGTGCAACGGACAATGTTATAATGAATGTAAATAATTTCTCGACTGTCTGTTCGACGTTTGATTATTTATTAAAGACACGCCCTTTGTATCGATTCCTTTATGTATACTATTTTAGATTTTCAATCAATACCGAAATGAGCAGATTATTAAGAGAGTTATGAAGCTAATTCTTATTCAATTTTTCGTTGGAACGTAAACTGCATTTTGTGCGAATTATTTGACGACTTTATTTATGAATAATGCTTTATTTTATCATAGGTGTAAAGTATGTTACACGTGTGGATATGCTATTTCAGCTTATGACTCTATTGCTGGTATTTGTTTGTTACTCTATTATTATACCAGGTAATAAGAAAATGTTTTTTAAAACCATTTACTAATAATCTTATTTTCGTATCTATGATAATAAGTTATTCTTTTTCGTTCAAATTAACTTATAATAAAAATATCAATGTTACGCGTCAAAATTGCGGAAACTATCTAATGTTTAATAATTTTGTTTATCATCGAGAATATCGTAAATATGTGTAATAATTTTTTTTTTTATATTATGATCTATTTTTAAAAACAGTGCCTAAAAGTTTTAATATTTATAGATTTTTGACTATTTCAGCTGCGGAATTGAAAACATTATGGAAAGTCATAAAAGTGATTTAATCATCTTGAAAATAACTAAAATCAAAATATATTTAAACGTTCTGAAATTACGAAATATTAACAACAAATAAATTTCCACCTTGACATATTAATGTATCGCTAGTAACGTCCGAATCGCAATCTGCTGATAAGTACAATTTATTTACGCTAAATGTTTTTAAAAAAATAGAATCAGAAAGAGACGTTTGTAATTGATAGCACCGAGTGAGGGGTGACTGATGCATATTCTCCACATATGTCTGTTCCCAAAGATTCATACGTTCCAACTGTATAAAACATGGTGTGTGCAGAAACTAAACAAAGTACTCCGTACTATTAGATCATCGTCAATCGTAATCCTTAGGTATGCTGTGAGACCACAACTCATGTTCCGGCTTGTTGTACTAACGATCTCGGATTCTCATGCACATTGTACGAATAATTTCCTCGTGTCATTCCGTATTTATCCATCGGTTGTATACTTGGCCTCGAGGTCGTCTTCTCTTCTACGAGGCTTGACAATTAAGTAATAAGACTCACGTTATAAAAGCCGTATATTTAAAAATTATTTACCAATTCTTTAATCCCCTTCGAAGTACTCCCCTTGGGCAGCTATACACAAAGCCCAGCGATTTTTCCACGCTTGGTAACATTTTTGGAACTCTCCAACTGGAATGTCCTTGAGTACCTTCGTCACGGACGTTTGGATCTCCTCAGTCGACTCAAAATGGGTCCCTTTGACCACCGATTTCACTTTGGGGAATAGGAAGAAGTCGTAGGGGGACATATCGGGCGAATAAGGCGGCTGCGGCAACAGGGTGATCCCTTTGGAGGTCAAATACTGCGAAACCTTGAAGGCTGTGTGGCACGGCGCATTGTCATGATGAAGGATCCAAGTGTTTGCGATTTCTGGACGCACCCGGAGAACTTGTTTTCGCAATCTTTCGAGTACCTCGCAGTAGAAATGTTGATTTACGGTCTGCCCATGTGGTACGAATTCTTTGTGGACGATTCCGCGGCTGTCGAAGAAGGTAATGATCATTGTTTTCACCTTCGACTTGCTCACGCGAGCTTTTTTCGGACGAGGGGCGTTTGGAGACAGCCACTGCGAGCTTTGACGCTTGGTTTCTGGATCATATTGAAAAAAGCAACTTTCATTACTCGATCAAACAGCGTGGGATCGTTTTCAACTTGCTCCAGACAGTCGTCTGCGACATCCATTCGATGCTGTTTTTGCCAAGTAGTGAGGTTTTCTAGGACCATTTTTGCACACAACTTCCTCATCCCGAAATCGTTCGTTATAATTTGACGAACGGTTTCACGATTAATACCGACTTCAGATGCCAACATTCGAACCGTCAGACGGCGATCTTCGCGGATTAGGGCGCGCACGCGCAGCGCATTCTCGTCGGTTCGCACTGCGACTGGTCTCCTTGCTCTCTCTTCATCTTCCACACTCTCACGACCCTCCTCGAACTTCTTGTGCCATAAAAACACCTGGGCACGACTAAAAGAAGCACTACCATACACCTTCAATATTTTGGAATACGTTTCTTTACCGGTTTCGCCCAATTTCGCACAAAATTTTATCGCGACGCGTTGCTCTAAATTTCGTTCTTCCATTTTCGTGGCACTAAAAATACACGTTCACTTAACACGACACAGCGGACGAACTACTGCAGCTGGAGCGACCGTACGTTGGAAAGGGGAAGGATGCCGCTACACACCATAAAAATTTCAAGGTCGCAGTGTTACCACAAGCGCGGCAATAAAATCAGTCTTATTACTTAATTGCCGAGCCTCGTATAATTAACCACTCTATAGAATTTTGTCGTGGCATGACGCGTCCGAAGAATTTCATAATTTTCGTTAGGACCCGATTGCTTAGAGTTTTCGTAATTTACAACCTGTTTAAGATTGATTCATTGATTCATTCGTTTGTTAATCTGTCATGTCATTCTCAGCATCCGTCGCTACACCCACATTTCAAAATTATCCATACTCTTTTTATCAGTTGCTTTTAACGGCCATGTTTTAGATGCATGCATAAATATAGAAAACACGAAGCATTGCGTAAGTTTTTATTTTCACTGTGTTCATTCAACGTTTTATCTCGTTTGTTAAGCCGTCTAGGTCTTCTATGTAAATTTTCGAACTATTTGATAATCATCTATATGTCTTTCAGTTTCAATCATTGTGTTTCTTGTGCTGATTATCATTAATTTTGTTTTTTCCCTATTAAGTTATAGACCATAATCAATGCTTATTATAACGAGTCGTTTTAAGAGACTCTTCATCTCAGTAATACTGCTGACTACCAGTGTTAAAACGTAGATTGTTTATTTTCCTACTTCTGACATAAAAGCCTCCATTTACACATATTCACCATAAAGATTAAATAGCATCGGAGAAAGAATGCAACCTTCCTTTACTCCTTTTTTGCACTGTGAATTCTTTTGATTCTATATGACCGCCATTGCGTACTATATTTTTATTGCGTTTATAGAGCTGACTAATAAGGTACACTAGGTGTTTTGGGATGCTCATTTTTTATTAGGGACGCTTCAAACGCCTTAGCGTAGTCTACGAAACATAATATCAGTCATTCGAGATTTTTCAATCGTCGCATATTTAGAATTTTTTCGCGACATCCTCATCCTTTAATAAAACCGGATTGTTCTTCTGTGATTTGTTTCTTTATATATATTTTTAATCTACTTCTTAGCATTTACTTGTATGCAATATTAACGATAGAGTCCTATTTTGCTTTTTGTGAGTTTTCTTAAGAATAGTTATGTATTTAGTTCTACACAGTTTTTCCGGTCATTCCACAGTTGACCACATTCTTTCATATATATTATATATTTCCTTTACTCCTATAATGCCCATTTGTTTAATTACTTCGATCCTCATTATTTCCAAACGCGTTCTTTTTTTTTTTATATGCCTAATTGCTTCTTAAACTTCATTTTCCAGAATAGGCGGTTCTTGCTCTTCGGGCGGGTTCTTTATCTTTTATTTGTACACTACTGTACAGGTTTTGACAATAATTTTTCTAGATTTCTGCAATTTCATTTTTGTCACATTTTTGATCTCATTTTCTACAACCCAGCTTTTTATCTTGAAATCTCTGGTAATAATTCGCAGCGTTTTACATAAATCGCGTGGTTCATTTTTATCCGCATATTCCTGAATTTTGTCGCTAGCAGTGTTTTTATTTCTGCGACAATAGTTGCATATTTTCTTATTTATTTTAGCTATTTCATTTTTCTTGAAAACTATTTTTCAATTGTTTTCATTTTTTTCTATTGTTTCCGCTTGGCTTTAATTGTTTTGTTTTCGAATATGTGCCATAATTTATCTGCGTTGTTAATTTTTCTACACTCATCTTCCGTTTTCCATTCTCCTAGAGCTCGCTTGAATTCCAAGTAATTTCCATTTTAATTCTAGTCGATCGTGCGCATATATTTTTTAACTTTACACGAAATGTTATGACCAACAGTCTATGATCTGATCCGCATTTGGCGTTTGGGTAAACTATAACGTTCAAACATGATGTTTTCCATTTTCTTTCAATAGAAAATAATCTATTTGATTTCTATAACGATCTCCAGGTGACAGCCATGTACGAAGTCTCCTAATGGTGGTGTTTAAACATTGTATTCATTATACTTATATTATCTAGCGTAAATTGGAGTATCACCTCTCGTTTCCTTTATCCACTCCGAATTTACCAGCTGTTTTGTTCATCATATATATTTTAAATTTTTCCATGAATGTCTCGCATTATTATTGTAATTTTTCGATTGGGAATATTTCCCATAAGTTCTTCGACGTTCTTATAAAACGATCCTATTTCTGCTTCGTTATATAATACCATTCTGTTAGAAATGACCTGCCTGCCTATGTGGGTTTCCGATAAGCCACATATTTCTATTTGTAGTATTTTAAGTTCTATTTCGATGATACAAAGTTTGTCTGTAGTAAGTTCCTCATCTTCCACGTTGAAATTTTAGTATTTAATTAGATTTGTTCGTCTAAAAAGTAGTATTGTTCAATAAACACTACCCTGCGTCTCAAAAACGGCTATCGAAATAAGTTAGCTGTATTACTTCGTGTCGCCAAAATTTATAATTAAACGCCAAAAAAATATATATATATATAATACTTGACTGAAAGGGTTAACAAATTTTTCCTGATGATAAATAATATTAAATAAAACGTAATTTAGAATTGTTACGTTAACCTTATTAAATAAAATTCGGTCTTACCTCGTATTCTTTATGTCAAAATTAATACCGTCTAGTCTTGGGGAACCCAATTGATCAATAATAAGAACTTTTAGGTTATTGTTAAAATAATGTACAAATTAAACTTCTGTTTTTTAGATAATAAACGCATTATATTATAGTATAACGAAAAATTCCGTGGAAATTATAAGTTAAAGGATGAACACAAGGAATTGTGTATAATTAATAAAAAAAAAAAAAAAAAAAAAAAAACTGAAAACATTTTGTTTCATTAACCAGTAGATAATTTTATTATTTACAATACCATACATAACATGATAACGTTATAGCTTGCTTCTGTTGGTTTTTCATTGAAGAAATGCAAACCTCTAAAATCATTGTAGATTCAGAAAAGATGATTCGAGATCAGTGGTATTATTTTTACGATGGAAAGAAACAAGCGGTGGGCATGTGTAAAATGTGATTTATTTTTCCCGCCGACGTTTTTGCATCCTGCTCGGATGGCCCGGGTTCAAGTCTCGTCAAGTACAAAAAAATTGTATGGTAAAAAAAAATAGTCAACTCCGTTATCCGTGTAATTTGGTCAGTAAACGAGCATCAGCTGGGTGGGAGTAAAGGAACCGATCAAAACAATAGAGTAACCACCTTTTCCAAGAAAGCGTTATTTTGGACATATCTTTAACAATCTTTCGGTTTTTCGAGAATTAGTACGACGTCCAATTTCAACTATCAAACTTCTTTTCTACAACAATTGCATTTAAGAACGATCAAATTATTACCATCTTAATTATCTCTTTTTAGAAATTTTGATTTATTTCTGTTTTATCGAAAGCCTCGCATCGTGTTAACCCTTTGAAGGGCATGCTGTTTTGTAGATTAGAAAGCCCTTAAATGGGCTGCATGATCTTTAATAATGCATCAGTGGAATACACACAGCTGATGTTAAAAAACGTGTTAAAAATGTCTCGAGGCCATTTAACCGTCTAAATCAATCATATAAAGTGATTACGCGGTGTAGTACGTGCTGTCTCGGAATTCACAATAACTAATATACGGGTGGGGCTACCACAGCCCTTCATAGTGTTAATCAGATTTTTTTTTTCATAAATATATATTAATAATTACGACTTGCTTATGGGAACGTATATAAAGAAGATTAGTCATAATTTATTCGCAACCGGTGTAGTTACGTATAAACGTAGCGAAAAAAAAATTAATTGCAATAATATTTATGACCTCCTTTATACACATTCACATATTAATATATATTTATGGGGAAAAATATTGTTCGCCGGTGTGAATGAACACTTGTGACATGCGAAAAGTGAACGTTCAGCTTAACGAATTAACACATATTATTTCGGCAACGATACGCAGCACACCGGCTTCGTGGCTTTCAGTTCTTACAAACATCCAACCGACTCCCATTTCAAGAACCGACTCGTTGGAAAAGACCTCAGTAAAATTCAGAGAAAACGAAAATCTATTAATTACGAAGTTTATAAGAGAGGCACCTTTAGATTAAAATTTAAAGCACGATTTTACACTCGATTGTAAAGAATAACGGATCAATGAATAGAAATCGGTAAGTAAATCCTTCACAAATAGAGCCCTCGTCGAAAACCGCATCCTCTAGGAATGGAACTTCGACTAAAGTAGTGGCGAATCTTGAATAGAATCTGAACTGATCATTGGAGATGCGGTCACCTCCTGCAGAAGTTGGGTATTTATGATTCGGCTAGTAGCTGTTGCGGACATCCCTCAATAAAATATATCGTCGAAGAATGCGAGGTATACTCAGAAAATGGGATTACTGTTGAAGATTTACATCATCAGAACGAGCAACAAATTTTATCTTTTTTAAAAAAAACAAATATTTGTAACTCTACCGCAATGTTACAATATTTATATAAGCATCTGTTCGATAGAAATTTTAGTATAGATGGTCGAATTTGTGTAACTTGCGTGTTATCCAATGTAAACTTCATTTCGGCATTGATGAGTTTTTTAATTCTGATAACGATTAATAAAATTACAAGTTTATTTGTTAAGAATAAATAATTTTTTTCGGAAACACCACGTCATCAGTTTTTAAAACGAATATTTACCCATCAGATTTAGTTGTATTGTAATAATACACTGTGCATCCTGTTCGAAATAATTATGAATTAGCACAAGCGAAACTAATTTTAATATATTCCTTGTTTAGCACAAGCGAAAATTATTTTAATACATTTCTTGTATTTATAATCTTTATTTCTTTATGATACGTTATATGAAGTGTGAAAACAATGTATTAATACCGAATAAATACATTTAATGTAAATGCTGTATGTTTTTTCTTTTTGCTAACGTAATAATTTTGTGACGTTGGCACACGAGTAAACTTGTCCAAATTTACGTAATTCATGTGGCATTTATTTAATGTATTTATTTTTTCATATAGACAACTGGTGACTAATTTTTTTTTTCGTTCTATACAAATTATTTTTTTTTTTATCTAATTGAAACATTTACTTATTTTTATACACACGTTTTATGTAAATTAACTTTTGAATGAACAGGGATACTGGCAATCGATATCTTAACGAAAATGAAAAATTCATTTAAATTCTGAAGTGTTTTTATTTCAGAAATTACAAAGTATAATTAATTATTATTTTAATTATAGATGACGTTAAAGAACGTTATTATATAAGTATTGCACTTAAATATTTTTAGAAAAGAACAGTTATGCTTCATCGTTGGAGTTGGAGGAACAACAGGTGGTTCAGAAGCGCGCTGATATCGAAAATTATTACAATGTCATATCGTCATCGGCTAATTGGCATAAACGTCAAAGAAAGTCGAGGTACAACAATAAAATAATTTATTGTCATTAAATAACAATACCAGTTGAAATTTTGAACTGGATTGCATGAATGAACCAGATGAATATATTTAGGCCTCGTCTGAACTTTATAAAAACAAAAATAAACATTTTTTAATACAAAATGAACTAGTTTTTAACGTCGACCGTTTTATAAAATAAAAACAAAAAGCGATCGAACTTTAAAAATCTTAGTAATGAATTATTCAAAATCGTTTATCATAAGTAATCCCTAGAGCTGATTTACGTCTCTCTTTTACATTAATATTCGTTTCCCAGTAAGTATTTCTTCAGCTCGCTAAGATTCTGGCTAAATAACTACTATTACATATATCTGAATGGATGTTCTAAAAATATTGTCGTTATAGAATTTACGTAATATTAAGCGTTTGATACAGTCATTTACTTTTTTCACACGTATTAAATAAACTTTTATTAATTCGTTTTAAAGTTTTCGGATTATAACGTATACATTGTAAAAAAAAAAACGAGTTACTGCATATTGTATATATATATATATATATATATATATATATATATATATATATATATATATATATATAGCACAAACGATATGAAGTTTATTCAGAATTAGGTAAAAGAAGAAAATTATCTGAAGTATTTAGTTACCGTTATTTCTCTACTAGAACCGATCAACAGTTATAATTATAAAATTTTAACGTTAAAATATAAAAAAATGTAAACATCGTAGAGTCTGGTAGAATAATGTTCGTGTCATATAATTAAAATATACTTCATCTATTGCTACGCAATGTTATCTTCATTATTGTATGTTAATTCGAATAAATATTATTTATCTATTTATTTTTCCCATAAAATTTAGTTTGTAGAATAAGTTGTATTACTTCTATTATTTCCAATATTTCAGTTGAGTAAATGTTTTTACTATTGTTAACTTGTGTATTATTATGTACCATAATTTTGTGTAAAAAATAAATTTTATTTCTGAAAATAATAAAAAAATAAACGACTGTCTGTGAAATAATTTAATATTGTAAAATGATATGTGTAATTATAATTATAAAATGTCGAATTTTGATGTTTTTTTTTTTTACTTTATAGTTGAATTGGTTTGTAGTTAATTAAATATTAGTTTAAATTAGCAAATAATGTTCATTATTTTTATTTATAAATAAAAACGAACATACCTATTTATATATGTAATTTTCAAACAGTCATCGTCGGAAGAGATCAGAGGTAAAGGTGTGTTACCCAGAAATTGGTTGTTTTTACGAAACTGGTTACATCGATATTCTTCCTAATTCGCCAGAAGAGATTAATACCAAATTTCAGTTTTATAACTCGAAAAAATTTCGCGGCGATACCCCATTATTGGATATTAGTGCTCAAAACATTAGTTCCCTGTGGAAGTGGACAGATAAAGCTATTAATGTTTCTGCACCAACGAAAGTAATTATTCATGGATTCGGTAGTTCTTGTTCGAATATATGGGTGTATGAGATGCGATCTGCGTTGATGTCCGCAGTAAGTAACAACGTTATATAACTTTATTTTATATTTTATCAACGTATACTTTAATTTTTTTCCTGCTTCTTTATACGATCAATTATTATATTAATTACAAAATTATCTATTTTTAGATGGTGTTCTGTGTTTTTCATTAAATTTACGAAGTATTTCGTTGTGTATTCATTTAAGTGATATAATAATATTTTTTGAACTTTCTTTTTTTGTTCAATTCTAAATTATGATAGTTTGAATTTTTTGGTGTACTGTGTATTTGTTTTATTTGTTAATTTTACGTTATTGAAAATTATTAAATATAATACGCATTTATTAAAAATTATACTACAAATTTTGAAATTATCTAGAAAATCGTAGAAATAGATATTTATAAAAGATGTTCTGTTTATAAACAAACACCATCCAATTTAACCGATTTGTTCTGCTACGAAGAAACCGGTTGTAATTTTGTAGCTCTTTTGTTTTTTGCACTATTTTCTGTATACGGCCACGTATATAAATTAATTAATAAGATTTTATCAACTAATAATATCGCTACTATCATGTGTACCTTTGTACTATTGGTTGTCTTGATAGTATTAGAAGGTAACACATTTTTATTATTTATCTGCTTGCAAACGACAAGATATTAATTTTAACTTAAAACCATATTTTATCTGAAATAAAATAAATTTTTGTTTAGTTTAATCGTGCAGTTCATAATGAATAAGAATCGATTTTTTGTTTTATGTACGTTATGTTGCATAATGGCGCATCCTTTGAGATTAAAGTATATTTTTGTATTATTAAATATTTGTTTGAAAAATTATAGTTGCAGTGAATTCAAATGAATTAAAACCCGAAATTTTATTTAAAAAGATAAAATTGAGCTTTCTGAAAGCTATCTTCAATACAGATTAATTATTCTACCAATTAAATTATAAATAAATTACAGAATAAGTGGTTTTTAAGAAACTTTGGCCTTGTACAAAATTGCACTCGTTTAATTCCATCGCTAATGTACATAGTAAGCTACTTGATAAATACTAAAGTTCGCTCTTAAGCTAACTCAGCAGTCTATCAAATTAGTCGATAAATGAGTACCATCTTTATTGAAAAGTAGTAAAGCAGAGGAAGACACAATTGCGTACCACTTCATGTCGACTTACACAGGATGCGTCGTTTGGATGATCCTTCTATCAATCTTTAGATTTATAGGAGGTCGTCGGACGACGTCCCCTTGTGTGATTACGCCGTTTAGATTGAATTTTTGAATTTAAAATTTAAAAAAAAAAACAAAAACATTTATTTAACCTAAAATTGAAAAATACGTATAAGATAGGTAAATATGATTACCTCTTTCAAAAATTAAATAATGTGTTATATATTTATAAACTTATATTGAGAATTTTATTTATAATTTATTTTATGCTAACAAACCATCGAAGTTGAAAATAAAACTCGAAAAATTAATGTTTTAGTTTAAAATTATGTGCAGTTTTAATACAATTTTATTTAATTAGTTCCTGATTTTTTTCTTCTCTGGAAAATCTTATCATGTGTGTATATATTTTTCTGTTTCCTAAAATTTATATTTAAATATAATGTTTTTCGTAACTTCGATTTTGCAAACAGCAGCTGTTATAATTGTTTACTGATTATTATTTTTGATTGTTAGCATATGTTTTATTAATAATTCATGTTACGTTCTACCTATCATAGTGAGGGCTTACAAATTAACACATCAAAAACAAGGTCATTATTTAGGAGTTATTCTAGATTCTTGTTTAACATTTAAGTTATAGAAATACGCACAAAGTTATCCGTGCGCTCTCACTAATTTTCAATCGGCGATCATATCGAGATACATCTGCCATTCGATCCAGACTAACCTGTCTGTCCTGTTTGATAGTCAGTTTCCAATAGCATACTTAAAAAATTACAAAGGATACCAAATCACTGCTGTAGAGTTACATTAAATCATCACAGGTATGCAAAACTTACGGTCGTATATCCAGAATTGCGCATTTCATATTTACTTTTTTATATAAATAAATTATCCAAAAATTTTACGATATATATACAAAACGCATCAAAATAAGTTGGTTATTATTATAGGAGACTACGACGTGTTAAATCTTACTCTGCATTATTCTAGGTATAAACATAATAGACTTTAGGTTATGCATAGGTTATTTCTATTTTATTTCAATTATTTTTATTTATACAGTTTTACATGTGTATTCGTGCGATATGTATCTTCACAGTAACTCTGAAATACGTAGAAAAATAATATTTCCAAAACATTAATCTCATCAATTGACCTTTACCTCTTCTTAAACAAAACAAAAACATTTCCAATTGATGCGTATTTAAGATTTTGGGACTGTATCTGGATGCTAAACTAATTTTGAGAGCTCACATCATTGCAAAAGCTCACCAGGTTAGATGCAAGTACGCCAAATGTATTGGATCATAGGGCGACATTCCAAAATGAAGTTAGAAAATAAACTATTAATTTCTCTAACTATTATAAGACCAATCTGGACGTATGGAATCCAGCTGTGGGGTTGCACCAAAGCTTCAAACAAGCGAATTATCTTCGTATGAGAACCAATGCCAGCTAGTTTCAACGAAACGAATCATTGCACGCTGATTTAAGAATTAAATGGGTTAATTGGCTTACCGACATGATAAAATACTCTGTAATCATCCGAATCCAGAAGTTTCAGTACTCTACTGATCAAGATGTAAGACGCCTTAAACGTCTTAAACACAATAACTTAATGACATCATAAGTAATACCCGATGTGTATAAGTAACAATGTCTAGCCAGTGGGCTGTCTTTGTAACGCGCAGTAACCTTATTCATTAATTAATTATAATTATTACTTATTTATATCTATTTCTAAGATTGTAATATTTATACAGCGTTTGCTGTTCTAAAAATAAAAAAATAGGATTAACGTGTACAGTGTTAGAATATGTTCTTTTTAGGATTTGTTCTATGTATCTTTGGTTTTATTATATGTGTAGTTTAAAGAATAATTTTTAAAAATGGTTTATATGAAAACAGTATTAAAATTATTTTATAGAACCAGATACGGTTAGAAAAATGTTGTTGACATATATATATATATATATATATATATATATATATATATATATATATATATATATATATATATATATATATATGCTCCTGGTACTTCTTGTGATTATTATTAGTACGAAAGATACAATAACGTATTAATATTACAGTGAAACACGAGAAAATTTCAAATAATACACAAATTATGTGAACAGAGAAGATTGGATTAATTTAAAAACCATGTTCGTGCTGGATCAATCCGCACCGATTCTGATGACTAACACGAATTATCTCCACTTTTTTACCACTTGAAATGTATTAAAATTTTGTCATAACGCTGTTCGTTTCGTTCCTTCAACAAGTCCAATTAACGCTTAGATTTGTTTTTACAAATGAAATTCCAACACTATATATGAAATTACAGTGATGATGATAATAAATATGAAAAAGTAATTTATTTTGTTGATGATATATGTAAATTTATATTTCTAAATTAATTTTTTAAGCATATTTTTAATAATTGCAACTTTTAGCGAAATCGACGACTTAAGTTTGTAATTATAAAAACATTTTAACGAAAAACCATGCGTTTAGACAATGATATAAGACGAATAATGGAATCACTCTTTGTCTATTATATTTTCTGTTTCTTTTTGATATATAGCTTTTTTTTTTTTTTTTTTTTTTTATGAACATCATTCGAACCCACTATAAATTCCGTTTATAGCTATTTTTGTCACATAATCCTTTCCTGAATTTAATGTAAATTAAGAATTAGCATAGCTTAACATACGTTTTCGTCTCTGTATTTGTACGCATGTACACACACATTTTAAAACGCTGCGCATTTGAACAGTTATAATGTATATTTAGGTGCGGTAAATGATTATGTTAGTGATATAAAACGAGAAAAACGCACTAGAAAGTGATCTATTCTGTATTTATATATTGAACATTTTGCTTATTATTTTATTGAAATTACTGTTTTGTATATGATATAAATTAAATGAATAAAATTCGTTACCAGGAAGAATGCAATGTAATATGTGTTGATTGGGAATCTGGTGCACCGATACCGAATTATGTGCAAGCAGCAGCTAACACTCGTATTGTTGGCAAGCAAGTAGCAATGTTAATATCTGGATTACAAAAGCACGTGAATCTCTCTGTGGGTGATGTGCATATGATAGGTTTTAGCCTAGGAGCTCATGTTGCAGGTTTTGCGGGTTCCGAACTTAAAAATTTAAGCCGTATAACGGGTAAAATAAAATATTTTTTACAAAGTAAATTTTTTTGTTTAAACCTGGGTATTATTTTTTTGTTTTTGTGCACCGCATATGTGAATTAATTTTTTTTCTACTTTTTCAGTAGATTTTTTCTTATTTTTAACAGTATTTTAGTGATAATGATGATTAAATTTATTTTTTAAGATATTATTTTAAAGTTGCAAATCATATTGTAAAATAAATTGAATGAGTTTAATTATTAAATATAAATATGTGACCATAATGTATGAGTTATAATATCAGTTCTTTACGCTAAATTTGTTAATTAGGTTAACCAGTAGTTTTAGTATTTTATATATTTTTACGAGGATTCAACACATTGATAATCATTTTATCGTAGGATTGGACCCTGCTGGTCCTTTATTTGAAAGTCAGGATCGTAGAGCAAGACTTGATTCAACAGACGCTAATTTCGTAGACGTTATACATTCAAATGGGGAAAATTTAATACTTGGCGGATTAGGAGCTTGGCAGCCGATGGGGCATGTCGATTTTTATCCAAATGGTGGTAGAATGCAGAAGGGTTGCACAAATTTATTCGTGGGTGCTGTGTCCGACATGATATGGGGTAAGGTAATAATAATTTTAGTTAAATTACATTTTACTGTTTAATCAGTAAACATATTTCCCCTATTTGTTCGGATCGAATTGTGAATAATTAACAATAATACACTATTGTAAAACATAAAAGCAAAATGTATCGTATGAGCGGTTTTCATTATTTTATAATTTTCATATTTAAACTACTAATATGAAGTATACAAGCGTAGATTTTGTAAACGCATAGATTTTTCATTATTGAATAGTGAACGATTAACATAATACGCTTTCGTAAAATTTGAAAAGTAAAAAGTGTATCATACAAACCGTTTCATTTTAAGTTAATTTTAATTTAATGTGACTGCATTCATCTAATCGTATGATTTTTATATTTCAGCTGCTAATGAAGTATACGGGCGTAGTCTTTGTAACCACAGGCGCGCGTATAAATTTTTCACCGATAGCATATCTTTAAAATGTCAGTTTCCAGCTGTTCCTTGCGAATCCTATGATTACTTTTTGGAAGGAAAATGTTTCCCTTGTAAAGATATGCAAAAATGTGGAAATATGGGATATTATGCTGATAAATACAACGGAACTGGAAAATTATATCTTTTAACGAGGGACGAAGAACCATTATGTGGTGTGTATATGATTATTTGTGTTTTCCTCACAAACAGCTTCCCACGTTTGAACCATACGAATCGATATCCAAAATCTCGAGCGCGGCTTTTAGTTTTCCATAATAGATCTTTGTAAAATCGCCTCATTTACAAATATTCTCCCTTCATCATCATGTCTCTGCACGAGTGATTTACGGTTATTTATCATCTCTTCTGCTTTTTTTCTGTGTAATTTGGCAATGATTGGCCTTTTTCTTTTGTCTTTGTTTTTACTTCGCGTACGGTGGATTACTTGTATGTCACTCTTTTCCATCTTCACACCTATCTTTCCAGCGATAATGATTATTTCATTTTCTTTTTCAGTTATTCCATATATTTCTAAAGTATCTCTTCTGCTGTATTGTTACAGTTCGTTAATTTTAATATTTAATTCGTTGATCGTTTTAACTTTTCGGTTATTACTTTGTATTAACTGATCTCTAATTTTATTTTTAACCCTTTATTTTCCTGGTTAAGCAAATCGTAATTTCTTTTCATCTCTTCAATTCGCCTAAGAACTTCTCTGAGTAAGTTTGTACTTTCTTTATCCTCACTTAGCGTTTTATCTGACGATTTTATATCTTCCCTGCAATGCTGAAAACGCCATTTTTCTTTATCCGTTTTCGATCTGGTTAACATATAGTCGTACAATCAAAATGATCACTTGTCCATTTATCGGTAATTCAGGGTTACATTCGTAACAGCGATTTGTATCCATCCACGAGCATGTTCTCTTATTTTAAACGTATCATACAAATAAAGTACATTTATCACTTAGTTTAATTTTTCTGTTTTCTTGATCTACACAAATACACACGCGTAATAAACCGGTTTTATACAACGCGTCAGAAATCGAAACGAACAACACAGGACATACGTTCAAACTGGTGGACTACCAAGTTTTCCTGAATCATAGGCAACTAACCAATAATTTTCTTCTTGTCATCTCTAATGAAGTTTTCAACAATTAAGGTTAAAGGTTCTTTAGATGATGACAATATTTCTACAACTGCTATTAAAAAAATTGACTCAAAAAGCTGTAATTCAACTTACAAATATAATAAATGCTATTTTCAGATGCGGGTATTATCCCAACAGTTGGAAAATAGCCAAAATTATTGTTCTTCGTAAACCAGGTAAGAATACCTCGCAAGCAATTAACATACGTCTTATTCGTTTATAGAGCAATCTAGCAGAAAACATTTTACTATCCCGTCTACGACTTAATGCAGATAACCAAGAAATCACACTTAACACATAGTTTGGTTTTCATCTGGATATTGCGCTACTTAATAAGTAGCAAGAATTGCAGAATTTATTACGCGTAACTTTAATAATCGCAATATACATACTGCTTTCGATACAACTTTGTATAATGGTATTATTTACAAACGGATACAAGTTCAGTTTCTTCGTTATATAAATTCGCAGCTATTTAGCTAACATATTATTTTACGTTCAGTCCAGGCTACTATGAAATGGCGCTCAGCGGGGATTGCTCAGAATAATACTTTGTTTTTGTTTTGATTTTCCAAATTTACCCGATATTGAGATTTTTTTATGCTGATCACACAGCTGTTCATTGTACTTCTGATATACCTAAAGAAATTACTAATAAGTTACAGACAGAAATAGATCGTATCTTGCATTATTATAAAAGATCGTAAATTGATTTAAATTATGCTAAAACTGCAGGTATACTTTTCCCAAATTGCTCGCTGAAATTAGAGTTAATTCCACCATTGTTAGCTGGTCCAAACATGTTCGTTATCTTGAGGTAATCTTGGGCAATAGAATTAAATTTTTCTGAATGTGTTAATCATGTTATCGTGGAAGGCTAACAAAAGCATATCTCTGTCATATGTTCATTTACTAACAGAAAATCATTTCTTAATGTTAATAAAGTATAATTTTGTATAAAACATTTATCCCGTAATCACATACTGTTGTCCAGCTTGTATTTTTGTTTGAAATAGCAATTTTAACAAATTACAATCATTTCGAAACAGGCATCTTGGATGTGTACTAGATGTTGATAAATATAGAATCGTTAATATACATACTACCTTAAACATATCTTATATTGAGGATCATATACTTAATTTCACGCGTAAGTTTTACGATGACTGGTTAGTCCACGATAATCGTTTAATTTCTACATCGGTAATTACGATTCTGGACAGATTCAATTAGTTTATAGTAAATATAATTATCGGGGACTTAAATATAACCTTTTGTACTGGGCAGATTCAATTAGTTTATAATAAATATAATCATCAGGGGAATTAAACATAACCTTTTGTACTGGGTAGATTCAATTAGTCTATAGTAAATATAATCAGAGGGGACTTCAACATAACCTTTTGTACTGGGCAGATTCAATTAGTTTATAGTAAATATAATCAGAGGGGACTTAAATGTAACCTTTTGTACTGGGCAGATTCAATTAGTTTATAGTAAATATAATCATAGTGGGCTTAAACATAACCTTTTGTAGCATTATAATGGACTTCTTTTACAATTTATTACTTCTTTTGTATTTCTGGTGTAAATTTTTGTATTATTATTATTATTATTATTATTATTACTACTACTACTATTATAACTTTTTCTTTTTCGCTGTACAGTTTCGTTTCCGTTTAATACTTTTTTACTGTCATTACTAAATTTTCTTTTACTTTCTTATGCGTATTTACATTAATTCTGTAATACGGTGAGCAAACATAGGCGTTACATAATTATTCGTTAAAATTTTATTATTTTTATAACTTATTGTGAAATATGTTTCTTTTCTTCTTTCATCCATGCCTGGCATGTTCGTATCTTTCTTCTTGTTCACATTATTATCGAAGTCATAAACTGTAAAATACAACTATATCTATTTCAAAGTTTGTTTTCATTTCAAATTTGTGTTAATTATCGGTGATGATCAATATTATTTTTCGTTGCTGTAGTTGTACCTTTACTTTCAGTTGGATCGCCATTTAACTTTCTTATTGACATCCATGTTTTCTTGTTTTTATATTTCATATCAATAGATTTCCATCTATCGTTTCTTAGCAATACATACTGAGATTTTATTCACTACTGTCACGGTATCTTCTGAGAAATATTGTAGTTGTCGGATATAAGTTGTTCGGCATCGTATACGGATGTGTTTTCTTGATATACCTTTTAGATAGATGAAGAAAAAAAACATTATATGATTTAAATATAGGTTCTTTTTTTGTTATTTCCCCATTAATTTTCTTTGTGAAAACGCATAATGTGTCTTTACAGAAATTAAATCGCTTCCTAAATATGATCGAATATGAGAGGCAAATTTCAACAGGGGTAAACAATGTTGAGAAAGAAGGATATGTTTCCTAATATCGTTAATCGTAATTTATTTCACGTGGTCACTAATCAAAAGTAAATGGGAATTATATCCCCGCTTTCATCTAATACTGGTGAGAGATAGTGGTAATTTATGATTATGTACCGGTATCAAATTTTCCATTCTGACCATTTTTCATTAAATTTGTCGTGTATTATCGTATCCCCAGTTCATCGAATGACTATTAAAATCTTCCATAATTATTTAATTTTTGTCGTCTTTATGGTTATCTGCGATAGCCGAATAAAGATGTAATAGAACAGTTTTGCATTTCAATCGTCAGAACGAATTTCTTCCGATACTACGTTGATACTTGCTGTAGTTAATATTTACACTGTCACGTGAGAAATTTCCGCAACAAGTTTTATTTCTTGCATATTAGCTCGCCTGTGTTATTTTCCACGATTTTTTTCTTAAATGCATATAACGTCACACTTGTTAGTTCAACAAAACAATGCTAAAAGTATTTCCTTAATATTCGTTAGACATTTAATAATTAGCCACTGTTATCAAAGACGAACATACACCGCGTGAGGTGGAGATTAACTGTAGACGTACTGACGACAAACCATGTATCCATTCAAATTAGGAGATTTTAAAAATAATGAATTACTCATCCTAAAATAATTCTGACACGGTGAAAAAATATCTCAATTTATAAATTTGAAAAAAAAAATCAAATGGCAAATATAGTTTCGTTGTCGAAATTTACATCAATAATTTTGATTGATTAATTAGTACTTTATTATGTGCGTTATGTTTCTAATAGCTCATCAGTACTTGATTAAAGTAGAAAGTTCAGCCAAATTAGTTAATTCTGAAAAAATCGTCACTTACGGAAAAATTCAAATTATGCTAATTGGTGATTTAGAACTGAACGAAACGTTTACAATAACTCAGTAAGTATAATTTTTACATGTATGAACCATCATACGATTTTTTTTCCGGTGCATTAAAAATAACATGTGTAATATGTAAAATATAAAATATTATTAGTTACTATAACGGAATTTCCTTTTATGTGCTAAAATTTGTAGGCCTAAGATGTTAGCACCGTTCAGACTAGTAAACAGCTCATGGTATATCTACATTATGAATAACGGCAATAATTGTTAAATTTTTTATTTATTATCGTGATCTTTATGTGACCTATATTTCGCATTTTTCATGCTTGTTAGTTTCATAAATCCATCTCTGTTATCCATTGATAGTTATGAATAACCACCATATCGAAGGATTACTAAGGATTCATACGTAATAGGGGGAAAACAAAAAACCATACGGAAAAATGGTCAGTGGATGTAACTGTAGCTATGTGCTCCCAAAGAGTCACTTAAAGTTCCGTAAGGATTGACAATAAAATAGGATTTCTGCGATTTTTAAGTTTAAGCCTTGTCTATAAGTAATATGTTTTCTTAACATTATTTCTCTCCTTATTCCCCAGTATGTGATAATGTTTCTTATAATTACATATTAATCAGATGAATAGAACTCTTCTCTCCTAATTTGAATTTTATTTTTATAGTGACAAGTAACGACATTATATAATATTTGAATATCTTTGTTCGACTGTTGTATGATGTTATAACATCATGTTCCGGTGTTATGCTACTTTCTGGTTATATCCATATCTTTAGCGCTTCTTGGGTGATATATATCGAACAAACATCAGTAAAATAAAAATATTGTATACGGTGTCATAATATATTTAAAAACAGTTTTATTATTTATAATTTAATCTACTGTAGCTAGCAAAACTAGTCAATTGTGTTTTTAAATATATAGTGATACTGCACAAAGAGTATTTTTATTTAATTTATTTTAATTAAAGTTTATTTATAATTTAGATGTACCGTTTCATTTTATTTTTTACTTTAATATTAACTATTGTTTGACTATCGAAAAGCTTTTTGTTCAATCAAATAAAATTACTGGTTTTTAATTCATATTTAAAAGAATTCGCTTCAAATATTAAATCATTTAAAAATTTTAATACTATATGTAATTTTATTTGATTGAACAAAAAGTTTTTCGATAGTCAAACAATTTAAAGTTAATATTAAAGTAAAAAAATAAATAATAATGCTTATAGGAAAAAAGACGAGAAACTTGTTAGCGGTGATGTTTTCAGTAAAATTATAGTTCCTCATCCTGCGTTGCAAAATTTTTATCATGTTCAGATAATTTATACCGCTTATAACGGTTGGTTGTCTACCGGACATCAGCATTGGTCAATAAATAAAGTATCACTCACTGATAGTTACAATCAAAAGTAAGTTTTGCGAAAGAATACTTGTCGCATCAAAAAACTCATATATTATGTAATGTATTTAATATACAAAACAAATTTCTCACAATACGGCAAGATAATTTGCGACCTTAATAATATAATCTGTTCGTAATTATACGGCGTAAAAATGATAGAAAATGCGGTTTTATTTTAAGAAGATTGAATTTATTATATTTAAGTCTAATTTTCTAATTTAGTTGGTTCTTAAGGTACTACTAGAGCAGGCGACTTCTAATTACAAAAACAAATTTATATTTTACTTTATTTTATGAAACTGGTAAATATACTTATTTTGAAAAGTAACATTATTTTAACTAATCATTGATATCATTTGAAATTTAATAAATTTTATAAAATGTTTATACTTCCACATACACGGAATGTAAAATCATTACGTAATATTTAAAATCTATGTGTATTTGTTATGTTCGTCTTGCTTGACTACCTTTGTAATATAGTTCTACACACAGTTTAGACATGAGACATTTTTCATTCAATTAAGTTTTTAATTTAAATTATTGGAATATAAAATTTTAATAAACGTCTTATATAAGTAAAGGATTTCTTAAAAGCACTGCATATATACTATCACTGTCTATAAAAATTACCAAATAGCTACCATTAGCTAGGTGCAATTTCACTAAAGGAGAAAATATATATTTTAAACATTATTTTTATTCTACAATTTTAAAGATATTGTTATTTTACATTAAACTATGTTCTAGAACTAATATTTTTTTAAATACATAAAACTAAATAGTAAAATCTCAAAGATTTTTATTTGGTTATAACGAAAATGACTAAAGAACAGAAAATCTTTTACATTAATAACATATATATATTTAATGCTATTCTAGGGTTTTCGTGCTCCTCGATAGGTTTTAAATTTTTTCAAACAATTATGATACAAACATTCGAGCAATATAGCGCTGAAGTAATATCATACTGACCTATTTCGTTGTTATTAACCGTGGTAAAACTAATGGAAAATTAATCTATGTCACATCCACCGCTTGTACTTTGCCTATGTCAGCATAATAGATGGTTATGTACTCTACGATAAAGTTCTATATATTTATACGGACTTGTATTTAAAAATATATTTAACTTTTAATTCTATACATTCCTTGTTCACATTATAAAATATTTTATAATAATTAATGATTTTTAAAAATAATTTAATTTCTTATATACCCTAATCTGATCCTAATATTTATCATTTTTATATTACCAGTTATCGATGTGTTACACGTCACAAAACGATGAATTTTATTATGTTTCATAATATATTTTTAAATAATTATGTTTAGGTTGTCTGTTTGTAAAGACGAGTTATTGTTAGAATCTGGTGTGCCGTTTACGTTACCGTTGTATCCAGGTGATTGTGTGATTCATAAGTTGGATACAAATAAGACAGTACGTATTTTTTAAATAGCATAATTTGCAATTGTTAAAATAAAATAGAAGATGCGTGTTTTATATTTTTCACGCTGTGAGTAAGTTGGTTATAAGATTTAACATTTGCTGCACTTACGTTATTTATATCGGACAGGCTCACGTGATGTAAGTTTTTCATTACGTATTCGCAGTGTTCGTCTTTAAAATTCTTTAAATGTTTTATTTAATATTTTTACAGTAGTTTCTTTCGAATTTCAACAAAATTTAATGTATAATTCGCCTTTTTTTTTTTTTTTTTTTTTTTTGAGACCGTTTCGATCATGTCATGTTTAATAAATAAGGTAGATTTTTCGTATTATTATATAATGAACAAATATTTTATTTTAAAAAGTTATACAAAACTTACGTTGATAACAAGTAGTTAATTAACGAAACAAAATAGAAACAAAGTTAATCACTATAAAAGTTACTTTATTAATAGCTTTGCGACATTAACGTAAATCACTACTCTCCGATACATCAACATGAAGTGAGTTAATTGTCTACCGGATACATCCTTACCGCAATAAACAAATTATCTCATTATAACTGCTGAAAGTTTATTATACGAAATTTTATGTTTAAATTACTATTCGGCTTTGATTCAGATAATGCTACTACACAATATTATAGGCACAGGATAGTTCGTTACATTTAATTCCAATTCCAATCAACTAATCTGATTCCTTCGGTATTTACAATGGTTTCCAGTATGACTTGAATTAAAACAAATTTACAAAAAAAAATAAACAAGAAATTTACTTAAAAGGCAAAAATATTTGAAAAAACATTTTCGCGGAAATAACTGAAATATTTCAAAACAAAAATCGTTAAAGATTAAGAATTAGAGACAGTAATTAATTTTTTTTTAAAATAAAATAATACCTTAATCGAAACTATTTCTTTATTAAAAACAATAAAAATTTAATTTTTTAACTTTTTTTTTCAAAATTAAAATAAAAACCAAAACTTTTTATTTTCTCTCCTATTTGTATGTGAACCAAACTTTCCGATGATAAAATGCTATATAAGCCGTGCGAGTTTCATCATTATTGCATTAATAGTTTTTAATCAATTTTAAAAAATAGATTTTCTGTGTATGCGTGATAAAAATAGCCCAGTGCAGTGATTATAATGAAAATATTCGCAAATCACTAGAATTTTATTAAATGTTGAATATATTGGAGAGTAGTGATTTTATAAATTATAAACAAAAAATCATAACAGTTTAATCACTAAAAGCTTTGCAATAAAAAAACTGTTAGTGATTAAACTGTTATGATTTTGTTTGATTTATGACTACAATTTTATATATTAATATAATAGGTGCATTTTCTCAATGTATCGTATAGAATTAAGTGATAATGAAACGGCGTGGTTATGATTTTTTAGGTTTTTAATAACGACGCTGAAATAAACGAAGTTACAACGGACAACATTTCAATTTCTAGTAGTAGTAGTAGTCGACCGGAAATCGGAGAATACGTTACGTATTTAAAAAAACCGAACGATAACGATTCGTCCGATATTTTTAACGATTCGTGGACGCCGTTGTATTATTATAAAGACGATTATGTTCAGCAGGAATCGGCGGCGACAATTTCGTCGGAACTAGCGTATGACGATTGCGACGATAACTGTTCCAAAAGCGGAACGGTAAATAATTTAATTTTTGCTACTAATTTATCTAGTAGCGAAGAAGAAACGTTATTGTGTCCGTCGTTACGACGAAACAATGTAACCTACGACGACGATCGTAACGATATAATTTCCTCGGATTATAACTGTATAATAGGAAATAGAAACGGGAAAAAAATTAAAATCAACTCGAATTCGACTACCGTCGCAACGAATAATAGAACGACGATAAATTTACGTCGATCGCACAATAATAATAATAATAATAATTCGAAGATAACGGTTACTTACGTTACTACTACGACGACCGATGTAAATTCTGAACATTTGAATCCTCCTTTAGTAGAAGCGACGGAATCGTGGAAATATTGGAAACCGTTCCCGAATATTATCAGAAGTAGTCGTAATATAACATCCGCTGACGATGTTCGGAAAATTAGTAAATCTAGTAGCGGTTATTTTATCGTTCAATTTTTACCGGAACGATTAATGTCGTTTTTGCAAAAAGCGGAAAATTACGTAAAATTAGCTTTAGTACCGTATAGGACGGTTGAAAATAGTACCGTAGGCGGAAAGTATTTTTCATTATTATATCCGGATACATCGGTCGTCAATAGCGAAAATAACTTCTACAATAATAGCGGCAACAGCAATAATCATAAGCATAATAATAATAATAATACCGTCCTCAATAGAGGTAGGCGGATGAATTCGGCCAGGTCTAGTTTACGTAATAAACAGATTAATAACGATAGCGCTGTAACTTTTGTACCGGTAGTTTCGTCAAAATCTGCGGCGGTTATTAGTTCGAATACGAAGTATATTCCATTGTATTCCTACGCGAACGATCAACAGCAAGAACGATCTTAAAGTTTTTATATATTATTCATTCGAACAAGTTTCCAGTTTAATTCATACATATCGATATTACGTTCCATAGAAATAAACCATATTTATAGGCGTTTATAATTTATACACATGTATAAATCGCGAAATAAACATTAATCATTTTGATAAATAGTAAAAAAAAAAAAAACAACTAAATATCAAAATGGCATATTATATTCTTTTACTTCAGTCCTAAGGTTGGTCTTTTTCCACGATGATATTTTTCCAGATTTTCGGCAGCTTTTTTTAACTCCTTATAACTATCGACAGTCATGTGTCTCGTAGTAAGGTTACTATGAATGAATTTCTGGGTCTTCCACACCCTCGTTTTCCTTGTCTTCTAATATGGCCAATCCAGGTTAACGGCGTTTTCTGTATTCGATCAATTTTCATTCTATCCATAATTTCTTAATTTTATATCTTGTCCGTCCATCTTACCTTCTCCATTCTCCGGTATCAACCATTTCGAACGCTTTCAAGGTATCAGCGATATCTTGTCGGTTTTATGTTGCTAGTAAATGATGTAGCTGTTGTTTTAATTTTTGTGCATACATTATGATTGGAAGAAGATTCAGAAATTGAAGTTATAGAAGTGATTCTTGATTAACTCCTCAATTGCGCCACCTAATCATTTAGCTGAAAGCTGTCTAGGTCTTTGGAAGGAACGGGTCGACGGTATAAACTTAAACGTCCCGAGTTGATGTACGCCGTGTCTCGGGGAAGTTGGAGGGCCTTTCAAGTGAAATGAATCACTGTATCTATTAGTTTTCTGGTTTTAAGGAAGATTGTAATTTTGTTTTTACTACGAAAACCGGCGATGATGTTTAATGCTCCTCCGACTAAGATTTTTCGTGAAACAAAATTATCACGATAATCGTAGGTAATTAGGAAATATCATGTGTTGTTGTTCGGATGGATAACTAAAATCGTTTAACGGCGTAAGTTTTTTATTCAATTTTATTTCAGATGCAAAAGAATGGAAAGCGGATTTATTAATGGCGTTTATGTGTTTTCATAATCATATAAGATGTGTTTTATATGTATGCCGTACTGCGTAGTATTAATTGTTTATTTAGACAACTACACTTATGATCTCTCTTTTACGGTGTCGTGTACGGTCACCAACTCACAATCTAATATAAAAGAAAATAATTTCATCACACATAATGTAATACCGATAAAAATAATGAAAATTGGCACCCCTTAAACTATAAAGGACAATTATCGGCAAATAGCAATCTAAATGAGGAATCCTAAAAAAAAATAAATTGATTTTGATTGCCAAAATTATCATAATTTGCTACCAGCTCAACTAAAAGAACTATGTCAATAACAAGCAGTGATTATAAATGACTCAACATTGATAGTACATCTATTCGCATTAACAGGACATATAAATTCGAAATGACACAGGGCAAATTACCGTCATCTCAGGTAGGACATACGTCATCATTATATGTAGGTCTTATTATAAATATATCAGAACAATAGGAAATTCAGTTGAAAACATCAAATCAACTAATTGATTGCAACATTATTAAACGATTCAATAATCAAGAAAATTTCAGTTGTAAAGAAACAAGTTACTCTTAAAAAAAAAATATTCCACTAAAAATAATGATAACCTAGTTTAAGAACTTTACACTATTTTTAAATATAATGGTTCAGCTACAAATCTATTAACAATGATCCGAAATTCTAGGTGGTAGATTTGCCGGATCTGACGTTATAAGACAGAACATTCAACATAATCTAGAAGATGAACACTACAACAAATGTGCACAAGCGACTTCTATCACGATAGGACAAAATAATGCGGAGCTCATAGTTGTAGCAGATTTTTCTCTAAAATATAAGCTGAAATGGCAACAATATGGATATTTAAGCATTTGAGGAATCAACTTAGGATGTGATTCTAATGCTAATTACCCTGTAATCACAGAAGCCCAGCAGTGCACACATTAAAGGCGAAGAAATACGTGAAATTGTTGTTTTGTTCTGCTTAAAAACCTATATCGTGGCCAACAGATTATCGAAGAAACCAAATTTTCTAAATCTTTTCACTGTTAAAGGTCTATTAATTGCATTGTGGCCAAGAATATTATTGATCTATGGTGCCATACTACAGTGTTGTCAATTATTTAAAACAAAAAAAAAAAACCTGACAGGTTGGAATATTCATTGAAAACAGATTTATAAAGAACGAATCAATGTGTTTACACTATAAGTGCGCCCTAAGACCTCAAGTGAGCTTAATACATTTTGTACTTTATATAAACAATTTGTGATGCAGTTCAGCTTGCTACTCCAATTCCAAAAAAACAATAGAGTACAAGAGGTTACATATCCAGCATGGTAATCTACACTACCCAGAACATACAACGACATCGATCAAATTAAGCAGTAGGTGAGTGATTGGAACACTAATATCAGTGATCTTAAATCTGTCCGATTACCGAATGAAAACTATTGTTTACAAATTATTAAGCCCATTTAGGCGTACAGAATTTACCTTTGGGGTTAATTTATTTGTTAAGATACGTCTGTAGTGTTTTAAATATACATGTTGTTAACTGATACATTATTATTATGACTTCCTATTTAACAAATGCTAAATATCGGTAAAATATTTAAAAAAAAAATAAAATAGTAGCCATTAAAATGTCAGGAAAAAAGATTATGATCCAATGCATTATCGCCCTAATATATATATATATATATATATATATATATATATATATATATATATATATATATATATATATAGTATTCATATATAACTTTATATTAACATAATGCCTCCAAAGGAACAAACATGTTTTGAAATGAGGTAGCCGCACTAACACACGGAGATCAAATTTCAGGAAGGTGTTAAAACTATTGCAGCATTAATTGATCTAACGTCGGCATATCACAGTATGGTAAGACAGGCCAATATTTAAACTATCTAGAATAATTCCATACATGAAAAAATATTTAACTGATGTATTCATAGGTGATCTGAGTAGCAGATGGCGAAGAACAAGCAATGGACTGCTTCAAGGCTCTATATTTGTTCAGTTCTATTTCATATATACACTCACAATATTACAGTTATATCGCACTGAACAAATTTCAATACACCGATAATATTACACTGACAATACAAGATAGAAATGTAAAAAAGTGACAAATTTTACAGCAAGATATTGAGTGAACGCTTAAAAAAAATTAAAGCTACATTACCCAGATAAGTTGCAAGATTCCACTTGAATAATAGAATGGCGGAAGTTACGGTGGATTTTGAGGATAAATATTTAAAAAATTAAAAGTACTTTAAATACTTTAGGTAACATTACACGGCTCGCTTACATATAATCAACATTTAGTTGGTTTCGCTTGAAAACCCAAAATTAGGGTCAACCTAATAAAAAGATTAGCAAACTGAAGCTAGTGATTAGTGGCTAAGGTATTATATATTTATGTACTGGCGTTAGTTTAGTGTATTAATGGTTCTCGCATAAACAAAATTGATACTGTAATCTGCGAATAATTGCTGGAATTTTAATAGCAACTCCGTTTTCATGGCTAGTAATCGGTTATAAGCAAATTATCAATCGATTTATGACTGATCAAGGTACAAGGTAGATATGCCTATATTTTGCAGAAATAGAAAATTGTACACAACATATTTACTTGGACGACTCAAAACTGAAAGTATTCACCATTTAACTTAAGCCGTCAACGCATACTATAGGAAAATTGCGAGTTCAAAACATTATCACGGTTCACGTGATATAAGAAACTTCAAACTTGTAATGAAAAATTATAATTAAGTTTTGTACATACTGTGTAGCCAAATAGTAGGCGTTTGTTGAAATTTATTTTACAGTTAAAGATATAAACAGGTGAATATATATAACAATAAATAATGGTTTTTATCTTTTGGGTTTTCATTATTTTCAAATTTAAAGGAATATTCGTAAAACTACGTATTGTACAATATTCTATCATTTTTTCTCGCTTTTTTGCTGTTTATAAATTCAGTTGTTTGTTGGAATAATTAGTGTTTATTTTAATAAATATAAGTTACGTCATTACCCTAATGTTTTTTGAATAAATTGTTTCCTTTAAGAGTATTTTTAAAGTCTAATTTTTTACCATAGAAACTATTAATTCAGTAACTTACGTTTGTTTTAACATCAATTATGATTTACTGCTAAATGTTCCTAGTTTCCGCTCACAGCAAATAAGTATTTTGTCCGTATAATATTCGATCGGTCGTGTTTATTGTGTTGCTCGTTAATCGTAAATAGTTCTTATTTAAACACGTCGATTTATCTTTTTTTTTTTTTTTTATTTCTTTTTCTTATCCACGCGTTCTCATTTTCGTATAGAGTACTAGCTTTACTCGTTTCGCCAGCTGATGAATGACTCGAGCGAAGTATAGATAACTCGCTCGTCAGTTCCGATAACTTAAATAAAGAATTATATAATAGTAGTAATAATGGTGATGGCCGTATTACTATTAATAATAAGTCCAATTTATCTCATAACTGTAGTAATAGTCGTAGTAATAATAGTAATATTAGTATTAGTGGTAGTAGTAGTATTGGTAGTGGTGATAACGTTAATAATGATGATCATAGTAGTAGTAATGATAATGATGGTAATAGTATGATCATCCCAAATAATAGTAGTAATAATAATTTTAATATTAATAACTCAACTATTAATTCACTATATGTGAAAAACGTTCATTCGGGCCCTTATATAGCTATTATATCGTCTTCTCGAGTTGCAAATAGTAATCTTGGCAATTACCATCCTTTGGCAATATGAAAATTATTAGCAAAATATCCCGGCGTTGAATGTTTCCAACGTAACGGTATTAATAAAATTAAAGCAGTCTTTAATAGTCTGGAACATGCTAATATTTTTGTTGAACAGGTCAACAAAGAAAATAATATATCAGCTTTTATTCCAAATTCTCTTTTGTATAGATTTGGCGTGATTAAAGGTATTCCCACTAATATTTCAGACACAGAAATTTTTGAAAATATAGAAAGCTCTGTCCAAGTTATAAGTATCAGACGTATCCACCGTCGCGCGGAAGGTTCGTTAATCCCAACGCAGACGGTTGAAATTAAATTCCTTGGTAACTCTCTACCAGAGTATGTTGCACTATATCGGTCGCGCTTAAAGGTAGATCCAAGTATTCGGCCGCCAAGACAGTGTGTGAATTGCTTGCGGTTCTCACACACTGCACAACAATGTCGATCCAAACCTAGGTGCTCATTTTGCCATGAGAGCCATTTATCCTCCAGTTGCTCAAATACAAATACTTCTGCCCCTTCATGCATTAACTGTATGGGAGCTCATATGGCCACTGACAAATCTTGTCCTATATATAAAGAACGTTTTCAAATCCAACAAATTATGTCTTATGATAACATTTCATTATCGGAAGCAATCCGTAAGAATAAATCAGGACACATTAGTGAGGCTTTCTCCTTTTCAGACATAGCAAAACGCCCATCTTCTAATCAACGGC
Source organism: Coronaproctus castanopsis (assembly GCA_032883995.1). Taxonomy (NCBI): domain Eukaryota; kingdom Metazoa; phylum Arthropoda; class Insecta; order Hemiptera; family Monophlebidae; genus Coronaproctus; species Coronaproctus castanopsis. The sequence goes on along the minus strand of CM065052.1, from coordinate 75,396,021 downwards.
ATGCTTCAATACCTTCCACCCCCAATATTGACACTCGTCAAGTACGTTATTCTTCCCCTCAGTCATACTTTTTTCGTAAATCTCTTCCAAATCATACAGGGTCCTTCACAGCCTGTGACACCTTCCTATCAAAATTATAAACACTTACTTTCATTTCCTTCTGGTAGAACATCGTCATCACCATCCTTAACAGTTACTACCCAAAATAATGTTACTGGTGGCCCACCCTCTGATGATACAAAGTCACCCCCCATTAAAAAAGCTTCTATTTCATCTACTCCTCAATCCTCATCTTCTGCTAATCATAAATCTTAATCTAAAGCAAAAGAATCTAACAAATTCGTTTTTACAAATTCTTCTAATAATAACACTCGTTCAGATACACGTAAAACTAAATTACCAAATAATATTAAATAACTCACCCACATAATTGACAATGTATTCAACCCTACGTATTTTACAATGGAACTGTCGCAGTATCTCAATAAATAAACCTAACCTTCAATCTTTTCTAGCAACTAATACTTTTGACATTATTTTAGTTTCCGAGACATGGCTGAATCCAGATTCTAAATTTTCCTTTAACGGTTATTTCTGTATTCGAGATGATAGATCTGATGGTTATGGAGGAGCGGCTATTTTAATACGTAGTATCATCCCTCATTACCGTCATGATATTCGATCAATTTTAAATGGTAGTCACTGTAATGGTGTCTGCACTTCTATCAAATACGACACTAAAGAATTATTTATACTTTCAAATTTTACTGCCCACCTTCCTCTTTTTTTAATACAAACTTATTTATGTCATTTATCAGCAACATATCATCCGATGCTTACATTTTTTGCGGTGGGGATTTTAATGCCTTGCATTCTTCTTGAGGTTGTAATAGGCGCAACCTCTCTGCCCAAAATATTATAAACATTATGAATCATTCTAATTTAGTACTATTAAACGATGGAAGTCATACCACAGTTCCTTCGCTAAATAGATCAGCAAACGCTTTGGATCTAACACTTGTCTCCAGTAATTTATCATTGAATAGTACCTGGAGCGTTATTAATAATCCTCTGGGTAGTAACCATTTACCAATTGACACCTCAATTATTTTCCAGCATACTAGGATGGTGAATAATAAAAATTCATTCTTCCCTTCTTGGAATTTCCCTCACAAAAATACTGTGGATTTCACAAATTTCCTAGATTCATTATGCATTCCATTACTAGATAATTCGTGCTTTAATACCACTGTATACGATCAATTTGTCAAACATTTACATACTGCTTTAGATTCTTATACCACTCGGAGGTCGGCTAGAGTGAACAAATTTCGTAAACCTATTTGGTGGGATCCTTCGTGCACACCATTGTTACAAAAACAAAGTGTATATTTTAAACGTTTCCGTAGAAGCAAACTAATTTCAGATTACTTTGCTTATAAGAATCAGGAAGCCATTACGAGACGGTTCCTTTTATCTAAAAAAAGGTAATCTTGGAAGCAATTTGTAAATTCGATTAATCGTAACACTTCTGTATCTTATGTTTGGAATAAGGCAAAATCATTTTCTGAACACCTCTCCACGAATAACACATGCAAATCATACAATTTTGACTGGTATGAAAAATTTGTCAATACAGTAGCCCCGAGTTATGTTCCAAACTTGCATGAACTTTCTAGTTCTTATTCACCCAGTCATAATAATACTCAAACTATACTATCTGATGCAATTACTTTACCCGAACTTATGAGTTCACTTTCCTTTAATAAAAAATCCTCTCCTGGTTGTGACGGAATCACATATACTATACTCAACCATCTCCCCTCTTCTGCAACTACAATTTTATTAAACTGTTTTAATAATTTCTTCCAGACTACAAACTTTCCAGATGAATGGACCAAGTTCTTTATAATTCCTATTAAAAAATCTCATTCAATATCTTCAGAATCACCTTCTTACCGCCCAATTTATCTTGCCTCGTGTTTATGTAAAACCTTTGAAAGGATACTTAAAAATAGATTAGTATGGTGGCTTGAAAACCGCAATCTATTTCCATTAGGAATATTTGGCTTCCGAAACAACGTAAGTTCATTAAACTGTATAGCTCATTTATTATCAGACATTTATAAATCCTTTTTATCAAAAAAATATTTAATCTCGTGTTTCTTAGATATTAATAAGGCCTTTGATTTCATTTCTATTCCCATTTTACATAACAGATTAACAGATTTGGGAATTCCTTTAGGTTTCGCCAATATTTGCTGCAGGTTGTTTACAAATCGTACACTACTTTTCGTGCATCCTTCCTCTGAACCTATAGTTCGACATGCATATGTTGGACTTCCACAAGGTTCTATACTCAGTCCAGTTCTTTTTAATATATACATTCTTCCGTTATTCCAACTTCAACGAGCATCAAATCTTCATATCTTATCGTACGCTGATGACTTCGTCATATACTGTGATCACCACTGCCATGCTGAGGGTGTCAGTTTACTGAACAATTTTTTAGATTGTTTTTCTATGGCTCTAGCTGATTTGGGACTTTCTCTCGCGCTTAATAAATGCTCCTCTGTAGTTTTTTCTTATAAACAACCAAGCCCCGCTATTACAGGATTATCTCACGCTAGCCATACTATTCCTTTCTGTACTTCGCATCGGTATTTAGGTATAATTTTGGATAGAACGCTTAACTGGAATTTACATATACAATATACTTACGCAAAAGCTTTTAAACGCATAGGTCTTATTAAGTCGCTTAGTCATACTATGTGGGGAGGAGATCCATTAACGTTAATTGTTCGGTGTTTGAGTATGGTAGTTTCTTTTATGGTAATGCTTCGTCAAATTCTTTGGATCCTCTAAATAAATTGCAAAATTCTTGCCTCCGTTACTGTTTGGGAGCATTTCTCACTACTCCAATTGCTGCTTTAGAGGTGGAATCTAATACCCCTCCTCTTCACATCCGCAGAAACCTCTTAGCAGACCAGTTTATTGTAAAAACTACATATCAGTTAGCATATAATAACTTCTTATTTATTTATAACAAATGGAGGTTCTCACCATATAAACTTCCTATTCTCTGTAAATCTTCTAAACGATTCTCCAATTATCGCAACTTAATTATTCCTTTGTCACCCTCTCCTTATTTTTCCGATCCATTCTCTATTAATAATATAAAATTAGAAATAAATTTAGAAACCTTTCATAGGTCTAAATATCCTCCTATTGGTTTTAATACTTCTATTTTTAATAATTTACTGGCAAATCACTGGACGGGCTTCCTTCCGATTTATACAGATGGTTCCAAGGCTAATAATAAAGTTGGTGGAGCATTCGTAATTCCTTCTTTAAACATTATTAAGAAATTCGTTTTATTACGTTTTTCTTAGATTTTTACAGCTGAGGCTATGGCAATATACCAAGCGTTAAGAGTTTATCAACAACGTCCAGCTTTATCAGTTCTTATTCTTACCGATTCGAAAACCTGTTTAACTGCTCTAAAATCTCTCTCATTTAATCCCCGTGCATCGCCTTATTTATATAAAATCCGAATTTTGGTTTCCTCGCTGTTAGAATCTGGTATTTCTGTTAGGTTCTCCTGGATTCCTGGACATTCTGCTGTATTTGGCAATACTGTTGCTGATGCGGAAGCTAAGTCCGCTTCGAATAGCGGTGTGCTTATTCCTTATACACCTTTAACAGATCTTTTGTGTCTCATTAAATTTGCTCATAAAGAATATTGGAATAATATTTGGTCCAATCCTTATCTAGCTCCATATTACAGATCGATTCAACCTCTAATATCCATAAAATCATGGTTTACTGATATAAAAGTACCAAATAACATACTTCGATGTTTCATTACTACTTTATGTAGATTACGATTTGGAAAAAATCGTCTTCCATCGTCCCTATACCGATGCAATCTTATAAATTCTCCTTTTTGCCCTCATCCTTCCGATGATAACAAAATAGCAGATGCGGATCATGTATTTTTTGAATGTTCTTACTACATCTCTCAACAATCTTTATTATATAATCAAATTATATCTCTCAAAGTACCATTACCAATAAATATGTCTTACTTACTTACTATTAATCGCATTCATGTATATTTAGCTATTTATAATTATATTGCATCAACTAACATTAATATTTAACATATCCATTTTAACAATTTTATACCAATCTGGGTGAAAAATCCTGTGCCCATTAAAAAAAAAAAAAAATGTCCTAAAAATATTTTATTACACGAAGAATAGCAACATCACACAATCGTTGTGTAAATTCCATTCCTGTTCTATGCATGCATTCATACATTTCACGGCTTACAGCGTGTGAATAAGTCTTCTTCAAAACAGCCTTTCGAAGTTGCTAAATCAAACTAACAACTCAACGTTTATAATTATGCTGCATATAATTATCGAAAATATTAGTCTTTATAACATTTCTATTAATGAATTCTTCATTACATATTTTGGTTCATTTATTATAACAGCGGGTTATGAATTCGGTGTTAATCGCGAATAAATTTTGATTAATTTATTGGATAATCTTTACAATTTAATTCTCACAAACTTTTTAAAAAATATACCCAGTTAAAGGATATTTCATTGATAAAAATTTAATGAAATTAGATAACAAGCAACTTTTATTTAAAAGTAGAAAAACAAGAATCTTGTCAGTGTTTTATGTTCATTAAAATCAAATTAAGAAATATAGATATTATATCTTGAAATGAAATACACACTACATTGACGTCAAAATTAGAAAAGTAATATTTTAAATTACTTATTTAGACTCAATCGTTAGCAATTAATCACATAAAATAGATGATTAATTATTTAATTGAGTTACAATTTATACAAATTCGCTGCTTTAATGTGCATGTTTTTTTTTTTACTTCTACAACTTTATCACTAATATATCTAGGTAAATAAATTTCTAATTAAGTATTTAAATTACATTAATAATTCACCAATTTTTCTACTTTAAGTTATGAAGACAAAAATTATTTGTTCAAATCAATTTTTTAAATAACTGAAATTAGATTACATAGTATATTACTTCATATAGAGAGCAATCATTTACTTATACTTATATTGAAATTAAACAATTTATCACGTTTGTTAATAAAGATAAAATCTTAAGATTTAAACTTTATTCGATCATATGAAACATTTAAATTATAGCGTTTACAGAACTAAAAAAGGAACGAAGTATTTAACGCACAAATATTTAATATTGCAGACTTCTTTTTGTTTGTATTTCATCTAATATAGAACTCAATTCTTCATCAGATCTTACTTCCAAACTAGGTATCAATGCTTTCGCTTCTTCTGGCGTTTCTGGGCATAAATTTAAAATTTGTGCTATTTCAAATTTATGAAATTTTTTACGATGTAACAAGTTTCTAACAGACGCGATGGTATCCGTATTATTAAATTTCTTTAGTCTTTCAGCGTATGCAGCGGTTTTCTTAAATACTTCTGAAAGTTCTTGTTCTTCCTCTGATTTTTCATTTTGCGCTTTTCTATGTTGTAACAATAAATGAACTTCGGATATTAACAAAGTTTCAGCCTTTTCAAATTCTTTTGGAAACTCTAAAGTAGCTGCGTTTTCTTCAGTTGCATCAATAGAATTCGCCTTCATGGCTAAACATTAATTTCTTTAAGAAACTTAAAAATGAGTCACTTTTTTAGTGTACACACCACAATTCGCATAAAAACGACTACTGATGACGAAATTTGTCGGCGCCGGTCACAAAAATTTTCGAAAAAATTCAATTTTTGAAACCGTGTTTCCAAATTTACTAAATAAAGAAGATCGTAACAAAAAACTCGTTATTAACCCGGTTATTTATCGCATATTATATTTAAAATGATTAAATATATTTATTAAAAGTACTGGACATAACTAAAACACGAAAAAAACTTTTTGTAAAATAATTAAACCTCTTGTAAACAAATTATACTTCCTTACAAAGTTTAATATTTAAAATTTAAAATAGACAAACTTTGATGTTAATCTACGATTGGTCACAATTATCGATTGGTCGATTGGAGTTCGTGTATCGATTAAAAAAACAATATTTATTATTTTATTAAGCCGATGAGAACAAGTAACATACATCACTTTGAAAAGTTGTCCAACAGGCCGAGAAGCGATATTAAATTAAGATTCTTAAATTTTAAAATTATTTGCACATAATATTTAAATAATTTATTTGAAAAAATAATAATATAATTTTAAAAATGAATAATATAATTTAAATATATTTCGTTTTCGCCAACTTAAGTCAATGGGATTATCAAATCTGGATTGGTGAATTGGAGTTCTTCAGTATCAATTATAATTTAAATATTTATTTTTTTTAAATTAATTTTATATATATAAATATATTTGTACATTTATATATAAAGTTAGGTAAGGTAACATGGAGTGTATCAGATATTAAGCTGTTGAGAAAAGAGGTAACATAGCTTACTTTGATCGGTTGCCCAACAGGCCGAGAAGTGATATTAAGTTTTATTAAATTTTAAAAATTAATTGCAAATAATATTTAAACAATTTGTTTAAAAATTAATAATATAATTTAAATATAGTGTGTTTTCACTAATTTAAGTCAATGGGATATAAAATAGCAGTTGATAAAAAAAAATGGGGGTTTGGGCGGAATATTATGCAATATGACGCAATATGATGGTTATTGGTTACTCTATCCAACTCTATTGCTTTATGGTTAGTTGATTTTCCGTTCCGGTGTGTGTGTTTCTGGAGTCTGGGCGGTCGTTTATTCTTTACATTTTTTTTTGTTAAGTTTGTTTTTTATTTTTATTGTTTCAGTTTAATTTTATAATAAGTATGGAGAATGCTTTCGACTTTTGTTTGTTGTACCAGGATAATCATCGTTTATTGGAACAGTCAAGGGTTTGGGAGTTTATTCCACGTGAAGGGGAATATAAATGTTCTAAATGGTCCCAATCCCTTAAATTATATAACGACTCTAGGTATAATACATATTTTGTTGTTCAACTTTTTAGATTTTGCTATTTTTTTTACTTTCATTGCTGTAATACTATTTGTTACGTGTTTCTTATTTATTCAGATCTCCTGATGGTTGTGGCATTGTTACAATTACATTACACGTAACAAGAAAAAACGACAACTTTGGTTTCGTTCAAAACCGGTACTTTCGAAAAACTCAATAATCAATTTTTCATATTTTGTCATTTGTCGATTTGTGGGTGCACGATGCTTCCTTAAAACTTATTTCACGAATGTTACGTAAGAACTTACTAACGGTTCGATAGTCGACGATGATATGAAGGATATTTTGCGCGTGATTAAAGAAATTGAAGAACAAGAGGAAGAAACGTCCTAGATGCCTGAAGAATGTGAAACTGAAGACTCGAAGCGTGGATGAATTGGAAAAATAATATCCGCAGGATATTTCCAAATTTACAAACGCTTGTCTTGTTTCGTTATACTGAAAATTATATCTTCGTCATTGCGTAGAAAATAATAAAATTAGGTATTTCGAGAAATCGGGCGGTAATTGATAATAGTAACTTTTTTCTTTTTATTATTACGTGCAAATAAATGTAGAGTGAAGTTTCATCAACTTGGAAAGCTAAAAGATGACGTCGTTCAAGCGATCCCCATCAACCAGGAGGTAGCTAATCATTAAGATATGAATTATCATTTACTTCCTAGTAAGCTGATACACTCAACCCAATACATAGCTGATTGTCCAGAGTCTTTTTTATCGTGAAAAATTCTCGTCTAAAAGTAGCTTCGAACTAAGATCGTCTGGGCGATAGTGCTAAAGCATTACCGTAACCCCCCAGCGAGTAAATAAACATACTCGTATATATATATATATATATATATATATATATATATATATATATATATATTGTTATATCACTGATAATATTGACACGGATGTTGAAATTAAAGCCAGATGCACCTACGTTCGAGTAGCATTTAATGGAGCATTTATTATGTGATCGATTGCTTAATCTTAGTATAAGATAAGATATTGTTTGTTATTATATTCATTCAATTCTGTTGTAACGCATCGAAACTATGCCTTTAATTAGAAAAATAATTAAAGAGGAATAAAATTATAGAAATGTTGCAATGTGGCTCCATTGAAGAATGTTGAGAATCCTCTGGGCGGTCAAGATACCGAATGAAGATGTTTTTAAAAAAGGCTACTACAGATAAAATACTAAAGAAAATCACATTATGCAAAGGGGAATGTGTCATACTTTGGGTACATTATCAGGGGTTCAAAATATGAAATACTCCAACTTATTATACAAGGATAAATGGAAGAAAAGGGAAGGCTTTGGAAAAATTTGGCTGCAAAATATTAAAAGTTGGACAACCACGTCTTCCATACAGCAATTGTTGACAGACCTAAGACAGCCCAAATGATCGTCTACACTCTTTGAGAAGTGTATATATATATATATATATATATATATGAATATACGGTAGCAAACCAGTCTTAGGACTGATGACTACATGATGATGATATATATATATATATATATATATATATATATATATATATATATATATATATATATATATATATATATATATATAGTATCCTATATAAAATGGCGTTAACGCAACGAAAACAATAAAAATACGTTACGGTCGTTATACGTTAATTACAGTTTTTATCTGTTACGACGTGAAGATAACGTTTATTTGTGTTTTAAAGAATTTTCGTTACTTTTTCAGTTTTAATCCTGTAATCGAAAAACAGTTTCGCCGATTTGCAAACCGTCTTGTTCTCTCTGACAGTCGTATAACATAAATATGGACGATCAATGGAAGTGCTAATGTAAAAAAAATTTCGATATGATTCGATTAAAATGTATTACCGCGAATTGGTTGCTGTTAATATCGGCTTCGTGTCTAATACACTTGTTTAATGGGTAAGAATATAACAATTTTTTTTAATAATGATCTTTTAATTAATACTTAAAATCGTAATAAGCAATTAAATTTCGCGAACTGAAGTAATATTAAAAACATCAACGAAATATCGAAATATTACATTTGAAAAGATTAATATATACAGAAATAATAATAAAAATAACTTATTCAAAGGAATGAACCGATTAAAACAGTTAATGAACGACAAATTTACACACACACACATACTAAACTGGTCATTATCGAACTAGCGCAACAACAAAAATGCAAAGCAGCATGACAGAAGAAAATTTGAAATATAAACTGAAAGAATTCCTATCGGATTAGCCTCGGAGATTATTATTAAAAAATAAAAAATATCTCCCGGTTCGGATTGTAAAGTTATTACTATTATTATCATTAGAAATATCCAGACGTAACGATCATTATCAGTTATTCAGAGGAATACTTGTGAAAGGCCGGTCGAAAAGAATCCAAATTTCTTTAGGAAAATCTAAAAATCAATTGAAAGGAACATTAGAGCCGATGAAAATTCGTAGATATTTCGAAGTAACAATTGTTTTTTTTTTTACCGATTATAGAAATATGTTCTTGGTTAAGCTGAATCCTTTTTTATCTATTTTCTTTTTTTTTTACATTCGATTTAATTATAAAATAATATTTTATCAAATGCGGATGATATTATAATTTTGTAACGATAATCAGTGTTCAATTATTTATAAGATAACGAAATAATTTATACGCCGATATGTTTTTCTTAAAAGTGACGTACACGCATTGTAACGAACTTCCTGGCCGCTGTAACTCTCAAGAACGCAAAAATTCTCTTGTTAATCGCGCAATCCCTACTTTAACGATTACTACAGAATACAGTATCTCTATTATCCAGGTCATGAGGAAACTGTAAGGAACGAAGCGGTGATATGGCAGCCCATTCGATACTGGGTTCACTCAACGATATGCTCTGCCATCTTCAGTCCTCTTCAAATACTTCGTTAACTACAACTGGCGACGGAAATTGAATTCATACCGCAATGACTTCCTTTTTGTTGTTAAGCCATCTGGAAACCATGATCACTTTCTCATAACCATCTACTCGATTGCTTTTTGCCCTTTTCCCTACTCCCAAATAGCTTATTTGCCATATTTTACTTCTACACTCCATTCATTTCTATCACACATCATCGCATACCCTATCTGGTTTTCTCTCCAAAGTTACTGTTTGAATAAACAGTCGCCATATCGCAATTCTGGATGTACAGCTAAATACCACAATGAGGCTAATCACATTAGGAGTTAAATCTCAATGCGTGGATACTTGTACTCAGTAACATTACACCACCCAATATACGCAGAAAAATAGCAACCACTACAGAGTGGCATAAGTACAAAGCCGATCGACGACTTCCTGTAAATATATATATATATATGTTCGAAGCAACCAGGGTAAAGTCCAGGAAACCAGCGTGCATTACGGCAAACGCCCTTATTGCAAAGAACTTCGACGAGAAGATGAAATGGCGAGAAAACTGGACTCGATCAAATCCAGACAAACGAAAACTGGTCTCATACCCTGATCATCAGCTGAACGGTTTTAATCTAACCCAAACAGAATGCGTACAATTAAATCACAGTCGGACTGAGAATGGTCGATGTAATGATTTGCTAACGCGATGGAAAATTAAAAATGATGCTACCTATGATTGCGGACATCCTCGGTGAACAATTGAGCAAATTGTTCGTAGATGCGGAAGTCGAGCTTTTAACAATACTTTCAATGATAGTCACGAAGTGTCATCGCTAGTACCGACATGGGTACGTAATCTGGACGCGATGTTGTAAGCAGTCTTTCCACATCGAACCATATAGATTTAGATTTACAATTTTTTACCAAACGAAAATTATTGTTAGTTTAATTTTAAATAACAATAATTTTTATCGTATATCACCCGTTTTGGGATTTGATCGTTATCCATCGTGAGCATGTTTAGTCTATTTCACGTGTTTTATTGCAACATCTGATTTATTGTTCTGGCAATTGTTTCTGTATTGATACGTGGTCAACTGATCTTAATCGAAGAATTCGCAAAAACCGCCGATGACGCTATTTATCATATGGATATATTATACGTTGTAATGTATTTTCGTAAGAAAAAATTAAATTATTTGGACTTATATTTTACTTAATTAATCGATATGTCTAGCGAAAGTACGGAAGCGCCCACGATGAGAGCCGTCGTTCTAGAAACAACCGGACCTCCGGATGTCTTGGAAGTTCGACAAGTACCCGTGCCTACAATTTCGAAGAATCAAGTTGGTAAATTTTAATTATACGACAAAAAAATCGAAGCGCTAGGGTCTTTCTATTTGATGCCATTTTTTTTAAAACCCTTCGTTAATTGAACGTACTTTTATTATATCATATATATAAATGGAAAATTAAAACTAACGTACAAAACCGTAATTCAAATTTACTCTATAAATTTTATTTTCATTTATGTAAATTTAACCAACTTAACATTACAGATACATCGAGCTCATCAAGAATATATATTATTATTATTATTATTATTGAATTCGATTAACGTGTCATGTGCAACTACTAATGGATAGAGGTACGAAAGGAAAAAATATTAAACTAACTGGTAGAGGACTGAATTATCTAGGAAAAGAATTAGGTTGGAGATGGTGTTGAAGTTGTCAGCGAAGAATCGTCGAAGGGAAGTCGGAATGAACTTGTAATAGTTTTTCTGGCAGCTCATATTGAACCGATTGAATATTAATCGGTTTAACTTTTTATAACAGCTTATTTTTAATTGATTAATCTAATATTTCCAAATTAATCTGTTGACTAACGTTAGTAATTAAGTTCCATTTTTGTTGAGTAGAAAGAGAAACCTTGTTTCTGCCCAGTTATTTAAATTACTTAAGATGTTTCCTAATAAAATGTCTGTGTTTTACTTTGTACTATGAGTCGTAGATAGCTAAATCGTCGGTACAAATATTAACTATTTAAAATACAGTAGTAGAATGTTACAATGTTATATTGATCATTCATATTACAGAGTTTAACCACGAATTGTAATTTTCTTAATTCTGAGTATTGCCTGTGAAACTTTATCCAAGTAATAATTGTAGTAATTTGTGTTTTCATATTTTTTTTGTCAAATGTTTTTTCTTTAATCGAAACTGACTACTAGAGCCATATTATTTTTCCTAAATATTTGACACGAACTAAATTTAAAAATATCGAAAACTTTTGGTATAAACCCGAATTTAAATAAATGCAAGTTTTAACTTTTCCAAGCGCCAAACTAGTTTACTACCGTTCATAAATCATTCAAGTAGTTCATATGGAATAAAGATGTTGATTTACAAAAAATATATACCAATAGATTCGCGAATATTTCCATTCTGATAGAGTTGACTGGTTGACAGAGATAATACAATATGTTTAGTTATTAGTTTTAATATAATGGTTAACTAGATAATCGTATAACTGATGAAAAACTTTGCTACATATTAAAAATGTTAATGGTTTTGACGAATTCTATATTTATTGACCAAACACCAAAATATTCAATACGGATAAGATTAAATTTTCTGTTGAAAACAAACTTAAAGTGTATATATTAAATACACACACAATATTTATATTCAGTAAATATATGTGTGTGGGGGTGTACGAACGCGCCCAAACGACTTACCGAATGTAGTTACTTTAGATTACTGAATATAAATATTGTTTTGGTATTCTTTTGAATTTATTATTGAGTATGCTAAAAATCAGTTGTTATTACACAAATATTACTATAACTTATATTCAAATATTTAATATTTTCAAAACTTCAGACCTATGAATGGAAATTTTTCACAATTTATTTCCCTCGACGATTCGAAAATATGTCCAAATAAACGCAAAGAAAATTTTAAATATAGAAAAGAAAATATATTCTATCCGTTATTCCGTTCACATATAAGTAGAAAAAGTATAGAGATAAAAAACCTGAATTTCATACTTTCAATTCTGGCGTGTCTTAAAGATCCGTCCCTTGGTTTCTTCTGCATCTGATTTACTTTCATGATATTCTAGTACAAAAAGGGCAGGAGTATCCGCATATGCAGATAATATAGCATTCTTTTCTAATGATATAGATCCCATTGTAGCGTCAGAGAAGTTGTAGTCTGGCTTGGATGCTTTCCAAAATTGGGCACACAAGTGGAGGGTTAAAACAAATTATGTAAAGTTCGTTCATATTACCTTCATAACCAGACGGGGTATCTAGTTAGACTTCATCGTATTTTACTACAAGACACTAAAGTTCGTTATCTTGAGATGTGGCTGGATCGACAGCTGTGTTGTAACAAATATATTAATCTTTACGATATAAATTATTATTGTATATGCAATGATAAAATTTGTCTGGACATATGTTTTTTCATTGTGGGTACTGCTTTTATTTCAAATATGAAAATAATATAACGCTTACAATCGACAGTTTTAAGATCACTGATCGCACTCTAGTGTACCGAATATAAATACCGTAATTTGAGAACGCAGTGCACGTTACTTAAAGAAACTGTAAAAATATAGGAATCCATTGGTAGTTACTTAACACCAAGGATGTTGGTCAACAAAGTTGACTAACCCTGTTTATCTTCCCTTCAAGTTTTAACTGACAACTAACGGTAATTCGGAGTGTCATTAATTGATGGCGATTCCACAGATCTTCAGGGAAGTATCCCGGGACCGTTAATGTATCTTATTTTTACAGTCGATTTACCTGCTGAAGATAGTACCTTTATAGAAACCTTTGTTGATAATACCGCTCTTTTGTACTCCGATGAGAGTCAAAAAACACAGTACTAAATAGTGACTTGCAAAGAGCCATGAATAAAATTATTGCCACGATGTAAGATATGGCGAATTTTTGAAAGGGTGATGAATCAACACACATAGCATTTACAAATCGTCATATAAAGTCAGAAAAAATACAAATAAATAACAAAATAGAACTAATCAAAAAGATATTAAATTTCTAGACTCGTACTCAGAATCAAAACTAACAAATTATATTGGTTAATAAGGAATTCGAACTTTTTAAAAAAAAATAAACTACTTTTATATGAGTAAATATTCGATCCGATATAGAAGTTGTGAATTTCGGGGTTATAATGCAAAAAATAATATTAAGATTCGGAATTCAACGCTCCGGTCAATTTTTAATGCTCCGTAGTACCTAAGAAATAAAACCTTACATGACCTTAGCGTGGAGTACGTAGCTAACATAATTAAAAGGATGGCAATAAATCTTAAGAGCCCGTCATATAACCGTACGAATTGAACTTCAATTAGCTTATTGGACAATAAGCAGACTAAAACTAATTAAACCACATTAGACCTGGTATAGCGATGAAAATTTATGTGATGTATGAAAATATAAACTACTAATATAGAGTCTAATTGGGCTACGAACCCGTCACGTCACAATTGTTCGTCATACCATCTACTGATAAGGAAAAAGAAAAATAAATCTTCTTGCCAAGATACGTCGTTCGGTTTATTAATCTTCGGGTTTTTACAAAGTTTGTAATCTCTTTCTCCCGCCCCCCCCCACACACACAAAAAAAGACGTAGACACCCTTTATTAAATTAATTCCAGAAGTTGCTGGATTGCGAATGTATAATAGTATATAAACTTTTTATTTTTTAATTATGTTTATTACGTACAGTATAGAATTAAATTTACCAGATCAAATAGTTGATATACTTAATTTTACCGCGTGAATTATGCGTATTTATGATTATTTGATCTCGTTTATGTTTATATTTAAAAAGTCGAATTTAATGCTACATATAAACGATGTACCGTCCTTAAAAAAAATGTTTACACCTAACGACGATTTTGTTTCAAGCGATCTGTTAATAAGTATTGGCTTTTCATTTATCTTATTTTAGATCTTAATAAGAGTAAAAGGCGTCGGCATTAATCCAGTGGATGGGTACGTACGAAATGGTACGTATTATGTACAACCGGAATTACCGATAATTTTGGGAAAAGAAATTTCCGGTTTTGTAAAAGAGATTAACGATCCTACTGCCAGATTTCAAGTAACGTTTAGTAAATAAAGTCGATTTTTCGTGAAATTTTTATTTTCTAATTTATCTATTAAAAATTTATTATCGTCGTCAGTATTGTTCTTATTTCCGTTAGGTTTGAATACGCAATTTATCAACTTAACGAATAAATTCGTTTAAATTAATTTTTTTATATTCGATTCGTTATAAAATTGCCTATTCCGCAAAGAAAGAAACAACTTTAAGACCTAAAAGTTTATGAGAAAAGTTTTATTAAAACGTTCATATGAAGAAGTAACCATTCTGTTAAGTCTAGCGTAAAAATAATAATTTTATAATTTTACGCACCGTCTAAGTAATTATGATTTCACTTTATATTTCGTCAATTACAGGAAAATACTAGAACATCGAAATTATAATTCTCCATAATCGCAATATTCGAAATTATATATATCTTACAATATTAATCCAGAAATGTAAAGAATATAACCTGTCTTTGTACCTAGGATTTGTAGACTTTGAGAAAGCGTTCCACTCAATATACATACATTCCATAAAAAAAATCGGCATAGGCAACGCGTATATCGATCTTCTAATTAATATATACAACTCTGCTACAGCTAGCGTCAGCTTATATGAAAAAACACCACCATTTTTAGTAGGGAGAAACTATATCCCCCGAAACTGTTTACAGTAGTGCTAGATTACGCAATGAAATCATTAAATTGGATTAGAAAGGGTATAAATATCAATGGAAAATATCTACACCATTTACGTTTTGCAGACGATATAGTAATTTTTTTTTTTTTTTTTAAACTGGGCTTCCACAGCGGTTTACCCATTACAAAAAATAATAAATAATAGCCTTAATATGTAACTATACAAGTATTCTATAGTAACCTTATATAAGTAAATGTCCAAGTTGCGGATAGAGAGAAGGAAAGGAATATTGACTGGGAAAGGAACGTGTACTGAGATGAGTTGATTGTATAAAGTAGAACGAGAAGAGAGGTAGTGAGAACATTCTAGAAAAATGTGATTTGCATCAGCGGTGCAGCGAATGACTGCAGGATGAGAACAGAAAGGAGATGAGATAAGGTGGATACGAAACAGTGAAGCAGGTAACCGATTTTTTCCGAATCGCAGCCTACACATGGTAATAATAAAATTGCGAAGTAGACTAGCATGTAATGGAACATTGTAAAACCAGGGAAAATAAGGGAGATCCGGTTGGAGTAGTTTGAACTGTGATGTGGTATATGGGTTATTCCAAAGAGTTTTCCAGTATTCTTTATGAGCTGTTTTAATAAGGGAGAGAAGATCGATACAGGGAGTATAAGCAATAAGTAAACTAAGAGGGGAGAAGAATTTGGCGTAGTAATCAGCAAGAAGGTTCCCTGTGATACCAGCATGACCAGGAACCCATGTAAATTTAACAGTGATTCCGACGCCCTGTAATGGAGTGATATAAGAATTTTGAGTATTATGGGAGAGCAATGTGGATTAAAAAGAGAAAACTGCAAGGCAGAGAGACAACTTCTAGAATCAGTAAATATTACGACTTTTTCAGATAATTGATTGAGTTGTATAAAGCGGAGAGATTGAAGAATAGCTACCGACTCAGCTGTAAAAATAGAAGAAATTTTTAAAAGTGTAAATTTTTTAACAATACCTAAAGAAGGAATAACAAAAGCAGCTCCTACGTAATTGTTAGATTTAGAACCATCTGTATAAATGGGGAGAAAATCAGAACAATTTTCAGAAATATAGGATAAGAAAAAGGCGTTGGCAACAGAGGATGGAACTGAAGCTTTGAAGGTTTTGAAAGAATCTAAATCTATATCAAAGACTGTATCATTATTAGCGAAAGGAAAATTAAAAAAACTTGAGGGTACAGAAGGAAGTATTAAGTCACTGTATCTTGAAAGATGATGAGCAGAGAGACATAATATTGGAGTCGATTGAGAGAAAATCTCCATTGCCGGAAAATATCGTGGAAAAGAGGAAATAATGATGATGTGTTAGCTGAAAAGCAGTTGATCATGAATTTGTCAGCTAAATATGTTCGCCGCACTGATAAAGGAGGGACTTTTGCCTCCATCTCTAATGCTGATGTAGGAGTAGAAACAACAGCCCCTAGAGCCAAACGCAGACATATGTTTTGAAGTTTGTCCAAAGTAGAAATAAATCTTGAGGGAGAGTTGGCAAATAAAAAACTACCGTAATCCATGACACTGCGGATGAAAGATTTATACAGAAGAATTAAAACAAAAGGATCACCTCCAAAGGTAGTCTGGGAAAGAGATTTTAGTAGGTTAATACGTTTGCAAACTTTAGAGTGGACAGCCTCGATATTGAGTTTATAATCCAGATGGATACCTAAATATTTGTAAGATGTGGAGAATGGAATGTTGTGATTGTCAACAAGTAGACCATTTAAAGAATGGTTAATGCGTCTATAAGAGAATACAACAGCGACACATTTATGAGGAGAAAGAGAAAAACCCAAGTTTCGTAGACAAGTAGTAGTACGATCTAATGTATTGTTTAGTAGCTGTATGCCAGCTGTAAGATCGGCATTAGTCCCATAAAGCACAATGTCGTCGGCATAAGATAAAATATTGGTGTGAACATAAGTACAGACCTGGAAAAGTTTGGATATGTATATATTGAATAAAACAGGGCTTAGAACAGACCCTTGGGGTAAGCCTAAATGAACAATCCGAATAAGAGGGTCAGAGATAGAAGAATGTTCGAAAATCAGTAAATAAATTACACATGGCCTTGACAAAAAATGAAGGAATCCCTAAGGAGTAGAGGGTATCATATAGCGTTGAAAGAGGAATAGAGTCGAAAGCACTTTTAATGTCTAGAAAACAAGCGACAAGGTACTTTTTAGATATGTACAACTTGCATATATCAGCAACCAGATGAGAAACGCAATGTAGAGAGCTTATATTATTCCGAAAACCGAACATTCCCTAAGGATACAACTTATTATTCTCTAACCACCAAACAATTCTGTTTTTTAATATTTTTTCATAAGTTTTACGTAAACAGGAGGCAAGAGATATAGGACGATAAGATGTATTTCCATGGGAAGAGTTTTCTTTAACTGGAACCACAAGAAAATGAGACCAGCTTTCAGGGTAGGAACCAGTGGTAAGAAAATGATTGAAGCAATTTAGCAGGATGAGAATAGCAGAATGAGGAAGGTTATTTAATATTTTGTATGTAATTCCGTCGCAACCAGGAGAAGAAACTTTTTTGTTGAGGAGAGCCTGCTTAATTTCGGATAAACTTATAGGGGAAGATGGAAAATTTGAATCAAAAATTGAATAGGCGTAGGGAAATAGAGCTCTGACTGATTAGGAACATACGAAGGAGCGACCGTATCAACAAAATGTGTAAATGTTTCAGTAGTTGATTTACCAGCAAATAATTTAGCTTTGTTCCAGATGAAAGAAGAAGTTTGAGTACGATTTATAGAACATACTAGGTTCTTCCAAGCCTGCCTTTTCTTGGTTAGGAGAAAATGACGAGTAATGGCTTCACGGTTTTTAAACAAAATGAAATCCGAAGTAGAGCGACTACGCCGAAATTGTTTGAAGTAATTGCTTAGGATATTTTGTTGATTATAACAGGAATAATCCCACCAGGGGGGAAGAGGAGATTGAGCGTTAGACGGGTTAAGGAGAAAAGCATAATATTGAAGAGCTGAGTTAAGGAGCACCATAAATTTTAATTATAACACGAGATAAGAACAAACTACAAGACATGTTACAGGAATTGGACATGGCAGTAAAACCGGTAGGATTAAAGATAAATACCCAAAAAACTAAATACATGAAATATGATCAAAATAGAGAAACTCGGCGATTGACTGATAAAATAAAATTACACATAGGCGATATAGAAGAAGTAGACAAATTTGTGTATTTGGGCAAAGTTTTCACAACGATGAAGGAACAAACAAGCCCCGACATAGCTAGAAAAATTACAAATGAATGGATCGCTTATCATGAAATAAAACACATGCTCGAAAACAGAATTAGTAAAGAAAATAGAGCAAAATTATTTAATCAATGTGTAATACCAGTAATGACATACGCTACAGAAACATGACCACTCACAAAAGAACTAATGGAAAGCATGAAGAAAACAGAAAGAAGAATGGAACGCGCATTGTTAAGTATTAGACTTCAAGATAAAGTAAAATCTGAAACTATTAGAAGGCAAACGATATTCAAAGATATCGGTAAAAGGATAGCAATGAAGAAGTAGTCATGGGCCGGACATATTGGAAGACAACCTGATGGAAGGTGGACAAAAGAACTGTATGGAGACCATATAATGGGAGAAGAAATAAAGGACGTCCAAACAGAAGATGGCCCGACGACATTGTTAGAACCGCGAGAAAACAATGGCTTCGGAAAACTCAAGATAGAGGAAGATGGAAAATGTTAATGGAGGCCTACATCAAATCAATGATGTAATACGGGCAAAGAAGAAGAAGATGTATATATATATATATTATATATATATATATATATATATATATATATATATATATATATATATATATATAATTTTTGTTAGTAACTGTTAAAATAATACAATTTTATCTATACGATAAATAAATGCTAATTACGAAGTGGTAATGTTAACTTTATTTTTTATACGCAATTAATTTAGTATTTAGTGTAACTAAATTTGAAAATTATAAGTACCGGAATATTTAATCTAAGCGTATAATAAGCACGATTGTAATGCTTGTTAATAAATCAGAATACCCTTCCATCGGTTGCCAGTACTGTGGAGATGCTTGAGTATAGCATTCATACAGCGCAAGATACATACTAAGTATAAGAATCTATGGATTACACGCATCACATTCAACAATAATATATAATCACATACGTAATGAACATTAGTAATAATATAAAATCTCATTTAAACGTGGGAGCTACGTGCAAATTGTTATATATTTAAGATTAAAATGTTAGTTGAAATGTAAAGGATATCTACCAGTAAAACCGGTGGAAATCCGAAAAGGGAAAAAGGGATCTGTTCTAAATAAATAATGTATTTATATGTATATATACAGTTATACACGTATAAACTATTGAATAATATAAATCTAAAACTTTGATCGGTCGCATTTTTACTATTGAATAACCAAAATTATTACTTTTTTGACAACTCTCTGAACATTCCTGTAAAATATTTCAAAAATACCAGTACTTAGTAAAGAATTTCAAAAAATATCGCAAAAACTTCAGTAAATATCCGACGAACATTATAAAAAAAAAAAAATCGATAATTTATAATTCTAAAAACTATTTCATCGCGCAGCTAGATGATCGAGTGTTCTGTGGAATCAATTTCGGTGGTTACGCCGAATATGCCGTTGCAAACGTTACTAATTGTTATCCGCTTCCCGATGCGATTACATTCCACGAAGGAGCAGCTATATACGTAACGTATTTCAGCGCTTACAGAGGACTAGTCATGAGGTAGAAAATATATACTAGCTTGTTATAGTAAAACATCGCGTAATTATTGAAATTAAAAATTTAAATAATACGAAAGCCCTATAAGATGAATAATTTGAAATACGTTTAAAAAATAAATTTCGTTAAAAATTATAAAGTAAGGAATTTACAAACAGTTAAAATAATTACGTTACGAAGTAAAAGTTTAGAATCGTCTTGAAATTATACGTTCAAAATCTCGTACGAATTTAAATTATCACGTACTAAATCTTTTTTTTTTTTTAAACTCTTTGTACCTGATATATAAAGATGCGTAACGATCACGTTGCCACTTTCTTCTTGCTGATCTACTTTCCTTAATTCTACAGATTTTTTCCCAATACGTGGTGATTGGTAGCGTTCTTAACGCATACTCCACGAGGCTAGAAAATTTTTAACAACTGTATCAGTGTCGTTTTTGACCTTGACCCTGAGATCAATATTATTTTCAACAATGTTTAGATACTACAGTTAATTTGTCAGTTTGATTGAGAACGATTTTGCGTCTCACATCGAAGGTAGCAACCATTGAAACTTGATCGGAGGATAGATCAATGACTGTTCTGTATCCCCTGCTACAACTTTGCAGGCCATCAATGATAAAAAAAAATATATCTAAGACTTCTGCGAGCCTCTTGCGATGGAAATATTGGGATAAAACCGTATGTAGTCCTGTATAGATTTATACAGCTTCTTTTAGAATGGATATTTACTGTTCTCGATCCCCATGCACTACTTTTAGAACTATAATCACCACCGCACACGAACACATTATCAAATTTATTGAAAATTCAACTGTAGTTTAAACCTGGGAGACACTAGTTTATAGCTACTGTTATGTTCTTTGCAAGTGTTTCAACATTCACCGCTGCAATCTGATATGCGAATGTGTTTTATGCAACGTTTTTATATTGTTTGTATATATCCCTAACTAATACTAGTGATCATCCCGGATGGTGAGATGAGTATGCTATACGTCCGTGAAGTTTGAAACTCTTCTCATACATGAGGCGGGTTTCAGTGATTAGCGTCACGCCCAATTGCATTTTTTTTACAGGAATAGTTCGAATTCATTTATTTTCCATTCTATAGTCCTGTCACGAATAAATGTTGTGTGACTATATTGATATTGGGCATCATTTTGGTAATCATTTTTCGATAACTTTCGTCAGGAGCGATATTAATGGATTTATATTTGAATTCGTTGATGAACATTGTCATTATCACTGAAATTCCGTTACTATTAGAGCTGCAGTTTCTATCGACATAGTCAATGGACATCTGATCTAATTCAGTTAGGTTGCTGGTGAAACTTACTATCCGAGCGACATTAACATATGATCCCCGATTTAGTTTACTAAGATTTCCATTGAAATAAATATTTCTACTATAATTTGGAACATTGATATTTATGTGAGCACCGGCGTGAGAAGTGCGAATTTTATTGTGGAATTTCGATCATACTGCTTATATACTGAGCAATAGCTCAATGGATAATTACTGTCGTACAGGGCGCATTTTGTGGGTTTAGATGGACTTTTACTACAAAATTTAGTGTCGTGCATCCCGGCACACTTGATAAAATGTACCAGTAAATAGCATCAATTGGCCGTGTGACTGAATAATTGACATATTTTGCATTGCGTAAGCTGTGAGTTTTGTTACTTTCTTCGAACTAACACTGTATTTAAGATGCGGGTGATTTCAAGTATTTCACTTTTTTTTTTTTTTTTTCGACGATTTCAAGTCTAAAAAGAACCCGGGGCGGTGTTCTTTAGTTTTGTAGTGTAGAATATTAATAATACGTTTCACTTGATATCCTCTGGCCTCGATTTATTTTGTAATATTAACTATATCTGTAGAACGATGTAAATTCTTAATCAATAACCTGAACGATTTTGTCTTCTTGTAAGGAATGGAGTATGTATAAAGGAAATATTTGTTTTCTTTCAAGTTTTTCATAATATTACGATAACTGCTCGGGAACATTTGCTTTACTGCTGCTGTATGCTTAGGGGTATGTTCGTCTTGATAGCAATATTTGCGATGAAATTAACAAATAATAATAATAATAGTTATTCAAAAAATCCTCTTATTGTAAAAATTGATGTAAATAAAATAAATTACCTCCGTATCGATGATAGACAAATTCTGGATAAATATAATAGTTTTACGGATTTTTGTTAAAAGTTAGTAAAGGGTTGCGGGTGATAAGAACTTTTTATTTGTTATTTACCCCTGGTGTATAATAAGTTTTCAAAAAAGCTCGTCAAATATAAAATATACCTTAAATATATAATTTTTTATGCAACTTAAACACACACAAATGTATATGAATATTATAACTAAAGGGCCAGAACCGATTAAGCACGTCTATTTTAAAAACTAATAAAAAAATATAAACCATTATAAAAACATTACGTTGCGTAATAAATTTACGAAATAAATGTGTCGATTAAAATTTAGGATTTAAAAAAAATAAAATCCATTATACATGATCGAAGCGAGTTTTGATTATTAACAATAAAATTTTAAAAACTCGGTAGATATCGCGTCACTATTTTGAAAAAATAAAAGCCGACGTTTCGAACATGTTCGATGTTCACCCTGGATAAAAGACAGTGTAAACATGTCCGAAACGTCGACTTTTTCAAAATAGTGACGTGGTATTTATTGAAAGTTTTTTCATTTTAAAATTAATAAAAGTTTTCCATCGAATTAAAATTTATAAACTTTAAATCGACGTAGAAAATGTTCGTAAAATCAGCTAATCATTTAATATCGCATTTTATACATTTTAGAGGTCGCATGAAACGAGACGATTTGGTACTGATACACGGAGCCAGTGGGTCTCTCGGTTTTGCTGCAATCCAAGTGGCAAAAGCCTTCGGTTAGTACATACACACCATACACCCGCTTTATATTTGTACACTAGTTTTCTATCGTCAATATTTATATAAAATAATATATTTGTAATAACATTCAACGATTATATATATATATATATATATATATATATATATATATATATATATATATATATATATTTATATATTTCCGGACAACGAATTTGTTAATTTATTGGCTAAAGACGCGTTGTTTAGTGGTATAGAGCTTTCGTTAGTCCCTCACAAAGATATATCGTTCACTTTATTCAGCTAGAGCATAATGGGGAGCTAATGTACACGGAGAGTATTAGTCAATCATCTTTCACTTATTACTATCATCTCCAGCCGTCTCTCCTCAAACTCCCGTGCTTCTATTTCTTTAACAAGATTAGTCATAAGGGATTGTACTCATCAGTAGATTGCGATTTGGACATAATTTGTTGCCTGACCGTCTTTTCCGTATGCAACTTAGGGAAAGTCCCTTTTGCCCGCTCCATTCTGAACAGGCAGTCTGCAATCTCTATCATGTTTTTTTTTGAATGCTCTGCTGTGTCGCCGTTGCGTTCGGAGCTTTACCTTGTCTTGCTACGTTCTTGGGGTATTACACCTCCGTATAATGTATAGTCCCTTTTCTATTTAGATAATCTACAATTATTCCCCCATAAAGCGACGTTTCTAGAGAAGTCAGATGTGGATAGTGCCAGTAGTATTACGTTGGGTAAGTTGTAAAGGCACCCCCATTATAAACAAACAAAAAAAAGTATCATACGATTATTTAAGTGTACAGTTGTATAAAACAACAAAATAATTGTATAAAAGTGGTACACTAGAAACAACGACACTAATTTTATTCGTCAGCTCAACGTAATAGGTTACAACTAGCGACAAGCTACGACAGATTAAAACGCAAAATTTGTACAATATCGTAGCGCACAAATGAACGACAAAAAAGTTGTTCTAATCAGGATACGAATCGATCAAAGGAGACTAATGCACGGTCCACTGATCAATGGAGAAACGCCGGTGTTGCTAACTCTCCGCTAACAGTAGAAATAATTTTTCACGTCTACTAATCATTGGTCTGATCGTCTGTAATTTTATCAGCTGTCTGATGTGATCAATGAAACACTTAGTTGGTGTTTTCCTTCGATATGCCATTACGTCTAACGATACGACCGAAAATTCATAACACTGGTGTAGCACCGTTGTTATCAATCTCCAGTGAAGGATTTAATCTGTGATTCTTTTAGAACGGAATTATTCGTTCGAAAATATTTCAGTAAAATTTTCTTAATTCTACTCTATAAACCGTTATTTCGAAGGCATTTATTTTTGGTCGATAGTGTAGGTTCAACGTCTGCGACTCTGATCCACAATAGAAAACATTCATATTTTCGTCATACATTTTTTATCTTTTTTTATATATGGTCGTTTTTCCATATTTTACTTAGTTTTGACACTCATAAAACAAAATTATTATATGAAAAAAAAAAAGAAATCAAATAAAGACTGGCGTCAATATCCGGACGATTCGGCATAAACGAAGTTTTACAGAATACAAAAGACTTGACAGAGAAATTACGAAATTTTCAAAATACATCAGATTTATTCAAATTAACATAATTAAGATACGTTATTATGTAACTAATATTTATCTTTCATTGAGTTGTAAGGAAAAGTTTATACACCTATATTATATATATATATATATATATATATATATATATATATATATATACATATATATGTATATATGATTTTCATAAATCTAGTTTAAAATTTACATTCGTCAACCGACGTGAAAAATTTTCATATTACTCCCATTGATCCTTATTAAACCTTCCGACTTTCTTCCGCTTCTCCTCGCTAGCAACATCAACACCGTTCATAAAATAGCTCTTTTACCACTCAATCTAACATCTTTTTCCTCTCGTTCCTCTAGCCATTCGTAGCTGCACACGACATGTTAATCTAATTTAATAATAATTATTATTATAGAACTTTTTCTTCTTTAATTTCAGGTGCAGTTGTCGTCGCGTCCGTAGGAGACGACGACGCAAAAAAAATTGCGACCGATGCTGGAGCCGATCTCGTCATATTTCATAAGTACAATTCTTACAACTATTTCTCAACGAATGTGTGTGTGTAGCGTCCTCGTTCTAAAGTGCAAAAAACAGGAAATATTTTTACAAACACGAAACAAAATTACAACATTAAAAATTCGATTTAAATTAATACAATTTAACTGAAACAACTCTAATAGCCAACTAACGACACAACTAAAATAATAATATAAATATCATCCCAAAACACGTGGCACACGGTTAGAAATGTCCACTGATCTATTAATCTCTTTAATTCATGACACGAGACAATTTTTTCTTCCAAATATATAATACTGCGTTCTTCAAGCTTTTTGCCAAGTTTCCCAGCACTTTGACTCCTAAAAGGCTATGTTTCGATTTTAATCTTCCGTTAGCAAGTCTTGTATTCTAATGCAGTGAGTGGGGTTCATTGTTTGATATTTTCCATCATTATTTTTTTTTTGCTGTTACATTGCATCTAATATCGGGTGCTATAATGCCACTGCATTCATGCAATTCGTAAAATGGTGTGTAGTATTTTTAAATTTAAATTTTTTAGTCGTTTCAAAAACGTTAATTACGAATATATGTGTTTTTATATTTTTGTTTCAGTAATAAAACTTACTTGGGAGACGCGTTAAAACGAATAAATAAACTCGGTTTCAATGTAATATTGGAAATTATCGCAAAATTAAACTTGCAAAGAGATAAAGAACATTTAGCTTCATACGGACGCATTGTGGTAAGTCTAAACGTCTTTTTAAGAGATGCAAAATAAACGCTGTGAACAATTTGCGCGCCGAATAAAATTTCAAATTTATTTCAAATAAATAATCTGAAAAATTCTCTAGTCGAAATAGTTTTATTATTCAGATTAAAAATTTGCTGTCTCTTTCAATTTTTAAAAGGACAATATTAAAAATTTTAAGATTCCGATTATAAATGAAAGATTGTATTTATATTTTTTAATCGAAAATATAAATACAAAAAAAAAATCAAATTCAATAACGGACTGTATCGACGATCTTACTTTAACACTATTTAACATATTTTTACTAACAGAAAAAAATAAAACAATATAAATGTAAATCATGAATTCAATCAACAATCTCAAGAACAAAAATCTTTACATATATTTATACATAGTTTTACTTCAGTTTAATTCTTGAATTATAACAGTTTTAAAAAGCTGTTTATGTTGGAAACGTGAATTGAGATAATTTTCGAGATGTTGGTAAGTCTCAAAAATTCACAAAAAATTAGTAACATCGTCGTATTTAACTAACTAAACCGAATTGTAATTTATGAAAAGTTTATTAGCTTTGTTGTTCGGCTGTGTCCGATTATAAATTGTCAGTGTAGCCATTTTCGTAATTCGAAATACAATAGAGATATAACAATCATATAAAGAAATAGACATCCGATAATGGTCAATATTATTTGACAACGCTATCGAACTAATATTAATACGATTACTAATGATATAAGTATTTGAAGAACGTTAAATAAAAACATGTTACAATATCTGGAAAAATAAACTGAAATAATTACAAAAAACATAAGCGAGTTGTTTTAATAAAATAAAAGCACTGGAATAAAGAGTAAAAGTACAAGACAATAGAATAAGATAACTAGAACGACTAGTTAGAGAGAAGAACATGGTTCTTTGTCATAGAAAATGATAACGAAACCAATAGAAAAGATGTAGAGAAGAAAGTGTTAGATATAATTAGTTAAAAATGTAGGAACACATGCGACGATAATGTGGAATTCGCCAAAAAAAAAAACGGCGAAGAAGCTGATAAGAAAACTAGACCAGTATTAGTAAAATTAAAAACAGAAAAATAATGATATTGAATAAAGGAAAACTGCTTAAAGAGATTTATATTATAGAAGATTTCCCACAGATAAATTTTAGAGAAAAAAACCTAGGAAAATGCATCAAATACTACAGATTTCACTAACTACTCTTCCAAAAGAATACCCGCAGTACCGATTGAAACCAATCCGCACTTTAATTGGAGAGGACATTTCATTAGATAAAAATATGATCGATGAACGAAGAAATTAACGAAATGATTTCTGGTATATCGAAAGAGGAGAAAATCGAGACCGTATACATGTTGGAACGACGATTTCAAGAAATAAAGAGATATCTCACTCTCAAATGTGACGTGAATTGGTCATTTAGATCGTGCGACTTGATGCTTCCATGAGGCCGGAGATCTATATTAATAATCCATAATCAATTAATACTTTCAAAGTCAATATTACCATTTCAATCGCTCAAGTTTAGCCAGATATATGGACAGAGTCATTGAAAACTGGACTACTCAGATCCCAGCTATCGTGAAATCCCACGGTGGCATACACGAGTCTTTCAAGTAGAAAATATTTTCGTTAATACCTCATACGCAGCTTGTTTTATTTCAGTTGAACATCGATCTGCCGGCACTAATTGTAAAACTTTATATAAAGAAAGCGTAGTACTCCATATATATATATATATATATATATATATATATATATATATAATTATGTCGCGGTAGCGTAGTTGTTAGAGTGCTCGACTGTCAACTCGACGGTCGAGGGTTCGAAACCAGCATGCGACATAGAAAGTTTTCATCATTATTTAATTCTTAATCTTCGCGAAGATGGCAGTGGCACCCCACTCCGTATAACATCATATGCACGTGCATCTGCTTCGAATATAAATAGTGCCCTGAATGCTAGTTAATTTTGTACGTAATAATAAACGTACAATATCTAGTCACGACGTTCGGTAACGAACAATACGACGACGATGATGATGATATAGTTTTATATATATATATATATATATATATATATATATATATATATATATATATACTACAGATATACTTACCTTAAACTCAACGATTGTTTGTACATTTCCAGATGACGTACAGGCAATGATGTGGAAAATAAAAAATTAAATCATACCAAATGTCAACAGATCACTTTTATTTCAAATAAAAATTCCTGTCCATTGAGCTAATAATAGATTTCTACTCGAAATTAATGATATAAAATATTTATCTTCGATTATGAACACACGCCTAACACGATCGATATAAAATTTTAATTACCGCAGTTTTCTTAAAGAAATAAGATTAATTTTTTTTTTTATCCGACCATGTATACATGGGCTGGATTATAAGTGCTTTCTATTTCCGATTCTCATACACAGTATAGAGGTATCGATTATATTAAGCTCTATCGAATATAAGTAAAAAACCTGGATATATTAATATTTTTAAGAATAAACAAAATATCAGGGGAAATACTACGCCCCGAGTAGACAATAAATATTATTCGCTGGCCTATCTTTACGTATTATATCCCGCTGAGAATGGACAGTATATATTTTCTTAAGTTACGCAAAAACACGAGAAGTAAATATTCATAGAGTAGATTCAAATTATAACCTAGAGTAGATATTCCATAGATTAAATGCTTACGCTCTATGTAATTGTGGGAAATAAATCTTTTCAACCTTCTAACCGACCAGTTTATCGAACGAAAATTCGAATTTTCTCTCGCATTAAGTTCGATTTATTTGAACCTTTTCGGTCGAACATTATCAATTTTTTCTCCCAAATGATACATTTGAAATGGTTAAAGAAAATGAAAAAAATTAACATATACATTAATATTTCACCTATAATATATACTATCTTTAGATAAGTACGTGTTGCATAAATATTTTTAGAATTGAAACATTCTGCGTCAACTAAATGCTCTTTACGGAAATAGTATAGAAGCAACTAAGAATGTACAATTCCATATCGAAAGTATTTGGAAGTGGACAAAATAACGGAAAATAAAACTTAATTAGTAGAAATCTGCGCATATCAATTTTACTAACAGAAAAGTCCGGTATTATCCATTTATAATTAATTCGAAGACCGTACTTCGTCAAAATAACATAAAATATCTAGGTATGCATCCGGACACAAAATTAAATTGATCAATTCGTGTGAATAAAAAAATAAGAACAAGTAAAGTTGAAAATCCTGCAGATGAATTGACTTCCTGGAAGAATCAAATACTGAAACGAACATAGAGTTATGGTTGTCAGCTATGGGTTTGTGCTAAATGAACTAACATAAAAAAAAAAGTTCAGACGTTCCAAAACAAAGTTCTTAGAATTATCACTCTTGCCAGACAATACGAAAGAAACAATGAGATCCATCGAGATCTCCATGTACCAGAAGTATCAACATTGGTGATAAAGGAACTAGCAAGAAAGCATGAATTAAGACTGCAGAATCGTACAAATTCAGAGCCAAAGCAGCTTTCAATGCAGCAGAACGAATTAAAACGGTTGCAAAGAACCAAACCTTATGAATTGAGCGAATAATAATACGTGTAGAAGAATACAGGAATATTCTATTGAAAAAGCCTGAAATATATATAATTAATATAATTAGTTTAAAGTGTTACCGAATGTTCTCAAATATTGAGCATACTGTAATAAAAAAACACTTAGTTTTTTTCTTTTATAAAAAAAAATGTTCTTTATTATAAAAATATACTTTTTTGGAAAAAAAACTTTTGTGTACCTTATAGACTTAAAGCGTTAATTTTTCTATTTACTACATTTCAGGTAGTTGGAAATCGCGTTAGCTTACGAGAAGTGGGACCACCCATTTACTCGGTCGGTTTATTTAAGTACACCGAAGTAAGTCTTACTTTTTATTCTACTTATACCGGTCGTTCGATTAGTTTTTATTTTAAAGTCTGAGACATCGCATATTCGTATTAGGTTTGTACATAATTGTTTGTTTTACCTCGTAGGAAGAACAAAAAGAGGCGGCCAATTTTATATTGAGCAAAATCACCGAAGGATTGATATTACCACTCGTCAGAAAAGTGTACACGTTAGATCAGGCTGCTATCGCCCATTCTGAACTTGCCGGTCCAGAACCAACTAAAGGCAAACTGGTTATGGTATTATAATTATTATTATTAAGACACGAACTTATACAACGCAAATCGTCGAAAATAATATTTATTATTTTTATATGTGTTCTCTTCCGAAATTAAGTACGATTATAAAATTAAAGTTTATATTATGCCGAAAATTACGTACTAATCGAAACTGATTAAGAATTTGTCTAGCAAATTTCTTTTTGTCGTGTTTATTTTTTAATCTTGACTCGTCGGACTCTAAACAATAGCACGCAGGTTAAACTCAGATATAGCACCAAAACTACTTAGATACGATCATTTTGGAATAACCGCGTACAAAAAAGGAGAAAAAACCGATTTATTAATGAAAGTAAAAAGATATGTTCATAAACACGAGTTTACGTTTCAAACAACATGCCGTACCCATCATCAGAACTAAACTTCAACTAATGTAAACCCGACCGACCAAAATCAAAATTTAAAAATTACATCCCAAATTACCACGCGTTAGAATGTTCACTTAAATTTTACATCAATACCGTGGAATACGTTTCTAACATTCAGATTTTTAAAAGTGAATCAAACTATTTACATTTTGTGTAATCCCATGCTACGATAAATAAAAATATAAAGCGCCGGATCGTACTTTTTTTATAGCAATGTCACTAGCCCTCCACTAGCACATACACATATCTATATATATTAGATTACCAAATGCTACGATAAATAAAAATATAAAGCGCCGGATCGTACTTTTTTATAGCAATGTCACTAGCACATACACATATCTATATATATTAGAAGTTACCCACGGTTTCGCCCGTGTATTTTTTTTTTCTTAATACATTATCGCTGTCTCTTTCTTTTATTACACGAACGCAATTATTCCAGAAGGGGTCGACGATGAGATATTTTACAGATGGTGATATCGGTCTACCGGCTAATAGATGTACTATTTCCGGATTTTAGATGGCTGTTGAATTTTAAACGATGTGACAGAGATATCGCTGTCTGCTACTTTTTAAAACTTTAAATTGTTGTAATTTCTGTCCTATTTACGATATTAATGTGAAGCAAAGCTTAGAACGAATCCGATAATATATGCTATAAGCTGTACGAATTTCATCATTATTGCTCTAATAGTTTTTCAGTTAAATCGGGACAAACAGAAAAATTTTTAAAAACAGATTTTCTGTTTATGTGTGATAAAAATAGCCACATGCAGTGATTATAATGAAAATATTCGCAAATCACAGACAGACACTACAGTTTTATGTTAACTTAATAGCAAAAACCACAATGATAGAAGTAATTCAAGTAAAAGGAATTGGAACAAATCGTTGAAGTTCGTTCCACAACTTCAGAGTTGAATATTAAGCAAAAATCCAATAACTGTTACCCCGAAGAAAACTAGTTATGGCAAAGTTCGTGCATATGTACGCATTATCAGAGGCTAGTTACATGGTTGTAAACTGGACAAAATGTGAAGTTTACGATTGTAGTTATTTTAACTGCTTGGTTTCGGTCATATGAAAATGAGTGTAAAGTTAATTTATCCTCTAATAGGTATTCACTGGATGATGACTACCTTAAAGTGAAATGTAATAATTGCTTTTCGCATGCTTGTTTTCAGCATGCGAAAGAAAAAGGTAATATTTCACCAAATGACAGGAAAAATATTATTAATAATATTACGCACAACACTTTCATATCACTGTGATGCCAATTAGCATCATCAACTATTAATAAAAGTTACACTGCTTTTTGATCATCGGGAAAAATGTTACCAATCGGCACTATCGATATATTTTTAATTTAAATAAGATAAAACTTGTTTTACCCCCATGAAATATCACATTCTTGTGTTTACATTTTGTGTTTTTTTTCCAGTTTACTTAAAATTAGTGCTGGTCATTGTGTTAAATTTTGAAGTTATGTATTGTTTTTTTGAACATATTTGAGATATATAACATTTAAAAAGGTATGTATAATGCATATAATATAATACTTTTATTTTTATCCATGTATGTATGTAGAAATATTTTTTCAAACATCGATGATGTCAACTGGCATCATTGTGATTCTATTTTAGTAAATTATTCTAAACGTTTTTTTTTTCACATGTTATTTCAGAATGGCAACTAAGTTGAAAGACATGGATATTATAAATATATTAAATGCAGATGAATCAGATTTTGATATATTTGAAGATGAAACTGAAGAACAGCTTTATGAACATCTCATTGAAAAAATTTATGTAAGTTTTTTCCATGATGAATAACTATTTTCCTATTCGTATAAATATGTGCATACATTTTTGAAACATATTTTTTCTGATATATTATGTGTATGTATTTTGTTCAAAATAAAGGCAGAGGAAGAAGTGATTGAATGCACCGTTGAAAAGATTGGTATACCAACAATGCCTTCTAAGCAACAGATCAAGTGGATAAAGAATTTTAGATTTGAAAAAATGAAGGAAAACAAACGTATTGAATCATCTGAATCTTTAGAATTACTGCTGCCAATAAATTATTTTAGAAAATACATTGATGAAGAGATTATTCAAAAATTTGTCTCGTGGACTAACCTGTATGCTTGTCAACAAAATTATTATACATTCAAGCATACAAATGAAAAAGAGATTGAGTCACTTTTTTGATTGCATATAATGACGGGTGTTTTACAATATCCAAGAATAAAAATGTATTAAGATACAGAAGCATTATTTGAAATTATGGAATTATTTGCATTGTGTGGATAACACTAAAGATAAAATAATAAACGACAAAATGTGGAGACAACTGTACAATAAAATACAAAAACAATGCCGTAGTTTAAATATAGAAAAATATGTTTGTATAGACGAACAAATTGTTCCTTTCAAAGGTTAATCAAATGTTAAAGTGTACATAAAGAACAAACCACAGCCATAGGGGTAAAAAATTTTCTGTTGTGTGGAGCTAGTGGTCTTGCATATGACTTTATTATTTCACAAGGTCTGACCACTGAAATAAAGGAAGCTGATAAAAAAAATTTTGGAGGTGGAGGTGGAATTGTTCTCCATTTGGCGAATAGATTGAATATTTCACATCAGCTGTTTTGTGAAAATTATTTTACATCATATAAGCTTGTCAATGAATGTACTAAAAGAGATTTAAATATAACAGGGACTGTTAGAATCAACAGATTTCTAAAACCTCCATTCTCAAAAGAAAAGAAATTTAAAAAACAACTAAGAGGTACTGTAGAAGAACTCCTTTCACATGACAGAGTTATTATGGTTCGATGGTTGGATAATAAATCTGTTACACTCGCTTCTAAGTTTTTTGGTGGCACAATTACAGGAAATGTAAAGCGATGGGACAAGCGATTTAAATCCCATATTGATGTCAATGCTCCAGAAATTATTAAAGAATATAACTCTGCGAAAGGTGGCGTAAATAAAATGGATTTTTAATTGAAATATGTCGAATTAAAGCAAAAACAAGGAAATGGCCGCTGAAAATGATTTGTCATAGATTGAATATGGCTGTGACAAATTCTTGGCTTGAATATAAAAATCCAGCAACATATTGGAACATCAATAAAAATAAAATTCTAGATCTGTTGCAGTTCAGAATGGAAATTGCAGAAAGTTTAATTTAAGAAAATAAAATACCAATTAGAAAACGAGGACGACCTCAAGAAAATATAGCACAAGAAACAACTTCAGGGCACACTAATGTTGAGTATAGGCCATCATGAAGTGTGAGGACAGATGGTACACTACTATATCTCGAAAAAATAAAAATTATTTCTTAAAATATCACCAATAATGTATATTAGTTGTAAATATTTTATGGTATTCTACTTTATTTTTAGCTAGAAAAATGTAGTCACTATACTAATAAGTACATATGAGCAATATTTTTACTGTTATAATTATAAATATTTTTCATTTTATATATATATATATATATATATATATATATATATATATATATATATATATATATATATGTATGTATAATTCATTTATTATAATGATGTTGAAAGTTGAACGATAACTGAAGCAATAGAGCAAATGTTGGATGCCATCGAGATGTAGTAATGATTACTTCTTATCAATTGGATAGACACAATATAAGTAAAACGTATGAGAAAAATTCATTTATAAGGGCAATGAAAGAAAAATACTTACGACAATAATTTTACCATAATAATATCGCAACCGGAAGATAAACAGTTACAGATCGTCAGGAAATAAGATCAATTACGCTGTTTAATTTCAGAACAGACGCTGTATTACCAACATACATGTCAGCCAATGTACGGTAACGAACGCGGAACTATGATAATATATATGCAATATTCCTTTTAACTTACACACTGACTAGATCTGGATACGTATGTTTGTGGCTACTATGTTTTCATCAACATCAACCTACGGTACTTTGTATACTGACAAGTTTTTAACTTGTTCCACTAAATGATCATTTAGTACAAATTATCAATTTTCATCACTGCTGGGATTTTTCAATGAACGGTTTCATCCTATCTATTTTTTAGATTATCGTCCTCGTTCGTTGTCTGCTTCCGTTCTGCTTCTATGATTTAAGTACACCGTTTCTTTGTAAAATAAGTCCTATCCAATCGAATTTTATCTTCGACATGTGTATTTTTTACACTTATTCTCAGCAGTTGTTATCTCACCAATACCTTCGTATGTAACATTTTGTTTAGCTTTTTCGGAGTTTATATTATTTCTAATATATATATATCACGATTCGCTTATTTCTATCCACTGCTGGATGTAACCGGTTCCCTTCCTTTTCCATTGCACTCGGTCCCAAGCATAGTTCATCCATTTAACTCCAACTGACTTTTGAATGTCATCTTGCCATCGTATACACAGGCGACCACAGATTCTGTGACCTTTTCTCAGTGTCCATTGTGTTATTCTTTTGGTCCACCTATCGTCCGTCCTTCTAGCGACGTGACCAGCCCAGTTCCATTTTAATTTAGCTACCCGTTGTATTACATCCACCAGCTTGGTTTGCTGCCTTATCCACGTATTGCGTTTTCGATCCAGCCTCTTAATACCCAACATTATTCTCTCATGGGCCTTCTGCGTTACGACCAGTTTCCTAACAACATATTTTGTCAGGCACCACGTTTCCGCTCTGTATGTGAGCACTGGGAGGATGCACTGTTCATATGCTTTCTTTTTTAAACAGTTCGGTATGTCTCTGTTTTTCAATACACTGTTTAGTCTTCCAAACGTTATCCATGAAAAGTGCGTCCGTCTTTTAATTTCTTTATACATTGCTTCTTTGTCTACTGTGATTACTTGACCCAGATACACATATTCATTAACTTGCTCCAATATTTGTCCATCTATTTATATTTCTTGTAAAGAAGTGTGAGTTTGACATGACCTTCGTTTTATCTATATTTATCTTCAATCCTACTGCTTAAGAGCAACTATTAAGTTCATTTACCATATCCTGTAAAACATGTGCGCTATTACTGATTAACACAATATCATCGACAAAACGTAGATGATTAAGTTTTTTCCCCATCTATATTAACACCGTATGATTCCCAGTTTAAATTTCTGAACATACTTTCCAGGGATGCTATGAATAATTTAGGTGATATTGTGTCCCCTTGTCTAATTCCTTTTTTTATTAATATTTCATTTGTTTTTTCCACAAGTTGTACTTTTATAGTGGGCGAATCATATATATTTTTTATTATGTTTATATACTCGTTTTCTAAGCCTTGTTCGCTAAGAGCTTTTATTATTGTCCATATTTCTACTGTATCGAAGGCTTTATGGAAGTCTATGAATGTTATGTGTAATTCTACGTGTATTCATTGCATTTTGAAATTAAAATTCTCATAGTATGCACATGGTCATGTGTGCTGAAGCCGGATCTAAAACCTACTTGTTCGCATGGTTGATTATAATCCATTTGCTCCATCAGCCGATTTGCAATAATACTTGTATAAATCTTGTATATATGTAACATTAAACTAATGGGCCTATAATTTTCAAGCTTAGTCGTATCACCTTTCTTGTGTAGGCATTTGTTATACAGGTCTTTCAACCAATTTAGTATCTCGTCTTTCCCTTCTTTAATCATTTCTGGTGTTATCTGGTCCACTTGCTTTATTATTTTTTACTTTCTTCATTGCAAAGGTAATTTCTGAAGTTAGTATTTCTGGTAAGTTACCTCTCTGCTTGCCTAATGTTATCTGGTTTTTCATATTCGGTTTTGCCTTTGTATCATATAGTTCTGTGTAAAATCTTTCAATTTCTTTCAATAGTTATATTTTTCCAGTAAAAGTATCCTCGTTGTGGTTTTTCAATTTTGTTAGTATTTTACTTTCTGTAGACATCGGTTTCTTAAACACTTTATTACTTTTTTAACTATTTTAGTATTATGTTGTCGTATATCTTTTCTCATTTGTTCCCTTATCAATTTATTCAGTTCTGTCCATTCAACTTGATTTCTATGTGTATCAACTTTCATTTTCCACCTTTTTTCCATTAGATGTTTTGTGGCGTCGCTTATTTTTCCGGTTTTCCTTTTTTTTTTGTCCTAGGCGCAGCTTTAGTCGCAGCTTTTTTCATACGTAATTAGTTCATTTTGCTCATTTATTCCTAAAGTAATATTTCCTGCTTTTTGAATTTGTAGTTTTAATTCCTCTAGATATCCGTCTCTGTTTCTTCTTAATTTATCAAGGTCAATTATGTTTACTTTCGTCTAGAATTATTTTCGGTAAAAACCTCGTCCTGATTATTAAAAAAATTTAACGTTTCGAATGGACTTACACCACTCATCATCAAAACGAACTAACTCGTTTCTGATACGAACTTCGTTTCTGATGATGAGTGGTGTAAGTCCATTCGAAACGTTAAATTTTTTGAATAATCACGGCGTGGTTTTTACCGAAAATAATTCTAGACGAATAGAAAACAACCACGAAAGTTTTAATAAATATATATGTTTACTTTATTTTCTCTGTAGTGGAATTTATTCTTGTTATAGGTATGTATGCTTCTTACCAATCTATGGTCGCTTCCAGTGTTAACTCTATTTATCACTGATACATCTTGCACTATTTTGCATTTATTGACAATGATAAAATCGATTTCATTTTTATGAGTAAAGTTGGAGCTTCTCCAAGTCCATCTGCTCTTACTGTTTTTCTTAAAGAAGGTACTCATTAAGCTTAGCCCATTACTTTCAAGGAATTTTAACAGTATTTCTCCTCTTTCGTTTCTTCCCTCCGAACTGTAATCACCAACTGCTGTTTCGTATTGATTTTATTTATTGCCTACTTTTGCATTAAAGTCTCCAGTGATCATTGTTGCATAACCTCTATTAGATTATCATAAAATTCATTAAGTTCTTTTTCTTCGCTATTAACTGTTAGAGCATATACTTGAATAACTTTAAGACTGGTTTTATCTGATGTCTGAAGGACTATATATGCTATTCTATCTGAAATTGTCACCCATCGAGTTACTCTTTGATGCATCTTTCTGTTGACCATTTTCGGCATGTGTTAGGTAATCCAGAATAGTACAGTACATTACCCGATTTTAATTTCAAAGCTCTATTTCCAATTTTTCTCATCTCGCATAACCCTAGTATGTCCCATTTTATTTCTTTTAGTTCACTTTCCAGTTCTTCTAACTTGTCCTCTGTAGAGAATGTTCTTACATTGTATGTAGCGACGCTGAATTTTAACTTGCCGCTTTCCGTACGTTTTGTACTTTTACTATTATGGTTGACACCTCCTGGGATATCTTTACATTCGATTGTATGTTTGTTACATCCATTCATATTTTTGTTGTATCCGGTAATATATTTGTTACATCCAATATTATTTTTGTTACATCCGGTTATGCACTCCATATTTATATATTTAGTAGGCGGGTGGAGTGCGAAGGTCTTAATCGGTCGCCCATTATGGCCTTGGCAGTTACAGTCTTTTTTTTCGTACAGTCATATCAGAGGAAAATTTGGCCTAATCTCCCGTGCTGGCCAGCAAATTGGGAGATATATGTTATCCCTTCTGCCTGGTTTAGCATTATTTGACAGTTTTTATTAGTATTTTATTTATTTCTATTATCATTGTACATTCTGGATATCATTAACTTATATTTATCTCCATAATTTATTCCGTTTTAGATATTTGTATAGATGATCAGTTAGTATTATTATAAGAGCAGGGGTGTTAAACTGTATAATCCTGCATCTTGATTTTCTGTCAGGGTTGTCTCCCTTAGCCTTTAGATAAATATCCAAGCCGCAAGGCAGCGGACTGTTACTGAGGAGGTAACGATTATAGGTTTTTACGGCGACTTAATCCGCGGAGGGAGAGACAGTCGTAGGATGTATGCAGACTTTTAGTAGACAGTTCCTCAAGCCGCCCATCAGCACCCTCGTGTCCCCTTGCCATGTCGCTACTGGAATCGTCTGCTAGAGACTTTCCACCAGTAGCCGGTGTTGGTCCGCGACTGTTTATTCAACTGATGTCTTATTCATAGCTAACCTACATATCTGTAGGTCTTTCCACTATCCGCCACCTGTAGATGCACCCCGCTCCGGTTACAAAGTACCCCCGGGGATATATATCTCTTCTTCTTCTTCGTTGTTTGCTTTCAGACGTCGTGACCAATCATGAAATTTTTCCAGTTAAATTCGGCCATTTATCTCTATCCTGTGCAGCTTCCATTAGCTGCCGCATTGACAGTCCCGTCATGCCTTGGATGTAGTCTACAAAACGGGTCGGCGGTCGGCCTCTGCTTCTTTTTCCTGCTATTATTCCTTGTATTATTATTTTTTCTAATCCATCGCGTCGTATCACATGGCCAAAGAACTTTAGACATCCCTTTTTATTACTGGAACCAATCTATCTTTTTGCTCTATTCCGAGTTGTTTCAGTATAGCTGCATTAGTCCGATGTTCCATCCATGAAATCCTGAGCATGCGCCTATAGCAGCGCATTTCAAAGGCTTCTAGCTTTTGGCACAATGTTTTGTTTAACGTCCATGACTGAACCATAACACGCTATCGAGAATACCAATGATTCCGTTAATCGTTTTTTCGTTGTTATTTTTATAGAATGATCTTTCCATATTCTTGTTAGTTTTGCTAGAGCGCTTTTGGTCATTCCGATTCGCCGTTTAATTTCACTTTCGTCATTTCCGTTATTGGTGATATACGCTCCCAGATATGTCGTTTCCATTTTTTTCTCTATGTTAGGTACCAACGTAAATGTCGCGGGCAATTCCCTCGCCTTGTCGATAGTAATTATGGTACATTTAGCCCTATTTAGTATTAAATTAGCTTTCTTGCTGAAATATTCTATACACTTCAGTAATGTTGCCAGTTCTAGTTCATTTGCCGCTAAAATCACTGTATCATCCGCATATCGTAAATTGCATATTTTCTTTCCTCCGATAGTTATTCCGCCGTTCCATTCTTCAGTTGCCTGTCACATAATCCATTCGCTGTATATATTATATAGTATAGGCGATAGTATACACCCTTGTCGTACTCCCTTTGTTGTTTGAAAACTTTCGGAGAGTTGTCCTTCTATTTTTATATAAACATTATTTCTTTCATATAATTTCCTTATTAAAGCTATTAGATGCTCAGGTATTTTGAACTCTCTTAAGACATACACCATAGTGTATTCCAGTCCACCATATCAAATGTCTTTGTATAATCTAAAAAACATAATATTACAGGTGTATTGAACTCGTAGCATTTTTCAATTATTTGTCTTATTATTATAAGCTGCTCTCGAGTTCCTTTTCCAGGCATAAAGCCTGTTTGTTCCTTCACAATTTGTGGTAGTATATAATATTTTAATCACTCTTAAATTACATATAATAGTATTTTGCTAGCATGACTAATAAGCGCAATAAGCCTATAATTTTTGCAGCTTTGTCTATCGCCTTTCTTATAAATTGGTATAAATATTGATTTAGTCCAGTCGCTTGGCCATTCCCCACTTATCCATATTTTATTGCACAGTCGGTGTATTAAACTTATCGCTCTTTCTTTGGTTGGTTTGATCATTTCGGCTACCACATCATCATAGCCTGCTAATTTATTCTCTTTTAGTTTGTTTATCGCATGTTCGATTTCGTCTTGGAGTATTTGTGGTTCTTGTTCTATTGTATTTATAGATCTTTTATATATTCGTGTTGTGTTGCACCCAGACATTAGTTCTTTACAGTATTCTCGCCATCTATTAATGATCTTTTGCTTATCTGTGATTACTC
Source organism: Coronaproctus castanopsis (assembly GCA_032883995.1). Lineage (NCBI taxonomy): Eukaryota > Metazoa > Arthropoda > Insecta > Hemiptera > Monophlebidae > Coronaproctus > Coronaproctus castanopsis. Next base: position 75,355,246 of record CM065052.1, on the reverse strand, counting down.
TTCCGTTACTATCTTTCACTGATATATGTCTTTGTTGAAAAGTTTTAGTTATATATTTCAGTTTCTTGAATAGGTTTTTTGTTTCATTCTTTTAAGAATGACTTTCAATTTCTTTGCATACTTTATTTATGAATTCATTTTTGTCTTTACGAAGCCTGTAATTAAGCTTTTTCGTAAGTTCATTATATATTCTTTGTTTATCATTCTCCTTTAGATCGCATATCTTTAATTGTTGTCTTTGTTTAATCATTGCCCATGTCTCTTGAGTTATCCATGGTTTTTTTGGTTTATCTGTGGATTGCGTTACTTCGGCCTGCTTTTCTAGTATAGTTTTCCGCACTCCTCTGACCTTACCGCCTTGGGTGGCCCTACCAGGAGATAAAACTCCCGACGGCATCGCCCAGAGGAAATATGCGGACAGTACTGAGCCCCTCCACAACGACAAGGTGGACCCCCGGAGGGGGATATCTATATATATATATATATATATAAGAACATCTTTGCTAGATTAATTTGTGTTCTTATTTCTTATATATATTTAGCACCTAACGTTACAGTGCTTCATAAATTCTTTTAATCCGCTCTGCTATAACTAAAATTATAGAAATAATAAAAAAAAAAACTACAACTAAAAATAAACAATGATAAGACAAAGGGAATTTTGTTTATATATACGTATAAGAACATCTTTGCTAGATTAATTCGTGTTCTTATTTCTTATATATATTTAGCACCTAACGTTACAGTGCTTCATAAATTCTTTTAATCCGCTCTGCTATAACTAAAATTATAGAAATAATAAAAAAAAAAAAAAAACTACAACTAAAAATAAACAATGATAAGACAAAGGGAATTTTGTTCACACGACGCAGAATTAATACTACCCTCTTATTACAGTAAATAATACCTCAATCCAATTTGTTAAAGAAATAAAATACTTGGGCATAATGTTAGATGAGAAATTAAATTGGAATGGTGAAACGCAAAAGATATTAAGGAAATGCAACAATAGTAGCAATCTAATACGTGCAATATCAGGAACACAGTGGGGTAGTCACCCTAAAACAAACCTTACACTCTATAAAACACTAATACTGTCTCATTTTAACGACTCATGCATATTCCTAAATTTAAATTCCAGCAACACCAAAAAAATCCAGGCAGCATATAATAAAGCATTATGCCTTTGTATTGGAGCAATGAATTCAAGACCAGTTAACAACATTAGAGCAGAATGTGCTGAACCAAGTATTATAATACAACAACAATATATAATAAATATATGTTAAAAATTAAAGGAAATCGAAAACATATACTAAACAAACAAATAAAACAATTAGAACCTCTGATCAGAAAACCTTACTTGCAAAGTAAGACTTTACCACCTCTAGTGGTGAGTACTAAAAAATTATGCATACAGCCTATCCAAAACTATGAACTACCAATATATACAATTAAATACGAGGACTATATACAACCACTTCAACATTACAACACAATAAATGTATTCTTTAAACAAACTGGTATTAATATGCAAAATAAAATATTACAACACATTTATTTACTAACTTTCCTAACTATGAACGGATTTATACTGATGTATCTATAGACATTAATAGACACCGATACCAAGCAGAAATATATCATGCAAATATAGATCTGATACGAACCTTCAGAATAAAATATGCTGGTTCATCTACAAACACTGAAATATATGCCATATACAAAGCACTTGACTATCCCAAAAATAAAAAACAAAAAATTTATAGTAATGACAGACTCCATAACTACAATACACAGTCATTGATTGCTATTAATACGAAACAAGACTATTGTCGCTAAAATAAAAACCATACATGGAAAAATACAGAATAACACATCAACAATTACATTGATGTGGATACCAGGGCGCTGCAGTATATATGGGAATGAAATAGTAGATAACGCAGCAAAATCGGAAACAAATCTCAAAATAGATAATATTAATAGACACTACAGAATATATCCCACAAATAAAAATAATGAAATATGAAGAAATGCAAGAAGAAAATGATAAACAAAAAGAAATAGGGAAACAATACCATAAAATTCAGACGAAAATACTCAAAACACCATGGTTTTGGAATAGTTCAGTACAGTATAGTAAAAACTTTTTCACAATTATCCGATCAAGAATAGGACATAATAAAATACCTGTACATCTAACTCGAATACACATAATTCAAAATAGTCTATACGATAAATTTCAAGAGAAAGATGATATCAACCATATCATATGGAAATGCGAGAAGTATAAACAAAATTGAAATAATATGATACGGGAATTATTAAAATGCAAACATACACTCCCTCTAAATATAGAATCAATAGTAAGTGAATTATACCTCCCCTCAAAGTTTAATATTTAAAATTTAAAATAGATAAACGTTGATGCTAATCTGCGATTGGTCTCAATTATCGATTGGTTGATTGCAACTCTCGAGTATCGATTAAAAATTATTTAAAATTAAAAAAAAAAAATTAATTTTATATATAAGGTTAGGTAAGGTAACAGTGTATCAAATATTAAGCCGATGAGAACAGGTAACATACATCACTTTGATCGGTTGTCCAACAGGCCGAGAAGCGATATTAAATTAAGATTCTTAAATTTTAAAATTATTTGCACATAATATTTAAATAATTTGTTTAAAAAAATAGTAATCTAATTTTAAAAATTAATAATAGTGGCTATTCAAATAACAATACAAAATAAAAAAATGTAAATATTAAATGATTTTTGTTTACACTAAATAATTAACAAATATAAAAAACAATCTTAAAAGCGGCGTTTATTTTCTTCTTACTGTGCTACTATATTTAGTATACAGTATGTATTTGCTGGAAATTTATAATGAGAAACGTACCATGAACTGAGTTTTTGGTTTGAGTTGAGACTGTTTGTTTAATAAATTGGTAAGTTTTTATTTATCGCGCTACATATTTTTAGTACCATTATAATTTATTTCATATTTTTCACATTTTTAGAGAAAATGTTTGATGCTGAATGAATGTTTTATATCTTTATTACACTGATAGTCAAATATCCCGCTTTTTCGCATAACTTGGTCTTAGTTACTTGGTTTAGGTCTTCAGACGTGATCATGCATTTTTTTGGTGGACGGCTCTGAGCTAACTCACTCTTTGCAATGAATCGGCTCATTTAATCGACTCTCGGCTCTTTTCTTTTTTCTGCTCCGTGTACATATGTTTTATTTTATAAAATATATATAGCGCGTACCCAGTGTAAGTTATACAGTTTAATCATATGGTTGTTATTTATTTTATTTCATATCACATATTTTCTTGCAGATACATGGTATAAATTATTTAATACCAAGAAGTTAATAAACTATACAACATATTATTTGTATGATAATTGTAATTTTAAAATATAATTAAATATATGCCAAAATTACCATAACGTAGATATAAAAATATTACTTCATGTAATATGCAACGCTGCACTATTCATTTTTGAACTTACAAATAATTTATAAATTACATGGTCACACAATCATGAATACGGACTAGTATTCTTGTTTTCTCGAATTATTCTGATTTCAGATGATAATTTTAGTATTGTGAAAAATCCCTTTGAGACAAACGATTATCCAGTTTTAATAATTGTTTCATTAATTTATTCAATTTGTTTGATTTTTATATTTTCAAAGGCATCGCATCCAACTATTTAGAAGTAACTAATCATACTGATTTATCTTCAGATCACATTCCAGTGTGACTCCCTTTGAGCGATACTGTGATTAAAAAGCAGCCAAAAGTTGTCTTAACAAATAAGCGTACTAATTGGGACTGTTTCCGCAATAATCTTGATACAAATATTAATCTTAAATGCCAACAGTTCTTTGAAGCTGTAAGAGCAGCAGTTGCAAATGCTACCCCTACAGCTACAAATTGCACACGCCACAGAATATGTTATCCTGCTGAAATTAGGCAATTTTTAAAAGATAGACGTATTGCCGAGGTGAATTTAGCATAACTCCTATAATCCTGCTGATAAAAATGTATTCAATCGGCTTAGTAATAAACTAAATAGGATCATCAAAAACATCAGGCAAAAATCAATGGGAGATTACCTGGAAAATCTCAGTGTAGAAGCCGACAAAGATTATTCTTTGTTGAAAGCAACCAATCGACTCCAGAAACCAGTTAAACATATTCCTCCTCATAAGGATAGGTCTGGAAACTGGATAAGAAAGGAAGAAGAGAAAGCTGAGCTATTTTCTGGGCACATCTCAGAAACATTTATGCCACATCATATTCAGAGTAATATTACACCACAAATATCACTGCTACCTGAACAACAGATTAAGTTATGTTCACCTTATGAAGTTGCAGTACAAATTGATACAAACATAAATCCAAAAAAATCGCCTGGTATTGATGGAATTTCTCCTAGAGTGCTATGCGAATTGTCATGTAAAGGTATTGTTCTTTTAACCTATTTGTTCAATGCTTGCCTTCGTCTTGAGATAAGACTGCACAAATAATTATGTTAAATAAACCTGACAAAGAAGTGGAGTCATATAGGCCCATTTCTCTACTTCCTTTAATTTCAAAATTGTTTGAAAAATTATTACTGAAGAGACTTCAGCAGTTCATAGGAGTCAAATTACCAAATGAACAGTTTGGATTCTGACATAAACATTCTGCTACACAACAAGTACATCGTGTGTGGTCAGCAATTAGTAATGCCTTAGAGGAAAAAAAATACTGTTCAGTAGTATTTTTAGATGTAGCTCAGGCATTCGATCGGGTATGGCATGAAGGACTGTTGTCTAAACTTAGTAGTAGCTTACCAGCTAATTACGTCCGGCTGTTACAATCGTACCTGTTAGGTAGGAAGTTCCACATTGCACACGAAGAGGAAAAATCCAGCTTTTATGAAATACAAGCTGGCGTGCCGCAGGGTAGTGTTCTCGGTATCTTGCTTTACCTCATGTTTACTGCTGATGTTCCAAAAATTGAAGGTACTACACTTGCCATGTTCACTGATGATACCACAATCCTTGCTGTTGCTAATACACAAGTAGAAGTCAATTGCATGTTAGAACTGGAAAATTAAGTTAAACGAGGCAAAATCAGTTCATGTAACCTATGGAATGCGGCCAATAGACATGCATCTGGGTGTCTACATTAATGGTAAACAGATACCAACATCTACTTCAGCTAAATATCCTGGCATGCACCTAGATGTAAGATTAACCTGGAAGCCCCATATTAAGGGCAAGACCGACCAAATTAATGCCAGAATTCGCCAACTTTATTGGCTATTAGGACATAATTCGAAGTTAAGTTTGTATCATAAAAGACTGATTTATCTATCTATGATCAAACCGATATGGACGTATGGTTTAGAGCTCTGGGGATGTGCTGTAACATTGAATCGTGCAATCATCCAGAGAATGTAAAATAAAGTTATATGCCTGATCACAAGAGTGAGGAGGTTCCAGTGTAATGATGATTTACATCGGAATCTGCAGCTGAAGAAAGTGGATGAAACAATTCACAATTTTGCATTTGCGCACCATGTAAATATAGAAGCAAATAAATTGCTGAATACAGGAATGCCTCGGCTGCATCGCCTTAAACCGCATGATTTATTGAATTTATAGTATATATCCTATATATTAGTAGTGCATACCATTGGGTTATGCTTCTACATTATTATGTTTTCCTGTATATATAATGTATCTGTAATTATTACTTATTTAAGATTTTATTTTTCTTAAGATTGTAATATAAATATTTAAAAAAAAAATTTATTCAACATATTAAAGTCTTTTTTGTTTTAAAAAATTATAAGACTAATTGAAACATCGAAGGTCTCTTTATTTATATTTAAATATTTGTAACCTCCATCTCAATGTATTTTTTACTACAGTTTATAAAATTTTATCTAATACACATCCAAGATTATGAAGTATTTAAATTCTATATTACTAGATATAATTAAAATTTGACTAATTTTTGTTGTTAATCTGCTCCGTTTATCCGTGCAAATTTGCCCAACCTTACTGAATATTCTTTCACAAGGCACACACGTCACCAGTATACAAAGCCTTTTTAACATTACATTATATAAATTCGGATATATCGTTTTTCTTAATTCCCACCATGTACCAACGTTGTTCATTCTGGGAAGATGGATCTCAGCTAAATATTTATCTAATTCAACCATTGCAGCAGCAGAAGGATCATGAATTCCACTAAGCTGTTTGATGGTGTTATCAAATTCATCCCAGTAGTTATTAGATGAAGTGACCGTTACTGTTTGTTGTTGAATTTGAGAACATGAAGAATTACATTTAATCTTTGATATTAATATTTTATAAGTTTCATTAAATGTAGATTCATTTCCAAAACCTTGTTTCTTAAATCTTGGATCGAGGAAAATTGATTGCGAAATTCATTTCCTTCTCTTCCTCCAAATCTTTTTGTCAAACCCTGTTGTAGTTCATCTCCTAAAGTTTTAATCATTGCAGGAAGGCACTTATTTTATAAATAATTTTTGACCATTTTTGACATTTCCCTGTATAGAAAAGAGATCTTTGATAATGATTCATTTGTTACATCATTAAATACTTTTAACATTGTAATACAGTGTTCCAATACCCTCCAGTCGTCTTCTTGTAAAAAATGCTTATGTCCAAGTAAAGTCAATGTTGAGATTATTGGCTTTTTATTATCAAAAAATCGTTTTAACATATCATATGTGGAGTTTCAACGGGTAGCTACATCTTGTTTAAGTTTTAAATTTTATGTAAATTATTTTGCATTTTGATTAATTTACTTTGAGCATATGAACTTTGCTTGAAATATTGAATAATACTTTTAATATTATCTATAAATTCTTTAATGCTTTTATTTATTGCACTTTGAACGAGATTTATAGAATGAGCAAAACAAGGAATATGTCGCATTTTCAATATTTCAATGGCATTTACAATATTTGGCGCATTGTCTGTAACTATTCTGCATATTTTATAATGAATATTAAATTTTTTATGACAGATTCAGTCTATTCTGATATGTTGAGACTAGTATGCTTATTTTCAAATTCTGAACACTCCAATAGATTTGATTTTAGTACTGAGTTTTTGTCAAAATAATGTGCAGTAAGTGCATAGAATGACACGTTGTTAATATTTGTCCATCCATCACATGTCAATGCAATGGCTGACACATCCGACAATATACAAGTTAGTTTATTAATTACATCTGTATGCATTGCTGGTAATAAAGAATATGAGTGGGTTTTTCGACTAGGAAGTTTGTAGTTAGGACATAACATGTTAACAAAATTCTTTAAAATCATCCTCTTCACAACTGAAAATGGATAAAATCCTTTGCATATCATTTTTAATAGTTGTTTATCAATAGCTCTACTTATAGGCTTTACTATGTCAATGAATTTAGACATTAAGTCTTGTGTTTGTGGTAATTTAGAAGAATGTATTGGTTCATCTGATGTATGTGATATAACATTGTCTGAAATAATTCTTGATTCCTTACAACTTATATGACTATTTTCTTCATCCAGCAAAACTGATGGATGATAATGAACCTTCTCTTGTGACCAGAACTGTTAGATGTTTAGATTTTAGGCGTCTTAAAAGGCTGCTTGTAGAAAATTCTCCAGACAAACGAAGCATCGCTTTACAATATTGGCATTGACCAACTTTACCACATTCCATCTCCTTAAAATTATACCAAATGTTGCTAGCACTTCTATTTATTTTTCTAAATTAAATGACAGATATAAACATCAATTTAAAAATTTGTTTGAAGGCAAGTAACGTTTTATATAAAAAGTAAAATTATTCAAAACGAAATTTTATAGTTAAGAAAATACTGTGATTTGAACAGTTCATGAACATATCACATGCATACATACACAGAAACGTTCATCACAACCGACAACGCATCTATATGAATGTATAGAAATAATACATAAAAACGAAAATACATTAATTGCAATATGTGTGAATCGGACTGAATATATAATTGTAAGAAAAAATTTTAATGATTTTGAACTTATTAAAGAATAAAAATATTTAATACATTCAAGCATGAACATAAACAAACTACTATCTTAGAATTTGTGCTAGACTTCAAAAATGTATATATTTATGATGCTAGGAATGTTGAATCCATTTGATAGTTCTTTTCAAATTTTGATTATAAACATTTCATTTTTTTTTTCATAAAGTTCAAGTTAAAAACTGAAAATAAAGTTGTTTATAAAAAACAATTAACAGTTTTGTTAATCAAAAGTTGTGTAAAACATCTGGAACGAACTCTTATTAGTTTTTCCTTTTCCTAAATATTTACTTCATGTTGAGAAATTAAGATAATAAAAAATGAATGATTCAATTACCAATAATCAGGATGATTAAGTAATTAGTGTTCTCTGGCACTTTTGATGTTCACAGTTTTATTATGAATTAAATTAAAAAAAAAAGAAACTATACACAATATAAGTACTGATTAAACAATATTATCACGGTATAAAATATGATAATCTGGATAAAATTATAAATATATATGAAAATTTAAATTTAATGCGTTTTTAACATACATCATAATCAAAGAATTGTGAAGAACAGAAGAGCAAAAGAATCGAATAATCGTATGACTATGAGCAAACGAATTTAACACAGAAGCTGAAGCATTAATGAGCTGACGATTCTTAACAGCTAAAGATTAGAGCTGACGAGCCGACTAGCTCAGCCGATTTCAAGGACTTTCTACAGTCTACACTTCCTTGAAACAAACTGAAGTAAATGAGCAGACGATCTTTTATTCCCGAATTAGCCCGAGATCTCTCATTATGATGAATCGATTCAGTTGTTCGGCTCTCGGCTTAGTAGCCCATCACTAGATCATATTGGTATGTATTGTTGTGTGCACTGCTGTTATATACATAGCCCTCGGTGTTTTAGTCAAGAGAGGCTAAAATACTTCCGTTTTCTGAGTGTACTACACTACTAATATAGTATCTCTGGTGTCTAGAACTGTGTAGAATGTGTGGATAGAACATAGAACGTCGAATTACTTTCTCTTTTACTTTTAAAAGTGATCTGTAATGAAAATTATGACATTGTGTAGAAGACGTGTAATTTGTGTTGTGGTATACATTTAAACACCGTATTTTATCTACGAGTATAATGATTATTTCATAATTTTTTGTCGATAATGACCTCTTTTCTTAACCCGGTAATTCAATTAGTTTAATTTCTTATGTTAATTTACAAGTTATATAAATTTATTATGTTTTCATTATTGAAGCAATATGCTATGATATTCCCTTGATGAATAGATTACTGCAACAGATTATTGTTTTATTGAAACTGCATATATGTTCATATATATATATATATATATGTGTGTGTGTGTGTGCGGATGGAATTAGGGTTAACAAGTTAAATTTAATATTAAATTATTTGATAAACCTCCCTACCTCTCTGTATATAATTTTTTATCAAAGTATTTAAAGTTATTTATGATTAGTAAAACCTATTTCAGTGTTATTCTAAGAACAATACAATTACCGATTTGATTACTTAAATTAAAATGGTATTTATGAGCAATTTTTAAATTTTCAGGCTGTCAATAAAAGTAAAGTAAACCAATGATATAATGTTTTATTCCTCTGTGAATCTGAAGTGATCAGTTTAATGTGATTATTAAAAATATATATTCAAATTGAAAATTAGTTTTATTTTAATGTTTTATGTTATGTTGTAGATGGAACCATATGTATGCGAGCATACATCGAAACAATTTGTGCATTATGTTAATTGATATCGTATTAGCAGGTAAACAAGTTAATTTTTAAATATAAAAGTATAAAATTGTTTGTATGTGAAATATATTGTTAGTATATTTAATAAAGTATATACATATTTTAATGTTCAAATATGATTATTTTAATAACCAACATGTTATGTTTCGTCTACACTACATTTTTGTACAAAATAGTTGAAATGCATGCCATTCGCTAGAAGTGTGGATTAAAACTGTTTATTATTCAATTTGGTTTTAAAAAAATAGTTTATGTAGAGAAGGAAACTATAATTCTAAAAGGTAGAAATCAATCAATAAATGTTTTGCCGTTAGTGATTAACATTTTGTGAGATAGTGAGCAATTTGTTCATGAATTTATACTTTGACTGGGACGTTATTGTGAACGACTTGATTTGTTGAATTCTATACTGTAGATGATTGGTGCATATGCACACACACACACATATATATAATAAACAATAAATAAGTTAAAATCACTAAACGTTTTATAAAAATCACAAAGCTTTCCGGCTGTTAGGCCATTATAAAGTGAATATATAATAAAATATATAAATATATAAAATATATAAAAAATATAAAATGAAAAAATACTAATTTAGATAACAATTTATAAAAATAAACTATAAATTGAATATATAAATTAGTATTTTTACATTTTATAATAATAATATATTTATATATATATATTTTTTATGTTCACTTAATAATGGCTTAATGTTGTGATTTTTATAAAACGGTTAGTGATTTTGACTAGGTTCTTGTTTATTTTTAAAAAACTACATTCCGCGTTTGTCGAATTATTTATATATATATATATATATAGTAGACAAAATACGAAATGTTTACTTATAATTAAAAAAAAAAATAATGGTAGCAAATTAATGTCGAACCAATTAATCGGAATAATGCAGCACAAATAATAACGTAGGAACAGGTTAATAATTCTTTGAAGCAGAGGTTACATCGCTTCATGAAATAAAATCAGGCGTGCATCAAGGTAGGGTTGTAGGTCCTGTACTCTATCCCCTATTTACAGCTGACTTGCTGACCTGTCAAAGCACTATCACTACTAAATTTGCTGATGATATGACTGTACTAAGTAAGAATCTTTTAAAAGCAACTCGACTACACAGCAGAATGTAAATATGATTGAGAAATGGACTAAGAAATGGGAGATAAATCTTAATGAAACAAAATCACATTATATACTGTTTACAAAATGCAAACAATGCGGAATCAATTACTGTGAAGTGTAAAGAACTGCAAGCCACTGATTGTATAAAATACCTAAGAATGCACCTAGATAAAGGGCTAACTTGGCAAAGACATATTAATATAGAGCGAAAGCAATTGGACATTCAATTTCGTAAATACCACTGGCTTATTGGAAGAAAATCACCATTATCCATACAAAATAAATTACTATTGTACAAAACTATCTTTAAGCCAGTATGGTCGTATGGTGTTCAATTATGGGGTACGGCATTCAATGCATTCAATTAAAATATTTCTAAAATTGAAAGGTTCCAATCAAAATCTATACGTATCATGATCAACTCACCTTACAGTGAAACATACACCACGTCTAAGATCTCACCCGAATCAGCTAGCAACAGGCTTAATTAATGATAACCTTTAACAGACACGTAGATTGAAAAGGAAAATATCATTGTACATAATGTAACAATTAAGGTTGAGTCTCATTCTAGGACACCTTACGACTAAGTGAATAAATATATACTCTGTTATACATGAAGTTTAATGCTAACTTTAGCAGATTACCTCAAAAAAAAAAAAGTTAAAAATATAGACTGTAACAATTTCAGTTGATCATCATTTTTATGAATGATTATAGAAGATAATGTTTAAATTTTCTTTTTTTGGTGAAATGTTATATCATTTATGTTGTAATCAATTTTTACGTTGTGTAGATATAAACGTACATACGAAACCAACGAAAAAATTAATTCATATAAATATAACTTTCCTTATAGAAAATTTAATTTAATTTCCTCAGTGGTGTATATGTTGCCTAAAAGTTATTTAACTCTTTCAGTCATATATTATAAAATTTTAATACGAAATTTTACATTTTATGTGGGTGTTTATTATACAATATTGCTTCTTAGCTGAATTGTAAATAATTTTCAATATATTTATGTAAATAATTTTTTAAAATTGAGACATTTCATGTCAACCAGAAAATTAAAAATTACGTTGCGATTAAAATTTCATGTACCATGTAGTGGACACCATGACTGAAAGTGTTAAGTTTACTAAATTAAATTTATACTAAACATATACAAGAATATACAATGGAAAGTAAGTGGTTTCTCTACCAAATATTAATTAATCTATGCACTTTTTATTTTACAGATTAAAAAAATCCCTCTTTTATAAAAATCATGCGCAGTATTCTTCTTGGCACTCTTTCACCATCCAACTCGACACGTCTCTAAACACCGTCCACAATACATCCAATTATCAAAATTCAAATAAATAACGACAACAAACAAATATAAAAAATGTACAAAATCTACATCGACACATTCAAATCTAACCAACTTTGTGGTTGTGCTCTAATTTCAGAGGATGATCTGCGTTATAGCTGTACTCGATATTTTCCATTGAACTATATGCGGTATACATCGCTATATCCACTGTCCTCACTAACTTTACCAAATTACACCCTGTTGTGATAGAAATCTCGAATCTCTTATACCATAATCCCATTCTTAATATAATCTTTTTAATACTGGTTTTCCATCAAATGAACTAGCAGAAAAACAGCCAAAGAAGCAGTTACTATTGAACCATATTCATCAACTCCTATATTGGAATCTGATGCAATTGCTTCCATCAAACATAGAACAAATAAAACCTGATGTGATCTATGAAATCTTATTCCTAGAAATACTCACCTTAGAGCTCCCTTCTCATCTTTTCCTTGAAGATCTTTTTTACACAGTAGGAAGGAACAGGCAGTTCTATCTCGTCTTCGCATTGTTCACACTGCATTGACTAATGACTACATTATAAATAAAACATTTCCACCTTGTGTGCCCGGTCCATACACCCTTAACACTCCGACATTTATTTATTGAGTGTCCGCAATACTCAACATACCGATCTCAAAATCATAGTTGTAATTCACTACAAAAGGTTTTATCCGATGACCCAATTGCAGTGCAAGTAGTTCTTCAATTTGTCCGAAATATAGATATGATCGACTTTATATAATATGCAATAATTACTTTCGGGTACTCATGGCCGTAGCAGCGGTACATGGTACTCGACAAAAAAAAAAATCAAATGTGTATATATATATGTGTGTGTGTGTGTGTGTGTATATATATATCAAAGAGCGAAATGTGTCATTAGATTTTCTTTTGTTATTTTTATTTAAAATCGGTTGGGTTGGTCTCGTCACGTAGTGTAGAAAATAATGAGGAACAGATTGATATTATAAAAAAAGTAAGAATAGTGACGGAAACATCAAATTTTTTGTCTATAAGATTAGTTTTTTTCAGGACGCAAACGTAATTTCCATACAGACGATTTTGAATTACACAAGTGTGTACAAAATTCGATCCGAATCGTTGGAGCTGTTTCTGAGATAGCGGAATATATATATTTTTTCAATAATTCTGGTTTAATAATATAAGATATATACATAAATATCATTGTGGTCAATATCTATGTAATACATAAATTATCTTTGATTGAAAGGCAGTGTCAAATAGTACTTTCGAATTAGTTACGTACAATGAAGCAGTGCAAGTGTCATTATCTATGTGTGTGTATATGTATATAAAATATCTTAAATTGAGAAATCGATGAAAATTCTTTGTCCCTTTTCGGGGAAATAATTACATTTTTAATACATTATACTATATATTCAGTCACCTTATTATATATATATATAAATAATATTTGTGTGTATATGTAAGTTTAATTTGTAATATTTTCAGCAACAGTACAGATATTGTGGAATTCGTTTGTCAGATATAATGTTCTTCTGCATACGCCGCCAGTTGAATCCGTAGTAAGTTTTTGATTAAATGATTTTTATAATATACAATTCTATAAAAATTTTGAAATTCATTTGGTTTTCAATAATACATTTTTGGGGGTTAAACCTGAAACCAAGATGAATTTTGTAATACACCTGTGCTGGCAGTCGGAATATTTGTGTGACTACGCGAATTTGTAGTATTTAGATATCTATATTTATAAATAAACTCCGCGAGCCAGATGTGAAAGATATCATTTTATATTAAGCAATATAATTTAACTGCATTTTACCGAAATTTTATTGAAAGAAAGCAAAAATTGATCACTACTGCAATGCTAATTGTTATAATTATCTTATACTAATTATTAAGATTTCATTAACTTATGTAAAATAAAGATGGATTGAAAGAAACACGGGAGCCTTATTAATGTTACGTAGATAATAGAAAATGGTGTAATTTAAATTTCTGTCATATTGTATTTTTGAACTGCACAAAAATGTTTCTGATACAGGGTAATAAAATCTACTGTTAATAATTTCGAGGGAATTAAGTATTCCAGACTTACATGAGAATAGTATTTAGTTATCGAAAGAATTGAAGTTTAAATGTTGTTACTTTTACAGCTAGTTAATTTTGTGCAAAGCATAGAATAATCGAAGTGATATATGGCAATAAGTATCTATGATAGCAATCTGTAGTAGTCTAAAGCAAGCATTAAAAGCAACAAAATTGAAATTATTTGTCAAACGGGGTGCAGGAAAGCGAATCCGGATTTCAGAAGAACGATAATATTGCCAACCTAGAACTATTGCAATCCAAAGTTTTAATGAGTCGAATACCAACATTGGTTCCACTTATTTGTCTTAATATGATTATTTTTTTATCAGTGAAAAAAACCAAGGCAGGAAGTGGCGAACCATCTTGTATTACTACTAAAAAACCGTCGTTTGTCCATCAACCTTCGGGTTGGTATGGGTCGCTTAGGTAACATCTGCTATCAAAACCTTCTCGTTTATGTGATCTTCTTTTTAGCTCTACTTTCATAACTCCAGACATGGTATGTAAAAATAACTGCGTGAAATACTATAAATTTTCTTTAGTTTTTTTTTTTTAATTACATGTAGAACTTTTTATTTTTTTTCTTGTCCGAACAGCATTTTGGAATATATTTTTTATTAGAAAAGTCATCTCGATGTAGCTAACAATACCTCTGGAAGCGTGAACAATATTTCTTCGTTTCCAAAGAAACCAAAATAAAAGATGTAACTTTGGATGACGTTCTTCAAAAGTTACATGATTTTATCCGTACCACGAATCAGGACGTAATTAATGGGGTGCCTGCTCATGAGACGTATTCAAGAAAAAAGTAGCAAACTACTAATTCATTTTTTTTTTAATTTGTGATTTTCATATTTTAAATCGTAACCATGAAATATGAATGGTTTGAAGCAGCGTATACAACACTTTGAAACTGTTTTGATTAATGGCCCCATCGATATCGCACTAATGTCAATACAGATTCGCAATTTGTGACAACTTTAAAATCCGTGGATATTTATTATTGTACCCCACACTCGAGTGATAATTCACATGCCGGCTTAACAATTTTAATTCGGTTACATATTAGACTGTTTTGTAACAAGAATTCTGCAAAGATTATTTGCAAATTTCATTTGTCTCTATAACATAGTATTTTTAAAATCAATTAACTCCGGCATATTCTCCACTTTAAAAATCATTACAAGAAATTATGTGAGCTGCACATTATTAAGTGTCCTTTAACTAATTCAAAATCGGTTTATTCTAGGTAGTTATTTCCATGCAAAAACACGGCGTTGGGTTCTTGAATTACTCATACAGAAGGCAAATCCTATAGTAACTTTTCGCTATGTCAGTTCACTTAAAGGACTACTGACATGCAGAAATACCGTTCATGACTATTTATTGCTAAAAGAATTAAAACTTCGTACAAATTTGCAAGGTAAAAATGTTTTTAATAACGCAAATAAAGAAATATTGGAGATAAAGTGAAAGAGACGTGGAATCGTACGTAAATTATTTTACATGGTTCCTTGAAGGCCGAATTCGAAATAATAACATAAATAATTGTCTTCATAGTGTGATAAAAGATGTTAAAATACAACTAATTTATAGAATACCTAGAAAAGAGCCTGTCAGTAGTAAAAACTACTCTCAATGTGAAACACCGCGCATACGATAAAATTGCCACTTATTCGTATTCTGCCAATTCTGGATGAAAATTGTAGATGGACTATACCGACTGAAAAACTGAAATGTTGATTTACTATTTATTCAAAATATTCTATTTACATAATATAAGATCAAATGTAGTTCCAACAGTTTCGAAACAGCTCGTTAAGCAATTTTCTCCATTAGAGGCCGCAAGAACTTCAGAAACGTTTGAACGAAAAACACTTGTAGAATTTATAAATGAACAGTCGCAAAAAGCTATCACTTTTTATCTATGTATTCCACGTTAATTTAAAATACAAATATGTTTCCGCTGCATTCAATTTAACCGAAGTCATCGTGTTAAAAAACCGACAAACCTTTGGATGAAGTGACATCATATTTCCTAATATCATTCCTAACATTTAATTTACAAACTGTTGCAATCATTTGAAACCATTAATTGAACTATCAGATCACCATTTTGGTTAAAAAATCATCATTTTCAAATTTACTAGTTTATAGATTTGTAACTCACAGATGGATTTTTAAAATTAAAAATTAGGCAGAATTTCATGAAGTGTTATATTTGCTCCATCTTGTTATACGCATCAGAGTCAGTGATATAAACAACAAAAATAATGTAGTGTTTTGAGTTGTATAAAATTCAGCTGAATAAAGATAGCATAAAAATATCATCCATACAGAAGATGACAGACAGCCGGTGCTGAAGGAAGCCAATAGAGAAAGAAACATTTTAGGCATAATTAAGAAAAATTTTCTAAATTTGCTTTCCTAATTTTACCGGTAGTTTTTCATTATTATGTTTTATTTGTAGTATTTGGATTTTGATAACTTGCCGGAGACAAATTTTTCCTGTAGTGATAAGGTAATTGGAGGATATTACGCTGATGTTGAAACCGGATGTCAGATGTTTCATGTGTGCACACTTGGACAAAAAGGTATGATATGTGTACTGAGTTTATCGCGTTCTGTTTTTATATAATAATTTTGAATAGAAAATTGATTTGCATTTTGCTTATAAAAATTTTTCATTTCATTCTTAGACTTTTCAATTCTTTGTAATATACAGTTTAGTTTTGGATATAAATTTTACAATATTTCATTTTTATTTTTTTATTGTGAATAATGTTATAAAATTTATGTTCAGTAAAAACATGTACGCAAGTTAACAACTTTTAACATTTTGAGCGGGCACCACTTATCATCAGAATTTAACTAAATAACAATTCTCAGTGCCATTTCATTTTATAGGCATTTCTTATTCGGATCTTCATATTCCCAAGGCTGTGATTGATTCTTTTGCCATCAGCTGACACTTCTACTGTATCCATCAAGTGAAACTTCTCCTGTGCCATGAGGTGATATATCACTTGTATCTGATTTATCAATTCTTCGGCAACCACTATTCCAGCTTCTCTGACTTCCAATTTTCCTTTAGAAGCTGTTAATACAGGCGTGCAAGAGCTTGGAAGTTGAAATCCATCTTCCTATTGAAATTTTTATGTTTATCTATTTCATTAGCTTCCCGGACAATTTGCTTTGCTTACTTTTTCGCTTACCAATACCTTCTTTTGTTTGAAATCTATAAAATGGCCTTATTCAATTAAATATTCCGCCACAGCTGACTTAGTTATACACTTATATTTACAATCTGCAATATGCTCTTTAATACGCGTCTTAACAAGTCTTCCGGTTTGTACAAAGTAAGGTTTTGAATGGGAATATAGAATTTTGTAAACTCTTGCAGTATAATCATCTAGTACTTCATACTTATTACTACTTAACGAGCTTTGTATTTTCTTGTATGTTCCAAATACAGTTCTAATATTATTTGTACGCAGCACTCAATTATTTTTGTTGTACGTTTCATGTATGGTATATTCCGTATGTTTTTCTTTGCTGATTTGTTACTGAATTTTGTTAATAAATCTATCAGCTTCTTTTCCTTGCAGCATGTTCATTATAAACCATGTACATCTTAAAATTCTACAATTCATTTTTTATGTTCTTGCTATCACACACACATTATCGTTAGAGTTTTCAATACAATTGACTTGGATTATGGTGAGGATTTTTATGTAAATATAGTCCAGTATGTATGCTTTTGCAATAAACACTCGTGGAACATGTATCATCTATATTTCTTTTAACTAGAATATCTAAGAAAGATAACACACCATTTTTCCTCTTCTACGATAAACTTGATATTAGCATGAAGGTTATTCAAACTTAATTGAAATTATTCTAATTTATCTCGCCAATTCTGCCGTACTACAAACGTGTCATCAATATACTGGAACCAACATTTTGGTGGATTCCACTTCTCAAATACGAATTTATCAATTTCCTTCACATACGTATATATATATATATATATATATATATATATATATATATATATATATATATATAAGCAAAAATAGAAGCAAGCTGACTCCCATTGCCATACCTTGTATTTGTTTATAGAATATACCACCATACGAAAACACATTATCTCCTGCTACTGCTTTTATAAAACCTAAAATTTCATCAAGGTTACCTTCTTTTTTGACAATTTCCATTGTGTATACTAGTGGAACATTGTGAACAAAAACTTCAGCTTTTTAATAAATTGTGCAGAGTTATGTATATAAGGTAGTAAACTACCTAGTACATATTTTAGCTCTTTAGCTACAAAATCTTCCAAATTATATGTACCACTATTATAATCACCGGAAGTGTAGAGTTCCTATTAAAAAGTGCGTATAAAAGGAACTTACACTGGGCTTGTGATTTAGTTCAATTGTGATGATGAGTGGTGCAAGTCCTCTTGAAACGTTAAAAGTTCTTAACTTACGTACGTGGTTTTTCACAAAAGTAGATTTTATAACTATGGAAATTAATCGCGAAAGTTTTAAAAAAAAATATATGAACAATGTTTTCAAAATAATTTGAAAATACGCTACTAAAAAGTAATACTTCTAAAATTCAAACAACTCAGTGCGACACCACGTAACATTCCATTTTATAAATTTATTGATAATAATATATATATTTTTTTATTTAAAAAAAATATATTCTTAAAAGTCAATTATTCTAATAATAAATGTCTGAAGAACAATGGACACAATTCTTGTTAACTGAATGTTAAATTTTATTTGATGCGAACTAATCTGTTTATTACGAACGTAATTTTAAAATAATTGTCATATTTATTTTTAATTCTCGTGCCTCGATTGAAATAATTATTCATATCGATACGTGCAGGTGATAATTTGTTTGGCGTTTGTCATGTAGTGTAAAATTAGCATTAAAATGGAATTGTATTTAATTACAGATTATAATTATATTAAATTTTTACTTTTTGTGCGTTATTTTGAGTATAATTTGTTCGTGAATATATTTGAATTTATATATTTGGTAACGTGTTTATGTTCGCAAATTACTATTATGAGACATTTGAAAAAAAAAAATTAACGGGAAATAATCTCATATCGAAATAATCGTTTTGAAATTTTATGTTGTATTCTTTGAATTATGCAATGTTATCTTGTTTAATTTTCCCGTCAGACTTGTCCGAGATAATTATGTTCTTAAATATAATATTGGGATATATTTTTCCAAAATGACACTATGTATCATAATTTGTTGAATTGTATCGTGCTTAACATAACATTGAAGTCAAATTGGTGATTATTATCTGATCACTATTTGTTTTAATATATTTTCTATGATTGGAAAACTATTTTTCGTACTATTTAGAGTTGATTTTCTGAACAAAGTTTTACACACAACACACACACACATATATATAGGTATATATATATATATATATATATATATCATCATCGTCGTATTGTTCGTTAACGAACGTCGTGACTAGCTATTGTACGTTTATTTTTACGTACAAAATTAACTATCATTCAATACACTACTTATATGCAACGCAGATGCCCATGCATATGATGTTATACGGAGTGTGGTGCCACTGCTTTCTCCATGATAATTAAGAATTAAATAATGATGAAAACTTTCTATGTCGCGTGTTGGTTTCGAACCCCCGACCATCAAGTTCTTCACAGTCGAGCACTCTAACAACTATGCCACCGCGATATATATATATATATATATATATATATATATATATATGTATGTATGTATGTATGAAGACGTTAATGTGGGTTCCTTTATAAAAGTGGATGTGTGTTAAATGAAACTATGTTTTACACGTTCTGTTGTATTCGTTATTGCTAATCGAAACTAATGTGTGTATGTTGAGTCTATAATTTTAATGTACAGGATGCGGCAGAGATATGTATCGTATTTCAAAAAATTATTACGCGCTCTCTAATCAAGTCGGGGAAAAGTATTGGTTAATGTTTTCAATGACTTTATTTTTGACACTCTCTTGCATCAATTAAATGACGACTTTCAATTTCAGTCAAATCAAAATTGGCGAACATGGTCGTCAGAATAGCTTCAGTATGACGCTGAACCTCTATTTTTAACTTTGTTTACGTATATTTTCGATTTTAAATACCCCCACAATAATCATAAACGGAAATATAATGTTAACGTAGTATTTCGCCCCAAAATTCTTTCTAAAATAATGACACATCGTTTGTTTTACTGAAATCATGTTCCGTGTTGATCTTCAGCATCTGTTGGTAGCGCTTGCCGTTAACTGTACACCCCACCCCGTATTTTTACCATAACCTTTCGTAAATTACGTAATGATTTTCATCGCTCCAAGTATTAACGTTTCTGTTCAAATAAAAATATGTCTCGTCCGTTATAAATATCAATTTCTTTGACTTAGTTTTCCATAGTCTCACTGAACATTGTTGTTGCGGTATAATCGACTGTTATGAGCTCTTAGGTGTACATTTTTTACAACTGTCTAGATTCCCAGAATTTACAATGAGTGCATTAGAATTCTCAATACGATGATGAGTTTGGCAACTCCAAAAGCGTGGAATTAAGGCGAAATTTAAGTGGATTCCTGCCCACTGTGGCGTTCGTGAAAATGAGATAGCGGATGCGATTACACGATTGGAGCTTTGAGAAACATATTAAACTACAATGGGGATAATTTATATCAAAGCTAAAGGAAATATTTTACCATTATTTTCAATCATATTTTTAATTCCAAAGTTTGTTAAAAGGTAAAAAATATGTCACTATTAAAATAACAATTCCAAAAGACCCCTGGTTTAATCCTCCATACAGGTTTCGTCTCCGTGTTTGTTAGATTAAGAAATGGCCATAATTGTGTACCTAGTAGTCTTGCCAGGTTAGGGGTCATCAGAAGTGGAGTTTGTGGGGTATACAATATTGAAGATAACATCAAACATCAGATTTGCTCCTGCCCCAATACAAAAATAGAGATAGATTTCTATCTAAACTTCTATTAACGAGGTATACGCTACTAATATAAGTTGAAGTGGATCCTACCGCCTTGGTTCCGCGTAAATTATATTTTTTAAGGCTAATAATATAAGTTTATAGTCCGAACAGTTCGCTTAAATGGCCAGAGGGTGAAAGCTAGACCAAAAAAAAAAAATATTTTCTCCAACTCGGTTAGCTCTGCCATACTGTATATTATTACATAATATCTTAAATTATAATAACCGCTGGTAATCAAGTAAAATAATTTTATATATTGTACGTAACTTGTTTTATTTTATGTTACTAGCTGAAATATCTGATATAAAATTTCTTTGCTTAAATGGTACCGTATTTGATCAGCAGACTCGAGTTTGCGAGCGAGAAGAAGAAGTTGATTGCAGCAGAAGTGAAACATTTTACAGTATAAATTTAGATTTATATGGAAATCGCGGTAATAATGTTCCGTTGTACAGGTAATTGTTTTACGTATTTATTTAAATTCAGCATGAATGATGTGTAAATTTCTGAAAGGAACCAATTAATTAAATGAATTTTTAAATTGATTTATAAAAAGTATGCGTGATTTTAAACAGTCGAATGAAAAATTATAGATATTTATATATGCGATTTATTAACTATATTAGCGTCTGATTACGACTACCAACATAGATCAAGCGTTAATATTTTAATATCTCATGTTGAACTCTGTATATAAAAAAAATCACTGTTAATGAAATTAAAGTTTTGGTAATAATTAAAAGATTATCATAAAAGGATATGTAAAAAATATGAACTAATATATTAAAAAAGAATCTAACCTTTTTAAACATATTTGATCAAAATATAAAATAATAGATTCGGTTTGCCCGAGTAAAACATTTGTTTCGTATTACTCTTTATCTTATAATAGTAGCATTGATCAGTCAGAATGAAACTGATCTGTATCACACATTTCTGTTTTCAAATACTGTAAAGATGAGATTATAATAATCTATATATGAATTAGCTTCACTTAAAGAGCTATTATGTTACATTATATGCGAGCGTAATTTCGTTGAATATAATTAATACCTTAAATACTAGCCCATTTTTGTGCATAAAAATATAACGTGCAATGGGCTGACGATGCCCCGTAATAAATAATACGACGATGATCATTCTAAATTATAGAAAATTATTTTATTCTTACTCCAACACTAGGGAAAATAATTAAAACATATAACCCGCAAGTTTAATTAGTAATATCAAAAAAAATCTTTCAAACGTAACCGTGTAAAAATTAGAATCATACTTTGATAAAGCAAATATAAACGCTTGTTTTTGTGGGCCTGCAGTTATATATAGATACAGATATTGTTTTTAAGTAGCGTAGGCATAATGAAACTGTAATATGTTCTAATTGCCCAAATTTACTTAGTTAAAGCTCACGAAAGTAAATCCGTTGTTGCATATTTTGTACATCGATCATTTATTACCAGGAATAAAAATTTTAAAATTGTTCTGCATGTTACGTATGAGAGCATATATCCACGAACGACTTTTAGATGAATACAATTTTATGCTTTCCTGGTTGATTGCAATATGTTTACTATTTTTATTTTTCGATCTAAACCATACGAATTCTATTACTTTTGTGACTTTTGAAAACACTTACGGTTTTCGAAACTTCACAAACCAATAAAATTGATATGGTTTACACCGAAAAAAAATTGTAAACGTATGGCTTTTAGATAGTTACAATAAGTTATATAAAATAACAAATGGAAGTTTAAATTAATAAAACAATACGTGATTGAAAACCGTCATCGAAGTTTATACATAACAGTCGCGTGTAAACATTATCGAGGCTGAAGTAATGTCGAGAAGAATTTCAAAATATATTTTACTTTTTTAAAATGTTAAGTTTGGCATTGCGAAATATTTGGAATAGAAATCAAAAACTATAACGCGTTTCAATAACATATTAAAGTTTATTAAACCATATTCCTTCATTATTCTTAGTCGTAACAAGAATATTATTTTACTTTATAATTTTATAATGATAATTAATTTTTTCGTTCTAGGAATGGTATTGTACACGATAATGTTATAGAAAATGTAACATCTAATTTGAGTAATAATTCAAATAATGCGATTCAAAAACCATTACCCCATAATGGTGCCGCTAGTAAGTTAAATTCCAGTGTTACGATGATAACACCAAATTTATATTCATCGTTGTCGTCTGGAACGATGTTAAATGAAAATTCCAATTTCGTAACAAGATCTAATTCTTATAGTAATTTGCCTGCAATTACTTTTGTTACGACAACCGACAATATAATTGTGCCAACAATTGAGGAAACATCAATGAGTTCTGTCAACAGCCCAACATCTGATATCGTGTCTCAGCTTTTAGTATTACACGAAACGTTCAAACAAAATTTACAAAACTATAATGTTTCTGAAAAGTTGTTGAGTCAAAATATTAATCGTCATATTTTAAATACTTCTGATAATCATTATCCTCTTCAATTATTTAGTATGAAAACAACAAATCGCTATCCATTCTCTCGAATACATTTACCGACTTCTCTTAACGGCGTTATTGCTGATCATAATGTTAATAATTTAATCACTAATAGCAGTTATCATCCTGGAGAAAATAAGAGTTACCAAATATTATATTCTCCACCTGATAATGATAATATTAAATATTCTCGCGCAGTTAAAATTAACAATATGCGCGATATAAATAAGTACGGCGTTGTTGAACAGTTGCTTAGTAGTACTTCACAGCATAACCATCTTGCAGACAAAAACGATTCGAAAAATCGCAGCCATGTTAATAAATCATTGTCATCTATGCATAATGATCAGTATCAGGTTCATAAAAATATTCAAGATAGTAATTATAATGACTACAATTATGATGATTATGAAAACACCGATTCTCTAGAAGAAATTATAACGACGTTAAAAACTCCTTTAAATAGCCAATCAAAAATTACGGATACCAATTACAAATCGAACACCTTAATTACACCAGTTTTTATGACAACAGCATCTGATATTTTGCCATCTTTTAATGTTGTTGGAACAACACATCGTGCCATAATTGGAAATAATTTTGATAAAGTCAAAAGTGACCCGAATAATAATAGATATAACGTTGATAAATTAGGTCCCTCAATTTCACATAATGGAACCGAAAAAATAAACGCTTCAAACACGATGCGTCAAGGTTTTTCTATGTATGACGGACAAGAAGAAGATTACTATTATTATTAAATATTTCTATTGTTCGTATGCTCAATTTTTTCAATGACATATTATGTGTAAAAATAAACTTTTTATTTTTGTAACTGCTGTATAGAAAGAAACTACCGAAACCATTGATTTCACATGTCTGCAATAAGTAATTTTTTTATAAATAACTGCCTTTTAGGAAGGTTTAGGAAGACAGTTACACTACTACAATCTTAATCTATAGGTTAAATAATTAGTAACTTTAATGATTTATCATGTTGTGTACGCTGATCTAGTGATCAGGTTCCGCTAATATTAACTAAATATTAATTATGAATATGGGGTTCAATAGAACTATAGTTATTATTTAACTATAAATTGGGTAAAATGGATGTGCTCGCTTAAGGCGTCTCACATCATTTGCAGTGTCCAGTAACCGTGATTTCTGTTCGTGTTTGACTGTGAAGTTGTGAATGATGTCATCAACTTGTTGCATATTCTGATCATAATTTACATTACTGTTCCGCTGGAACCATCGTGCGTTAGTCGGCGTCCGAAGAATTTTGTTCTGCTGTCGCTGGATGATAGCTCTGTTGGAAGCAGAAGCGCACCCTCACACTTGAAATCCGATGTCCAGCTGGAACGTAGGATTGTTTGATATAGTAACCTATTGTTGTATAAGTTTAGAAGCGACTTTCTGCCAGTTAACCAGTACATATGATTCATTTTGCGCTGTAATTGATGTTTAAAAACGCTATTTAATTTTCATTTAAATTTATCACGTAAAAGTGCATATTGCACAAAATTTCGGCATCCATATATGGCTACACTTGTAATATGAAAACGTTAATCGTTGTCTATAGGTTTCTTAATAATATAAAAATAATGTTAGTGTGTTAGTAATGGTTGAATATTATGTTTGAGAATATTTTGATTATAGTAACTCGGTTCGATCTTTAGATGTATAGATTATAAAAACCTTGAAATTTAGTATTGTTGTTGATGATCGGACACATTGTGTAATAAGTAGGTTTGAAGAAATGTTTTAAATGTTAGTATAAATATCAGAAGTATATAGCTTATAAAAAATTTTAGAATAAGGCCGCATATTTGTCAGCACTACGTCACAATTCTTTTAGAATTTGAATTATTATTAATTTTAAATTTTAGGGTATAATTTAAAATAACAGTTTTAATACTTTTTCAAAAGAAGTTAAGTGAGTTTAAGGATGAGTCTGAAATTGACAAAATATTTTCTAAATTTACTAGAATTACCATTGTTATGCATTCATCTGTTGAATGTTAAAGGCTGTGATGCCTCTTTTAAATGTTTAAAATTACTTCTAGCTACCCATGCCGAATGGGACATAATAAAGTAAATATTTGTTATGACTGTTAATCGTTAATTATACAATTTTACACTTTAATGATCATGTTCAAAATCATTCGGTAAGTATGTGTTTAACTTTTAAGTTTGCTTAAAGTTAATGCATTTTTATCAGATTTTTCAATTTAATTAATATTTTTCTAAATTTGTCTGCATTACAATTTTTGTTGAGGAATACATTTTTGAAGAAATTGTTTATTCATCATGTCCGACTATACAACGAATACAAAATGAATTACTAGATCCGAAGGAACTTTATATTATTAATTGTTAATAAAACTACAGATATTGCAATAAATTTCAAATTTATTGGTATATCACCTGTACACGCTAAAAAAGTATGATTGAAAACTTTAGTTGGAGTACTATAAACTTAATGAAACTGTAAACTAATCACTCAAACTTATGATTGAACTTCCATTATAGCTAGTAACTAACATGTTTCAAGCTATAATTAAAGAACATCATCTAATGCATATGTATTACACTTATCAACTGAATAAAGTAATGATGAATTGGGCATCTGTATGTTCGTATATATTTTTTTTTAAATTTACAGTGATTATGTAGTTTTTTTTTCTAGTTATTAAGAACCAAAATAGATGAAATAGTGAAAAAATTGCCGCGATCTGTTTGTATAACGTAGAATTTTCATCCGAAGAATACAAATGCGTATATAATGCGTTATAAAATAGTACAACATTCGAAATGAACGCAGTTTTTCCTATTTGGAAATAATAAAATATCAATATGGAAAAGTTCACATTTCAAACTTTAGTCAGTTTTCCTGCAAACGAGGACTGTTTAAATTATGTAATTAAGTTTATTAATTTTAATTTCCATTACATGTTACGTACACACGCGATATGTATATTGTGTAATAAAATGAATTATAATCGCCGAATTTATATGCTACGAGCTGTTACTGCTGATTCGGAATTCAAAAGTCGCTGTATGTATGATGTAGATATTACAGCTGAAAAAAATTGTCGAAGTAAAAATGAATTTCAGCGTAATACACTATTGGGGTCTTAAACTAAAATAACGTTTCACCTGTGAAATCAATACGTGAATCAAAAGTAAAAGTTAAATGTCAAGAGATATACCTGTTTAGAACATTGCAGTCAAAAATTCAAGATTGATAATTATTATTACGAAGAATTTATTAAAAGGTTTTATTATACAAAATGTTTCGTCTACAAAGGACATTGACGCTAGTATGTTTCATTGTTTTATGTGGCGTTAATTTTAATGAAAGTTTATCTCATAAACTAATTTAGCTTATATGGTGCGATGTTGACGTCGACTATATTGTTGCTATTATCTATTATAAAATCAACCCGTGTGTATCTAAAACAACGTTAATTTTAACTAATTATAAGATAAAAAGTGTAAGTACAAAAATAGAATGTACTATTCCATAGGCACGAAATATTGAATCATTTAATTATGGGAAAATAAATTGTTAATAAAACTATGATAAATTTAATAAAGCTTAGTTTTAAGATCTTAAGCAGTTACCATACTTGTATTTCGTTATTATTTATAATGAATATCGTAATATAGTTAATGTCATTCTATATTTAGGCAAGGAAAGTTAGGTAGATTTAATTATTTATATAATTACACTGAAAAGCATCGAGAAATTTAAGTCTAATACTATTTATGAAGTATTTGGGGATGTATATGTTTAATTTAGTTTGCGTGTTTCAAAAATTAATTACTTTAATTTTATTGAATTATATTTGTACATTTTTAATATATATATCAAAAAATTATACTGGGTGCTATAAAAATTTAGTACATGGGAATTTTTTAATTAAAAGGAATTGAAACTTCATGTTAGCACCATCAATTAAAATATTTGGAAAGTATGTACCAAGTTAATTTCTATCTGTTTATTCAGTTTTTACTTTTTTTTGTGCTCATTATGTAATAAATTAATAATATTGATCCTTATTATAATGATACATAGGATATGTACTATGATTCGTAAGGTACCTTTAATTTTATGATTTCCTGTTAATTTTTAATAACTTACTTCCTGCCATTATAAAATTAAAGTTTCTCTATACTCATTTTATTAATTTTTATACATAGTTAATAACTTGATTAGTACATTTTTGTATATATTGAGTGTTTATTTTGAAGAAATAATCATGTAAACAGTAATTTATATTTTTTTATTAAAAAGAATTTTGACCCACTAAATTCGGACAGATATAGCTAAACAAATATTCATAAAAAATAGCAATGTACAATTTGTTCATGATTTTCGACTGATTTGAAAAACAAATTGTTTTCGAGTACGAGAATCGAATCGTATTTGAAGAATTCGAAATCGAGAACTACATAATTCATGTTGAAGAATAGTGAATCCGGTGTTTTCGACAACAGCGATAAAATCGAAAACAAGCTGAATTATGTTTTGGAATTGTTTATACATGTCTGCAATATGTGATGGATGTTTAGTTTTAATTTCTTAATTTATAATACGATACTACGTCTTAAATAGGATTAAAAATTTCGCGCCAAACGTCTAACATTACGAACGTATATTTATGATCAATAATAAACCCAAAAGTGCTTCTCTTCATGTTTTCATTTTCACTGATTCGAGATAGACACAAATATTGTATGCGGTTTATTGTCTACTAGTCAGATTTCAAAAATGTAAGTTTCCAAAACTCGTGTAAAATTGTAAGATTTTTTTATTTTGTCTATTTATTGTAATCTGTTTACGAATATAAGATGTACCTGAGAAGGAACGTTGAAGAGGTTGTAAATTAATTTCGAAATGTGTATAACTGAATTTAATTGTTTTAAAACTAATTAAAAGTTTGTTGTAGATAGGTGTTATTTGTGAAAGTATAGCGTGTTTATTATTTTGTTCAAATTAAATGAATTAAATTCGAATACAGATAAAATTTATCGTTAAATTGGAGATTAATCATTTTTAATGTTATTTTTTGTACATGTAAAACTTATTTTACAATTAACGTAATTGACGTATCCTTTAACTTTTTTATTTATAATGAGGATGTGCAGATTTGCTTCATGTTATTAATTTCTTTTGATGTTACAGTTTTATTCAACGATAGTATTGGGTAAATTTTAGTTTATCCTTTTAAGGTTATTGTTAATTATGCTTTAGGAAGTGTAATGTTAGTTTATATGTTTCATTAGATAAATTATATTAAATTATTTCTGGATTTGTTTATTTTTTATTTTACTTATAGATTATTATGGGTTGCACCACTAAATTGAACGGCAATGTTACTGGTGCATAAAAAGATGACGCAGCAGAATTTATCCACTAAAAGAGTGACGGTAGGAAAAATTTTGCTTCGATTAATTATAATTTTGTGAATATATTTCTAAACCACTAGTTTTTATTAAATGGTACATAAGGTTTTAACAAGATCAAAATAGAATGAAAAAGTACATGAAGTTATGAGAAAAAATCATAAACATCAAGTAATATTTGATAGAAATTAGACGTTGTTATTTTTTTAGTTCTCATAGTTTTTAAACAATATAACAATCTGTTAAGAGTATTTCGATTGATTAGTCTATAAAATTGTGCATGATGTAAATGAAAATTTGTTTAGTCGCTGCTGTTTCTGCTTTACCGCAATAGAAAACGTTTTTTTAAACTTATATGAATTTGTAACGGATCATAGTGTGTGCAATTTAATAAATATTTCTTGGTTACTGACTTTATATCAGTTCTAAACGTAATTTTTAGTCATATCAGTAACAGTAAAGTATGTTTCTGTTTGATGCAATGAATGGTAATAATTAAAATAAAATGATATGTCGATGGAGTGTATTATTTTTGTAATTATAATTTACTTTCTTGTGAATTATTTATAAATAATTTCCAGATTTTCATATAAAAACAGTATTTTATTGAATTTTTAGGTATCATACATAATTCGTGATGAACGCGAAACAAAACATAGGGCTGGTGTTAATTCCTTACAATATGATCCTATATTAAATAGATTGTTTTCTGCTGGCCGAGATGGAATTATACGAACATGGGATTGCACAAATTTTAATTATCCTTATGTTCAGTCAATGGAACATCATACAGACTGGGTAAATGATATTGTATTGTGCTGCAGTGGGAAAAATTGTAAGTATTTTATTTAAGCAGTTAATAATAAATTATTTAATCAAGTAATTTATATATTTAAATAATCACTTTCTGGGAAAAGAGGGTAAATTCCAGTTTAGCAAATTTACTTTTGAGTAGGTAAATATACACACTGGAGTGCGCGGAAAATTGTGACATTTCGTAAATAACGATTTTTAAATAAATGAAGCTTTTTCGAAGTTTACTTATATTGTATTATATAAGTTTAAATACTTTAGTATTAAATCTATAACTGAGTGCTGAAATGAGTTTATATAATAGCGATTATCATTCGAGTTCTCCATCTGTCTTGAAACTCATTAAGCTGTTTTTTTAAACAAATTTTTATTGAAAACAGAATATGATACAAATATGTTATTTATTAAGAATTTTTGAGTTATAGGATTTTAAACATCAATAAGTTATGAATTACGTTAAAAGTTTAGATTGTTTTTTTAATTATTAAGTCTATTGATAACAATTGACTTGCAATTACCGGTCAGAATTCGAGTGATTGTTCGGTAGGGGGTTTTTAAACGATAAGTTGTCGTTATATGAATATTTCAGTTAATATGAAACGTTTATTGTGTATGCTTGATAATGACGTAATTATCAAAAAGCTTTGCGCAAACTAAAATCTTTTATAGTGATTAAACTGTGTTATGATTTTGTTTATAATTCATAAAATCACTACTCTCCGAAATCTTTCTTTGTTCTATTAGTCTTGTCGGTGCGAATTTTAACTTCCATTCATTTCTTTCCATGGCAATCCTCTTCAAATCTTGATATTTGTTGCAACCAGTCATTTCGATCATCTGTCCTATAAACGTCTTCCCTGGTCCGGCCTTTTCCTTTCTCGCCATTAATTTCCCTTCAATTATATTTGTTATAAATTAATTGTTTCTTATTAGATGACCAAACATATTTCCATTTCTTTTTTTAATTGTACTTATAAGTATTCTCTCCATTCCCATTTGTTTAAGCACATCCGAATTTCCCTTTTTTCCCGTGAAGCTAATGCGTAATATTCTTCTTCAAATTCACATTTCCATTGCCTCCAGTATCTTTTTCGTTATTACCCATGTTTCGTAACCATATCACACTCCGCACGAAAGTGTGGGCAAATTTGGCTACTCTCCGAAATATCAACATTTAATTGTTCGATAGGCTTTAATAATCGATGTTATGTACAATTATTAACATTAATTAAATTATGGCGATTTGTAAAATATTTATGCAGGATATTAAGGAGCTATCTAGATATCTCAAATTTCTATTACCGGAGCATCAATTTATAAATGCTGACACTATCAGATGACGTTGACATATCTAGAGCGCCACAGTATACTTAAAACGACCCATTTTATTATTTGCAATATCTAGAAAAAAGTGAGGAGCTATTTCTGTAGATAAACTTTTTGTAATAATAAATTGGTCATCTACCAGATGTGATCTGATATAAGAACAGAGTTTCTGATCTAAATATTTTTAATATAGTTTGAAGATTGTTAACTTGCTAATTGGTCTAAATGCTATTGGTGGATTTGTAGACTTATCATGTTTCAGAAGCAATTACAATTTTAGCATTTTTCATGTAATCAAGAAAATTATTATTTTGTAACATGTATTTAAAATATTAGAACGGGGTAGTGATAACAGTTATGCAGAATTTTTAATTTGTTTAACGTAAGATTGTTGACACCAGGTGACTTATTGTTAAGTGATGATTGTAGTTGTGTAATATCATTTGGCTAAATGCCGATCTGAAGTTAAATTTAGGCAAGTTAAATTTTGACTATATTGATACTTCACTTATGACTGTATTGTGGTAGGAAAAGTAATTATCGATGCTCGTACGAGTATTCATGATATGAGATATAATAATATTAACACGAATATATGACTGAAATTTTGGTCAATTTCCTGCATTGTATTTGTAACAGGTATTGTTAACACTGTGTAATGTTTGAGATTTGTACAATATACTAAAGTAAATTGGATTGTGATCCGATGACAATTTGTGGACTCTTTTAATGCTTTTATAAATAGATGGGCATCGTGTACAAAGTCTAGTAAGAGATTTCTGCTGTACGCAGTTCCAGACTCTGTTTTTAGCATTTAAATAGCCTGTTATGAAAACCTGTGATATATTAGAATGTTCTTTTAACGATATAGCTAATATCGTTGAGTTTACGAATCATTTAAACTGGACTTATTCCTCGTGGTTTGGATGCTGAGGAGGATGCAGCTATATAATTTTTATTACTGCTCCTGTAGATGTTGTTAGACGGTCTCTATTTAATTAACGCACCAGTCGACCCTTTATTAATAGGAGAACGGTCAACAGTGACATGATATCATTTATTTGAAAATTTGACCGTTTGTAAAGTTTTATTGCGAGCGGCAAACTTAATATGCACGATAATAAATAAAACAAACAGAAATCGATTATTATTTGAAACCTGTTAATAAGGATGACAACAAAGTACATGTTTAAATAATTACGGGTAATTCACGCACACTAATAATCCCATAACCGGTAGATAAGTAAAATAAAATACTGATGAGAGCGTAGAAATTTTTATTTAAAAAAATAATCATTAACACTATAAGTTCACAATTAAAAATTCCACACTTTTAAATGGCGCCTCTATGTTGTTGTGGTATATTAAAATCAATTATTACTGACTACTTCTATAGTGTCGTAATAATTTTAACTTCATTTGTAACAAATTTTTTCATTTTATCTCTAAATGTATTGGTTTTTGTTGTAAATTAGTAATATCAGCGAGTTCCGATACGACAGTGAAAGTTTGGAATGCCCACAAAGGGTATTGTATGTCAACCTTGCGCACTCATAAGGATTATGTACGTGCATTAGCGTATGCTAAAGACCAAGAAAAAGTAGCATCAGCTGGCTTAGATAAAGCTATATACATTTGGGACATAAATACTTTAATTGCGTTAAATGCCTATAATAATACTGTTACAAGTATGTAATACTTTTCCTTATTTTTTTTTATATCTAATCCATTACAAATATAAGTAATGTAGTGATAAAGTTGCTTGTGTTTTGTTATTTATCGTGTTAATATAGTGTGAGCTCGTAGGTATCTTATTAGGAATTACTATGACTACGCCTCTTCCTAGAACCGGTTGAAAGCTTTTCAAATATGATCGTGTGATAAAATCAACACTGCAAAACTGACCAGAACTGTCAAGTACCTAGATTAGGACCAAAAATGATGACCTTGGAGTAAATAATATTCATTTTTAAATGGCAAGTAATCTGAATACCAAATGTAAACTTATTCGTTTATATGACGACATCTCTGTAACTAGTTTTTCATATTTTGTAGATGAGCTCAATTATTGAACGTTCCATGTTGTTTTCGAATTTACTTTTATTGCTGTTTTTTCAAAACGAACGATTTTTATATCACAGATGGAATTTGTGTAATTAGCAATTTTGTTTATGTCGATGACATGGTTGTTATAAGTAGCTCTAAAGAAAACATATTTTTTATGGAAATATTAGAAGACCAATATAGAGATTATGTAACAAATAAGTTTAAACTAAAATTGTGATAATATTGAAGCAAAATAAACCATGCGGGATTGATGTTCTAGGTAACTATGGAATGTGAAATGAATGAAAAATCCGACTGCCCAATACTTCTATAGAAAAATATGATACTTTTTATAGTATATAATTTCTGGTCTAGATCGATCAATGCCAGTCATGTTTTCATACAAAAAGAAAAAAAATTCAAATCTATTGTGGAACAATGCTTAAAAAAAAAGAAAAATTTAAAAAAAGCAATGCGACATTGAGAATGTTCTGTTTAATAGGTACAATGGAAGTATACCTTTTGTTATTTTAAAAAATGCAGCTGAAACTCCAGTTACATCTTCATGGATACAATGGATTGAATTTCCTAATTCAATTATATCTCATTGTCCTTTATTGAAAAGCATTAATTAAGGAGGGGGGTTTCTTTTTCCTTACTTTTCAATACATTATCTAAAATTGGAATTTGAGCTAGATATCTAATATTTGTGGCTTATATACAAATAGTATTTTACACTTTTTAAGCCCAGTTATACTATCTCAACCATAACAAGATATGCTTAGAAAAGTTTGGCACTTCTGTCCCTTATTGTTTAATCTGTACATAATTCCTCTGTTCAATGCAATATCTTTATCAAACACTATTATCCTCATATGTAATAAGATTAAGGATATAAATAATTGTCATCCAGATAATCAGAATGTTTTCTCATACTGTAATGAGATTTTATTTAATTTTGGATTAGATGTTTCAACATCAAAATCAACCGCTTCTATTTTTGCTATCAGACGCTATAACACTCGTATAATTATTTAGATAAATAGGAAAACAGTACCTTTGAATGCTGATGTAAAATATTTAGGTTATGATTAAATTCATGTCTCAGACATATAGAATTACTAAAAAATAAAATCCTTGGGAAGTGATCCGATAATTCTTGATTTGTTCTTCAAACATTTAATTCGCATTAGACTAGACTATGGTTTAGTTTCTTATGTCTCGGTTTCTTAATCTAACTTGAGGAAATTAGATATATTACATAACATTCCGTTGGGGCTCATTACTGGTAATGCTTCATTTTACCCTATTTCTTGCCTTCAAATTGACACTAGCATCCGTCTCTTGCGCATTGAAAGAAACATTATGGCTGGTCGGTTTTTACTTAAATTTGTAGTTACTAATTTTCGTTATTTATTGCAAGTTAAAATCAGCCACAATTGGAGGATTTCTTCCATTCAAAATGTCTCTCAGCCAAAACAATATCTATATACTATATAGTGAAGCTCCTATCCCAGCAATTCCATATTTTTCTTTCAAATTAGCACACAACATTAAAACTTAAATTTAAACAATGATATGGCTTTATAAAAATATATTAAACATAGATGTATACTTCCAGGTGTAGTTTCTGGTTTAATAATTTAGTATCTAATTCAGATATATGCAGATGGTTCTAAACTCCTAAAGCACAGTGGAGACCAGTTAGTGCCGCAATAGAGGCCTAATAAAAAAAATTCAAGTTACCACCTTTATCATCAATTTTTTCTGTCGAGCTTTTAGTTATTAACAAAGCATTGTAAGTCATTTTTAATACACACGTCAAAAGTTTTTATTGTGTTCTAACAGTTCAAGTACACTCAGTAGTAATTTTAATTATAAATATCACCCCTTGGTTTATGAAATTAAATATAAATGTCTTAGATTATCAGTGAACGCACATGTCTAGCCATTGTGGCATTGGTAAGAATGAAACAGTGGACTTGGCTAAAAAACCCGGTTTGGAAAATGAATCATCGCCATTTATTCTCTTGTCAGATTTTCTTCGAGAAATTAAATTGGATAACCGTATTGAATGGAATAAGTTTGTAAATATCCATAATCCAGGCGAATATTATTATTGCATGTTGTATTTATTTGAAGCAATTAGTTTTCATAATGTATTAAGATCAATTATCATTTGAATTATTTTTATTGAATGCTTAAATGCATTGCTGTTTATTTTAGCTTTATGATGGTATACTTATTTTAGCTTCGTCCTTAACTGGCAGTAAAAATTCTATATACAGTTTGGCGACCAATCCTTCTGGAACAGTAGTTGTCAGCGGAAGTACAGAAAAAGTTTTAAGAGTATGGGATCCACGAACATACAATAAATTAATGAAGCTTATAGGTAACATGTTTTATTTATTAATTGTGACATAAATTAATAAAACCAGAATACTTAAAAAAATTATTTTGTTTAGTTCAGTTTGCGTTTTGTATTATTTAACTTTATAAATTTTAATTGTTAAATTGTGGGATTGTGCAATTTATATATTGATGCTACTTTTTTACGAGATAAAATTTATAAATTGAACGCAAAGCTTTAAATGCACAATTAAAATGTTGGTTTATTATATGTTATTGTATACTTAGAGCAAAGAGGTCATTAGAAATTTAAATAAATTAAACAAAACATAAAAAGTAATTAAAGCAATATGGTAATAGGAAAATAAATATACATAGGTTAAACGAAAGACATAATATATATATAAAAATCTTATTGTTGTGTTGTGATTTTCTGTTGTCCTTCGACACCATGCGATTGACGAAAGTGATTTACATTCAACATTTAATAATTTTAGAATAAGAAGTGCATTCACAATTTTTTTCTGTGTAAACCATGTCAATTTTTATTACGTAACGTTTAGAAAATAATTACAGTTTTCATTTTCAAACTGAGGGCGATTGTGATTGCATACATATAATACAATTACGCATAGAACAACGCAATCTAAACTTAATATATATGTGCACATTCACAACTGCTGTCGGTTTGAAAATGAAAATTGTAATTGTTTTTAAAATGTTAGTAAAAGAATTGACATAGTTTACACACAACAGAAAAAAACCTGATTGTATGAATACGAACCAGGGAACTATAAAAGTGTATTTAAAATAAAAGTAGTAAAGAAAATAATTGTGCTGTTATCTAGTTGTCAATGGATAAAGTAAGAAAGCATATTAGTGTGTTACGATTATGACTATCTATTGACTACGTGGGGAAATTTTTCATATAGGGAACTTAATGATAGATAAGAAATATGTCGAAGAAACCATATCTGTATATATTAGTAACGTTTCTGTTTCCATAGAGATAAAGTCATAAAAAATTTTAAAATATGTTTTAATATCGTTCTAATCATTAAAAAAATGTTTTATTAAAAAAAAACTTTTCTTATCTCGCATTTTCTTTGGACACACATTTTGCTACTTAACTTTTAAGAACTGTAATCGCGTTATAATGTATCATCATCATAAAAGTAGCATTTCCCATTCGGGAGGTTGCACATCACGAACTTTATATACATCGGCATCTGGCTGATTCAATTAATTTGACGAAATCCTTAATTCCTGTATTTGTGGGAATTAATTCCACTCTTTTTCTTCCTCTAAGTGCCTTTTTTGAAATTTTATCCTATGCTGCTAGGTTGAAAAACCCTTCTGCTCGAATTTTGTGAGTGATATATTTAATTTTTCTTCTTTTTATGTCATCCATTAATTTCAACTTGTTGACATTGCACCTACTCAGCACTTCTCGGTTGGTCATCTTATCTGTCCACGGAATTCTCAGCATACGTCGATATGCCCACATTTCAACAGCGTTAATTCTTCTTTCGCAATCTGCATTTATTGTCCAGGTTTCCGCTGAATAAAGCAACACGGACCAAACATAGCAACGTAATATTCGTTTTATTTTTTCTAAGTTCATCTCCTTGTTTTTCAGAACTTTTTCTAGATTTCCAAACGCCTGCCTGGCCAGTGTTATTCTGGAAATTTGTATACCAGTCGAAATGTAGACAAAATTTGAAAAATACTTTTTAAAAATTATGTAAACAGTGATAGCACTTCCTAGTGATAAAAATTTAATTAAAAAGTAATGATCTCAGTTCCTAAAGACAAAAAAACACGAAGACTTTGGAATATTATAAATAAGGACGATCAGTTTTTTGATAATCGTGAAATCTCATTGAAATATTATGGAAATTAGCGTTGTCGAAAATTTGATATTGTTCAAACGTCCATTCCATCTTCCGGATCGACGTCATGATTATCCATTGTCATACAATAAATTAGCTACCATAATAATGGAATCAGGATTCAATAATATATGTAAATAGTGTACTGTAAAATATAATAATGTTCATATTTTTCGATGTTTTCCTCTGTACATTTTTAAAATAAAATACTATGAATAATATAGATGAAGAATGAAAAAGAAGCTAAAGTTATTTGCAAAATAAAAAAATTAATTTTTAAAATAATGGATAACAAAGCTTTTCAGCATTTATGTCATTTTTAAGTAAAAATGATTAATAATAACTAAAATAATTAATATATAAAAAATATATACTTAAATAATAATTAATATTTACACAAGATGATAACATGCTATTGTAGTAACCTTGTTTAGTTTATTTTTATTCCTTAATTTTATTATTTTTAATTTTTAAAATGATTTTCTTTTATTTTTAATTTTTCTTTCTATATGTAAAATATTGTTTTAATTAATATTTTTTTTTTTTTGAAGTGGTGTGAAATGTAGTAGTTTTTTAAAACAAAATAAGCAATTTACAAGTAGTTAGAATTATTAAATTTTATATTAAAAGCTCACAAAGTTTTTCAGCTATTAAGTAATTTTCAAGTGGACATAAATAAAAAAAAAATATTAAAAAAACAAAAGATAAAATAAATTTTAAAAGAATACTTAGTTCAGATGTATAATATTACAAAAAAAATATTGTATAGTACCTAAACTCGCAATTTAACATTTTTTTTTTCTCTAGTTATGTCAACATTTTACTGCTATTTAAAATTTTCCTGAATTATTTTCAGTACATACTGTAATCATGTATCAGTGATCGAATTTTCCGGATGAATTTATTTCAATTATCCTG
The DNA here is from genome assembly GCA_032883995.1 of Coronaproctus castanopsis. Taxonomy (NCBI): domain Eukaryota; kingdom Metazoa; phylum Arthropoda; class Insecta; order Hemiptera; family Monophlebidae; genus Coronaproctus; species Coronaproctus castanopsis. The sequence continues at coordinate 75,316,514 of CM065052.1, read as the reverse complement.
GGATTATTTATTAAATAACATTAAAGTTATCTAAAAAAATCGAGTATATTCATCGCATCTATTCTACCCAAATCCTCATGGAAGACAATAGTTCCTGTTCAACAGTATTTTTATTTTCGTGATGCTGTTTGTGCGCATACTCTCATACAGTTTCATAGTATAACTATCGTTTCAATCATACTGCATTTTTGAATGAATTGTTTACTTAAGTACATACTCTGATTTCCTTGGTAAACCATTTTTAAATATAATGATATTTCTTTTTTGTAAATAATTGTTCTAACAATACTGTGTTTTATTATTCCCGAAATAATTATTTATAAGCGAATAAACGAAACGGTAAAAAAATATTCCCGTTTTTTACTGTATCGATATAAAATAAAATGATTGTTCTGAATATTAAACATTATATTTCTTTCTTTTTATTAAGGTCATTCGGATAACGTTAAAGGCATAGTCATAAATCGAGATGGTACTCAATGTGTATCCGCCAGCTCAGACGGTACCATTAAACTTTGGTCATTAGGACAACAACAGTGTATCTTAACTATCAGATCTCATAAAGAAGGTGTCTGGACTCTAGCGGTGATTAACATTTTTATGGTTTGTTTTTAATGTTTTAATTGAAAAAGAAAAATGGAGTAAAATTGATCTCGGATTTTTAGGTTACAGATACGTTTAGTCACGTAATTTCTGCAGGTCGAGATCGTAAAATTTATAAAACTGATTTACGCAATCCAGCAGATTCAGTTTTAATTGCTGAAGAAGAAAATCCTGTTTTGAGACTTTGTCCCGTACCAGATTTTTCAGGCATTTGGGTGGCCACTGAAGGATCTAATATTAATTATTGGGTTAGTAGCAATTATACTTTAAGTGAAACGAAAATAATATGTGTCAGTACGTCGAATTATAATTACTTTTATTTTGTAGAATTTGAATAAAGTTGTGAATGCTGAATCGTACAAAGATGAAAATGTTCGAAATTATAATGAACGACCGCTCTCAGTAATTGAAGGAGCTCCTGCGATAAGAAAATATTATATTCTAAATGATAAACGAAGCGTACTTACTAAAGATTCAGATGATCAAGTGTCACTTTATGATGTACTCGAAGTAAGTATATATATTATATCTTCTTCTATTCTCACTCGAGTCCGAGTAGTCCTCTGTTATCCATGCTGATGCATGAAGGTAACCCGACGCGGTGCATCGTTGTGAAAGTACAAAGTTGACATTTTATGGTCTGTTGCATCATATCCTTCTAACAGTAGAATTCCTACTTTTTTTCTGCATTGTAGTAATATCTGTTAGATCTACGATTTTGAGCGTTATTTTCCCAATTGTCCTTTGTTGGCTTAATACCTAAGGTCTTCTGAGAGTACATCTCAGCCCTGGTCTACCGAATGGACGTTTAATATTAGTCAGAACGCCGTACAACATTCTTTTTGGAATTTCATCATCCATCCTGAGTACATGTCCAATCCAATTCATGCGTTTTCCCGCTATCATCTGATCGATTGATCGACATTTTCTTCGTTTATATATTCATTAGTTGTCTGAGTATATATTTTGTTTATATTTTTAAATTATGATTGCCAAATTCTTAGGTGTTTATGATCGTAATGTTGTTAATTTATTTATGCAATTCAATTGTCATATGAGGTACATATTTCAAGATTAATAACCAGTATTTAAAATTTATTTGGGTTTATTATGCACATAATAAAATGTTTTATTTGATGTATAATTGAAGTTCATTGATCTCTATGCATTCAGGTGGTGTTTAAAATATAGTTCGAAGTGTAAATTGCAGATTTTTTGTTCTTACATTATTAAAAAATAATAAATCGAGCAATATGCTGATAAAAACAGTTATTTTTTGGACATTGAACTTATTGGCCAATTCAAAGCATGTTCTTGTAAAATGTATTAATTTTTCACTAAAATTCCGTCTCTTTTAATTATTTAAATTTGAAAGAATATTTTGTCTTTATCGGCAGGCTCGTAAAATAGAGGATCTTGGAAAGGTAGATTTCGATGAAGAAATCAAGAAAAGATTTAAAATGATATATATTCCTACATGGTTCAGTATCGATCTTAAAACTGGGGTTAGTTTTTTCTTATTGATTGTTTATATATTAATATTAAATTATGACTGTTTATTGTTCATTTCGAAATTCTTATTTCAGTTTTTATACTTTCATAATAAGATAATATGCATAAATATACATATATATAATACATACCTATGTAGATAATTCATCTTGGTAATTGTATAATCATCCCTTCAACATCTAGGAAATCAATAATTTAGCAATTCATTTTTTCCAATTTTTAATCTGAAATTTAAAGTTCGACAAATTATCTAAACACTTTAATATACACTAATCTATAGAACTGTCTCTTGAATGGTGGAATGACGATATCTAATTAAAAGTGGATCTTATATGTTCTGCCTGTTTTTAAATTTTGACCTATTGGCATATGCGAATATATTCTTGTGTTGCGCACGGTTATATTTATTGATCATATACATGAGCTTGAGAAATTTAATAATTTTTAATTAAATTAATTCTGAATATTTTCAAGGTTGTATGAATTGACTCGTAAAATTGTACCGAATAAATTTTATTTATACCTATCCATAAGAGTAATTTTATATTTTAAAAATTTGATATGAAATTGTATATCTGGAGATATTCATATAAAGTTTATGATGGACCAATTAAAACTTCCGGAAACTATAATAAATTTATGTATATGAGAGGAAATAAAAATATTCTATTTTTTTTTTGCTTAAACCATGCTAATTTTTTTATTACGTAACGTTTCAAAAACAGTTACAGTTGAGAAAAAAATCGTGAATGTATGGAAATTAACCAAGAAAATTTACAAGTATATTTAAAAATATTCTAATTCTTAGTTACACGAGGCGAATTGTTATGACAAAGTATTGGAAGTCAAATTATTGAGTGCATACAAGTGTAAGATTCGACTACACATTTTATGATACATGATCTTATTTACCGTGGTAATTATATGTTTATACGTCAAGTTAATTACATTTTTCTCAATGAAGGATGTATGTGTGAGTTATTATTGAAGATATCGAAGTACAACACGATATACTGTAGTAGACATATAAAACAGAAAAGTTGTATTCGTATGTATTACACAATTTTAATAGACCTTGATAATAAATAAAAATATATATATATATTAATTGTAGTATCTAACTGTTCATCTTGGACAAGAAGAAAATGACTGTTTTTCAGCTTGGGTAACATTAAAAGATGCTGTGTATCCTGATCGTGAACACAAAGGTATGTAATATTATAAAATATATTAATCTGTATAGTCCTGATATTATATGTTTTATTCAAGTATTTTTTATGGAATATTTTGAGTATATTATTAATATGAATCTGTTTCTTACGAGAAACTAAACATCATTTAAATAATTAAGTATACATAGAGAATGCAGGGCTATCATCTGTTCAAACACTTCATTTGACCGTTATCAATTGCAACTACAATCGTACCTTTTAAAGAAATTTTATCTCTTTAATGGAGATAACATACAAGCACCAGGTACTCAATAACATCTTCATAATTCGGGATATTTGGTGTAAATTTCAACTCTATATTCCAAGTGAAAAATGATAAAGGGCGGGTAATATATTTCTACTAATAATGTATGTACAGGTTTCAATTGTACAAGTTCATCCGTATATTTGAGTAAGACGCCTTTCTTGTACGAAACATTAAGAACATTAACGAGAACAAACCTTTCCAAAATCTCTCATTCTATAACGCTAGGCAGGAGATTCAACAGCACCATGATATCTCTTTCAAGTTATACTATCTCGGTAGAGTAACTCGATTCATATTTTTCCACATAGACGCTGTTAATTTTGCGTTCTGGTAAAGATTTTTTTGATAGTATACTCGGTGAACGTACTTAATATAGACACACAAACCAAGTGTCTAACTTTATAGGTTCCTAGTTATTAAATCCGCAACCTTTTTAGTTTATTAAGGGTTAAAAACGGAGCCGAATTATTATCTTTGAAGGATAATATATCTGGAAGTTATCTTAGCGTCGTATATTAATTTTCAAGTTCAATGAGGAGTATTCCAAAAGCACAATTAATATAATTGATATATGTGTTCTATATTTTATATCTATATAATATATCGAATAACAACAGAAATGATCAAATAATGTTAAATAAAAAAAATTATTTATACTTAAAAACAATACTACAATGCGAGAATATATAATTTGATCAGCCTATTTTGTAGTGTCTTCTTGTTTTGTCAGAAGATATATGCATCGCTATGATCTTTATTACTCTTGTCGTAGTTTCTTTAATTATATCTATCAGTTCTTTAGCGTTAAAACTGCTATCATGTCTAGCTATTTTCTTCCTTGTGTTTTCTTTCCCTGTATTCTTAAACTGCAAGGGTGTATATTCTTTCTTCTCTTATTTTGTGCGCTAAATATTTTTTCGTCTTTCAATGTCTTTGACATAATTAATTTTTCCAATCACTCCGCTGTAGTACTCCTTATTTTTATCCACGTCCATATTTCAAATACATCTAACTTTTAACACTTTCCGTATTTAGTGACCAAGCATTTGACTTTTATCTTCAGATTCATTTTCAGCTTTTTGTTTTTCTATTTAGCTATTCAGATATGATTTTTATTTTATTCTATATGTTGACAGTCGTTTGATAACGATACATCTAAATATTAATATTTTTTTGCTCTCCTCGCCGTTTATTTAACAATTTTTAACTTGAGATCCATGTTGTTATTTGTATTTTTGAATGTTTTTTTTTTTAATATTTACTTTCATGACATATTTCTCGCCTTTTTGATTTAGTAGCATTATTTAAATTTCTTTAGTCGATCTAGCCACTAACATTATGCTATATGCATTGTTTATGCATTCTGTTTAACATCCATTTATTTTGTATCCGGTGTTGTCATTTTTTGCACTGTTTTCTAAATATGTGTTGGAATAATCTTGATAATAATGAATAAGCTTTGCTTACATCTTGGCGTGATATTATATGATCTGGAATCCATCATTACGTGACCAGTCGCATATTTAACATTATCAAGCCTGGAAATAAACGAACCGACATATGTGTCTTTTAAATAAAAATTTTATATGAAAAGAAAATAGCGATAATAAAAAGTAACGAAAATGAAGTAGAAGTTAAAATAGAAAAAGGAGTAAGTCAAGGGTGCTGCATGTCACTAGGTCTCTTTAATGTATATACATGGAAAACTTAATTCAGGAAGTTATAGAGAAAGGAGAATGGGTGATCAAGGTGGGAGGTGTAAGAACGTCGATGTTCCGATTCACCGATAAGATAGCGATTATGGGGAATAATGAAAAAGAATTGGAAAAATTGATACAATGTTTATCAGAAGTAGCCAATAAATATAATATGGCAATAAACGAAGAAAAGACGGTGGTGATGAAATGCGATAAGAAACCGGGAACAACAAACAAGAATTAATGGGAAAAAGTTAAAACAAGTTAATAGTCATAGATATCTCGGATGCTTAATAACCCAAGATGGTAGAAGCGATAAAGAAATAATAATGAGAATCAACCAAGCAAAAACGGCGTTTAATAAAAAAAAATCCTTACTAACATCAAAAAGTATAAAATTGGAAACTAAGAAGAATTTCCTGAAAACATATATGGAGCATTTTCCTGTATGGGTCAGAAACATGGACGATAAACAAACAAATGCACAATAGAATTGCAGCGTTCGAAATGTGGTGTTGGCGTAGGATGCAAAAAATTAGTTGGATAGAGAAAATTAAAAACTAAAGAGTATTAAAAGAAATAAACGAATCAAGAACTCTAATAAATACACTAAAGAAAAGAAGAACCAAGTGGATAGGACATTTATTCCGGCATAATCAAACGCTGATTCAAATAATTGGAGGCAAAATGGAAGGCAAACACTGCAGAGGAAGACCTAGGAAAGACTACATCCAACAGATAACAAAATACACAGGAGCAGCAAGTTACGCAAATTTAAAAAGAAAAGCCGAAATAAGGGAATTCTAAGACCTAGTTAGATAAACAGGATTTCAAATCATGAAGGTTATCCACCAATCTACGGATTGAGGACAATAAGAAGAAGAAGCCTGGAAACTTAATAAAAGCGGGCTCTAGGTCACATGGAATATCAGCTTGATATTTCTTTTAATTTGCATGTTGGTGCTCTAGGAATATATATGATAATGGTGTTATAATGTTGCTTTCCGTCATAATTTTTTAGGGTTTGTTCCTTTAGCCTTTGGGTAAACCTGCAGAATCATCTGTCCGAGATTTTTCGCTAGTAGTCCACAATTGCTTATTTGACTAACGCATTATTTGCAGCTAATTTGCATGTCTGTAGGCTATTGCAGCCTGTTTCAGTTAAGCTCTAGCCCGGAAATATCTGGCATGGATTATGTGTGAATATAAAATTGTAATCAGAATATACAAAAAATATGTATAAAAGGAAATGTTATATAAATGAGTTAGTACTGAATAAATAAGGTTTTAAATTGTAATTTTGAAACTGAAAAAGGTGCGAAAAGGATGAAAAGAATATATATTCGAGTTTTGCTTATTTTAATTTTTTTTTTTTAGTGAATTACGGTTGTATAGTTCTAAGAGCGTTATTGAAGAACTGGAAAGAAATTGAAAGAGACGAAGTAAACAGGGAGCAAGTTCCTTCATTGGACATTGTAGATATACCTCCATATACACCCGTTATAATCACGTGAGTTGATTTCTGATTATTCTTACCATGATACTATTTAAAAATTGTTTAATCATATGAGCATTTTACTATGTTTTATACTCGTAAAATAAATAGAATTTCAATATTTAAAACTTCTAAAGAGGTAAAGAATGCCATTATAAATCTCAGGAATACTAATTCAATGGGAACTGATTAAATTAACACCGGATTACTAAAAAAATTACACCGCAAAACAATAGTAGCTAACTGTAATTTTTAATTCTCGTCTATAATATTTCCCTGCATTGTGAAGAGTTTGCAAAACTCTAGAAATAAACCTTCATTGGGTCCAAATATACGATCATGAGAAAATACTATTGGCACAATTAAAATCATTTGACGAAAATCATCATGTACGTAAAGACCAGTTTGGTTTTCGATCATTTTTCAGTTCCTCAAAATCTGTGACAAAATTACAGATAATTTTAATCAAAATAAATATACAGGTTCTTATAGTTTTATTTATGTAATGTGTGTATTCTATAATAGTGTGAATTAACTATTTCGAGCACCACTTTCTTTTATCCATTAAAAATTGGACCAACTTCGTGAATTAGAAGTGTTTTCAAAACCGTTGTTTTATTTTATTACTCAATAATATTTGTCATTACGATGTAACTTTGCATTAATTCTGAATATATTGGTTTTCAATTTGAAATCTAGGAAGTTAAATCTGTTTCAAGTTTACCCAGGAGTATACTAATGAGAAACTATTATATGTAATTATGTATGTAAATACGCATTTTAGAATGATTTTTCAATATTTTTATAACATTTTTTGTTAACATTTATTTTGACGTGCATATGCATCTTTGTTTTACAGTGAAGTTGGAACAACAGTATATAGAATTTTAGTGCAAGACGCTGCTGGACAACCTGAAACAAATATGTTAAATGAAGTTATTCCAGATTGGGTGAGGGAAGTAATTATTTTTCGAAAATCGCCAAAATTATTAAAAGTGTCATTTTCTTTGCAACCGTTTGATGAAGCATTTAGTAAAAACTCGAAGAAGTGAGTTAATATAATTGTCTTGTTAATTTATAATTGAAACGCTGAAACTAATTTTGTTAATTATTTAAAAATTAATTTGTATTCGTATGTTTTTGTTGTTTCTTTTTTTGTGTGTGTGTAAAAGTAAAGATTATTCGCTCTATCAATTATGATTTTTCTACTGGGTTCCATCATTTTTGCGTGTTTTATGGAATTATGGTTGAAATATTTTCACACAGAGCATTTAATAATAATGTATATAGTTTAGCATTGTATATTAAATTTTATTTTTATTTTTCATTACAACAGATAAAAAATTTATTATCTTGTAAATATATTGTTTACCTAATCTCGGTAAGAGATTTAAAATTAATTAAATTTTTTCCTTTTTTTCTTAAAATTTTATTCATTTGTGAACTGTATGATACGAGTTATCAAACTTTTTACTACAATCTGGACATATACCTGAGTCTATAATTTTAAAACGTTTCAAGTAAGTGCAATCACAACCAGTTTAATATTGTGTAAAATAAAAGCTAGTTTCGAAATATTTCATTTTAACCTCTATCTACGAAATTATTTTGTATTGTTCGAGCTGTTGACTATATCTAATTTGTAGAGTGCACAAGTTTTAGTTTTTTCATTATGCTTTGTTAGTTTTTTTTTTCGTTTTAGATTTTTAATGTTATTCTCAAGTTGTAATTTTAAATAAATTGACATTATACCAGCTGTTATATTGGCCAATATAAAAGAAATTGTGTTATATACAGATGTTACTTTATTAAAATTTTTCTTTTTTTATCAGTAATGGATAATAAATCGTGAACCAATATTCAATTATTCACCAACGATAGCTTTATACAAAATTATTTCCTCTTTTTTTAATCCAAACATATTACACTACGAAATTTTAGCGTAGAGTAAAACTTTTTAATTTTTATCAGTAATGTATTCGATGTATTTACAAAAATTGAAGTTGTTATTGTTATTACGCCAACTTACTTAATTTCATTTAGATAGAATTTGTATTATCTACTTATAAGCTTTCTTCTAGCTGTTCTTTGATGTGAATTTATTAAGTTTCTTGCTTATTGTATGTAGGCGAATAGGCTAATGGACACTTGAAGGTTTGTACATGTTTCTAATAGAGTATCTCTTGTATTCAACAGCAATATGTAATTACAAATAATAGGTTTTTGATATAGAATTGCTTATGGTGGACTGCAGCCTCTGGAGTCAAATTGGTAATTTTTCCTTTTTGGGATAGATCCTAGCTGACACTAAACAAATAGATGTCTTTGAAATGCGATTGTACGACAAATATTTTAGTCGGTTTGGAGAACGCATCGGACAAACGACTTAGTTATCAATGATATGAGTTTAACAGAATGCGTCCAGGGAACAATAAATAAAAGTGCAGTATGGTATTTTGGGTATATTATTTCACGAAGAACAACATAGCTGAAGGTAAATTAGAGACATTACCGTGAAAGGGCGAGTTAGAATTCACCCATGTTATCTCCTGCCTGTCATAAGAGGCGACTAAGGATGGCTAGTCTTCAGCGCTATATCTAAAAGAGAAGCCTGACAGAAAACAGACTGAAATTCAGAAGCATCTAACTCCAGTGGGCGCGGAAGTCAGTTAGAACCACTGTCTTATTTTTTTCTTTAGTGAATCCATGATAAAGTTGAAGAAAAAATCAGTACCGGCAAATGCAGTGACAATGATAGATATCTTCAGACGAGAGGGACAAAGTAATCGATGGAATGACGTTCCAAATGAACAGATAGCACGGAAAATTGAAGAGGAAAGGTGGTTATTAAATCGGATAAGAAAAACACGATTAACTTCGATGGTTCGTTTACTTCGGTATGAAGTTTTACTTCAAAATATTGTTGAAGGTAAAATCCAGAAGACGGAGGAACACATTTATAACAACCCTGTAAAAAACACTGGGTTAAAGAACTATGCTCAATTAAAGGGAAAGATGAAAGCTTACTATTGTGGCAATGGATCAATTTTAGGATTGTACTTGATGGTGATGATGATAGATCACCAGGAAGATGCTCAATACGTTGGATAGCAATTTCATATTTTCTTTTCTTATAACCATCTTCACATAATTAAAACTCGTTGATTAAAATTTTGATTCATATTATATTTTAGATAAAAATTAGAACGTTGAAAAACGTTTAATTAAAAATTATACTTTTCAAGCCTTATGTAATATCAAAACCATACATCTCACATCTTTAGAATCGAAATTATAGTGGAAATTTAAAATGTTAGGCTGTACGAATAATTATCTATTAATGCGTCAATTTAATTTACCGGTGATCAAATATAAATTCTATTTAAATAATTTGATTTAATTTTTGTTATAAACGGCCCTGCTCAATTCATTTTGTCGCGGATTTTAATTATTTTACATATATATTTAATAGTTTAGAGTGCATAACATTAAATCTTATTTTCTCTTAATAAATTGTCTACTACTTTCAGTTGTTTTGCATATAAAGAACGACTTGCTGCGAACGATTTCGTTCAAGTACAAAAGATTATTGAACACGTTTATAATAAACTTTCCGGATCAGAAAATGCATCAACAAATGCGTCAGTTTCAAATGAAAATTTCAGCCCGCCGTATGACAATAAACAGCTTTTGGAATCAATAGAAATTATTTGTAATGAACAGGTAATACACACATTTAATACAATTTATTTTATGTTTGCTAGAAATTTAAAAACCCTATTTTTTGGAGCTTAATTCATATTACTTGACTTTAAATTTCGTTAACTATTTTTTATTTATTGTGAAATTACATGTAAAAAAAGAAGTATAATGTCGTGATTAGCAAAGAAAGGAAGTTTTTTCCTACAAGGTTAACATTAGTGGTTAATTAAAGTCGGAAATATGTGTATAAATTCTATATCACGATCCACGAAAATAAACTTGTTTATGGATGAATTAAAATATAGAATAGAGAAAAATTTAATTTTTGGAGACTAATATATTCTTTAACGATTGAGATTATTAAGTACTCTGATATGTAATTAAAAAAAAATAAACAACAAAAAAGAGTTAAAATCATTATTCTTTTCTTAATGAAAAATCACAAAGTTTTTCGATTGTTAAGCCATTATCAAGTGAATATAAAAAAATAAGTTAAAAAAATATAAAATGTAAAAAATATTACTTAGATGCATATTTTCAAAAATGGTTAAAGTGATTAAACAGTATTTTTAAATAATCTAATATAAGTAATATAAAATGTATACACACATACAATAACACAATAGCAAGTAAAATAAAAATAACTTGTTATTGTATCATTATATGTATATAAATTTTATATTGTTGGATGTTTTTATTTTACTTGCTGTTGTGTTATTGTTTGTGTTGTTTACCACATTTAAAAATACTGTTTTATATTTTTATAAATTGATATATATTTTTATAATTTAATTTTTATATTCACTTGATAATGACTTAACGGCCGAAAAGCTTTGTGATTTTTAAAAAATTATTAATTTTAATTTATTTTTTGTTATTTATTTGTTTAAAAAAATCATTACATTCCAAACTTTTCAAATTGTAATTTTTTAACTACAACTAAAATATAAGCTAGCCTTAACTTTATATAATAAACATACTTATTTATAACACACCCATGAATGTACTCAAGTACCTTTTATTATTAATGGTAGTGTTATAAAAAATACACACACATTCAATAAATTATTCTACATTTCAGAATTTAAATGTTACTAAAATGTGCGTTATTTTTAGCGGATAATTAGTTCTTCAGACGTTATTATTGCTTTTAATAGTTTTCATTTATTTAATTTTTTGTATAAAAATATATTTAATTTATTACTTTAATTCTTTATTGTTTTTATTATAAGTATTTAATATTTTTTTTGTACTTCTAGTTAATAAATAGAGTATTAAGTATTATAATAATTTTAAATCCTGTATATTAGTTGTCAGTTAGTAATGAATTTAATATTAATGGTATGCTGTGCTAAATACTGTCGTTAGGCGCCAAATTTTTAATAAATTGTAATTTCGACGGGGTTTATGGAGCCGATGTAGGATGCTTATATAACTGTTTTTCATACTAGGTTTAATTTATAGTATTGATTTATATTATCAGAATTTTATAAGTACATTGTTATTCGATAATAAAAATTTACATAGTGTATTAAGTTATATTCATCTCTTGCCTTTTTCTCTAAAAATTGTTTAAAAACGATAATCCGTTTTTGTAGCTAAACATTCAGGATAGTTTAACGTACATCTCGCTATTTTCAATTTGATTATGTTTTTCTTAAATTTAACACAACCAAAAAGGTTGATTATGCTGGGCTTCTTATGAATTTAGAGACCTATCCACACTTTTTCAAGATTGTTGATAGTTTTTCAAATATTTCTTAATAAGTAATTGGTCGAAATCTACAAAATATAGTAGCATCTACTTCTTTTCCACATAGTCTAATTTTCCGTATATTTTCGCTTGTTTTGCGTACGTAATAATTAAATATAAAATTGGTATATTTGGGAAAGCTCTTTGTCTAGCATTTATTGGGGAGAGATAGAGTAATGCTTTGATTAAAATTGTCTTTTATGTAATTATTAGATTACTTAAATTTTTGATTTTTCTTTGTGTAGTATACAAGAATTTTTTGCAATATTTAATCACTTTTTGTATATTTAAAACAGACGTTAGTTGTGACTATGAACTCAGTAATTATAGCTCGTTTTGTGTGGATATATCATGTTCATTCGTCTATGAATAAAACTCGTTATCGTATGTTAGGTACCTGTAGTTCCGTTATTCGTGTTATAAATTAATCTATTCTATAAGTTATAATAAAGTTTTTATTTTATATCTTCATTATTGCAGGTGTTAGATCCTGATATGGAAATACGTGCAGTTAAACATCACATTTGGAAATCATCGTCTGATTTAATTTTGTTATATCGAACAAATAAAATTAATGTTGTTCATAAAAATTAATGTATGTCAGTTGCTGTATCCATTTTGTTGTTCGATTTTACACACAAACTTAAATTCTTTTATTAAATTTAATTTTTATACAAGTTCTGAAATAGTATCGTTTTTGAATTCATTTTCCTAGTATATATTTATTGTAAAAACAGCTAATTTAGTTTCTTTCATAGAATGTACTTTTATAAAATAGTTATTGATACTATATTTGTTTTTGTTTTTATAAGCGTGGAATGTAGTAATTTTTAAAATAAACAAGAAAGGAGTTAAAATCACTAAACGCTTTTTATAAAAATCACAAAGCTTTGCAGCTATTAAGTTATTATCAAGTGAACATAAAAAATGATATATATATATATATATATATATATATATATATATATATATAAAGATATTATATATTTTATATACGTTATTATGTTCGCTTGATAATGGCTTAATAGCTGAAAAGCTTTGTGATTTTTATAAAAATCGATTAGTGATTTTAACTTCTTTCTTGTTATTTATATTTGTTTTAAAATCAATATAATTTTTTATTCTTATATTTAACAGAGATTATATTATAGCTGACAGTATATTCGAAGTGCGTTAATATATTCTATGTAATAATTATTATCGTCAGTAATACGTGTTGTTATAACGACGAATGGGGAACAAAATAAACTCGCCTTTAAATGTGACAAAGAACCATTAAATATTGCGTTACTTTAAAATATTAATGCAGTTGAAATTTAACTTTAATTGCTTAATAGTTGACTATTACTTGTTTGCTGTGATACAGAATAAGCATATTTTAAAAATAAGTTAAACATGTATGTAAGAAGATTATGTTATATGGGTATGAAGTTCTTATTCTATAAAGATAATTTCGTGGGTTTTTTTTAGTACCAGTCCACAGAAATTTGTAAGTGTAGCATATTCTAATGATTGAAATTTTTTTATTTATTTATTTCATTATTATAATTATTTTATTTTTATTTTTTACATCGTCTGAAAGATATGGCATTGATATCTATGATGTCAGGGCATTCGAACTTTCACAATTTTTTTTTTATACATATTTTACTTTATTGATATCTATGCACTGTTATTACAGTTTAAGAACATTGTATATTATACTATTTCCTACATAATAAGGATCATTTTAGAAGCAGAAAATCAAGTATCCTAGCATAATATTGTGATATTAAGAGAAGAATTTGGGAAATCATTGGACGAATTAAAACTCAGGAAAATACCTTGAATAGATAACATGCCAGGGAGCTTCTTCAAAAAGTAGGAAATAGAGCAAAAAGTGCAAATTTATACTGATGAACAAAATATATACTACTGAAACTTTTTATGCCAATATTGCGTCGATAACAGAAGATGAGAAAAAGCCTCGTGTACTCTTGATGGAAAATGTAAAATAAAGGTAAACGCAGATAATACTAAAATAATTATATGCACAAACGACATGATGAAAAATGTAGACATAACTACGGAAAAAGAATATCGCAAGCAAAAGAATTCTCATATCGGGCAGTTTGATAATGCCAGACGGAAGAAAAGAAAAGGAGATAAGAAAAATAATAGTACTAGCTTGCTTTCAACAAAAAAGAAGCATTCTTACATCTATAAATGTTTGCATATCAGAAAATTGTTTATTCAAACATTTATCTGAAGCGTCACGTACGGTTGCGAAACGTAGACTAAGTTTGGTACTGTCGAAGGATGTTGAGAATATTATGGATGGATAAGGTCACAAATAAGGAGGTATTTAATAGAACAGCTGAAATTGATAAACACTATTGAAAAGAGAAGAAACAGAGACACTTAAAATGGCTCAAAAACTAAATAGGAGGAAAAGTAAACGGAAAATTAAGAAAAGAAATATCAGAACACTATTCATGAACGCCATAATAAGAGAACAGTACTATGTAAAGATAAAAGATGCTACCCAAAACCGGGAATTCATTGGTTAGCTGCAAGCCATGTTACCCGCTTAACTAACGATTGAGAAGAAATGGGCGATAACGCACTTGTCATAATTATTAAGACATTTAACTGAAACGATTGTATCTTATTTAAATTGATTATAGAATCGATTTGATTAACTCGAGACCATATTTTCAAATGAGGCTATTACTGTATGATATAGAGATGAAGTTACGATTTGCATCCTATTAAAGAATACAATTGGTGCAACAATAACACTAGTTTCTTTTAACCCAAAGCATTTGCTCTTGTAGTAATATTCGATCAGAATGTGTGACTGAAGAATAAATCTGTAGACGAGTTGTAAAATTAATGTGCATTGACATGTGATTATTTATTTTAAAAATTTCGGAATTCAGTTAACAAATGTCATATATATATATATATATATATATATATATATATATATATATATATATATATATATATATATATATATATATGTAAGATTCACGCTCGGATTTAATATTGTATTTAATTGCGACTCTACAGAAGAAATCGAAAATACACGATATTACAGGCGCGAATCAACGAACGAAAAAAATAAACATCTCTCACGGAGAAATTACGAAAACTAAAACTAACTCATCGCATAACAACAGATAACATACAAACGTCGCTGTTATCTAAAGAAGTATCTAATCGTATTGTACATCCTCACCCACGGGGGAATATTAGGTGGAAATATCAAAGGAAGCTGTATAAATTTGGAATACATGAAAATAATTTCATTTTTTCGGAATCCAGAGTTAACTTTGTAAATTGAATTTGAGATTCTTTCTAGAATTTCAAAGGGACCAGTTCTGATTTCATCAAGTTTATTCCGATTTAGACTGTTTTCATGAGACACATATACAAAATCACCTTTTTCAAAATTTGGAATTTTCCGATTTTTGTCGAATCACTTTTTATTAATTTCATGTATTCATTTTGAGTTTTCAAAGGCTTGTATCCTGTCTTTATCCATGTTTCCTTGAACTTTACAATTGTTTGGAATAATGTTTGCATCTATATTATTTTGTAGATAATTATGGCTAAATTTAGTAGATGTATGAATAGTACTATTATATTCTTTAACACAGTGTTCTGCAATAATAGGCCATGGTTTTTTACGATTCGATGAGTTTTCGTTAATTTTACATGGTGACGTATTGAATTGGAAATCTTTGCACTCAATAGCATATTTGACCCAGTTTGTTTTCTTTAGTTTTAATGCAGAAATGGAGGGTCTGAATGGGAGATGGAGTCTGTAAGTTTAACAACCGTTGGAATGTGATCACTATCAGGAAAAAAATTGTTTTCTGCGCCGAGTATTTTAGTATTATATTTATTTCAATACAACATTTTATAAATCATGAAGAATTTATATATACATACACGGTAAAAATTAAATCAAGGGTAGACCAGCTATTGTAAGCGAAGCTATAGTGAATTGGTACGCTTGTGTTTAACAGACATAAATTGGTGTCTTCGATATGCCATACCCATAATACGGAGTAGAATCATTAATATGGAGATTAGATTTTACGTTGTCTCGCATCTGCTATTAATTGTAATGAAGATTTGTTGGTCCAATTTTTAATATTTTCCAGCCAATCTGTCCTTCCCGTATTTTTTTCCTTCTACCTGTCCTTGTATGATGATCTGTAAAATTTTGTACCTTGTACCTCTTTGATATGACCAAGGTATAACACATTTATCTTTATAATGATATTCCATAGCTGTCGATCTGTACCAGCTTTCTTTAAAACATCTTTGCCATCCAATGTATCTTCAGCATAGTTTTAATGCCACATAACAAAATTTGCTGCTAATAACATTGAACTATATCTTGTCTTATCTTAAGACTAAGTGAACGATCGCTTAGTAATTGTTTCATATTATTGAAGGCTGATTGCGCGTAACTACACCGTGCTTTAACATCAGTATCCGTATGGATATTATTAATAATATAGAAACCGATAAATTTATATCTATTCACTTTTTCAGTATTTTTATTACGGTTATTGCAGCACTATTAGTTTGTTGTTTACTGATCAACATCCACTTAGTTTTACTTATATTTATATACAGACCGTAGGTTTTTCCAACGTAATCAAATCTTTGTAACAGTCAATGTAGGCCTTGATGGCTGTTTGCTAGTATAATCATGTCATCTGCATATTGATTTTGTCGTTAATTTTAATTCCATATGGTGCGTTATTACGGCTTGCCTGACAATCTGTTCGGTATATAAGCTGGAGCCCTGCCACACAATCACATTTAACTTTAAAATTTATTTTTGGCTTATTTTTTCTAAGTACTAACTCAGCTTCCTGATTCCAATATAATATATTATTTTTAAATCTATCAACTCCCATGTTTCTTAGGAATTATTGTCAGTTTATCATGCTGTTTTGCAATCAATGAAACACAGAAAGACGACTTTATTAATTTCTTTGCACTTCTGAAGAATTATTCTTAATGCTGCCAATGCTTCTCTGGTTCCGGAAACCAAACAGTGTTGCCGATAAATTATGCTCACATTTCCTTTTAATCCTATTGTAAACGATTCTTAGAAAATTTTTTAAATTTTTAGTATATGATTCATGAAGCTGATTGTTCGCGGTAGTCACCATATTATCTCAGATATTGTTTTTTTAGTGATCAGAACAAATTAAGATTTCAGCCATTCTGAGGGGATGTTACCTGAAGTATAGACACTATTGAAGAGAATGGTTAGATCCTTTATATGCTCTTCTAATAGGGGAAACAAATCAGGAATTCGATCCGGCCCTGTTGCCTTCCTTGGATACATTAGTTTAATTGCATGTATTTTGATTCCAGAATTAGAGTACCATCGTCTATGGAGTATCAACACCAAATGATGTTACCTCCAAGTGAAATAATGTTGAAGAAATGGAATTCTTCAATGACTTCATTGGGAGGAAAATAGAAGAAGCAGAGAGTGAAAGGGAGTTCCACATGAAGACAGATGCATAGTAGTTGAAGATTTATAAATTACTTGAAGAACTCCACCATGTGCATGATGACCTGAAAGATAAACTGATTTAAGGATAGTGAATAATAGGAATTTAGTTGGTTTTCAAGTGAACTTCTTGAAGACGACTGATAGTTGGATGATAAGATGAGAAGCTATAGAATCCGCAACAGTTCAAATTGAGAATTAGAGAATTCATTGCATTTCATGGGAAGGCACGGCTTTGATAATTTTAGTGATCTACATTTTTGTGTCTTGATTCTCTATTAAAGCGTGACTTAAACAAGCTAACTAAACCCACAATATCTGAGGTATAATCCTTAGCTATTTCTAGAGGATTAATGTTTTTTACTTTACACATATCTATAAAAAGAGATAGATTAGAGAGAATAGGTCTACTGTTGGATTAAAAATAAGGTTGTAAAGGTTTAAAGATTGATTTTAATGAGGGATCCAAATCTGGATCTGATAACACGTCACCTTCACAGACAGGACTTGATGATGAATTAGATGTTCTGTAGAATTCCTTTTTCATCTTTTTTTGTCTCTGAACAGATACTTGTCATTACTAGTGGAGAAAGAGTTTATAATGAAAAAAATTTTGTCTTCTGCATCTTTCAGGATGGATGGAAGTGCGTGCTGGATATTTAGTTCACAAGATCCTCATTACGAGAGAGCGACTCAGAAGGCTGAGAGTTATGTTGATGAGTAGGAATTGTAATTTGCGGATATATTGCACTTGTTTGCTTCGTGATGGTGGAGTTGCATTTGTAATAAACAAATAGAATATTCTTAAGCTTTTATTTCCGTAATTTAGTATGAAAAAAGAAAAGGTTAATTTCGTCGTAATTAGAAATATAAACTTGGCATCGCCAACTTACTATATGGTCAAATTCATCGTTCAACAGTTTAATTCTGACGAGAGAAATTTGGGAAGAGAGATTCATGTCAAGGATTGATTACAATTTTGAAAATTATGTCATTAATTATAGGCGATACATTTGAGAGAATAATTTTAGTAGTAAGAGATTTAAGCCTATGCAATCTAAAAAGGTGACCGTCCATTTCGAAACCGCTGTGATTAGTTGTAAATTTATTAACTAAAAGTTCGGAACACGATTACATAGTTGCCGCTTACACGAGATGCGACTATAATATTTTTAGCTCCAACGACAAAATCTTTCAGAACCATTATGTAATCTAAAATTTTGTGTTCCAAGATGTGATTGAATATGATCCCTTGTTCTTCTGATGGAAATGTAAAGATCTTCCTTTGTTTTGTAATACTCGCAAAAGTAACGGTATTATTGTTATTAATATTATTAACAGTTGTAAATGGTAACGAGGACGGAAGAGGAGGGAAGGTATGACGAGTGGTTGATATGACGATCCGTCGTGCTAACGTATTACAACGGCAAAACAAAAGTTTTCCGATCACGAAAATAAGATAAAGGTTATAAAAGAATTTATCGAGAGAGAACACAAGGATCACGACAAGCAATACGCGACTATTGACGAAGTAATCGAATATACCAATCTTCGTAGGTTCAAAATTCTCACTTTGTCTATTTCATGTTCTAGAGTTAAATTGTGTGGGTTTTTTTAACGCTTTATTTATTTGATGTACGTTCAATAAGTCTTACTTGAAAACTATGCTGTGAAAAGTTGATGTCATCATACAACATCCAACAGTTGTTGATAATATTTCAATGTTGTGTTTTTTTTTTTTAATTTTTACAGTTTTGTATAAACAAATATGCTTGCCGATTAGAGATGAGATAATTCGTTCTGTCACGTTGACTGATTAGAAGAGACACCAACTACTTTGATGTAAGCTTACTAAAATTGCTGATATATTTCGATGTAATTTTAATTGTAGCTCGCGCGCATGTTGATCCTGTAATCCCCGAATCACATTTTAAATTAACTCATTAGAAATTTATACACGTTTAAACGAAACAAATTAAGTTGATAGATAGTTTTTTGTGAACTTATTTGTAATATTTTTTTTTCATAACAATACGGATCATCATAGTATTATTTTTTATCCTGTACGAATAAAATTATTTGTTAAAATAGTTTTTTTTTTTAAGTTAAATTAATTTTACGTAATATAATTTATGTAATAAGTTCGATTATGCTAGGCCTGTAATTCGTTGTTGTTTTTTAGTTTAACAAATAATTACATCAGGATATGTACGTTTGAATTTATTTCGACGTGATTAATTCTGATCGATGTTTCTGAAAGAATATTTGTATTCATTATGCAAATTTGTTGGCGTGTGATTAGTAATACTGATGTTGATAAATCAGAGTTTATTTTCTGTTTTTTTTTTTTCTATAACTCATATTTGTCAGTTTATTATATTTGGAATCGGTAAACGTTGTTTTTACATGTTTCAAAGGTAAATTATTTAAGCATGAGTAAATTATACATATTAAAAGGATGCGATGTTTTTATTGTTGCTAATGAAACAACATATTGTTATGTTTCAGTTGTTCCTGAAAGAACTATGATGTTTCTTTTAGAAACTACCACATTCCATTTCCTCTTTTCGTCTACTGGTTTCTTTTATTTGTTGCTAGTTTTAGCAATACTATGGTATTCTTACTTCAGAATTAGTAGGAGACGATTATATGAATTGGCGGACAAAATTGATGGTCCATCTGGTTTACCATTGATTGGTTGTGCTTTGGGTTTTATTTACAATTCGCATAGTGAGTATCATTTATGTCTGAAATAATAGGTGTATATGGCGGTTAAAATAATTAATTTTATTGTGTACATTAGTGAATCGCGTATTTAAAGAAAGGTAATTTCTAATTCGTATCTCTATATAATTATATTTTGACTACATTGTTGATCTTTGTTTTACCACAATTATTATTTTTATGTATAATTGTTTCAATCTTTTTAAAAAGTTTTTAATCATTCGACGTGTTTTGATAGTGTAATTATGAAGATAGTACAGAAATTATCAAAACAGTCAATTTGATTAATGTAATATTACATGTTAGGCATATTAATAGGCTTAAATGACAACACTAGTAACGATATGCATTGAAAACTCAAAACGAAAGACATTTATAACACATATTAAAAGTTATTTTTCGATCCATGTGATTGAGAAACAAATGTTAACTGCTAGAAGTTGTCGTCAAATTATTATAAACGCCGACCACAACACTATCATTTATCATGTACCGCCGATTATTTTCCATAGTTCATTCACTAGTCATAAAGTACAATTAAATCAAATTTTCGAAACAACATCCAAATATCTTGGCCATACATGATTATAATATAATGCATCATCATCATCATTTTGGTTTGTATTGTAGCATCGATTCTTTCCCCATTTCTGTCAGTCTCTGCCTCACATCGTGTGTTTTATAATTTGCGACATATATCTCCTGCGATGTCTTCCTATCATTTCGTACATTTCTCCTTCTATTATTGTTTTTGTGAGAGAGTACTAAGGCACGACTCTCTTGCATTAATAATTAGCTCTAAAGTAAAGTTTTGTGCATGCCCGCACTTGTAAATACCTTAAACTTATAAATGCATTTCATTGTATCCCATTGTCGTGTAAACCATGAAAGACTTACATGGAGTTTTCTTGGTGGAACGGTATTTTCGAAACTGATGATGTGTACACAGGTATATGACTTCCGAAATGGTTTTGCATGTTAAAAAATACAGCTAGATATTCTGAATTTCGTTAGAACCTCGCCGAATATTAAACGTGTGCGCAAAGCTATGAAATAAAGTCCAAGTCATTTCACGCGTATGCACGTAAAAATTTAAATTGATCTCGGTTAGAACGGTAAGGCGAATACTTTATAAAAATCTCAGCTGTAATCATAGAATATTATGTACATATAACAGTTGTTAGCTGCCGATTATGATTATGTCGCCAGACCATTAAGATGGTGTTACGGCAAATAATCTTGCTAGACGTGACTTTTATTACGGATGAAGAAGATGTTAATATATAGAACCTTGGCAAAAATTCTTATGTTATTCAATAAAAACTTCACCACTTGCCGAGCATGGATGAATAGAATGGGTGTAAAGGAACTGTGTTAATTTTAAGGCACAGTTAATAGTAAAATTTAGATTATATAGAAATAAACTTCATGAAAATTAACTGTTATATTGAATGTGGGTGCTGCGTTTTTTATTCCGAATTTATTTATACAGCACTTTTCTTTACCTTCTGAGACCTCCATATTTACAGCGGAGCTGTTAGCGATCGATAAGGCATGTGAATATATTATAAAACTTCTTTTTATACCGGCAATTTTGTTATTTGCTCCGATAGTCTTAGTGCACTTCTGGCTGTTCAAGACAGTACTTTTAATTATAAGTCTCACCCTTTCGTTTTAGAAATTAAGTAGAAATGCTTGATTATCACTCAACGTAAAAGTAACTTGAAGTTTTTATGGATACCTAGTCATTGTGGCATCTCCATGAACGACAGAGTTGATATTTTGGCGAAAAGTGCTATTAATTCTGGAGATCGTTTTGACCTATATAACATGAATAGGAGAACCTTTAAAACTGTCCGGGTTGAAAGCATATATAATTCTTCAATCAAAGGTAAAACCTATAGTATTGTTCAAACTGAATTTTCCCATGTGTCCTGGTTCAAACACCTTCCCTTTGTCATTCTCTAGACGCGTGGAATTAGTCCTTCCATATCTGACCAAGTATACTTGGAAATATAAAGAAGGATTTAGCAATTTGGCCTTCTGGAAACAGCTGTCAACAGAGTATATATTGGTCACACGCTGAGTACGCACTCGTATCTGCTGAGTGTCCAACCACCGCTAATATGTGTTGTTTACCACTAACGGTCTTCCATATTGTTGTAATCTGCCATAAATATACTCAATATCGTTGCAATCAGCTGATAACAAGTATCTCGGATGTAAACCATCTCTGTACCTTCTCAACAACTTTATAATGAATGCTAAACTCTGTAATTATCTCTTCTTCTTGTTTGAGTGCCATCTCCGTTAACGAAGGTTGGCTACAACTTTTGATTATTTTCTTCTGTCCCTAGCTAAATGTATTAGTTCAACTGCCGATTTTCCTGTCCATTGCTCTAAGTTTTTTATCCATGACATCCGTCTACCTCCGGATCGCTGGCCATTTATCTTTCCTTCCAATATTGTTTGTAATATCTTGTATTTCTGATTACGCATAATATGCCCTAAGTATGCCAAGTATCTCTAAGTAATCTATAATTCGAGTAATAGCCTTATAGGCAATAGCTACTCGTAAAAAATAATAAAATTCATTCGTTATATTTATTTATGATTTATTTTTGTTCGTTCGGTGGCCAGATAATATATACAACCAGGCCCATTGAAAAAAAAAAAAAAATTGTTATATCGAAGATATTTTGAAAATTATTAAAAAATTTTTTAAAATGGAAATCATCATTTAAGTGACATTGTTTTAAAATAAGTATATAAAAAAAAACAAAAACATTCTCTTTCCAACTGAATCAGAGAATCATTTCCCTAACTCAAATAGATAGCGCGATTAATTTTGTTGAAATATATCTCTACCGTACTGTGTAAAATTGATAATTTCTCTACATTGGACTGGATTTGAAATCTGTAAGTTGTCGCAAAATTTTCGAAATGTCGTTTAAAAATGAAGCAGTTATAACTAGTTTTATTGGATATTATCAGTATCATCATATTCGCTCGTTGTTTCCGAGCGCTTTATGAAATTATGGATACTCAATCCCTTGAAAACTTGATTACCACGGGTTTCTCTTCCTTCGCGAGTTTTATTGCTGATGAAGCGACATAGCTGTTGATAATCGTTTCTACATCTATTCCAAAATTAACTAGTCATCTAATTTGCCATACTATATGACCGATTGTATTGTCATCTCATAAGCAAGCGTAGATTGAAACCAATCCAGTTTAATACAGAAAGATTAATTATTTTTCCTACCATCAGATCTGCAGCTATTGTCGCCAACCCCAGATCTGAAAAGCATAAATTTATGAAATTTCAACTATTTTAAATGCTCAATATTCCATAGCATATTGAAATGTAGAGAATACTGAATTATTCATCTTTTGTGCTCAGTGAGTTGTATTTCGTAGCTTTCATAACTAACCGAGTGCTAATTTGGATGTTGAATTCGTCTTTTACTTTTATCCATAAATCCACTGTCACAAAAACTGGATTCTCTTCAGAATATTGTTTGAAGGCTTAATTGCTTCCAAATAGAGACCTTGACTCTTAAATTTCCAAAACCATCCACTTATATATAATATTATGGACCTATACGGTTTTTTTTTTTGTTTTTTGTTTTAAATCTCCTTTACGAACTGACCAGTATAGTCATTAATGTTGTCAGGATCATGATTTTCAACATCTGTCCATCGACACGATCTCGATTTATTTGTTGAACCTTCACGCTAAATCAACAGCATTTCTCCATTTTAACCTTTGCAACCTACTGGTTGTTGTAGAAAGTTTAGTGCAAGAGCGTTTCCATATCAACAAGCATAATGTTTAAAGAAAATATTTTTTGTCAATTCTGAATAAATAAGAAAATAATAGTTTATAAATAAAATAATACTTATTACGTTACTTATATTTTTGAAATATTTTCACTTCATATATTGCGTTTGAATTCTAATGAAGATTATATCAACAATACTTTGGGTAAATACTTATAAATGTTTATAATATTTTGTCAAATTATTTATTAAAACTGATTGTAATTCATAAGAAACTCAAATTTTCTTTTATTTTTCAGAAAGCTTCAAAATCGCATATGAACGGAGCCTAGAATTTGATTTTGGAATGCCAATTAAACTCTGGATAGGTCCGAAATTATTTATTTTCTTAACAGATCCTAGAGACATTGAAGTAAGAAAGTATTTATAGTTTGACATACATTTAATTAAGCAAACTTTATTTAAAAAAAAAATTAAATCTAATTAGTTTAATTAGTTGTTCATGACATTTACATTCATGTTTAATGTCGAAAAAAAAGGTAGCAAAAGAATATCATGGGGGACTCCGGATTGATATGGCTGAAAGTACTTTGGCGAAATTATCAAAAATTATGAAAGATCATTTAATACAAATAACTATCAAGAAAATACTAATGGACACAGTGGTATTTTTAATAATGTGTCACGACCCTGAATTTTGGATATTGAAAAGAACACTGTATCTAAATTTGGCAGCATTTAAAATAAATTATTATAGATGAGTTATCGGAATCTCATGGATGGAACATTAGACTATTGTATCAATCCTAAAAGAGCTGGGAAGATAACAGAAAAATATATTAGTACCCATGAATGCCCATATTATAAAACGTGACGGATTGAAAATAAAATAATACAGTTATTTATTAAATAAGTAATGGACAGCCAGAAACTCGTTTTATTGAATGTAAAACAACAGGTTTTGTCAATGCAGCAGCAGTGGCATGTTAACATAATAGAGAAAATGGCAGAAACAAGTTTGATTGTATACATGATTGGTTACGATGTCTGAAAATAAACAAGGAACAAGGAAATCAAATCTGATAGCTTTACTTATATTTATAGCAAAAATATTCAGCTGATTTATGCAAATATTTTTTACTGCCCATAATTTTATTATCAGTTAAGACAAAATTTGATATAATCTTTTTTATTACTCTGTTTTGTCTTTGCTAAAAAATAATAAATATCGATTTTTTTTCTTTTGTAATTTTTAAATATTGATTCAAGTATTAATCATTTTGTTGTGGAAACGCTATTGCGATCGTTAAGAAATATCTTAGCTGTGATCAATACAAGATTATGTGCACTCAACAGTTGTTAGTCGGCATTTATACTGCAGGAGTAGCTTTCAATAAGATGATGTTATGGAAAATCAAGTCGAAAAAAAAAATACTATTAGATAGACGCGGTTTTTATAACGGACGAGAAACATTTTTATTTGAATAGAGATGTAAGTATATAGAACTTTAGGTTCACATTGACGTAAATTCTTATATTATTCAATAAAAGCTTCATCACTCATCGAAGATTGAAGTTGTAGCATGTGTGTAATCACCTGCATAGGCCAATTGTTACCAGGTTTTTGATTCAATGAGATGTGTGTTATACAATGAATGAAACGGTGATAAGAATGTTTAGGAACTCTTTAGTTTTGCTCGATGCCGAGACAGTATGATTTTTGCGGTCACCCAATGTTTCCGCTTGTGGCGTTTTTTTTTTTTGTGTGTGTGGGGGGTTATTTAAAATTTAATGTATACGAAAACAAACTCCCGAAATATGAAAGAATTGAAAGTAAATTCACCATCATTCCGACGATCATTTACGAAAATTTTGTTTTGATTGT
Source organism: Coronaproctus castanopsis (assembly GCA_032883995.1). Taxonomy (NCBI): domain Eukaryota; kingdom Metazoa; phylum Arthropoda; class Insecta; order Hemiptera; family Monophlebidae; genus Coronaproctus; species Coronaproctus castanopsis. The sequence goes on along the minus strand of CM065052.1, from coordinate 75,290,351 downwards.
TTAAGTGATAGTATCTTTTTTTTTTAAAAATAGATTTGGGGTTTCAGCTGCAATGACCATGAGCTAGTCTTTCGGTTAACTATAATCTTGTTGTGTACCCCAGTCAGTTGTAAAAAGTGTAAAACGCGGTTGGCAATGATTGTATAGTCACATAAAATTTGTACAATTGATCCACTCAGCATGTTAAACTTTCTTTCATCTGTACGTTTCTGGTAATCGATAAGAATGTATTGCACAGTAACCGGTGTATTATAAATGTTGCACATTAGTCTGGGGCTGTTAGTAAAGATATATCCGCATGTATACATTGTATGACCGATTCTTAGCCGCACCATGATCATCTCTTTTGTCATACTTAATTATTTAAAGTTGCCCATGCCCTCATATCTTTTTTTTAAGTTGTCTAAAGAGCACTTATTCAGTTTATCTAATCATTATAAATTACGTTAGTACCTTAAACATTTTTTTAATTGCATTTATCGAGAATGTGGAATCTGCTAATATAGGACAATTGATTTCCTGTGTATTGCAGTATTTAATCTAGGCATAGTGATATCGCTAGCAATTTCGCTGCAAATACTGATGTTTATCTAGGTCCAATTCCGAGTTTGTAGTTTATTACTGTAACAGAGGTAAACTCGTACATAGATGTTGAACTGCTTATGGCACATTTAATGTAATCCTATGTATAATATACATCATTTCTCCATTCGTTGTGGTGTTTTTATTAAATCTAGTATGTGCCAACAAGGTGTTCGTGTTTACTTGTGGCAATAGTTATGGACTATAAAGTTGAGGATTAAGTATCGTAAATATTTCATTGAATCGATTTTTCAGATAATTTTTTCCAAAGTTTCATTAGCTCAGATGATAAATATTTTATTACAGTAGATAAGTATCATGGACTAACAAAGTATCAAACTAAAGTATTTTTGGCCAAATGAAAGAAGGACGTTCTATAAGAAAAAAGAGCTTGGAATGGATCAGACATGTACTGAAACATGGAAGAATGCTAGCCGATGCAATGGAAGGCAAAATAGCGGTGAAAAGATGGAAAGGCAGACCGAGGCTAACACTAATGGAGACCATCAAACAAGAAGCCAAGAAGAATGAGTAGTGTCAAAATCAAGAGGAGGTCGGCAGATCGTTAACAGTGGAAGATGGATATGTTAATGACGGACCAGCCCTAGGACTAAATAACCTTGAAGAAGAACAAACACGCCTATTACGCACATATGCACTATACTTCCTTACAAAGTTCCAATTTGTAAAAGATTTATTAACTGATATACAATCTCATACTTCTGCTTTCATATTCCTATTTATACAAAATTATTTTTCGTTGCATTGTATTTACCATGTATAAAATAAATAACTCCTTTTAAAATAATACAAGGTTCATTATATAATATTTAAGAACTACATTTTATAAGTTATAGAACACCTTCATCAATTTGTACGATTTATATGCTTTTTTATATATATATATTTCTCAACGTTTCAATCATCCTTGGATAAACTTAAGTATTTTTCTGTATGTATATACTTTATATATATACATGTATATACATACATGTAAATTCTTTATCGTTTTTTTTTAATTTACTTTAAAACCATGTCGATGTGTAAATTCTTTCTATTTTTCTTCTTTTAGTTTACTTTAAAGCCACGTCGTCCTTGTTAGCGCCAGTTACCACGTAATAAAGTCCGTAACATCTATAATTTATAATTTTAAGGTATATATATGGATACGTGGTGCATATAAAATAGCTATTAATTGGTTTATTAATGATTCCTATTTTTCTACACAAAACGCTCGTTTTTATTTTGGATGGTTCTAAACTTTTTATTTTTTGCTAAAAATGCGTAATTTTCTACATTATGTATAAATAAACTTTATATATATATATATATATATATATATACACGTTCAAAATTTTATTCCATGTAAATCGTTTAAGTTTTTATAATGTAACGTTTCGAAAACACAGTTGCAATTTTCGTCTTCAATCTTAAACGAAAACTACAATTGTTTTCGAAACGTAAAAAAATCGGCATTAAAAAATCGTGAAACACGTGCATATCAACCATAGAAGTTTAAAAATGTATGTATAACGATTTATAATTGTTAAATTTTGGTACTATAACATAGTAGCTAATTAAAAATTTCATTTATAATTTGAATTTAAATAAGTCGATTAAAATATATGACAGATTTAATTACTGAATTTTATAATAGGTAATTCTTAATAGCAATGTACATATTGACAAATCACCGGATTACAAATTCTTTCAACCATGGCTGGGCAATGGCTTACTAATTAGTACAGGTAGGCATAATTATTAATTTTAAACTATGAATAATTTAAACGTAGGTGAGTTTTCATAATTTATTTTGTATAAACGTTTCATTTAAAGATTTTTTTGTTTTTCCGCGAACGTGCAACTAGCATTTGTGAGATATCTTTTATGTATGCGATCGTAATTTATGTTCGGACTGATGTAATAGATCCTTACAACAGGTCGGTTGGATTCTTTTGTTTCAAGCGTCTGACTTCATTGGAGTTATCCAGCAATACTACAACCAGGCAATTTGTGTGGTGTTTTAGTTTTGAACTATACTGTTTTAAAAAGTTTTTTTGAATGCGTGGTTACTGATGTACCACGGACCATTTGTAATTTCTCTCAAGATTTTACCTTAAAGACGTATCTGTGCAATATTACAGGGTTCGGTACATCCTTGAAGTAAATTGGTTTCAATATTTGTTTATATAGTAATACTTTGTTTTCAAGGGTCAACTTTGGTTTTCTTCCCAAGAATCATTTCTATATTTTAGGTTTATTCCTTTTTTTCCATGTGTGTTTTTAATGTTAAATTTTTATCTAAATGACGACCGAGGTATTTTACTGAGTCCTTGACAGATATAACCTTAGAGTTTTTCTGATTTGTAAACCGCAGATTTATTCTTATTAATCGCTATACGTCATCATTTGAACCAGATTGACGCATTATTAAGTACTGATTGAAGATTATTTTAGTGGTTCCTACCGACGTACCTTGACTTGTTGCTTATAGGTAGTAATATTCGTCATGTGATGTTTAATACTTTTCCTTCTTATAACTTTTGTACCACCAGGTGCAGTGTCATCAAGGTGGTTAGTGAAATACGAGTTATAGCCTAGGAAATTGACAAATCTAGAGGTTACTGAACGTGTCTGTGAAATCAATAATATATCCACATTGGACTGCTTAAGATACATTTGAATCACATTTGTATAGTTTGAATATTATTGGCATTCCGTGCGACAATTTTTAAATTCTTCATTTCTGATTAGTTACTACTGAGATGATTGTTTGGTTCACGCAATTTAGTAGCTAAGATTGCTGATGGTATTATATTTTTAAATAGATCTTTTATTTCTGTCATGAATGTTTGTAGCGTATTTATTATTTTTGATATAGTATCGAAATTAGGCGAATTTTTTGTGATATTTGCGAATACGTCGAATTTTTCGTGCTTAATCTGCGGGTATTATTTAAATTTGCAATAGAGTAGCGGTTACATTAGTATTCAGCGCATACTGGTGGTTCTTCAAGTTTATTTTTACAGACAGTGGTGTCATTGGCACATACATAATCTTTGTTGCAGTAGCCCTTGATGTGACTACGTTGTTGACGTTGAAAGCACTGAGGAATTATATTTTTCTTTCTCGATTCTTCCATTTTGATTCCTAGTTGGATTGATGTTTGTATTTTAATACATCACTATTATTTTCCTGCAGTTATAGCTCCACAAAGTACAATGTGAGAGGTATTTTACTCACTGTATGCCTAATATTACGGATATGTCGTACATTATGATATTACGGACTTTTTAATCGTAAATATTACCTTAATGTTAATAACAAGATGATAATCTATAACTCATTAATGCGACCAATAATAACCTTCGCGTTTCGAGCGTGGAGGTCAGTATTTAATTGCAAATCATTCAAAATAGACGTTTAAGATGTATTCTAAATGTACACCGTTACACCAATATCGATGAAATGCACGGTTACTCAAAATGAGCCTATATTAATTTTATTTTAAAATTATCGTTGGATTTTTCAAGAAATGTTTATATCATGATTTAGTTTTCTCGATCTGTAATTACAATTTCGGATAATTAAAATTTATTTATATTAAGAAAATATTTAGGCGCATTAAGCATAACTTATATAATATAATTATTTTATAAATTTTAATCTTTTCTCTGTCGCGGGGTTTTAATATTATTATTTTTCCTGAAGCTGTATATTTATTTTAACTTTTAATAAGTTAATTGTTTTATTGTGATAAGGATGTATCCGTTGCCCAATTATCTATTTGTGAGTAAAGTAATGTATGTTTTGTGTAACTTCTGATAAAGTACATATTTGTACATTTGTTCTCATTGTCCCAAAATACTAATAATTAAATTTTGCACACAATTAAATATTTTTACGTTGTTGTGTTTTTCTGTTATGCTAAAATTTCGCTTTTAGCACTATTCAGGTTAAATTAGAAAAATATCATCTAGATTACAGTCTCTGGGGATGAGAATACGTGTAGGAATTAGCCAACATCTGCTGTCATTATATACAATAATACTCCAACAGGGAATTCAATGTTGAGTTTTTGATAAGTTATTTTTAGAGTGGCAATTTCTTTGCACGTACCAATTCAACCAATAAATTAAGCACAGCACATACATATTAGTAAGTTTTGTTATTCGTAGCAGTTAATATAATAAATTATAAATACAGATAAAAATCAATAAGGAAAACTTGGGATACAGTCGAATCATTTGACTTCATAAGAAAAATAGAGCAAATTAAGTTTTCAATTTTTAATACATACGATCTTTGTATTAGTCATTGCAAGTTTTATTTCTAATATACTTTGCTATTTGTATAATGTTTAAGTTATTTGTGTATCTAGACGATTAATTTATACCCAACAACAATTTTAAGTGACTGTTATACTAATAAGTCTAAATTATTAAAGACTAAATTCAGAAAAATAAGCATAATTTTATAGGTAAAAATACAGAAATGTGTGGAAAATACAAAGCTATTGAATAATAAGCTGTGATTATAATATTAATAAAATTTTAAATATGTTACTGAAGGTAATAAATGGAGAAAACACAGAAAATTAATTGCGCCAACGTTTCATTTAAAAGTACTGAGATCATTTATCAATGCATTCAACAGTAATAGCAAACATGTCGTGGAGAAGCTGAAAGAAATGGGCCTTAAAGAATTCGATTGTCACAAATATATGAGCATAGCTACTGTAGAAATATTATTGGGTATTAATGATTAGTAAATAAATGTTTACATACACAAACACACATTCATTATATATATTGATTCCTTTTGCTTTAATGGATTTTATTTATTGTTTATCTAATTGTATTATTTTTCAGAGACCGCTATGGGGGTGAGCAAGAATATTCAAGAAAATGCTTTCCAGTATGCATCTGCTGTTATGAAGTTAGTATTTTTTTCTCCAAGAAACAATTTTGTTTGAATATTCCTTATTGTATATATATATATATATATATATATATATATATATATATATATATATATATATATACTACCTCATTAATTAAGTTTAATTTAGTGTCATAAATAATTCGTTATCAAGATTGGAAAAGAACTTATAAAATGTGTTCCCAATTTTTACATCTTTGTCTAGATCTGATCATATTAATTAAGTTTTGTTCTAGTTTTATTCGGAATATGTAATATATTGTCAAATGCAGTTCACTAATTGTATCCTGTTTAGTTCCATCATGGAAATGTGAACCCTATTCGTAAGAATGATGTCTACATTATTTTCCAAGGTAAAGCATTTCCTTCTTCTCAACAATCATGGTTACAGTACTATTTGTTCACCGTTGAAGTTTAAGGACATAACTTAAATCATTTATTTGCTTCACACATTAAATTATAAAATATTTTTATCTAATCGTATCTAATCTGTACATAGGATAACGTTATCTGCATCCGGAAAAACAATAAGTATTTTAAAGTAATTTTGTATTCATGCTTCTGACGTGCAGAGGTTGCTTTATTTGAAAAATGACTACATATAATTTTTTTATTTTATGTTGCATTCATCTTGAGAAAAAATCATGAGGCATTCAATGTTTGATATTTTTTAAAATGAACTGACAGTTTTTTTATGTATTGGGTACTTTAATCCATTTAGGGAATGTGATTGGCTTACGTAATCTTGAACAAATAGTAATCGTAATAACAAAATAGAGATTTAGTCATAAATATTATTATTAAATTATATTAACGTACCGTATGCAGTTACTAATAGCTAGAAGCACATGAGGAAAAAGATATTATATTGAGTGGTAGATGGCTGTTTTATACAGGGAAAAAGTTATGTTGAACAGTGTTGATGTTGTCAGCGAGGACAAGTGGAAGAGAGGTTAAAAAGTTAAATAAGGATCTCTGGGAGGAATATTTGGCAAAATGATAAATACATGATAAACAGTAAAAGTGACACCGCACAAGACACTGAGGTTGATCATTCTGCTACAAGGAGGTGAACATATGTCATCTTTGTATGACCCAGTCGAAGTCGGGTGATGACCATGTGTACATTCCATGATCGTATTGTTGACTTGATCAAACGCAATTTATTGGTTAGGAACGGAACACCATTTTCATTCCCATAGATACAATAATTTCTACTTGATGGGCCGCGCAAAATCTGATGGAAGAACTGCAATGTTTGGCACAGGCAGAGAAATCGTTGCATCTTTGGCTGTTCTATCAGCCAGTTCATTGTCATAAAGTCCAATATAAGCTGGAACTCAAAGAAATGTGACCGTTTGTTGTGGGCGTTTTCGTTACGGAATTGATCATTATTGATTGCTGTTTGTAATTATATACATCGTATATCGGTTTTAATGTTAATAGTCCGAGCTAACAATGGTTGATGAAGATGTGTTTCATGGATCGTTTGTATAATTCTCGACTGCAAGGTATATTGCATGTAATTCGGTAGAAAGAACAGTAAAGAATTGTCGAACCGATTCGCGAATAAAGACGATTCAATTTTTAATGGCTAAACAGTCAATAAAGGCATATGTATAAAAAACAATTGAACAAGAGGTGCGCGCTAAAATACTCTGCTTGATTTCATCAGGCGAAGCGCTACTTTCCTTCAAATTATAAAGATGAAGGTTAAGTGTGATCGGATTATTTTTCATAATGGTATTACTGCTATGGAGTGATGGATTAATCACGGCTCGTACATCTACACGGCTTTTAAGATATTTCTGAAGTAGAATTGAATTGTTTCAGAGCATCTTTCTGCGAAGATGTGGGTGGTACAGTATATGATGATGTGAAGTCAGACGCACAAGATTGTATAAAGAAATTAGCCAGTAAATGATTGTGGCGATAGTTTAGTGGCCATTCATATGTTTCTGTTAGTAAACTATCGATTGGAGTTGTACGAAATGTAGATTACATTTAAGGTTCGGATATAATCTGATTTTCTCGTTGAATAAATTACGGCGCAATATTCACATTTTGAACAAATAATGCTAGATTTTTAGAAAGTCCTATCAGCACCATAAGAAGTGTTAGTTATTTTTTTAAGGAAGTTTGGATTTCTTGATGCAATCGATGTATGGCTTCCAAGATAGTTGTTTGGCCAAGTGTAAGCCAAGGTACCGCAGGGTGCAGATGGAAGAGGTACACCACTGAGAATAATTTTTACATTTTGAGAGCATCTCCAAATATGTCAGGAATGCATTGAAATAGACGGTGTTAGAAAAAGACAGGTCGGTCGTTGCTTGTACACCAGATGGATAACTTGTCGATATTTTGATCCACAGTGACAGTTCTGCGGCTCACAAAGATCGTGAGACCATCAACAAATAATAAACACTGCACTGGGTGATGTATTGTTGTCAAAAAAGTCGTTAATGGTGATGTTAAGGAGGATAAGACTCAATAAAAAGCCTTGAGGAACTCTTCTTTACAAATTTAGAGTTGATGATATTTGTATATATTCGCACAAAAAAATTCCTGTTTGACGGATCGTTATTTATAAAAAAAAAAGTTAAGTTTTTTGACATTCCATTGGAGAAGCTGGTTCAATACTTTGTGAATGCGGAATTCTATTAATGACAAATAAAAAAAAGGTGCAAGAAAATTAAAATTACTTGTTGATAATTTAATTATTACATTCTGAAGGGAATATAAATAATGTAAAGTGGAGCGGTTTTGTCTAAAGCCGCATTGAGAAGTCTGAAGAAAGTTGTTCGATTCCAGCAGAAAATTTATATGGAAGTATACTGTTGTATCCCTAGAGAAACCTCTAATCTAGGAAAAACTTACTCTTTATAATAATAAACTGTAAAAAGAGAAATAAAACATTATATTTTTATTACAAACTATTAACAGACATATTGTACAAAAACGCTACAGTGTTGCCAAATACACTACAATACTCTCTTTCAATAAAAATATAGTTGTTTTTTTTTATATACTTGAACAAAATAACTTAAATTAAATAAAACTTAAAGATTAATTAATATAATCCTTAATTTCTATTTTTGCTCATAAATTTAATCGATCTGTAGGTTTGCATTTTCTCTGTGATCTTTGTATGCTCGGTTCTCCTCCTGATTATTATTGGTCAAGCTTTCAACTTTTTTCTCTTCTTTTCCTTTACTCTCTTCCTCATTTTTTTCCTATGTTACAGTTATTGAGCTCTTTCCTTCTGTCTCTCCTAATTTAATAATTTGATCTTCATGTCTTCTTACTATCTCTCCATTTTCTTTCTGAATGTTAACCATTACTTCTTCCTTTTTTTCCACTACACCTTTGGACCACTTATCTTCTTGTCCATAATTCCTCACTAATACTTTATCTCCTTGTTGTAACTGAATCTCTCGGTCCCCAGTAAAATATTTCTTTTCTGTTTCTTCTTTTTGTTGTATTAATGCTGTAAATCTCGTTCTTAATTGTCTATTCAGGTGCAACATTGTTGGTGGTTTCTTTGTTGCTATGTGAGCTGTTGTTCTGTAATCTAATAAATATCTTGATGTTGCTTCTTCTAAAGTTGCTCCAGATAGACACTCTTTACTCCATTTAAAACCAGTTCCTTTTTTTAATAATTCATACAAGGGTTTTAATAATGTTGATGCATTTGGAATAAATTTCATCACATGAGTAATAAGACCAATAAATATCTGCACTTCTTTTACATTATTAGGTGTTTTACTTTCAACTATTACTTTAATTTTCTCTGGATCAGAAAATATTCCATTTGTATTTAAAATGTATCCCAAAAATGAAATTTCTTTTTTAAAAAACTGGCATTTATTACAATTTACAGTTAATCCACATTTTTTTAAACGGGTTAAACTTGTATGTAAATTTTGTAAATGTTCATTTTCAGATTTTCCCATTATTAGAATATCATCTAGATAACAAACAACATTATCTATATTTAAAAATATTTTTTAAATTTCCTGTTGAAAAATACCCGGTGCTGATGCTATACAATAAAAAAGTCTATTTGGTTCAAACAAACCTTTATGAGTACTTAGAGTTAAATATTTTCGACATTTTTTGTTAACAATTAATTGTTGATATGCATGTGATAAATCAATTTTAGAATAATATTTACCTTCTGCGATTTTAGTAAATAATTCTTCAATATTCGGCAATGGATATCTATCAACGATAATATGTGGATTTAAACTTACTTTATAATCACCACAAATTCTTAATTTATTTTCACCTTTTGATACAGGAACGATTGGTGTACCATATTCACTTGTCTGTACAGGTTTTAAGACTCCTTCTTCCATCAATCGATCAATTTCCTTTCCAACTTTTTCTTTTAACACTAATAGTAATGGTCGATGTCTGAAAAATTTTGGTTTGACATTCTCTTTTAATACTATTTCACATTTATTCCATTTATATGTTCCCAATTTATCTGTAAAAACTTCTGGATATTCATTAATAATTTTATCAACATTTTGATCATTATCTAATTTTATATTATTAACAATTAAATTATTTAGTTTTATTTGTAATTCGATTCCTAGAGATTAAAACCATTCCCTTCCTAAGAGCGGATGACTTCCACCTCTAATTACAAACAATCACAATTTTTTAGCAACATTTTTATTTAATCTAGCTTTTATAAAAATATACCCTATAGTATTTATAATGTTACCATCGTATGCTTTTTGATAACTATTTGGTCTATTTAAAACTATGTCTTTAAAATGTGTATCGTAAGTTTTTTCATTTATAGCTGAAATTGCAGCACCATTATCTATTTCCATTTTAAAATTAATTCCATTTATTTCAACTTTTAAAAACATAGGTTTGGTTACATTATTATCGTCTTGATCTACTTTAAAAAGTGTATTTAAAAACATCTCTTCCTCATTTTCAATTATATTAACACTATTTTTATTTGTGTTACGCAATTTATTTTCATATTTATACGATTTATTTTGACCACTATTTTTTGTATACCTTTCGTTTTTATCAGCGTTGTCTTGTTTATTTTTAACGTTTTTATTTTTAAAACAAACTTTTTCCAAATGACCTTTACGGTTACATATACGACAATAATATTCTTTGTATCTACAATTTTTAAATACATGATTAGTGTAACCACAACAACTGCATTTTGTACTTGCTTCGTTTCTTGCGTTTATAACCTGTTTACCTCGAATGTAATTTACTTTCTGATAATTTAGTTTCTTATCCATTAACAAACTTATTCTTGTTCCTTCCCAAGTATTTATAATTTCCAACGTTCGTTTATAATCCAGTTCTACTTCTTGAAATAACTTCTTTTTTAATGCTTCGTCTCGAATTCCATGAACAATTTGGTCACGTAATGCTTCTTCTAGCATCTGTTTAAAATCACAAGTTTGACTTATCTTTTGTAATTCTACTATAAAATCTGCAATTGTTTCATTTTCCAATTGTATACGGGAATGAAATTTACTACGTTCTGCTGTTATCGTTGGTTGAGGCTTAAGATAATTTTTAATTTTATTCCGTTTCTAAATCAATTTCTTGAGGTTTCTTTGGTATCACCATTGCTCTAACAATGGTATACATTTTTGTACCAATCAATGTTAAAAATACGGCTTTTTTATTTGTTTCTGTAATACATTTCAAAAATTTCGATCCATACTTCAAAATCATTTTTTTCCGGATTAAATTCATGTATGTTACCAATATTTCCTCTTGGAAAGTGCAATTCTTCCCTGTTTGCCATTTGTTTTTGTTGTAACTTTGTATTAATAATTTTTATAATTTTCACATTAATGTTCGAAAATTCAACATCCTCGTCGCCACTTGTTGTATCCCTAGAGAAACCTCTAATCTAGGAAAAACTTACTCTTTATAATAAAATAAACTGTAAAAAGAGAAATAAAACATTATATTTTTATTGCAAACTATTAACAGACATATTGTACAAAAACGGACATTCTACAGTGTTGCCAAATACACTACATATACAACCCCCCTCAAGGACTACAGAGTACACAAGTGAGGGAGATTGGGCGAAAGCTCTCTACATCAGAAGAATTCTTATTCGATTTGAGAATAGACATGATGACGGCTATTTTCCAAGCTTCTAGAATTTTATTATCCATCTACATTTTGTTAAAGATTTCTAGTAGTAAAGCTAATATTGATGGGGCATATTTGAGCATGGAAATATGTAGATTATCTCGACCAGTTACTGCCTCTTGTGTGGATTTGATGGCAGGACCTAATGGCTCCTTTGTCAATTAATAATGGATAACGTTCCTTATTTTTTGTTCTATACATGTTGTAGAAAAGGAAAATTTGAGATAAAGAAATTATGGCATTGTAATTATCTTTGAAATAATCTTCCAGCTGCTGAAGAAGTTTCCTTACTGGCGACGGTGAGGATTCTTCTTATGAAACAAAAGTTTAGGTTGAATACTTGGTATTTTGTATTGAGGAAGAACTGTTCCCTTTTTCTTTTTTCTTAATGATTTTTTTACCTAACATCATCTATTTCATTATTGTCCCCAAAGACTTCAATAGTTGAGTTTGAAGAGATCGAGTGAGGATTCTTCTTATGAAACAAAAGTTTGGGTTTAATACTTGGTATTTTGTAGTGAGGAAGAACTGTTCCTTTTTTTCTTTTTTCTTAATGATTTTTTTACCTAACATCATCTATTTCATTATTGTCCCCAAAGACTTCAATAGTTGAGTTTGAAGAGATCGATTGAGGATTCTTCTTATGAAACAAAAGTTTGGGTTTAATACTTGGTATTTTGTAGTGAGGAAGAACTGTTCCTTTTTTTCTTTTTTCTTAATGATTTTTTTACCTAACATCATCTATTTCATTATTGTCCCCAAAGACTTCAATAGTTGATTTTGAAGAGATGAATTAATTGCTAAAGTGCTTTATTTACTACGATTAAATTCAGCATTTCAGTTACATGCTTCATGAAATTTTTAACAATTTTTTTTTATTTTCTGATTGACGTGAAATGTCTCGATTTTAATAGTATTTATGTAAATATGAAAAAAATTATCTATACGCTTAGGAAGTAGTATTGTATAATAAACATCCTACATAAAATTTATAATTTCGTAATGTATGACTGAAAGAGTTAGTAAAAAAAAAACTGGCAAATATATTATAAATTTTTCACATATATTTATTACAGGATGTGTGACATATTGCACTTGAGACACAGACAAATATGGTATAAGCCAGATATCATATTTCGCATTACAAAGTATGCTAAAATTCAAAGACATTTGTTGAATATAATACACAATTTGACGAACAAGGTAAGTAATTACTGGAATGTTTTCGTATAATTATATGAATAAAATCGTATTTATGCCATGCAATATTATGTTGTTGACTGGATAATTCATTTTCATATCTTTTGCACGTGATATTTTTCTAACTGCAACTACATTTGTTGAATACACGTCACATATTGAAATTTTTATAAAATCATGACGTTCTTTCGAAGACGATACGTTGTGCGGTTAACCTTAAAATATAAATATATTTTTTATCGTTATAGTTAAGGTTAATGACATTTTCGGTATATCAATTCGTTTTCTTTCTCCGTTTGATTTTGAAAAATAAGACACTAATTACGACGACTAACACGTATATACGACAATTAACAAAGAAATAATAAATGAATAAAATTATAACACCTGTTGGTGCATCGACGTAGAATTAACGATAACTCCCGGATGATCGATGTAAGCGATATCGATTATTTACTTAGATGTAGCCGCTACGATTTGATGACAATGTTTCGAAAAAAATGACCGTTAATAAATACCAGCTCAAATGTACTGCAGGCAATATTCCTTTAACTATTCCTCACTTGCTGCTCATCTGTCCGCTCTATTCCTCCGAACTTACAATCGCAAACCTTCCAAATACTCTCTCAAATATTTTACAACCTTCTCCTACATCCGAATCTATACTGCTTACCTTCTTTCATTTATCCAAAATCTACCCGTTAATATAAATTCCTCTCGTGCCTCTGGCCTTAGTAGCAGTACACGGCACGGTTACAGACGAAGAAGAAATAACCGTAATTATCTTTTATTCTTTTTATGTTAATTTTTTTCATTTTAATCGATTAATAATTTCTATCATTAAACTATATCCGATTAGTTCAGGGATTTCTCAAATAATACTTCATTAAAATAATCATTAGAAATTAAAATTTTTTATGAAAAGTATAAAGCAGACAAACGTGTAAATAACGCCGAACTCGTATCTTAGCGAATGAACGGGTACATGTTTCTCTGTTAACGGTATATTGTGCCCATGACAATGAAGAAATAATAATCGAACGAAAACGTCCGGCGCTTGTACATGTTATCAGATAAAATCTCCATCACATCCACAGACGTAGTAACCTACTATATTTCGTTATTTCGGGTTTCATCTGATATCTGTTCCTGTATCATGTGAAGACACATTTATTTATTATCTTTACTATATATATCATATATATTAAATAAACGAAGAAAAACTAAATCCCTTGTGATTTGCTTATGACGTCATTCTAATAAGCAGCAGAAGCAGCAGTAGAGAAGAAATACAATTAATACTGACAGAGCTGAACGCGCAGTCGAAAAAGATAAACCAAAAATGAACTTAGATAAAACGAAGATAATGATGAATACAACAAAAAGTACAATATCTATAAATGGTAAAAAAATTATAACCGTAAGAAAATATGTGCATTCTTACGGTGAAAAAGAAAATGTTTACACAACTGGAAACTAAAAGGAGAACATGTCTTGCCCGGATTGCATTCAGGAAATTATGCGCTGTTTTTAAAAGTAAAGAAATACCGAATAGCTGAAAAGTAAAGTATACAAACAATGTGTGTTGCCAGTTCTAACGTACGAAACTAAAACGTGAAGTCTTACAAAACAAATAATTAGACTAATTAGAAAAACTCAAACGGCGCACGAGTAAAAATCATCCTTGATATCAGACCCCGATATCACAAGAATATTGCATGGATTAGGCAACAAACAAAATTAGTAGATGAAGTAGAACGCGTAGCTAAACTAAAATGAAAGTAAGCAAGATATATTGCCAGACGAGTTGACAATAAATAGACCAAATGCATATTGCAGTGGTGTTCGATTAATCGTCGCCGCAGGCAAGGGAGACCCATGACTAGATGGAAAGACGACATTGTGAAAGTAACCGGAATCAGTTGGATTCACGTCGCATAAGATTGTTTGGGGAAAGTCTACACCCAGCAGCGGGTTGAGATAGGCAAAACGTAATATATATATATATATATATATATATATATATATATATATATATATATATACGAGGAGTCGTCGGAAAATCCGAGTGGCTAGCACGGACTTCTACGGAAGGTACCGGGTTTGAATACGAACGACAACGCAAAAATATCATAATTAGAAATTCAAAATTTAAATAGTCCTAATATTCTCGCGTGGAAGGTAACCACGCATAACACCATATACGCGCTAGTAATAACATAGTACCCTACAAAAACACGCGGGGCTACATTGTGCCGTGATAACAAAGCGATTACAGTCAGTTCTCCCGGGTGTGTTATGTGTGTTCAACTGCGCTAGCGTCATATTATAATTGCTTTGTACACTACTTACAACATACAACAAAATATGTATAGGTAAGTAGTCGCTTAAATTACCCACCAACCTAGCGGAAATGAAATATGTCACAAAAGAAACGGAAACGAATATTAACAACTTAAGTGTGCCCGTTACCCATGCTAAATGTCTCATAGACTGACAAAGTATCAAACCAAAGTATTTTTAACCGCGTCCAGAACGACGCTCTATCCTATGAAGCATAACAAAAAGTAGGTTGGAATGGATCACACATATACTGAGACATGGAGGAAGGCAAAATAGCGGTGAAAAGATGGAAAGGCAGACCGGTGCTAACACTAATGGATACCATCAAACAAGAAGTCCAGAAGTATGAGTACTGACGTATGTCCATCTCAAGAGGAGGTCGGTAGATTGTGAACAGTGGAAGATGGATATAGTGATAGCGGACCAGTCCTAGGACTGAACAACCCTAAAGAAGAATATATATATATATATATATATATATATATATATATATATATATATATATATATATAGACTATCCTGTAAATATGTAATAATATGTATAATGAATGGATAATGCGGCAGGTAATGAAAAACTGGAAGGTGGAATCAATATTGTAATCTACGATATACTTCCGATATTGTGAAAATTGCTACTAGTGAAAAAGAACTGGCAACACTACTAGATCGAATAGAATCGAATATTTCTGCCGGGAAACTTAATTTCACATTAAATAGTAATAACTGTCGGTAAAACAGGAGTGTTACACGGAAGATTTAAGTTAGTAACACATATTAAGCAACTACCTGAATTATATGTCAGAGTGTCTATATAACAAATAACAGAAACCGTGAAAAAGAAAACGAAAAATATACAAAAATATGTAAGGATCGTCAAATAACCTGACAGCTGGAAAACAGATCGATACAAATATTAATACACTCGATGTTTCGCTACACCCAGGAAAATTGAAGCATTCTAATTGATCTATAGACGCATTTCAATTCTATAATAACCAGTTCATCGGTTACGCAATAAGGCAGGACTTAGAAAAGAAGCTGATTTACATGTGAACATTTCATTTACAAACTTATAGAGGAAAAATTTCGATATGGTGTCAACAAAGGAATGTGTTACGTCATTCCAAAGATCTATTATAAATGTAGGAGAAATGAATAAGACGGTTTCCCATCCTTGAAAAGACAAAGGTATGACTGTTCAATTAAAGCGAGAAGTTAAAAAAGTTTGTGATACAATTTTATGTTACGTTGAAGACAGGTTTAGTTTTGTTGGTCACCTTCGTATAAAGTTTACCTATTTTTCCTAGACAATTTAGAAGAATACGAAATCAAATTTTCCGAACATAATTTAAAATGTGTATGTAAATCACATACACTTTTAAATAAAAAGCAATTGAGCTGTTGACATAGTTTATTCAATTGAAGAATTTACAAAATTATATGCTAATGGATTACATGAATTTATTAAAGATAATTATTTCGTATCATTATTTTCTGACTGTAACAAAAACTATTAAGAATTTGACTTACAATTCCGATAACATCCTAGAAAAGCAAAACATTGTTTTTAGATCCTTCAGAGGATAAAAACTTTTCGTGAAACACCATGAACTAAGAAAGGTTAAATGCGCTTGCTTTGTCATCTATCGAGAAATAGTTTAAGATTTTAATCAAAAGATAATTCACATTTCTAAAGAAAACGATAAAAGAATGTACTTTAATATTTAAATAATGTCCGTATACTTCTTATATGTACTTTTAATTTGGTACTCTCCTAATTGTATAAATTTTGTACTTATTTATTCAGAAAATTTTTGAAATATATTTTGGTTTAATATTAAATTTTTTCATTTTGGGATTGATAATTTAATTTTATTATTTTTAGTTTTTCTTATTGTGTTTTTATTATCTTGTACTATTATATTTATGTGGTTAACTTTTATGAATATTTATAATTTGCATTAGATTCTATATTAGTATGGCTCCCATATATACAAGCTATTAACTTCTAGTTATGTTACATGGCTTAGTGAGATAATTAACCTATTACAAGTTTGTTTTATAGATCATTTATTTATCATTTTAGTGTGATGATGCTTTGAATCTCCCTTTTGCACATTTCTACTACACAGCCAAATTATACACAATCCGTAACCTAGCTTTAGCTTTTTCTAGCACCTGAATATGCCTGTCCTGTGCAGTATAAGTTCGTTCGTATGAAAAGCTGTCTGATCATCACAGAATATTTAAAATCAACAACCATATAAAAGTTAGTATCCTCTCAGCAACTGTTCCATCTGAAATGTCTCTAAAGACACAAAGAAAGTAGCTGTGGTAATCATATTACTTAACCTATTTTTCTTTCTATTTTAGAGCAAGTTTATAATTTCAAGTATCAGTGCATCATCTTTTCATATTATAGTAATGCTTTTTCCATGCATTGTTTAATTTGTACTGTTGACTACTTTTTTATTTTTTTAATTGCAAAATTTGTCTAAACGCCTCAAAATTCCTTAATTTTAACCTATTTTAACCTCGTTATTTCATTCGCTTTGTTAAAAATAAATTACATGTTTACATAACATTGTACAAATTTCATTCATAGATTCAAGGTTACTCATATATTGGAGCGAATTTGCTAGCTAATTTTTTTTTTTTTTTTTTGTTGTAATAGTCTAATTTTTTATATAATACCGATAACATTATTTCTTTAACTAGTAAGGTTCATAAAATTTTACCGCCTAGATTTTATAAATTCAAATATAGCAATAATATATTTCCATACATATATGGTATTATGATTTTTTTTCTCTCACAGTTTACAACTGAATTTGACTATCCGACACTTCTGTTTTTAAATAATTTCTGTAATATCAGAATTTTGACGAATTACATGAAAGTTAAACATTTATATTAACGGATGCTATGAAGGTTAAAATGCTATTTATTTTGTAACATTAAATTTGTTGAATATTTTATTTGGTTATAGATTATACATGTTAAAAAAATTGATTATGAAAAGAAAAAGAAACTCGTGTCAGATAATCAAGATGAATTGAAAATGGTTTATGAAGAAAATACGAAGGAATCAAGCATTTATAATGTTCGAGAAGAAATGGAATCTAAAAAATATGAAGACACTTTGGAAAATTCTTATGATCCATCTAATATATTAAAAGATGACTTAGATGTCGAGGATATTGTAGGTGAGTTAATATGTTAGTACAATTGTGCGTTTAAAAATAAACTATATGTTTTTTGATATATTTAGTTGTGTGATTTCAGATTTTATTTTGAAAATAAATTTCAAACATTATATTAATATAAAATTTTACAGGAATTAGTCTTCTATATTTTAAAAGTTGGAAATATTAAAAAATATGAATAATTCAAATGTAACAGAGTTAAAAGGAGTATTTAATTAGAATTATAAGAAAAATACTATTTTTATAATGTAACATTGTGTATACTTCCTTTCATAATTATCTGTGTGTTCTCATAGCTGCAAAAATATCTATTTATATAAATATTTTTTAAATTTAATCCTATTATCCCTTTTACTCATGGTCTATATTTATTTTTTATAATTATTATATTAATAGTTTTATAGAGTTACTAATCTTCAACAAGGGTATAAATAGTATTGTGAGAAACACTCGCTGAGTAATATCACTGACGTTACTAGTTTGTATGGATAATTTAATTTTAATAGGAGTAACAGTAATAATTAAAACAATGATGATAATAATTACGGTTGCAATGTCTCATTATAGTATTAATGCTAAACAGTTATGTAGCTACAATAGTATCACAGTAATGTAGCTACATGTTGATTACAATTAATGTTATTAATAACAGTAACGATTGTGATAATAATAGTGATAATATTAATATCATAATAATATGGCTGCTATCTCGTATCACATCATCGTCGTGCACTTGGTAACGCTTTTTAGCTGCTAAGAATACGGGAACTGTTAGCGAACTTGTAATTCAATCTGTCGCTATATTGGGCACAATGAAGCAATTCAAAACTCGTAACTAAAACAGCCCTTTTCAGGCTCTCTGAAGAACAATAAGCACTTATTCAATGTAGAAGGTTTAACTCGGACAAAGAAGGAAATTTTGGAAAAACTTGTTAGAGATAAGAAGCATATATACTCATGCTACAAGAAACTCACGTAGCGGGTGGCCGATGGAGATTGAAAATAAATGGGTTCGAACTGACGCAGAAGTTTGGAACAAAAAATACGGTATAGCAACATATATTAAACAGGGCCTGCAGTGAAAATTTATTAACTCAAAAGATTTATTCAATAGCATGTCAGTAATGGGAATAAAAATGTCGGATATATCAATTATGAATGTTTATAAACCCTCCTACGTAAGATGGAACCAAACTGTACGCGAAATCACAAATAAATCAGGCATTACAACTGGTGACTTTAATAGCAGCCATATTATGCAAGTATGTTTCGATTAATAAAAATGGAGACAAACTAATAGAATGATCAGAAAAGTAAAACTTATTTTGATGGCAGTGAAGGTGAATCTCGCCCATAATTTACAATTATTATCGTTTCACGAAAATGGTTATAAGTATTGCTAAAACATATTACAGTAGGTTTTCGTAAAACCTACATACAGGATGGAACGACATTTGTGAAAACTTATGCCAAAAATGCAGAGAGACCAAAGATAACAAACTCGTGAACTTATTAAACGAAATCAGATAATAAATGGATAAAACTTATGGAAAAACTCAATTTTCATAAATCAAACGGTTTAGACTATGCGGAGAACACGCTGCCAATAAACCAATTGCAGGTCAGCCCAAATGAAATCACCAAACAAATCAGAAAGATCTCAAACTCACTTAATGTAGACAGAAAATTCAGCGAAGAAATAAGGAGCGGAAAAATTGCTCTTTTAAAAACGACTAAGGAGAAACTGAGAAGAACTTGAAGTAGCGATTAAAAACTAAAACTGATGGTAAAGACGATATCTACCCGGAGTTTGCAAAAAACTTTGGAAGGAGTGCAAAAAATTGGATACTCAAGTTCTTTAACAATATTCTGTCAAGTCTAAAACTCCCTCAGCTTTTCAAGGGTTCCAAAGTAATAGCTATATTTAATCCAATAAAAGATTACTTAAAAGCATAAAACTATGGGGCACTCTTCCTGTTAAGCGTCATCTACAAAACTTTTGAAAGAATAATATACAATCGAACAAAACGTCCTATTGAAGGATTAGTGTGGACGTAAAGGTCCGCTGAAACACTCAATAATGGACTATCCCAGGGTTCCATGCTTTTTCTGTTACTGTATAATCTATACCGTTTAGAATTATCATTAACTAGATCCAGAAAGTTTTTATACGCATATGATCTGACGCTAGCTAACCAGAATAATATAATGAAAATAATATAAAATGTTTTTGAAGAAGATTTAAAAATACTGATTCAATATTTTAAGAAATGGAGACTAATACTGAGTAATGATAAAACTGTTGTGTCATGTTTTCATTTAGCCACCAATATTATACAAAAGAAACTAAACATGGCAATTGATGGATGTAGATTACTTCGTGAGGAAACCCCAAAATATCTCTGTGTCGTATTGGACAGACAACTTACATACGGGAGACATATCAAAAAACACAAGAGCAAACATCATACATAACCTGGCAGGAATAACGTGAGGAGCGTCTATTCCAATACAGGTGACGTCATCGTTTGACAATATGTATAAAATTATGTGCATAAATACCCATGGATCGGTTGAAATATTTGGAAAGAAACTTAAAGGCTAAATTTTTATAATAGCTCGGAATAAAGGAATATAATGACAGCAGTAACCTGAAAAGGATAGTTAGGAGAAAGACTGTAAAAAAGTTAACAGAGAAGGGCAAGAAATAAACGATACTTTGTGCACCCATATGCACGTATGTATATACACGTAAGGAATAGGAAAAGGTACTATATAAATATACATGCGCGCATATATATATATATATATAAGATAGAGACAGAAAAAGAAAAATGAAATAAAAGGTAATTCTTGTTTGAGAAGTTGTTAGTAGCATGAAGTTGTTAACTTTATGGTAATAGCGAATGTTTAATTTTTGCTTGTTACAAATGTACTTGATTAAGAAACGTTTGTTAGAATGGATAATTCGATTTTTATTTTGTTTATTATAGCGAAATGATTGTTGAATAATTGGAGTCAGGAGAGGGGTGACCTATTCATATTAGAAATAGGCATTACGGTTTAGAAAAATTACTGTTTCATATTTGTGTTGTGGACGGGAGGAAAAGTATGATCTACATTATAATTAGGGTACGTAGGTCCAAGAGTGGCATTAAGCGGGGATGTGGTAATATTTCTAGAAATTTGTACATTATACCATTCAGGATAAAACACATGTGATTTCTGATTACGGTTAATTTTAAAACAAATGAATTTTCACTAAAGCAGGAAGAAAAAGGTGGTTTAAATCTATTTTGAACGCTTCTGGGAAAATAGTATACATGGTCAAGAATATCTAATAATTCATAAATAGCCAAATGATTGAAATTGCCTTGGCTTCGCTTAACTGATTAAAATCACATGAGGAGCGCAGTGAATTATGAGTAAATATATATATCGCATTTAATAAAATTGTTATAATTACCATCATATTGTTATTAATAATGTTGTTACTGTGATGAGAGTCATGAATATTATTAGTGCTATTATTTAAGGCATCGTTACTCTAATTATTATCATTATTATTGTTATTATTCGATAATTGCAAATTGTTCAGTGTCGAAGTTGCTATTCTCGTTGTGGTTAGACGACGTAAAGAAATCTTCCGTGATAATGGTACAGTTATCGCGAGATTTTAACTCGCACGACAGGGGAAACCCTGATGAGGTCCGCAGGATTTTGATAACCATATCGATTCTCACAGCTCTATTGAGAGGCAAAAGTTATAGTAACTGATCCTATCCGAAGTTTTTTTTTTTTAATAAAGCTAAAATCGAGCTAGTATTTATTAAATACCTATACTTGTTAGGTCATCTTATGACTAGAGCCATTGTGACGGAAACGACCTCATCCTCAAACTATAAACGAGCGAGAATTGCAGGTTTTTCTGATATATGCAATTGGTTTATCGATCGGTACAAAGTAATAGTAGTGATCGATGAGGCTGTTTTATTACCATTACTACTAACACAACTTTTATTATCATTGCCATTATCATCAGCATTGCTGATTTTGGTAATATTGGATCGGTGGCGATAGTGGTGTTTAATCAATCTGACGAGCGGGTATATTCCTCATGAGCTGTCTACATCCATATCGAAATACAAATACCCTATGAAACACTACACTTTAAAAATATAATACTTATACTACTATAAATAAAATATATATAAATACAGAGAATTACGTCGATGAAATTAACTGAATAAAAAAAAAAGATTTATACAACAAGATACACCCGCAGCTGTAATATTACGGTATGACAGCGGGGACATTTTTGTTTGTAAATATATGTGCAATACTAGTATATAAATAATGTGTCTACTATTTCATTTGTTTCACTTGAATGACGAGAATTTTTGATTATATGAGGTTATTTTTTAAAGTGAAATTAGATATAAATTCAATCAACTAATAATTTTACTGTAATTATTAGTATTATTTATATTGCCCGGGGCTTGCCGAGTATATGCATTTTTTTTAAGGTTATTATTTTTAAATTTTATTATTCGATAAATAGGAGTAACTTTCTTCTGTTACTTATAATATAAGATATTGAAATTATTAACAGGCGAAAAGAAGAGATCTGCTTTTTTGGACACACTAATTGAAAATTCCAAAAACGATTTACTTTTAACGGACAAAGAGTTGCGTGAACAAGTAGACACTATCATGTTTGAAGTAGGTAGTTATATAAATATCATACAGTGTCTAGTTATTTGTACTTAGATGTATAAAATGTTGTATTTATGTAATATATCATGTATTGTATCACATATGTTTATTTCAGGGACACGATACAACAGCAGCAGCCAGTAGTTTTTTCCTTTGTATCATGGGTATTAGGCAAGATATACAGGTGATTTCAACAATAAACACTTTATTCAGAAATTAAAGTAGACTAATCATAATTAATTATATTTTTAGCATAATATGTGTGTGTGTGTATGTGTATTATCAAAATTTATTTTGATTGTCCTAGTAGATGATTATTCATAACTGTGCCAAGGGCAGTGATAATGATAACAATACAAGAACATTTATTAAATAGGTCTTTGCGAAAAAGTCAATTGAGCTTAGACATTTTAAAATTGACAACATTATTGCATATACACAACTACACCTAAGTGGAACCCGTCAAAACAAACTGGGCGCAATACAAAAATAAACTGGACAAACTTGATAAAATAAAACTCGCATCCACAAATAACATATTTATGGATATACAACATATAACCCAGACTCTAGTTGAGACAGCTTACTCATGCTCTTCACTACGTCTTCAAACAACAGGACGCAAAGTAGTCCCATGGTGGTCCGCAGAATGTGCAAACGTTATCTGAAATAGAAGAGCGCTGCGAATCGTCCAAAGAACTCATTCGCAAGAGGATCTACTATGTTATAAACGCTGAGGGCCAAAGCAAGGAGTACATTAAAACAAGCGAAAAGGATTTCTTGAAATACCTACGTCTCTAAGGTGGTCTTGTGTCACCTCCGGATCGGTCATACGCAACTTACACATCGACACAAATTCCAAAAACTAGCCCCACCAATCTGTGATAAATGTGAAGTTCCAATTACAATCTACCACCTCTTAACAGAACGTCCCAAAATCCCAAATTCTTCTTCCTTAAATACTTCATCAATCCTGGCCCAAGATTCCCTATCCATCACATCCTTTCTTGCTAAGCTTAGGTTGGTAAATCTTTTTAACAAAATTTAAATTTGTTGGCCGCACTCCTAACCTAGCTGCTGTACATAGCGCGGAAAACGAAAAAAAAGAATTATTCAAAATTAATGTATAAAATGTTATTGAAATCGTTAGGTTCGTTTTCTAATTGCCATGATTAATCAGGATTCAAAGGTTAAATCAATTAAAGCAACAGGTTAAGTTTCTTTAAAGTTTAGCGGTTGCAGTAGAGTCAAAACTTTCTTATTTGCTTCTTATGAAGAAGGATTATGATTTTATTATCTCATCTTTAAAAGGTACTAATTCGTTCTTTATTTTATTCGGAAAATCAGTCAGGGTGTTACTAAAAGGTTTGCCTTTATTATTCATAATTACAGTGTTATATTAGAATTTGGAAATGTTGTCCAGAATGCGTTACATTTAAATTCGCTAACTGCAATGGTGATCACTTGTCTAAAAATATGTGTGTCATGATAATGTGTTTATTTTCTCGATCGGTAATTATAATCCAGGCAGGCAATTAAAATTTATGCATATTAATAATAAACATAGACGTATTGTTATAAGTGTGTTTAAGTTTAATTATTATTTTAGAATTTTAACCCTTTTTTCTCAGTTGCAGGCTTTTTATATTTTTTATTTATATTATGAACTTTTAGTTATAAGTTAATTTTGTTTATTGTGAATGTACCCGATACATAATTATCTACTTATTGCAGCATATGCTGTGTGTGTAACTTTTTCGAATAAAATATTTTTTAAGTTGTTCATATATATAAAGTTCAATGTTTTTTGGCAAATGCATTATTTAAAAAAAAAAATAGATTACTTTCTGTATTATCTTTGTACTGTTTGTAGCACTTCATTTATATTCAGTCTTGTTATTGATGACAATTTTTGTTGCTGATTGGAACGTTTCCATTACCGTTTCTACAATAATAATTATTTTATGAAACTATGTACATTTTTATCCCTAGGGTTAGTTAAGACAGTCCTAACAGGTTCTATCGTATTTTTTAGAGCTGCGTGAGGATCCCAGATATATATTGCCCTAACGAATCAGTCGAAACGTTTTTTTTCTATCTTTGCACAGCTTTTAGTGCAGGTATATGTCGTACTTGTAATTGTAATCTGCGGGGTACATGTGATTTATCGTTTTCAATTTTTAGGATATAGGACCTTGTTTTATAGCTACTAAGGTACCTGGGGATTTAATCAGTGGATCATATTACTTCATGTTTATTCTTTTATATAAGATATCTCATATATTATTTAACTTTTATTTAACATTATGCTATTTTTATATATTAAAAAGATGAAATAATAAATTTTGATTTATACGCATCATATAAAATTAACAATGAAAAAGACTACATCATTTCGCTTGGACATCAACCTTACCAGGTTTGTGACAGTGGAGTCATAGTGAGGAAGAATAGTTGACGCCTTTATCATACTCCAAATATGGATCAAGATATCTTTACTCAGCGTAATGGGTGTTATATTACACGATTCGGCTACCGCTGTCTCAATGTTGTTATTGGCTCCTACAAGTATAATTTGGCGCGAATAAGTAAACACTTTTTCCAATATAGTTTTCACGATGGGGTTTTGATGTTTACATATGTTCTGAATACATCTGATGGAACTAAGGGAGTCTGTGCAAATTAATATAGTACAATTTAATTTTGATTTTCAAATATTAATGCAAAAGCTATAAGTTCCTAATCCTCTCCATAAACACTAGGAGAATCTATATGTGAAACAAATTCTTGTTCAGTTTTAACAGTTGTATTACATGATGAATCTTTTGTAATAAATGATTCAAAATATTTGAATTAATTTTTTTTTACGAAAGCGCTGATTGTCACACCGGTGAAAACTCAAATATTCATTCTTTTTTTTTGCAACTAATAGAAACAAGCACAGAAAAAATAACAAACTAACCTTGTTTCAATGCAAAGTAGATGAAATTTTAAATAATTCTTACCTTACTTTTTACTTATATTTTATAATGTAAGAGTAACAAAAAAACTCATGCTGATTACACCATTTAAATTATTAATACCATACGGCCGACGGTAACCTGATCAGCGGTGCGTAAACATAGCGTTGTCCGAAGATGAAAAGGATGTGCGTGCATATGTGTCCCTGTATTGGATACCGAACAGGTACTACCAGACGTGGCCTATAGCACCGTAATAGCTATGACTCATTAACAGAACATGGACTATTTTTTTTTTCTAAAAATTCATTTTGAGTTTTCAATATAGCAGGACAAAATAACTACTCATTTATTGGAGAAACCTGTTTTCAGAAAGCGTTTTTGTAGTGCTTCTCTGGTGATACATATTTTTTATTTAAAAATTAAATAAAACAAAAACATTTTTATAGTGTATCACAAAAAACAATATAGAGTTTAGTAGTTTCACTGGTTACAACATCATCAGGTTAGTGGAAATACACATATATATATATATATATATATATATATATATATATATATATATATATATATATATATATATATATATAATGATACAGTACAAAAGTATTTTTATTTTATTTAATTTTTAAATGAAACCTACTTTACTTACAAACATTGAAAAATGTTATTTCAGTGGTAAATCCTTCTAATTAAAATGTTACTTTATATCAACATACTTTAAAATAATTAAATAATCGTAATCACAACAGAATATGACTTTTTTCAGAAGATTAATATTTTTATTGGAATCTGAACGTTCTTATCAAGATAAAATGAGGTACCTTTATTTGTCTTTGTAAACAGATGAAAATTTGTACTGTGCACCTGAATGTGATAAACATTAATTTGTACGTTATAAATTTATTATAATCCAGAACAAAGTAATTGAAGAATTAGATGGTATTTTCGGCTATTCAGATAGAGATGCTACATTTGAAGATACATTGAAAATGAAATACTTGGAAAGATGTATCATGGAAACATTACGTATATATCCTCCAGTGCCTATGATTGGTCGCCAAATCAAAGAAGAGATTGTCTTACGTAAGTCAGAAAGCGGATACTATTATTTATCAATATTTGTCTGTTTATACTTAAAACATTTTATCTAACCAATATACTTTGTAGATAGTTTACATTTTCCTCAATCTGTTTTGATACATTTTCATTAATTTATCATCCACGTTTCGTTTTATATGTTGTAAAATTGTTTAATCTTTTTAATTGCAATACTCTTGTATATTATGCTTAGTAGTATATTATGTTTGATGTTGTTTTTTTAATTGTCCATTCAAAGAAGTAGGTGTAATTCAGCTTAGATGTTCCTTTCTTTTTTCATTATATCCCCTGCAACATATTATGACTGAAGCATCATTAGGCAATTTTATATGACTTATTAAAACAATTTAACAGAATTCCTATTCAAAAAATTTTTGTGTCACTGGAACTTTGACCGAAATATAATATTATTTATTAATAACTTTCTTAGAAATCGAAACTTTATCATTTGTATAGTAATAACACTATCTTTTGATTATACATCGCAAAGATCGGTTCTAGGTTCTATTTATTTTAGCATCGTTATAGATGATTTAGCAGATAATATACTTTGTACAGAGTCTACTATTTTCCGGCGATCCTATTGTAAGCTGAGAACTGTACCTTTAGGAGAAGCGGTCCTTCACGAATGTACTGATAAATTAGTCCCTTGGTGTCAAAAACAACGCAGGTACACAACATGCTTCCAATCACCTCTCGAGAAATGTTTTGATAATATTAATAAAATTATTAAAGATATACACAAATTACAAAATTATTCCTACTTCTTAAATTGTGCGCAAATCTGGAACCACGAATAAATAATGAAGCCGAAGCTAAGATGAGAAGGGAGTAAAACGAGTGTCATTAATATATTTTTAACATATACACAGAAAAAGCGATGAAAGTTGTTATAGAAAAAGAAAGAACAATGGGGTATTGTATAAAACGATGATATACTATTGGTAGTAAAAGAGGAAAAACTTGCAATGATCCTTTAAACATCTTATTCCCTATTAGAAAACGTAAAATGAAAATAAAAGCCGAGATCACCAAAATCATTATTTTACAAATGAACATAACTATAAATAAATAGAAAATATCCGAGGTAAAACAATTTCCTGATATTATTTCGTCAAGTCGGGCAAATTGACAAAAAAAAATAATCGAAAAACATAGTGTAATCCAAAAATTATTTTTTACAAAAATTGGAACTTTCATACCTTAGTAAATGTTTCCCCATGTGCTAGAAAATTGATTATTAAAACATTTGTCTGGAGTGTCACATTGCATAGATGAAAAACATAAAATCGCAGTATTATCGAAGAATACAAAAATATGATTGCACGAAGTTACAAATAAGAGGATATTTAAGAGCATAGAACAACTGAAGCTAATGAAAAAAGAAGAAACAACATTTCAACTATCAGAGACACTTCAATGGCTTAAAATTTTAATAGCAGGTAAATGGACAAGAAACCAATACAGGATTTTGTCTCCATTAGAAATGTATTAACTGTAAGCTATATTGTCCACGAACCTAAATCATCGAGAAGAAATCATGATTATACGTTACACACACACACACACACATATATATATATATATATATATATATATATATTTAACTGTATGGTTAAGCTGTTATATATGAATATATATATATATAAAAAGAATAAAAAATAACTTGGTCAGTAAAACGAAATAAAAGTCATGATTAAATCTGCTTGCATTTTTTAAAAGTATTTATTGAAATGTATTTGTTATTTCTATTACATTAATAAAAATTATCCGATTACAGCATCAAACGACTGTATTTTACCAGCTGAGTGCACCGTTGTCATAGGGACGTTTAAATTACATCGTAATCCAACAATATATAAAAATCCTGATGTGTTTGATCCAGATAACTTTTATCCAGAAAAATCCTCAAGTAGACATTATTATTCATATATACCCTTCAGCGCTGGTCCTCGAAGTTGTGTTGGTAAGTTTATAATTGGTTAAAACACACTGTACTGTTTAGTATTGATTTTTCACTTTCATCGGAATTTATTTTTAAAATTATTTAGTATATTCAGATTAACACAGCTTTCAATGAATATTAAAATGAAATTATTATCAAACAATTTTAAAACAAAGTAAGCTTGGTTGTATGTTAGATGTAATATAAGAAGAAAAATTGTTGTGTAACTTAGAAGTAAATTTTTGTGATAAAAAGTATTTTCATTTTTGTGCTTCAATGAAATACTACATGAGAAATCGGAAGTTTTTAATTATTTAAGAATGAAATGACTGTTGTTTGAGGTTATGTATGTAAAAGTGATGTTGCTTTAAAAGAATATAAATTACAAGAATGTTATGGATAAGTTAAACTTAATGATGTTTATTTAGTTTCCTCCTTGTACTCAACATTTATTCTTTATTATTTGGTAAAAAATTATTATATTTTAATTGTTTATTGAATGTTATGAACATATTTTTGTTAAATTTATTATGTAATTCTAATAATTATTCTTTGTATTTGTTTAATTTCATTATCAACCTTCCTCTTGCTTCATTATGTTCTCCAAGTAATTGCCGGTTATTCGACCTGCTGAATTCTCCAACTTTCATACTGAAATCACCTAAAACTATGTTGACTTCATCTTTTCTATGTGTTTTAAAGTTTCTATTAAGTTAGTGTATAATATTTCAATATTTTCTTTGTCACAATTAGATTTGGAAAAAGATTTCGATCAGATTGAAGCATATTGGAGTGCTGTTGTAGTATAATAATTCTATCAGAGATTGGGTTGTATTGATTTAGCCAATTCCTTCTTTATTAAGAATAGTGTACCGTTGCGGTGTTCCGAATGGGAATCTGATATTTCTGAATAATGCGTTAATTCATGATCGTCATTAAGTACCGTCTCCGTATCGGGATAGGCGATTACTTACCAACACATATTTTCTTGTATAGTTTTTTAAATGTAAAACGCGTATATGTGGCATTATATTAAAAAGTTATAATAATATTTAATAAATGTACCGGAACAAATGCCCTCTCCATTTATGAAAGTAAAAATTCTAATAATATAAACTGGTAAATAATAAATATACAAGATGAAAATAGTATTGATGGAAAAATCAGACAAAAAACCATCACAAATGAAAAGCGGTAATTTAAACAATAATAAATATAAGTTTAATTATATAACGAATATGTAATATCATTTATAAGTAATGGAAACGAAAGCAAACAAATTATGGCGTTATGAGAATAATACATTATGTTTAATGCGTCGATGCTTATACTTAGTATATCTAATACTTAGTTCCCTGGAATCGTAATTTCCTATTGCTGGAAGTAAATTATTACGGTGCACACTACAACTGAGAAAAAATTTTTGGAATAGTTTGAGGATATAGTCTTTTACATATGGTATCTGCAGAGCACTATGCATATATGAAATTTTAGTGTATACGGGGACATTGAGGATACATCTAAGACATCGATTTTGGACTAATTGCAGTCTATTAAAACTAGCATTTGAGACTGAAGACCAAACTGGACAAGAATATGTTAAAATAGGTCTAATGATTGACTTGTAGATTATTAATTTATTATTAATATTTAAGTGAGATTTACGTTTGAAAATGGGATAAATTGAACAGATTGCTCTGTTTGTCTTCAATGATGCATGGTCAATATGCTTAGAAAACGTTAGTCTCTTGTCTAAAATGACACCAAGATAGCGTATCTGGTCAGACCATTCTATATCAACGCCACTGACATGAAGTCTGGTCGGTAAAAACGGTCTTCGACGAGGGAAGAAAATTGCTTTCGTTTTGGAAGGATTAAGAGCAATTTGCCATTTAGAAAAATACTTAATTACACGATCAACACCGGATTGTAACCCATTGCTGATAGTACTTGGCCTGTACGAACTGCAACGCTGTGTCATCAGCGTATAAGGCAACCTCAATGTTATTTATATGCGGGAAATCATGCATGAAAAATGTAAATAAGAATGGCTCCAGCACGCTACCTTGAGGCACGTCGGCAGAACAGGGTTTGCTACTTGATTTCGCATTATTTATAATGGTATAAAATGATCGATTAGTTAAGTAACTATTAATCAGTGTAATTAGATAATTGGGAAACGTGGTAACAATCATTTTATAGATAATACCGTCGTGCCAGGTTGTGTCGAAAGCTTGTGCCACATCAAATAATACCATCCCAGTATGTTTATTGAAGTTAAAATTATCTGTGATAGAGTCGGCAACTCTTGCTATCTGTTGTGTTGTGGAATGCTTTGGTTGAAATCCAAATTGACTACTAGGTATTATATTATTAGAGTTAGTGAAGTCACATAATCTTTTCAGAATAATTTTTTCAGCGATTTTGCTAAGATTACTAAGCAAGCTGATTGGACGGATATTGTCTATCTGAGAGCAATCTTTACCGTGTTTTGGTACTGGAATTATTTTAGCCACTTTCCAACTAGAAGGGAAGTACCCAAATTTAAACATTGCGTTAATCAAATTAGTTAACTGGACGATGGCTTTTTGAGGTAGCATTTTAATGACAGTAGATTGGATACCATCGTGACCTACCGAGTTTTTCTTCTTTGTTGATTTTACACGTGTAAAAACTTCGTTGGGAGAAGTTAATTTAATATTAGTTGTTATCTGACGTGATGCGATAAATCTACTGACAACTTTATGTACTTTGTTCTTCTGATAGCTTGAAGCTAAATGGATATTTCTGCTGTGAACCTCAAGGTAGCGTGCAGCAAGCAATTCTGCTTTATGGGTATTATTATATGCATATGTGTTAGTATGAGGGTCATGAATTGGGGGAAGTGCTTCATGGTATTGTGTATATTGTTTACATACCTTCCAAAGGCTATTATTTTTAACAGAAAGATTAGAAATTATTTTACTAAATTTTTCGTTATTATGTTTATTTAGTAAATATCAAACTAAAATCGAAAGTTGATTCAATAATTTCTTAATATTTTGTGAACCAGTACGTGAACGACTTTTAGTATAGGATCTTCTGACAATATTTTTGATTTTAATTATGGAAGTTATATACGAAGGGATCGAAGATATAGGGTAAACATTCTGGTTAATAGGAACAGAAAGGGCAATAGCTTCATGAATCAAGTTCGTCAGAGTGGTGAGACAGTTGTCAATGTTGTCAGTATCAGAAATAGGTAGGTTTAAGTTTATATTATCAGAAATATGACGCTTAAAGAAATTCCAGTTCGCATTTTTAAAATTAAATGTTTTACGTACTGGTTGCTGCAGTATGTTGCCAGTTTTGACGATTATAAATATTGGGTTATGATCGGAGGATAAACAGTTAACTGAAATGGGCAGCGTTGTATTGATATTTTTGACGAGAACTAAATCAATAATACTAGGTCGAGAGCCAGGTGGTGGGAAGTATGTAGGTTCTAGTGGTGCTAATATTTGTATATTATTTGTTAGAGAAGTACTAAGTAAGACGTTGCCAGCCTGATTATTATTAAAATTATTCCAAGACTTATGCTTGGAGTTTAAATCGCCGATTAAAATAATTTTTTACTTGTCTTCATCAAGGATAAAATATCTTCTCTATATTTAGTCAATAGATTAGGTGGTTTATAAACAGCAAAAATAGTAGCAACTTCTACATTGCGATTTACATTATGAGTATTGCCAGCAGTGGTTAAATGAATGTTTATGCCAACAGCCTGAATACTATGTAATGGGGGCGTTGGCACAAGATCATACTTTAGCCGTTGATTAATCAACAATGCTACTCCTCCACTATAACGCGTCCTATCTTTTCTACAAATATCAAAGCCAGGAAATTTAACTGTGAGGTTACTGTTCAGTTTAGTTTCGGATAAAGCAATGATATCAATACTATTGTAAATAGCAAATTCATGAAGCTCAGCTAGTTTGTGTACTATAGAATTACAATTCCAGGCAACTAAATTAATCATATTACATTAAAAAAATTACATATAATTTACTGCAATTATTTCTAAAATAGCCGCTATTTTTGTGTAACTATCTGCATTCGCGAGTGCATTTAGTTTTGTAATTATAGTTTTAATAACAATCATTAATTTATTAAAATCAGCGCCCTTAAATAATGATAAAATGGATGACAGGTCTGAAGAGTCGGTGTGATTTAATGAGTCATTAACATGGGATTAATGTTGTATAGTTAAGTAGCGTACAAGGTAATCATAATATGGTGTTAGCGTAGATAGACACACACACCTGGGAGAACTGATTGTGATCGGTCACAACACAATGCAGCACCACGTGTTTTTGTAATGTACTACATTATTACTAGCGCGCATACAGTATTGTGTGTGTTGCCTTCCACGCAATAATATTAGGATTATTTAAATTTTTATTTTCTCATGATAATTTTTGCGTCGTCGATCGTATCAAACTCGGTACCTTCTGTATAGAAGCCCGTCCTCAAGCCACTAGACTATTCCAACTCGAACTAAATTATTTGTTGAAATATGATGCAGATAAGTATCATATTTCTCAAAATTATACTACACTCTATAATCAAGTTGGCGAAATGCTACGGGTGCAACTACAAACAAAACTAGATTTAAATACACTTTTAAAAATCCAGATTTGTATAAGAATTCTAGAAATAATATCGAGTGCATAATATGTGAGGAATAGAAAAATATAGACAAAAGAATGGATACAAGATAGTTAGATTTCTAAATACAGAATTTAGCATAAAACAAAATGGAGGTGAGCAAGAATCAAATGTAAACAAATTTCATTAAAATAACTAAAGTATGGAGCGAGTGTTACTAGGATCTATAAGGCGTGTAAAAACATATAAGAAAATCTTAAAAACCCAGAAAGTCGTTAAACATAATAAAGCAACTAATATCTAGATGAAATGTTCAACTGTATAAAGCTGGGAAATTGCCAGAAGAATGCTATAAACTTACATACATGTTACTGTTTAGAAAATAAACAAGAATGATGTGCAAAAAGTACGGAAAAATCGTCCAGTATGTGAATAAATTTATTGTCTTATAGCAAACATAACATCTAGAATTAATTCTTTGGAGCAATATAAAAGTACATGCAAGAAACGACTTTATTTTTATACTTATTATTTTCATACTTTATTCATGTATATAGTAATATTAGTAGTTAAAGTAGTATTTTTTTTCCTTATGGTGACGTCAACCACCTAATGAATTTTTTCTACCATGGCATACCAATTTATAAATTCGAACTAAAAATCAATAACGGTCTTATTCTTTTAAAGTAAGTTTTTCAAACTGCTTTGAAATAACCGTAACAGACTGATAAGCCTATATGATGTTACTTCTCAAGGTTCGCTGGGTAAATTCCGCGGAAGCCCTATAAAAGTTTTAAAAAAATACTTATTTTACGAATATTGTTATAAAGTTAAATGACGATATTAATATATTCATAGCATCATTGCATTCTTTGGAAAGTGTTTACGAAATTTTGCGTTTATTTTGAGACAGAATTGATTTATATCTAGGAATTTTATATTAAATTGATATTACATTAAGACTGATTAGTATGTTATACTCAATTTATCTTTGTATATCAGTAAAGAAAAAGGTTTAATATAATTCATATTTGTTGGTTTATTGATAGGTAGAAAGTATGCTATGCTAAAACTAAAAATTTTGCTATCTACTATTTTACGCAATTTTCGCATCATCAACAATAAACAAGAGCAAGATTGGCAACTCCAGATTGACATTATCTTGAAAAGAGCAGATGGCTTCAATATTATATTAAAACCGCGGTACAATAAATCTGCATGTACTAGCTCAAATATTGGTGGATTATTAGACTTGATTTAATTATGTACAATATTATATTAAGTAAAAGTATATAATCAGGTTATGTTTTTGTTTTTTTAAATTAAACTATGTGTTCACCAGTTGACATTGCTTGGTCAACTGTTTTGATTTTATGAAATGCATTATACTGGGCACATAAATTTAAAGTTTCAAGCACTTCCAAACTTCTGATTTGATATAAAAATACAAAACATATGTTTTAGAGAATGAAAAAAAACAAACAAACAAAAAATCGTACTTTGTCCAAGATTGTTGTATATACTTTTATTTGAGTTGTAATGACAATTAATGATAATAATTAATTAGAAAATTCTGATACGGTATCAAGAAGCAATCAGGATGTATTATTATACATATGTATATTATTTACCTTTGGCTTGAGATGACTATATATAACTTCAGGTTGTACTGAAAGTATTAAAGAATTTCATAATTAATTTTCTTTTCTGAAAAAAAAAACACTTTAAATTTCTTTACAGACTACAATATGTGTGTGTTTATTTTTATATATATATATATATATATATATATATATATATATAATTTTCAAAAACAAATTAAAAGTTAATATAATTATTGAAATAAGCATGACTGCGAGTTTTCATGATCATTTATAGCTAAATTTCGATTATATATACATTTGATGTTTACGTCCTTCTTTGATTAAATCTAAAATAGCCGTACGATTAAAAGGAATTTGATAAAAATTTAAACAACAAATACTGAATAAAATTTTACAAAATACAATAGATTTTAAAAATATTAACGAATTTTCACCTCTACATACAAGATCAGTATATTTATTCAAATATTGTTACTAACAAGAATTCTTCTTATTCTTAATCCAGCTACTCCACATCCAAATGAATTGTACAGGTTGCAACAACAAATAATTAGTGTATCGTTAACATCATTCTTTAACGAATTTTATAATTTACTGTCACCATTAATACTTATGTTAGCTAAATGAATGGAAAATTATTATGAATAGAGGTAAACTAAGCGATCATTTACTATCAACAATTCTATGTAAGGCAAATAGTCTTTATCAAACGGAATACGAACTTATTGTTTTCTTAACTCCAACCGAGTTGACGTACCACAAATTCTATCACACTACTGACCCTTAACACGGTCATGGATGCAGTTACCGTGTCGTTAAAAATAATATTAAATAACATTTACACTTTACCTCGTTATACATAAGCGTATCAAGCGGTTGTCATCAGCATAAACAACTTGATTAATGAATAACTAAACATTAATTTAAATTATCTAACAAATCAACAAGCTAACTCAAGATTGAGAACCTTGTTACGAAAATAATTAATTTAAAACTAAAATTAAAAACCAACAGAATGCCGATATATCAGCTGATTACTTGACAGGTAATGTTTAAAATTTTTATTAGAAATGCACAAAGTGTTATTGTTGTCTGTGACATAGTACATATACCTAAATGACTAAATAAAAGAAGAAAAGTTTAGTAAATTTCTAATTATTATGCATGTAGAGAAACCTGCATACACTTCAAAGAGACTAATACGAAATATAATAACCAACGCCATCATTTAATTAAACAAAAGTCCTAAGTCATTGCACGTTATCTTTAAAAATAGTCGAACTTGTCCGTCAATCACATATTATAGTTAGATGTTACTGCGATCAATAATACATGCTTATTTGATCGGAGGTGAACATATAGTCCGCATTTTGTTAATGAAAAAGCTCTTTACATCGGAATTTTTATTTCATAGCATAATTTAAAGGCCAGTCCACTATAATCGCCCCACATTTCGCATCAGTAAACCCTCACATTTTTACATTATACTTTCCATCATTTAGTTATTAGGACGTAATCTGCCTAATTCTTCTATTAGTCAACAGTTGTATTTCGTTAATAGGGCCTAAAACGCATCTTCATCTCGTGAACAAAATCCTTTTATATAATATAATTTTTTTTATATAATATAATGATTGGCTATTTGGAAACGAATGACCAGTATTTGACATTAAAACCAAAGGATGTCTAATTTGATATCAAATTGAACATTAATAAAGTAAAAACAATGAGAACAAATTGTTGAATGATAAACCCTCTGCAGCAAGGCTACATTCTACAATTTCTTTACTTTCGTGATATTTCCCTAGTGGCGATTAAAAAATATAGGACAAATTATTTTTAAACGTACAATCATCTTTGCAGGTACGTTTAAAAAAAATTTCAAGTCTAAGCATTACATTTATGGATTTCACATAGAGCTAATTCATTTCTTTAATAATAGAGTCCAAACTTTTTTAACTGGAAGAATTAATCGTGTTCGAAATGTGGCCATGTAAACTCTTAAAGTTTATTTACAGAAATATTCTGTGTTTCAAAGTATTATGGTTTTATTTGAAAAATCAATAATTGTAAATCTGTTTACATCTGTCTAGTTCTTTACAGTAAATCTTACCTTATTGCTTCACCGTGAGAGACTAGAAGACTTTTGAGATAGCTAGAAAATTTTTGCTTGCGTGTGTGTGTGAACTAACATCTAAAATATTGTAACTACACTGCTGGAGATTGTACACATTGAACGTCAACTATCAAAAACATTTTTCTGATATTATAAATTGTTCACTTATACGAGAACATATTCAAGTTAGCAATATACAAACCAAAGTGAACAATAATATGGAAAAATTGTATTGCTTCGTGTGAATAGATACTAATGCGAGACATTATTCAAACAAGATCGAGTTCTTATATGTCTAATATGCATACACGACCTTTACGAAGGAACATTTTGTAAAGACTAAAACTCGTCAAACTAAAGTGACGGTAATTATTTTATGTTTCATAATAATTTATCGCCTTTGAGTTAGTACTGTTGTTTTTCTTTTTGTTATGAAATTTAAGATGTGTAATTATTCATCATCTACCAGTAGTGAGAGCAGTGGGAGCGAGCATCAAAATGTTAACGATATACCAAAATATCTGCATTCAGTTACACATTCCTACATATTGGCTTTATGAAGCACTCAGTTTATCGCTGTAAGATTTACATCTTTACATTGAGATTTGTATATATCGCGGTTTTAAATGTGATAGTAATAAGCAGGTTATTTATTCCCTATAGAGCTCAATATCATAACTCGCATAATAGATCTGATTAACAACATTTTGTCCATTTCGCGTTTACGCAATTTAAAATTATCTATGACGTCTGATGTAATCGGTAATAAAGAAGGAAGAACAAACTGGATATCGAATGCAACGTTAAAACTGTTAGAAGAAAGGAAAGAGATAGAAAGGAATAACTCAGAACAACATGAACAAAAAATAAAGGAAACCAATGAACCAATTAAGGCATCATGTTGAAAAGACATAAAAAATTCTTACATCAATTATGTACGTGTGGAATTACAAAAACACTCGGAAAATATTGAAACTAAAGATATATATAAGAAACTTAAAACACTTACTGAAAAGTTCAAATTAGTGAATCAATCAATACAAAATGATAACGGCGGCATTATGGTTGCAGAAGCCTGGAGAGAATATTGCGAAGAGATATTTGCAGATAAAAACTTGAACAACATAATAGAAGATGTATTTCGATAACACAGATTTACAACCAACGATATTACGAATAGAAGTAGAAAGAGGAATCGAGTAAATTAAAATAGGCAAAGCTTCAAGACCTGATGCATCATAATTGAAGTAATAAAATCTATGGGTTTCTCCGAAATCGATATACTACACAAACCATGTTGCAAAATTTGTGGAACGGGGAAAAGACCAGATGACTGGTATCATACATTGATGTCCCATTCTAGCAAAATTATGCTTTCAGTTATAAACAACAGACTGAAATCGTTCTTGCTAAAAGAAATTTCATCAGAACAGACAGGATTCATGCTAAGTAAAGGAACTAGAGAAAAGTTTATTATTGCACGTCAAATAGAGAAGGTCCATGAATTTAATGTAACATACGGCCTTCATAGACTTCTATAAACAAATTGAGTACATTAAATGTAAAAAATTATGGTATATATTAAAGAAGATGGTCGCACCAGAACATCTTATATGTCTCATAAAAAATTATATAATAGCTCGGCTGCTGTATATGTAAACAGTGTAAAATCATCTACTTTAAGCTACGGAAATATACATATATATATATATATATATATATTACGAGGAAATTGCTGAATGATTGGAACAATGACATCGTTGTTGGTGGCAAAAGTGTCTACAATGTATAATGCGCAGACGACATTGTTATTATAGGCAGCTCTGAAGAAAATATGATAAACTTCATACAGACACTAGAAGATCAATGTAAATACTACAGATTCTAATAATAAGTCTAATACTAAAATTATGATAATGGATAAAAGTGATAAAATCAATAGGAAATTATGTGGATATGAAGTCGTCGACAGCTTTATGTATCTTTCAATACTAACTAATAATAACAATTGTATGCCGGACATAAAGCGTAGACTAGCACTTGCACGTGGTGTAGTAGCTCGATTGGCCAAAATCTGGAAGAATACAGCAATATCGTTAAGTATGGAGTTAAATTTATTAAATTGTCTAGTTTCCCTAGTCGCCACTTATGCATGTGAAATCTGGTCCCTCACCGCTGGATGTATTAGTAGAATAGATGAATTTGAAAGATGGGATTATAGAAGAATATTAGGAATGCCGTGGACGGAATGTAAAACAAATGAATATGTGTTTAATAAACTGAACATAAAAACACGGTTATCGAAATGGAAAAGAAAAAAAATATTTAATATTCTTCGGTCATATAGCACGGGATAAAGGTTCACTACAGTTACTGATAATTACTGGGAAAATGATTGCAAACGAAAAAAGGAGGAGGAATAAAATCATTGAAATAAAAAATGCGACATTTCAGAATTACGTGACAAAAACTAAAGCAGCATCGACTACTCCTATGGAAAGCTGTAAAAATTGTTTTAAAAATTATAATTCCCGTGTAAACAAAAACTATAATTGAATACGAAACGATAAGAAAATGCTGTTGCTTTGCGTAATATTTATCAGCAAGTTTTCAATCTCGTAACAATAAAGAGAACAATAATCTCGAAAAGGAAATTAATTTTAAAGTCTCTCTTATACGTTCTATCTCCCAATGCAAGTAAATTATATTAACATATTTAAAAATATTAAATATGATTAAATGTCTTTGATACGATTATGTTACAGCAAGCATACTACTACCTAGCAATAAGATCGATCTTGCCTTTCGGACAGATATTTTCAAATAAATTTTAACGGCTGATCGTTAACTATATTTCGAATCAAAGCAGAAGTTTCGAAAAGTAACATTCTCGCATCAATGTATCAAATGCACATCAGTAATATTCCTGAAAATAAAACTGACACATTTCACTTATAATAACGCAGCTACCCATCGAAACAAGTACAAGGACGTTTAAATTACTTAACACATTCGTTCAATTAGTGAAGAATAAAAGATGAATTAATCTCAATCCCTTATTTATATTGAAAACTGGAGCTGCTAGCCCTATATATTTCAATAACGATCCAATTTCAACATTAGGTAGCGCGAAATATCTTTGATCTTCATGTTGACCAGAAACTAACTTGGAAGAAACACTTGGTCACTAAACGCTCGTAGGTCATATTGAATTTGGAGAACTATGCATTGGCTAATTGTAAGAAATTCCTTTCTTTCAAAAACAGTAATAAAGTTAATTTGGACATAGGGTATATGGGGCATCACATCAAATTCAGATGTAGGTACAATAAAAAATAGGTATACCAGCAAAAATTTTACACAACACGCCAATGCGCCTTAGTTTCATCCGGAATGGTGACATATCCAGGAAATTCGTATTCCAAAATGTAAGATACGAGAATTGACTAAATGCGTATCCGAATATATTACCAAAGAACCTGTTAACAGCCAGCATAAAATACTATCGAATCCACAAATACAATCTTATCATGTTATTTTCTTCATTATTGTGTAAATTATCGGTAATGTTAATATTGCTCCCATTAATTCCTAATGTTGTTAGTATTAGCCCTGCTTACTTAATTATTCTGAATAATTATATTTGTTCTATTTTTGTACTTTCTAGTTTTATCATTAATTAAGAATCAAATACATGATTATATAATATTCTACAATTCTTACTAAACATAATAAATGTGGTTCATCATAAATATTTTATATTTTTAAAACAATTATACATAGCATTGTTGAAGGTTTGATAGTTATGGTATTTAAAATTGAACTTTTTCTGGTGACTGGATAGTAACATTTGAATCTTAATATTAGTTATACTTGTGTTTGAGACAAAAAGGGTTCTACAAATCGGTTAACTTTGTACTATTATTTATTTATTAAATATTTTTAATGAATAGTGTGATCTTACTCATACGAATTATTAAATTATATTTTGTTTGGACCTCTGATAAACTCGCTGGTTGTTATGGCGACATGTACTATAAATTTTATATTATTTAGTGACTACACTGAATTATACACGTGTTAGGTTCTGTAGAAGATTTTGAAAAACGTATATTGTGTCATTGTCATGTGTGGTGTCACTTGTCGGTGTGGGGAATGAACGTTGAAGTTTCGTTTTTTCATTTACTTAAGTTTAATGGTTTTTTACAAATATATTTCGATTTTATTTCCATCATCTGTTATAATTAACTAAATAATATTATTTTCATTATACTGTATATACTAAATTTATTTCTTGCATCATTCATTTAAATTTAAATGTAATCGTGTTTTATATTATAAGTTTATTCGATTTTAGTGCTTGTTTTGGGTACAATCAACTTAGTCAGATTAAATCAGATGATTATAAGGTACGTACTATTTTATATAAATTAAATACGAATTACTATGTGACGCATAATGTACATTTTACATTTATTATATGTATTATCTTGTAAACTATATGAGTATTTATACACGTACACGTTTATATTAAAATTTCAATTGAAACGTGGTTTTTATGTAAAAATTTACTATTTTTATACTTGGAGGAGGTAAACTCTAATTTTCCCGTTAAAATATAATCGATGTAAATACAAACGAATCAAATACATACTATTATGATATATTACCAACATTTTATATAATTCAATCTGTGTTATTTGTGTTACCACCATTTCTTTTTTTCTATTCTAGTTTGTAATAAATTTTCTTGTTTGCTACATTTTATTTCGCAATACTGTTTTTCACATTGCTAACACTGTAAATAACCGAATGGATGTTCCATTGTATATGATAATTTAAAATATATCACCGAACGACGATAGCAGTCTTATGCTTGGCACATGTTATTATTATAAATTACGTTTGAATAATCTTTATAATCTATATTTAGATAATGCGGAGAACACAACTAACAATAACCGATCGAAAACAAATTTTTTCATAAAGCCTGACTGTTCTTCTGGAATTTCTTTAGCTATATGGGCGTAGGTCCAGTTATTTAGTATCTGTAAAAATATTTTGCTCACATGCGACAATAACGATATTATACGATAATTTCCACATTTAGATTTTTCTCTTTTCTTATTGATATTCATTAAATATAAAACAGTATTTACTATTTGATACATGTCCTTAAAAAACGAAATCCTAATGTTAAAATTACCGATCAAAATTTGAATATACCGATAATTGTTTTTATAGTATCGTATCTAATAAATTTATCTATTTATACTTATTTGATTAAAGGTAACAATCAATTAGAAGATACTTATCAAAGAAAATAGTGATTATATTATTTTCAAATAGCATGTCTGTGATAAATATCCACTTAGATTAGTACCGATGTTCTATTGTTAATGAATGATACACGATTACATCAAAATAGTAAAATCATAATTATCGGTATAACAGTTCCAGGGAAAAATTTTGACAAGATTCTATCTTTTTATGCATTTACTTATAAATGTATATTAATTTATACATAAACTACAAACGTTGCAAATACTTTTTCGATTTGCAAAAGATAAGACATTTATCATTAGATCTGTAATGTTTTTCAGGATGTCTGAACCGACTATATATATATATATATATATATATATATATATATATATATATATATATATATATATATATTCATTGCGCATTAATGGAGTTGAAAAAATTTAACGATTATCACATCATCAAAAATTTGCCATCAACAGGTAACTTCTATTGTTGCGGACGCAAGGTAAGCTTCTTTTGATAATGATTTTATTTATAAAAATCATCCGTAACATAATTTTTAGCATTATCATTTGAAATATTTTCTGTTTGAGGTAATAGAAGTTTTTCTATTGCTCTGGCTTCTTCC
This sequence comes from Coronaproctus castanopsis, assembly GCA_032883995.1. Taxonomy (NCBI): domain Eukaryota; kingdom Metazoa; phylum Arthropoda; class Insecta; order Hemiptera; family Monophlebidae; genus Coronaproctus; species Coronaproctus castanopsis. The sequence continues at coordinate 75,246,938 of CM065052.1, read as the reverse complement.
ATGATTACTCAGAAGGTGCAAAACAAAATAGTATCTATCAATAAAGTTGTTGTCCTTTCTGTTCCTATTGAACAGAATATTTCTCCTGTACCTTCGATTCCTTCATATATCATTAACATAATTAAAATTAAAAACATAGTCTGAAGACCGTGTACAAAAACGGTCATGTACTGATTCCCAAAATATTAAGAAGTTATTACATCAGTTTGTTAACTTAAAGTTCCAAAAATACCGGTATAAAGTGTATATTATTATGGCGATCTAGACGATGGGGATACCGAAGGAAATACTAAATAAAATAAATATAAATTTAAAGAATCAATAACAGTTAACGTAACATAATATATCGATTTATAATAAAGATATTTCCATCGTAAGAGATTTAGATCGTCAAAACTGATAAAGTTACATCGTAAAAGCCTTAATAACTAGCATGATGATAGTAATAACATGGGGGTAATAATAAGTACATTTAAGTTAAATACGAATAATGCCAGGTTATTAAGGGAAATCCGGAGATTAAGGGCGGGTAGAGCCAGCAACTGGTGAACCAGTGATTGTATATGTGTGTGTATATAGATATATCGATATCGATAAGTATTCGTTAACGATAAGGCATGTGTCTAGTCTACTTTTAACTTTACGAGAAGAAACATCGTAACGGCTTGTCGGCGAACACAGTTCTTACTACGTATAAAAAGTATGCCCAGTTGCTCATTTAACTAAAGTAAAAATACATTTACTTTAGTAGGATAAACAATAATTTTTATATGTATTACATACAAAAATAAATTTTGAATAAAAGATAATCACAGCTGTACATCATAATAGCGTGTGTTTAGTTCCCTTGTGTTTGTAGCGCTTATATTTTAGTTGCAAACTTGTACGTGTGTAATCCCCTATATCGTTTATAAATGAGTACTGACTGCAGGCACAGCTATCAAAAAAGAATTTTGTTTTTTGTTCGACAACCTCGTGTATATATGGTAAGTTCAATGCCTTGTGAATGTGTTCAATCTTTACATAGACTGGAAGATTTAAAATTATTCTGCAACACATATTTTGTAGTCGTTGTAACTTCGCTAAGTTAGAACGGCTAGTATATGACCACATGGGACAAGCATAAAGCATAAATGTTCTGATTATAGTTTTGTAGATTATTAATTTATTTTCCGAGCTGACGTAACAACGTTTATTAAATATCGGGTATAGCTTAAACAGAGCCGCATGAGTCTTATTGCAGGCATACTCAACATGTTTAGTAAATGTGAGACCCCGATCCAGTATTACACCTAAATATTTAATATCGCTTTTCCAAACCAGAGATCTGTTGTTCACTATTACAGGTGATAATAAATGCGGCCTTCTTTTCGTGAATAGAGTAGATTGAGTTTTATCGGAATTTATTTTGATTCTCCATTTATTAAAATACGAATTTAATTTAATAAAACCCCGAGTTAGTCCTCTTTGTATAGTATCAATTCGATACGATATGCAATATATAGCAGTATCATCAGCATATAATGCCATCTGTAAATGTTTAATTTTAGGAATGTCATTAATAAAAAGAAGGAATAAGAAAGGTCCCAGTATGCTCCCCTGGGGAACTCCCGCTAATGTATTTTTCATGTAGGAATTATCATTGTTAATTTTAACTATGAAATTTCGGTTACTTAAATAATTTTTAATAAGCCGAACTAAGTAATTAGGGAATTTAAGTTGAATAATTTTGTATGTTAAACCGAGTTGCCAAGTGGTGTCGAAGGCTTTCTCTATGTCTAATAACAGTAATTCTGTATGCATATTTTTATTATACCCATCAGTTATGGTTTCACTAATTCTTGCTAATTGCATGACGGTAGATAAATTACTCCTAAATCCAAATTGTTGTTCTATAAAAATATCATTATCATCTATGAATTTTTTTAGTCTACTCAAAATAATTTGTTCTGCTATTTTACTAAAATTACTAAGTAATGACACGGGTCGCAGATTTCTGGGATCAGAAATGTACTTACTTGATTTAGGTATAGGAATAACTTTCGACACTTTCCAGCAGTCGGGAAAATAAGAAAGTAATAAAATTGAATTTATTATGACTGTTAACTGAACAATCGCTTTTTGTGGCAAGTTTTTGATCAATATTGTAGGTATATTATCTAGATCTACTGATTTTTTATTTTTAAGTTTCTTTATGACGCGATGTACCTCGCTGACCGTTGTTAAATCAGCGGGCAAAATTCTCACAGGCGAATCTTTTAAGTACTTTTTAATGGAAGATAAAATTTTATTATTGCAATAGTTCGACGTCAAATGCGAATTTTGTGTATGAATATCATAATACATCATTGCTAACGTGATACCACAAGGTTGTACGTTTTTGTTTCTTCTATCTATTATTTTATTATTTTTATTAAATTTTATTATTTTTTTTTTGTTTCTGCACGCGATCTGTCTGATTTAAAACAATAAGCGGCAATGCTAATAAATTACTCGACACAAAAATTAATGGAATGCTTCCCAATGGTCGTCATTCCTCGTTGTTGATTAAGATATTAAGTAATTATATTCGACCGATTTAGCCGTTTGAATCTGGTACCGTCTTCGATCAGGCTGTGTGCCAACTCGTTACAATGGTTTTGTAGCCGTTGTACAAATCGTACGTTGGCTGCTTCGATTTCTTCTTTAACCGTCGGTATTTCTAGATCTTTATGAATTTCGTCATTGCGCACGTACCATGGCGCATCGACTATCGATCGTAATATTCTTGATTGTGTTCTTTGAATAATCGCTATATTTGACTTTCTCGCAATTCCCAACAATGGGATTCCATACGACCACATAGGTTTCAATATTGATTTGTATAGCAGTATTTTATTTTCTATGGTCAATATCGAATTTTTTCCTAGTAACCAATACATTTTGCGGAATTTCATATTTATCTGTTTTCGCTTAGCCTCTATATGCTTTCTCCAAGTTAACCTTTCGTCCAGGTGCAGGCCAAGATATTTCACGCTATCCGAAGTAGGGATCGTTTTTTCATTGAATTTTATTACTGGACATCTGTCCACTCTCTTCAGTGTAAATATAATTTGTGTGCACTTTTGTTTATTGATTGTAATTTTCCAGGATTTATACCATTTTTCCAAGTCGTTTAAATGATCTTGTAACTTTCGATGCCGATGCCACAACGCAGTGAGTGGATAGTATCGCGATATCGTCAGCAAACATTGCTGTTGTTGTGTTTGTATTGAGTGGGAAGTCGTAGGGGTATATGTGATACAGCGTAGGTCCCAGCATGCCTTGTGGTACCCCTGAGTTAATTGATCGAATGCTCGAGTATGAGCCATTAACATTTATTTTAAAAAATCTTTCGTCAAGGTAAGACTTAATTAATATGTAATATTGGTAGGGTAATCGTTGCTTTATTTTGAATAGCAACCCATTGTGCCACACTCTGTCGAACGCCTTTTCTCGAAACTTCGATTTATTACATCGACGACTCTGTGTATTTGTTCTATAGTACTATGTTGTTTCGTGAATCCGAATTGGTAGTTCGGTACGATTTTATTTTCAGCTAACGAAATTTTTAATCTGTTTAATAATAATTTTTCAAATAACTTCGATAAGACCGGAAGTAGGCTTATTGGCCTGTACGAAGCTACATCTTCAGGAGGTTTTCCAGGTTTCTGAATAAGTATGATAATGGCGAATTTCAATTGTATCGGAAAGTATCCGGTTCTAATAATTGCGTTGTATATAAACGTTAGCAGTATTATAGCTCTTTTCGGTAATTTCTTTATTACTTTTGGTGTAATTAAATCGTATCTCGGAGCTTTTTTTTTTGGATGTAAATGTTTAAGTATATGTGTCTTTACTTCCGCAGGAGACGCTGGTTTTATCGGGAGCGGGAGCGTCATTTGATTTGGAGTCTGTAGGTAATTTTCTATTTCTGCACCTGAGGTTCTATCAGTGCTGGTTCCATTTGGACGGAAAACCTCTGATAGGTGGTCGGCGAAAGCTTCAGCCTTTTCCTCGTCACTTCTTGCCCACTGGTTGTTTCTCTTTAAGGGTGGTCGCTGTAGTTGACTATCTTATTTTACATGTTTCACAGCCTTCCATAAAGAATAATCAGTAGCCTCAGTTGATGTTAATGTAGAAACATAGTTCTTGAAGGAGACATTTTTCATTTCAATAATCTTATTTTTCAGTTTTTTGTTTATTCTATTAAATTCCGTTTTGTCAACCGGATTTCGTGTATTCTGCCATATGCGTCTTAACCGGTCTTTTTTCCTGGATCATGTCCTTTATGATTTTCGGGTGATTTTGGATGTTAGGCCTCACGCTACAATTATCTGTTGGTGTCGCTAAATGGGCAGCTTCTTGTATATATTTGGTGAGATTCTCTATACCGATTTATACGTCCTCCGCAGTTTTCAATGGAATGTTCAAGTTTATTTTATTATTAATTAACTGTTGAAAAGTTTCCCAGTTGGTTTTACCGTTATATAATGTTGGTTTCTTTTCTGAGTGTAGGATTGCGCTACTGATATTCAGAATTACTGGTGAGTGATCAGAAGTACCATCCATTGATGTTTCAACAGACATTTGATAATTATTGATTCCATTGCTGATAAAAAAGTCTATTAAATTGTATCGGTTGGCCAATATGTCGATTCTCCAGTGGATATACTGTTATAGCGGTTTCTTTCAATGCAGTTGTATAACTGGTTTCCACGCTGAGTTATTAGTCGCGAACCCCCACGAGGTGTGCTTTGCGTTGAAGTCCCCACCTGAAATAAATTTTTTGCCCAGCGTTTTAAAATATTTGTGAAACTGTTCTTGTTTGATGATGTGTTTGGGGGGCAGTATACGGAAGAGATTGTTATTAAACCGAGTGAGGTGCTTATTTTGACAGTACAAGCTTGTAAAAAATCTTCCATGAAGTTATTCATAATATGATATTTCATGGACGTTTTTATAACGATAGCTGCCCCTCCATGTGCTCTATCATCTGGATGGTTTGTGTGATAAATAGTGTACTGAGGTATTTTAATAAAACTGTTACTAGTGAAGTGTGTTTCGGATACCATTAGTATATCTATTTTATTGCTCGTTAGGAATAATTCAATTTCATGGCGAAAATTTTATTATATGTCGTCAATTCTATGTATAAATAATATCAATGTGTTTGTGATTGATTCGTATTGCTTTGTAATAGTATCTCATATAAATATCTGTTTAAAATTATATTCTTAATCTTTGGAATGTGCAATGATACTAATTAAAATATATATCGCAATTGTATTAAAATATTCTAGTCATTGAATTGTAGTGTCACCGGCTGCTGGTTCAACACGCAGAGTTTCAGGTTAGGCATGAATTAAACCTCGCTAAGTTAATCTCTTTAGATTTTCCGATATATATATATATATATATATATATATATATATATATATATATATATATATATATAAATAAAATAAAATAAATCATTAGTAATTTAATCTGTGCATTATAAGGCACTGGCGACCGCGACCACATAGTTTTTTTTATTATTGATCTTATTACGTTCTTATGGGAGTCCCATAGATACTCGGGTCTACCTAACGAGAGAAAGCGCAATAAGAGGCACGTTACGGATACGCAATAAATTGGCGATCGACGACGAGATACGCATACACAATACTATAAACATTGTAGTATAGACATCAAATTAGACTGAATTAAACTAAACAATAAAATAGTTCACACTAAACTTAATATAAGAATCATCACCACCCATAGAGAATTTAATATCTATAAAATGAGTGACGTACATATGTCGAAAGAACCGCAGTAATTTTCAAATAAAATCAGATGTATTTCAGCAAGTATTATAAAAATATGAATAACAATTAAGATAAAACCACCGATGAGCAATATTGCGTAAGTTGGGGACACATTATATATCCTGTTACAATGCTATCACATACACACACGCACAAATAATCGGACGTAGTACACACAGTTTATAATACTCCAACGTGTCAGGCACACTGATATATACATTTCTCAGAAATAAACAGAATCATTTAATTTACTTGTATACTATACTTAATTCGTACAATATTACAACATATGTAAATTACGTTTCTGGAATCATTACTCTAAACATATGTACACACACACAAAAAACATACGTAATACATACATGCACGTTTATTCATATATATACAGGCGTGCAGTATCGATTACAACCACGTATATATTCAGATGAAGTAAGTTTACAATTAATCACTAAATAAAAGTTTTTATAAACAACACATTTCCATAAAAATACCTATACGTCTATAATGAAATTTACATATACATACGAGTTCCAAAAAAGCATTATAGGAGTATAAAAATAAAATATATAAATATTCCACGCAGTGAACCTCTACAGACAACTTAGGATGAATGTATAATGTCTATGACAATGTCTAAACAAATGGGGGTTTCCTCACAGGATCGGATAATGAGATAACAGTGTGATCCCCTTCTGGTGGGTACACTGATCTTGACTTAAACTAAATTACAGTAGTATTGGTTACCCCAAATTTGACTTCTCTTGACAGTATTTCTATTATTTTTCCTATTTCTATTATTATTACTATTACTATTATTGTTATTATTATTATTATTATTATTATTATTATTATTATTATTATTATTATTATTGTTACTATTATTGTAGTGGCGACTGGAAGAACCTGAGCCGATGCTATTTCTTCTACGTTTAAAGGTAGGAACTAGCCCTTGTATGCAATTATGGGAAATTTTTGTTACTTGTTACTTCAGCAAATTAAAATGCAGGAGTGACCATAGCCCCCATACAAATCAATTTAGCCTCTGAGAATGAAACATTTTCTACCGCCATTACTTTCTGTAGCTTCAGTTGTTCCTGATAAACTGGTTAGAGCAAAACAGAGCAGATGGAGAAGTCTCACGATTAATTTGGCAATCCGATGATTTATGACTACCAGAGCAAAAGCCGCAAATAGTTTTGCTACGGCAAAGTTTGCTAATATGGCCGAATCTAAGGCAATTATTACACATTTTTGGTCTCCTAAGCTAGGTTCAACTTTATATGAATAATAATCAAAGAAACGAACACAGTCGGGTAATAAATTACCGCAGAACTTTATTTCAATGAGTGGAATTGGAGAAAAGGAACCATCCTGATTTCGTTTATTAAGTCTACGTATGTTAGCTATTTTAGCGCTTGCAGTACAGGATGCGGTAAGTTCTTCGATTGTAAGGTCGATCGGAACGTCCCTTACAATACCAAAAGGAAAGAGTAACGTTTGAGGGATAAAACAATGTATGTTAAGCTCTTTGTGTATGCCTTCTGCCAGGAGAAACATATTAGCCTGAACTACGGAATTGAAGATTAGTCTGACTTGGTTACGACAACTCCTTGCCATGCATTTAACACCCGTAACTTTATTATGAATTAACTTGGCCAAGGACATTATTTTTTCCTTCTATCAAAATTATAATTGGTCCCTGAAAATCTTTCGGAAAAATAAAAAGTGACGGAGGGGATATCTTAACGTGTACTTGAGTATTCTTAAAGTTCGTATTAATATTACATAAGGTATCTTTCAACAATTTCAGAATTCGGTTCTACGTGAATATTACTTATCGAAGTAATTTCGTTCGTACCCATATCTGTTACAATAGCCTCGTTAGAAATATTAAACTTCGATGTCTTATCTCTAATATTACACCGATTATTATACTTATTACAATTAATACTACTATCACTACTACTATTACCGACGCTATTACTACGATCACGTTTATTGTTACTATTATTATTATTATTATTATCATTATTACTATTTTTATTGAACATATTCCCGTTGTTAATAACATTATTATTATTACCTCCACCGCGTTTAATATTACGGTGTATAGTATTACCACCTCCGTGATCGACGGTGCTTACCTGGTGGGCAGGCTTCAACCGCTTTTGACATTTATCGACTATATGTGTAGTCCAGGGCTTCTTAAACGTTTTTCATTCAGGACCTCATTTATGATTGCGAGTTTCCTGGTGACCCCATTTATGATTGCGAGTTTCCTGGCGACCCCATATAAATATAAATAAAAGAAGGATAAATAAATATTTTTTGATGATTTATTTATTAGCTAACAATATACATATGAAAATATATAGTTTTAGAATTCGTTTAGAAAACATACAAAAATCTAAAATTAAAAATTGCACAAAAAGTTGTAAAATAGTATTTATTATAGTTACAAACATTATATGCCCTATTTTTCATCAAAATTACATTTTTTGCAATAACATAAATAAAAGGGAATTCTGACCGTCTTAATTCGCTCGAATATATTAGTCGTTAAGTGGTAAGTATTAAATTAAAATTAAAGAAAAAAATTTAATGAGATGGATGTGTCTGTTTTTTATTGCATAACAAATTAAATCTTGGCGGAATGTTTGACACTGCTGGACGTAAGACCTCTTCAATATTTTTTAGCGATGAACGATATTGGGATATATGTGTTAAAGCTGAAAAAGTAACTTCACATAAATATGTGGTGTTGAATGGCAGAAGAAAATTTAACGCCATATCAGCGATTGTTGGAAATTCAGTTCTAGTTCCGATCCAGAATTCAATCAAGGACTTTTTTGGAAATTGTAGTTTTAAGTTTGAGTTACTCGAAAGCTCAGCAAATTCCTCTTGAGCTTTAAGTGGCAGGTAATTAATCTCACTCAAGCCAATCCAAAACGGCTTTTGAATCCAAGCTACATTTTTGAAATCAATATTTAATATAAAATATGTACGGAACTGTGTTTCTAGCGCTTTTAAATGATCTACAATAATTTTTGCGATAAAAGTTTTACAATGATTTTTCTCGATTACAAAATTGTCGACACTGGAAAACATTTCGAACGAATTTTTTTTTACCCTACTTTTCCAAATGTTGATCTTTTTAATGAAACTTTCAATTTTATCTTCGAAGTAAATATATCGGAATTATTTCCTTGAAGAGACAAGTTGAGATCGTTTAATTTCGCAAAGATATCTGACAAATAACACAGCTTGGATAGCCATAAGTCATTTTGAAAAAAAGCAGGAAGTTCACATTTTCGTTTGGTTAAAAATATTTCGATTTCGTCCTTTAATAATAATCTTCTTAAACTTCGACCTATTGACAACCATCTTACTTCTGCATGTAATAATAAAACTGTGTAGTTGGAATCCGTATCCTTACAGAGATTTGAAAATAAGCGGCTGTTAAGGGCATGGCTCCTAATAAAATTTATAATCTTGACAGCATCCTGAAGCGCATCGTTCAATTCTGGTGCTAATTTTTTTGCTTCAAGGGCTTCTTGGTGAATAAGGCAGTGAGTAAAAGTTATATGATCATAATGAGCACCTTGAAAAAATGATTTAAAACCAATATTTTTGCCCGTCATCGCTCTTGCAATCTGTGCATATTCCACTGCAATTTTTCCATTCTAAACCTTCAGTTTTTAAAAATTCGTCAACTTTACAATATATGTCTTTCCCTGTAGTATGGTCTTTCATAGGACGACAAAATAACAATTCTTCCTCCACGCTTTCTTTATAAACGTACCTGACATATACTAACAATTGAGCCAATTTAGTAATATCCGTTGTTTCATCCAACTGAATTGAAAATTTTGGGCTTTCTTTAATTCTTGTAATAAGTTGCACTAATTGGTCTTTGTTAATATCAGAAATTCTATTCGAGACAGTGTCGTTCGACAAAGGAATTTTTCGAATATCATCGCCATATTTACTTCCATGTAGTATTTCTACAATTTTAATAGTAGCAGGTAATACAAGATCTTCTCCAATGGTGAACGGCTTTTTATTTTTAGCAATACAGTACGAAACTTCATATGACGCTAGTAAACATTTTTCATTAACCGTCATAAATTTTTCAAAAGATTTTTTTCTTTATGTAAAGATTTATACAGTCTTTCAAAATGTTCTTTTGGTTTATTGACATACGAAACATGCTTTGATTCAAGATGTCTTTTTAATTTTGATGGTTTCATACTCTCCGCAGCCAATAATTTGCAGATCAAACAAAGAGGTTGTTCATTACCCTTACAATTTTTAAATGTAAAGCCAAATTGAATAAAAGACTCATCATATTTTCTTTTTCGCACATTAGATGCCTGTTTTTCAATACTTTGTCCTGCCTGAGGAGAGTTTGTACGATTATCATCTGCGTCATTACCATTCTTATTTATGTTCAGCCATTTATCCATGACAAAAAATTATTTTGATCCCAAAATCCAATAAATATATATAAAAAAAATAACATGCATATAATTGATTAATCAATAACCGAATAAATAAAAAAAAAAGACTAAAAAATCTTGTTACCTTCTGGAACACTGACAATTGCAGGCGACTATAAGAGAGTCAACACTACACTAATTCACATTACAGTCGGTGTTGTTGAATAATTGTCTCGCGCTGCACGTGAATCTGATATATCTCCACTCCGAAAAGCGACAGGCGATTATTTATTATTAATAATAGAAACAAAACGCACACACGCGTGTAAATATAAAGCAGTCGGTAAATGCAGACAGCTAAATATTCGCGTGGAAAATATTTAGCTGACGTGCATTTACTGACTGCTTCATTTCATATAACATCGGCTAAATATTTTTCCATCGGAATTTAATAAATTACGTTTTATGTGTTTTAACAAATACTGTACTGTCTCGATTTATTTCAGGGAATCATGTCGTGTTAATAGACTGCCGTATAGCTCAGAGAGTTAATAGCGACGGTGTGATTTAACATTTTTAACTTTGCATGAGTAATGTGATCCGTGAATTTAATGCTGCATGTTATTTAACGCAATGCGCAAAAAAACCAATCGATGCGAACTGTATTTTATTAAAAAAAAAGTGCTGATGAATCGGAACTGTGGGATAAAAATGGGCATCGTGTTCGAGGACGTTTTTTTGCCTTTATGTGTTCGGAGTGCTGTATGGCGTTGGAGTTGAATACACAGCGAAGAGTACGATTATACGCTGGATATGAAGTAACTCCGCCGGAGTTGGAGTTGTGAAGTGGAAATATATATCTGCAAACGGAAAGGACACATATATATCCAACTGCTCTAGTGGAGTTGATTTGCGCATCTCTAATCTAGATGTTATAAAATCGTGTATTTAAATATTTGACATTAAAATCTCTCGAGACCCCAGAATTTTGCTACACGACCCCATTTGGGGTCGCGACCCATAGTTTAAGAAGGCCTGATGTAGTCGATTTGTTACACACAAGGATTTGTTTTTATCAACGTCTTGACTCTTCGACGACCGAATAAAATAAAATAAAACGAACACGAGGAATAAACTACAATACGCAACGTGACGCGGGTTTGTTCTCTTAATGTTTATGTATTTATGGTTTTGAATCGAATAATTCTTCTTTTTATGTTAACACTTTTTTAACTGTTAATTGTTACTTGAAATATTAAACATAACACACTTTTATATTGTATTCTTCAGTATGGCATACTCTAATTTTTTTTTCTTCCTTGAAAAAACATTATTGTTAGAGAAAAAGATAATAACTCTTTAATTTACGATTGTTAGTGTATAGAAAAATAGACTCCAACTGGGAACTGTGATAAATTGTGATACTCTGTGAGATGACACATTTAGAAGTATGTTAAAAAGAAAGTCATTTATATGTGCACGTACATAGATAGAAATATAAGTGGTATACTAAAATAGAACAGTCGTATGCATCCAGCTGTCAGAACAAGGATGATATGCGCATTAAAATGATTGTAGTCGACATTCATTTTTTGTTTCATGCACTTATTGAACTCTAATTTTTTTTTATCAATAAACTTTAATTCGTAAAATAATGCTGATGATAATATTAATTACAATTTTTAATCATTTAATTATTACCGACCTATTAAAATAATATTAATACGTACCGATAGGGCTAATCCCGACGTGAGATGTCAATTTAATACGAATTGATTGCTTTATATACCGTCGTCGGTTGCTAATTTAATACGTATTAGGGGTGCTAGAATCCCTTCGCGTAGGTGATAAATTAAAACGAAATAATGAACTGGGTTTAAATTTTCGTGATCGCCAAGTGGGTACTACCCACTACAAACTGCCTCAATCTCTACAACTTATGCCTTCCGACGTACTAAATAGACCAAACAACTTCGAAAACGCAGAATTAAAAATAATTAAATTAAATTTGTCAAAGACACGATTTAAAATTGCACGTTTTACTACAATTATTATTATTATTGTTAAACACAAAAAAAAATATTTAAAATTTCGTAAACATGCAAAATAAATACCAAAATGTATATATAAATCTATAATAAATTATAATAAAATTTTAATATAATAAACGTGCAACCTGACGGCGCCGCCCGTGCTGTTCGTAATGATGGTGTAGTAATCCGCGGTGACTCCGTTGGTAATAACGACCGTAGATAGGTATAGTAACGCGACTAGATTAGATATTTCTTATATTTATTTATATATTTTATTATGACCATTACTCTGTTTATTTCGCGTATATATCTCGATTTAATTATTTTTATTATTACATCGTGAACTCGATGTCATCTTGACTAGATCGAAATTAGGAACGTATAATGTCATTTACTGAAACGATTTACTAGAACGCGACGGTTCTCTTTGGGCGACTTATTTTTAATATTTAATATATATGCAAAATCGAGTAACAATAAATTTATATAAATACGAAGCGTGTTAATAATTTTCGATATTTACATAACGTACATGCTGCTCTGTACGGTTCCAACGGATGGACTCGACAACGATCAACTTTTTCACATACACGAAACTTCGTTGTTTTGTCTACGTTAATCGTCAGGCCTTAACGTAAAATTCCTACGGTAATTTGTTACTGTATCGATATGTACGTATAGTTTAATCGTACATTATAACTATTATTAGAAAAGTATAATACTCTACACTTTGACGATACAGACTACTATTTGCCGTATTTAAGGAATTTTGTAAGCATACGCTATCTTTGTCGACGATCAACGTATCGTTATTGTAAGGATACTATTACGCAATAGCTGAATTTATCACTTTATAATATTTATACTTTTCTATCCCGATTCAAAATCATTTTTTTTTTATTTTAATTTAATTTAAATGGATTTTATATTTTTCTGACGTACCCCCTTGCCAATAATATATTATATAAAATTTGCTAATTTATTTTTTATATGACATAATTTTAAATAATAATAAATATAATTATAAAAGTCTAATTAAAAAAATGGAAGTCTGATAATTATAATAACTGTTTTAAGCCGCAATAGCTTGGTGAGATAACGTTTCGTTCACATCTGTCCTTTGGTCATCAGGATCAGTTCCTGTATCAGTGCTTTGATAAGTTTTCTTTATATTATGAATTATGTGGTTATGTGCAAATGTTTATATATTCTTTGTTCCTTAATCAGAATTGCTGTATACATATTATAATTTGATTTATAATTATGTTTAACTAATACTTGTGTATATTATAAATTATTGTTAATTTCAAAAATTTTTGACAGTAATTACTACAAATAACAAAGCGGAAAGTAATACATTTATGATGGATTATTATTTATAAACCTATCAAAATCGTAATAATAAAATTATCTGAGAAACTAATATTAATTTGTATAATAAAATATAGGTTCCCTGTCAAGTCAAATTATTTAATTTATATAGGCTACTCAATATTTTCAATTCTGTCCCAATACCATTTAATATCTTAAATGTAGTATACATGTGTTTGTCAATCAGAACTAAATTAGAATTATATTTATGCATTGACTTCATAAATGCAATGAAGTGTTTCAGTACATCCATTTTATTTTAAATCATCCACAACTTGTTCCATGTAACACACTCAAATGTCTTTTTATGATCTGTAAATACTATATACACAGGCACATAATATTCTTATGACTTTTTTTTTATAATTTAACTTTTAGAATGTGACTTCATGTGTATTTTCCTAGGATGTAACCAGTTTGCTCTTTAAAAAGCTTTTAAACATTTATTTATAATGTTCAACAATATTTTTTAGACATGTGTAATTAGGGCGATGGTACAATAATTGGGTAGATTATTTTTATGTAATGGTATTTAGATTGATGATATCCATTGTTGTTCCCCATATTTTGCAGCATAGTTTGTGTAGAATCTAACACTTCTGCTGATAACATTTTCAGTTCACCTGCTTAAGTCTAGATGGAGTTATTCCTGCCATCATTTTGTAGAAATTTTAACAATAATTACATTATCATTCCATTATTTCACATAGATCTAAAAAATGCCCCATAATTGTGATTACACAACTTTTTCAAGCATATCTTCGTATTCATTAACCACAATATTTTACATTTTATTAACGTCAGTGGTGGCACTTAGCATTAAAATCATCCAGTATTAGTATAGTTTCTCTTTTTCTTGACCCTATATAATGTGTTTCATGATATTTCATAAAACACATTAATTTCATTTGCATTTGCCAATGCAGTTGGTGCTTATATTTGTATTATGTGTATTGGAATAGGTTTAGCCAGTAGTTTTAAATAAATTATTCTGTCTGTTATTGTTTTGAAACCCACTACATAGTGTGATATTTTCTTGCTGATTAAAAAGAAAACATCTCTACATCAATTTTGTTATCTAAGGTTGCTGAAAACTCATCATCTCCCTGCCAGTGAATTTTGCTTAAACCTGTTGTGTTTATTTTTAGCCTTTCCATTCTTTTTTCTTTAGTTAATTTTCTAACTTGCTTTAAATCTCTTATGTTCCATGCTGCGATGTTTAAAGTGTTTTATATTTTTTATATTCAGTTTAATATTTCACTATAATTCAAATAATCACTCTGAGTGCATGATAAGTTGGCACATTTCACACAAAGTCCCAATATAACTTAGGAATTGATCGACAGTCAGATTGTACAATGAGTTTTGTACAGGGTTTCTTATGATCATCACGATTTTGTTGAAAATCTAAAAGTTACTGGTGGTTTTCATTGCTTTCTATAAATTTTCTGTTGGAGTGTATTTTCCTAGCCCTTGAGTAAATAAACAGAAGTTTCAGTTTATTTTCTGTTAGGGTTACCTCATTAGCATTAGGTAATGACCAAAGCAGCAGTTTGCCATTGTGGATTTTAGCGATCGGAGTGAGACAGTTTTTCATAATTTTAGTAGGTAGGTTCTGACACTACTGGAATCATTTGTCTCAGACTTTCTACCAGTATCCGCTCTTTGTCTGTGACTGCTTATTTGACTAATATTTTATTCTCAGCTAACCTACATATTTACAGGTCACCTTACTATCTGCTTTCTGTGGCACACCCAAAAAGTTCCAGCCTTTAGGTTATCCCCCTGATTTAATATGTTTTATTATCAGCAAATAAATATAATTTATTTGTATATATAGTGTTCGTTTTTAACAACATTAATCAATATATCTGTTTCAATTAGTTAAAACTTACTGTCAAATACTACACAAATATATTCCATAATTTATACCATATTTTAATGATTTCATAATCATACATATGTTTGTATAAACACGGTGTTTTTTTTGGTAATAATTGATTCATTTACCAAAAAATAATATTCAAAATCTGTTTATTAAATCAATTTGTAAACTAATTCACAAACATGAATACTTTGTTTCACTTTAAAAATTGGTAAGTAAATTTAAGTATCTGATGCAAAATATTTCACAAATATTACAAACATGTTTGTTATTTTCGATGAATTTAATAATTGTTTTGTCATATTCGTTTCAGTTATTTTAATTACATGATACATAAGTTAGTGATAATTATCATGCAGTTATAATTTACAGGCTTCACTGCAAGTTGAAACACTGCTTTGTTTATTTTACAAGCAGTGTTTTAGTTTTATCTATATGCTGACTAATGCTGTAAATTGCAATACTGCTTTGCTGATTTTGCAAGCAGTATGTTCCTATCTAATTGCTCATCCATTCTTTCATAAACTTGTTGAAACATGATGGTTTATATTTTTCTTAGAGAATGCTATAATTTAAAATAATTGAATTTTGAGAAGTAATTAACATATTGTAATATTGTAGTGTAAAGGTCTATTCACACTATACAGCACGACACGACACGACAGGACCGAGTAGCAACGACAGAAAATTACACTGCATTCACACTGCATCGGAAAGTAATAGACACGACATGACCATAATCATAATTATTAATAAAAAATAAAATACAATTTAAATAATCTAATGTAAATTAGACAATGAGTTACTGTATCGTGTACTTTTTATATTCGCCGACAGTAACAATCACCAACAGACACAGACAAAATATTCTTTCAGACAAATGTTCCATGTCATGTCGTATTGGTGTGTGTCTTTGGCTTTCCGTGTGTGTGCCTGGTTAGTGTGTATACGCCCATGCAAAACCTGTTTAAGAAATTTTTGTCCTGCCATGTCATGTCCTGTCTTGCTGTATAGTGTGAATAGACCTTAAATCGATAAATGAAAATTTATCTTGATCAAGAACTGTCTTCAACACAACTTCACAATATTATTATTTCTTGTTCAATTTTAATTTATACAGCACATTGCTATCCTTTTGTTTTTTTTTAATCACATGTAGATGTGATTTTATTTGTGATTCTTTGCTTAAATGGTGCTAATTTTCTCCACAGTTTGTGTGGTATTTGACTATGCTCATTTATGAGACACCGGATGTGTTGAAATAACACTACTCTTAACTACTTTCATTTTTATTTATTTTTAGTATAAATTCACAGAATTGATTTGTTAGTTTTGTGGAATTGGAACTTATAATGTGCCTGTCCTCATCACATTTACAACCTCCATTCTGACACCATTTTAGATAATGTTAGTCCTTCTAATTCATGGTTTACTGACAGTGAATATGAGCAAAATTCACTATTATTTTTGAGCTGTTTATCGTAATTCTATATCTAGGTTTTTTATTCATTCTCTGACCACATTTGAAAGGTCAGACTTCCTGCTATTTGCCAACTAACATTTATGTTGAACATTTATCTAGAACATCATCCATTATTTAGTAAACTGCTGCTGTCTTTAAGTCTCTACTTTTAAAGTTATAGTGGGACCTTGTGTGGAATCTGCGACCAGGTCATACCACTCAGAGCAGTGATCGGCATTATAGTGTTAAATATTAAACTGAATATAAAAAGTGTAACACTTTTATCCCAACATGAAACAAGTGTTGAAGCAGATAAGATGAGACAGACAAGGAAGTCCTATATGAAAGTTGTTGTTTCAAATATGTGTTAAATGATGTCATGTATTTCAAAAGTGAATAGGTGACAAGAAAATCATGGTCAAAATCATTAAGGGTTCTGCCATAGATAGAAGAATGACTTTGTCATTGGTGAAAATAGAGGTCAAGATCTATCATTTAGCTAATAATACTTTTTCTATAAAAATGATCTGTTAATGAAATATCGCTAGTTACAAGTTCAATTTTGAAATTTCAAAAATTCCTGAACCAATTTTGGACTTTATACAATGCTTTTTAGTTGTGTGTATGTATGTATATATACATGTACACACACATATATGTATATATATATATATATATATATATATATATATATAATTTTAATGATTATAATTTAGCTTATATCAGTTCACTGCTGAACATAGGCCTCCCCAGCTCCTTTCATTTGTTCCGATCTTATACCCATCTAATCCAATTCTTTCCACCGCCAATCTTCTTGTGTTATCATCTCAATGAATTAATGATCTTCCCTTTATCCGCTTCCTATCAATCAGCTACTACTGTAGAACACACTTGGTCCACCTGTTGTCGTTTCTTTTTGGGCTACACGGACGGTTCAACGCCACTTTAACCTAGCCATTAATTTTACTGCGCCATCGAGTTTACTTTCCTTTCTTATCTTTGACTTTATCCGATCTGAAGGACTAATATTCATCATGATTCTTTCCTGTGCTATCTGCTTTTTCCTTATTCTTTCTCAATTTGTTTTTGTAAATGGCCATGTTTGGAATCCACACATTAGGACTGGCAGGATGCATTGGTTGTAAAGTTTACCTTCTAAGTTAATCGGCATTTCTCGATTTTTAAATATGCAGCTTAATTTTGTGAATTCAACCTAAGTTAGAGATATTCTTCTCTTTATTTCCGCTTGTGTTATAAGCTGTTTGCTTGTTGCAGTTCTTTGACATAAATATATGTAGCAATGTACATTTTCGATAGGCATGTTGTCGCTATATATATTTTTTCATCAATGTTTGACGTGACATTATTTTTCTCTTTCTTAGGTTTATTTTGAGTCCTATTTGAAGTCTCTATTTGGGTCTAGAATCATCTGTTGTGATTCAACTGGAGCATAGATATGTATCACCTTGAGATTTTGCTTATTACCTATTTGCATCACAGTATGACAACCTATTTGATATATATCTAACTTAATATCGACTCAGAATCAATAAATGTATCAACTTATTAGCTAAATTAAATTATTATTTTTTATTAAGATATGAATTAAGTTCAATGAATATACAAAAATCAAATTGAAAATAATTTTAAATATGTAGAAAGAAATGTAATTTACATTTTCACGTTCGTGATTATGCAAACATTCATGCTGCTTCATTATGTAATTTTGAATTATGCAATTAATTTATATATATATATATCTACTTGTATCATACTACCATAGAAACAATAAATGTTGTGTTAACTTATTAGCTGAATTAAATTAATTTTTTTATTAAGATAAAATGGATATTCAAAATGAATGAACATCAATAAAAAATAAATTTAATTCACATTATTAACTTTGTGATTGTGCAAACATCAGTAATAGCCTCATTATATCATTTTAAATTGTGTGACTACTTATAGCGTTACTTAATAAATCAAGTAATTATCACTTACACAATCACAAATGAGATAACCAACAAAAGTAAAGAACTTTGAAGGCAACTTACCGCTTTTAAATCACAACCAAAAATAAACTGTCGGTTAATTTAAATTGAATTACAAACTACATCGCCTAGAAAATCAAAAACGCTGTTCAAAATTAGTGATTGAATTGATTGTTGATGCATACATAATGGCAACTGATATATTCTTCCATAATGTGCATTCCATTAAACTGAACTCACCTCTTTGAAATGAATTTTTACTGATAGATTTCATATAAATCAACAAAATTCTTATTGATTCTTATGTAAAAGAGCATTGTGAAATTAATCACACGTTACATAATTTGCACAACCATGAATATAATAATGTGTAAATCAAAATACTTCCCATTTTGATTTTTATACATTTCTTGAACATAGTTCATTTTGAGTATTCCTTTTAATACAAACTGTGTTTAATGCGGCTAATAAGTCAAAACAATATTTATGGATTCTGGAGCAGAGCAAAGTAAAATAACGCTGTAAAATTAATGACAATAATTAAAACCTATTCATTTTTATTTTGATAAATTTACTGAACTTAATTAATTTACAATGCGCACTTCATTAATTGAACTCGCCTCTTTTAAATCTATTTTCAATGGTAAATTTCATAAATTAATTGAATCGCAGCTAAATAAGTCAACATTTTGATTTTTACACATTAATTCATTTACAGTATTCATTTTATCCTAATAAAAGACTAAATTTAATTCAGTTAATAAGTTAACGCAACATTTATTCAGTCTGGGATAGTATGGAGTTAATTGCACAATTCACACTTACATAATGAAACATCTGTTAATGTTTTTACGATTAGAAATGCAATATCCTGACAAAGTAACAACTTATCGTTTAAAAATTATGATCGCAAATAGAATTCCACACCAGAATGGTTAATTGAAATAAAAACAAATGAATAAACATATCTTCACATTAATTGTGCCCGGATTTCTGTTGTATTTTCCGGTCAAAATGACATTTATCGATTTGTGAAGTATTGGCGTATAATTTATTTCTTAAAATCCTAAAACCTGATATTATTAATTCCAATAATTATTTATAAGATTTTTATCGATTAGGATAAAAATATCCATAGACCTACTTGAGTAATCGATTTAAGCGACGTACGAAATCACGATATATGTATAATATTTTCATGCACCTATTTATAAAACATGTATAAATTTGCAACGAGAGCAGTTATAAATTTTGAAACGAGTATAAATTTCTTAGAAGCATAATTAGAAAATCGATTTCGAACGAGATACGGAATATTTACTAGGCGTATGTATTAAAACGAGAAAGTTTGTAAACATAATTGCGCACTTAAAACTAAATCAATGACATACGCAATACAAAATAGAAAGTTTTATCCATGAGTTCGTAACGAGATATTCTTTCTTAAAACTATATGACGCATGGACTGGCTCGGCTGAATTCTTCGCGTTGATTTGGTTATCTCCTGGTGGTTCCTTTAGTATACTTTTACTACGTTGAAATAGCGATATTCGATCCGCTTTGTTGTCGATGCTTCGCGGACGTTAAAATTCTACGAGCGCCTTTTACGATTTGACGACGTTGGTATATTCGAACATTTGGCGTATTAACCGCTTTCGGCGATATTAAATTCGATGATCGCACATTATCGACGGTTGAACCACGTTTTGTATCAAACATGATCCACACTTTGATGTGTTCTGAGATTTACTCGTTGACCATTTTCGAACATCGATAACGTTAAAAGACGGTTCGAACGTTCCTCAGCAGCTCGAATTTTTCGTACTGAAAGGATTTTTCGTGGAGACAATCTTCTCATTAGACAATTATTCTTTGGCCGATCCCTTTTGATAACTACGTTGTTTGACTGGGTTGCCGATCCATGTGTCACATTCTTTATCGATATTACGTTTTCATTTGCGGATAAGTCAGGATTTCTGCAAGCTTCGCCTTACTATCTTAATTTTATGATTCCGATATCACAATAGCATACTGATTAACAGATAAATTAATTTCATTTAGTATTTTTTTTTTTTTGTTATATATACATGAATGTATTTATATATACACATTCTAACACACATATTCTCTTTGTCATTTTCAAATTTGTACACACGCATATACTTTGACTACTTTAGGTAGAGTGTATAATTATTATCATAGTTATATATACACATGTATACATATATATGTCCATACACACATACATTTTAAATTTTATGTGTGTAGGTGTAGATGCAATTTATCGGAAATTACTCTGAGTGCTTTTCAGACATTTCTTTGAATTTCTATAAAAGCAGTTTTAATAAAAGGAAATGAAGTTTTTTTTTTTTAATATTATTTTCTAGTGATGGCTGGCCTTCTTCACCCTATATGGCTCCACCAGTCTGCCTGTTCAATTATCCTGGATTTATAGAGCTATTCACATTATTACTAAAAAGACATGCCTGGACCTTTCATTTTTCTACATTTTAGGGACAATGTGTTATATTTTATTTTACTTCTTTATTTTTAAATGATGTTCTAGGATATTTCGGACACTCAGCATGACATTTATTTAGAAATTTTAGCATTTTTAAAAGAGAAGGAGACAGATTTATGACCATGGTGCGCGCCGACTTTAGCTTGGACTGTCCGTCCTGTTTCTATTATCCTACAGTGAACTACAGGTTTAGTATATTGGCTGGATCTTCCATTCCATTTACTAAATTCTTTTATCCATAACTGAAATGATCTGTTATACACACATACATCGACCTGTGCATTGTGCGGTATTCATTTTCGTTTTATGTAAAAGGAAGTGTGGCGGTTTAAATAAGTAACCGTCTTTTAAAAATTTAACAATAATAAAAAAAAGAATATATATTGTTTTCGTATTTTGTTATTTAGAAGTGAAGTTAGAGAGCGAAATAAGTTTTCGAACATAAAATCTTTAAACTATCATGATTCTTCTTTTTCCGTTTATAACGCAAACTAATATGAACATTTTTAATGTCTCTCTCAACTTCCTTTACACCTTATAGGTATAAAAAATTTTTTTTTTATTTATTTCGCTCGTAAATTTCTTAAAATTGCATGATTATTATTTTATAAAAAGTAAAAAATATATATATATATAAAAGTAGATACAATCAACACTTTAGGAATTCCGTAAAGCATTTATTGATTCTGGTGATCTGTTTATCCTTCTTTTTTCAATCTTAGGAACTACACATCTTCTTCGTTTTCTTTTCGGTTCGATTGGACAACAGAAACTTTAATTATCCTAATACACTAGTGCTACTAAACAAAGGTCTAAATGTTTTGCATGAATAATTAGTATGTGTAAATTACTTTTATTTATTGACTTTATTCTTACCATCGCTATAGTATCTATTAAATTTGTATCTGTCAGTGACAGATGGGATACACTGTATCCCACAAATTTATTTTTAAAAAAATATTGGAAGTGATTCTGTTAACTACTTAAGTAACAGAATCACTTCCAGAGTAAAACTACCCAAACGGATTATCAATTCGAGTATACTTTGTATGTTTACTTTGTGACATACCATCCTACATTTATGGATTCGGCGCTGCCTCAACCAACTTTCGGAGCGTGGACTATCGAAATGAACAAAAACTTGAATTAATCGATATATTTATATAATAACAATTCTGTACATTTACGAAATATATATATATATATACGATAATGAATTATATAACGATAATCGATATATTATTTATATACGGGCTTATAATTACGACATATCGGAGGGAGGGAAGTTTAAAAAAATTACTAGATTATTTCAATGGGATTTACGAGTGTATTTCATACGATACGAATGGTAATTGATACGAATCAGATGCTGGTAATCCGGATGGTGTTGATAATTCTGGTAATGGAATTATTTGACGGGTTAACATTGTATTTGTATCATTATCGGTAAAGTCTGGTTGTAAATGATATTTAAGATGTAATTTAGTATTTATTCTTAATTGATATCGAAATTTCATAAATCCGGTTTCATCCGGTACTTTAGGTTGTGCTAAGTTAGAAGCGGATGAGATTGTCGGTTTTGAATAGTAGATTGTAAAATTGTATAGTTGTCCGGTTTTAATGTGTTTGTTAATAACTCCATTTGATTAGTTATATTAGTATTTTTATTAAAGACGAGCATTCCTTGTGCTCCGGGTATTAATGTTCTCCAATAGTCTACATTAGCGAAATTTTTTGGTTGCCAATAATAATTATGCGTTAATTGCGGAAAATTTACGTTAAATATGTATTTATGTTTTAACGGAACTTCTTTTTTAGTTGTATGATCGTTCGACGAATCGAAAATATTTTCTATATCGTGATGTTTTAATGGGGATGTATCATCTTTAGATGTAAAATTTATACCTTCGAATAGTCGAGAATAGATTGCTATAATTAAATTTTGTGATGTTTCGAAGTCGTATGTTAATACTGATGTAGATCCGGATTGAATTAATCTTTCTCTTGTAATATTAAAAACTTCTATTTCGATTGACGCGTGTAAAAACGAAACACCGAAAGATATTTTTTCTAAGTAAGGTAAAAAATTTAACGTATTATTTAATTTTATATTTTTTTGATCGTACATCGATGTCCAAAATCCGATTGCTGTATACGGAATAACGAATGGATTTTGCGAATCGGCGAAATTGAAGTCTAAATATTTAGATGTTTTGATCGTATGAATGAACGTTTTGTTTCCTTTGTTCCAAATGTTCAGTATCTGAAAAAATATGTATGTATGAATAGTTTATTATGTTAATTGGATATGTAAATGTATGTGTATATTATAAAATTTAACACTTACGGTCATAAGGTAAATATTGTATCCGTATCCATCTTTTGCTCGTTCGTCGTCGTCTTTTCCTCCGAATAGCTTGGTATCGGAGTTGGAAGTATTAATTGATGTATCCGGGGATGCTTGTTCAACAACTGTTCTTTGACGTTTAGCAGGCGTAGCCATTCTTCGTTACTGATTGTAATTTTTTTTAGGATTGATTTTATGTGATCAGTCTTCCGTTTCGATTGTTTCGATTATTTCTTTGATTTTTATCGCGTGTAATATGTATAACGCGAACAGATGCTTTTTTTCGACTGTCGCTGGACTCGCCGTTATTTCGTTTGATAATCGTTCTTGAATAATAGAATTGTCTATCGTATGTTGGATCGTTTTATTAAAAATAAATGTTTTAATTCGTTGGTTAATTTGTGTACTCTCCCAACTATCCACTTGATTAGTAATCGGAATTGCGGTTTTAATAAATATCGGTAGACGTTTTATTTCCTGTTTATCCACGTGCTTTTTATCGGTCTTAATCGTTGCTCCTTCCAATAGTAGCTTCCATGTTCCTACAGTAATAGGTGTGATTAGCGGCTCTTCAAATAATACGCAATTCGCGATCGGCAGCTGATCGAACTGGAAACTACTATTATGTTTTTCACGCGGTATTCTTTCCGGATGAAATGATGATGTTAATAAATTTATAAGCATAGATTTATCCGCGTTTGTATATCCTTGGAGTATTAATCCGTTTATTTTGGTGTATCTGCACGACTTAATAATTTCAAACCATGCGAGAAAGTGCGGTGGATGAATACCGTTTTGTACTAGTAAATTATTTAACCATATAATACATTCGATGTCTTCGTCTGAATAATATAGTTAATCGAACGTATCTAATATAATATGGATGTTGGTTTTTATTACGTAACGTTTGTATTAAAGTGATTTTTTGCATTTGAATGTATTCTTTAACGTACGAGATGGCATTTATCCCATGTTAATTATTTCATATCGAACTTCGTCTGGTACTTCTGTATTCCACTTGGTTAACGATGTTATTTCATACATTTTTATTATTTCTTTTATATGACTTATCATATTTCGACGTTTTAATTTTGTTTCTTCCGCGTATGACCGTTTTATATCTTTTTTATCTGCCGCGTATGCTTGGCACGTTTGTAATATATCGTTGTCTGTTAGTGATTCTTGAATCGATTTTATTAAATCGTTGATGCGTTTCCATCCAACACTAATCGAATTTCCAAACTGGATGTAAACGGATGGACCGTAGCGGAGGCAATATAGTAAGAATCGCCGAACATATCTAATTTTCTGGCCTGTAACCATAGACTCTGTTTTTGCAATAGGGTTTCGACTGATAAATTTAACGATTCTTGTTCTGGTTTGGGAGACATTGGCGGTGGTGGTGAGTTCACCGTAGATGAAGTGGTAGTGGTCTCCATGATCGAATATTCCGAATGTGGGTTGTTGTTTCCGTCTGGTACATCGTCGTCTCCAGTCGTCGGGGATGTATTTTTTATGGAGGACGAATGTGAACCACAACTCGCGCTGACTTTGAAGTTGAGTTTCTTCTCCTTCGACATGAATATGTGAGGAGGAGCTTCCGTTTTCCGTTTCGGAGTGAAAAATTCTCGAGGGTCCGGCAATTTCGGGTCTTTGTAATTCCGAATCGGATGATATATTATTAATTTCCAATTCATTTGTTCCATTGGATGTATCGGAATTGAGTCTACTTTGTACTGGTGTAGATCTTCCGCTCTTGTTGTGATGACTGTGATCACGTCGTCGATTGTCGTTGTTTGATACAACTGAAATTGAGCGTTTTCGTTTTTGAATTGAGTTTGGTAATATTTCTGTAACTGTTTTAGGACGAAGAAAAATATGTTCGTCCTCATTGCTTGTGATGATGCATTCGTTAGTTGGATTAATATGTTGTTGGATGTATTCCAACTGACATCAGGGGATGAAGAGGTTCTTGGTATTTCTGTAAGTCGTGATGTTGGTGAAGGTACGATGTTATGTTTTTCAGTGTTTGAGTTGGTAATGTTTTGTTCGTTATACTTTGAAGTATTACGATGTAACGTCTTGGAGTTACTGTTATTCGTTTCCGCGACTGGTTGACAAAGGATGGAAAGTCTTCGTTGTTCGCTACACCATGCTTCCATGTCGCCATAATCTAAAATATAAAAATATGAATTATCGGAGGGAAGGAATAATTAAAAAATGGCTAAAATATTTTATTCGGATGTACTTACCAGGTGTAGGTGGATGTGTGATTAATGATAAATCGTCCGTATTAAAATTAAATGAAAAAACGCAAATATAATTACTCGGTGTACACAACAAACAGTTACAACCGTAATATTTATGTACGCATAAAGAATGATATCCGCAGTATATATCCCTATTGCGTTCGTACATAATGTGCTCCGTTTAGTAAAAAGTTGCCGTTTTTATATTATTCCTTCCATCCGATATATGTAATAACGATAAGATTATTATGGCGTGATATATGCGTGATAAGGTTAATTAGGTTAATTAGTGATAACGTTTATACGTGATAATAATTATATTATATAATCGGACTTGATGGAAGATTAAAAAAATACGTAGTTTTTAGTATTCAGATGAGGATGTTGAATTTATATATGTTATCGGAAGGTATTTATACTTACATCCGGTCAAAGGTCGAGTCGATAATCCTTAATCTTTTTTTTTTAAATAAATTTGTTGGATATATCCCATCTGTCACTGACAGATACAAATTCCTATTAGTTTATTATTACTATTTAGATTTGCGATGAGAAAAGATTTATACCTATTAATCTATACATTATGTAGAATGATTTATTTTAATTATTTGCATAGTTAGCTATACCCTATATATACATATACACATATATATACACTTTCTCTTTTTATTCCCTTTGATTTGACAACGTATTATTTCTGAGCATGACTCTATCACCAACGTAGAATACTACATGATTATTCTTATCGTGTTTTAACCTTCTCTAAGATACATTCTTTTTTGTATTTTCTCCGCTACGATTTTTATGTCTTCGTCATAATTATGTGAACGTTTATCAGCAAATCGGATAAGATTTTCAAATATATCTATTCCCTCTTCTTTTATTTGGTATATGTTTATACTTCTCGCTTTCACGCTTTTTCCCGTCTCTGAGCCACTTACAGAATGTTCTGGGGAAACTTCTGCTGGCATAATTAAAAATGTTGACTCATCAGTCTTTCTAAAAGTCGGTGCCCTTCCCAATTTAGGTGCACACCATCTTCCCTACCTTTTATGAGGTTTTTGTATAGACGTCTGTTTGGGATAGGAAGTCGTCTTCCCTCCACGGTAACCCTTTTCTCGACTCCAATACATCTCTTTGTCTAAATCGATCACCTTAATGTTGTCACCTTCTAAACTCCTTATGTAGTTGTTGTAAGTCGTTAAGTTAATCCAATGATCTTCGAATGTTCTATGTTGGTTTACTGGAGGGATTGTAATCAGCTTAATGTTGTTTACAACTTTGTTCTTTAATTCAGTTATAAGGTTGTTCAGGTCGTCGATCATTTGCTCTCCACTCCTTCGTCCAATTAGGTAGTTTGTACATATCATAATTATTGTATTGTTTGGAATGAGATTCGGCATTCTTTCAACTCGCTCTCTTAATTCCTTGATAGCGCTTCTGCAGCGACATAAACCTTACCTTTTCTGACTTATACTTTAAAATATTACTGCAGAACCTTACCATCTGACTGTCACCCAATATTTGATGATCTTTGTATATTGGCGGTGATTGTCCGGTCATTTGTATTCTGTATACTCTCTTTTCAGTTGGTCTTGGTACATCAAATTGTTTATTACTCATATTACTATGACCCCTTGTCTCGTCCACTTTATTCGTTGGTATACTGTACTTTTGCGCTATGGCGAGAAGTGCACCGAATGAGGTTTCCGATTTGCAACTAAATACTATTTTTACTTCATTCAGCAAATTTTCCAATATCTTTTCTATGAAGTGTTCATCAGTTATTGAATCATCCAGATAGCTGAGGTTTTTTTTCCATTTTAATATGTATTGTTCACAAGACTTCAAATCTGTTCTGTCCTTGCACGTATAAAATTCTATACGTGTTTTTTCTTGCTCCATGGAGCTCCAATAATGGTTTTTTAATGGCAACTTGAGACTCCATTTCTCAAGATGACGCTTCTATGGTTTCTATTTGTGACACTGTCTGTTTATTGATTAAATTCCTCTCGACTGCTTCAATTTTGGTGTCTACATAGGTGTATATGCTTTTAATGCCCTCTTTATTTTTTTTTACCTGTTGTTTAATATTTTCCTTATTCTTACTATTTTTTTACTTATATCTTTGATGTTATCCTTTAAGTTCACCATGTCTTTTTCATAATCATTTTCAATTTTCCATACACTCTCTTTAGTACTTTTAATTTCTAATGTTAATTCAGCCGTTTCCGTTTTTACTTCAGTTATTTCTGTTTGAATTTTTCCTCTAAAATTGACCATTTATTTTTTTATTTCAGTAATTTCTGTTTTCATTTCTGTGGGAGAAAAGCAGTTTGTAACGGAATGTCCAAATTTAGTGATTTTTTCAAATATCATATTTTGATAAAAATGATGGGTAGGAAAAAAATTTTCTTTTGTGGAAATCAATTTTTTTTAAGAAAATCAAAATTTTGAAAAGTTGGTGTTATCTAAAAATTTTGTAACTGGCGCTATCTGTAGACACATTTCGAACTTTAATTCCGCTAGAGAGCAGTAGTGTTTTAGAAATATATCGAAGCAACTTCCGCAAGCAAAATTTATCATTACCATCAAAAATATTGAAATGTGATTTTTAAAAAACAAAGAAATAAGTAATATATAACATACTTAAAATTATAATATAACATACTTAACCTTCCGGGATGCGCGTCCTTTATAATAACACCAGCGCGCGCGTGACGTACTTTTTACATCATTATGCAACAGACACTATTTCTTTGGTTTAACTTCATATATAATACTTTTTTATTCTAATTTTCGTTTTTTAAACTTTTTCTCATTGTTTTAGTTAAATATTTATGTTTTTTATCGTCCTTTATTATAGCTAATATCTAATAAGAACCTGCCTGCGGAGCTGAATAAAGTAAAATACTACCTATCAAAAAAAAAAAAAAAAAAAAATCAAAAATAGTTGATCATTTATTAAGAAATACAATAAATTTTATAAAAAATAATTACTTAATCTTCTTCTTCTCCATCTTCTACTTCATTCTCTGCACATTTCAAACAAATTACTTGTTTCTTCGAATGTTCTTTGCAAGTAAAATAGTTACACATGTCACATTTCATTGAAGCCGAAGTGTTCTTTTTTTTTCCGCATATCCAACAATATCCCCTTTTTTTAGGAGGTTCGTCTAATTTTTTATTGCTTGATGTCAATAATGGCAATGATGGACGATAGCGATCTAAGAAACACTGAATATCTCGTGGAAGTTTTAAATTTGTAGCTCTAGTTGCCAAATGTTCCCTCATCAAACTCATTATGGGAACTCGATCAAAATGATTCAGAATTAACAAAATTCTGCTATTTATACTTGCTATATTCATTAGAACATAAAAAAGAGCCAAAGAACAGCGTCTCGTTGTCCTTTGGACAGAATAAGCAGCGTACATTTTATCACAAGTATCAACGCCCCCTTTTGTCTTATTGTAATCGATAATTATTTCTGGTTTATTAGTTTCTTCATCGATCTCCTGTTTGTCATGCATGCTAGACACAAGGATGACAGCCTTGTTTTTCTTTGGTACATATGATACAAGAAGAGTCTTGTCATATTGAAAACCAAACATACTGCTACCAATTTCCCTTGATTTATTGGGTAAAAATTGTAACAACCCGTACGATATATATATATATATACATATACACAAATACATATATCTACAGATCGTTAACATATATATATATACATACATATATATTTTACGTTATACACCTAATTATTTGGATATAAATATTAAAGGTACAACGTTACCGACTTTCTGGTTTTTGAGGTATGTCCGGGATGCCACGTGGGTTGGCCCACGACCGTTAATATAATACAATAAATTAATGAAAAAGAAAAAAAAAACGCGGTTTTTATTTTATTAAAAATTTATTTTATCTTTTACTTTATTTTTTGGAAAGAAATCCCGATTAATTATATGTATACAATGTTACACACATAAATATATATATATATATATATAACATTGAGTGTATTATTAAATTAATTATTCTTAATTTATAACCACTTATTTTTTTTCTAATTTAAGACAACGGAACTTTTCCTTAATACTTAGATGGATGGGCTTCGCGATCGAAGTCCCGACTGTCCATCTTTATTTCTTCGAACGCGGTCCGACTTAACGTGACTTATTCTTCGACTTGTTCTTACTCGACTCTAAGAGCTGACTGACTCGACTGACTAAATTCAACTGACGAAACTGGCGAACTAACTTCGACAAAACTCGTATTTTTTATTACTCTCCAGGACCCCAGAGGCAACACAGATATCTTCTCATTATTATACTTATTATTTCTTTTACTTTTGACGAAATGCCGATTTCTTTACATTTATATTTTCTCTTTTTTACATCTTTATGGTTTTTGTCTATTTTCGACGAAAATAGTTGAACCAAGGAAAAGTTCCATTGTCCCTTATTTTTAAGTTATATACTTATACATATCTATATATATATATATAGTCTTATACATAGTTATTAGTACGGCAGCCAGCATCAGGTAACATAACACATATACGCATATACTCAACATACTTGCTTTCTAGGAATTCTATAGATATTAGAAATTCCTAAATTGACTATTTTCGACGGAACCCTCCGATTTCTCTTTTGGGCTAGCCAATCAGAAAATTCGGAGTTGTTTCTTTTGGTCTTCGACCAAAATGCCGACTGAATCCATTTTATGCTATATTTACCTTTTTCTTTTTTGCTCTCGCCATGTCAATTCTTGATTTATTATATACATAACCTTTCGGCATTTTTTGTATACTAACTTTGACGAATCTTTTACAACTTTAATCTTACTGGCGCCAGCGTGCTTTCCCCAATACATATATATCTATACTTATATTACTCTAACTCCATTCTATTTCTTTTTTTATTATATTTCCTTTTTACTATCTCTTCTTTGGGAAAGTCACGTTCGCGACGCCAACCGGATGTACGTACACATATACGTATATATATACTATTTCTTTTTCTCATCATTCACGTATATATATTTAATTTAAATTTCGATATATAATTTTTAATTCTAATTTCAATCTATCACTTTTAACTGCTCACTAACACAAACAATGTAACAAGCATGGTTGTTACAAAATGAAGGCAGAATGGCTGCCTTATTTTTTTTCATTGTCCCAATTATAGTTAGTCCTTTCGCTGATAAAAAATCTACAAGAACCATACTTGTGTACCAGTTGTCAGTACTAACATTTTTATTCGTTCCTTCCAATGGGGTTATTAGTCTCTTCATTATTTCTAGGGCACTGTTTTCTACTCTATATGGCCCTTCTGATTGTCTACCACAATAAACCTCAAAATTTTTGCAGTAGTTTGTCTGCGCCTCACACAGAGCAAATATCTTCAACCCGTACTTGGCTGGTTTATTTGGCATATACTGGACAAATGAGCACCGTCCTCTAAAAGAGTGTAGCATTTCATCGATCGTTACATGCTCGGAAGTATTGTAACAATTCAAACAGTTATTTATAAATCGGTCCAGAATATATCGGATAGCGCGAGTTTGTCTGTTTCTCTTCTTTTGCTTCTAGTGGCTAAATCGTCAAATCGAATGCATCGAAGCAAAACTAAAAAACGTTTATAACTCATTGCAGCTCTAAGTACATCAAGTCCTGTGCCATCCTTTGCCCAGAGTTCTCGTACGTTAGCACGACTTCCTTTCCTACTTCCGATCAAGTAAAAGGTTCCAAAAAGAGCCATAATCTCTGCCCTATTAGTTTCTCGACAATCTCTTTCCCTAGACAAATTTTTAGAAATAGATGTATGTATTTATTTGTGGATAATACTATTTCGTCTACTATGATCAAGTCTACCAGTTTCAAAAATGCCCCTATCTCATTGTCTAAGTTCCTAGCACTCGTATACCGTCGATAGATTCTCGGTTTTATGTTCATATTTATAATGAACTTTACGTTAAACCGAATTTCTTGTTGGTACAAAAAGACTAGAAAATTATGTTCTTTATCGTTCTATAATAATACGCGACCGACGCGATACGAAGTTACAAATCAGACTACTATATCTCCGAACTACAATATCTATCTATCTTTCTCCACATACACACACCAACACGCAATCGCCGGTTGCTGGCTCTACCCGCCGTTATTCCCCGGTTTTTTCCTTAATGGCTCTGCCATTGTTCATTTTAAGGTAAATTATGTTTATTTCCCAGGTTTTACTGTTTGTTATGCTTGTTATTCTGACTTCCGATGTAACTTTATCAGTTTTGACGATCTAAAACTCTTACGATGGAAATACCTTTATAATAAATTAATATGTTATGTTAAATTAATTATTAGACATTTTTCCTTTTATATTATTTTATTTGATATTTCCCTCGGTACCCCCATCGCTTTAGATCGCCATAATATATATAAAAAGTTTTCTGATTTAGTGAATGTTATTTGTTTCGTGTAATCTATACGTGTTAACTTAGCCTTATGTACTACATGCATTTACCTGTAAGCCATGTTTTTTTCATAACTATTTTCTCTTCGTTTATTTATTTGTTTTGTTAATTATCTGTTTAAACAAGAACAGGAACTACTTTGAATTAATGATTATTCTAAGTTTTGTTTAAAGTTCTTTATAACTATCATTTAATTTAAAAGAAGTACACTTCTCATTGAACAATCAGAAATATTTTATTTGCAAGCCGAACGTTAATTTATTACGGTGTGATGTTTTCGTTGTATAAATTGCATAATCAATAAGTGCGGCGATTTCATTTTAATCGTACATTGAAATATTATTTGAAAATTGCAGCGGTCTGTTCTTTCAAAATTAAGTAGTACGCGTAAGTGCTTAATGTGAAATATATATATTTAAAGTTCATTGTGTCGGTTAATTGTTTAAACTGAAACACAACCTGTAGAAATTTGTAATTGCGAATATGATTATTAAAATATTTAAAATTGATAATGTGTTTTTAATAAAAACGAATAAATATTGTTATGAGAATTTTAAGAAATGTTTTGCGTTGAATTATATGTATTAAATATGTAAGAATGATTATAAATAGAATAAAGTATTGTTACGATTTTGAATATAGAAGTTTACTTTCATATTGAGCAAATTGATTTCTTAGTATTATTGCGGTGTGAATTGAATGTAATATATCACGATTTAAAAATTAAAAACGTTCTATTTTTGTTTATTCGTAACATTGTTATTATTTGAAAAGTATAGTAGACGATTGTTTTGCACTTTATATTTAGAAAGAACGAAATTTGTAATTATAACAAATGATTTCTAAACACAAATATCATTTTTATACTGTATGTTTATGTATGTTAAATGTTTTTAGATGTATTTTGTATTATGTTCGTTGATTGTTTAAACTGGAACACAACATGTTGATATTTTTGATAGCGAATATAAATATTTAAAATTAATAAATTCTTTTTTAATATGTGTGTACAATATTAAAGATTGGTATTACTGATGTTTATTAGAGAATGTAAATGATGTACAATTATAAAAGATTTAATTGTCTGCTGTTGTATGTTTAAAAAATGTTAGAATAGGAGATATGTAATGTAAATGAAGTGAGAAAGATATGTTTTAAAAAAAAGTTGCTACATATTAGCTCCTCTTTTTAAGAGGATTATCAGGTTGCACCGCGAGAAGGTTTGTAGCATAGCAACCCGGGCCTAACAAAACGTCAATGAAAAAAGCTGGAATAGAAATTAAATATGTGCTATTAATAGTGGGATCATTGGTAAGAGTATGAAAGATAAGAGAATGAACAGCACATAAAAAAAAACAATAAGAATGCGAAGTGTAAAAATTTTAATATATTAAAAAAAGTTGTAATATATCTATATATATATATATATATATATATATATATAGACAGACATATATGGTTCACAAAAAGACCCATTTTTAGTCGTCTGAAAAAAAGAGTAATACAATTAATGTGACAGATTTATTATTGTAAACAAAAAAATAGTAATATATATAAACATGTTGAGAAAAAAAATATTGATAAAATCAGATGAATTATGATTGAACTTACATTACCGCTTGGCGAGATTTGCGATGATCTGAAAAATCAAACATAAAGAATAGTGTTGCAATATAAGGATCAGTTTCGAAATGTATGCTAATAAAAATGTTATAATGTTTCTTTAGACACACACACACACACACGCATATATATATAGATAGATAGATAGATCGATCGACAGATATAGAGAGAGAAATGAAATAATGTTTAATAACAACTTACTTCGTCCTTTACGGCCAGTTGGCCAGTTATACGTGTCAGCTCCTGCAACATACATGAAAGAAGGAAAGAACTAATTCCAGTTGCTGGTGGTCCCTATTTGCTAATATATATATCATATATATATGTGTATGTGTGTGTGTGTACATATGTGTATATATATAATTTCGCTCGATGATGTTGGTGATTACGTGTGCGCGGATGGACATCGGAAATAACGGAAAATTAGCCGTGGTTAAAGCGCCGAAACTGTAAATGCGAACATTTTACTTTAATTTATTCGAAAAAG
The DNA here is from genome assembly GCA_032883995.1 of Coronaproctus castanopsis. Classification (NCBI taxonomy): domain Eukaryota; kingdom Metazoa; phylum Arthropoda; class Insecta; order Hemiptera; family Monophlebidae; genus Coronaproctus; species Coronaproctus castanopsis. Next base: position 75,212,221 of record CM065052.1, on the reverse strand, counting down.
GGATACTTTTTAAAAGATAATGAAAAAACCTGAACGATTTTCGTCGAAAATTCGACGAGTTATTACGCGCCATTGTAAATTTTCTTTACAAAGTTAGCGCGTTTTTCAAAACCTTTACCTCGATTTTCGATGTTTTATAAAAAAAATTTAAATTGTACTATAAATAATTTTTTTTTTCATACGAATATGTATAATTCGCAAACGATTCGAAATTTGGAAAAATTGTTTAAACGAAAATTATTAAGGATTAAAATGCGCGTCTAACTACGGTATTCCGGTATTTTTATACGTAATACCCGTCGGGGAAATTGGCCTTAAAGAGTTTTGGGGTTTTGGGCCCTTTTTGAGCTCCCAGGTTGGATTTAAACATTATGCATTAGCATATATATATATATATATATATATATATATATATATATATATATATATATATATATATATATATATATATATATATATATATATATATATACGCATATCCTATCTATTAGGGGACAAATCTACCGTGTTTGAGAGGTTTTGGTCACACTGTAGATGCAAACAAATTATTTAAAAACGATATATTTAATAAGTAATTGTTCGAAATTTAATTTGTGCAAAATAAAATGTATTACGTTTACAAAATTTAGACACGATTAATTATCGACCGTGCAATAATGTGATTGTGAAAAAATTATAGCTGCATTTTTTAAAATTACGACATTTTAGTCACACTGCCGATGAAATGTAAACAATTTAAATTTAAAATAAAAAAATATGTTTTTAATTTGAGATGTGTAGAATAATTTTAAAATATCATGTATTTTTAATTATGAATAATTTTAATTACGATTAAAAATATATATAAAAAGTTTTCTGATTTAGTGAATGTTATTTTTTTCGTGTAATCTATACGTGTTAACTTAGCCTTATGTACTAAGTGCATTTACCTGTAAGCCATGTTATTTTAATAACTATTTTCTCTTCGTTTATTTATTTGTTTTGTTAATTATCTGTTTAAACAAGAACAGGAACTACTTTGGGGAGACGTTTACAATGAGTCCCTGGCCCAAAATTCAAAATTAACGTTACAACAAAAATCACATTTAATAGTAATTATCAGTAGTGAAATTAGTTTTCTATGAAGTTATCAATTTTTCGAAAAAAACGTCAATTTTCAAAAACACCTCATAGAGTACAATTTTCAATACTGACCATTACTATTAAAATGTGATTTTTGTTGTAACGTTTTAATTAAAATATTAAAATAACATACACGTTAATCCTCGAATTCGTCCAATTCGTCTTGTGTGAGGGATGGTGCTGGTTTCAATGGATTGTACACCATCGCTGCATACCTGAGGAATTCCTTACTAGTGTTTAAGTTGAGCTGCCGGCAACGTTTATTAAACATGTAACGTGCAAGATTTCCAGGAAGATGTGACATTGTTCGTGCACCATAAGCGACAGTAGCTTTGGCTGCTCTCCATGAACTCTCTATGCCATTTGTATGTGCCCCAGTTACCGGATCCTTAAAAGTGATTGAGTGGTTCACTTTTAAGTGGTCGTATATTTCACGGAGACCATCATACGCCTTCCAGCAATCTGAGACAATAACCGTACCAGGCAATATCCACTTTTGAATAAGTGGAATGAGAGTAACAGCGGACCTATCCGATACTACTGACAAGAAAACACGGCCAGTATCACGCTCATAGGCCCCGAACACCCATGCACCGTTCACAGGTTTTCCTCTATGATATTTCCGCTTGCCGAATTGCGATTCGTCAATCTCAACAATACGTCCAGGACCACCTAAAGGACTACTATTTTCATCCATTAGGAAAGCCTCTACTAAGACTTCACGACAGAAAGATGCCCAATCAACGCATGTTTTTTTGGACATTTCTAACTGTAGTTCAATCAAAGTTAACGGAGAATTGTTCACCCAAAAATTGACGAATCCCAAAATTTGAAATATCGACAATTTGGAACGATCAAAGAAGGTACCAGTCCTGAACGATACAAAGGTTTCACAAAGCTGTCGCTTATTTTGCTTCTGAACAAAATTCCTGCAACGCCACGACCAACCATCGATTCTTCTCGAATCATTGTATAACTTAAGGGCCTGGGAGCATTTTGGACATTTATAATGTCCCTCTTTCGGAATAAGCTCCCATTCCCTTAATTTGTCTAATAAACGCTGCCGGTCAGCGCACAATGTACTAATATACATTAAATTAAAAATTTCCATTACGGATAGCAAAAAAAAATTACGGAGAGCAAACACGAAGAGCGAACACGAATAACGGAAGGCAAACACAAGAACAAAGAACTAGAGATCTAACGGTTTATAATTTAAAATAACGGAAATAATTTCCCACACGCGGTCGTATAATCGATCTTATAATCGACATTTAAATTTTTTTTTGAAAATTTTAACCTTAATATAAACATTTGGACCTTTCGTAGTATATGCCAGCAAACAAGAGATATGGCAACATTGGATTGTTTATTCCGTTTAGTCGCGGGCATTTTCGTTCAATTTAGAGACTCGTTCAACAACTCTTCATCAATAAAATGAATCAACTCATCAACATCGTTCACTCGATCATTTGCAATGCGTGCATTAATCTTTCCTAAAATTATCCTTAAAATTATTGTTATTTTATTTTTATACTTAAAATTATAACTTTAACATATTTTTTTACTTATAATTTAAAATTATACTGACAGTTTATAATTTTAAAAGAATATTTATAATATTTCTTAAAAATTATTGTTTTATAAAATGTTATGGTGTAAAAATATCAGCTCAGATACTTTAGAATCTTATAAACGTGTACGACGGGAACTTATTTATATATATCTGACCTAATTTCGAAAAAACACGTTCACTAGGTACAGATGTGGTCATGATAAAATGTCTTCGGAAAATAAAATTATAAATGTTAGGGTAAATATTTTTTCTTTCATGCCACCACTTATTTCTTCCTTTAAATATTTACCAATTTCCGAAATAGCTGGAGTAGTTGAATTTTCAGGAATATGCAACTGCACCTCATCATCGAAGTGCACCCAATGAACATCAGTTTGTTTTTTTACTATTGTTGTTTGTTCTTGGAGGCTAACACTTGATTTACTAACATATATGCCTTCCGATATATTTTATTTCGCTCTGTCTGTCATTAGTGTGATTAAAGTTTCCATCGATATTATTTGTTCTTGTGTCCATGCTATTGTTGGACCTGGTTGATGTTTGGTCCATTCTATTATATATCTCCTCGGACATATCGGTATCGCTACCCCTTTTTTCGATATTATTTGAGGATTGTCTCTCATATGTTCGACCTGCCCGTGCCATGTCCAACTCGTATCGTTCGTATTCATCTTCCTCCGCTTGTGTAAGTGGACTGTTTATATGTGATAATAATTCGTCGTCTATTACTAACCAGGCGTCGTGTGTATGTGTCATGAATTTAATCTGTTGTATCGTAACCGTGTTCTGACAATTTTTCTAATTGTTTTTTGTTATGTTTGTGTTGTTTGCATGTATTTGCTAATTGTTTGTAATAATTAATTTTTAATTTAATTAATTGTTTTTGTGTGTGTTTATTGATTAATTTTTTATTATTTGTTTTAATTGTATGTAATAATTCGTAAATTTTTGAGTGTGGTATGGCTGGTGCCCAGGTTTCTTTGGAATCGTAATATGCTCGTGTCTGAAATAAATTTATATAAATACTTGTAATATATTAATTTATGTTTGTGTAATATGTGTATGTAGTGTAATATATAAATAATATTACTTACCCGGTTGATCGCTTGATGTATTTCGTATCCTAGATGATTAAACAATTCGATTAATTCTTGTTTGTCGTTGTTGTAGTCGGTTTTTATTTTTATCTCCTCTTCTTGAAGGTCTCTGCCTATGTAAGTTCCGCTTGTCGACGCGACGTTATTCATGATTAATATCGAACTAACTGATAAATATTGAACGGTACATGGTCTTTTATATTATTTGTTTTCGTTGTGTGGAATGTTACTCCTATATGTGTATTATGCTGATAAGCATTTTTATTTTAATGAGGTTGTTTACTGATAAGCGTTATCTTATCTTATTTGAAGTTAATTCAGAATAATCCATATCCAGTGTCCGGAATTATTGCGCGCGAATATTTAAGTATATATATATATATATTTTTTTTTTAGTATATATATTTTTTTTTTTAATTAAGGCGGATAAGACTAATGGATGTATATATGATGATCCGCTTTGCTTCTTACACGATGTATTGAGGTCCCTAAATATCCATCCGGTTGAGACATTTGTTTTTTTTATTTCGGTTTTCAGTTGTTTAACAACTGGGATTCTTACAGAATCCAAAACCGAAATAAAAAAAACGAATGTCTCGACCGGATGGATATTTAGGGACCTCAATACATCGTGTAAGAAGCAAAGCAGATCATCATATATACATCCATTAGTCTTATCCGCCTTAATTAAAAAAAAAATATATATATATACTAAAAAAAAAATATATATATGTATACTTAAATATTCGCGCGCAATAATTCCGGACCCTGGATATAGAAATAGCTGGATAATTATGTCTATTCATTATTGTTGTTTTACATAAGTCTAATTTTTGTTTGTCGTTAATTGTTATTTGCGACGTTTCCATCATCATTTCTGATGGATGTGTTATAATATAATTAGGTAAAATTCCTTTTATATTACTACTACTAGGTATACATAATTCTAATGACCATTTTTCATCATATATATGTGATTGTGGTTCCCACATATAATTATGATGTAATTGTGGAAAATTAATTATATGTGTGTATGCTTCTTTTTGGGGTATTTCTATTTTTGAAATTATATCATTACCGTCAGGCCATAAATCTATATTAGTGTGTGTATTAAATCCTAACTGTTCTTTGGTACTATACGTTAATAAATATGTGTCTTTATCGTATGTACCAAAAATTAAATTTTGAGATGTTTCAAAGTCGTATGTATTTGTGGTACCAGTTTGAATTAAACGATTACATGTAACTGCGAATACTTCTATTTTAATAGTACCATATAAATAGTTTACTCCTACACTAATAGTGTTTAACGATTTTGTGATATCGATCGTTCTATTAAATGGATCTGATTTTGTATAATGTCCCATCCAAAATGCCATTGAATGATATGGAATGATTATTGGATTCTGATTGTCTGTAAAATTTAAATCGATGTACGACATGTGTTTGATGCAATGTTTGTATGTTCTGGTAATATTCCACGGATTAAATGTCTGTAATATGTATGAATTTTTGAGTGTATAATTTGTATATGTTTTAATTATATGTATATATGATATATATTATAGTTACCTGTATTTCGTATATCCCATGTCCATATCCATCTTTTGTATCTGCAGAATTCATTGTAATACCACCTTGTTGTGTGTCACGTTTTAATCGTTTATGTTCTCGTTCGGTAGCTTCTCCCATTCCGATTCCTCTGTGCAACCTAGGTTGTGTTGGTGTTGTGTGTCTAATTCAGTAATTAGTGTACTTGCTTGTTCTAAATATGGTAGAAAAAAGTGTGAAAAATCTTGTGTGGTTAAAAATGTTGGTGCTTTGTTTATTATTTTACATTGAAAATGTTTAAGAGTTGTATATGTTTCTGTGCGATGATGTATTGAGCAGGGTAATGTGAATAATTTAATTCTTTGTAATATTTGTTCGCCTTCTTTATTGTCGATCATGTTTGTTAATGGTGTTGCAGTTGTTATGTAAATGGGTATTCGTGTTATCTCTTGTTTGTTACCGTGTTTTATGTCTGTTTTAATGTGGGCACCTTCTAATAATAATTTCCAGGTACCCACATTTGTTGGTGTAATAAGTGGTTCTTCAAATAGTGCGGCTGATGCAATAGGTAATTGATCAAAATGAAATGACGATTTATCGTTTTCTCTAGGTATTAGCTCGGGGTGAAATGGTTTGATAAGACAATCCATTAATAAGCTTTTACCTTGGTCCTAATAATACAAACGTATTAATTTTTTTGTATCGTTTAGTTTTAATAATTTCTAGCCAAGCTAAAAATTCTACGGGATCTATATTTTGTTCATTAAAATAATATGTTAACCAGTCTATATTATCTTTATTATAATATGTTGGATTGTATGTGTCTAATATTAATTGTGATTGAGATAATGCGTGTAATTTTATTGTTGTTTGTGTTTTTTTAATTAATAATAATTCTTTTATATATTCCCTATAATGAATACCAAAATTTTTCATTATTTCTGTTTTTTCTTCTGTGCTTATTTTTGTTTACCATTCTATTAATGTGTTTATATTGTATTTTTTGATTATATCTGTTAATGTCTCTATCATATTTTTTCTATATTGTTTTGTGTAATTAGTATAATTTTGTTTTTGTTCTTTTATGTTTTCTATGTATTCTATGCATATTTCTCGTGCGTCTGTGATATATGGATTTGATAGACCTAGTTTTGTTAGTTCGTCTTCTATTTGTTTACATGTTGTCTCATTGTTATTTCCAAACCTTTCGATTGATCGAGTAACGTAACGAAATAAATACCGTATGAAATTTCTCCAATTGTAAATTTTTTTTGTTGTTGCTGAAGCTTTAAGATATCCAGCAGGTGTTGTATTAAAGTAATTGCAGATTCTGTCTCTTGTTCGTTTTGGATTCCCTCCATCGGTTGATCCATTCCATAAGATGTGGATGTGGTTGCCGTGGTCTATGGTGAAGAAGTTTGGACACCCACGTTTTTGAGTAGTTTGTTGTTTCCAGTTTGTTGGTCTGTGATGTTCGAAGAGGATAAATGTGTACCATTGCTTGTTTGTGTAGTTTGGTCTATCGTCTGTATCTCCTGTATTGTTATTGATGGTGGTGACGATGGAGGAGTTACTTGAATCACTGTCTGATCCTGCATTGGTTGGTCCGTCTGTTTCGTCCTGTGTATATGTGCTGGAGGGAACCATTGTTTCGGTACTTTCTCACTTTTGTTTTTTCTTATGGTCTCTATGTCGGCTGGATTTTCGTTTGTCCCTGGTACAATTACTTGTACAAGTACAATCAGAATGTTTGATGGTAGTGATGATATTTCCGTCAGATCTATCGTGTGTGTCGATGCGGCATCTGCTATTATGTGTATTGCTTGTGTGATCGACATTACTTTGTATTTGTTTATCGGGTATGTCATGTTTTGTTGTTGTACGTATACATGTGTTATGTTGTGTGTCTGCATGCATCTCATATGTATGTTTTGTACTAATTTCCTGCGTATTTACGATGACATGTTTGTTATGTGTAGGTATATTGTTTCTGTCTCTATATCTTTCAGTATCTCTACTTTCATTTCTAGTTGATATAACGGTTCCAGATATTTCGCTCTGTCTGTCATTAGTGTAATTAAAGTTTCCATCGATATTATCTGTTCTTGTGTCCATGCTATTGTTGGACCTGGTTGATGTTTGGTCCATTCTATTATATATCTCCTCGGACATATCGGTATCGCTACCCCTTTTTTCGATATTATTTGAGGATTGTCTCTCATATGTTCGACCTGCCCGTGCCATGTCCAACTCGTATCGTTCGTATTCATCTTCCTCCGCTTGTGTAAGTGGACTGTTTATATGTGATAATAATTCGTCGTCTATTACTAACCAGGCGTCGTGTGTATGTGTCATGAATTTAATCTGTTGTATCGTAACCGTGTTCTGACAATTCTTCGTCAGTTTCTAATATTTCGGTTACTTTTTCTAATTGTTTTTTGTTATGTTTGTGTTGTTTGCATTGTAACGACCTGTACGATATACATATAAATACATATACATATACATACGGATCGCTAGCATATATATATATTTATTTACGTTATAGACTTAAATATTTAGATATAAATATTGAAATCTAACGTTACCGACTTTCTGATTTTGAGGTATGTCCGGGATGCCACGTGGGTTGGCCCACGACCGTTAATATAATAAAATAAATTAATAAAAGAATAAAAAACGCGGTTTTTATTTTATTAAAGATTTTTTTTTTAGAAAAATATAAAATTAATTACGGATCTCGAACGAGCGCGATTTTCGGCTACGTTTATGTTTACTATTTAACTTTTTAAAATATAAACGAGGAAATTTTCTAACAACTTATTAATATAATGTAATTTACGGAACTGTCAGTAGTCTGGATTCTGGATGGATGGGCTTCACGATCGAAGTCCCTACGATGCATCCTCACTTCTTAACGTCACCGCTATTTCGACCTACTCCTAGACGACTCAAAAACTGACTGACTAAATTCAACCGACTAGACTGGCGAACTAAACTCCGACAAAACTCGTCTTTTTTATAACTCTCCAGGACTCCGGAGGCAACACAGGTATCTTCTCATTATTATACTTATTATTTTCTTTACTTTTGAGGAAATGCCGGTTTCTTTTCATTTATATTTTTCTTTTTTACATCTTTTCTCGTCCTTTATGGTTTTTTGTCCATTTTCGACGAAAATAGTTGAACTAAGGACAAGTTCCGTTGTTCCTTATATTTTAAGGTTATATACTTATATATATATATATATATACACATATACATAGTCTTATACATAGTTATTAGTACGGCAGCCAGCATCAGATAACATAACATACATATACACATATACTCAACATACTTGCTTTTCTAGGAATTCTATAGATATTAGAAATTCCCTAAATTGACTGTTTTCGGCGGAACCCTCCGATTTCTCTTTTGGACTAGCCAATCAGAAAATTCGAGCTGTTTCTTTTAGTCTTTGACCAAAATACCGACTGAGCCAATTTTATGAGGTATATTTACTCTTTTTGTCTGCTCTCGCCATGTCAATTCTTAATTTATTATATATATACCTTTCCGTATTTTTTCTATACTGACTTTGACGAATCTTTTAAAACTCTAATCTTACTGGCGCCAGTGTGCTTTCCCCAGTACATATATCTATACCTATATCAATCTAGCTCCATTCTATTTCTTTTTATTGTATTTCCTTTTTACTATCTTTTCTTTGGGAAAGTCACGTTCGCGACGCCGACCGGATGTACGTACACATACGTATACATATACTATTTATTTTTCTCATCATTCACGTACATATTATTGAATTTAAACTTCTAAATATAAATTTTAATTCTCATTTCAATTTATCACTTTTAATCACTCACTAACACAAGTAATGTAACAAGCATGGTTGTTACAGCATGTATTTGCTAATTGTTTGTAATAATTAATTTTTAATTTAATTAATTGTTTTTGTGTGTGTTTATTGATTAATTTTTTATTGGCATCATTCGGTTTTGCTATATAACCGTTTTCTATTAATTCTTCAATCGCTAAAATTTCGTTATCTACACTATTATTACCCGCTGATTTAGAAGCATGTAAAAGAGCTAGCCTTTCTACTAATTCGTTCGGACATTCCAATATTCATAATTTATACTTTTGTTCTTTAGTACTCGCATAAAACTTCCTTTTCCAGTTTTAGTAAACATCGGTTTTATTACAGTGTAATATTTATGCGAATCGCTAGACTTTAATCTTAAATTGCTTCTTAAATGAGCGCCTGTAGTAGTTAGTAATTTATTGTACATTTTTAAATCATCCGACGTATATTCATCTTTTTCGACTCTTTTCACCGTTAATAATTTTAGTAAACCAGGACTAACTTCTATTTCTCCTTCACTCCAAGTAGGCGAATGAAGAAATAATGTTCGATTATTTTCATTCCATGTGATTGGAGTATTTCCTAATTGGAGTTTCCTGTTTTAGAATTATATCGAATTCCATAAATTTCATCTAAAAACGTGTTATTCTCATTTAAATCAGCAGTTTTTTCTTCTTTTTTTATTTCATCAACTCGCGTATGCGCTTGATCATCATTGTTTTTTTCTTTAATATTTTTTTTCTTTATAACTGATTCAATCTCTCGCAATGGTTCTAAAATAGGATTAAATAAGAGAGAATTTTCACGATCCTGCATAAATTTCGCTTCTACAAGTTCCTTTTGTTTTTGTTTAATGTCTTCTCCGAGTTTAGTCAATGTTTGTTTTACAGCAATTTCACGATTTATTTTATCATTCATTTTTAAAATCATTCAAAACAATGAATTTATCAATTCCCTTTCTAAATCGACCGCTATTTATACCATTTTCTTTCGAAATTACTAAAAAATTATGCGAATTATCATTCCAACATTTACGTGAAATATCTTTAAATGATAAGTATGAACACGCGTCCGAAGCATGTTCGTCGTATATATGTCGTAAATTCACATCATCTTGAGGAAACACAAGAATAAAATTAGAATTATCTCGAATCATGTGTTTTGGTATTTTAACATACGTTTGACATAAATAAAAACAGTCAACATTTCTATGTCTGCTTGTTGCGAAATAATCTCTTATTATATTACCCGTTTCGTTGCTATTGCAAGAAATATCATCAAAAATAAACACTGAATCGGTTATTACATTATTAGGAAGAGGGATGTCTTTTTCATCGGAATAAGCATAATATCCAATATCCGGTGCGAAAGGACTAAAAATTTGATCTAATAGCTTATATTTAGGTTGGAAAAGAGATGTAGCAAAGATATATACATTATTAAATTTTAAACCATTTCTGTGTAATAATAAACTAATCATCGCGTTTGTTTTACCACTCCCGCTCGGTCCAACAATTAAAGCACGAACATGTGACGGAAATAAAGGACCATGTTTAAGAAATTTATTATTTTCACTCGCTAATAAAGTTGATAAGGCATCATCTTCGATTGGTAAAGTAGTTTTTTGTTCGATAATTTTCATGACTTCATATAATCGTATATAAATAATAATCAACTTATTTGAAAGTAATGTATAAATATATATATATATATATATATATGAGTATGTGTGTGTGGATTAATATGAAAAAGTTTATTGAACGAGTTAACAATTGTCAGCGTGCAGGTGGTAATTTAGTGAATAAATTAATTGATAAACTACCAATAGAACTTCACATACCGGGATATCAGTTTTGCGGGCCAGGTACTAAATTAGAAGATAGGATAAGCAGAGGTGAACAAGGTATTAATCCTTTAGATCACGCTTGTAAACAACACGATATAGCTTATAATCAATTTCAAGATAAAAATAATCGAAGAAAAGCTGATTATATACTTGAAACTGCTGCAAAAAAACGCATTTTAACTAAAGATTCATCGATAAATGAACGAGCGGCTGCGATATTAACTACGGGAGCAATGATAATGAAAAGAAAATTAGGTGCAGGTGTTAGCCGAAGGAGAAATACAACTTTTAGGCAAATACTGCAAACAGCTCGTAAAGCTGGAGCTGGTGAAAAATCAATTCGCGGTAAAATTAGGAAAATGTTAGCCGCTATTAAACATATAAAACCGCAAAAGAAAACAAGATTTCGAGTAATAGCTGTGAATAAAATAGGAGGAGTTTTACCTTTAGTCCCCATATTGACTGGTTTGTCCCTATTAGGCGCGCTCGGATCAACATCATCGGCAATAGCAACAGCTGTTAAAAATGTAAATGAAGCTAGACGAAGTTTTAAAAATGGGGCGGGAATTAATCAACGAATTGGTAAAGGTCTTTACTTACGACCATATAAAAATGGACTGATTCTCAATCCTCGAAAAACCAAACGAACAAAAAAAAAAGTCAGATATTTGAAAAATTAAAAATACCAGTCAATCGACCGTTATCCGGATACGATTTATATAAATATGCGTAAGAGTTAAATATTCCTCAATTTAGAGGAGTTTTTGATAGAGACACATTACCTTCAAAACCAAATAAATATGAACGTGCAATTGTTAATCTGGATGATCATACAGGAACTGGTTCACATTGGGTGGCCTATATAAAGCGCGATTGTTCAATTTACTACTTTGATAGTTTTGGTAATTTACTCCCTCCGAAAGAATTAATAAAATATTTTCAACAGGATTCTACAAATATTTATTATAATAGAACTGCTTATCAACAATTTAATCAAGTTAATTGTGGTGAACTTTGTTTGAGATTTTTATCTCGTTGTTTACCATGATGAGCAAATCCTATTTATTTCAACTTACTGGTAAAGGGGGTAATATATTATCGCAAGATATTTTTCCACCAATAAGCTTACATTCTGAAAAATCACACAGCGTTGGTCTAGTTTCTTTTACAACATATAATTCGATTTTCAATATAACTGATAATTGTAATAAATTAAAGTATTACGAAGCTAATGATAATTCTTATGCTACTCCGCTAGAAATAAAAATTGAACCGGGTAATTACGAAGTAGCAGATTTAGAAGAATATTTGAAACAAAAACTTGATCCCACTCTTTCATTGAAAGCAGATCATAAAACTCTTCGCACGCGAATTTCATGCAGTAAACATATAAATTTTAATTCGCCTAATAGTGTTGGTGATTTATTAGGATTTACTCCTACAACGGGTGTATTAAAAGGTGGTCAAGAACATATTTCACAGTTGACAGTTCAAATTTCTAATATCGATGTGATTAATTTAACGTGTAATTTAATATCGAATACGTATAAAAATGGAGCTGAGGCGCATATTCTTCATTCGTTTCCTCTAAGCGTTCCAAGTGGATATAAAATTATCGAACGACCGCAGAATATTATATATTTACCAGTTTTAGTGAAGTGTATTAGTAATATAACGGTAACTATCGAAGATCAGAATAGTAATCCAATCGATTTTAAACAAGAAGTGTTAACTGTTACTATTCATTTGAAAGAAGATTCATAATGATTATTAAATACAATCAAAGTAGCCTTAGAAAAAGTATAAATAGAGATCGTATTAGTAAAAATGATATTGTATCTAAAGTGAAAGTTGGTTATCTTAAAAGACTAAATAAATCTAATAAACAAATATTAAAACAATTAGGTTATATTTTATTGTAACAAATAAATATGATGGATAGCAGCATATTGCAGTTATCTCAATCGGATATAGTAGAAGATGATGGATTATCATCTGTAGAATATCATTTACACAAACCTCATACAGCTAATTTCAACCCAAATGATGAAATAAGAATTCCGATTTATCATAAAGATTCGCACGTATTAATATCAGAAAGTTGTTTAATATTAGAAGGATATATAAAAAAAAGTTGCGATTTTGTTTTTGGGGGACCGTTATTTCTCTTCTCAGAAATCCGATATGAAATGAATGGAATTGAAATAGACAGAAGTCGTAATCCCGGCATCACTTCATTAATTAAAGCTTGTCTTTCTATGCGCGGCAAAAATGAAGAAAATGCGTATTCTACATCATTTTTAAATCCTAATATGGAAGCTAATAAAAAATCTTTATTCGACTCTACTAGTGAACCAGATAAAAAGTATTTTTCATTCGCGATCCCATTAAAATTTATTTTAGGCGTTTGCGAAGATTTAAAAAAAAAACGCGATTCAAGTAAGACATGAACTTGTACTATTGTACTCTTCCTCATTAAATACGAGTGATGTGACTGTTACATTAGAAAATGTAGCTTGGTATGCCCCTTTCATTCGTGTAAGTGATGTTGCACGTATAAGTCTTTTAAATTATTTAAAAAGTTCAAAAATGTTACCAGTACGATTCAGAAGATGGGAACTTCACGAATATCCTGATTTAGCGCAAAGCACCCATCATAGTTGGCTTTTAAAAACATCCTCAAATGTAAATAGACCACGATGCGCAGTCGTTTTCTTTTCAGAAAATAAAAAAAAACAGTTAAATAAAAACTGTAGTAAATTCGATCATTGCAACATTACTGATTTGAAACTATATCTAAATTTAATTTATTATCCTTATGAACCTTTGAATTTAGATTTTAAAAAGAAAAAAGTTATGTTGTTATATTTAATGTATAGCAGATTTCGCAGTTTATATTATGGAGATCAAGAATGCGCACCTATTTGGAATGTAGAAGAATTTATCAATGATTATCCATTATTTGTGATAGATTGTTCTTATCAAAATGAAAATACCGCTAGTAATTGTCCTGTAGACATCAGATTAAAATTTAAAACTGAAACTAATATAAAAGCAAATACAAGCTGTTATGTTTTATTATTTCACGACGCAAATTTTGCTTACAACCCAAATAATGATATTGTAAAACGAATTATTTTATTGAGTAATGAAAAAATGAAATTTGATTTTTGTGAAGTTTTTATTATTTATTTTCATAAAAATTTTTTTAAACACGATATTAAATTATTCATCGAAATTCTTAAACATAATATTAAACTATTCATCGTAATTCTTAAATATTAATTTGTGTGAAAGAAGCTCTTTTAGTACAACTCGCAATTTTAGATTGTGAGAAGTTATCCAAATATGACCGTGAGCGAGTGTGTGAACATTATCTGGTAAAATGTAACGTTTATCATCATTACAACTTAACGCTAATTTCGTTTGCTTAACGTTATACATTTTATGCTTAAAACTACGTATATTAGTACGATCTATAATAAAAACTTAACGGTACCGAGTAATTTTCTAAACAAGATACATAATTCTCAAACGATATTTTTGAAACGCCTTTACATTTTTTAATCGGTGTGTCTAAATTAAAAATTTTAAATGAATACATTTTACTTCGTAATCCAACAAAGTGAGTAATTGGTAATCCATTTGTTTCGTCCTTAAATTTACCAAGCACCTTTTTATTTATTAAGTTAAAACATTTATGATTTGGATCATAATCAGATGTATCAAAATGAACTTGTAAATGGCGATTTAAATCATCATAAAAATCACGTGTACGTATATTATAAATAAAACTATCAGTATCCATATAGATTAAGTTAAGATTACGAGTACTATAGTGATGTAACATAGTATTATAATGAAAATCGTACATTATTATTTTACTTATATCTAATATAGCCAAATCCAAATATAATGGTTTGTCAAAATAAATAGTTGTTTATCTTAAATGAACAGCGACTAAAAAAGGATTTTCGGAAAATATTGTTCAGTCTTTAAAAACTGATTTTGAAACTAAACGAGAAAATTTGGTTTCGTCCGCAATCAATTTTATGTTTCTTTGTTTGCATACATTTTCTAACGATTTACCGAAAATACTATTGTTTAATAATTAAAAAAAATCTTTTTCAAATTCATTTTTAGCTTGTCTGCTTAAATTAGTGTTAAGATCTATATATTCTTTCAGCCATGGAGATTGGTTAAATCGAATACACCTATGAATTTTTTTTAAATGTAGACCAAGATTTAGAGCTTGTTTTAAATTTCGATAATGTAAAATATAATTCGATTTATCTTTTAAATCGGCTATTAATTTTTTTATATTACTATGCGCGTTGATTTGTTTCGTTTCGGGACAGAGCGGCAAGTCATTATGTAATTCGTGAAGGTGAGATGGATACTCTAAATCGACTTCTAAAAAATAACCTATCGGAGAATCATCATTTACTTCTGTTATATTTAACGCGTCAATTTCGTTTTTATCTAACCATTGAAAACCACCAGTTGGAAGTGGCGCGCTCATTGCACACCCATATAAATTATTCGCATCTAAATACATCAAATAATTTTCTTCTATTCGATCTTTTTCCTCATTAATATATCGATTATTCGCTTTTGCATATCGTTGATTACACTGAGTTAATCTACCGCGTATTCCTGCTTCACAAAACAATACCATTTCGTAATCCGTCATTAATTCTAATTTAATGCGAGTTTTTTTTAACATCACGGAAAATGATAAACCTGGTGCTGTAAAAACGTGAGCAGGATCAATTTTATATATGCGGAAACAAATATTTCTAAAATTTTCATATACATCCGCTAATAATAATACATCAGTTAATAAATAAATATCGCTATAAACCCCGAGTGATGATATTTTGGCGGCTTCCCACACTTTTTGCGCGTGTTGATATTGTTCAATCGAAATTGTTGACTTTGTAAGTGAACTATAAAAATCTTCTCGTGGCGGTAACGATGTTTCTTCTAAACGAGACCATCGATCGCAGTATTCATAAGGAAACACTTCCTTGCGAGAAAGTAATGGCAACAAATCGGGTGAGATATGTGATGAACAATGATAGAAAGCATTAGATGGGAGATTGTCCGTAAGTTTCTCTAAACTGCAAGCTAAAAAACGAAAACTATCGATAAATCTGATTTTCATTGTGGAAGAAACTGATTTACTGAAAGAGATGTAACGTTCTTCAGTATTTGGTATTATATCTATATTTCCCTCATCATCTCCTAAGTGGCGACAAATTAAATGAGCATCATATCCCGATAAATTATGCAATATAACGGGTAAAAAGTAAGGCCGTTTGAATAATAAATTACATTTATTATGTGCCGCTCCTCTAGGTTATGATCGTGAACTTTTTTATTTTCTTCATTATCATTAAAATTTTCTTCGCAGATATGACATGACGATGATCGCTTAACTTGCTCTGGTGAAATTTTCATTGGGACAATCGTTCGATAGCGAGCATCGATATCGAGCGCTTTTTGTCGAATTTCTTTACAAAATATTTTCGCGGCATCTTTTCCCCGATAAAGTCGCGGTTGATGAAATATTTCGTTTGATATTCTCGACACGATGTAATAACAGAAACTCATTGGTGTATGTGATTGAATTTTTCTAACATTAGAATTAATGAAATTAGGTCTGCGTAAACTCGTTTCTTCTTCTTCTTCTTCAGTATCTTCTTCCACATCATTTATGACATTATTATCATTTTCAACAGGTTCTAATAAACATTCAAAATCTGCATAAACAACAAACGGAATAAATTCTCTTTGTTGGTAATTTCTAAATTTCAAAATAATTTTTTCTTCTTCCGGCATTTTAACTCTAGCAGGTTGATGATTCGAGCAATGTTTACGATGTTGAATAAAACGAACTTCATCTTGAACAAACCATAAACATTTTTGACACATAAACATTCGTTTATGATTTTTTGATAATTGACTATGTACGAGTCTTTCTAAATTTTTTATGTAACAATAATGGAAAGTTTTTCCATTTTTTAGCAGTAATAAGTCCGTATGATCTTCCCGTTCTTCATTTGCGATTCTAATTGGATAAACTAGATTTTTTTCGTCGAGACCGTATACATTAACTGAAGACGATGAATTATTTTTTTCAAATATATTAATAGCATCAATTTCAACAGGAAACTTCAAATCTAACCAACTATACTTTTTATTGATATTTGATGAAAAATACTGCGATACTCGTTCACCACCCTTAGGAATAAATTTTGATAATAAAGCGTATTTAAAACAGAATTCATCTTCATTTTTCACATTAATAATTGCTTTTTTATTAGCGATACTAGGTGGGAGAGGTAACCAACTAGATGCGTGTAATGGAAAATATTTATTTATTCTCAGTTCAATATGGTCAATTTTATCAATACTCCATCCTGAATTTTTTGCATTTTCAAAATTTTCTATCGCTAGCAATATAGTTGCAGACTGAGTTTTAAACCATTCTTGAAGATTACTAGCTGCAAATAAAATTTGATTTTTCGTAGAAAAAAGGCGGGACATTTAATTTGATTATTTTTTATAAATGGTTTATTAAACCAACAAAGCAACATTAAATTACATTTTATTCCATTACCGACATTATCTGATATTAATCTAATTAACGCGGACTCAATTAGACTAAAAAATGAAAGAGGACTGATAAATTTGGCTGAAGTATTTTTTAATTGATACGTCAGCAATCTTGACTTATACTTTCTATGAATTTCGTTAATTGCGAATTGCGGAACATTCGACATCCTAAAACAAATACCACGTAATTAAACTCAGAAATGAACTATCTTTCTTAAGTGATATTACTGTTTTAAAGGAAGGAAGAAAGAAACACATACTTTTATAGCTTATATTAATACCAAGTAAAATTATACAATTATTTATTTAGATTACAAATAAAACAATCTTTTCTTAATACAGGATTTATTGAACTAATTGAAAGAGAATCGGGTACGTCATAGTTATGATGAGATAAACATGGTAAACATGCTTTAATTTCATCTTTATTCGCTATCGATTCGGACAACCAATTATATATATCACATATTTGCGAAGAAAATCCATTTAATAATAATTGAATAGGGATATCCGCAAACACATTTTTAGGATATAATACACTTTCTACAGGTTTCACTACATCTGTATACCATTTAGATAATAGATGAACATTTCGTAATGCGCAAATATTAGCACGCGCACGATGAAAAGGGCAATGAATGCACTGCGAAATAGCGTGATACTTTTTCGTTAACGTTTTTAAAGCAGGTGCACCGAAAATTTCTTCCATGTTTAATACTGTATATTTTTCTATTCCCGACGTAACTAATAATTGCGACATCCATTGAATTTTTTCATTTCCTTTAACTAAAAATATTAATTCTGGTCTACTCGATAAATTAAATAATTCTGTTAATTCGGAAAATATTCTACCATAAGGTACTCGCCCTGATTTCCACTCGAGTCCATGATGATAAAATGTATTCCATTTATTGCTTGCAGTTGTTTTCTTTGAAAAATTATTAATTGATGGCGGCGCATAAAGATTATGATGTACGTTATCTCCATTTAAATTTAGAATTGCTAATTCTTTAACAATAAATCGATTATCATTATCTTTAAAACCTTGTAAATCAACGAAAAATATGCTAGGTTTTTCATTCAGCGAATTAATTTCATTTTTAGAGTAAGATGATAAATTTTTACATTTATTATTACCGAAAAACGAAGAGAACATTTTCAACTGTTCTAACATAAATGAACACGAAAAATGGCTATCACTTAACTAATCTATTAGCGTAGAGTGAATATAAAATTTCATATGAAAACCTATTTATAGTTTACTATTACTTAACGTAAATTTATTACAAAAATTCAATTGAGTCATCATTATTGCACACTTTTATTCACACAGTTTACAGTTTATAAAAAGTTTTCCATGCAAACAAATCTGGTGTAAACATTGAGCGTGATTACAAATATAACAAAGACAATAATATTCATCATGCTCACACAAACTATGTCTAGCACATCTAATTATTACGCTTTTGTATTCTTTTTTTCGTCTAGAACATAAAATAAATAAAATAATAAAAAATAATTCTGCAAGTATTAAAATTAATTTATTTCATCCGATAAATTTTTAAATAAATAAAAAAATTATTTATTACATTAGAAGAATTTCCCATTACTTACATCGCGAGTAAAAGAGTAGTATAATTTAATTTCAGATATCCATTTAACTTAATTATATTAAACTAAATTTTTTTTTTTTTTGCGTAAGAAAAAGGTTGGCATTCCTTTCACAAATATATAAGTATCTTACTTTAACATATTAAGAATCGCGTCATATTCGGATTTTATTTCTTCTGTCTCAGCACTGTGTTCTGGATCAATCCATTTTAATACGAAATTCTCTTTAAACAAATTCATTATTTCCATGATTATTTTTTTGCGATCCTGTACGGTAATTGGATCACTAACCAGTTTTCGTATTTTTCCTTCACATTTACTCCGGAAAAATTCATCTTTAGCACAATTTCTAATTGATCGATATTAATTTTTGATGAAGGGCTTAATTCAAATAACCATTCCAATGTTTGACTGGAAAATGATTTCGAAGTACCTTGTTCAGCCGACATATCTATGGTTAAATAAATTTTATTTCATCAGTAATTTGATTGAAACAAAGAATACATAATATGATTTCACACAGGTAGAAATAAATACATTCACTCACCTACATATCACGAACACTTCATATTTGAATGAAGTTAATAAGAAAATATAATTTCTTTTAAAGTTTTAGAGTATGAATGGGTGATTAAAAAACGTCGATATTAAATTGCGTAAATATTATATTTTTTCACCAATACATCGTTTCATTTATAATATTTAATATATTTTTATCGTAATTATCATTTTAAATTGAATCAATTATACGAAACAAAATATTTGCGTGAAAATATAATTAATATCGTCAAACATAATATTAAATATTTTTTAATGAAACAAAATATTTTAAAAAAACAATATTTGTGTAAAAGTTCAAATTATATCACCAAATCGTGTAAATATTAATATATGCTAATAATAATATGAAATTCAAACTTATTATTATTTTTTTCCGTGTAAAAATTCAAATAATATTATCAATCACGCAAATATTAATATATGCTAATAATATGAGATTCAAACTTAATATTAATTGAAATTATTATTTTAAATGGCATCAATTATGTGAAATGAAGATATATAAAATGATAGAAAGTTAGCGCAGTCTTCTAAATGAAATGAACATAGTAAATAAAATCGTGAACGCGAAGTGAAATCACAATGAACTTATTTATCGATTATGAATAATTTTTTGAACGTAAAGTGATCTATTTTATAGCCTGATTTATGCGGATATAAGAATGTAGTGGAATATATTACTTATGCCGTATAATTGCGTGTATTTGTCATTAATACACAGATAATGAGATGATGATGATAAATTAGTTCAACCTGTTAAGGAATCTTTCTTACCATAATAATTATTTGCGACTTCTACTTAATTGCTAATTATCATTGAATATATGTGAAAATAATGAAGTAGATCATTAATATGATTGCTTTTTTCCAAGAATTATAATTCTCAGATATTTCCAACAAATTAACATGACATACTGGTTATGAAATTATATATATATATATATATATATATATATATATATATATATATATATATATATTTAATGATGTTAAGTTGCTTGTGAAAGTAGGGTATATGTGATATAATGTGATAGATCATTAACATGATTGCTTTTTCCAAAATTAATTAAAATTCAAAATCCATTAAACTAACCCTAATATATATAATATTTTACGATGTCTTAATTGTTTCTGAAAGTAGTGTATATATATATATATATATATATATATATATATATATATATATATATATATATATGGAATAATGAGGTAGATCGCTAATGGGTTTACTTTCCGAGAAAAGTTATTTACACTTCATCAACTTCTAAACTAACCCCAATTAGGATAAATAGTATATTCGTTAAATATGTGCCTGTGAGAGATATTGTTCATTATATAGACCTAGAAAGAAATCTGCTTGAACCATGTAAATAGATAAGGAGGTTATATATGTCAGCGCTATCTCCTGATAAATCGTGATATTTTGATTTATACATTTCTGACATAACAGAACGCCACTGCATATCTTGAGATAATATTTAAAATCGTAATTTTTTCTTTCCTTTCGCTTCACACACGCACACATATACACAAATAATGCAAATGAATACACATGCGCGCATTGGCGTGTGTGAATGCATGTGTGTGTGTGTGTATGCTCGGCTTAAAGAGTAAGAAAGAAATAACAAGAAAGAAAAAGAAAAACTAGTTACACTCTACTGGACTAGATGCAGAAGAAAACTTGTTACAACCACTGTATAAAGCAACTATCTGCGTGTGTGTGTGTGTGTGTATGGGTACGTGTGTATGCTCGGCTTAAAGAGTAAGAAAGAAATAATAAGAAAGAGAAAGAAAAACTAATTACACTCTGCTCAGGCGACGAAAACCCGTCACAACAACCTCATCAAGCAACTGTCTATGTATGTACGTGTGTGTGTGTGTGCATGTGTCTATCACCACACAGTCTTCCATATACTATTCACACATACACACATAGCTCCACCAACAAACCAACATTCCACTGCAACACTTCTATAATCATCACTAATTACCCTTCCCCCTGCACTCGAACCCGCCCATCACGCGAGTAAGAACATACTCATCGCTACTTAATTTTCTTTTTTATTTTGTAAAGGACTGTTATTTTTGGTTTGTTCTATAATTGATCTATTCGGATTGTATTTATTTGTTATGGAAATTTGCTTAATAATATTCTTTTCTTTATTAAGTTTGTTTTTGTTGCCGTTTAAAATAATTTTGGCTCTATTACAATAATTTCTTAAACTAGCTACTTTATGTGATCTTGCATGAAAAGAATCATTTGGAATTATTACATCTGTTAGTGTTTGTTTTCTGTGTATATCAATATCTAATATATTATTGTTAATATTAATATTTAAATCTAAGAAATTGATATTTTTATTACTTATTTCTACTGTAAATTTAATGTTTTCATTAAAGTTGTTTAATTCTATTACAAATTTATTTAATTCATAAATTTCCAACTTGTTATTCAAAATAATCAATATATTATCTACATATCTTCCCCAAAATTTAATATTGTTTTTAAATGTATTATTTTCTTTAGATATTATGTTTTCTAATATATATTTGTGCTAAAATAGGTGATAAAGGTGAACACATCATTAACCCTTCTTCTTGTTTGTAGTATTTATCGTTAAATTTAAAATAGTTTTGATTTATTACAATTTTTAATAATTTTATAAATTGATTTTTAAACTTACTGTTATACATTTTATTATCTTCTATATATCTTATGACTTCATTTGTTGGTATATTATTATACATATTAACTATATCTAGTGATATAAGTATATCATTATTATTAAGTTGTATTTCTTTCAACAATTAATTCTATATTATTTTTAACATTAAATTGTGTTTCAAATTCATAATTAGTCTGTAAATATTTCTTAATTATTTTAGAAACTTTATAAAATGGAGCATTTGTACAATTAACTAATGGTCTTATTGGATTGCTAATTTTGTGTAGTTTAATTAAACCTGAAAGAATTGGCGCTTTTGGATTCATTTATATGAAATTAAAGTTCTTGAAATAATTGTTTAACGTATCATTTATTGTATTACTTTCTTCTGTGGTACTTCCATGAATTGTTTTTATCTCTTTTCTGATGTATTCATTAAATTTGTTGGTTGGATTCTTAATTTTCTTAAATTTATTATTATCGAAAAATGTTTCATTTTTTCTAAATAATCATTTTTCTTTATTACTACTATAGTATTACCTTTATCCACTTTACTAAGCATTAAGTTATTGTGCTTCAGTTTTTCTTTCAATTTATTTAAGGTTTGATTTGTATTTTTTTGTTGTTGATTTTTCTTATTACTATTTTGTTTCATTTGTATTAAAATATTGCTAACTTCTTCCTTAAATTATTTTGTACATTTGGATTAACCTTTTGAATAATATTTTCACAATCTACTGTCATTTTTTCCATTTCTTCTTGTTTGAATATATTGAAACTATTTTTGTCTATATATTTCAAGCCTTTATTAAGAATATTTAAATCGTCTTTTGTTAAACTTATATCCGATAAATTAATTACTCGGTCATGGAATTAATGAAACTGATGTATGTTCTGAGGGCATTGTTTGTCAACTAAATTCTTGAGTTTCTTGTTAACCCTTTCAGTCAATGTTTTTGATTTTGAATTTAAATTTTTTTCATAATTTTCGTTTCTCATATGTTAGAAGATAATTTATCATTTTGACTCTAGGGGAAAATATTTTCTAAAATAATATAATTTGTTTTCTAAATATTCTTTACATAAGTGATATACCAGACAAACAAAAAAGAACACCATAAATAAATTTTCCAATACAAAAAATATGTATTTTCATGTTTTAAAAATACATAAGTATAAAAATTGTACAAACATACATATAAACATAAAAATAAGAACGAGATTTGTCAACATAAATGATAAATGCTAATATATATGTACCCGTTTAACCACTCTCTAACACACACCCATAAACAACAATGCACATGTGCGAATATAAACATATACATACAACATAATGCAAGTATAAATTTAGTGCAAAATACATTTAATTAGAATGAAATTGTAAAAAACAGTTTTTATTTTTTTCGAGGCTTAAATGTACTTTGCATTTTGTGCAGCACCATCTACTCTGCCCCCTGCAACCGACATTTTTACAACGCACCCTTTTCACAGAATGCTCAGGGAAATGTCCAACACTATCGGTTCTCACATTTTGTGTTGGTCGAACTTCTGTGGAATTACAGAATGAAGTATTCACTTCTTTTTCATCATCGCGAGGTCTGCCCCGTTTTCTTATTGTTGCCTTGTTTTCTTTCAGTAAACTCTCTGCAACTTGTGGGCGGAAGTGCAACAAGTCCAGAATACATTCTGTATCAGTTTCCAGCATATTTGTGATGACATGTTTGTTATATATAGATATATCGTTTCGGTCTCTATATCTTTCAATACTTGTACCGTTGTTTCCAGTGTAAATGGTGGTTCTGGATATTTTGTTCGATCGGTCATTATTGTTATTAATGTTTTTAGCGATTCTGTTTGTTCGGTTGTCCAGTTTATCGTAGGACCCAGTTGTTGTTTGTTCCATTCTGTTAGGTGCTATCGATATCGGTATTTCTTTTTTTGATAATATTTTTTGATTGTCGTTCATATTTTCTACCTGTCCGTTCCATTTCCAATTCATATCGTTCAAATTCATCTTATTCTTCTTGTGTTAATGGATTATTAATAGTTTTTAATAATTCGTCGTCCCACACTAGCCAACACTCTTTGTTTTTATAGTCGTATTGTGTATCTGACATTAATTATTGTGCTACTTCCGTAAAAATAGCCTGGATTTCACATCAATTTTCTCGAATGTAGCATGCAGGACCATGTTCGCTTTCAATCCGCTAGACTGAAAGTGAGAATTTAGTAATTCGTATACTTTGTCTTTTGTATTTGATAAAAATAAGCTGAAATTTACGAGTTCATCTAGGCGATTATAAATACGATAAGTAGCAAATCGATTTCTATATTGCTTATGTACCATTCCAATCATAAAGTTTCACATATTGGATTTTGATTGATAACTTTTTGCTCTAGAAAATAACAAGCAAACAAACACCTTCGCATTAATATTCTTAAGTCGTGAATAAAAATATATATATATTTTTCTTTAAATTACAAAAAACATAATCATCAATATTAAAACTTATCGATAGTGATATATACTAAAAGTCTGTGTGTGTGTGTGTTATGTACAAAGTAAAATCTTACATATTAGTATTTAAATGAGTATTTCTTGGAATAGTTTCCTTTTTAATTAATGCTGCGTATTCATCATTGATATTATTATTATCATTGACTGTATTCGGATTAAACCATTTGACTTTGTAATGTTTATGAAAGGGAGCGGTTTCCAATCGCGAATTAATAGTTGATAATCGAATCAAGTAAGGCAACGTAAATTTTAACCCTTTCAGACCGACTTTTCAATAATGTTTTTTTTTAGAATTTTAACATTAATTTTCACTTTATTATAGTCATGAGGGTAATTGTACAAAGTTTAAAAATTTTATATCTAACAAGTAACCCCCCAGATCCCTTGGATTATATGTCCCACTAGGTATTAGTGATGGGACAAATATGTCCAACTAGGTTTCACTTTCTTGCAAACGTACTATAATACTACATAATAACAAAATGGTTCAGAATATTTATTTTATTTTTATAAATGTGATTAAAATATAAATAATTACAAATGATCAGCAATCACCAAAATAAAACTATAAAAAATACAAATATTTATATATGGTACTTGGCAAAACAATTTTTGCACAAAGGCACATTACATAAAGTACATATGTTTTACTACGTGTTTCCATTTTATTTTTGCTGCATCGGACACACCTTCTTCTGGTAGGACCTTCAACTGGTAAATGATCGCCCACATTTGCCAATAATCTAGATGAATTCGATGGCCTTCCAACTGTTCTTTTTCTATGTAAACTGGCAGTTGCACGTCCAAAATCAATCATTTGTTTAGCGAATGGCACTATATAATCTAACATTGTTTTCTTATGGCTTAGTTCTTGGTGAAGTATCCAGCTGTTTACAACACTTGTAATCAATAATTTGTAAAAGACTTTCCTCCACCATTTTCCTGATTTTCTATCAAAATCATAAATGGACTGTTTTTGATCTGCTAAGTCTACACCGCCCATTATATTATTATAAAATGAAATGGATTCAGGACAGTTAACATTAATTTTTTGCATCCTTTTGTGTTTTTTTTTTACAGATGTCATAGTCGCATCATGACAATTAAACTTCATTAGAATCTTGCCATCTTGAGCATAGAATTCCTAATTTATTTGTTTGAAATTCTGAAGAACCTCGAGGGAGTTTATTTGTAAATTTTGGCATATTTTTTCGATTTTTCATAATTGTACCAACAGCGGCAAAATTTATTTTATGCATAAGTTTTACACTTGTAAAAAAACGGTCAAATGATACAACAACATTTCTTTCTCGAATTGTGTCTGTTAGTTTGTGTACTACCCTTTCACCTAGTGTTCCAATGTCATTTTCACCTTCTTTCCCACTATATATATTGAAGTCATAACAGTACCCGGTATTAGAATCGCACCTTGCCCAAATTTTTATACCCCGTTTTATGGGCTTCATCGGCATATACTGTTTCAATGAACTATGTCCTTTGAATTTAGCCATCCCTTCATCAATACTTTGATAAGTACTTTCAGACCTGGCCTTCGGAAATGTTGTTTTCAGACACTGCACGATGTCATCAATGTAATATGTTTTAGAAGCAACTGAACATAGTAAGCCTTTCATTAGTACATTGAGAAATATAACCCAATAAGCTTTTCGGAAACAACTGTAAGAAACAGTCTAACTCTGTACAAGAACGGTTCAGATTGACAGTTACCACAGGTGCCTTATTTGTTGGAATTTTCATTCTTGGTGAAAAATGGGAATCATTTATATCCCAAACAACTACATCGGAACTATTTGTGGATAAAACGTGTACTGGAGAAGATCTTTCATTCTGATTATCTTCATCACTACGGCTGCTACCTGACTCATCAGAATAGTATTGTAATGAAGGTCGTTTACATAAACGTTTATGATTTGAAATACTGACATCAAAATCTGACGGAACAAACGAGGAGTCACTATCTAATGATATGTCACTCAAATCAGAGTCGTCTGAATTTAGTGTCGCTTCTATATCGCTTTCATTTAGGATCCGTTTACTCATTTTTCTGCAAATAAAAGTTAAAGATTCCAGTATAAAGTAGATTTATTTTTTATATCTGTGTCTTTTTATATGTGCAGAACATTTTTTCTACAACATGAAGACAATAATTTTTGGGAAATAAATAACAATGGCCTATAAAATTTCACGAGAAAAGTATTTTATTGCAACACAAAAATATGTTTTTATCCCATCATAAGAATGTAGTTTTATTATTTAGAAATTTTGAAAAAATAAGTGTATTCTGGGCGCTAAGTACAACGGTTTCAAAAATAGTAATAATAAACGTCACTTACCTATTTTGTTCGTAATATTTTGGATAAAAATAATGCGCCAAGATTTGCTGGTAATACCGAATGGGATATATATGTCCCAGCAATGGTAAAGTAGATGTATAATGAGAACCAAGAATAATATCAACACGTAGCCAAACACAACATGTACAATTACACTCTCCAGAAAAAATATATTTAGCTAACGTAATGCCAAACTGGTTTGGCTTCGACATTTATATGATTTAGGAGGAGTATATTTGTGGTAACAGGGAAAAAATCACGATTATACAAAAACAGCGTTGCCAATGTTATTACCCACTTGTTAGATAAAAACTATACGTCTTTTTTACGAGTGGGACAAATAATTAACTTAAAACTAATACACGAAAAATAACTAGGTACCATTAAACAATGTGTGGGACTTATTTGTCCCACTAGGTCTGAAATGGTTAAAGTGTCACGTTGATATCATCATCGTCATTGGTGAAAACTGTTCCTTTAAAATGTTTGCGAATAATTATTTTCAAATTGGATAATGTTAATTCTGAGTTTTCTTTCAAACTAATGAGCCATGTCGAATTAGTGTTAGCCATTTCTCTGAAAAAACACACAATGTTCATGTGTAAGAAATTTTGTTTATTGTACAAACGAATTTTTTTCATATATTTACTGTTTCATAACTAGCCAAGAGTAAGGCTATATATATACTATATACATATCATCACGTGCAGTGGGAGTATCCAATGATACATCCACACAAAATGATTATAGGATTAAGTTTCTCATTTTTTGCTTGAGTCTTGATGACGGTTCAGTGTATGATAGTCTGGCTACCAGCTGATTTGATTGGTTTTATAACTACTTCAGATGTTTTTGTGCGAGCCTCTAGATAACCATTGCCTTCCTAGGTGCTCCTTTAAGATCCTTGGTGTGATAAAGTCAAAACCAGGAGATTTTTTGTTATTCAAAAGTTTTATGTTTGGCAACTTCTACTAGAGAAATAACTTTTATTCCGTTCTGGGTCAGTTTGGAGCCTCTTTTATCATCGTGTAGATTTTTGGTTATGGTTGCTGTATTAGGTTGAAATGTGTCACATAAGTGGTTTGCAAATGCATTTACTTTATCCTTACCATTTCTTGCCCAGGATTCATCATTTTGTAATATTGGCGGACTGTGCATCACTGGTCTTTTTATCCTTTTGGCAGCATTCCACAGGTTATAGCCTGTACTTTGTGTGAGAGATAGGTTTTCCACCCACCTTGTAAAGTTATTGTTTTTTAATTCATTTAGCAGTTTTGTATGCATTTTTGATTGCTGCATTTAATTGTCGTTTAAGGATAGGAGATCTAAATTGTCTATGCAGTTGCCTTTTCTCAGCAATTAGTTCATGTATGTACTTTGGATAGTACATATCAGGTACGTGAGTTCTCATGCGTTCAGGCGTGCTTTTTATTTTATTTAAAATGTTTGAGCAACATTCTTTAGAAGATTTAACAATAATAACGTTATTATTTTTTTTATTTTTTTTTTTTGTTCCCCGTTCCAAACATTTCGCCGGTGAAGGATGTTTATTGCTTAAATACCTTGTTTGATCATACATGGACGTCCAGAATCCGATCCATAAATGTAGGATGGTATGTCACAAAGTAAACATACGAAGTATACTCGAATTGATAATCTGTTTGGGTAGTTTTACTCTGGAAGTGATTCTGTTAACTACATAAGTAACAGAATCACTTCCAGAGTAAAACTACCCAAACGGATTATCAATTCGAGTATACTTCGTATGTTTACTTTGTGACATACTATCCTACATTTATGGATTCGGCGCTACGCGCCTCAACCAACTCTCGGAGCGTGGACTATCGAAATGAACAAAAATTTGGATTAAGCGATGTATTTATATAATAATAATTCTATACAATCATTTGTTATATATATATATATATATATATATATACACGATAACGAATTATATAACGATATGCGATATATTATTTATATATAAGCTTATAATTACGACGTATCGGAGGGAAGGAAGTTTAAAAAAAAATGACTAAATTATTTCAATCGGATTTACGAGTGTATTTCACACGATATAAATGGTAATTGATATGAATCAGATGCTGGTAATCCGGATGGTGTTGATAATTCTGGTAATGGAACTATTTGTCGAGTTAACATTATATTTGTATCATTGTCGGTGAAGTCTGGTTGTAAATGATATTTAAGATGTAATTTAGTATTTATTCTTAATTGATATCGAATTTCATAAATCCGGTTTCATCCGGTACTTTAGGTTGTGCTAAAGTCAGAAGTGGATAAGATTGTCGGTTTTGAACAGTAGATTGTAAAATTGTACAGTTTTCCGGTTTTAATGTGTTTGTTAATAATTCCGCTTGATTAGTTATATTAGTATTTTTATTAAAGACGAGCATTCCTTGTGCTCCGAGTATTAACGTTCTCCAATAGTTTACATTAGCGAAATTTTTTGGTTGCCAATAATAATTATGCGTTAATTGCGGAAAATTTATGTTAAATATGTATTTATGTTTTAACGGAACTTCTTTTTTAGTTGTATGATCGTTCGATGGATCGAAAATATTTTCTATATCGTGATGTTTTAATGGGGATGTATCATCTTTAGATGTAAAATTTATACCTTCGAATAGTCGAGAATAGATTGCTATAATTAAATTTTGTGATGTTTCGAAGTTGTATGTTAATACTGATGTAGATCCGGATTGAATTAATCTTTGTCTTGTAATATTAAAAACTTCTATTTCTATCGACGCGTGTAAAAACGAAACACCGAAAGATATTTTTTCTAAGTGAGGTAAAAAATTTAACGTATTATTTAATTTTATATTTTTTTGATCGTACATCGACATCCAAAATCCGATTGCTGTATACGGAATAACGAATGGATTTTGCGAATCGGCGAAATGAAGTCTAAATATTTAGATGTTTTGATCGTATGAATGAACGTTTTGTTTCCTTTGTTCCAAATGTTCAGTGTCTGAAAAAATATGTATGTATGAATAGTTTATTATGTTAATTGTATATGTAAATGTATGTGTATATTATAAAATGTAACACTTATGGTCATAAGGTAAATATTGTATCCGTATCCATCTTTTGCTCGTTCGTCGTCGTCTTTTCCTCCGAATAGCTTGGTATCGGAGTTGGAAGTATTAATTGATGTATCCGGGGATGCTTGTTCAACAGCTGTTCTTTGACGTTTAGCAGGCGTAGCCATTCTTCGTTACTGATTGTAATTTTTTTAGGATTGATTTTATGTGATCCATCTTCCGTTTCGATTGTTTCTTTGATTTTTATCGCGTGTAATATGTATAGCGCGAACAGATGCTTTTTTTCGACTGTCGATGGACTTGCCGTTATTTCGTTTGATAATCGTTCTTGAATAATAGAATTGTCTATCGTATGTTGAATCGTTTTATTAAAAATAAATGTTTTAATTCGTTGGTTAATTTGTGTACTCTCCCAACTATCCACTTGATTAGTAATTGGAATTGCGGTTGTAATAAATATTGGTAGACGTTTTATTTCCTGTTTATCCGCGTGCTTTTTATCGGTCTTGATCGTTGCTCCTTCAAATAGTAGCTTCCATGTTCCTACAGTAATAGGTGTGATTAGCGGTTCTTCAAATAATACGCAATTCGCGATCGGAAGCTGATCGAACTGGAAACTACTATTATCCTTTTCACGCGGGATTCTTTCTGGATGAAATGATGATGTTAATAAATTTATAAGCATCGATTTACCCGCGTTGGTATATCCTTGAAGTACTAAACCGTTTATTTTGGTGTATCTGCACGATTTAATAATTTCAAACAACGCGAGAAAGTGCGGTGGATGAATACCGTTTTGTATTAGTAAATTATTTAACCATATTATACATTCGATGTCTTCATCCGAGTAGCATAGTTGATCGAACGTATCTAATATAATATGGATGTTGGTTTTATTACGTAACGTTTGTATTAAAGCGATTTTTTGCATTTGAATGTATTCTTTTACGTACGAGATGGCATTCATGTTCTTGGATTATTTCATCTCGTACTTCGTCTGGTACTTCTGTATTCCACTTGGTTAACGATGTTATTTCGTACGTTTTTATTATTTCTTTTATATGACTTATCATATTTCGACGTTTTAATTTTGTTTCTTCCGCGTATGACCGTTTTATATCTTTTTTATCTTCCGCGTATGCTTGACGTGTTTGTAATATATCGTTGTCTGTTAGTGATTCTTGAATCGATTTTATTAAATCGTTGATGTGTTTCCATCCAACACTAATCGAATTTCCAAACTGGATGTAAACGGATGGACCGTAGCGGAGGCAATATAATAAGAATCGCCGAACGTATCTAATTTTCTGGCCTGTAACCATAGATTCTGTTTTTGCAATAGGGTTTCGACTGATAAATTCGACGATTCTTGTTCTGGTTCGGGAGACATTGGCGGTGGAGGTGAGTCCGCCGTAGATGAAGTGGTAGTGGTCTCCGTGATCGAACATCCCGAATGTGGGTTGTTGTTTCCGTCCGGTACATCGTCGTCTCCAGTCATCGGGGATGTGTTTTTTGTGGAGGACGAATGTGAACCACAACTCGCGCTGACTTTGAAGTTGAGTTTCTTCTTCTTCGACATGAATATATGAGGAGGAGCTTCCGTTTTCCGTTTCGGAGTGAAAAATTCTCGAGGGTCCGGCAATTTCGGGTTTTTGTAATTCCGAATTGGATGATATATTATTAATTTCCAATTCAACTGCTCTTTCGGATGTATCGGAACTGAGTCTACTTTGTACTGGTGTAGATCTTCCACTCTCCTCGTTGTGATGACCGTGATCACGTCGTCGATTGTCATTGTGATACATATGAAATTGGAATCCTGTTTTGTCGCTGTATTAATTATTGCAGTGTTGCTATTTAGTTTTTTATAAAAGGTAACTTGCGCCTTTTCTTTACTCGGGCAGACTTTTTCTTTTAATTGCTTATCAAACTCTTCCACGTTATCCATTTTAATTATAAGTTTATTCTTATTTACTTGTTTCTTATTGGCCGTAACACTACTATAAGGTGGTCGTTGAGTTGAAGAAACATTAGTGTGAAGAACAGATTTAACCACATTCTGTATATTAGTCTGTTTTTCAATTATAATTTCTTTAAGTGCATCGATGAGGGCTAATGACGCTACCATGTGAGTGTCAATTTCTGACGTTGATTTTAGAATATTCTCCTTCTTGGTTTCAGTTACGCTCTTGCTATTAAATTGAGCTCTTACTTCATTTGTTAAATTAGAGACCCCCCTAAGAAGGTCACTCAATTTTTTAAGTTTATCCATTGTTCATGAGTGAACTC
This sequence comes from Coronaproctus castanopsis, assembly GCA_032883995.1. Classification (NCBI taxonomy): domain Eukaryota; kingdom Metazoa; phylum Arthropoda; class Insecta; order Hemiptera; family Monophlebidae; genus Coronaproctus; species Coronaproctus castanopsis. The sequence goes on along the minus strand of CM065052.1, from coordinate 75,179,470 downwards.
ACGAACAAGGCTGAGCACCCAAACAACAAAGGATTGGGTGAGTAAATAAAAATATTAATAACAAAGGAAAACAAAAAAAAATTAAATAAATAAAATAAATAAAATATAATAATAATAAATCGAACAAGATGTAAGTTAATTATGACGATAATTTTAACGGTTAAAGTGGTTGCACTGATAATTTAAAATTAAATGGTCGGTCGTTCTTATCTTATCTCGATATACTGATAGTATACAACTAAATAGCGATGCGAGTAAAAGAACAATCTTACCGATTTTTGCTGTAAACTTAAAAATTACATAACTTATGACCAGTAAATTTTTCCGTAACAACAATCGCTGAATCGTAATACTCGAAACAAACTGATTCGAATACACATAAGTTATATACTTAAATTTTCTTTTACACTTCAAAAAAAAAGGCGTTAATATTATAACGAAATGTGACCTGATTATCCCGTCGTTGGACGCCAATTTATAACGAAATGGGACCCTTAAATCCCAATCACAATCTCCCTGTGTCATAGCTCTATCAGCTTTGAAGACAGGAAGGTTCTTGCGGCTTCTATTCACTGTTCCACAAGCATTTATTCCATTCGCTTTCAAGGTATTCATAAGATGATACGATGTGAAATAATTATCAAAAAAAACAAGGTGGTTTTTACCACGAAGGTCTTCAGTCAGTGATATGACAACTGATTCCCCAAGAAATCTTTGTACAGAGTTGCCTATTTTACCGGTGTAAATTTGAAATTTTAATGCATATCCTGACATGTCAGCCATCACCCACACCTTATATCCGCGTTTAATAGGTTTCTTCGGCATGTATTGTTTAATACCACTTCTTCCGGTAAATTTTATCATTGATTCGTCGACTGATACACAAGGATTAGGCGAGAAAAACTTTCCGAACCTATGATTTATTCCATCCAAAAATGGGCGCAATTTATACAGCTTATCATAGCTAATGCTCCCCCTATTGGGCATCATCATATTATCATTCAGATGTAGATGCGATAACACCCAACCAAAACGATTGACGGTCATCAATTTACTAATAAAGGGATCATTCAAATCAGGAGCTGTGCTCCAATGATCCCGATAACTGGGTAATTTTTTAATACCCATAAGAATATTCATACCTAAAAATACATCCATTTCATCTAGGTTTGTTGATTGGTACTTTTTTCCTTCTTGTTGGGCATATAAATTGGTTTGAAAAACAATATCGTGTAATATTTCTCCATCAAAAAACAGTTTAAATCAATTACACGGAGATTTATTTTCCATTCTAAGGACGCAATTTGTAGGACCACTTTCTGATATAAAAGTTGGTGGCTCTGATGGGGAATCATATTTTCCCCATTTTACTGAGATATCTTCCGATAACGGTGCTGTATTCATATTATTTATGTTACTTACTACACTGTTCCCACTATCATCATTTTCAACTGCTTCAACGGTCTCATCCAAACCCTCATCAGTATCAGAATTTGTATCTGACTCACCATCTGATGGAATTGATTCAAGTAAGATCTCAAAAATTTCACTGTTTTCGAGGTTCCGATACATATTAAAACTCTAAAAATTAAAAATAATATAACATTAAAATTTGAAATTACATTTAGGTATTATATTATTTACTTACTTTACAAGTAAAAGTTGTGAGCAAATACAATAGAATAATAAAAATTGGAATGTACCAGAATAATGTTGCATGGTGGTACAAATATTGAACCACCATAAAAATGAGTATAACCAAGTTTAAACTTACCCGACACCGTTTTATAAAATTTTAGGTAATCCTGAAGATGTTCTGAACACAACAACATTTAACAATGCACAAAAACCCAACAATAAACAGTATACGAGGTTAAGAAGCTGCCGCATGGCCAAACAGGTTTAAATACGCTATTTATAACCTCTACTACAATAATAATTGTGAAGCGAATAATTGGCAATGTAGTAGAAGCTGTCTGGCAACGTTTTATACCTCCTGGTATAAATTTTATACCTACGTGCCTTTCTCTGAGAAAGAATAGTATGTGGTACATTTTTTACACCACCGTGCATCCAGTGTAATAAAAAGTGTGGTACAATTTATGTACCACAGTGCCGGAAGGAGTTAATGGCTCTGACATTGTTCGTGTTAAGGTAAATTATGCTTATTTCCCAGGTTTTACTGTTTATTATGCTTGTTATTCTGACTTTCCGATGTAACTTTATCAGTTTTGACGATCTAAAACTCTTACGATGGAAATACCTTTATAATAAATTAATATGCTATGTTAAATTAACTATTACGACATTTTACCTTTTATATTTATTTTATTAGATATTTCCCTCGGTACCCCCATCGCCTTAGATCGCCATAATATAGAGCAAGAATAATAACGTATTTCCACTATCGCAATCAACACGAAACTGAATAACGTTATTATTAGACCAAGAAGAAGCAAAAAAAAAAAAAAAAATTAAACTAAAACGTATTTGGTTTCACAATATGTAAAAAAACGGCAAATTGAAGGAGAAACGTAACGTTGTATCGAGAATTAATTGACGATGAAGCTAAATTTTTTCAATATTTCAGAATGACCATTGAGCAATTTAATAATTTATTGCGTAAAATAGAACCTAACTTAATTCAAAAGAACATAAGATTGCGAGTAACACCTAAAGAGAAATTGTCTGTTTATCTCAGGTGAGTTTTTTTTTGTTTTTGTTTTTGGAATTAAGTATTAGGTATATACGAGCGTATATGCTTGTACTTTGTTAAATTAATAGAGTTTTAAATAAGAATATTTCTTTTATAATGAAATCATTGAACAATGGATATTACACTTAAATTTATTATAAAAAATTATTATTTTTTTTCCCTTTATTTTTAATTGAGTTTAGGTTATAAAACCATTACTACTCATTGTACATATAAATTTATATAAACTAAACGCTAACGCTAACAAATGAGTTATAAAATAGAAAGATAAATAACTAAACTAAGACATATAAGGAAAATACACTATACGAGGATGTAAAGGTTACAAAATAATATTGGATTTATATATATAAGAGGCCAGTGCTATCAACACAAGACGATTATTTAAGGATAGGAGGTATGCAATAGAGTATGGAGGGAAGATACCTAACTGTAATAATATCTTGATTAGGGTTTCTCTGTGTGCACTATATAGATTACATAAAAAAATGGTATGATTAATATCTGCCGTCAAACCACAGGACTGGCAAGTACTGGAACTAACCAGCCCTATCCGGTGGAGATGACTAGGCAGCAGATTATGTCCTGACCTAATACGAATTAAAAGAGAGAAAAATTTACGGATTGGTGTTGAATGAGGAGGCTTAAAATAAAAAAGAATAAAAAATAAAAATTAACCCCGATAACATCATAAACTTAAACATTACATAATAATTTTCTTATACCTACATTTATACAATTCAAATTTTTATTTTGGTTCTGGTGTGAATAGTGAAAACGTTGAATAATAATCAGCGCATAATCCTTCAGAATCAGGTGTTGTAATGTGTGAACTGACTTGAATTATCAGGGGCACACATAATTTGTTGCGTTTCTAGATTGGAAATTATAGAAAAAATTTTTTGTTTTGCAATGTTCTGGTAATATGGCGTAAAATATTTCACATCTACTGGGTGCGTTTGTTCTGGTCTTCAGAATCAGGTGTTGTAATATGTGAACTAGGCTGACTTGAATTATCAGGGTCACACATAATTTGTTGCGTTTCTAGATTGGAAATTATAGAAAAATTTTTTTGTTTTGCAATGTTCTGGTAATATGGCGTAAAATATTTCATGGTTGCCGATATAACAGATAAAAATACATCTACTGGGTGCGTTTGTTCTGGTTTTTTGATCCTATTTTCCAACACATACTTCATCAGAACTGCTGATGCAGATTCTTCACATTGTTAAACACGCTTGAATTTTTTTCTGCATCAGGTTGTGATTTTTTTAAATATTTGGCTCTTTATCAGTAATAGGACTCTCTTTATCATCAGCAGGATTATGATCAAGTTCTACAGACATATCCTGAATTTCGATCAAATCATTCATTAACCCTCCATTAGTCGCGCACAAAATAGTTTAATTGTTAGTCGCGCGGATGACAGTTGTCATCCAATTTTAACGATAGATTTTTATCTTCAAAGTTTTACTTTTTAAAATTTTCTTTAACAATATAATTAGTTTAGGCTGTATTCAAAGTGTTTATCATACAAAATTTTAAAAGATTAAAATACAAGGCAGAAAAAAGTATGTATAATCAAAATTCTAAGATAATTTCATACTTGCCACATTTCAGTTTTAAATTTGTAATTACGGGTGTGTTTTGCGTTTTCATATAACTAAAACAATACTACAATAACTTATTATAAAATCAACTAGTTTCTAAACAAGTCAAACAAATGTCTTTTGAGTGATTAGGACAAACCCAACTTTTACATTTTATGCACCATTTCCGTATTGTTTTGTTCCGTTTACGACCGCAGGTGTAGCATCTTCACGTGATCCGAAGGGTTCTCGAATTTCTGTCGAGGATTCTTGCCCATAAACTAATAATTTTGCTCGTCGACGTAATTCTCTTGGAAGATTCTCCATATCTGACCCGCGCTGTATCTGAGGCTTTATTAGTAACCAGCTTAATGTCTCAAGGAATTCAGCTCTGGATGTCTTTTCATTGGATGAAATTTTATGGTGTTTATGTACACAAACAGCGTTAGTAGCTGAAACATTCAATAAATTGTAAAACAGCACCATAGGCCATCTTCTAGTACATCGTGAAACATCATTATTTCGACATAACTGATCCAATAAATCCACTCCAATTTTAGTCATGTTATAGAATGTAACAATTTCAGGTTTTTTAGCATTACCGGTTGCTTCATCTATGGTGTCGTTGAAGTGCATTGAGGATAGTAACAAAACGACTTTATTTTTTTTTTTTAGCAATAAGATACCAGGGTACAATCTTCTTGAAATCCAAATATTGAAGAGCTTTGTGTTCTGCTTTTGCTTGGTAAAAACTCTTTAGGAATTTCACATCGATTTTCTTTTAACATTTACAATCTGTCCTGCTTTAGAAAATAGCTTCTCACTAGGAACAGATGTTGCTGGTACACATAAGTATTTAACATGTAATTTATACAATTCGGGCATCATAAATTTATGTATTTCCCAAAAGTTTAATGGATTGTTCATTCTACTTACATTTGTTTTTTCTAGGTATTGTCAAATACAAAGAGTAGCTGTTGTAGCAGGTGTTATTTGTGTTTTCACTTATTTTAACGTTTGATCAAAAAGTGACCAAAGTGATTGTGGATTTATCGAATTGATTCCATCATGTGTATTTTCTTCTACAGTAATGCTGGAAGAAGGAATCATTGTAGTAATTTCATCACTGATTCATTTTTCTACATTGTTTGCATTTTCGATTAATCCAAAAGCCGTTTTTTTAAAGCCTAGGATCCAAAAATATGCTCTTAGCAGCAATTTTATTAACCTCAAAAATTCCCAGACGTCTTGAAACAGTTTCAATGAGTTTAGATTGTAACCACAGACCAATTTCTGTATGTGGTTTCAAATTTTTAAAGTTGTAATGCAAGCCTCTACCCAATGGTATTACAATCGACATTGTCACATATTTTTCACCAGAAAGTTCAGACGACATAATTTCAAGGGGTTTCAAAATATGCACACAATCTGAAATTATATTCCACTTGGAAGCGTCAATAAAATTAGGAACCGAGGGTAAATTTGTTACAGTCACAGATAATCCATCTTTAATTTCTATAAGTCTTTCTAACATTATTAAAACAGAGTTCCAGCGAGTATCAACATGTTTTACTTTTAATAGTGGTAAATTCATTTGTTCTTGATATTTTTTAAGTTTTGTAATTGCGAGTGAACTGTGTTTGAAATAAGAAACTAAATTTTTGCATTTATTGATGATATTTTGGAGTTCACCATTTTCATTTAAAACTTCCTTTATTGTTAAATTTAAGGTATGTGCTACACATGGATGATGGTGAACACGTAAATGTTCCTAAATGGCATTTTTCAGGTTAGCTGCATTATCTGTAACAACTGTAACAATTTTTTCTGAATACCCCACTCTGAAATTATATTAAAAAGCGTATCGCCTATGTTACTTCCTGTGTGTGCTTCCTGGAAATCTCTTATCCCTAAGACACGTGAATTTTGTCTTCATTAATAAAATGATAGGTAACTGATAAATATGATATATTACTGTCAGGTTGCCATACATCTGAACTAAGTGATACATTTTTAACATTATTTAGTAATGTTTTTAATTTAGAAACTTTCTCAAAATATAGCTGAGGTAGGAGATTATTTGATATTATATGTCAACTAGGTACAGAGTAAAGAGGGTTCAAACTTTTTAAATACTCTAAAAATCCTGAATTTTCAACAATTGACAAAGGTTGAAAATCTTTAGTAATTAAATTTAATAAACTTGATGTTATTTTCTTTTCTTGTTGATCTGAGAGATTTCTAGAGTATAATTTTAATTGACGTATACCTGTTACATTTTAGGTAAATTTGGAATATGTTTTACTAGATGTTTTTTTAGATTTATTATCATTTGACATGACCGCACGTGTTCCACTGAAATCTGGAATTTCTGATAAAACTGGTTCATTGTCCATCCACGAATTTTCTAATCGAATCATCTTCCCCTGGATTATTTCCTTTCAGGTATGATTCATACTAAATGGGATGTTTTCTTAAAATATGTTGTTTTAAGTTCTCTGTACTTCCAAAAAATTTTAATTCTTGTTTACACACACTGCATTTTGCAGTCATTTTATCTGCATTTTTTGTAAAAAATGACCAATTGAAAGATATTTTTGCAGGAGCCATAATTTAAAATTACACTTTATATATATATATATATATATATATATATATATATATATATATATACCCTAATGAGTTAAAAAAATCAATATCTATATAATAATATGAAAGAAACAATATAGAATACTATAAAAAAACAATTTTGATCTTCAATTAATAATGCAAAAAAATTATATATATATATATATATATATATATATATATATATATATGTATATATATATATGTAGAATAATACACGATAAACGACAGACTCGACCCAAATGACCCGATGTTGGTGATGACTATATGATATACCTTTGTCAAGCAACAAGTGTAAAATTGAAAACAATGGCAAAATATAATGCATTCACATTTCCAGTTCCAGACACAATATGTGATTAAAAAACTGGCGTAGTATCGAAAGTTGTTTAGGCATTATATATATGTGTATGTATGTTTGTAAAATAAAAATACAGAATCATTTCACAACTAGCTGTTTCATATAGGGTAGTTCTTGAACTAGGATACTGTTGAGCTTAATAACTACTACTATGATATACATTTAGTTTTATACAAATATACAGATACAGGTGTGATCATACAAACGAGAGTTGTATGATGTAATGTTTTTGGTTTGTGGATAAATATTTATACGCCGTCGAACACATCTCACACAGCTTCATTCTGTTGAGTGCATGTGCATAATCACACCAATCGTCCAAATTCCGAATATGTATTCACATTTTTAATACAAATTAAATTTTAATCTGGAATAAAATAATACGTATTTAAGGTCCATTCACACATTTCCGGTTCTGATCCATTCCAGATCAGTTCCAGTTCAGTTCAATTTTATTGGTGTCCGTGATATTAAGTATCATCTGTTCATACATATCCGTAAATACAGAAGTATCTGTTGACAGAAATCTGAATGTACATATTCTAGAATTTCTAGTTCAAAATTAAAATGTCAAAATTTGCAAACGTTGATATAGCTATAGTGGCTTTAATTTTAAAGCAAGAAGAAAATGAAGAAAAGACTCGACAAATTAATAGAAGAAAATGGGTTCATAAAGCATGGAAAAATAGAGAAACTGAAGGTAAATTATGTCACATTTTGAAACAAGTATACAACAACATGTTATATTTTTATCAGTTTAATAAAAGTAGGAGCCTTCATATTAGTTTTTATTTTATAGGTGAATTTGCAACATTATATAAAGAACTTGTTGATGATGCAACAAAGTTTTACCAATATTTTTGAATGTCTGAGAGCTGTTTCAATATATTACTTTCAGAACTAAAAATTCACTTACAAAAGAAAGATACATTTTGGAGGAAATCTGTAAACCCAAGAGAAAGATTAGCTGTTTGTTTTAGCTTATTATCATTCTATAAATGTTCATTAAACTTAATATATATGTATATGATCTAACACTTGGGTTCTTAACAAATGAAATATCTGTTTCTTTCAGATACCTGTCCATTGGCGATTTGCTAGAAACAATATCATTTAGTTACCGTTTGGGTCACAGTACAGTGTATGAAATTGTTATAACAACTTGCAAGATCATTGTAGAAAATTTATTGATTGAAACAATGCTAAAGCCTACAACAAATATCTGGAAGAATATCTCTGAAGAATTTAATACAATATGGAATTTTCCAAATTGTTTGGGTGCTCCTGATGAAAAATATATCAATGCAATATCCACCAAATAGTGGTTCACTATTTCTAAATTATAAAAAAACCTCAGTTGTTTTATTAGCATTAGTTGATTTACATTATAAATTTATTACAGTTGATGTGGGCGCTTATGGAAAAAACAGTAATGGAGAAATTTTTGTGAACTCAAATTTAGTTAAAATGCTCCATCAAGGAAGATTATCTGTGCCTGAAAGTACATCATTACCAAGGACTTGTATCTCAAGCCCATATGTAATTGTAGTAGATGAGGCATTCCCTTTAAAAACATATTTAATGCGATCTTATCCAGGAAAAAATATGGAAAATATATCCTAAACTTTTGTGATAGAATTCCAAACACATTTTCTACAACCCGTCTAACACGACATATTCGATAATTAAAAATTCGTTTATCATAACAGATGGATCCAAACCAAACCAAAAAACAGATAACATAATTTTAACAACTTGTATTTTACATAATTTTATTAAAATACATGATGATGATGAAAACCATGCTGTCGAGATGCGTGACAATGTTGAAGAAATACGATTGCAAAATCTACCCATGCAGGGTGGTAATGCAACAACAGATGTATTTCATGTCAGAGATGTATTTAAAAATTACTTCGGCAAGGAAGTAAATTAAATTAAAATTTTTAGTCACTTAAATTTTTGTATTAGTTTTAGAGATAATTATTATATCTATTAAACAACAAAAAGCTAACTGGGTTTTTTAATTAACAACGTGTTTTAATCAAATTTCTGTAATAAGAATTTAAATAATAATCTACACATTTGGGGTATTTGTAACAAATGAAGATATACAATGATTTCAGCAGTGGCGAATCTTGGTCATAAAAGTTGTGCTTGCGCTTAAACTAATTCGGTATTTATTTTCAATTCGGATTATACAGAAATATCTCTATTATATTCTTCTGCGAGAAAAAAATCATGAACTTGTATTCAACTTAAAACAAACTGTTTCAAAAAGACTAAAGTAATTTAACATAATAAACTACAATAATAAAATATGTGTGCTTGTGTGAACGTGTGTATGTACATGTTGTTTCTATTTTATAAATTTTATCTTACATGAATATACAAAATTTGTGTATTTCTTACTTATACATTAATTCTATTCGACGCGTCTTTGCAGAAAAATTAGTAATTATGTTATTGTAAAATTCTGGCTCTCCTTTCAATTTCATCAATAAACATTTTTTTATTGACAAAAGAGCTAGTGCAGATAATCTCTCTTGACCCTGAATCTGCAATATGTATGAATCCTCTTTAATGTTGAGAACGAACGTTCCGCCGATGATGTTGTGGATGGGATTGTAGCAATTAACTTAATTAATTTAAAAACCTCGGGCATTGCAAGATAAACTTTATTACCGTGCATGAATTGCATTAATTCAAATACACTTTTTTTTTTTAAATCTTCTGATGAATACAATACTGTTAACTCAGTTCTTAGTCTGATTAAATCAAAAAATGGTCCGTATGTGTGTAATGATTCAAATTTTGTATTAGGAAATTCTTTACAATACTGATCAAAATTCTGGCTGTTAAGTAGTGAAAAGAATGAAAATTGTTTAATAGCTTCAAAGCAGAATTTAATCTGAGTCATTATATTATCTAAAATCTCGTTGAATAATCTTCTACTATCTGAATTATCGGCACGTCCTTTATTATCCAACCGAAGTTTCTTAATCGGTAATTCTGCTTCACATTTTTGTTTCACAATTTCAGCTTCACTATAAATGGTTACAAATTCATTATCACTGATATTCTGAATATATGCTGAACGTTCATCAATTTTTTTGTGACAATAATCTATGTCCAGACTTTTTGTTTGCAAAATATTAAACACAACATCTGAAAATGAAAATATTTTGGCAAATAATTTTGTAAGGAATTTTGAATTAAATTTGTTTAAAAACAATAGGAACCCCTGTGCTTTAACTACTGTATTTTGGTCCCACTTTTCACAGTCTTCAAGTATATGACTGAAATATTCCTCTATTATATTATAATATTCGTCAACTATATTAACCAAATGTGAATTAAAATTCCATCTTGTTGGTACAACACTGGGTAACTTTCTCTGAACAAATTCTCTAAAAGCCACTGTTCTTTTGGAGGATTTTGAAAAGAATGCAGTTAAACCCGATAGTGTTTGAAAGAATATTGTACATTGTTTTACATTAGCAACAGACTGCTGAAGTACTAATTTAGCCGATGACTATAACAGTGAATAAAAGTTGCCTGTGGATAATGGTCTTTAACACATTTATTTAATCCATTCATCTCACCTGTCATGACTGCTGCACCATTGTATGTCTGAGCTATAAGTTTCTTACCACACTGAAATGATTGAAGAGTTGAATTAACATATTGAAATAAAGCAGCAGCTGTTCGATCTGCACTGACATCACTGAAACCCAAAAACCTTTCTTGAACAACACCATTTTCATCAACAAACCAAAGTACAGTTGATAATTGGGATTTGCAATTTGTGTCGGAAGTTTCATCCAGAATAATTGCTACAAACTCGGCGTGCAAAATTTCTGATTTAATTCAATCCATTACTATTGATGATATAGATCCAATTAAATCATTTTGAATAGCTGAGGATGTACCCTTAAAAACTGTAGATGTTTTCAAATGATTATCCAGAATAGGATCATACTGACTTAATAAATCAAGCATCTCCACATAATTGCCTCGATTAAGTGAATGTTCAGACTCATCATGTCCACGAAATGGTAATTCTTGTTTGGCTAAAAAGCATACAGCATCAGTTAAACGTTTAAGAACTTTTCGATTTTCCTTTACATTTTTATTATGTAAGGAATCATTTACTTTTTTCTGCCTGTCTAGATCTTACCAAACGTTGTTAACTGCAGAAAACATTTAATATGATTAGCTGTTTTCTCATATCTAGAAATAGCCAGTGATAAAGTACTTAAATTATTAAATCCTGTTTTATTCCATGTTCCATTATCCATGGAAAATAACAAACAAGGCCAACAAAATACTTTATTTAGAGTACTAGATCCTGCTAACCATGCAACATTCTTATAATTAGAATCATTAAATGCTCGTGTGTATGTTTTACTTTTTTCTGTATGATTTCAAATCAAATCAAATCAAATCAAATTTATTTCAGTAAGTGTTTACAATATTTGCAACATTACCTAGTTAAATATAATAAAACGTATAACAACAATATTGCAAATAAAATTACAACGTTAAAATTGTAATAACAATAAACAGAGCTAAAGATAATAGATAAATAAGTACAAGAAATCCCGGTTATGCGCATAAATACGCGAGTACCGGACATTTTAAAATGTAATCACATGTACGCAACTGCCGTGAATTAACTTAACAACTAAGATATTATTATAATATACAAAGTAACGATTCACGCAAAGTGAGTATAAATACAAAGTAAAATTAAAATTAGAAGTAACAATTGAAAAAAAAATAAAAATTTAGAGCTACATTATAAAGCAAGAAAAAACAAAATTACAATTCTAAAACAATAAAACAATAAAAAAAACAAAAAAAATCACCTACCCACGCACAACCATTTAATACAACCACTTTCGAAATTATAAATAAGAGTTAAAGAAATATTTTTTTATGACTCTTATTCAAAACGTAAGAAGCCAGTGTTTTACGTCGTCAGCGTTTATAATTAACCAAGTCTACTTTTACAGACTCCGGAATTAAATTGTAAGCCTCAGCCCCGGCGTAAATGGCCTGCATGCGGCAATGGGACTTATTAAAGCGCGGTACTTTTGCCTTATCTGTGCCAGCAGTTCTTGTTTTACCTCTTCCACTTGCTACATTGAAGTAATCTTTACGTTTTATCACAAAATTGAGCATATTCAATTCATATAATTGCCGCACATTTAAAGTGGATGTACTCAAAATATTACTAGAAATACTCCTAAGAACTTTTTTCTGCAATGAACACAATGGATTTAGGCTGTACTCTGCTGCTCCTCCCCAATGAATAATACCATAGGTAAGAACAGGTTGGTATAAAGCTATATACAAACGATGTAAATGGTTTAGAGAGAAATATGTTTTTAAATAATAAAATAAATAATTCAACTTCCGTATCTTGCTAGCATTATAAATCAACTGCTTATCCCATGTCAATTTACAATCAAACACAATCCCTAAATATTTAAATTCGTACGCTCTCTGTATCACATAACTATTACCTAGACATATTTTCATGTTTTCAAATAAGTTAGGCGCTTGATAAGTATATATTAAATATTTGGTTTTCTCGGGATTTACAATTAGTCGGTTATTAGTCAACCATTTTGATACTCGATCAACGCTTACTTGCGTTAAATTTTGTAAAATATCAGGAAAACGGGAATCTATGACTATTGCTGTGTCATCGGCATAACTAAAAATTCTGCCCGAAATATTCAAGTCACAAAGATCATTAACGTATATCAAAAATAAATATGGTCCTAATATACTACCCTGCGGTACACCCGAACTTGTGACTATCGCTTGACTAAATACATCCCCTATTTTAGTCACATTCTGTCTACCTTTGAGATAAGACTGGAACCAGCGCAGAATAACATCCCTAAATCCGCAAGCATACAGTTTTTTAAACAAAATACGATGATCTAAAGTATCAAACGCTTTACGCAGATCAAAATATACCGCAGCTACAGAGCGATCGTCTTCTAAATGTTGCGTAATACACGATATATGATTAAAAAGAATATCATCGGTTCCTTTACCAGGTAAAAACCCGTACTGATTAACACTGAAAAATTTACAATCAAGAAGAAACTTCAGCATGATCTTCTTTACACACTTTTCAAATATCTTAGAGAAAGTCGAAAGTATACATACCGGTCTATAATTTGAAATATCTGTTTTATCGCCAGATTTGTATATCGGTGTTATAATAGTTAACTTTAATATTTGAGGGAAGATGCCAACCTTTATCGATTCGTTAAATAAATAAGTTAACGGTTGTAAAAAAAAGCTAATATTTTCTTTTATAAGTAGAATCGACATTTTGTCAAAACCGAACGAGGATTTATTACACAATGACATAATCGCATCTCTAACATCATCAACAGAAAAATCCAGAAATGCAAATGATTTTGGATTATAACCACTACCAGTATTATATTGTGTAAAATTTTCTTGGGTACATAACAAACGGGATACACTATCTTGAAAATAATCGTTAAATGCATTGGCTACACGCTCCTCATTCCCATCCACTGGTACCTTATTTAGATTATAACCACTATCAATATTATATTGTGTAAAGTTTTCGTGGGTACACAACAAACGGGATACACTATCTTGAAAATAATCGTTAAAGGCATTGGCTACACGCTCCTCATTCCCATCTACTGGTACCTTAGATCCGTTTAATGTTACTTCTTTAATTTTCTCGTTCCGTTTCCCAACTACCTTATTGACTATGGTCCAATATTGTTTTTGCTTTGTTTCACATTTTTTTTAATAAGTTTGTGTAATACTCAGATTTCGCTTTCCTGGCTGCTTTTTGAACGGCTTTAGAAGCAATTTTATATCTATTGAGTAAATCTATGCTCCAAGGACATTTTTTGTGTAGTTTATAAATTTCGTACTTTGCCCGAGTAAGTCGAATTACTTCGTTTGTTACCCAATTTGATCGTTTATGGTAAAGTTTCCAGTGTGTTTTTGGAACCCTACACTGATTTAAAATTCCAGTTAATTTTGAAATGAACCATTCAAATTTCTCGTTTATATTAGCTGTACTAGTATAAAGGTAAGAAATATAACATGAATTTAATAAATTTTTAAAAAGTTGTTTATCAAAGTAATAATTTAATTCATTAAATGGAGCATGACATATATTGTCAAATGAAAACTGCGTAGATAATGCATTGTGATCTGTAAAATCAACTTCAATAACTTCACAGTTAATGTCTAGTTTTATCGCACTGCTGTGTAACCCACGGACAAACAAATGATCTAAACAAGATTTATAACCCTCAAAATCTCGATAATAAGTAGCCTGATTTACAATAGATGAAAAACCAAACGAGTACATAAAGTCAAGATATTTACTTCCTTCGCGCTGATCCAAAATATCAATATTTATATCTCCTGTAAGAACTAATAGATCATCGTCTGAGTACTTTATCAATTCCTTCAGGTCCATCAGAAAGTCTATATAAGTATTTCCACAAAACCGGTAAATCCCCCAAAAAGTAATATACTTGTTATTTTGCAGTTTTATTTGTACTTGAACAGCATTTCCTGAAATCATTGAAAATTCTTTACTAGAATATGGAATGTCAGCTTTTACATAAATTAGAACACCACCCGATCGTTCATCATTCTTACATTGCGCTTGAATAGTGAAGCCTGGAAGACAGTATCGACTAACTTCAAAATCATAAACCCATATCTCTGTTAAAATTATAACATCATATGTGATAGATCGTTGCTGTAGAAATATTAAAAAGTCGTCGTAATGCCTACGCAAGCTTCTCACGTTTAAGGTTAGTACTCTTAATGTTTTTAAGTTCATTTTAGTACATAAACGGCCAAAAGTATATTCAAATTATCATTACTACATATTGCCATGCGTAACAGTTAAAAATTTATAACTATTAAGGAAAAAAAACAAAAAGAAAAACAACAAACTTACACCTATACGGAAAAATAAACTCAGAACAGTTTCAAGACCAGATTAGAGACTAACTCTTTGAAGCTGAATCCTTCAATGCGACCGCATGTTCTATACTGCTTATCCGTATAACTGGACTTCCTTCCGATTTACGAACGAGTACTTTACATTCTTTAATCCATACGAATTTAAAACCCACTTCCCGAAGTTCCCTAGCCTGTTTGTAGATTCTGGAATTCAGTGGAGTTAGGTGCTCATTAATATAAATTGGACCGCTATCCGCTGTTCCACTTGCATCCAGATTCAATCTGATCGTACTCGGTAACAATCGATGACCTTTCCTCTTCGCTAACAGTTCATTTTTTGTCGAACAACGACAAAATTTCACCACTATTGAAGAATGTTTTTGACTCTGGTAATGTGGGAGTCTATGACAAATGTCAATATCATTCTCTGAAATCGAACAACCTACCGCAACTCCAATATTTTTAACAATTTCGGACACATTTTCATCCCGTCTGTATGGTACATTGCTGATGACGATGTTATTTCGGCGAGTGTACTGCTCGCAATCATCCACTCGCTGTTTTAATTCCTCATTTTCTTTTTTTAACTTGGTAACTTCGCTCTTTAAGGCGATCATTTCTTCCCTACATCTTTTTACTTCAACCAAAAGCTCGTCAAATTTATCATTATTGTGTCCAATGGATTTCAGAACTTCATCCACTTTTAACTGTAAAGGAGACAACTCAGATTTAATGGCATTTGTTATGCCTACCGCTTCCTCTGATAATGGTGAGGTTGACCCATGTGCGCGAGTTTTACATGACAAACATCTCCAAGCCGTTTTTACATCGACACTTTTTCGTTTCCACGTAGCAGCCTTAACTCCGGCACAGTCGAAATGTAAACCGGCCTGGCAACCGCCGCACGCAGCGAAATCCCCATTCACGGGTAAAGCCTTTCTACGCGTAGTACATGTATAACACGAGGTATTCATTACTTGTACTGATAATTCAACGCGCACACGCCAAAGATAAGAAGTAAGATAACGATATGGAACGAAAGAGCGAAAGTGACGTTAACCTTTATATAAACGCGCGATAAAATACGTATGCGCACGAACGGTATCGACGGCGAGTGCGAACGCTGGACAACGCAACACGTGTATTTCAAAAATTACACATAAATCACGAACCGATAAAAATTTTCAAAAAATTATTTTAAAATCGAAATCCTCGATAAAATTTATAGTAGATTTGTATATTTTAACAACTGTTACGGTTATTAACACTTAACACGAGACCGACAAACACAGAGCAATTTGATATATGTCCGATTGATAACGACAGTTCAAGATTTACCTTTAAATTTGGTAATTTTGGACATGTTCTGCCATTCTGTACAATAACTAATTTTTCCTCTATACTTCTATGAGAAAACGGATTTGTTATTAAATTAATAATTACATCTTCCACTAAACCATCATTTGCACTCATGATTAAATTTTATAAAAAAAAATAAACTAAAAAAAAAAAATTAAAACGCAAAGAGTACACAAAAAGAAATGAAGCGAAAAATTAAAAAGTACACAGATCAGAACAATTAACACCTCAACTAACAACCGATCGTAAAATAGCGCGAATTATTGCAGGATGTGTTTCAAATGAGCGCATCGATCACCGTTTAATTACGTTATTATAGTTGGGCCGTGATAACTACACCTTGTCCCTAACAGTATTCTGAACTTCATGTATGAAGATGCAACCATTGTAGTTGTGATTTTGTTGTATCTCCAAGGATCAGCGCATCCAATGAAAAAAAGCTGTGGTATGAAAATCGCAACTTCCGTCGAATGTGTTGGTAAAGTGTAAACTAGTATAGTGTACAAACATCTACTATCGCTATACTGTTGTGAAGCAGTCAACTAACAGTAATATATATAAGGTATATGCGGCGTAATCCTACGCATCATTCACCAATTTCTCAATTTAGTGATTGTAACAAATATTCCGAGTAACCGCAACAGATGTCGCTCTCTAAAACGGACGCAGTTAAACACTATATATATTATAAAAATATTTATTTATTGTGAAAATATAAAACTCATTATGGGCTTGCACCGCAAGCTATGCATTCATGGAGAATTCGCCCCTGGATTTCAGTACATAACAATATTTTATTATCAAATACAAAAAAAATGAATATGAATAGTGTTTTATTTTTATTTATAACCATATGTGCAACCATATATATATAAATATATATATATATAGTTAACCCAACATGAATTAACATGTATACATATTTACCACCTTATGATATTTTGTTAAGAAGTTTTATTTTGTAACATTCTATTTTATATTTTTGGCAAATCATATATATTTCTGATTTTGCCCAATTTAAATGATGTGGTGTTAATGACTTTAATGTGGGTGGAATACCATCTAGAAATTCAACTCCTTTCCTATATTATCCCAAATGTTTTAAACAAACGTCCATATAGTTTGGTTATGATAAATCATATAAAATTTCGTTTTCTCAAATAAGTTCTATTAATTTTTCTGTATCCATTCTCAACTGCAAACAAAAACACTGATCCAGTCAACATAAAAATATCAGAAGCAATGATATTGAATTTTAACGGATGGTGTGCTGAACTAACATTGACGGTAAACTGGATCATTAAACTGGAAGAGTGTGAACATTCTAACCAAATTACTCTAAATAATATTTTATTTCACTGATGTTGATTCGATTTGTCGTGTCAGAACAGATCAGTGACAGAAATGTGTGAATTGTCCTTTAATCTGAATCCATATAGTCCGAATATCAAATTAATCCAAATATTCACAACACTAGACTCAACTAACTTAACAAGCCAATATACACTGAATTTAACTCCTTGAGCGTCTTTAATGTGAGGCGAAAAACTCTTTCTAGATGGCCTGTTATTTTTATCGCTTGCGTATATATACGTCACCGCCACTAGTAAAGAAATGGTACTCGTCATAGCCATTATGTAATTAAAAATACACGAATTCCATTCATCCTAATAACCAATTTACACGATATCATCATCATAAACAATAAATAAACCAACTGGTCGTGCAATATATAATTTTTTTGGTACATATAATTAAATACATAACATAACCAATAAACAATGAGGACAAAAACCAAAATCGCATAATAAAAATATATATATATATATATAACATATATTAACTTCAAGTAAATCAAGCTATTAATTACATATAAATTATACAGTACATTTTTGTAATAATAAATTTTATCGTTTAGTATGATATAGCTTGAAGCATGGAGCAGGACAAAGACCTGTTTTACAATCGGAACACCAATATCGCGATTCTTTTCGAATGCCTTTCTCATAACAAAAAACACATCGTTTTGAAGGCTTTTGTTTCGTGGTTGGTGGAATCAAATCAGGGAAATGACGTTCAATTAATCGGGAAGGTTTTGGAATATTTGATCGTCTCTCAAAAGTAGCCCGTTCCTCAGCATATTTTTCTATAAGTTTTTCCCCAAGTTTTATCAGAAATGCAACTCTTCTTTTTTTTCCGCCAAGACATTTATATAGCTGATAACAATTTAGTGATGTTATATCTAAAAAATGACGGAATATATTTATATAAAATTTTTTTAAATAATTTCTAGCAGTGGAATAGAAATGTAAGTTGCTATCCGCTAAATCCACACCTCCCATATTTTTATTGTATTTCACTATAACACTCGGTTTATCAACACTTCCTCTTCGGGTAGTTAATTTTTCCATGCAATCATCGTGAATAGAACTAATAATACAAATATCTTTTTTATCTTTCCATTTCATTATCATTAATTTTTTTCTATATACTGCAATTTTTTCACCTTTTTGTAATTTTTTGTTTTTTATTTCTGTAGGAATACCTTTTCTTATAAGTCTCATTGTGCCAACACAATCCGTTTTTTGTCTTGCTAGTTTGTCTGCAAGATCAACATTTGTGTAATAATTGTCTAAAAACAAACAATATCCCTTGTTTAAAAGTGAGTGTATTAATTCTAGAACTACTCGGCTACTTATAGGTTCATTTGGGTAATTTGCATCACCATATATTGTATCTGATCCTGTATAAAACATAAAATTATAAACATATCCAGTTTTACTTTCACATAAAGCAAATAATTTCATTCCATATCATTTTCTTTTAGATGGAATATATTGCTTCCAGCCCAATCTGCCTTTCCAACCAATTAATGATTCATCCACACATACATGTCTGTGTATATATATACTGACATAAATTTTTCTTTTAGGTAATTCAAAACTGGTAGAATTTTATATAACTTTTGGCTCGTACCATAAAGATAATTTTCATTATTTGAAAAATGAAGGAATTTTAACAGTAAATAAAATCGTTTTTCAGCCATAATTTTGCTAAAAAATGGAGTTTCAATGCTTTCTCGTCTTGAGAAATACATTTTATTTTCCGGTTTGGAACAGATGCTTTGTAAAATTAAAATACCCAGAAGTGTTTTTATCTCTTTAGGATTAGTTTCCACCCATTCTTTTATCCGTGAATTATCTTTCATGCATGAATTACGTGCAATAAACTGATTAGCATAAAGGTTAGTTTCAGTAACTATAATATTTACGAGATCATCTGTGAAAAAACATTCAAATATATCAACCAGGTTATCTTTATTTAGATTTTCTACTTGAATACCTGTTCTGCTTGTAAACTCAAATGGTGGTCGAGAAATTCCATTGGAACACCAAGGAATGTCAATATTTTCTGACAAATCGAAATCTTCATTTTCAGAATCATCCGAATTAGTAGAATACTCAGAATCATCGCTATCTGTATAGTGTGAAGAAATGTCATCCTCACTACTCGAGGAAATTTTTCTTTTGTACATAATAAAATAAACTGCGAAATAAAATCGAAAGAAAAACGGATCAAATAAACACGCGTATAAGAAGTACAAGAACACAAAACAAGATTAAAATAGTTTCAGAGAAAAACAACAGTAATATCGTGTAGCCCACGAGGTACACTCAACAAGGTCAATGAGTACTACAATGAGAAAAAAACTGAAACCAGTTTGTAGATAAGATGTAAGAATGCCCTAGTAACTATATAAAAACGTATGAGCGAATATATACGACACCTCCATTGTGTTTCACGAGTATTTTTAAGAAGCGAATATATTCGTCATAGCCATCACACAAAAAAATACTTATGATGAATATATATATGACTTAGACGCTCAAGGGGTAAATGTAAAAGATAAAAAAAAAAAGTAATTATTAAATTTACTATTTTATATGATTAGGATATTTGCGAGTATGAGTTTCAGTTTGCTCAAAAAATGACAAATTTTGAATTGTCCTCTGGACTCTCATCTATTGTTGCAGATACTCTAAATGACCGTGATGTCCTTCCCTGACCTCTTGGTCTAGTATTGTCCATTATTTTCAAACTTTCAGCAACATGCATTCAGAAATGCATTAAATCCAGTCTATTTTTTATGAATCTAATTACAAAAATTAGATGATATATCAAATGAATTACAAGCTCTTTAATATTCTAACCATGAATTTGTAATTTCAAAATCCACTGCATTAGATATCATCCTTAGTGCTCACTCGCGAGTGAATATATTTATTCTGTATAAAGGCAACACACTATTTAATTTATTAATACCTCCCATACTGTGATTATACTCACAAACTACATTTGGTATTGGAATATTGACATATAATTTAATTTTTCTGTCCCACCTCCTTACTGTTTCACTGCAACTTCCTACTAAACAATTTGATGCCAAACAGATTTATTGTCTAGTTATCTAACTATAACCACAGGATCCTTAGATAAAAAATTTTCTACATAACCTCTGTCATCTTTAACAAATGTTAGGCTTTCCAAATCTATTAATTTGAATAGTTCCAGTAATCAATATGATTTTGCTAGAACATATTTGGATCAATTGGTAAGTCATAATAATTATCACAAAATAATATGTGATTTTATGATGCAGCTCTTGAATTAAATGCAACACCAGTGCATTAGTTACACCATATTTCTTTGCAATTGTTGGATTAATCTCAGTTTTCCCCTGATAAATCATAAAATAATCAGCTAAACCACCTGCAAAATGTGAGATTTTTTGATAAATACACACAAAGGTTTTACATTTAAATAATGGTATATTAAGAATTTAAAAATTCAGTTAAAAAAACAAACAAATTTAATAAGTTATTAGTATTGAAAGGAGTTTAATATTTATTTTTTTAGTGGGGTAATGTTCACATCAAAATATGCATCAGATATATCAATATCATCATTTATAAAATATGTGTTATCTTCAATATTACTGCAGGGTGCATGGAAGGAACCTCCATGTGGTGCTCCTGAAAATAGCATAAAGACTGATCCCTCCAACACTGGATGAAAAAACATTTTAAAATGAAAATGTCCTTTTCAGAACCACCACCACCAGAAGGAATATATACAGAGAAAGAACTGTTAGATAATTTATGTTACCAACAAAACTGTGATATAATATGCCTACAAGAAAAAAGCTAGTTCTATTTGGGATGTAAATGCAAACTCTGGATTAAAAATCTAAAAAATATGTTGAAAAATTTAATCACATTTAATAACATTTCAGTATTAGTAGACATACATATATAATTTTCCATTAAATGATAGAGTATCGAATTTTAAAATTGAAATATATATAATGAAAGAATAATGAAAGGAGAATTTAAAGGTTCCCTTGAAGAAAGCAGAGAAATTAGTGAAGAAAAATGCAATGCAATGATGATGAGCATGATTAAAGCAATAATACAACCTGGGAGAGAAAAGAAGAAGAGAAGAAGAACTTTATTCATAAATAATAAACACATTTACAAACAGTAAATATATATATACATGTATATAACAGTGTAAATGTTCCAGAAAGTTTGTAAAAAAAAGTGTCCTTAATGTTAGTGCTTAAAGTAAAATTATGTAAGATAAATTATATAAAATAAATCAAAAAATAATATTTAATACAGGAAAAAATCACAAAAAAACCCTATGCAATATATTTCATTAGGGAAATAGCATGTACATAAAAAAGAAACAAATATACAATATACATACATATACTATAATGCACATATAACTATAAGTAGACTATATAGTGGGGGTTCTGCCAAGTCATTCTTATCTGTATTACTCAATATGTTAAAGTGTCCATCTTCTTTGGGTCATTTTCTTATGGGGTTTAACATTGATGGGGTTTCTGCCTGGTATTCGATTATTGCTCGCCATATTCGACAGGTTATTATTAAACACCATCCATCTTGTGTGTGTGTGTGTATGCATCTTATCATCACCAATAGACATTACACACATACTTGATTCATGATCAATCACAATCAAATAGGTGATTATGTGATGTCATGTCACCAGAATCGCTAATGATGAGCAGTTACTATAGGTTTAGAGGTCTGTAAGCTTTTAAGGGGTAAGTAAACTCTTCTTGGTAGTATACTATTATAATATCACAGGAAACATTATTATTATTATTATTATTGTAGGCAGATTGAATGTGTGTATGTATGAATTTACCATCATTAAAATTCTTTCATTCGATAGCTAACAAAATGTATTCATGTTCAATTATATAGAATTGAGTAAATAAAATTACGATTAGTAGTAAATGAAAAACGTATCAAATGAAGAATTTATAAAAGAAAATGTGAAAATTGTAAACTTACATTTATAAAGTGATAAATTGTATTTTCTCCATCACTGGAGACATTCCTTCCATTGTACTTTTGAATACTGATGCGCATATTTGGGAAACATAACTCTAACCAGGAATAAATGTGATTACTCCAATCATTTTGTTGCAATAAAGTTTGATTCGTTTGTATGCTATAACCATGTGGCCAGAAATACTAGTCTGAATAGTTATGTTCATTTTTTTAACTATGTAGTCAATATGAAAAAATACTCTTATATAGATGAAAATTATTACTATTGTAATGAAGGCTTGTGTGTGGTAGATAAAATTACCTAAATGGTTGGATACGATTAAATGACGAGATTAATTATTAGGATTACTTTTAAATGTCTCATTTAAGAAGCAAATTTAATACATGTGCATATTGTTTTATTTAATTCTCTCGAAATTTATCGATTGATGAAATTAATTATTATGATTACATTTTACATGCTTCATTTAAGAAGCACATTTAATGCATTTGCATATTGTTTTATGCAATTATCAAAATTTATCGATACAATGTTTTATATGTGGTTAAATAATTATCAATTTATGTGTATTATTTTTAATTAGTTCGTTTACAATAAATGAAATTTCTTACACGTGTTCATTGCGTGTTTTCAGAGAAATGGTTGATACGAAGTTGACATGGATCATCAGTTTGAAGGGAAAATCCGAATTAACATTTGCCGATTTGAAAGTAATTATTCGAAAACATTTCAAAGGTGCAGTTTTTAGCGAAATTGATGATGATGGCTATTTAAAATTTATGTTACCCTACTTGATTCGATTATCTACCATTCATTCATGATTAGAATCAGCTCCTTTTTGTAAATATTACGAAGTCAAATGGTTTAACCCAACTGCAACCAATGAAGATAGTAATAATAATATTGATGATGTATCGATGTATGTTAATATTGATTATGGTTATAATTTAAAGGAAAATGTATATTTAGTTATAACAATTTACTGCTTATTTACTTTTTTTATTATTTTTTATGTGTAATAATAATAATAATTTTCTGAATCGGATGAAGAGTTTTATTATCAGTCTTACTTCTTATCCAATTTATAATTGATAATATATGAAATTTACATAGTATTATGATTTAATATTTAAATTTTTTTTTGTTAAAAATGATTGAATTTCTTATTTTAGACTTTTCATAGTAGAAGTTTACACGCCGATGAAAGGATGCCGAGGGTTTATTCTGTTACCGATTAGCATTGTGTGTAAGAAGGATGTAATTAATGTAAAAAAATTTGGATAAATTTTGCTTCAAGTACACGATGTTATTGAAATGCTATCGAAATTCGTTGAAAACAGGAAACACGCTGGTGAATTACATCCATATAAGGAACCTGTAATACTTAATAAATATGATTGGTCGAGTATGGAATTTCCAGTTAAATATCAGACTATTTCAAAATCCAAAGATTCTAATCCGAACGTATCAGTTAATTGTCTACAGATTAGATGATAAGAACAAAATATTCCCCTTACAGAATCACTAAGGAAGAGTGCGACCATATGGACTTACTGCTACTGCATTGAGACGAAGACACGCATTATTGTTGGATTACAAACTTTGAACAATTAGTCTGCACACAATTAACTAAACATAAAGAAAGAATATATTTATGTATATGCTGTCAATATTGACAAATCATTCCTTTAGATAATACCGATAAATATGAGGCGATATTTCTCTCGACAACAATGTGTTATATTTGCAGTCAACAATTAAAAGATGGGTACATTGTATGCGATAATTGTCATCTAACTGGAAAATTCTGCAGAGCAGCTTGCACTATGTGTAACTTGCAATATAGATGGTTGTACTTCTTGCCTGTCCTATTTCACAATTTATCTGGAAACAATGCTCATTTCATCTGTTTACATCTTGCTGACTTTCTGGTAACGATATCGGTGATTCCAAATATGGAAGAACACTATATATCGTTTTCGAAGCAAGTAATGAGCTGAATGCAACTGCAATTCCTAGGCATGTTTTGATTTATGGCCAGCAGTCTAGATAAACTGGCTTCGAATTTACCATCGGAGAGTTTTCATCGCTGTAAATCATATTTACAGCCGGAGTTAGTAGCGTTACTAACTAAGAAAGGTGTTTTTCCATACGGATTTATTTCATCCTGGAACAAATTAGACGAGACGAGCTACCACCTCGAGAAGCATTCTATAGCAGTCTTACTAAAAGCACAATTACACTGGAACAATACGAGCATGTGCATCGTGTATGGTCTGCTGTAGGAGCGAAAAACTTGGGAGAATATTCCGATTGGTATCTATTAAGCGACATACTGATACTAGCCGATGTTTACAAACAATTTCATTCGATTTGCCATCAAGTATATGACATTGATCCACTATGGAATTTTACAGCTCCGGGTCTAGCTTGGCAGGCGATGTTGAAAAGTACAGGGATCAAACTTGAATTATTGACAGATTAAGATACGATTTTAATGATCGAAGCTGGTATTCGAGGTGGTATAACGCATTTAGCGGAGCGGTATGCAGAAGCTGAAAATCCGTACATCGGTAATAATTCAACGGAGGATGATGAAAATAATACATACATCATGTACGTAGATTGTAACAACCTATACAGTCACGCGATGTGTAGGTATTTACCGTATGCGAATTTTAAATGGTTAAGTGAAACGGAAATTAATCGATTAGACGTATTATCTATAGCGGATGATAGCTAAGTAGGTTATATATTAGAAGTAGATTTTGAATATCCAGCTAATTTACACGATTTCCATAACAACCTCCCGTTATGTCTGGAAACTCGTCTAGTCAGTTATCGTAGTAAAATAACTAAGTTATTAATTACGTTAGAAAATAAACACAAGTACGTTATTCATTACGTAAATTTAAAACAAGCTATTAATTTTGGATTAAAATTAACGAAAATTCATCGCGTAATCGCATTTTCTCAATCTGACTGGATGAGGCAGTATGTAGAATTAAATACTAGATTAAGACAGGCGGCTAATAACGAGTTCGAAAAAAATTTCTATAAATTAATGGTTAATTCGGTTTTCAGTAAAACGCTCGAGAATGTAAGAGGGAGAATGCAAATGGAGTTAGTAATGAACGAGGAGAAATTTACAAAATTAGTCGCTAAAACTCGATTTAAAGACTGCACTATATTTAGCGAGTCCCCATTATTGGCCGCTGTTCACAACTTTTACGAAGCATTTAGAACCATGCTACTTTAAAAACAAATAGAGTAATCTGTACTTTATATCCGATGCTTAATCGTAAATCTTATTTAAATATAAATAATAAATTAATCATTTATAGATGATTGATTAGGTCTATCTTAACATATACATGTCCGGTTTGGTCTTCAGTTTCGAATGCCAGTTTTAAGAGATTACAATTAGTTCAAAATCGATGTCTCAGATGTATTCTTAATGCCCCCATATACACCAAAGTGTCATATATGCACTGTATACTGCAGATTCCGCACGTAAAAGACTACATACTTAAATTATCAAAAAAAATTTTAGTTCGCATCACAATGACTTGCTTTCAGTGATTGCAAATTACGATTCCAGGCAACTAAGTGTTAGGTACACTAAATATAAGCACCGACGAATTAAACATAATTTACTTTACACATAATTTCTCTGTTATTTATTTATTTTGTTTCATTATTTTCCCGTTATATATAATATTTCCTTTTATCAACGTGTGGTTAATTATTTATCTATATTATAATTAATGTTTTATTTTTTCTTTGCGGTGGTTTTTATTATTAATTTTTCCACCATGTAATGTTACGTGACATACTATTATTATTTCAATTGTATAATGTAAGAATTTTATTTCATAAATGGAGAGGAACATCATTTCCAGCACATTGATTATATGGTTATTGGCGCACATATCTGTAAATTGTAAAATTAATGTCAAATATAATTTCTTTCTTTCTTTCGCATAAAACGTCTATTCTATTTAATAAACCTATTTATGTCGGAATGACTATTTTAGATTTAAGTAAGGAAACCATGTATAATTTTCACTATAACGTAATGTTATCGTATTATGGACGAAATAATATTAAGTTATTGTATCAAGACACCGTTTCTTTTCATTATCTAATTAAAATGCACAATTTTTATTTAGACGTAAGAACTAAATTAAGCGATTATTTCGATACATCCGATTATCCTCGCGATCATCCTTGTTGTAGCGTAGGTAATAAAAAAGTTTTAGGTAAATTTAAAGACGAGACAAACGGGAAGGCTATCTCGCACTTTATAGGATTACGGCCTAAATTATATACGTTTAAAACAATCGATAACGATGTTATTAAAAAAGCGAAAGGCGTACAAAAATCTGTTCTAGCTAAAGATGTCACTTTCGAAAATTATTTAAATTGTATTCGTTGCGCATCGGCGCCGTTAAATTCTAGTTATAGAGTAGGGTGTACGTTTCGTAGTTATAAGCATGTTATGTATTAAACAGAATAAGTTATCATTAAGTTGTAATGACGATAAACGTCATATATTACTGGATAATATTAATACGTTAGCTTATGGTCATTAGGCGCTAGTCGATCATAAATCGAAATATCAATTAGTATTAGACGAATTAAGTATATATTTTACTGTACATGATACATTACGATGATTGTAATAATGATAATGATGAGATGATGATGATGATAATACACGCCGAATTACTATTATTTTTCTTTCAACCAATTGCATCCGGTTATTTTATCGATATAATTTTCCTACGTGTGTTACAAGGTTGCGATTTATCACCAATACCAAGTAGGCTGTAATATATGTTGGTGAAGATAAGATGCATACACACACGCACATTCGTCCTTAAATGCTTGTATACCATACCTCAGCCTAGATTCTACAAGAGCATAATAAAACAACATTAAAGTTTCTTTACCTATTTACCGCGTTAATGTGTACATCGGTGGAAGTATTGTTTGTAATTTTTTTGCCATATATTCAGTATGCATGTTCCATCTTAAGTGTTTATCTATTATTACTCCGAGATATTTATGTTCGTTTACCATTTCTACATTTCTGCAGTTATTAACACGTACCTTATTCTTGTCGACCATAAAATGAATACACTCATTCGAATGTATTGGTTATTTTAGGTTTGTATATATCAAAATTTCCAAATGGTCGAAAAAGCATACTTTTTGTTTTCGATGTACTTATTGTTAAATTATAATCATGCGCCCATTTACTAACTACTATTAAGTCTTCTTGCATATATTTTTCTGCAATTTTAATGTTACTATGTACTGTCATTATGGTTAGATCATCAGCAAAAGCAAAGAGTCTGCTGTGATTAGGCAATTTTTGCAGCCCATTTGTATATATGATGAATAAGATTGGTGCTAAATTACTTCCCTGTGGAATACCTACTTTCATATCTACATATTCACCTTTTATATTTTTTATATTTATCACAGTTTTCCTTCTCTCTAAGTAACTTTCAAACCATTTTTTAACATTTCCTATAATCCCCATTTCTTCCAATTTGTCTATTAATTTTTTATGGTCTACTGTATCAAATGCTTTTCTAAAATCTATATATGTTATACTATAACTGTGTTCCCTTTTTCAAAATTTATTCTTACTTCCTCTGCAAATTCCCCTAGCGCCATAGATGTCTATTTACCTTTTTGAAATCCATATTGTTCTTTGTCAATTATTTTGTTTTCTTCTATGTATTAAGACTAATCACCACATATTTTTCCATTATTTTTGCTATCACTGATGTTATTGCTATTGGCCTATAATTAGAATATTCTTTATGACTTCCTTTTTTTTATATCGGTCTTATTAAAGATATTTTCATCCCTTGTGGTATTTTACCTTCTCTTAATGTCTGATTTATTAATTTAGTTATCAGCCCCACCAATATGTATTTTATATTCTTTACATCTTTTATTCTAATTATACCCATTAGACTTTTCTGTATTTAATTCTTCTATGATTTTTAATACCTTTTCTTCTGTGGCTTTTGGTATATTCATATTTACCTCATTAATACCTTTTATTTTTGTTAGTAAAAAGATATCACATTCGTGCCTAATATTTTCTACAGATTTTTTAAATTCGGTAATCTTTCACAACTTGTGACAAGTTTTTATCTTTACGTAGATGTTTTTGTATTCATCCACTCCTAATGGTTCTTTCTTTTCCGATGATTTTGTTTATTTTATCCCATGTTTTTCTGATGTTTCCTTCTACTTGTTTGAAACTTTTTTTCGCAAATTCATCCTTTTGCTTTTTTATCTCTTTATTTACGTTATTCCTCAGCAACTCATATTCTTAAGGTTGGATTCATCTTATTACATTTACTTTTCCTAAAAAATTGGTCACGCTCTTCCATCATTTTCATTATATCCTTTGTCATCCATTCCTTAATTCTGCATGATACGTTTTCATTTTTATAGTTCCATGCTGACATTCGCTGTATACACGACAGAATTTCTTTTTTATATCCGAATATATTTCGCAGCCTGCCTTATTATCAAAACCTTCATTCCAGTTTATAGATTTTAATTTATTTAGTAATTTCCCTTCTTTGTATATTTTTCTATCCATTCTTATATTTTCCACACTACTATCATGATTTATTACTTCACGTATAATCATATTATGATCAGATATTTCCGTGTTAATATAATTAAATTTCAGATTTTTACAGGTGTGGTTTGTGAAGATATGATCTATTTGCGTTCTTGTGTATATCTCACCTTTCCATTCTTCTCTAGTGTAACCTTTTAATTTTGTTTCATAACCCATCTCATGCGTATTTACTTTATAATTCCTCGCTTTAGCCTCTCTCTCGATATATCGATATTTATATCACCTATATAAACAACCGTTTCGTGTTTAAGCATTCTCTCATCTATCTCCATAATTTCATTCATATATATTGACTAATGCTGTTACTAGGGGATCTATATATACCCCATATATAAAAATTATTTCTGTAAAATCTTATCCTCATTAGTATACATTCCGCAGTATCCATATTTTCATTCACAATTTCTAACTCGATATTTTCTCCTTGTTTAACATATGCCACCATTCCATGAATGTCTTTTCTTTTGTCCAGATTATGTATTTTATCCTATCCATCTATAATACATATTAATTTCATGTTTTTTTTACATTTATTTCTCTTAGTATAAGTATATCAATTTTTCTAATTGCGCACTGTATCAATATCTCACCCCACTTTTTTCTTATTGACCTGATATTTACGTAGACAATATTTAGCTTTTTATTCATTTTTCTTTATTGGTTTTTGTTTTATTTTTATTTTTTATATTTTGCTCACTTACACATTTTACACATCTATACATCATTCTTATATTTAGGTCTTATATACTAAAATAGTTTTTATAGTTACTTAATGTGGGTAACAATATCTTCCTCCGTATATAATCGTACCGCGCGCGTTCCATCATCATTTCTGGCTAACAACTTTCCCCCTTTGGACCAAATAAATTTGTATCCTGCTTCTCTAGCCGCATTTTTTGCTTTCCATAATAAGTCTATAAAATGGTGACATACTTTCATTAATATATATTCGATCGTCGTCTCCATCGCCAAATACTTCGCTGTTTTTGAGCCTTCTCCTTTTCTGCATAATTTCATCCTCTTTTCTTCGGCTGAGTTTTGCCATCACCACCGGTTTTTCATGCTTTTCATTTCGACGTTGCACTCGATGAACCGCTTGCACATCATTGATGTCCAACTGTACGTCGATGGCTCTGGAAATCTTAATTAAGGAGTCTTCCAGGTTTTCTCCTCTCTTTTCTTGTAATCCATATATTTCTACTGTATCTCGTCGACTGTACTGCTCGAGTTCATTTATTTTTTGATTCAGCTTTGAAATTGTTTTATCCTTTTCTTCATTTTGCTTGATTAATAAATCTAGCTTTTTGCGAAGCTGTTCGTTTTCCTGCCGATTTGTATCTTTAATTTCCTTTATGTCTTTCTGCATATCCTCTATTTTTCTCAATAACATTTCAACTAATCCGTTAAGATCTTCTTCCTTATTAGCTTCGCAATCTTTGTTATTTTCGTCATCCGTGATTGATTTGTCTGCTTTAGCACGTCGACATGACATCGCCATTTTGCTTTATACTTTTTTGACCGTGTACAGTAAGTCGATTGTGTGATTGTGGTGCAATCAAAATGATAATTCGATCCACAACCACTTTTACACGTAGCGTATTGACTGTCACTCGGTAATTCTTCTTTGCACTCTGTGCATTTAGCTTTGTTGCCGTTCGAGGTTTTTTTTCATCTTTATCTATCGTACTGCCTGTTTCTTGATTAATAACATACGCGATAGCCTACTTTCCTTAGTTTAAATAAATTACGTCAATAATAACAATAACACCGATAAGAACGCACTGATAACACAGCAACTCACGTCTTCCGACTACTACTACTTTTTTTTTTAAATTGTATATTTGTATAATCAGTGATATATGAAAATACAACGACATACAATGAATATATAGACACATAAACATTTATATACACTCACACTCTCACATAATTATTTATAATATACATATTTTTTTTTATATGTTCCGTCAAGCTTTCGCTTGTCGACAGATATTTAAATTATATGAATATACATTATTTTACTAATTATAATGTTATATCAAGAATTTTTAATCCACATATACACGCATATACACCAAAATTCTCAATCATATCTCATTTACATACACATCCTCTCTCTCACTTACTCTCACACACTCCTGGAGTTTTTCCTTTTTTACAATTTACATCAGGTAGTATAGAAGGCGTTGTTATAGTTACTCCTTTTATATCCCGCATCTCCTATTACATATATATTCTTTATTGTTATTCTTGTTTTCTTAGTTATTGGTCATTATAATAATTATTATAATTATTGTCATTATTATTATTTATAAACGTTATTTGTTATACTTTTTATATTCTCTTCATGTTGCATCCAACGTTTCAGTCCTTCCTTCAGTTTGCCCAATCTTTTTTCTTCTATTATGCTTTCCGGTATCGTGTTTAGCAATTTTGTAATTATATATTTATCCAGTTGTTCACCATATTTTGTTCTCACCACAGTCAATCTATATTTCTGAGTCTTCCTTAGTTCATATTTTGTACAAGTATTTTCTTCCAGTTTTACATTTTTTTTTTTTACTAAATAATGACAGGCCTTTATAAAGACCAGTTACATGCAATACATTGTGCTCTTGTAAGAGTTCATTCAATTTATTTCCCTCAGTTTTACTTCTGCATTTACCTATTAATTCCAAGCTTCTTCTTTGTAGTCGATTTAATTTTTCTATATAGGATTTCGATGCTAATCCCCAAGCTTGTATCCCATATCTTAATCTGGAGTCTATTAGTGAAAAATATACCATTCTCATTGCTTCCTGACTTACATAATTTCTTAGTGTGTAAAGTGTTGGTATTACTGATCGTAGTCTCTTTTCTATATTTTCTATCTGTATATTCCATCTCAGATGATTGTCAATTATTATTCCTAAGTATCTGTGCTCACTTACCAATTCTATTCTATTACAACCTTTATTTATGCATCCCATGTTCCCAATCATATAATGAGCACATTTATTTGTATGCATCATTATTTTTGGCTTATAAAGTTCTAAATCCCCCATTGGTTTTAGCAACATACATTTCGTTTTTCGAGTACTAACTATAAGATTATGGTCATGTGCCCATTTACTTATTTCCATCAGATCTCGATTCATATATCTTTCTGCTACTTTTGCATTCTTATGTATTGTCATAATTGCAATATCATCTGCAAAAGCAAACACCTTGCCATAGTTTATTGTTTTCTGTAATCCATTTGTATATATAATATATAGTAAAGGTGCTAGATTACTTCCTTGTGGAATTATCCATTTGTATAAACTCACCCAGTTTGTTATTTATACTCACCACTGTTTTTCTTCCACTTAGGTAATTTTCAAACCATTTCTTAGTTTTATTTTTTATTCTTATTTCCTCTAGTTTGTGCAGTAGTTTATTATGGTTGACAGTATCAAAGGTTTTTGTAAAATCAATAAAAGTCACTAGTGCTCTATTTCCAAATTTATTCTTACTTCCTCAGCAAATTCACCTAGCGCTATTGATGTTGACTTATTTTTTTGAAAACCATTCCTTGTCAATAATATTATTGTCTTCTAAATATCGAAGTAGTTGCTGTGCAATATATTTTATTATTTTAGCTATGACTGTATTTACAGCAATTGGTCTATAGTTTGCATACTCTTTATGATTTCCTCCTTTATAAATAGGCCTGATTAATGATATTTTAAGGCCTAATGGTATTTCCCCATTTTCTAATGTCTGATTTATTATCCTAGTAATTACAGTGACAATTTTACCTTTAATATTTTTCACATCTTTAACTCGAATTCCATCATAACCATGTGCCTTTTAGTCCCTCTATTATCTTGTCAACTTTTTCATTTGTAACTTTAGGTATGTGCATATTTACCTTCTCCAATTCATTCTTGTTTTTTATTAATTGTCTATCACACTTATGTTCTAGTATCTTTACTGAATTTTTAAATTCATAACCAAACTTCCTTATTACTTCACCTATTTTATTATTTTCAGCTAGATATTTCATTACAATTTCGTCTATACTCAATGCTTTCTCTTTCCCCATAATATTATTTATGTTCTTCCATGTTTTCCTGATATCCCCCTTAGCTTGTTGGAAACATTTTTTAACAATTCATCTTTTTGTATTCTTATCATCTTGTTTACTTTATTTCTTAACATTATGTACTGTTTCCTTATTGTGGAGTCAATTTTCCTAATATATTTTTATTTATATGTACTTCACAGCAAATTATATTATGATCAGATATCTTTATCCCGGTGTTTACGTCCTTGAGTCCATACTTTTATAACTTTGTTTAGTGTATACATGATCTATTGTAGTTTGCGTGAATATATTACCTTTCCATTCCTCTGTAGTGTAGCCCACCATAGTACTCATATATCCCATTTCTGCCATGGTCATTTCATAGTGGATTGTATTTGGGTTTTTGTGCGCAATATTAATATTTATATCCCCTATATATATTACGTTTTTTTTACTTAATTCTTGCTGATTTATCAGATATATTTCATTCATATATTCTTTCAAATTTTTTGATGGCGATCTATAAATGGCCCATATATAAATTTTATTTTTATTAATTCGGAGTTCTGTTAATAAACATTCAGCATTCATCATATTCTTCACCCTTACTTCCGTTTCAACATTCAACTCACGGTTTATAAACATTTCTATACCACGTTTATTATATTTCCCATCAAGATTATGTATCCTATCAAATCCTTTTATTGTATAGTTCTTTATTTCATATTGTGATATATTCACCTCCGCTAATATGAATATATACATTCCTTAGTTCACATTGTATTAGTACTTCACCCCACTTTTTTTGTAAAGATCTTATATTAACATATACAATATTAAATTGTTGTTTTATTTTTGTAGTTTAGATTAGATTTTTTTTTTACACATTCATTCATACTAATTATTACTGTAATTATATATAATT
The DNA here is from genome assembly GCA_032883995.1 of Coronaproctus castanopsis. Taxonomy (NCBI): domain Eukaryota; kingdom Metazoa; phylum Arthropoda; class Insecta; order Hemiptera; family Monophlebidae; genus Coronaproctus; species Coronaproctus castanopsis. The sequence continues at coordinate 75,144,777 of CM065052.1, read as the reverse complement.
TAATCCCTACTTATTTAATATACTTATCAATATCTTCCTCCGTAATTATGCGACACGAACGTGATCCAACTTCTTTTCTCACGAGTAGCTTTCCCCTCTTAAACCGAACGTATCGAAATCCTGCTTCTCCGGCTTCGATTTTAGTTTTCCACATCAATGCTTTATTAATGCCTCGTTAATATATATTTTCGTGTTATCTTTGCTATCGTTTACGATTTCATTATTTGTTATTTTCTTTTTTGACACAGTCATTTCATCCGCTTTCTTTCGATTGACTTTCAATATAATCGGCCTGACTTTATTCTTATTTCCTCGGATTCTATGAACTGCCTGAACATCGTTCTTTTCAATTTTAACGTCCATTTTTTCACATATTTTAATGACCACGTCTTCAAGCACTTCATTTTCCTGCTCCTGCACACCATACGACTATATTGTTCCATTTCAATTATTCTCACATTCATTTGTTCTATAATAACATCTTTTTCCTTACCTCGTTGCATAATAATATCCATCTTGTTTTTTAATTGCTCATTTTCGTTTTCTAAGTAGCTGATATTTACTTTTCATTTCGGAACGAAGATCATCAATTTTTCTTAATATTTCACGTAAGATATAACCATTATTTACCTTATCAACATTTATCTCATCTTCATCATTATCATCATCGTTGTCGCTCTTATCGCGATTTTTTCCTCCACTATATTTACGACAACGGTTATCTTTCTTACTTCTCGCCCGATACGTCGACTGTGTTATAGTCGTACAGTCGAAGTGGTATTTTCTACTACAACCTAGCGTTGTGTCGTTCATGAACGAGTCGTACAATTGTGCTAGCTCTTTTAACTGAGCGGTGTGATAACCGTTCTTTTATTTTGAACGACCAGCTCTCTACTTCGTTCTTTCAACGAACAAGTACAATTGAACGGTGTGCGCTACACAGACTCTTAAAAAAGTGAACGAATGAGCGGTGTTATAAACTCGTTTTCCAATTTAACGATACCTTCACGCGCAATGAAGATTCTCTTACACTCACACAAATACAATTTTTACAAACGCTGAATAGCTTTTATAATCCTAGTTTGGTATTACAGAAAAAGCATATTTAAATACAATATTTAAATCGTATGTATAATTTTAATAATTGAACGTTAATGAACTAAATAAAATAAATTGTCAATAAAAACAAGTAAATTTATATTATAGATTAAAAAATACAAAAAATGATCTTAAATATGTACAAAAATAGCATTTCACATTTAAAAATAAAATAAATTTATAAATTATCATTTAAAAAGATAATTTGAGATACTTTCTTCCCACTTAATCTATTCCTTTCTTCAGTCAGGATCTGGCCGGTTTTAGAAAATATTCTTTCCGATGGCGCTGATGATAGTCTCTGCATTTCCATTTCAAAAAGATGTGGATAGATTTTCTTTCTCTCCTTCCACCAAATTAATGGATCGTTTTGACGTAATAAAAGTGGTTCTTGTAAATAATTTTTGACTTCAATCACTGCGCTGACTTTTGGATTCTGATTTAATGTAGAACCAAGTAAATCAGAAACTTTGGTGTCAAAATCAGCCCATAATTTTGAAATTGTGTTTCTGTTATTTTCTGGATTATTTGATGATTTATCCTCGGAATATTCTTCACCTGAATCTGATACCCGCATGTTTGTAATAATTTGTATTATACTTTCCTTAGTTGAGTGAAAGGCTGCTCTATCTGAAAACCCATGTGCCTTAAAACGAGGATCTAGAAACGTGGACTCAGCAAATAACGAATTTCTTTCAATATTGTCGAATCTTTTATTTAATGCAGAAATTATTGAATGTGTTAGTTTTTTAACTTAGTCGTGTAAATTTGGGTTTTGATATAGTAACCTTTTTTTCACTGCTCATTTCAGTTGTGATATCTTTAAAAATCTCTAACACGTCACATACTTGTTTTAAAATTATGAATTCATCATTTGTTAACTGAATCAAATCCGGATAATTAATAACTATTGTAGATATCAACGGTTCTTTAATTTCGAAGACACGCTTAAACATGTCGAAAGTCGAGTTCCATCTGGTTATTACGTCCTGTTTAAGCACAAGTTCTGTCATATTCATTGTTCTTTGCATTTTTTTAAGTAACTCTGATACTTTTGGACTACTTTTAAAATGCTGTACTATCCGTTTAACTTAATGTGTTGTATATTTTCTAACGCTCCCTGAACAATTAAATTAAGAATATGTGCAAAACATGGTACCTGTTTCCAATCCAAATACTGCTTTACAGCTGCCACGATATTTGATGCGTTATCGGTAACCACAGCTTTTATTTTTTCATTAATTCCCCATTCGTAACGTGTTTCCGTATTAACGTTGTTTTGTTCCGCGTTCGGTGTGTGATTTATCGTCTACGTGTTTCCGTATTAATTTTTTCAAGTATCAACTTCGCGTTGTAGTTTAATTTCGATAAGGTCATCTTTCTATTCCTTTTATCGCGAACCGGTTTTACATCGCTATCTACTATTATTAGCCGATAAATCGTTATCGGCTAACTCTACGGTCGGCTCGATATGGCCGACCAACAATCGATCTATTCTTCTTCCATACTACCGCCCGCAGCACTACAACAATCATCTGAAGATACACAATCAACAGCTTACACAGGTAACAACGTTTCCTCTTATTCCGTCTTACATAAAATCGAATCGTCCAACAATTTATCATTCGCTGATAAAGTAAAACAAAATAAAATCAAGCCAATTCAAAATTTTGCCTACCCCACAGAAGAACAGGGTATTATTTTTAACCATATTTTGGACTATAAAATTATAGACTATCTATCCGCTCTAAAAGATGTAGTCGAAGGGGCAAAAAACATTATAGCAGCATCACGAGTCAGTGGTGACAGAATAATTGTATTTTTGTCAAGCGCGCATCTTGTCCATAAATTTATTTCATCATATGGTGGCTTCGAAATAAATGGTCATTTCCTTAAAGCTCGCAAATTAAAATCCCCCTCGACAAAAATCATTTTATCAAACGTCTCTCCAATAATTCCAAATGAAATTCTAGAGAAACACCTAATATCAGCTCTAAATATGAAACTTGAATCGCACATATCTCTACTTAGAGTAAAGCCTCTGGATGAAGAATTTGGACACATTGTCAGCTGGAGATGTCAGGTATATATATCAAATCATGAGGACTTAAGCTTGCCAGATTCTTTCACACTAAATCTAAATGATAGAAGCCATCGTGTATTTATCTCGGTCCATGACTTTGTTTGCTTTAAGTGTAACACAAGGGGCCACAAGGCTGATGATTGTAAAATAAATCCCGACTCTGAGAATATAAATAAAAATGGTATGAATTTTTTAAGGAATCCACTAAGAATACAGACTCCATTGCCACCACAACCAAATCAACCTTCTCCACCAACTCAAAGAAAAATGGAGCCAAGTAATCTGAATGGAGTAAACATTGCAACTAACATCAAAACAATAATGCATCAAATGGAACAAAATAAACGACCCTTGTCAAAGTCTTCCTCAAATACAACTGATGTGCTCACTGGGGATAATAACTCTGCAAAAGTTGAACATAAACCAAAACTAAGAAAAACAAAAAAGAAAAACAGTTTCTCCTCAGCACCAAATCCAGAGGACACTTCTCAAACTGATGCATCAGAAGAGGGACCCCAATCAGACCAAAACTCCAAGCCTAGCCTAAAACAGCTCCTTTGCCCTTTAGAACCCTATTTTAAGGAAAATCAAAATACTACTATTTCCTTCTCAAATTTCTCTCTGTTTTATGACATGTGTCAAACAAAACATAGCAATCCCATAGCAATTGCCAAAGAATATAATGCAGATATTCGTGACTTAATAAATCTAATCAAAGACTGTCACCCTTTAATAGCACACAGGGGAACTAAAATAAGATTTACTAAATTAATAAATGCCCTCGCAAACCATCTTGAAAATGAGAATAAAATCCCTCAAGATGAATAGTAAACCAGATATTCTTTCCTGGAACTGCAATGGTTTTTACAGGCACTACAAAGATTTCAAAATCCTAATTTCAAATTACGAACCTTTAGTAATATGTCTCCAGGAAGTACGACTACAAACCCAACAAACCATTACTCTTTCCAATTATTCAACTATTAAAAAAGTTCCATACCTAAATAACGTTGCTCATGCAGGAATAGCAATTGCCATCAAGAACTCTATCAGCTTCAGACAAATCCCTCTTCAAACCACTCTTCAGATCCTTGCAATACGTGTCGAGTTGGATCCAGAAATCACTATCTGTTGCATATACCTTCCGCCAAATGAAAGTATAAACTCATCGGAGTTAAATCAAATTGTTAATAATCTACCCTCACCTTTAATTATAGTAGGAGATTGCAACTCTCATAGCCCTTTGTGGGGTGGTCAGTACACATGTAGTAGAGGAAAAGTCCTCGAAGATTTTGTAGATAACCTTAACTTATCAGTTCTGAACTCTGATCCAACTCATTATAATTTCAGTTACAAAAAGTGGTCAACCTTAGACCTAGTCATTACATCATCTCAGATATCAAACTCCATATCAGTCTACTACCACCATGACTTAGCAGGAAGTGATCACATCCCTATATTAGTAACAGGGTTAATTAAGGAACACATGAATAGTATTACACATAAAATTGATCGCAATTACCGAAAAATAAATTGGGAAACATACTCCCATTTATGGAAAAACACATCTCTTCCTGCTACTGATAATACAAATCCACAATTAGCAATTCAAACATTTTCAGGTCATCTAGTAAATCTCGCTTACCGCTGCACAACTCATCCTTCCCACAAAAGATCTAACAAACGCAAAAGAGTCCCCTGGTGGAACGAAAATTGCGCCGAGGCAATAAGGACTAGAAGAAAAGCACTTAAGCTTCTCAAAGCCCACCCTACAATGGAAAATCATATTACCTTCCAAAAAGAACGAGCAAAAGCTAGATTTGTGTTGAAGCAATCAAAACAACAATCATGGAAAGAATTCACCTCAACTATTACATACAAAACTCACCCTTCAGTGATATGGAATAAAATTAACTCACTCGAAGGGAAACACAACTCTCATAAACCATCATTAATTATTGTTAACAATGTTAAAATTGCTAACACTAACCAAGCTGCTGCAGAATTTGCTAATCAGTTTGCAGCTGCTTCAAACAAGCCTTTGCAATCGCTTAATCACGCAGCCCCACTCTGTATTGATGATGACTCTCACGAACCTTATAATAAAGCAATAACATTAGAGGAGCTACATCACGCTATTCAGAACACAAAACCGACAGCTGTAGGCTGTGATAAAATTCACATTAACATGCTTAAATTTGCTCCAAATCAAGTAATCTCTCTGTTGCTGGAACTTTTCAACCAATTTTGGCTCACTGGTACTTTCCCAGATTCATGGCGCATAGCAGAAGTGATTCCAATTTTAAAATCAACTAAAAACCCAACTCAGCTGGAGAGCTATAGACCCATTTCCTTAACTTCTGTCCTCTGTAAGGTGTTGGAAAAAATTATAAATACCCGATTACAATGGGTTCTACACAAGCAAAAACTTATATCAAAATATCAATGTGGATTCCAAGCCTTGCGATCGACAACAGACCTTCAATACCACCTTCAAAATACAATCATTGAAGTATTCTCAAGAAAGCAGCATGTATTAGCCATATTCTATGATTTCAACAAGGCATTTGACACAATCAATCATCAAAAAATTCTCCAACAACTACTGAAATGGAGCATACGTGGACGCATGACAGTTTTTATAAAAAATTTCCTAGAACATCACAGGTTATTTGTTAGACTAGGAGACACCGTGTCTAGCCTTCATGACATCATCAACGGTGTGCCGCAAGGCTCGGTTCTAAGCCCAACACTGTTTAACATCGCAATAAACTCTATTGTTGAAGAAATACCTCCTTTAGTATTCAAGTCCCTATTTGCTGACGACTTGACAATATTTGTCCGATGTAACGACCTCAGAACAGGCGAAACAGTTCTTCAAGAAGTCACTAATAAGCTCAATAACTGGTCAAAAGAAAATGGATTATCTTTTTCACCCGCAAAAACCAAAGTAATGCACTTCTGCCGTATTCGCCATTGCACTCATCAATTTAATATTATTTTGGATAACAGAATACTAAATTCTACACCATCCACCAAATATTTAGGTCTGATATTTGACGAAAAATTAAATTGGAGAATGCACATCAACCACTTGAAAACCGAATGTTCACGACGATTAAACCTTCTCAGGAAGCTATCTCACACAACATACGGCGCAGATAAAACATCACTTTTGAGAATATATCGCTCCCTAATAAAATCTAAATGCGATTATGGTTTCCCGGCTTATTCATCAGCTAAGCAATCAGTGTTAACATTATTAAATCCAATTCACCACTCAGCTCTAAGGTTAGTTTTAGGCGCTATTCGGTCGACACCAATAAATAATCTGTTTTATGAAGCACAAGAATATCCTCCAGACCTACACCAAGCCTATTTACTCCTAAAATTCCACACTCATATTCATACAACTCCTAACCTCCCCATGCCCATAACTTCTCTACCTTCTGTTCTTACTCGACCATACTTAAAATCCACGCTCCAGTATAAAGTCAAATCCATCCTACACAATAAACTATGCACCTCATTACCTAACTTCTACAGCAACATCCTTTTCCCAATACCACCGGTCTCGTCCCATCCTTTATCCTTCAATACCTCTCTCCTGGAACTATGTTGTCCTACTTCTCAAAGTTGTCTACATTCCTCCTTTGAAAATTTAATAAAGCGTTTCAATCATTACAACATCCTATACACGGACGGTGCCAAAAGAGACAACCAGTGCGGTTGCGCAGTTGTATATTCAAACAATGTAATTCGATTTCTGCTTCCACAAAACTTCAACGTTCTTTCTACAGAGCTGTACGCAATTTCAATTGCCATCGATGTGGTTATTGAAGAACTAAAAAACAATGCTGTTATCTGCACCGATTCCTTGAGCTCCATTAAAAGTCTCCAAAACAGATCACACCACCAACATCCTTTGGCCAAATCCATCTTAGCCAACGCATCACAGTTTACCGGAAAAATTATTCTCCTCTGGATTCCAGGGCATAATGGCGTGGGATCAAACGACAGTGCAGATGCAGCCGCAAAAGAAGCGTGTCTAATATCACCTATTCCCGCTATACCAATTCCAACAAAGGACTTCCTTCACACCATACGATCTAAATTATCTGATAGAGCGAACGAAGGATTTTCAAACCTGCAGCAATACAACGTCAACTGGATAAAGTCAACTACATGTCAAAACTCAAACAGGAGAAACGAAGTAGTCCTGTGCCGTGTACGCTCAGGCCACACACTGCTTACTCACAAGCACTTATTTACTAATAGTGACCAACCGAAATGTACCGCATGCAATATTCCTTTAACTATTCCTCACTTGCTTACTACCTGTCCCTTGTATTCCTCCGAACGTACAATCGCAAACCTTCCAAACTCTCTCCCAAATATTTTACAGCATTCTCCTACATCCGAATCTAGACTCCTTGCCTTCCTTCATTTATCCAGAATCTACCCGTTAATATAAATTCCTCCCGTGCCTCTGGCCTTAGTAGCAGTACACGGCACGGTTATCAACGAAAAAAGAAGAAGAAGAAGAAGTTGTAATTCGTTTAATTTCTTTTCCAAGATTTTGTGCAGTGTGAGATTCAGAAAACACAAAACAGTCTAAAAGAAACGTTTTAAATTGGCAACTCTCATCAATAAAATGGCAAGTAACGGAAATATAGTTTTCATTAGTAATAGATGTCCAGCTGTCAGTGGTTAAACAGATGGAAGTCGCTGAATGCAAAATGCCACAAATTTCCTTTTACTGAGAAATGATGACTGTAGAAATCGTTTTACGTGAAGGAAGATTATAATTAATATTTAATGAATTTATAAATCGTTTAAAATGAATACTTTCAACTAATCTAAATGGTAGATAGTCTTTAACTATTGTGGTAAGTAATAACTTATTCATTTGCCCGTTTGTCACTAATTGGCTTTGTGAAATATTTTTCTAGTGGTTTTTTAAACTTATCAGAATCATTATTAACACTTACACTATTTAAATTAAAAGGCTGGTCACTTGTTAAAGATTCTGCTACACCGGAATTTATTGAACATATTTGAGGATCAGAACATGGTTCTGAAGAGGAAGCATCTGATGGTCTTTCCAGAATATATGCATGTTTGTTTCTGAGATGTCTCATTAAATTATGAGTTGAACCGTTTTTAAATGACAGAATTTGTGAACAAAAATTACATTTCGCTGAACTATTTCCAATATCAGTGAAATGTGTCCAAACGCAACTTGTTCTTTTTGTTGGTCTTAAAGCACTCATATTTAAAAATTGAATAAAAAAAAGTTTATTAAAAATAATAAAAATGAAACAATTTTACTGGTTATTGTAGTTCGAAACAGGATAACGGCATGGTAATGCAAATATAATTACAACTAGTGATGAGCGATGACGAATAGTTTTACTCGGTTATTAAAATGTCTCGATTCACTCGATTCGTTTTCGTGCATCGATTATTTTTATTCGAATACAGCGCTCGTCTCGAGTTAACTGACTACTACTAAATAATCGAACTCGGTCGACTCGGATCGGGACTACTATTCGAATAAACTAACTCGATTGTGTTTTCTCGATTATGAAAAGATCTCAGAATTGCCCATCATCGCTGTACATTCGAAATCTGATTCGTCAATTGAAAACAAGCCGTGTTAATGCGCCTGCGCGAGTAAACACAGTTATGACGCTACCTACGCTTAGAGACTTCTTCTTTGTGTGCGCAAGGTTATTAACATCGTTCAAACATACTGCATTTGTATTCTCGCCATTTACTACAAAACAATCGAGACACAGACAATACACACACACACACACATGTCTTGTTTTAACGTACCATTGCTCACATGTTTACCATAATGTTGTCTATTTTATTAACTACTAACAGGCAAATTCCATTTCTAAAAAATATAATAGGTATTATATAAAAGGAATGAAAATCGTTTTATTTTGATTTACTTACCAAACAATTCCACTGCAGGATAGAAACAGGCGGATGTGACGTATTTCAATTACGAAAGCAATGTTCACAAATAATTTTTGATATGAAAATAAGTTTTATAAAATTACAACACACGCGCGTTAAAAATAACTTAAATTTAAGAAAACTTAAACGATACATAGCTCATGGCGTATTAAATGAAAATAACTTAAACGAAACATATTCAGCGTTAAATTCGGCATTGTTACTTATAAAAAGAAGTTCGTTCAATTTCTTCGGGTCCAATCGATTCCTCCTGTCGTTGGTTAGTAATGCTGCTTTACTAAATATTCTTTCTGACGGCACTGAAGTAGCTGGTATATTTAAATATTTCGTAGCCAATGTATATAAATGTGGAAAAGTGTTGGCATTCAGTTTCCAAAACTCGAAAGGATCGTTTTTACGATCAACGTACATCATTTCCACATACTGTTTTACAGTTACAATAGCACTTACTGTAGGTGTTATAGCTGACGAAATTCCCAAAACCGTTTCATCAAAATGACTCCATACATCGTTATCATCCTTCAGGTCTTTAGTACATGATGATGAATGTCTAGATATTTCATGTGTATCATTGTGGACGTGTTGAATTAATCGACTTAATTCATCAGTTACAAATTTGTCTGCATTATTTACATTTTCTGTAATTCCGAAAGCTGCCTTTTTGAATCTTGGGTCTAAAAAAGTGGCTTTTGCAACCACGTTTGTCGTTTCTAAAAACCCAACTCGCCTGGCAAGTACATTTATTAAAGACGACTGAAATTTTAATCCAACATCTGTTTTCATGGATTTGTTTTTTATTTTTAATTGAACCCCTTTTATCAATGGTGTTATCCATGAAATTGTTGGATAATTTTCTGCCGATAAATCTTCTACCATAAACTGAATTGGTTTAAAAAGATTTATACAATCATCAACCAGTTCCCATTCTGATGGATCTAAATTCTTTGGCGAATTTAACAAAGAAGAAAGAACTGCAGCCAATGGAAGTCTTATTTCCAATAATCTTTCTAGCATGCTGACTGCTGAATTCCATCGGGTTGTAACATCTTGTTTCAGTTTTAGTTCTTTAAAACCCATTTGCTTTTGTATTTCCCTGAGTTTATATGCTGCCGAAGTACTATGTTTAAAATATGAAACTAGTGATCTACATTTCAATAATAATATCTTTTAAACTATCATGGACCGATAAATTCAGTGTGTGGGCGACACATGGATGGTGATGTTTCTTCATCATATCTATAACAGCTGTCTTCATATTCAGAGCATTATCAGTCACTATTGTTACTACCTTTTCATAAATTTTCCACCTGTTTAAAATAGATGATATTGCAGCACTAATATTTGAAGAAGTATGAGCTGCTTCAACTTCTTCAGTAGCCAATGTTAAAGATCTAATCTTAAATTTGTATATAAAATGTGCAGTAACTGTCACATATGACCTGTTACTATCTGATGACCACATATCCGTTGTTATGGACACATATTCCACTTTAGTCAATATTGTTTCAAAATTAGAACATAATGACTGATAAAATTCCGATAAGACATTCTGTGATATAACTTTCCATGATGGCAATTGAAATCGAGGTATGTATTTTTTCACAAAAGACCTGAAACCGCGGTTTTCAACTAAACTAAGTGGTTGTAAATCGATAGCAATCATACATATTAAATCTTTTTCAAACTGCACATGTTCATCTTCAGTAGGTTCATCTTGTTTACTGTGTACACCAAATAATCTCAGTTGTTTTATTTTTTTGCAGGAGGAGGTGCATATTCTTCACTCATACATATTACCTCATCTCTTAATGTCGAAGTTGATGTACTAGCTGATGGCAAGTCATTATGAACATTTACATTTTCTGTAGGATTTTGTTCTAGTATCAATTGTCCATATTGAATGGAATGTTTCCTCTTCACATGGCAGTGAAGATTGGTAGTATTACCAAAATATTTATAACTTATGTTGCATAATTTACACTGTACTGATAAAACTTTACCATTTTCAACATGTTTATGAAAAAATTCCCATACTATTGATTTTTTAAAACAGCGCGGCATTTTTATAAATGAAATAACAGAATTATAATAAAAAATAAAAACCACGCCAACATAAAGTAAATTATGAAATAAGAACAAATTCATAAAAAATCAAGAAAAAGTAACTTATATTAACCTTAAAAAAGAAACAAGAAAAAATTTTAAACAGTTATACGCGGTAATCGTCTTTTAAATTTTCAATTATAAAAATTTCTAAATTTATTCGATTTGTTTTCCCGTCTTTTATTCATTCAGGAATAACAGCACTTGCGCTTTCTCGTAAATTAGACCGTCGACCGTCTACTAAAAATCGAATAAGCGGACTCGGAACTCGGACTACTATTCGAATAATCTAACTCGATTATGTTCTCGATTACAAACTATAGAACACAGAAGACAATACATCGAACGAAAAATATATATCATACGCTGAACTAGTAACGTATTTACATTCTTAGCCTTCTTTGTGTTAGTGCCGCAACAAAAATTATATATACTCGTATATATATATATATATATATATATATATATATATATATATATATATATATAAGTGGTTCCACCAGTTTATAGTGAACTTTCCGACGAATAGTGGATGCGCGCGCAGCGACAATAATCGAGAGAAAATATCTCGATTCTTTTTCCCCGATTCGAATAATCGGCCTATTCGATTCATTCGTTGCCCGAATACTATTTTCTCGATTATGAAAAGATCTCGGAATCGCCCATCACTAATTACAACATAACACGAATAAAACATCAAGTATCAACAACTCTATAATCTAGATCTACAACACGAATGGAACATTCCGTCAGAAGTTCAGACAACAGAAATTTTCAATCGCAATGTTAAAATACATCATGAATATACATTTATATATATTATACAACAAACGCACACAACCATGTAACACATACATTTCACAAGCGAGATTTAAGAATGTAGCCGAGTTTATGGAATGTGATCATTGTTAAATGAAAGGCTGTGCCTCTAACCTAAGTTGTGGTACACGGCAACTTTAAAAAAAAATAACGAAACTACACACCCCTCTACAACATAATCACCCGAACTAACAGCCTACCACCCTACCAGTATACGTATATCGCACCTTTCACATTAAAAAACTCCGCTCCGATAGAAATACGTCATATAGAAGACGATTGAACGACTAGCTCTGAATGACTCTTTAAAGTGTGCGGAGCGGAGTGAACGGTTCACCTAAAAGAGTCGAAGTGACACATCGCTACTACACAGGCTTCACATATAACGTATTGTCCGTCCTTCGGTAGTTGTTGTTTACATTCTGCGCACTGTTTATCCATCTTACACTACGATTAATAATATTAGATGCGATCGATCAATTTACGCCTAAAACTTTATCAATGTTAATTTAAAACACTACTACTACTACTAACTACTCCGCCCTAAACACAACGATCAAAACGCGACTGTTAAAACGCACAATATCACGTCCGACCAAAACTACTACTCTAACTACAACCAAACTACCACTACTAATACTACTACTATACTAGTGTCTCTGTGTTTTTTGTTGATTTGCAAGGGCTCAAAACGTTGACGAATACGTTTATTATTAAAGAATTGGCTATTCTTAATATTAAAGGTGATTACGCATTACATAAACTTTTACGCGATATCGTGGAAACAATGTCTCCGTGTTTGTTTCTAGTAAAAGGACTGGAAAAATGCAGATGAGTCGAACATTTTCTACCGACAACGCATACTTCGGTCGAAGTTTGCAATTAAGTGTTACCACTCGCATTACCGCGGAATATCAACTACAACAACCTGTACGCATCACGATCACGATCGATTTATTTGCGCTCTACGTAATGTTTACTTATTAGCGAAATGGTACGATAGGAATGTAGCGCCGATCCAGCCGATACTATCACCGAATATGTTCTTGGAAACTGTTCCGGATGATTTATTACAAGGCGTATTTTCGAGTAGATTATCCGAGTTATTTAATAAATTATCGGCTAAATTACGCGAACGAGCAGACTTCCACAGATACCATCCGTTTCGAATTGCTTTTCTCCATCACAACAACTTTGTACCAGTTGTAGTCCAATGGCGGATAACGAGTAATATAATAATAATAATAATTTTTAATATTACTTTGTCAGATTAGAAGAATGATTTTATTTATAGTTTTCTATTACTATATACACTAATACGTTAACGAATAAATAAATATTTTTCTTAAAAACGAAAGCTTGTGTTTATTTTTATTTATTTCATTATGCGGAGCGCTAGTTTTTTGCTATATATAAAAATCGAATGATTCTTATATACATTGCACAAACTACACTTCATTGAAGTAAACTTTTTTTTTTTGATTTTTTTGATTTTTTTTTTAAACTTAATTAATTAGTCGGGAGTCGAAGAGAAAGCATCAAATTTCCTTATAGTATGAAAATTTCCTTATAGTATTAAAACAAGTAAAGAAAATCAAAAGAAAAGGAAAGATATAAAAAGAGGAAAAGTAAAATTACTCCCAAAACAAAAAGCAACTGTTAAGGTAGAATATGATTAATACTAATGAATTTAAATTAAAACACAAACATTCAAACATAACAAGGATAGAACACAGTATGGAGGAAAAACACCATGAGAGAATAACTTCTCAAGCAAATCCATATATGTTCGAACCATTCATAACTGAAAAACAAATGGTTAATATCTTATCTATAATTAACACTTCTATGATTGGTACAGTGAACATAAGGAGGATTTCCCAGATTGAAGTTCAAAGCTACTCTAGAATGACCAGAACGTAGCCTACATATGACAGTGATAAATCTGCGGAGATTGTGATCGGAATAACAGACGGAAGGTGTTTGAACCAGGGTACATGGGGAAATTTAGTTTGAACAATACTATAGGTTTTACCTTTGACTGAAGAATTATGTATACTTTCAACCCAGTCAGTTTTAAAGGTTCTCCTAATCATGTCATATAGGTCGCTAGACGTAATATATGGAAAACGATCTTCAGAATTAAAAGCACTTTTCGCCAAAGTATCAAATCTGTCGTTCATAGAGATGGCACAATGACTAGGTATCCATAAAAACTTTAAGTTACCTTTACGTTGAGTGATAATCAAGCATTTCTACTTAATTTCTAAAACGAAAGGGTGAGACATAATTAAAACTACTGTCTTAAATAGCCAAAAGTGCACTAAGACTATCGGAGCAAATAACAAAATTTCTGTAACAAAAAAGAAGTTTTATAATATATTCACATGCCTTATCGATTGCTAACACCTCCGCTGTAAATATGGAGGTCTCAGGAGGTAAAGAAAATTGCTGTATAAATAAATTCGGATTAAAAAACGCAGCACCCATATTCTCATTGGATCCTCGTGATCCATCGGTGAAAATCTGAATATATTCAGGATACTTTGTTTCGGTGATAAAATGGGGGCTCACATTATCTACGAATTCGAAGAAGCATATATCATTTACAATACGAGCGAGTGGAGAATGTTTATTTTTAAAACGTCCAATTATTGACCAAACGTCTTTTAAAGGAGTATTTCGATTGAATCTGAGACAAAAGTGATTCCAGGATTACCTTTTCGAACGTTTAAGAAGTTGACGAGTTGCCGACACGTCGAAAAACTCTGAGAGTTAAGTTCCGTTCTTTTATTTTGGATTCACAGCTTTGTTCCACCAAGGAACGGAACTTTTCCCCCCTTATAGACAGTTGCTAATGGAACAGATTCTTGTAAAGCTGCGAGGATTGACTGGAAGAATTTATAAAATTAATTTAATCCAGACGATGTTCCAATAATTCTTGAAATTTAAACCACTTACGTTCTTTTAATTTCCAACGTAAAGTGTTTTCACAAAGAGTGAGTGGATCGTTATCAATTCTAGATCGTTTTATATCAATGTAAATGGTTATTTGGAGATGATCACTTCCTAAAGAGATTTCAAGTACAGACCAAGAGTAATCAAAGAGGATATTAGATGAAACTAGAGATAGATGTACTGGATTGTTATTATGTAATGGATTATTAATTTTAGTCGGAGATCCTCATTTAAAAGGCACAATAGTATCGAAAACCGTAGAACACTTGCGATCATTTCTACTACAGTCCCACAGTGAGTTTAGGGCATTGAAATCACCACCTAGAATGTTAAGAGTACTCTCTAAATTATCAAGACATTCTAAAAAAATTTGTGGGTTAATTGAATGCTTGGAATGGGGCTATAGGAGATGAAGGTACCACAGAAATTACCAACTGTAGCGGAAAGGCAGACTGCATTAGAAGAAGTATCATTACTAATATTGGACAAGTTAGTATTAATCGCATGATGATTAATACCATGACAGACGCGGATAGCCAGCACCTCCATACCCATCCGCTCTATAATCAATGATTGGAAATACAGAATTGTTGATTCACTGATAACCAAGTTTCAGATAAAAGAATTATATCAAAGGAAGGGGAACTTACGAATGTTCAAATTCGCATCTATTGGCTAAAATACTTCTCGCGTTCCATTGTAATATACAAATCATAGACATAGAAATAAGGAAGAAAAAAGATAAGAGAATGAAGGACAGTGGATTATAAGGAGGAGGAAAGGAAGAAAAGTAGAAATATATTATCCAAACGCCTAGATAAATATAGAGAAAGGGAGAGAAGGGATAATAAACTATGTAACATAAATAGATAAGATTATATAAAATCATTATCTTCTTTGTTCAATTGACTGTTCTCAGTCATTGGTAGCAACTATGGCGACAATTTCTTGATATAATTTTCGGTGTCTGGCCTTATGAAACAATTCTTCTACCTTCATCGACGATCATTTTCGGATAGCAATTGTTCTCTGCCTACTCTTCTTTTTTCTGCTACTTTTCCCATAATTATGGTCTGCGACAGTACATACTTTGGGCCTCTTAATATGTGTCCCAGGTATGCTGTTTTCCTTCGTTTGATCGTGTTCAACGATTCTTTTTCCTTTTTCAATATGTCCAATACTTCGTTATTCTTCTTCTTTGTTGTCCACGATATGATACGACGGTAACACCACATTTCGAAGGCTTCTATAGTTTTGATTATTTTAGCCTTCAGCGTCCATGTTTCGCAGCCATACAGCAACACTGACCATACATAGCATAAACTCTGAGTCTTACTTCAAGAGATATTACATGCGATGTTAATGTTTTTTTCATTTTCATAAATGCTACTCTTGCTTGTCCTATCCTTCATTTAATTTCTTCATTTGATTCTGGCTTTGTTTAGCCATGCACCGAGGTATCTGTACTTGTTCACTAATTCTAATTCCCCATTACTTATTCTTATCTTTGGTTTTTGATCTACTGTCACCATTACTTTGGTTTTTCTTAGTATTAATTATCTCTACAGTCGTATATTGATCATAATTGACCGTCGTGACCATTATGTAGCAATCAAATTCCTCCACAGTTGCCGATCATCTGCCGAGTGTACCAAATCTGGTATTGACAGTTTAACACGTCGGCATATTTGTTTCGTCCATTGGGTCATTGGCCGACCTTTTCTTCTATGTCCGTTCATTCTTCCTAGTGTGACTGTCCTGTCTAAGTCTCGTGCACGCATTATATGACCGAAAAATTTGTGCATTTTATCGTGTATGTCTTGTGACAATCGTTTAAGACGTTCGTTTGTTTATCGTGCCATTTTATACCCAGCATTATGCGCCAGCATTTCATTTCAAATGCATCAATATATTGCTGATCCGTGGAGTTTATTACCCATTTTTCGGAACCATAGGTAAAGATGGAGAACACCAGGGAACGAACAAGTTGTATTTTTGTACAATAATTGATATTTCCATCCCGCCAGATACGTTGCAACTTATTCATAGCGTTTAGACTCATCGCAGATCGTCTCCTTATTTCTTTGCTTGAGCCTCCTTTATTGTTGATCCGGACACCTAGATATTCAAATTCGTTGACGACTTCATATCCGTGTAATTGTTGTGAAGTATTAGATATGTTTTCATTATTATGATCCACTAACATAATTTTGGTTTTATTTTTGTTTATACGCATTCCGAATTCATGGCTTACTGTCGTCAGTTTATTTAAAGTTGTACTTAATTCTTCCATAGATGATGTAAAAATTGCCGTGTCATCGGCATATCTCAAATTATTAATTTTTGCTCCACCAATTGAAATACCTCCTTCCTCTGCGGCAAGAGTACGTCGCATTATATATTCAGAGTATATGTTATATAAAAGTGGCGATAGGACACATCCTTGTCTAACACCTTTTGATATTTTGAAAGGTTTAGAGAAATAATTATTTGCTCGTACTGTATTATAATTGTTTTCGTAAGGTGATTTCACTAGCATTATAAGATGATTAGGAACACCCATTTCGGACAAAATTATCCATAGCTTGTCCCATATTACGCTGTCAAAAGCCTTTTTATAGTCTATAAATGCTATATATACAGGCACGTAGTATTCTCTGGCTTTTTCTATAATTTGTTTCATTTTCAAAATCTGATTCCGCGTGCTTTTTCCTGCGACAAAACCGGCTTGTTCTTCAGGAATTTGCCAATTAAGATAAGACTTTAAACGCTCATTTATTACGTGTAATAATATCTTAGAAGCGTGTGGAATGAGGGCGATTGTACGATAGTTATCGCAACTTTTTGTAGACCCTTTTTTATGTATCGGTATTAAAATTGACGTGGTCCACTGACGCGGCCATTCACATGTATTCCCCATATTTTACAGCATAATTTATATAGGAAATCAAAAGTGACTCCGGATAATATTTTAATTATTTCAGCAGGAATTTTGTCGTCGCCTTCAGCTTTTCCATTTTTTAGCTTGACAATTGCTTGTTTTACTTCATCGCGTAAAGGCATAGGTTCTTGTTCAAATTTATTGTCCTTTATTTGCGTTGAATTTCTATTTGTATTTCTATTTATATCTGTATACAATTTTTGACAGTAATCACGCCAAAATTCCGTTATTTCACGTATGTCGGTTATTAACGACCCGGTGTTGTTTACAATACCCCATGGTTTGGCTTTAAATTCTCTAGTAACTATGCATATTTTTTTAAACATATCTTTAGTTTCATTCGTTTCCTTGTGAGCTTATATTTGTTTACATAGATCTCCATAGTATCTATTCTTATCCTTTCTGCATGCACGTTGGATATCTCTGCATAATTGCCTATACTCCACATCATTACCATGGATTTTTGTGTTCCTACGTCTTTCAATTAATTTTATTGTGTCATCAGTTATCCAGGTTTTCCTTTTCCCTATACTCATCGGATTTGATAGTATTAATTATAGTACCATATTTATCACAGGCTCTTTCTAATATTTTCAATAATATCCCCAGATCTTTCGCATTTTCTGCTAATATTACCATGTCATCCGCGTACCTTATATTATTAATGATTTCACCTCTAATTTTGACACCTTCAGATCTGTTTGTTAACTCTTCTCTGAATATGATATCCGCGTATACATTAAACAATGTCGGCGACAAAATGCAGCCCTGTCTTACACCGCGTTCAATTTTGATTTTATCGACCGTTTCGTCGTTATTTAGTATATCTGTTGCAAATATAAGCTCTTTATTAATCTTCTATCAGCAGTATCCAACCCAATTTCTTGTAATACGTTAATTAATTCGACATGTACTTTGTCGAAGGATTTTTCAAAGTCTATAAAACACATATATATTGGTCGTTCAAATTCTTTTAACTTTTGAATTAATATATTCATGCAGAATAATGCATCTCTGGTTCCCAGTCACATCGAAAACCAAATTGTTGTTTACTTATATTTTCTTCACATTTTTGCCGTATTCTAGACTCGTAGTAGTATTTTCAATGTATGGCTAATTAGACTTATATCGTTACACGATGATGGTCTACTGGTTAGTATCATCTGCATAACTGAATATTCTCCCACTAATATTTATATTACACAAGTCATTTATATAAATCAAAAACAAACTAGGGCTTAATATACTTCCCTGTGGAACCCCAAAATACTGAGTTCCTTCTTTCAAACCAGAACAATTTTTTTAAAAATGAAGTCCTTTATGACAAGCTGAACACGTTACAAACTCACCGTTAATAGGAAGTAATTTGTTCACGCACCACAATTAATCGACATATTTTAAATCTAGATAAGAAAGAACCGGTATTCCGATAACCGGTATACCGGAATAACATACGTATACGACCCCGACAGATACGATGACGATAGAAGAAATACGAGAGTGCACACTAAACTTAGCGAAAACGATAAACTTAAACGAAATATAACGCTCGTCGTACGAAATTTAAAATAATAAAATTATTTCACGACAAATAAAAATTTAAAAAAAAATAATAAAAAAAAAAGATCCGAAAACTACGTTAAAAAATACATAAATTTTATTAATTCAAAAACTTAATATTCACTATACATCTCATAAATGAAACAGAGCAGCGAGCTACACGTGCGAACGAAACGAAAATAATAATAAATTAAATTAAATGGAAAAGTTTAAAAGAAAAAAAAAGAAGATATAATATTGAGGAGAATAAAGGGAAAATATCTAAATTAGTTATCAATTTTACGAGAAACCATTTTTATTTATATTATTATTACTTATATTAGGTTTACTATTAATAATGTTCTTGCTAGAACCAAATTGTGTACTCGTAGTGGATTTACTGGAAATTTGAATACGTTTACTAGCCACTGTTGAGCCCTTTTTGGTATATCTGTCTGATTCCTGATGAGAGGTAATCTTTTTATGTACAGAAACGTGATTATAAGATTTTTTTCTATTCATCGAAAAAGGATATTGCACGTTCCAAATGCAACTCTGATTCCGAAATTAACTGATTCTTGTCAATAAATGCTGTCCTTTTGAATATAGGATTAGGTCTATAGATTGGAACCTCTGGATGATTTATTTTCGCTTGTTTGTGCACAATTTCGGGAAAATCACTGTAGTCTGCCAATGTAGAAAATCGGTTACCATTGTTGAAGTTGGCTTTAACTCTGTTGGCGAATGAATTCTGCTATAAATACGTTTTTGGCAGCTCTAAAGAAGCTTCATGGAAACTCGTAAAATGTAAAATGTAAAATGTAAAACGCGTATATTTGGCATTATATTAAAAAGTTATAATAATATTTAATAAATGTACCGGAACAAATGCCCTCTCCATTTATGAAAGTAAAAATTCTAATAATATAAACAGGTAAATAATAAATATACAAGATGAAAATAGTATTGATGGAAAAATCAAACAAAAAACCATCACAAATGAAAAGCGGTAATTTAAAAAATAATAAGTTTAATTATATAACGAACATGTAATATCATTTATAAGTAATGGAAACGAAAGCAAACAAATTATGACGTTATGAGAATAATACATTATGTTTAATGCGTCGATGCTTATACTTAGTATATCTAATACTTAGTTCCCTGGAATCGTAATTTCTTATTGCTGGAAGTAAATTATTACGGTGCACACTACAACTGAGAAAAAATGTTTGTGATAGTTTGAGGATATAGTCTTTTACATATGGTATCTGCAGAGCACTATGCATATATGAAATTTTAGTGATACGGGGAAATTGAGGATACATCTAAGACATCGATTTTGGACTAATTGCAGTCTATTAAAACTAGCATTTGAGACTGAAGACCAAACTGGACAAGAATATGTTAAAATAGGCTTAATGATTGATTTGTAGATTATTAATTTATTATTAATATTTAAGTGAGATTTACGTTTGAAAATGGGATAAATTGAACAGATTGCTCTGTTTGTCTTCAATGATGCATGGTCAATATGCTTAGAAAACGTTAGTCTCTTGTCTAAAATGACACCAAGATAGCATATCTGGTCAGACCATTCTATATCAACGCCACTGACATGAAGTCTGGGCGGAAAAAACGATCTTCGACGAGTGAAGAAAATTGCTTTCGTTTTGGAAGGATTAAGAGCAATTTGCCATTTAGAAAAATACTTAATTACACGATCAACACCGGATTGTAACCTATTGCTGATAGTACTTGGCCTGTAGGAACTGCAGTACAACGCTGTGTCATCAGCGTATAAGGCAACCTCAATGTTATTTATATGCGGGAAATCATGCATGAAAAATGTAAATAAGAATGGCCCAAGTACGCTACCTTGAGGCACGCCGGCAGAACAGGATTTGCTACTTGATTTCGCATTAGTTATAATCGTATAAAATGATCGATTACAACTATTAATCAGTTTAATTAGATAATTGGGAAACCTGGTAACAATCATTTTATAGATAATACCGTCGTGCCAGGTTGTGTCGAAAGCTTTTGCCACATCAAATAATACCATCCCAGTATGTTTATTGAAGTTAAAAACTCTTGCTGTCTGTTGTGCTGTGGAATGCTTTGGTTGAAATCCAAATTGACTACTAGGTATTATATTATTAGAGTTAGTGAAGTCACATAATCTTTTCAGAATAATTTTTTCAGCGATTTTGCTAAGATTACTAAGCAAGCTGATTGGACGGATATTGTCTATCTGAGAGCAATCTTTACCGTGTTTTGGTACTGGAATTATTTTAGCCACTTTCCAACTAGAAGGGAAGTACCCAAATTTAAACATTGCGTTAATCAAATTAGTTAACTGGACGATGGCTTTTTGAGGTAGCATTTTAATGACAGCAGATTAGATACCATCGTGACCTACCGAGTTTTTCTTCTTTGTTGATTTTACATGTGTAAAAACTTCTTTGGGAGAATTTAATTTAATATTAGTGGTTAAACGCGATAGATAAATCTGCTGGCAACTTTATGTACTTTGTTCTTCTGATAGCTTGAAGCTAAATGGATATTTCTGCTGTGAACCTCAAGGTAGCGTGCAGCAAGCAATTCTGCTTTATGGGTATTATTATATGCATATGTGTTAGTATGAAGGTCATGAATTGGGGGAAGTGCTTCATGGTGTTGTGTATATTGTTTACATACCTTCCAAAGGCTATTATTTTTAACACAAAGATTAGAAATTATTTTACTAAATTTTTCGTTATTATGTTTATTTAGTAAATATCGAACTAAAATCGAAAGTTGATTCAATAATTTCTTAATATTTTGTGAATCAGTACGTAAACGACTTTTAGTATAGGATCTTCTGACAATATTTTTGATTTTAATTATGGAAGTTATATACGAAGGGATCGAAGATATAGGGGAAACATTCTGGTTAATAGGAATAGAAAGGGCAATAGCTTCATGAATCAAGTTCGTCAGAGTGGTGAGACAGTGGTCAATGTTGTCAGTATCAGAAATAGGTAGGTTTAAGTTTATATTATCAGAAATATGACGCTTAAAGAAATTCCAGTTCGCATTTTTAAAATTAAATGTTTTACGTACTGGTTGCTGCAGTATGTTGCCAGTTTTGACGATTATAAATATTGGGTTATGATCGGAGGATAAACAGTTAACTGAAATGGGCAGCGTTGTATTGATATTTTTGACGAGAACTAAATCAATAATACTAGGTCGAGAGCCAGGTGGTGGGAAGTATGTAGGTTCTAGTGGCGCTAATATTTGTATATTATTTGTTAGAGAAGTACTAAGTAAGACGTTGCCAGCCTGATTATTATTAAAATTATTCCAAGACTTATGCTTGGAGTTTAAATCGCCGATTAAAATAATCTTTTTACTTGTCTTCATCAAGGATAAAATGTCTTCCCTATACTTAGTCAATCGATTAGGTTGTTTATAAACAGCAAAAATAGTAGCAACTTCTACATTGCGATTTACATTATGAGTATTACCAGCAGTGGTTAAATAAATGTTTATGCCAACAGCCTGAATACTATGTAATGGGGGCGTTGGCACAAGATCATACTTTAACCGTTGATTAATCAACAATGCTACTCCTCCACTATAACGCGTCCCATCTTTTCTACAAATATCAAAGCCAGGAAATTTAACTGTGAGGTTACTGTTCAGTTTAGTTTCGGATAAAGCAATGATATCGATATTATTGTAAATAGCAAATTCATGAAGCTCCGCTAGTTTGTGTATTATAGAATTACAATTCCAGGCAACTAACTTAATCATATTACATATAAAAAAAAAAAAAAAAAAATTACATATAACTTCTTACAATTATTTCTAAAATAGGCGCTATTTTTGTGAAACTATCTGCATTCGCGAGTGCATTTAGTTTTGTAATTATAGTTTTAATAACAATCATTAATTTATTAAAATCAGCACTCTTAAATAATGATAAAATGGATGATAGGTCTGAAGAGTCGGTGTGATTTAATGAGTCATTAACATGGGATGAATTACTATTACATCGAATTATTTCAGAGTAGCTTTTCTGTCGAGTTTTGATATTATTATTATTATTACTATTATTTGTTAAGTTATTATTAGTAGTATTAAAGTTATGATTAATATTAATATTATTATTATTAAGCAAGTCATTTACATGGGGAGTAGAGAACGACGGAACCCTCCTATTTTTTGCTAGGTTTGTTTTACGTAGTCTGTCGATATATATAGGGCATGTTTTAGAGTTTGAAGTATGGTTTCCCTTGCAGTTAGCACAAACAAAAGTTTCCGAAGTTACAGCTGTACAATGGCTGCTAGGATGTGGCCCACTACATTTCAAACATGTGATAGATTTATTACAGTTTAATGAAATATGTCCGAATTTTTGACATTTATGACATTGAACAACAGGTTGTTTTTGATTTGTATTTCTCCCATCGTCTGATTATGATTCGTGTTATGTGAGGCCATGAGCTCGTTTATGCCCGTTTGCCTTGATCTTTCTAGACAGGATGGACAGGATACTGCCGTTGTACGGTGAGATCCTCTGCAAAAAATACATGTCTCGAACTGGTTGGGACATTGATGAACCGTATGATCGTTATCCTCCGCATCTGTCACATCTCGGTTTGCTTTTACACTGAAGTGCAATGTGACCATAACGTAAATATCGTTTGAATTGTCTAATTCTTTTAACGAATGGTTTGCAACAGAATTTTACTTTCTATGGGAATACGTAAGCAGGGATGATTTGTCCCTCAAAAACCACAAGAACAGAGCTGTTTGCAAGATATTTCACTTCATCGTTGATAAATACTCTCCTATTTAATCTTTTAACAGATTTTATTACAAATTGACTACATTCAATCATTTCATATAACTGTTCGTCCGAATATTCAATATCAATATTTTTTAATAACAGTTGCCTTCGATATTAAATGAGAAGGAATGTAAGCTTTGTAACCCAAATTCGTAAAACATAGATTATTCACCGCATCGTTGACAGAGGAAGGTGAAGAGAACTGAATAATATAGGAAACTTTCTTGATTTCCGTTACATTTTTACTCAAGGAATATTTCTGTAGAATTTCTGAAACTTTAAGAGCACTAATTGATAATCTTGATTGATGAAACGAGATTTTTTAAATAAATACTTTAAAACTGTTTAAACTAATATCGGAGTTAAACGACGAGTAATTATTGGGCTTTGAAGTTAATATATCGTTAGAATTAATGGGGACGACATTCTAATTAGAAGATCATAAATTTTTATTATTATTAATAATATTATTTGTATTTTTATTATTATTATTATTACTATTATCCGTAATTACAATATCGTATCTTGACGTATTGTCTAATAAAGCGAGTTTAACTACATCAATATCGGGAATAATGTTATCAAACATACCCGAGCTTTCAATTTTTTCCGAATTAATTGCGTTATCTGAATCCATGTCAACGTTGCTAGTAGAATACGGGTCTATCGCCGTCCCACCACTCGTTATACTATTATTCTCGGTAGATAGTCTACTCCGATCACCCGAGGTTTCAGACATATTCTACATTAAGTAATATATATATAATGATACTATACCAAGATATCCGAGTGTGTGTAGTGTGTGAATATAACCCTATCAGAAATACAAATAAGTAAAATAAAAACAGATAAATATTTCGAAAACAACCTGACAACGGAAATAATGAACGCACGGACAAAAACTTATCACCAAACGAAAACGATCTAAATTGAGTTTATAGTTATACACTTAGGATAACCATTTGGCATTACTGTACCAAATTTGATATGAAAATTCCTATGTTACAAAATGTTTATTATAAATAAATAAATAAATAAATAAATAAAAAGTGTATTTTTACATTTAAAATAAGAAACAACAAATATCGTCTACACGTACCGAAATAGTGTAAAATTCTCCCCGTGTATCGCGATATATAAATATAAAAACAAAAGAAACGAAGCTTAAAGCAAATAAACTGCAGGAAAAACCACCACCAAAACCTGCATGAAATAAGTATATAATAAAATAAAATAATAACATAAAATATAGTATGCGATAACAGACGATCAGAGTAGCAATAAATAGGAAAATAAATAACTATATACATAAAATAAACTTAAACTTAAATAATAACTATATATCATCGGGAATGCCGGCTACTCATCATAATAATGTATGTTTAATCCTTTTATGTTTATATTTCTTATATTTTCATTGGAGACTAGTGCGAGTGTAGTCTCCTATATTGTTTATAATGGAATACTCACTTAGGGTACAATCATAAAAAAATTTTTTGGTTTGCTGATTTATTACTTGATGCACGTATGGTAATTTCAAAGTTCTGTTCAAATGATCTATCCTAGCATAAAACGGAGCTTTAAGAATAATTCTGCAACATTTATTTTGCATGGCTTGCAATTTAGATAAGTTAGAGTGACTTGCGTAAGACTACACAGGGCACGCGTACAACATTATCGGTCTTAAGATACATTTGTAGATAATTAGCTTATTTGCAGAATTAACGTAGCATTTCCTATTAAAGACTGGATATAATTTAAATAAAGAGGCTTGAGTTTTATTAACGGCGTGTTCGATATGTTTAGAAAAGGTAAGACCTTTATCTAGAATAACACCAAGATATTTGATCTGAGTCTTCCATTCTATGGGTATGTTATTTATTATTATAGGAGTTAGAGACTTCTTTTTGTAAATAATATTGACTGTGTTTTATCAGTATTTATGTTAATTTTCCATTTATTGAAGTATGATCTTAATTTCTCAAATCCTATGCTTAGCCTTCTTTGAATAGTATCTGTACGATACGACGTACAATATATAGCTGTATCATCCGCATACAACGCCATCTGAAGGTGTTTATCGATGAGAATGTCATTAATAAATAAGAGAAAAAGATAGGGTCCATAGTATAGACCTTTCCACAGAGTTACAATCATTTATTTTTACCATAAATTTCCTATCTGTTAAATAATCTTTAATAAGTCTAACGATATAATTAGGAAATTTTAGTTGAATTAATTTATATATTAATCCGAGATGCCATGTAGTATCAAAAGCTTTTTCAATGTCTATGAGTAGTAAACCTGTATGTTTATTTTGATTAAAACCATCTGTTATGAAATCAGTAATCCTCGCCAAATGCATAACTGTTGATAGTTTACTCCTGAATTCAAACTGTTGTTCAATAAGAATATTATTAATTTGTGTAAAGGTTTGTATTCGACTGAGAATAATTTTTTCAGCTATTTTGCTAAGATTACTGAGAAGAGAGACAGGACGTAAATTAACCGGATCCGAGGTATTCTTACCAGCCTTAGGGATGGGTATTACTTTAGACGTCTTCCAAGAAATGGGGAAATGCGAAAGTAGTAACATAGAATTAATTATGATAGTTAATTTAACTAGAGCTTTAATGGGTAGATTTTTAAGGAAAATCGTACAAACCTTATCCAACCCAACTGACTTTTTATTTTTTAGTTTCTTTATATGATTATGTATTTCAGCAACAGTAGTTAGGTCCGCTGCTCTCATTCCATCAGAAGAAATACGTAGATATTTTTTGACATTGGAATTGACTTTGGCATTCTGATAAGCAGATGCCATGTTACAATTCTGAGCATGCACCCCTGAGTATATATTAGCTAAAAGTTCACTTTTATCTTGATCCGAATAGACGACTTTTTATCCTGATAATTTAACGGAGGTAAGTATGTCCGAGGATTAGTAAATACTTTGACTGCTTTCCATAGACTATTATCACGGGACGATAACGAATTCAGCTTAGATCTCCAACTATTATTATAGTTTTCTTTTAATTCGTATTTGACTAATCTACATAAATATTTAAAGAATAACCTATATGTAGGAATACGGCGTTTTTGATATCGACGTCTAATGAAATTTTTAAACGTTATCAATGTAATAAGTCGAGGAGAAATTTTTGTAGGCTTATTCGGGGGAACAGTAATCTTAGGAATAGCTGCATCAGCTGCAGTAAGGATGACATTAGTAAAGCGAATTACTTCTTCATCTAGCTGTTCATTAGTTTTGAAAGGACCTTGTAAAGTTAAGTTATTGGAAACATAATGTCTAAATAAATTCCAGTCAGCCTTTTGAAACACATACTTGGAATGAGGAGTAAATACAGACGAGTTATTACTTGTGGTGTTTATTTTAAACACGATAGGATTATGATTCGAACTCAATAATGGTAGAGAAACTGGTTTAGATACCTCCTGAATATTTTTACTAATACAAAATCGATAATGCTAGGGTGTAGTCGAGCGTTATCCGGATAAAACGTCGGCTCATCCGGAGTTATAATATGAAAATTAAATTTATCGGACATGTTTAGAAGGCAGTTACCAGAGGAATTGTTAGAATAGCAGTTCCACGCTTTGTGTCTTGCATTGAAATCAGCAACAATTAACACTTTATTGAATGAAGTTAAAAGTTTATGGATGTCATGATAAAAATTTTTAGAAGAGATTTTAGGAGAACAATAGACCGAGTAAATAAATATGGCATGATTAGGCATTTGAAGGTTAATTCCGACAGCTTCAATTTTTTTTAAGGAAGGTATTGTAATCGGGAAATGATTGATATAATTTTTAATGAAAAGAGCTACTCCCCCACCATAAGTATTTCGATCTGATCTGTAAACCTTATACCCAGGGCATCTTAGCTTTTATCGTTAATTTTTGTCTCACTAATGCAAGCTATGTGAATATTTTTATCATATAACTGTTGCCCAAATTCTAAAAATTTATCTTTAATGGAATTAGCATTCCAACCCATGACATTAAAGATATTATTCGCATTAGACATAATTGATTAAATGATTTAGAACACCGATTAATCAGAGCTGCATAAGTCTATTACCACTTCAGCTACGATTGCAAATTTACTTCGCCGGCATTCCGAAGTCTACATAATGTACTTTTAGCTAACTCTAAAAGTCTCTTTAAATTTAAATCTTTAAATAGACTAAATATATCTTTAATAACCGACATGTCAGAGACATTAAGAGTATTACTTTGATTAATATGACTAGAATCATTATTATTATTATTTTGGTTTGATGAGACGCCACGTGTAACATCTCTGTACGTCCTAGACGTTGTAAGATTACTATTAATATTGTTATTGATATTACTATTACCTTTAGGCGCATTAATCTTATCAGTACTTACATTAAACCGATTATTATTATTAATAATGCCCGAAGGACTCGTTCTTACACTACTAGAAATATTACGATTTTTAAATTTAATATTATTCTCTACTGTCAGAAAAATAGGGCAGTCGTTACTATTCGCAGGGTGGGCACTCTGGCAATTAACACATTTGAAAATTGATTCCGAGCATAGATTCGTGTTATGTGCTTTGGCGCACTTAGCGCAAAATGGATCCTTGAAACAATTCGGGGCTATGTGGCCGAAAGACTGACATTTGAAGCATTGTATAACCCTATTAGAACTTCTGTATTTTTCCCATTGAATAGAACAATGTGCTATAACTTTTATTCCCAGAACTTGACGAAATGTTATATTAGGGCTAAAATGTACAACAAAAAGCGGTAATAAAATTTTACTATCTCTATTATGAGAGTTATATTTAGACATCTGATGAACACCTAGAACTGGAATATGCTCGGAGATATATTGAGATATTTCTTCTACGGAAATATTATGAGGAAGACCACGTAAGACAAATTTAACAGGTTTTAAATCCTTCGGAGTATGAGTATAGAATTTAGCATTATTATAAAGTTAAGGAAACGGCAGCCTATATTCTATTTTTCCACTTGGTTAATTCTTTTTCTGCGAAGGGTATTTTGTAAAATCGAAGAATAATGCTAGTGTATGTTGTCTATGGATAAATGAGTGTAGAATAACATTTTGAAGGAACACTAATTGGTCCGTTGTAGAGCGAGACTTCTGAAACCACATTGCTTATAAGATCGTTTCAACTATTTACGTTATCGTCGTACGTACTCGTTCGCGTCCTCTCTCTTTTGATAATTTAGGGGAGGGGATCTCAGCGCGTTCACACACGGGTTAGCACGTCAACCTTTAAATCCCCAATTATGTACCACTCACCAACACCGGTGCGTAAATCACCAGACAATTCTTCGTTATCTCAACCTACCAATAATAGTAATGATAACAGTAACATTAATAGTAATAATACTAATTTAAATACTCCATCAACATCAAATTACGACAAAAATCCTATTACCGATGAATGTAAGCATAAAATACGTCCAATTCAATTGTCTTTAAATGAAAATAATACCTGGAACTCGTTCCGCATAATAAAAGACGAAAACCGTTTGTACGATCTCAACTTTCTGATTCTTCGCCAACATCGCCTAAACCTAAACAGAAAAATATTTTTCAATTTCTTAATGCCGAAGAAAATGATGAGGACGATAGTAGTTACATTGAAGATTTAAACGTGGAGCCCGATAATAAAAAGTTCGAGCGTACGAATGTACAAAACACCAACATGAAATTTCCCGAAAAATCCCAATGTTAATGAGAAAATACCTCCCATACTAGTCAAAAACGTTACTAATATTTCAGCCTTACGTCGCGACCTACTAACAGAAAAGCAAATTACACACGCTAAAATTTACTCGAATAGGAGTAAACCATGAAAATGCTGAGAGTTATAGAAAAATAATAAAAATATTAGAGAATAAAAAATATTACTTCTTCACTTATCAATTATTGGAAGAAAAACCGTTTAGAGTGTTACTTAGAAACCTACACCCTACGACTGACATCCAAGAGATTAAAGTGGAACTGGAAAACAAAGGTTTCAAAATTAAGAACATTACTAATGTAATACATCCGAAATATAAAACAAAACTACCAATGCATTATGTAGACTTATTTCCTTCATTTAACAACGCTGATATATCTTACTGAACACAAGAGTAGTTGTACAAGAGATAAATGCCAAAAAACAACTCATACAATGTAAAAGATGTCAAATTTATGGTCATTCCCACAATTACTGTCACTTACCTTTTAGATGTGTCAAATGTGGGGAAAATCATGATACAAAACTATGCACTAAATCTCCAGAGATTAAACCAACTTGTGCATTATGTAAGGGTGAGCATCCTGCAAATTACAGGGGATGTCCTGAATACAAACGGGAGTACAAGAAAAATCTACACGTATTAACAAACATTCTACAGGATTAGAAAATCTAAATTACTCAAACCACATGAAATTCAGAATCACAATACCACACCACCTCAAACCAGTTGTACTAATCTAAATAATCAGAACTCAATAAACCAATTTACAGGTCAAATTACTAGTGCTTTAGATAAAATGTTAAATTAATTTAAATCATTAATAAGTCCGCTATTTACATTATTAGATAAATTAATATGACGAACATAATAAATATGTTAAAAAATAACCTAGCAATTATGCTTTGGAATTGCAATGGAATATCTCAGAGAAAACAAGAACTTGAATTATCCCTATATGATAATAGAATAGATATAGCACTTTTGTGTGAAACACATCTTATTTCGAACTCAAGCTTTAATGTCAATGGATATGTTGGCTATTATGCCTCACATCCGGATGGAAAATCTCATGGAGGTGTTGCCATTCTAATTCGAAATAAGATAAATCATTGTCATTGCTACACTGAAATTACTTATGCCTATCAAGTATTAGCCATTAAAGTAAACAACATTTAAATCCATTTTACTTTAGCAGTTATGTATGGTCATCCGAATGTAATTTGGTTCAAGAATACTATGTCACTTTTAAGCTCAGATCACACCCCAGTAATAGCTAGTGTCGGTATTACACTTACCATAAATAAAGATCGTTTACCTCTAATAAATAGGAGCACAAATTGGGAAACATTTTCAAACTACATGGATCATCAGATCAAGTTAACAAGCATTTGGTCGTGTATGGCATAAAGGCCTGTTGTACAAATTAAAATCAACTATGCCAAATGATATATATAAACTCCTAGAATCATATTTATCGAACAGATATTTTCAAGTTATCATTAATTCAGCGGCCTCTGAACAGTACCTGATCCGAGCATCTGTTCCTCAAGGGAGTATACTTGGGCCAGTATTGTTTTCGCTATACACGGGTGATATTCCGGTGCTAAATACCACAGTTATGGCCACTTTTGCTGATGATACCTGCATATTAGCAGCTCACGAAAATCCAATACACGTTTCAATAATGGTGTAGGAACATCTCAATAGAATTAACGTTTGGACTGTTAAATGGAAAATAAAAATTAATCAAAGTAAAAGCCAGCAAGTCACATTTACTTTAAACGAACTAATTCCTGTATCAAATTCGGTGAAATACTTAGGATTAGTACTCAATCGATGACTTGTATGGGGATCCCATGTAGCGAACGTAAGACAACGGATCATGGAAAAAATCTATAAGCTATAGCCACTAATTGGTAAAAAGTCCACTGCAAAAAATTAATTTATCAGACGATACTTGCTCCAATTTGGAGGTACGGTGTTGAAATATATGGAGCAGCATCCAACAGTAATATGAAGCGAGTGCAACAGCTGCAGTCAAAAGTTCTCAGGATAATAGCAGATGTTCCGTATTACGTGTCAAATCGGACTCTCGATCTTCGGGTACCGTATGTACAGGAATATTACAAACATCGTTATACACGATTTTTTAACGATACAAAATAAAACGAAAAGGTTAACATAGCCGATATCCATCGACCAGGGCTTCCAGGATGTCCAGCAAGAAGACTTAAGAAAAAGCAGTCGAGACATATTTTAGGTTTTACTTAACCATGTTAAAGTTACCTCAGCGTGCTTTAGCTGTTAAGTAAGCACATAACTGATAAAAACAATCAAGATTGTGGTGTCACTTGTTGGCGCTAGTTAATAATGATCATTGATGTATACCAACTGTGTTGTATCATCGGTGTTGTTTGTCCTATTGATGGACAATATAGAAAACAGTTACGTCATATGTTATCGGCATCAATAGTGGTCGTCAGACCGGAGTGGTGTATAAAAAAAAAAAGAATGGGTATAATCGCCGCAGTCTGCCACATTGTTGAGAATGTTCTAGAAGACCAGATGTCATTTAATTAAAATATTAATATAAAAATGATCAGGGCCAGTTGCAGTTTGTTTTGTAATATGAATAGCAGAAAACAGTTCCTTGAAGGTAATAGTTTGATTATATGGTTTGTTATTTATTATTGCACTAAGAGATTGTTGACTCAGAGTGTGCTATTTAAATGGGCTGTTGCAAAAATATGACATGATTTTGAACGTTCTAAGGAGTGTATTTTATTCTAGAATACTGCAGGTGGAGTTTTAGAAGATATTTTTGATATAAAATCTTGCCACGATTGCTTTTAACTTCTCTCAATATATATCTAGTTTTAACGTTCTGTTTCTTGTATAAAATGTAATTAGTATTGCTTGGATTACTTTACAGCATTTTCAGGGCTTTTCTTCTGTCTCGTCTGGCTCTTGAGTACATCGCTGTAATTTGAAAATGACAAGATTATTTTAGTTGGTGAGAACTTTTTGGTTTTCATTTAAGTGAGTTTCCTGGAAACATAGGACGATGGGATTGTAAATTGAGATCGGACAGCTTAGATCCTCATAATGAGCATACAGTCCATTAAAATTCCATGTAAGAATAGATATGTCATTGATCATGTAGAAAGAGAAATGTTTTGTTTTTTAGTTTCCGATTTCAGCTTGTTCAGAATTTTACTAAATTTGATCTTGGCGCTGCGATCCTGTACCAGTGGGTAATTACCTTCTAACATATGTATTAAACCACTCATGTTATCTGTGAAGCCTTTTGCTATGGACACTGTCAGTAGATTCATTGCATTGTTTAATGAAGGAATCGGATAATCCTTACCATGAGTTGTGAAGTGAGACTGCAGCAACTAGAAGATTTCTTTCAATGACAGTTTCTTTTTTGATACTTTTGTTAAACATTTGTGTTCCAAATCTCTGGGGTTTACTTGTATCTGATTCTATCGGATCATTTTCTATTGAGGTGGTATTGGTAGCTTATATGTTCTCTGTATTACAAGGTACACCCTCCATTGGGTAATTTATTATGTTTTTCATTTTTTTCATGTTTGGGGAGTAATTATTCAAGATTTGTAAGTTATTACAATCAGCAGCGAGGGAGCTGGAACTTGACAATGTGGTGTCAGTGTGGTATTTTACAACCATCATTGTCTTTTAAAACAAATGTCTGCATAGGTCCTATAGTTAAGTCTAAATGGCTGTTAATGGCATTATTATTTGTGTTAGAACTGGATAGAGCGGTTGTCTATTTGGATTTTAGAATGGTGGGAATTTCTGCATATCACATAATGGCAATGCAGTTACTATTCCGTGGGCTTCTATATCTTGCTCAATGGGCCAGTCCTGGGCTTTATGACCTCGTCTGGGACATTTGAAGCATGTCATCTCGTCAAATGTAACAAAGACACGATGAATTTTATTATTGAATTCGAAGGGAAAAGAACTTGGTAAATTGCATAGTAAATATAAATGTCTTCTAGTGCTAACTACATGGCTGAATATTTCGTCACCAACTCTCAAAAGAGAGGTCTGGGAAGTTAATTCA
Source organism: Coronaproctus castanopsis (assembly GCA_032883995.1). Taxonomy (NCBI): domain Eukaryota; kingdom Metazoa; phylum Arthropoda; class Insecta; order Hemiptera; family Monophlebidae; genus Coronaproctus; species Coronaproctus castanopsis. The sequence continues at coordinate 75,110,538 of CM065052.1, read as the reverse complement.
AGGCCAAATTTATCTTTTTGATGATTTTCCAGTACTTCAATAGGAATTGTTGGTGAAATATTGGAAAAAGGTAGACCAGGTTTTAATTTTTTTTCCAATATGAGTCTTTTGTATGTAAATACCGTCATGGTCATTTAATAGTGTGTCGACTAATAATTTGAAAGAAAAATTAATGCGCGATTGATACTAATTCTGGACGCGGATAAGATATTTTGGGATTTTGAACTAGTTCCGAGACTGCTGAAATAGTCACGGAATTTAAAGTTGGCTATATAATTAAAAAGAATACCCTACTCCTTGCGAGGATTAGAGAAGTTAGTTAACGGTATTATTTTCTATGAAGTTTTGTCAGCTAATGTAATAACACCGGTATTGTTGGCAATGACATTCGAATTAATGTTTAAATTGATATTAGAATAAAGAACGTTATTACCTGGTGTATCGGTTATCGATGATGACGGTATTGGTACAATGGCGAGTGGATTGTGACCCATTATGATCACTGGCGTAGGTTTATAGCCGGGGGAGTATTCAACAAAAATATGGTAGAGTCATGAAATTACAATGTGCACTAAAGTGCGCCTTATGCAGTCACTGATATTCTCTGTCTTCATATGTGCATCCGAATATTGGATTTTGAAGAAGAATGATATACAACGGATTGCTGCCTTTGAAATGTACTGATGGAGGCGAATGTTAACAGTGCCGTGGATTGCGAAAAGAACTAACTCGTCCATATTCCAAGAAATAAAGGTGGATCAGAAACTACAAGTCATAATACAGAAACGGATAAAAATCTTCGCCAGACATATCATACGACAAAACGGACTAGGAAAAATAATTATGATTGGTATGGTCGAAGGTGGTCGTAAAAGAGGAAGACCTCCAACGAGATATCTTAAAAAATTGCAGGAGCTGAATCAATACGGGAAGTAGTAGACCGGGCAAAAGATCGGACCCGACGGCGGAAGAACACATTTGTTCATGAAGATCCATAGTATCACGATGCTTGGAAATGATGATGATGATGATGATGTATCCAACAGCGTAATATGGATAAATGTACGATGAATATAATAATGAGATAACACTACTCTTATCTAAAATTAAAACGAATGCGTGACTACTAACTACAGCACTAAAGAGATCACTTACAAAGTAAATTATAATTCTTCTTTTCGAATGTCGGCGATCATCATAACTACTAAACCCTTATCTTTGGACGCCTCTTGGAGCTGGAGTGCTGATATTTAAGACCATCTTATCATATCTGATTCACCACCTACCAGGTTTTCCATGATCAATAATCTCACCATATTGTACAAAATAGAACAGGTTTTTCTTGGTGTCTATGCATGTGTCCTTAGTATTTTAACTTTCTGTTTGGACGGTTTAGAGCATCTCAGCTTGATTTGACATTTTATTCAGCACTTCTCTATTGATCACATGATCTAGGTGTGATATTTTTAGCATTCTGCGATAAACGTACATCTCCAAAGTTTCGACTTTCTTTTCCAAGGTTTGTTGTAGAACCCACCTTTCTATACCATATAGTAATAGTGAGCAAATGATCGGAGTAGACGTATTCGTAGTTGTAATTTCAAATCCATTCCGAGTCATCAAGTTTATCATATTAAGGAAAGCTTTCGTTGCTTCCTCCATTTTTGCTCTTATCTCTACTGATCGATCCGATTCCTCGTGGAACGAAGTATCAAGATATTGAAATTTCGACTCGTTCAATCTCTGTACCTTCGATACTTTTTTCTTATAGTTTTACCCTCTGTCTTCCGATGTACTACTTACTAGCCATTTGGTTTTGGTGATATTTATGTGTAGACCATGTGATGCGCTGATCTGTGTTACACGGTTTAACATGTCCTGTAAATTTTCATGCAACTAAAACGCTATCATCAGCATAACGGATATTTGACAAGTGCTCTATCCCTGTTGCTATACCATCGTTCTCGTTCAAAGCATGTTTGAAAATCGACTTCGAGTAGAAGTTAAATAAAATTGGAGACAGTGTGCATCCTCGACGGACACCTTTTTCAATTGAAATTTTTTCTGATTCTTAATTTTCATTTCTTATTATTGCGATTTGTATTTTGAGAACTCATTGGTAAAATATTTATTGGGATACACCTACTTCGTTCTCTAAATATACGCCGTAGGATTTAAAAAATAAAAGTTATAAATGATAAAAATCACTCGTCACTAGCTGCAATTCAATTTCTAACTATAATTACGAATAATTACCCCTAAGCTAGAAAAAATACAAACAAAGAAGTTCCAAACATAACTTTCACAAAATTTTCATTATTAATGCACAGTATCAAGCTTATGGAATAGTATATACGTATTTATATATGTTTCCATATTTGTATCCGTATGTACATACTGGTATGATTATACGCTTAAATATATATATGCGCGTGTGGAGATACAATACCACTTATATCTGTATCAGATTTAACGCCTGTAATACGTGTCTATGAATGCATATGTATTTTAGGGCGTGTACGTAAAATTATATAATTTTTTCAGTTTATTATCATTATATTATTATTTGTTGTAGACGGGGGCTTTTTTTTTTATTTTTTCCCGGCATTATTTATAGTATTAGGTTGAAAATATATTTTAATAATTTTATCTTTAAATAGTAAAATTTTTGTATTGAATAAGGCCTGCACGCTGCTACCAATAAGTAGTACCTTAAGTTTGTGTATAACTACTACTTTACAATTACTTCATCTTCTTGTACGAACTTATAGATTGTATCATTTTACTAGGGAATACAAATCTCGAAGAATATTTTTAACTAATGTACTTGCTGTCTATAATTCCGAAACAGTTTGAAAAATTACATTTTTCCAAAAGTCTGAAATGATACAATTGAAATCACTTTCATTTGGTTGCGAAACTGTCTAGTCTTTTCAGTAGCTACTTATGCGTGCGAAATCAGGTTCCTTACTGAGGACTGTATCAGCAGAATAGTCGGATTTGAAAGTTGGGAAGCTGTTAAAAATATCGTGTATGGACCAGAAAACTAATGAATATGTAGTAAATATACAAAAGTGTTTATTAAAAAAAAGGTAATAAAAAGATTCCTTGATTTTTTAGGGTATGTAACGAGATTTCTACAGCATAATCACTGGGAAATTGAATAGGAAAAGGAAAACAACACCTATAATGCGCAAATATGACCAGTTAAAGTCTTAGATTAAACCTGCACGAAACGTTAATGCTTAAGGCAGGCGGAATATAACATACGCGGCTGTTCATTAACACCACTACGGTCACTCGAAGAATAAGAAAGAAGAAAAGATTGTGTTTTTTTTAAATTGTATTTTTAATACATATTATATCGATAAAAAAGATAAATGCGCATAACTTTATTCGCAACTAAATTTCTAGTAAATGTGTTATGTAATTATATTACAAGTTACTTATGCGTGTCAAAAAAAAAAAACATGTCCCTAATTGTTCACATTAAAGTTTAATAACACCGTAAAAATGTAAAATGTTTTTATGCGCTATTTTACAATAATATATTACTTTTTTATTTAACAACGTGGTTTTGATATACGTAATATTAAATAAACGGGCAATTTGTTTTTGGTGAAAAAATATTTTCACGTAATTTTAGTAATGTGTACCGGATATAATTTAACCAATGTTTATATAAGTAATGTTGAATAAATGCATAATTCTTTCTCTTTGCGAATAATTCAATATTTTACCAGATTGAAGTTTAAATTGGAAACAAAGATTAATTTATGTACAAATTATTTAAAACATTTGATAAATAATAGTTTTATCATTAATAATTTTCGAAGAAGTACGATGAATTAATTATTAAACTATCTAGTCTTACGATAACGGTTCAGTTTTCAGTTGAAATCAGGTCTTTCGTACAATAGAAAAGTAAGCTTCAGTTCATTTGTAACACTAAAGAAACGTTACAAACACATTTTACATAATCTATTTGAAATTCAATTATTTCTATAAGCCCATATTCTGGATTTCCATCGAGGAAAAAAATCTATTATAAATTCAGCTCTAAACTATATAATAATAATAATATAAAAATTTTAAATAAATTAAAGTAATTATTACGAATATTTTCCGTTAAAAAACAAAAAAATACAATTTCGATATTAGGAGGTCTACAGCATTAAAATTACAATTCATTATATATATTTTTCTTCTTAATTGTGGACGATAGCAAGAATGTTGTAATAAAAATACTACGCAAGTACAAATAAAAAGACACGAAAAACAAAAAACAAATACATACACACATACATATATATATTTCTAGAAGTAAAAGACTAAATTTCATATATATAATATATATATATACATATTCGCGAAAAAGTCATTGATCAAACAATTTTCCTATTACTATTTTTAACCTATAATAAACCCTAACCCTAATTTAAAATCATTTTTTTTATGATTTAACATACCAGTTAAAGCTATCGAAAAAGGCATCGGGTTTAACCTCTTTTCTAAAGAAGAGGATACATTCCAATTCGAATCAACCATACCTAAAGGAAAATAATAATAAAATTATATATTTCCGAAGTGATTAAAGATAAAACACTTGCTCATAAATTATATTTAATTTTTTTTTTTTTTTTTTTAACCAAGACATGCTCTTAAAAAATCAGTTAAATGACCTATTCATACAAAGTGAAAATTTTGAAAAACTAAGGAATTTAATCATAAACTCGTATAAAGGACATTAAATCTAATAATTCAAGCAAACATAAATATACATTACAATAAGAGATAGATCTTATGTGATTCATATAGCTTAATATGTGTTTATTTAATATTTATTCAATTCATATATTTGAGTTGATTGAAAAGTGGTGCGTTAAACTTGTGAGGTTCAGTGCGTGTACACGTTCTTTTGTTGATAACTATATTTTAATTCATTTAAAATAACGTGAGATACATTTCATAAACGACTAGTGTATAATTATCAGTAAACCGGTATTTTATCTTATTTCGATCATTGAATAAAGCGTCGTCGGAATGGTAATACGCTCGCCTACTACCAGCCGTAAATCTTCGATAAATCATCAAAGTAATTACGCTGCCGTCGTATCTACATCACAACTTTCAATGTCAGGTGATATTTGTCCTTATAATACTGACGCAACTAACAATAATCTTAACATTGGTACTAGAACCAATGATAATAATAATACAATGGGCAAACAAATAATACCGGTGAAGGAAAACACGCATGTTTATGTTCCTTTATTATATTACCTTGAAATCATTTGAAAGAAGATACAAGAGCCTGTTAAAAATACAAATAATACCAACCATGACTGACAAGAAGTAAACAGACGAAAACGACAAAGAGAATATATAAGAAGTATTTTTTCTGAAGCAATAGGAAATACAGAAGCACCAACAGATTTGACGTCTTAGCTACAGATAATGAGGATAGAGACGATAATATTAGAAAGGAAGTTAAACCTCCTGCTATTACAATTTATTGCGTGAAAGATTATACTAAAAATGTTGACTATCATTTCAAAGATTATTCAATCAAATGATATTCGATGTAAATCTTTAACTGATAAGCGAATTGAAGTTAGAACAAATTGTATCGATAACTAACGTAAATTAGTTAAATATTTATGTACAGAAAAAATTGAACATCACACATATCAAATCAAAACAGAACGAGATTTCCGTGTAGTAGTGAGATACCTGCACCATTCTGTGGAGATAGAGGATATAAAAGCGGCCATTCTAGGTTATGAGCATACAGTTAGATTCATAACCAATATCAGACACTGAGTAAGTAAGCAGTCTTTACCACTATTCTTCATAAACCTAGAACCACAGGAAAATAACACGGACGTTTACAGAATACACACGTTGCTCAACATTAAAATCAAAGTTGAAACTCCACGCTAAAAGAACATCATACTTCATTATTATCAAAACTCCTAAGGATCAGAGAAAACGGCAAACCTAAAAATAAGAATAAAAACTCAAATGATTCAAGTACATAGCAACAAGTAATCGTGCATGAGACCATAATTCCACAACCATCAAGCAATATTACATATGAACAAGTTTTATGGCAGAAACGAGAACAACAAAAGAGATTGATTCTTAATGTTATTACTGACAACATGCATGCTAATAATGATATAGCAGCAATGCTGCATACATTTCTAAATGACATGAAAATTCTTTTCACAAATATGATCGAACAACAAAATCAGCTGCTTAATAGCGTTATACAAACAATTATGACCACATTAAAATAGTAACCTGGAATGCAAACAGTATTCTAAACCATCTTGCTGAGATACAAATGTATATACTACAAGATAACATTGATATACTCTTAATCTTCGAGAATCAGCAAATACAAGGTATGTTACTTTCTCTGGTTACACCTCATATTTTACAAATGGATGCACTGATGCAATAATAAAGAACAGTGTAAAACATTGCATGTTGGGAAAATATGAATTTGATTACTTACAATCAATTAGCATTGTAATAAATGGGAAATTAAACAAAACATTACCGTCTCAGCAGTCTACTGCCCATCTAGACATAACATAAAGATAAGTTTATAAACTTTTTTAAGACCCTCGGCGATTGTTATATCATTGGAGGGGATTACAATGCAAAGAACATTTAGTTTGGCTCAAGACTTACAGTCGCAAGGGATAAAGAACTCAAGATAGCCATTGATGAAATACAAAGTGATGCCTCTTCCTCTGGGACACCAACTAATTGGCCTACAGACTCTAATAAAGTTCCAGACTTATTGGACTTTTTTATCCTTAAAGTTATTTCATCTATCTTCACTGACGTCAGAGCAGATATTATCATCAGATCATTCACCAGTTATACTTGTTGTAATTGAACGAAATAGCAACGAAAATATCAAAAACCATAATTATATAACAAATCTCCAAATTGGTAAAAATTTCCAGAACATCTCGAAAACATCGTTAATTTAAAAATACCACTTAAAACCACCGAAGATATAGATAATGCTGTAGATCATTTTATCGAGGTTATTCAACAGTTTGCTTGGAAGGCCACAATGCCATTAAAATCAATCAGCCTATACTAAATTATCTCGAGCATATCAAAATAGAGGTAAATTTACGAAGCAAGTTAAGGAAGCAGTGGTAGATATACAGAAATCCTGCATATAAAACTGCATTTAACAAACAAATAAAACTCGTTAGACGTTTGTTACAGGACTTAAAAATAAATCACTTAACGAGCAAATGAAAAATTTATCTCTTTTGGCTCAATGATATTGTTCTCTATGGAAAGCTGGGAGGAATCTAAATGAACCAAAACAATCCACTTGTCCAATAAATCAGATGGCAGTTGATGTTGAAAAGGCAGAATTGTTTAGAGAGTACTTTGTTAACATATTTAAATCAGATCTTGTTGATACATTACTACATTCCGACTCCTACTGTCACGATGTATCAAAACTCATAGAATTTGCATCACCCGGTGAAATTAATGATATAATACGTACAATGAACAGAAAAAAGCAGCTGGTTATGATCTAATCATACCAAACATTTTGAAACAATTGTCTCGGAAAGGACTAGTGCTGTTAACGTATATATATTTAATGCAATGCTGCGATTAATATACTTCCCAGTACAATTAAAATTGTCTCAAATTGTCGTCATTCAAAAACCGCAACAATCTCCAACTGAACCTTCATCGTATCGACCTATTTCAATCTTATCAGCACTTTGAACATTGTATGAAAAATTGCTTTTGAAAAGAATAATGCCAATGGCAGAGTCCAAACATATAATAACTTTACATCAGTTTGGCTTTTCAACAAAACATGGTACAATAGAATAAGTGCATTGGGTTGTTGAAAAAATTGAAAAAACCACAGATAAAAAAATGGTTTGTGATATCATATTTTTAGACATAAGCCAGGCATTCGACCGAGTTTGGCACGATGGCCTACTGCAAAAACTTAAATGGCATTTTCGATCTCAATTAACAGAGTTATTACGAGCATACTTAAATGAAAGATATTTTTATGTCAAATACAGTGACGACCATTCAGGAATGCATCCGATACAAGCTGACGTTCTAAAGAGCAGCGTATTTGACCCACGTCTCTATCTTATCTATACAGCGGATATCCCTACACCGTCACATTGCTGATGACACAGCGATCCTGTGCTAAGACAAATGTACCAAAAATGCAAGTAAAAACTTGCAGATTGCAGTTAACGAAATATTATCGCGGTGCAAATCATGGAAAATAAAAATTAACGAGGATAAGTCATCTCGAGTGATTTTACTAACAGTAAAATTATTTCGACCGAGAATATACTCATGAATGGTACTCAGAATCCCCAGAATGAAGATGTAAAATATCTGGGTATACACCATGACAAACGTTTAACTTGGACGAAGCATATAATAACAAAAATGTTGAGTTAAAACAAATATATTTGATGTTAGGTAGCAGGTCAACAGTATCTCTTGAAAACAAGTTGCTACTATATAAACAAGTGTTAAAGCCGGTTTGGCAATATGTCTGTGCCAGAAAAAGCAATACTTCAATAATACAAAAAAATGCGAAATAAGATATTACACATAGTTACTAATGCTCCGTGGTACATAACACCACAATTCATGAAGATCTTAGAATAAAATTTGCAAAAGAAGAAATAACTGAGGTTTCACAGAGATATGCTGCCCGATTGGAAAGCCATCCAAATAATACCGCAAAAGAATTGTTAAATTGCCAAGACGAAGCTCGTAGACTTAATTTGAAGTGGGAAATAAAGTTATTGTTACTTTCATTGACTTTACTCGAGCGTTTGATATGGTAAATCATAAAAAATTATTACATAAATTAAAGATATAGGCATTAAAGAATGAGCAAACAAATGGTTCAAGAGTTACTTGGAAAATAGAAAACTGTGATCAGTATAATGGGGGAATTAGATGAGGAACAACATGTGGAGATGGGATTGCCACAGGGTAGTAATCTAGCACCATTATTGTTCATTATATATACAAATGGCTTAAAAAGTGTATTAAAGTATAGTAAAGTATTTGCATTCGCTGATGACCTAGCAATAATAACAGCGCACAGAAATATAAAAAATGCGGAAAAAAATATGCAGAATGATTTATTAATAGTAAGTAAATGGGCACATGATAATAATTTGATAATAAACACAACTAAAACAAAAGGTATGACATTGAAGCCAATGGCAGAATTTGAACCACATAAAACAAAAATAATAATGCACTCAAATGAATGTGTGCATTACATGATTGAAACTGATAAATGTAGTAACATAAAATGTTGAAAAATAGAAATGGTACAGAAATATAAATATTTGGGAGTAATCATAGATAGATATCTAAGGTGGAGTTTACATACTGAATATATAGAAAAAAAATTAAGAACAGTGATACCAGCACACATTAAGAAATTATGTAAACAAAGGTACATTAAAAATGGTCTATTATGCATTAGTCGAATCGAGACTAAGGTATGGTATACAGGCATGGGGTTCAGCTAGTAAAACGTACTTTGAAAAAATTGATAGATTACAGAAAAAATGTCTAAGACTGATTACGAGAGAAGAAAAAAAAAACTGGATATGAACTACTGAATGAAGAGAATGTATTAAATGCGAAGGCTTGTTTTTAATGACGAAAATATGGGAATATTTAACAGTACAGGAAAATCAAATAGAAATAGATGAAAAAAAACTAACCAATTATATGCTAAGAAAGACGTTAAAATATAAAATACCGGTAAAGAGGACAAAATATGGTGAGCAAACAAGTAAATATATTATAACAAAAATTTTGAACCAGTTACCAGATGAAATACTACAGGAAAAAAATTTAAGAAAATTGAAGGGAAAAATTAAAACCTGGCTACTGGCTGGAGATATTATGAGAAAAATTAAATAGGTAGGGATAGACATATAGCACATGACCGAAGTGCTGCTACTATATGTATATATTTTGTTTAAAATGATATTGTATGTGTGATTGGGAGAGATAAATGAGGGTAAAAATGTGAGCAAATGGGACAGAGTGTATATGAGTGAGTGTGCGAATATGAAAAATATGAATTAATATATAAAATATAATAAACGCGCGATAAATGTTAGCGAACTAAACCCGTCGACAAGCTTATAGCTTGACGGAAGTAATTGTAAAAATTAATCTATAAGGAATGTGTGTGAGTGAAATTGTGCATGTATTTTTTATATGTTATATACAAATATACGTTTAAAAAAAAAGAGAGAAAACGTTTTCAAGACCACATATGAATATATGTTTGTGTGTCAATTATGGGCGTGGGTGTGTGTTTACATGTTGATATGAATGTAATGTATACATGTATTTTAATTGTGTGAATGTTACGTCAATAGTTAGCTCCTTTCAATGGATAGGTAACTTATTCATGATATTTAAATTTAAATTACATCGATTACCAAATAGTTTAGGAAACTAGGTGTAAAATAGCACTATATATATATATATATATATATATATATATATAAAAAATATATATTTTACACGCGTTTTTTGTTAATATACCTTTAAAAATTAAGTCCCCTTTTGGAATATCAATTTGGTAACCGATAGATGCCTGAGCTTCCTTTAAACGTGCGCTGATTTCCAATTCAACGCCAAGTTGCAACTGATCGCTGGCTTTTTGATAATAACATAGATGAAATCCTGTCATACCTGCAGTTGCACTAACGGTGTAGTCTTCTCCTACATATATGTAAACAAAAAATACCACATTAAAGAAAGATTATTAACAAATTAGTATAAAATAGATTAAATAAAAAAACACTGTATTATCATGTATATCATTAAACACACATCGCAAAAAAACACAATGTTATATCTGTTACATACAATGCAAATAAAATTAATCATACATCTAAGCATCTGCCTGCAAATTAATTATCATTTATAAAATACATTACACACACATACATATATATATAAATAATGGGATATTATAATGAAAGTACATTAATTATTTTTGATTTTGACATTACATCAGTGTCTAAGCAACATAAAGCTAATACGTGCTTATTTATGAACAAAAGTTTAAAAATGTTGATATACCTGAATATTTTCCAGCAAATGAAGCAATCACCGAAGGAACTTGTTCCATCTGATGAGCCATTCTTTGATGTAGTAATTCAAATCCCAATGCTAAATTAGGTGTCACTTGATACAAATGATGTAGTATGTATATGCCTAAAACAAAATATCCAACATTATACGTATCACATAACTCAAATACAATAAAAAGTTTGAAGTTCAATACAATTATCGATTAACCGTGAACAAGCTAAGTACGTATAAATGTCGAACTGAAAACAATTAAAAAAAAAACACGTGCGTGAAAATAAATTATTTAAACATGTAGTTTTAGAAGATTAGAGATAATTTCTAAAATTATATAGATTTGTACTGATTTAACTTGAGACTTCAAACTGTATAAATTGCAAAAAAAAAGGAACACACTCCTAATAAAATTCTCAATTATATGTATAAATTGTGTTTTTTAAACAATTTCCACATTTGTGAATTCTTAAGTCGTTGACATGAATGCGTTTTATAATTTTTGCATATTGGGGTTATCGATCGATTAAAAAAATTGTTAGCGCGATGTAATACTATTATTTTTCTTAAACACTTACCCGACGTATTAAGTATATTCGGATTGGCCGCCATTAAGCTAGTAGTATATCTAGATCCTCTATAATCCACAGAAAATTGAGTTAATTGGAATTTACTTTTTTGTGACTGTAAAAAAAACCACAATGGTTATAAAAATCATAATTAACTTACTTAATAGGTTCTAAACAGATATCTACTGTTTTGATTCTAGAAAGAAAATTACGTGAGCAAAAATATAATCCATTTAAATTTACAAGATAAATATAAACACGGAAACGTACAACAATTTATTAAAAAATAACTTTCAAACAGATAACAGAACAAATAGAAAATAGGAAACACTAAATCAGTTATTACATTTTATTGAAGTATTCACAGTTTTTTAGATAGTACTGCAATTATCAATTGTAACCGGGTGTAACGAGTAAAATGAATTTTCTGAAGTTAGTAAATTGAAAATAATTAAACAAAAGGAAATTAAATAAAACATGCAACTCATGTTAACAAAGAATTTATTTAGTACACAAACGGATAAAGGAGATTTATTATACAACAAGTGGGGTTATAAAGTGATTGTTACCAAAGTCCGCTAGTATTACAAGATCGAGGTCTTTCTTAGCATAACTAATGATATACTTCGTATATGGCAGAACATTGACAAAAATGTAACTAGAAAAGAAGGTAGAATATAATTATTTAATCTAATGTCAAAAGGAAATAAATGTATGAACTATATTCTGACGCCTAACATAAAAAACCCATACATTTGAATTAACGCATGACATTTATTATAACCACGTCAACTTCAAAATTCTTACCGAATACATATTACTAAATTTAAATATACATTATAAAAAGTAATTATCTTTAATGTTGTATTTTAGTTTATAAAGAATTCGTTTTTAAGTAAAAGTTTGGAAATGTTATTTATCAAATTATTCACCAAAATGAATCAAATTATGATTTTTATGGCTTGTATTTAAAAAGTGAAATTTTTAATTAGTATTAATAGATACATCAGATAAGATAACATCAAATGGTACTTAATTTTAAACTTATTAATTTAATACAATTTGTAATAGTATTTTTTTTAACTATACGGAAAAGAAAAATTTCATTTTGTTTGTAGAATAGATTCTTATACTTTATAATTTTACTATCGTTCGACAAAAATTAATTTTTAGCTGCGTTTTTGACTAACCTTGCTTTTTATCTAGGGAAAAAACTGTATGGGATTACTCATTTTATTCATAGTCAGTTATGTAATATTGTTTTCCCTTGATTTTAATCTGAATGTTATATTTTTCGAATAAAATAAAATAAACAAAGAACAATATTATTATAAATCACGATTTTAAAGAATTAATTTTAATCCTTAATCCCCGTAAGCCACAGTGTCTTTTTGGACTTTAAAATTGTATATTTCCATAAGGGACATTTAGCAGGCATACAATGTTTAAATTATAAAAACATTTATATAATGTATTAAAAATTACATACAATTATCTAAAAAACTGTATTATACATAAAATATTACTTTATATTTTCACTTTCTCAAATTATTCTCTTTAATTAGTTCACACATCAGTGTATAATTTTGTGTTAAAAATTATAATGTGTGACTAAAAGGGTTAATTAACTTAAACATATATTTAAATTTACATAATATATTTTACTTCACAACTTATTGAAACCTGGAAAAAAGCTATCATTGCCTCATAACGTTACTAAAATATAAATGATCTGAAACACAGCAAACATTTAGTGTTATTATTTGCACGTTCAAATCAGAATTAAATATAACGTTAAGGCAAATTTGTAAAAATTTGAAAAATAAATAATATGTATTATTAACGTAAAAAATTACTCACTAAATATAATTAAATTTTGTACAGTATTTTAATAATCATGTAAAATACATATACCTATAAAAATAATAAAGCCTTACTTGCGCTTGAAACTTAAAACGTGAGTTATTAGTTGGTAGCAAAAGTATATTAGCATTTAGATTTCCATTTGGATCCATATCACCAAGTAAAACGGGATACGCTTCAGACGGTGACACTTGATTAGTGCCGACATATGTAGCACCAAATTTGTAACCCGAAGATGGACCCGGCGTTAGGTGTAGTGAATGAGAAATCTGGAAGTGATTACTCAAACCTTTATTCACGACTAATCGGGCACCATCAAAGGCTGATGGATAAATCTCTAAAATAATAAATCGAAGTTAAATTTGTAATAGAGTTTCAACGATTAAAAGCAACAATAAAGAAATTTAACCAAAAGAACAATATCCAACGGCATTTTTAAGAATGCTATAAAAAGAAACAATTATGAAAAGGATTTTTTTACATAACAATGTCTCTCAAAACAAAATGAATTATAATTTATTACTCTAATTATAGTTTCTGCAACTTTAGTTATAAATATATTTCAACTAAATAATTACAAAATATAAAACAGAATTATTTAAATATACCTTTACATTTTTTATGTAGCTCTTCAATAGTACCAGGATTTTCTATATCCTTCACTGGACTTACATCGGTTTGGCTAATTTCCGGTTGTAATGGTGGCAACGGTAACACTGAAGACAGACGATCTGAAGGTGATGGTGTAGTTTTTTGCGATGCGTATACATTTCCCATTATTTAGAAATATAATTCCAGTTACTTCAGTTTTTAACTTATGAGCAAGAATTATTCATTCCTGCACAATCAAATGAATCAAAAGGAAAGTTTCAACCGGTCACAAGCGTGATAACCATTTTTATCGCACTAAGCAGCATTGATTATCGAATAGAAATTTATCGAATAAAAACGTTTTTAAAAATTTTAAATCTTCAAATTGTTAAGAACTAATTTATTATTCCAGTAGCGTTTTAGAAAAATAATCGCAAATTTTATTGCAACTGACCACCATAGATTTTTTGATGAAGTTATAAATTAAAATTATTTTCGAAATTCGATATATCTTCGTTAACATATTTTTTTGTCTTTTAAATTAGTTTCCTTATATTCCATAAATTATTATTTATATTCATATATTGTGAATTGTGAACTGTGAAGTATTCAACCATAGTTAAAGTTATGTTCCAGATAAAGAAAGTTTGATAGTATTATAGTCTATTTTGTTTCATTGCATTTATGATTTTTTTTTATTTCATACAATTTTTCAGCTACACACAGACCGGTAATAAGTTTTATATTCTTATCGTAGATTATGCTTTATTTATTTTCTAAAATCAGCTCCTATTCAGTTATTCAGCATTTTTATTAATATTGATATGTGATCATTTATAATTAAGTCACTCGCAATTATAATATCTTAATATTGATCCTACATATTGTGGACGAGTGAACATTTTTATAAATTAAGATGCTTGTGTTATTTAGTCAGCATTATAATGGGCAAAGTAGTTATTTTATCAAAGATCAACTTCGTAACATTTTAAATTATTTTTACATATTTGTTACATCTTTATATTTAAAGTCGTATAGTAAGTTCATTTTTAAAAAAATAAGCATTGCATTGTCGCTTGGGTCAATGAACAAAATCTGATTTCTTAAAAATATTTGTGTCGGATGTCACGCCATGTCCAGCGTAACACGATGCTTGTGGAACGATCAAAATTGTTTTGATAAAACGCATCGAACATTAATCCGATAAATGCAATGCTGTTCAACGTGAATATGCACTGGCAAGTATTGTTTAAATGTATCTGTATTCTGATCCATTTTATTTAAATGAGTAGGATGGTCATATTTGATGGATAATAGTTTATTAAAATTTAAACTTTTAAAAATATAAACGGAAGTACAATAGAAAAACTACGCATAAAATTTATCGTGATAGATTTAAGAAAACTGTCTATTTCGGATACCGATACCAATACCAAAATTATCAGTTGCGTCAATATTTATCGAAGTTTGTAAAGCTGTATGGAATTCCCTTCGAACATTACATATGCCGGTGCTAAATGTTAATGATTTTGAAAAAGTTACCGATGAATGATAGATGTAGGTTCATGTGGTAAATATAGTGATTCTGATGTATTCCTCAATTCAGCAATATATCGTAATGTCAAAAATGGATCTATTGTATTACCAAAAGATAAAGAAATTAATTGAAACAAGTGTTAACAATGCAGTAATCATTACAAAAGCAATTTGTGTGTTACATAATATAATCATTGATAAATGAGATGAATCACGGAATGTTATGGACAGTAGTTTAAATAACCATAATTTACATGTTTCAAGACAACAAAACCATCCAACTAAAGAAGCGAAACATATTCGGGTACGTGTAGATAATGTATTTTTAATCATTTAACATTTTTTAACCATATATCATTTAGATTAATTCTAAGTATATATTAAATATTGTTCTACATGAACTGTACTACATTTGTATTCAATTAATTTAGATTATATAAAGTATTAACTTCGAATTAAAAATATATGATTAGAATGTATATTTTGGTGTATATTCATATAGACAAAGTTAAATCTTATTTTGCAAAAAGTAATGACAACGTAATTTGGATATTTTCCTCCCTTTATTCTAGTCATATCTATACTTCATCATTTTCTTCCTATAGAATTTTCAAAAATGGTTTCCGCGGATTTTTAAATTCGTAACTCGTTAAAAATAGGGATTTTTGATATTTCTGAAAAAAAAACACGAAAATCGGGAGTGTACAAGTATTCTAGGAATCTACCATTCTTCTAATATTAAATTTTGAATTTTATTACGTATCATCAGTTGTATGGAATTAATTTGTTCGAAGTACGGTAACAGCAATTTAAAAACCAGTAAGTGGATCTTCCGGCTTTTCTAATAATTCCATTTTTTTCTTCTCTATATCTATGAATATTTTGTTCTTGTTCAGACTATCTTCAGCATCTGAATTTATTTCGTTTTGAAAATAATCATTAATATTTTCTTCACAACTGTAATTAAGTAAATCATCTGTGACAAAATACAAACCTCAGATTCTGGTTCCATTAAATTATTCGATTGTATCGGTATATTTCCTTTTGTCACTAGTGGTGTACACGAATATTTAAAAAATAACATGCGATTAAAATATTGCCATTTGCCAGAATATGAAATCTGTTGTGGATCTCCAGATTGAGATTTTTGAATTTTTTGAATTTCTTTTAGAAACAAGTCACGCAAATTGCGCCACTTCTTTTTCAATCTTCTGGGAAAAAAACACATTTTTACCGTAATTATCATTTACTTTGCAGACATAATTATGCTACATCTATATTTAAATGCTTTTCATGTTATATAAGTATCATATACTGCATTAATTAAATAACTTTAACATATTAAAAATTATATGATATTTGATGACTGGCTATTCTCACTCTTTGTCATTTATTATTCTAACTTTACACCTATTTTCTCTTTTTTTTTTGTTCCATAAAACATTACGTCGTTGAACTTCCGAAATCAACTTTTCCATTTTTCTTAACAGAAACAAAATAACACAAAAACGAGAATTCAAATGCACAATAGTGCAAGTAAAATCAAATATTTTAATAATTACAATATTTTGTGAGTTTTCATAGTCGTACGTTTGAATTGAGCACGTTGAACAATCTCATCCAAATATCTTAATTTGCTAGTCGGAACGTCTAAATCGCAACGCACAAGTCGTGTTAAGCTGGACATGGCATTACGTCAATACATGATATTATTCCTTGTGTACTAACAAATCATTCCAACAAACGTGTAGCGATGAACTTCTAATAATTGATCGCGCGACCATTTGCGTTTTAGTCTTCTGTTGCGTCATAATTTACGTTATGTCAAGGCCTATACGAGGACATTATTATTTTGCCATAGTTTATAGTAGAATTTGTTGTATCGAGTCTTCACAACTTCTGCAACTAACGATATATTCAGATCTCTATGAACTATTTTATTTCATACAAAACTAAGGTGCATTAATCTTCCGTAAGATTTTTGACTGAGTGCATTTTATATGCTTTATGTTGGATGTTGAACGAGCACTCACATCGTTATTGAATATCTCTTGTGCAGTTCTTAATTCTTAACAGCTAATGTATATCCGTATCATACGACTATCGATATGAAAATCAAGGTGGCAGACACGATCAAGCTTAGAATAACTGTATTAGTGATGCATATTATTCCCCATACTGATTGTAAACATGGTGACAAAGTGAACACTTTGTCCTAACCATAAGAATTTTCAAAAATTTAAACCATAATGTTTTTTAAATATAAAAATCCTGGAATATGCTTTGAACGCAGAATATCTTAATTGTAATCATGAAATTTGTTTCTATCATCTTGTATATGCATTTTAGTTCTACGTCGATTACTGCGAATAATAAACAAATTCGGTTTAACTTTTATTTATAAATGTACTGTACTGATTAATTTATACGTTATCATTCAATTTATAAATACTATCAGGAACTTTTTTTATATTATTATTTAATAATTATTACCAGCGTGTCAGTATTAATAATTTCAATAAACCGCTGTATTGATGCAGTTTTTTGAAGCAGCTATTAACAGCACTATCGTTTGAATTAATTTCACATTATACGTCATTAATGCTCTAATGTAATTCTGAGTTTTAAATTTTTTATGTAAATCTTCGATAGATAATTTTAAAAATTTTCGTAGGTCATTTTCACCGAAACATTGTTTTTGATAGAAAAATTATTTAGCTTGCAACAGCCTACGCTACTGAGTTTAAATTTTACTTCAAATTGCAATTTAGAGTTCATTTGATTTTATTAAAGAAATGTTTTTATCGTCTTTTTTGTGAGACTAATCCACGTTTTTTAAGTTGCATTAAATATAAGCTTATAATATTTTTCTATTATGTATATACTTAGATATCTGGTCAGATGTACATAAAAACAGATTGGCCCGCAGACACATCCTCATGGAATCAACCTGTTTTGGATAAAAGTTATGGTTTTTTTTTCACAAAAATCTCAAAAATTTCATTCCGACTGATGCGATTCTAGTAACTGACAAATCTTTACTGGTAGTTGATTATTCATTTTATGGATGATTTGCAACATGTCAATTGTCAAATGCGCTCAAAACTAGAAAATTATTATTATAAGCCTTTTTTATTTAGCATGAAGAATATATTTAAGTAGACTAATAACTGAGAAGTTGTTGGAATGTTAGATAAATTAAATTATTAAGAAGTAATTACTTCGGCTGCAGTTTATACATCCTAGGTTCAGAGCTTTAACCTGAACTGGACGCGTCCATGGGTTTTGGATGGTTAATAGAGTTAAAAAAGGAAATTTATTTCATAAAATTGGCTGAATAAGAATAATACTAATTTGTTTTCATTATGTTTTTATTAAATAGATGGAAGTATCTATGTAATTCCCGTTTCATAATATCGTATTCTATAAATTATGATAAAAGTTTTTAATGTAATATCGATTTTTATATGGCTAGTTATATTAACAGTTTATTAAAACTAGCGTCCAATAATATTTAAATTGTTATGTAGTTACTTAGACAGTTGTGTTTGATAAATTTTGTTTTTTAAATTACATTTGACTACAATAAGATCGTTTTAAATCATTCTTCCACAGTTATTTGCTGTATGGATGCTTTGCTTTCATACGTTTCCGTACGTTAATTGTAGGCAAGTTTTGTTTATTTGAAAAACTGAAGTGTTAATTATAGATCAGATTAGTATGTTCTAAAATGAGAATGTCTTGTAATAATTGGTAATATATTTATTTGAAGTTTTATTAGAGGGTAATTGTCAGTTAATAATAATGGAAGATAACTCTATAGATGAGCAAGCGAAAGCGTGTTCAACAGAATTCGATCTTGTACAAAATGTGCAAGTGTGTACTGATTGAACAGTTTTTTTTTTATTTATTTTTCAGATATTGATATTGTGAATGATATAAATAAATCAGGATGTTTTGAAGTATGAAAGTGAGTATGTATAAGCATTCAAAATTCCAAATAATGAGATCATTACTAAAAGGTACAATCAATGTGAACTCGAAATGTATTAACAATCTCTGTTAAACTGGAAGTTGTGGAAAATTAAGAAAATTACAAAGTTGCCGGTGCAATACGAATTCCTGAAATAAATGGAACACTTTTTTTACATCAAAAAATGAAAATAATGCCCGTTGTGATTGTTTTGTAGTCCGATATTGTTTAGCGGTAAACTAGTGTCATAATTAAACACGTTGAAACGGACTTTTCAATTTATTCTGATTGTCATGCATATGAAATAGTTGAAGAAACCTACTTTCTGTCACTAATATAAATTATAGATATAATTATGTTGATTCGTCAATAGAAGTTCATACGCATAGTTGTGAAGTTATGTTAAACGATGTAAAAAAATATAAAATTTTCACTTTTAAGTCTGTTAAATAATTATTTTTTGTAACTCATGTCACGTTGGATTACTAGCTGCAATAAAAATTTTGATTTACTATCGGATATTGCTTAGAGATGATTTGGTGTCTATAACTGAATGTAGTACGCAATTTATATTAAATTAATTTGAGCTGAAACAAGTTAATATCAATTAATGTAATAGAGAAATACGTATGTATTTACACATTTATTTGTTTATCGTCTCTTGTTTTTGTCATTATTATGTTTAACGTTTTTTTTTAATATGTCTAATAATGCAATTATGTATTATTTTATCTTATTAATTTAAAACTTGTTTCTTTATACATATGTATTTTTTTCTATTTCATAATGAGATGATTATGTTGTAAAGCACTTCTGATAATCATTCATTAGGATGGTATTTGCCACATTATTTTTCATTGTTTTCTTGTTATTTATTATTAACATTATTACTATTAGTCATATCTCGATAATCTTTTTATAAAAGGAGTACATAACAAATCTGTTAATTTAAATTCAGCTTATAAACTTATCAGTTCCATCAACAGTGCAATGATTGCACTTTCGTCTAAGTCGAGATTAATTGTGTGAGAGCAAACATATCAGATTTAAAAGATACATTTATAAAAATATTTGGAAATTTTATATTTAATCGTATACATTCGAATATATTTATAGTGGATAAAAAAATTCTCGTAGTTTGTAACCGAGATAACTCATTTATTAATTGTAGAAAGATAGAGTAGCAAAATTATTTAATAAAAGAATCAAGTGGATAACAAATGAATCAATTGTTTTTAATAAGAGAATAATTTATATAGTCTAACTAAATTATTTCCTACTGATGTGAATATACTAAATATAAACTTATTTCGAAAGAAATACAGAATAGAAGTAATATAGCAAAAATGAATACTATATAAATTTATGGAACAATCAGAGGAATTACTGTGTTGTTTTGTATGGTGTGATAGGAAAACAAGGGTCTGCGCTAAAATAAATTGTAAGTAATATGATAATTCCCATTGTTGATAATGAGAAATTGGTTGTTCACCATTTTAACACTTAAATTGTGTAAATGCATTTGTCTGTAGTCAGAATGTTCATAAAACTGCATAATACAACATCTGTAAGCTCATTTGCCTTTCTCGACTTTTCACAAGGATTTTAGGAATACGATACGTGCTTTACTTAATAAATTGATTTTATATAGTTCCCCGGTTACATCAATACAACAACGGCCATGTTCGTTGACGATACAGCTATATTATCAACAAATAGTGATCTTGCAATGGCAACTAAGCATCTTCATCATTTAACACACTTAAACAAGTGGTTCAAAATGTGGAAGATCAAAGTAAATGGATTAAAATCAGCTTCCTATTATTCACATTAAATATAGGAAAAGATGTACATATTCATCTTAGCGGATAAGTGAGGATTGCACTTAGATCAAAGATTAATTTGGAAGAAACACATTATTGCTAAAAGAAAACAGATTGATATTAAATTTCGAAAAATGAATTAGGTGATGAATAAACATTCTGCATTATCAATAGAAAATAAAAGGCTGTTATATAATGCAGTCTTAAAACCTATCTGGATGTATGTCATCCAGATCTAAGGAACAACCAGCAATTCTAATCTTAAGATCATTGAACGATTCCAGGTGAAGGTCTTACAGAGTATAGTATGCACACCTCGGTTTGTCAGGAATTGCGACTTATAAGAGACTTACAAATACCTATGGTATAGGAAACCATCAAATCTCTTAGCCAGAATTATAAACAACGACTTGACCAATACGTTAATCCACTAGCTGTTAATCAAATAATAGTATGCGGTTCAGACGTACGAAAAGATTCTGTCAAACTGAACTGTACTACAGACTCTGATTTTATAAACTAATAAGGACAGAAACTATGAATAGGTGTAATTGTACAGTGTTCATTTGATAACATATTGTTAGGAATGCTGCTTATTGTCCCACAAAACAGATTGCAAGCAATTAATATAATAAAAAATAATTTAAAATAGATTCAATACGATTTTAGTTTAAATATTCTAGTATTTTTGATAATGAACAAAGCAAGCTAATAGACCTATATGAGGAAACGTCCGTTTTGCGGCTTGCCTCGTTTGTGTATAATTATTATTATTGATTTTTCCAAGCTGTAAGAAAATCCAATATGCAATATTTTATAGAATATATATTATATTATATATTTACTTTTATCGTTAACTTACATCTAACTAATGTTATTTGGTAAGTTTTGTAATTTACATGCATACTACATCATGGGTAGCATTCTATTCAGTGATGGATGCTAAAACTTAATTGTATATATTAATAGGCTTAGTTTATATTAAGTCCATAGGTTTCGCTCTAGTCGACGGTATTCAAGCGAGTTATCAATTAGGGAGATCGTCATGTGATTAGTGTGTGTTTCAGACGGTTGACACATTTTTTGGCAATGATCGCGATTTCCATTTTTATGGATTTCACCTTCAGATCTTTGTGAAGTGTAAGATTACTTACATACCATGGAGCACTAGCAATATTTCGGAGGATTTTGTTCTGCATTCGCTGTAGAATAGCAATATTGCTTTTTTTTTCGCGCAACCCCATAATTGACAACCGTATAGCCAAATTGGCTTCAAGACCGGGTTGTATAATAACAGCTTGTTTTCAATCGATAATTCTGATCTTTTTCCTAACAGCCAAAAAATTTGTTTCCATTTAATATTGAGTTCATTAAGTTTTTTAATTATATGTTTACTCCAATATATAGCACACAATTGTAACTGACTGGTGGAAGATCTGAGGGAATTTCACCAGAGATGTTATCTATACTAGGACATTTCCTTAGAGGTGCTTTACGTAGGCATACATAAATCTCTATTGGAGTAAAAATTTTCTGATCCTTGTGAACAGGGTTTATTCAACATCGACATCATATGTTCATTACACATTTTAGTATGTGGAGTAAAAACTGCACGCAGTTGTTCAGCAAAGGCGTTTATTTTTTCTTCATTTGTTCTAACTCAGTTATTATTTAACTTTATATTGAACTGTTTTTTCCCTTATCTTAGTAATTTTTTGGGTTATACCACAAGGATGTCGAATTAGTATATCTTTGAGCGGTTTCATTTTTATATTGATTGATTTTAGTATTACTTTGTAATTTCATGTATTGTTTTTTCATAGATGGGTAACGATTTTGTTGCCATTTTTTCCTGGCTGCACGGAGTTTCTACACCAGTTGTCTTATTTCAATCGGGATAAATCTATCTCATTGTACTTTATACGAATCGTAATTGGTGGATTATTCTATATCATATTTGTTTTTTAACTTAGTTTTAAGGTTTATATTATTTTAAATTATATTTGAAAAGATATTTCAATTTACAATTTTATTTACAAGTCTGGTTTAAATATATGTACTCTTTGGGCATACATCTAAGACGACCATGATAGGAACATGATTAGGGGAAAGATCGGTACCTGTTTTACATTCTCGGTTGAGGTTGTACAAACTATGAATTATAAAAAAGTCCAGAATATCTGGAAGTCTGTTATTATGTACCGGGCAGTATGTGGGTGTCATCGGTGAAAGAATAGACAGAGTTATTCTGTAAGCACCGATTCAATCTTCCAGACTGATTTGTTAGATGTTAACCCTACCTATGTAGTGTTTTTCGCATTATAGTCACCGTCGCATATAAATTTACTTCTTAACTTTTTGAAAATATTGTTAAATTCTATGTGTGGTGGTTGAAATCTTCAATGATAGTAAATGACTTTTACTGCGAGTTCAGTTACAAATGTTTCTATATTCACTGTAATGATCTGATAAGCATCTGTGCTGTGTTAAAATTTTTTTGTAGCAATTTTTTGAACATTATCAATGCACCTCCATGAGCTGTACCATCTGGATGATGAACAGTATATATATTGAATTTAATTAATTTAAAGCTGTTGCTGCTTACTGGGTGTGTTTCGGAAGTCAATGCAACGTCAATGACATTTTGTCGAAGAAAAATCTCTTAACTCATTGTTTTTTCAACAATTCCATTGCCATTCTATAGCATAATCATCAGTGACTGTTGAGTAATAATATTTATATTTCTTATCATTAAAGTAGTAACGTTTCAATAACCTATGTTAGTGTAGGGATATTAAAGGATTAATTCAATCAAGAATGAGGATAACATTGATGACATATCAGAACTATTGTTATTACCACTACAGTTATTTATTGTGGTAATGATATCACTATTATCATTATTGTTGTTGTCCAATTGAACTTCCTAGAATGATGAGTTTTTATCATTATTTGTACAGAAACAACATTGGTAACGCTTTCATATGATCTGTCATTTATTATTTTCCTAGGATTGCTGTGATTTGCTTTAGAATTGTAGTAATTTATTTGAATATTAGCATAAGATGCACATATATTATTATAATACAAGATTCAAGATTATTTCATCGAACTTTTTATCAATCGCCCAGTTTTTGCTTCAAAAATAAAGAAGGAAAACTTGCTCTGAATAATTAACAATAATTGTAAAATGTTTCGATGGACCACTGAATTTTAAATAACTGAGAGAGACGTTTCCGGAACAAAATCCAAATTATAAGTTTCTAAATTCAATATCACCAAGCATACATGAAATCTACAAAAAATAATTTATCAAACATGGAACTAAAAAATGGACCTGATGATTGGAAAATGGTGTTAATTTACCCGCTTCATTAAAAGGGGTTAGAACTGATGTTAATAATTACTGAGGAATATCACTTCCACAAGTGGTATATAAAATTCTTTATTCTCTCATATTAAATTGGAACTGCAATGGACTCTATGCGCACTATGAAAAACTAAAGCTACGAATTTCCCTATAATCTATCATCAAGAAACTCGTGTTGAAATAAATCAAATCTCTCACATTATATCCTATAACATTTTAAAATTTCCTCCACCGTCTGGCCTAATCGCCCACGGTGGTATCCTATTAGCAATTCGGAGTAATATCTCATGTCACATTCTCCTGAAGAACTACCACATCTGTACATCAATATCCAATTAGGTCAATCGTTTGCACTTTGTTCATTTTACATTCCCCCTGAAGAATCAATAGGTGAATCCAACTTTATTAACATAATTCGAGAACTGGATACTTCAATTGCCATGTTCCAATTGTGGTCAGCAATCATACTATTTCCAAAGGACGGCTTATAGAAAAACTACTAAATATCATCAATCGTTGTTTATTGAGTACAAGATAACCTACGCATTACAGTTTTGCACACCATGCATGGTCTACTCTCGATCTAGTAATTTCTTCACTACAATTAGCAAGTAAGTTGCAAGTATCTCATCAAGTGGATTTAGCAGACAGTGATCATACGCCTATAATAGTAAACGAGATTACAAGCTCGACGCAGCTAGAACGTTCCACACTTCGCCGGAATTATAAGAAAACCGATGTCTCGGGTTGCATCTGAATGCCAACATATCATGGTAGATTTATCTACGTGTATCAACAACATCGTTGATAGCTTTTCTTCCGATTAGTGAATAGAACTCGTTTATATACTCCAACAATAAGTTAAAAGAAAATTAGTACTATGGTGGTCAACCAAACGTGAAATTGCTATAGTCTTAGACGTAATGCACTAAAAGAAGTGAAATCTAGTCCTATAATTGAGCATCATATAGCACATAGACGAGCTCTAGCTAAAGCAAGATTGACAACTAAATAAGCAAAGAAAAACTCATGGGGAGATTTTACTTCGACCATAACATCATTGACTCAAACAAATTTGGTTTGTCAAAAATTCATACAATAAATCACTCATCTTTCTATTTATTTCCTTCAGTTCTTAACGTTGGTAATACTCAAACTAGCAATCCGCGTGATATTGTCTTAACTCTTATATTATGAGCAACATCAATTGATGTAAATAGTTCAGCAATTGGAGAATCAGGGGCAACTTAGGATCGTTCATAAGTAACTTCTTCAAAAATTTATTGTTTGGACATGAACACATTCAATGCGATCATTAACATATGAAAAATCTCCGAGATCTGCCTGAGCCATACTCTATTTATCATTTCCATTAATGATCTCATCGTCCAGTCACTAGTGCGATGCTAATTGTTCATCAATAACATCACAATATTTGTTAAATACAAAAACCTAAACATTGAAGAAGAAGTACTACAAGAAAAGAAAACACACCCTGAATTTCTGAAAACGATCTACAAAATATGCAATGTGAAGACTGCCGAATACATTATCGCCGCATCCGGTAATGAAAACATGAATTATCTATCCGTCTCAATGGATAACAACTAAACACATCATCAGGCGTTTGCTATGTTGGTCTAACATTCAATCAAACGCTTTCCTGGAAGTCCCAAATGAGCAAATTGAAACAATCATGCTTTCAAACAGTGGCGGCTCGTGAATTTTTTCACATGTACTCGCTTAAATTCTGCAACCCCTCACGAACATAAAAGAAATAAAAGTATTTACTCTAGAAACTTTTTTCAATACAAAAATTTACAGATAAATAAATTTGGATATTAAAAAATTAATTACAAATAAATAATTTAAAAAATTATAAGTATGCTAACAATTAAGTAGGTAGTATCGATAAATGAAATCCACTCTTCTACCATTTTTAACAAATTCGTTTATAACACGATCGTGAAAACGTCGCGACGCAACTTACTCAGGACATCCTTTTCAATGGAAAGAACAGTTCATTCGGAAAGTCTTTCTTCTCTCTATCGTGTATACGTATTTATTCTTTTTAAAGCTGAAAAAGTGCGCTCAGTCGTTGCAGTTGTAACTGGTATAGTGATAATCAGAGCACATAATTTTTTACCTTCTGGCAAAGCAACAGAAAGACCAGAAATTTCTAAATGTTTATACAGTTCGTGAACTGACTAGTGGCGGAACTCCGGAGTGCTGTATACGACAATCAGTTCGGATTTTAATTTGGTCATGTCAAAATTCTTGCCACCAGAATGTCTCATTAATGCTTTAAATAAATTATCAGGAAACTTTTTTTCATATTGAATGAACATGTCTTTATCTAACGACGCTAAATATTCCAGTTTTTTAATCTCTGAAAACCTTTCCACAATTTGCATTGTAATATTGTCCATGATTTCATGAAAAAGTCGTCGGTATCCTATAGCCAGATCATCATCATTTGAAAAATTTACAGTTCGTCATCTTTTTACACTAATAGTGGAGATGCATTTCGAAGTTTGATCATAAATTATCTGAAATTCATCTCGTAGTTTGTTCAAAAAAGTTTTTAGTGTCTGTACTTCTTGAGAAGCTAACTGAATATCGAATATTTTTTTCTGTATGATATCAAAAAGTTTTGTGACATGTGGAAATATCTTTTCAAAAATTTTTAGTACAAAATTGAATTCAAAATCTTGAAGATTATGGTGAAATCCTCGAGCGCATGCTCTAGTTTCGCTATCCCACACATCAGATTCATCCATCATATTTTCGAACAATTGGAAACTACTTAAACCAACTTGCTATTAGAATTCCATATAACAGCAGATGTAGAAGGTAATCTTCGTTTTATTTGTTCATTTAAAAAATGACAACGTTTCGATGAATTTGAAAAAAACGCTGAGAATCCATTTAAAGTTTAAAAAAAAACTCTACATTCGCGAATAGAATGACGCTCTGTTTTAACACCAAATTTAGTTGATGCGCATAGCAATGCACAAATTAAGCTTGTTCATATTTATCTGTCATCAGTTTCTGCAATCCATTATGTTGTCCAGCCATCACAGCAGCTCCATCGTAAGTCTGCGCAATTAATTTCCATCCACATTCGTATTCACTTATAAACTTGGTGATATGATTATACAATGCAACAGCAGTATGATCGTTGCTAACGTCTGAAAAATCTATGAATTTTTCAACAGCTTGATGTTCATCCGAAATATACCTTACCGTTGTAGATAGCTGAGATTTTTTAGAAATATCGACAGTTTCATCCAGCATAATAGATACGAAGGTAGGACTTATTAATTTCGGTTTTTATTTCATTTTTAACAACTATACTAATTGGATCAACTCGTTTTGAATAGTTTTTTACGTGCCGCTAAAAACAGTAGAGAATTTTAAATGATGCGCCAATTTTTCATCTCGTAATGCTAAAATATTCAATAATTCGACGTAATTTCCTTTATTATTCGAATCCACTTTTTCATTGTGGCCTCTAAATGCTATCTCCTGTTGTGCCAAATAACACGTTACATCTCCACTGCTTTCAAAAGCTAAAATTACTAACTAGCTCACACTTCATATGGTGCAGATCATACATCATTACTTTGAATTCGCCATGCTATCATACGTTCTAAATAGGAATATGCTTCGCCAATATACTCAATATTTACCTTCAACCTGTAAAAGCTATCAACAACACAACTCTGGCTAACTATAGAGGTATTTCGCACCACTTCCATCTAGAGTCTACATGCAAAAGCGTCGGAGCATCCTCCAGATATTCGGAAAATCTATTGGCGAACTTCCATGTTCAGTGCGCTGTGTCCAAGATCACTTCTGCGCTCATAATTCCAACTACTTTTCGAACTACAACTCAACCAGTGGAAACAACTTCTTTAGATTACTAAATACTGACAATTGATAATATAATTTTGCACAATTTGCCTTCCACACCAGTGATTCCATTATAGAATCAGAATCCAATCAAACTGGATCTGAACCTGCTAAATCATGACAGAATGGAAGTTCGTCTTAGTTGAAACTAAACGGAAGATATCTTCGTATACCTCAACCTTATCGATTTTTTCACTATTCGTTGTATGTTTAGAGGTAAGACTCAGTTATAACACGACATACACTATCTAAGACATTCTTAGTTCTGTCCGCTGAGCTCCAGGTAATGTACTTTTAGGAACAGATCAAGAGAAGATCAACCAAGCACTGATTTTTTCAGACTTGGTAGCTGCACTAAAAGCTATCTCTAATTGTTACAATGAGAAGCAACACCGGATTGATAAGGAAACAGTCAAGCTTCAAGAAATCACTTTATATTACCATTTGGACTCCCAGTCACTGAAGAATTGCTCGTAATAAACTGGCTGAATTCTTTTAGATCCGCAGTATATTTTTTATCTTCTTTAACTGAAATACTAATGACCGTAATTTCTTATCCGAATTAATCACATTCCAATTTATACAATTTAATTTTAGATACGTAGTAACCAAATTTATATTTATCCGTGTCTCTAGCAATTAGTAGGCTATTCACGGCATGTAAATTTAAGAAAATAAATTAATAAATAAAATTATTTTTCAAAAGCGATGCAAGTAGAAAAACATCTCGAAGAACACAGGTCTGGTTTTAGAAAAGGAAAACCCTGTCCCGAACAGATACTGAATTTTTGAAACTAATAATGAAATAAAGAAAGGTCAAGAAAACAAAGTCGTAACTGTTGTTAAGAAAACGTATGATTCTGTACGTAGAAAAACATTATTTAATGCATTAAACGAATTAATATAGTTAATAAACTTATTGCCGTCATTAATCGAATATTGACAAACGCAGTATAAAAAATTAAATTCTTATGAGAAATATCAAAATCTTACAAAATAAGAAGTGTAGGTGGGGATTATATCCGTTACTATTCAGTTGTGTTTTAGAAAACATAATCAAAGAACGGAAAATTAGAACAAAGTAACAAGATATATAGACGATTAGTCTAGGAAGGAATGCAAACAGTAATATCGATTGTCTAGACTTTGCAGGCGATTTAGCGATTTTGTCAGATAATATGAAACATGCGAAGTAGATATTTCAAAAAAGAAGCAGAAAAGATAGGATTAAACATTTAAAGAATATAACATCAAAGAGTCTACGAAATATATGAAAACAAAATCAAGGAAAGTTCAAAGACTTCATTCAAATATTTGGGTGTGGAAATGATACAACCAAATAAGTTGGACTAACTCATAAGATAGTGTATCTTATTTTCTCTCGGGACGCTTATCTGCAGCACTGGAGGATAATTTGGAGAAATTAAAAGACGGATTTTAATTGGAAAGGCAGCATTTTTCGAGACTAACTTGAATTTGGAAGAATCATGACCTAACTACGCCTACGTAAATACGTTTAGTTAATACATTAGCAATGTCAATCTTCCTCGATGTTCAGAATGTTGGATTCTCGAGGAAAAATATATTCACAGTGTAAATTCGTTTGAAATGCATTGCAAAAGTCTAATGCTGAGGGCACAATTGATGGTCAATCTAACATCTCAATACCGCAAGAGCTTGGAATACGGCTAAAGGGCGTGGTACGAAAAATAGGATTGCTATCGAACATGTTTTTAAAAATGGCAGTCTCGAAAAGCGGATTATACGAGGCAAGTGTCAGAAAACTTCGAAATGGAGTACCGGCGAGATATGTCCACCGAAATAAAACAAACGGTCGGCAATGCCGCTACATCAGTGGGAAAGATCGGTGACGAGAATTATCCAGCAGATCGTTTGATAAATATTCGGTTCCAGTAATCGACGAAGAACGAGAGTCAAGATGTTAAAATAAAAACGAGGCTTGAGACTAATTTTTAAATAATGGCCACGGGGATAATCTGTATGAGAATTTCGCTTTGAAAATTAGTATTAATTTTCCGGCATTGTTTCTGTAGCGAAACCGGTTTAGTTAAGGCTGAATCGTCTTCGAAATTATTTTATATTTTTGAAACGTTCGAAGATAACGAGATAAAATACTAGAAGACGACGGATACGACGAATTGTTACGAAAGTAAACAATACGACCTCGATGATAGCTGCTTCGTGTATTACGAATGAATGACATCATAAATCGTGACGATGAGTAAGTGTATATATAAACTTCCGACTTGCCGATTTTGGGTGTGGTGTGTTTTTTTTCCTGTATGTGCGTACGGGAAATTAAGGTAAATTTTTTTAGGTGTTCCGACCTTTCCTTCCTTACACGACTGAAACTGGTCGACCCTCAACGGGATTTTCAAAGAAAAAAAACAACTATTTATAAATATTACGTTATCAGTAACATCATCACGCGCGATTATATATTATGTAAAGCACAAATTTTCTACGAACAGAAATTTTCTATAAACAAACATTTTTTCTCAGTTTTCCCATCTTGTTTTCATCGTTGTCATTTTCGCATAAAAATATTTTACTTTACACAGACGATCGCGAAATGATGTTTCGTGTACGATCGATAGAAAATATTTATTTCTTTTTATTATTTATTTATTTATTTACGTGTCATGCGCAGCAACTAAGGCTAGAGACATTAAAACCGTTTTTTTTTTTTTTTTTTTTTATTTCACCGTTTCAGTACGTACTGGGAATATAGCGGGGGGGCATTCGTAAATAAATCAATAATTAAATATGTTTTCAATCAGATCGCATTAATTTAACCAGTTAAGCCGTAAAGATCGGTTTTGGAACTGAAGGAGCGAATAATTAATTATATTCTACGATATGACCACAATTTCGAAGGAATTTCTGTAACGTTTCCGTTAGTATCCGATTTTCAACATCGTATAGTAATACCGAAAATAGGTAACGCAGTGGCGGCTCGTGGGTTTTCGAAGCGGAGGGGCTAAAAGTTTTACCTAGTTGAAATTTTTTTTTAATAAAAAACATACAGCTAGGCTACCATTTCATAAAAACTTAAAATTCTAAATTTTCTAAACAAAAATAAAATTTAGAATCGGCCATTCTAAGAAAATTTTAAAAAATGTGTAATTTCAAAGCACTTACTTCAAAATTTATTTGTATAAGAAGTACATACAATGGTTTTTCATTTTCGCGAACCGGTTAGTTACCTTGCTGTGGAAGTTAGGAATTGTATCGATAAGAGTTTTCTCAATACTTATCATTGCAAGCGCAGAAACTCTGTCTTCCAGCATTGTACTCCGTAAATATGTTTTAATTCTTTTCAAGGAAGAAAAACACCTTTCCACTTCAGCAGTTGTCATAGGAGACGTTAACAAAATGTTCATCAAACATATACTTTGCCGAGTGTTTTGTAAATACCGGTGTTTCGAAACAATTGGTGGAGTTGCGCAACTCCCGATGCAAGGGAAAATTCTGAATTTCTTTCGTATAGAACAGAAAGTTCAGTTTGCAAACGATTTTTATTTAGCATGGGATATGCCTGGTAAGTTTCGTTAAATTCTTGAGAAGGAAATTGCCTGCAGTACGTTTCAAATTTCTCTTGTAACAGCAACTTTCCTGCAGATAGATGACCAGTAAATTCGAATCTAACCCTAGCTTGCATACATATTGCGTCACAAACTTCTTTGACAGCGGCGTTTCGATTTTCATCACATTTCCTCTTACGAGATACGAGCATAGAATACCAAGTTTTCAAAATTCGTTTCTCTGATTAAAGAAATTGCGCGATAAAAATTTTCCAGTGATGAAAAAGCGCTCGAAGAATTAATATTGCGATTTTGAAATGCATTGTATAGTAAATCAACGTGTGGCATAATAGGATGGAAGACGCCAAGCCAAAATATAAAGTTGTTGTCATTGAGAAGACGAAGAAGACCGGATGCTTCATTAACCGTTTGGGTATTATTTGAATTCTGCAATTTTTCGAAACATTATTTCAGCTGTTCAATGTTTTCAAAAACTGTATTTACGACTCTTGAATTGAAATTCCATCTTGTATCGGAACCACATGGAATTCTACTTGACATGCAATTTTCAAGCTCAGCTAATCTCTGAGAAGAACGCGAAACAAATGCTGGAATTCCTGACAAGCTAATAAAAAAGATGCGTACTTCTCTATTAGTTGAAACTGATTTACTCATTACTAAATTTAATTGATGAGCATAGCAATGAATGAAATGGGCATTTGTATAAGTTTCTTTACTATTTTTTGAACACCGCCATGAGCTCCGCTCATAACTGCGGCGCCATCATAAGTTTGAGCAATTAGTTTCCCAGTATTATCTTTTAAAACAATTTTCAACTGCTCCAAAATCTGTTTCGATAATCCTTCTGCATCTCGTGACTCAGGGTTATAAAATCCCCAGAATCTTTCGTATGTGGTTCCATTGAATTTGTAACGAAAAACAATTACCTCCTGTGTTTTCTCAGAGATATCAGTCGTATCATCGGACATAACAACCAAAAATTGAGCTTGTTCAATTTCATTAGAAATTTCAGTTCGACAAATGTCTAACATACAATCCAACAATTCATTTTGAATTGTTTTTGAGTTATCTTTAAACACTGTAGAATTTTCAAAATGCACTTTCAAATTTTCATCTAATATCCCTGCGAAATTTAACAATCCTCGAAAAATACCAGGATTATCGGAATCCGCTTTTTCATTATGTCCTCATAGCAGAAGTTCAAATTTACCGCAAAATATCAGGCAGTCGATGGATTTTGATAAAATATCCCTATTCTTTTTGACGTTTGCATTGAACTTTCTGATATTTAATTTATACGCTTCGCTTAACTGTGTCGCTATATTAATTTTTCCTAGCATACTAAAATCTATCGAATTTTTTATATGTTGTGCTGAATTTTCGTGTTTCTTGATTTTTTCATTCAAATGTTTCAAGTCTACCACACCAGTTTGAGTCCAAGAAATTTCACCGCCAAAAAGTAGACAAGGAAAACAAAAGAAAGCGTTTTTAATTTCACAACGCAAAGCCAGTCACATTTTGAATAAATATCGGCTTTAAATTTTCTTTCAAAAGTATTGTTTCGGCTAGATGACGTTTGTATAATATTCAATTGCGGAGTCGGCCTCCCACGAGCCTTAACGTTACACTTTTCTGCAAACGATAACCGCGAAAATTTGTTATTCAGCAAACACGAAACCGAATTCAATTCACTTTCACGAAAATCGCTATTTCCAGCCATAATTAAAGTTAGCCTTTCTACCAAAACAATCGAAGTAATAAAATCCTTATAAATAAATATATTTATTCAATCAATAAAACATAAATAAATGAGCAACAATAATAGAAGAACGCGCGCGTCAACATTTCATTCTGCAGTTGGAATATTAATCTTGAAATACAAGTCTACCTAGCTGGGCTGGTTCTCGTGCAGCCCGAACGCGGCAAAAAAAGAACTATTGCGCATGCGCCTTTACCATCGTCCGGTTCCGTTTCCACGCACTTTATGTTTTCTAAACACGTGAACGAGAGCTGTATTGGGCTGGTTTTTGTGCAGCCCGAACGCGGTTAAAAAGAAACCACTGCGCATGCGCCTTTAACATCGTTTTCTCGCGGAACTACGCTTTTTATGTTTCCTAAATGTGCCAACAAGAGCTGCATCATACGTAGCCCTCACCAACGTTCTAGAATGAGCATCCAAAGAGAAAAAATTACTTTTTTAAACGAAATTTTAAAATTTTGGATAATTTTAATTGATTTTTGAATATGAAAAAAAAATTATACTGGTAATTTTGTAGGTGGGGCTGCAGCCCTGCAGCCCTTATGCACGAGCCGCCACTGAGGTAACGTTTTATTAACGTTCATTTAAATTCGTTCTTTTTTACTCTGCAAAATAATACTTTTGAAACGCGTCGTGCTCGAAAGCTATTTATTTATTTTTAAAAATGGCTTAAATTTTTTTTCCTGTAGTACAAAAAGTACGAAATTTAATATTTATATTTTTTCGTTCGAATGAAAAAAGAAGTATAATTAAAAAAATAGTTACTTTTTGAAAATGAAAAGCTGTAAAGGTGAAAACTAAATTATTCGCTTCTTTCAGTTCCAAAACGGACCTTTGCCGCTTGACTGGTTAAATTAATGCGATCTGATTGAAAACTTATTTAATTACTGATTTATTTACGAATGGCCCCCCCGGGTAGATAACAATGTATGCACTGAAACGGTGAAATCCAAAAAGATACGGCCGACCGAAAAAATTCTAACGATGAACATTTGAACCTTTTCTTGAAAGCAAGGGGGGATTATTAGCATCCTCGTCCCACAGTAAGGGCCGTATGTCTATTTTTGCTTTCCATCGCAGGTGTTTGAGAAAAGGCTATAGGGGTGTGCCTTCCGGCGGGTTTAAATAGTCCTTCCTAACATGAAAAGCAATAAACAGGACCCCATCTTCGATATGAATTTATTTATATATTTTCTCAATGCGTATACTGCGGGTATCGCGCTGTTCCTATTTTTTCCACTACATATTCCATATGCTTACTCCATAGTAGACACATGTTTGCAATCGCTGCTAAATATTTGTATGATTGCACCACTTCAACTTCTCCGCATTTTATATATTTCTTAGTCGTGCGGTTTGAATGTATTCGATTTTGGATTTCTACGGTTCGAATTTCGTTATCGGTTTCAAATAAACGTACGCGTGTTCCTCAACAGATTTATAAATACAATATAAACCTTTACTTACATACCGGCTGTACATCAACAAAGAAACACACATTCCAAACACCCACCACATAATAGAAATCTTGGAACAGCAATAGCAAAACTCATGTCCTCATCTTAAAATATGTTCCAGAAGTAAGCTAATAAAGAAATATCACCGTTATCGAATTTTGTGTATATCCATATAGGAAAACAGAGGGAAACGTGTTTAAAAGAGAATTATACAAGCGAAAAGCTGAAGACAACGGAAAACTCTAACACGCAAAGGTGGTTTTTTTTTTATATTTCTATGAGTTGTCATTATCGCACTTTCATAATTTGAAGAATGTGGAATGTTAGTTTTGTAATTTTTAATAAAGAACAAATTTTTAGTGATTTTAACTTCTTTTTTGTTGTTTATTTTTAAATAACTTCTTATAGTTTTCAAACCTTTCGTATATATATATATATATATATATATATATATATATATATATATATATATATATATATATAAGTATTGGTGCAAATTACTCCCCAACCCCCTGTATTACCAACTTTATATATTGTTCTTCTCCTAATTCTTTCTTTATGCCGACTACTATTTTTATATTTTCAAATAGTTATCGAACCATTTATTTGCTCTTTCTTTTACGCGTATGTCATTTAATTTATCAAAGAGTTTATATATATATACATATATATATATATAGCGTAGCCGTATTATTATCGGTACGTATAAATCATTAAAATAACGGCTGGTTGATGTGGGATGGATAATCGGTTTGTAAATAAATAAATGAAATAAATAAATAAAAGGTGATTTAATTTAATAATCAAGAATCGACGTTATAACATAATAATGAAATATATATATATATATATATATATATTCTTAAAATAGACTAGAAACATAATCAATTAACAAAATTCACTTATTCATCGCTTTCATTTCGTATTTATTACACTTATTCAATGAAAACTAATCACAATGATAATAACGATTAATAATATTACATGTAATAACAATAACAACAATCATGATAGTAATAATAATATTATTAATATTATTGTAGTACAATCAGAGGAATAATGATGTTTCCGAAGTGCCGTTTGTTTCAGTATCATGCTGTAAAGTATAGAAGGAAATTCATTTGAAAAATACATCGTTTAAATGATTGTAATTAAGTAGAAGGTAATATTTATATATACTTTTGCACACAAATATATATATATATATATATATATATATATATATATATATATATATTACAATAGTAAAAATAATTAATTTCTGAAATTAAAAAAATATAATATTGTATGAACGAACGTTCTAATTATTGTGCTCTCATATTTTTCCTTCCTTTCAAAATTAATTTGTAATTTCTTATCGTGTGACGTCAAAATAGTCAAAAATAAAGTTGCGAAATCGTAATAGCAAAAAGATTTAATTTTTGAAATTAAAAAAATATAATAATAGTGCGTATGTGTTTAGGTGCACTTTTATGTATCAATGTACATATACATACATATGTATGCATATAGTCATATACAAACGTTCTTATATATATATATATATATGTACATACATACATATATACATATATATACATATAATACATATATATACATATATTAATATGTATGCATTAGTTACTTGTTGATTTTATCATTACTTTATAAGGCTAGGCGTGTAATATTTTTTTATATATTGTTTTCATTTTCGCCGAATTCAATTTGAAAATTATACATATGTATAAGGTGGGGTTGGTATAGTTGTTAGAATACTCGACTGTCAACTTGGACGGTCGAGGGTACGAAACCAACTAGCTACGTAAAAGTTTATAAAGTTCTGCATCACTACGCAATTCCTTAATTATCACGAATGTACGTGCATCTGAGTTGCATATAAATTGTGCCTCGAACGCTAGCCCATTTTGTACTTAAAAATAAACGTACAATGAACAGTTGTGACGTTCTGGAATAAACAATATTATATAAAAAAAAAGAAATTTCTTTAACGCGGTGGTACCGACGTTTATTAAAAATAAGATCAACGTGCCGAGCTAATAACTAGCGGCTAGCAGTCCGAAGATGTTTCTCGTTCTGACTTCAGGTCTGATCTAACTGGTAGTAGAGTTTGCATCGAAAAATATCTAGTACGATCGTTCGGATGTACATTGGTAACGTGTTGAAAACAGCACGGTCGCGATATATTCGATTTTTCCGGTAAACGTATCGATAACGGTTTCTTGGCGGATTTCTTATTTTTTTTAGACGAACAAGCTATCGGTACGGATAAACTGATATTTTCCGGACACGAAGTTAACCGATCGATATGTAGCGAAAGCTCGTCGGCCGCTTCGATCGAATCGAAACTCAATCCGATCACTTTACGATGATCGGTCGATAGGAACATCGTGTGAAAAGCTTGACCGGTTAACGATTTGTAACTCGATAAATTATCGATAATATCCTGCCACAACGTGAAACAGGTACCGCGTTCGGCCAGTAATATTTGTATTCGTCTTTTATTTCTAGATTTAGTTTCGCCTCGATCTAATACGATAACCGGAATTCCGGTATAACGTAGTTCCCAAATGCCTGCGCGAGACGTATCGCCGTAATAAAGATTCGCCATAGATTTGCATACGTATACCTGTAAATTAGAAAAAAAAATGATTATTATTATCAGTGTTATCTTGGGTTTATCTAATGTTATTTCTTTTTATTACCAATTCTGCCTTCAAAAGCTGATATATATATATATAATATATATATATATATAGTCTAGTGGCTAGAGCACGGACTTCCAAACGGAAGGTACCGAGTTCGAATAGGATCGGCGATGCAAAAATTATCATCAGAAAATAAAAATATAAATAATCGTAATATTATCGCGTTGAAAGCAATGGCAAGCCACCACGCACAACACCATATGCGCCATAGTAATAATATAATATACTACAAAAACACGCGGGACTGCATTGTGTCCTGACAACAAAGCGATTACAATCAGGGTGTACGCTAACCCCGTACGTTATTTACACTGTACAAAAAAATATGTATATGTAAGTAGTCGCCTACCTCTGAGACGGAAACGGTACTTAATGATGATGATGAACACTGAGTAGGGAATGTTGTACACACGAATAATTCCAGAATACCGGAAAAAGTTTTATACGCAGAGCTTGTAAATGACATAGGAAACAAACTAAACCGGAATGTGCTATAAAGATCAGATTACAGGAACAATAGGAGGCGACAGGAAAGCAAAAAAAAAAATGTTGCAAGAATATCTGCGCAAGCAAAAACTCTAGTCGTAGAAAGCCGACAAGATATGATCAGAACGCGTCTAAGAACAACGTAAACCCGCAGAGCGACGTGCTCAGTTCGTGGATTCATGTACATAACTAAAATAGGACTTAAAATTCATCAATAATTCCGAAACTATCGAGATGCAAATAACTAACTTGGATGCGAGTGTTCGTGTAATAATAATAATAATAATATATCGAAAATTGACAAAAAAGCATTGGTAACAATTTCGTTAGAAGATATTGTATAAGTGCCGTGTACAGTATCGGAGGTAGGCGACTACTTAAAATATACATATTTTGTTGTGCAGTATGAATAGCGTACAAGGCAATTATAATATGACGTTAGCGCAAATAAACATACAAACTCGGGAAAACTGATTGTAATCGAATTAAATTTAATTGAAATAATAAAAAATTACTGTGTATCAAAGGACACTCACTGCAGGTGTTCTACAAGGATCTATTCTGGCACTTACTTTATTTAAATATTGCGATGGCTAACATACGTAACAATACGGATATTATGAAAACACGAATTTAATAAGTTACACGGATGACATTTTACCTAATTGCAGGAATATATAATACTGAGGACATTCTTCAGATAAATCAGAAGATGAACGACGCTTGTTATCGAACTTGTGAATCTCTGACTCAGTTTAAATCCCGAGAAAACGAATTCGATATCAATAACCGGGAAACGTAGAAAACATAAAATTAAAATTAGAATAGAGTTAGAATTGAAACTGATTAATAAGCCGCTTAAAATAAGTTAAGAAACGAAATATTTAGCCCCGTATACATTGATGAAAATCTTAATTCCCGTAAACATATTTTCGCCGAAAAAAGAAAGAAGATCAAAATGGAGCAAAGGAAAATTATCTTAAACACAATATCTGCATGTAGAACAGTATCCTTGTTTGCTAGGCCGTATTAGGAATTATACGTTAGAAATGATAAACGAGATTAAAAAAAAAAACATCAAAAGTAATAGCACAGTGAAAATGCATAAAATCAAGGAAGTGAAATAAACTGCAGAAATGGCGAAATGTTAATGAGGAAGAACTAACCGGAAGACGAACGTACTGTAACAAGAATCGAGGATAGATTGAAGAATACACTAATCAGCTCAAATTTCTAACACAGCTTCTATTGGGACAAGGGAAATTACTTAAAAAAAAAGTGTATTTAACAAATAATTATAAATGCGGAGAATGCATCATCAAAATTGATTCACCCGATCACGTATTGCTATATTATTATTATTATTATTATAATAACAAGTATATTTCAGATTAATAAATAAATTAAAATTCTCATTTATGTACACATACCGAGCTTACATAATTGCTCATACTGTGCGATATTTGATTTAATATTAATACTAATATAGGAATAAGAAAATAAAAAACAACTGCAGGGAAAAAATACAAATAAAAACCCTGCTTAACTTTACTAATTTATCTATTTAATGTATAGTGATATATATATATATATATATATAGTGAAACACATAACGCATCTTCTTATACATATCCATATTTTCGTGTACATAATTCTTATTATATAGCTTAAGATAATAAACAAAATTTAATGTATAGCGTGGTTTCGAGTTAGGTAACCATGCCGTTTAGAGAGGCGCATGCCTAATTCTTTTATGTTTATATTTTTTGTATTGTAGTTGGAGTGATTGTCGTGTGTAATTGCCGATTTTCCTTATTATGGCATGCGGGTTAGTACTACATTTTACATAGAATTTGTTGGACTGGCTACTTACAGCTTCAGATATGTATGGATGCTTTAATTTAGTGTGCATTTCTGATACTCTCGTGTAAATTGGAGCATTCAGTATAATTCGTAGACACTTATTTTGGAATGCTTGTAATTTGTTCAAAGTTGTCTCGCTTACGCTACACCAGATTGGACTGGAATATAATAGTAATGGCAAAAAATAAGTTTTATAAATTAAATATTTGTTGGCTGTACTCATTTTTGATTTCTTATCGAATATAGGAAATAATTTATATAGTCTCGTATGGGCTTTTTCAATAGTGTGATTAATGTACGTTGAAAATGTCAGGTTTTTATCAAGTATAAGACCGAGATATTTAACGTATTATTTCCAGTATAGAGCTGTTCATTGAATATTTTTATAGAATGTTCTGTTTGAGGTATACGTTTAGTAAAAAGTATGGTCTCGGTTTTTTGGTTGTTAATTTTGATTTTCCATTTATTATAATATTTGTATAGTTATATATTTATTAAAACTTTCGTGGTTGTTTTCCATACGTCTAGAATTATTTTCGGTGAAAACCACGTCCTGATTATTCAAAAAACTTAACGTTTCGAATGGGCTTACACCACTCATCATCAGAAACGGTTTCTGATGATGAGTGGTGTAAGCCCATTCGAAACGTTAAGTTTTTTGAATAATCAGGACGTGGTTTTCACCGAAAATAATTCTAGACGTATTTGTATAGTTTATTATAACTATCCATAAGTCTTTTTTGTATGGTGTCAATCCTGTAAGAAGTAAGAACCAAATTCGAGTATATAAGACAATTGGTCTAAGAATAAAAAACAATACAATTAATACATTAAGATATATGTAATTACAATATTAAAGGATAATAAAAAAATAATATTTTCCGGTTTAAAGCTTACGAGAGGATTATTCATGGAATCAAGCTCAAAGATCGCAAGACTGAATTAGGGAACAGACGAAATTGTGCACTGGAGTGGATCGTCAGACTAAAATGGAAATGGGCCGGACATTTGGCAAGACGAGAAGATGAAAGATGGACTAAGCGGATATTACAGTGCTGGCCAGTTGTCAGCCGGCATCCACAAGAGAAACGGCTAGGTGGCGAGACGATATTGTCAAATGGGCCGTAATCAATTGGATCCGAGCCACACAAGATAGGGATCATTTGAAAAATTTGGGGAATGCTTACACCCAGTAGTGGGTCCATACCGACATATCGTGATATAAAAGAAGAATATTAAGAAAGAACTTCATTATTATAAGTTACGTTCGTGGAAAATAGGTACCAAGGAGCCGTTTTCCGAAATTGACTAATAGCTTTCAGTCGATATGAGAATATAATTCTAAAAATATCATATGAAATATTCCAAACTAGCTGTCGATTTTTCTGAAGTTGCGCGTATAAACGCGATTATTTGACTGATAGACAGTTCTGAATGACGTGCTCATCGAGGAAGGAAAATTTATGCACAAAATTCTGTTTACGTATTACGTTATTAGGTTAGCTATATTCGTCCTGTTTAATCATTAAACAAGATGCAGATCGCAAGGTAGTTGAAATCTCTGGGGATAGAATCACATTCGTAAAATTGCTAGGTTATATTTTTAAGAATGCGATTTTGTTAGACAACAATTTTACGAATGTAATGTTTATCGCGCACAAGAAAATAAACAATCGACAAATTAATATAAAATATAAATAACCGATTATTATTGAATATTGTAGACGATAAAAAAAAAATAAAAAAAGAAACTAAATATTTTCTTTTCGCAATTTTTCTGTCTTAAATTCTTTTAGAACATTTTGGAATTGTATTTTCTACAAGATGTCGCACTCGATGGTAATAATTTCCTGATTAATTAGATATATTAATTTTTTGTAATGTGGAATGTAGTGATTTTTTTTACAAAAATCAATTGAAAAATTAGTTAAATCACTAACATTTATTTTCTTGTGAAAAACACAAAGCTTTTCGGCATTTACGCCATTATCAAGTGATAACTTTTTTTTTTAAATCATAATTTTACAAGTATAAATTTAAAATAATTACTTAAAAAATATCTGATGGTGACGGTGAACTATATTCCATAAAATGTTATCCTTCTTGTCTGTTCTGTTATTGTCGTATTATTTCGTTTGCCGAACTATATTCTCTATCGTTCTTGTTTTCCTAACAAATCTATTGCTTTTCAAACTCAGATAATTGAAACATAATACTTCTTATTCACTAATCTGATGCGCTATTTCATCGCACAGTGTTCAATTATCTTCTTCTGCATATTCAGATGTCGGAACTCGGATTCTTACTACGTTTCTGGTTTAAATTATTCTGTTACTGTATTATGATTTTAGTTTATTACTACATTTTTTTTCGTTTAAAATTATTATTTTCTCACTCTGATTATTCGGGAATTTATTTTTTACTATTCTATTTGTTACGCTCACTATTCACTATTTCAAATATTTTCTTTTTTGTAATTTCACATTTCTAGTTCTGTACACGTAATACGTTCCACGTTTGCAATCGTTACTCCATTCGTCTTTGTTTTACCTTACGATTGTTTTATAGTTGTCCCATTTTCATATGCAGTACATACAAATTATACACAGAATGGGAAAGATAAAAAAAGACGGGAAACCGAGGACAATAATAGCGAAAATACAAAGAAAGAAAGTGGAAGAAATAATTAGCAAGAGGAAGCCGATTGGATCACATGAAAACAGAAACAGGATATATATAAATGAAGCGATG
Organism: Coronaproctus castanopsis; assembly: GCA_032883995.1. NCBI lineage: Eukaryota > Metazoa > Arthropoda > Insecta > Hemiptera > Monophlebidae > Coronaproctus > Coronaproctus castanopsis. Next base: position 75,067,145 of record CM065052.1, on the reverse strand, counting down.
TCACCATTTTATAAAGACTTATTGTGGAAGGCAAAAAATCGAGCCAGGGAAATGGGATATCGTTATGTGTGGTTTAAAAGGGGTAAACTACTTATAAGGAAAAATGAAGGATTTCGACCTAAACGTATACAATCGGAAGAAGATATTGAGAAGTATATAAGTTAACATCCATAATGAATAAAATAAAAATCCTATATATTAAGATAAAAATTATACGTATAAATATACGTGTTAAATTAATATATATAAGAATAAAGTATAAATGTGTGTATGTGAATGCGAGTGTAAAATGTGGAAAGAGAAAAAACATAAATAATATAACAATTTTTTTAAAATTTAAGATAAAATTTGGACATATTAATATAATTGTTAAATATTTGTGTATAAGAATGCGGTATATGTGTGTGTGTAAGTGTAAAATATGGAAAGAGAATATAAAATAACCAAAAATTACTGATATGGAAATTAAACTTATTATAGTGTATGTGAATGTAAGATCATTGAGGATGAAATGGAATGAGATAATGATACAGTGTAAAATAAAAGGAATAGATATACTAATATTAGGAGAAATTAATGTAAATAAATACGAAATGTCCTTATACAACATCGAGGGCTATGACAAATATCACAATTTAGAGGAGATAGGTAAACATGGGCTAGTGATCTATATTAGACGAGATCGAAATATAAAAACAAATGTGATGAATTATAACATGAGGACGGCGGAAAGTATTCTAATGAAATTAAGTGTAAACGAAGTTAAACTATATGTATGGTCTATCTATAGACAACCAACGTACGATATAAAGGAATATATAAATGAAATTGTCGAGTTAGATAAAAAATTTCTACGAAAAAAAAATGTAGTATATATAGGTGATATAAATATTGACACTGCAAAAAATGATTTAAGAGCATTAAATTACCAAACTACACTGGTAGAAATGGGATATATGAGCGGAATGAAAGGATACACTAGGGAAGAATGGAAGGGCGACTGTTACACACAAACCCAGATAGACCATATTTATACTAAACAGCTAAATAAATCGATTAAAATGAAGCATAAAAATCTTAACACTAAAATAGCTGATCATAATATGATAAAATGTGAGGTGTGTATCAAGGGGTATATAAAACCAACAGATCTAACGTGTAGATACTATTACAACGAAAGACAAATTAGAACTAAATTGAATGGTATAAATATGAATAGTGACACAGACTATCAAAATGCTGACGAAGTATATGAAGAAATAAAAACAACATTCGACCAAATATACTCGGCATGTAAACATAACAGGGGAGTAAAAAAATGTAGGAAAATAACTGCTATGAAAAATTGGATAAACAAAGAGATAATTGATATGATAAACCAACGTGACCGATTATACAAAAAATGTAAAAAAAAATAAAAATAACACATCACTATGGAAAAAGTACAAAGCGCTGAGAAATAATGTAAACAAAATGATTAAGACGAAAAAGGATGAGTTTAACAGAGAAAAATTCAGAATATCTGGAGGTGATATTAGAAAAACTTGGATAAATTTTAGGAAATTAATAGGTAAGGAAACCACTCTTGGGGTTGATGAAACAATAGAAAAATACTTGTGTAAAAAGAATGGTATACATAATGTAATAAAATTATTTAGTGAGGAATTTGAGCATAATATAGAAAGAATAGAACACAAGTGTAACATACTAAAATTAAAGTCAAACGAATGTTATGCTCGTAGTAATATGTGTATTCCTAAAGCAACGGTAGAAAAAGTAGGAAACATTATTGACAAATTAGTAGCTGAAAAATCTTGTGGTAACGATAATATAAGAATTAAGAATATGAAATATGTGAAGGATAAAATATCAAAGAAAATAACAAACTTAATAAATAAAACGTTAGAAAATGGAATGATACCGCAAGGATTGAAAACATCACTAATAAGACCAATGAAAACATAACGAAGTCACAAACTATAGACCTATTGCAATAAACAATGTTATAGCAAAAATAATGGAAAAGTATGTGTAGGATCATACTTAGTAAAATACTTACAGAAAAATGATGTTATTGATAGAAATCAATATGGGTTTCAGAAAAACAAATCAACATCGCAAGCACTTGGCGACTTTGCTGAAGAGATAAGGACAAATCTGGAAATGCGAAATATAACAAAGGCTTTTGACACAGTGAACCACGATAAATTGTTAATAAAATTGAATAACATAGGTGTAACGGGTAAAGTCTGGAATTGGTTTCAAAATTATCTGAGTGATAGACAGAGCGTAGTAAGTATATCTGGAGTAAAAGGAATTGAATTTAAAATGAGAAATGGTGTAGTGCAAGGAAGTAACTTAGCCCCGATCTTATTTAATATATATGTAAATGGTCTGCAAAAATATTTAAATTATAGTAAAATATATGCTTTTGCCGATGACATAGCGATAATAACGACAAATATAAATATAAAAATAGCCGTTGAAAATATGCAGAAAGACTTAATACAAATTAGCATATGGGCCCATGACAATAACCTGATAATAAATACTAAAAAAACAAAATGTATGTTCTTCAAATCTATGATGGATATAGAAAGATACAAGCCTATATTACAGATGCACTCAAATGATTGTGCCCATTACATGAAACAGGAGAATAAGTGCAGTAACAAAGATTGCGAACAAATAGAAATCGTACGAGAACACAGATACTTGGGTGTAATTATTGACGAAAATTTAAGATGGAATAAACACATAAGTTCTGTGGAAAAAAAAATTCGAGCAACATTGCCATACATTACAAAACTACGTTAGCAAAGAAACATTAAAAATAGTATATTATGCGCTGATAGATTCACGATTAAGATATGGTGTGCAGGCATGGGGTTTAGCTAAGAAGTATTATACTGTACGTATCGATCGTTTACAGAGAAAATCCTTACAACTAATTACAAGAGATAATGATAGTGAATTACATAAACTTTTGAAGAAGGAAAACATGCTGGATATAAAAGGACTGTGCTTAATGGTTAGAATGTTGGATTATATTAAAAATCGGAAACCTGTAAAAGTTAAGGAAAGAAAAGAAATAACATATGATCTAAGGAAGATACAAAAATATCATACTCAAATACCGGAATCGAAGCATGGAAATCAGACAGATATGTACATATTGCCGCGTATGATGAACGAGATACCAGAAGAAATATTAAACGAAAGGGTGGAGAGGAAACTAATAGGTGAATTAAAAAAATGGTTACAAAATAAGGAAAATGTGGATAAAATACTTTAAGAATAATGAAATGACGAGGATTATGAAATACAAATATAGAATGATACAATGCGGATGTCAGGGTTCTACTACCGATTGGAAAATTAAAATTTTGGTGTAAATGGGAGTCTATATGTGGATGATTAGAGTGGAAATATATTGTTTGCAAATTGAAAGTTAATATGAATTAAAACTACTCTAACAGATGTATACATGAATTCTATGTGTGTGTGCGTGTGTGTGTGTGTGTGTATGTAAGCATGGTACTGATCAGTACTTAAGCTCACTTTGGCAGTTAAGTTAGAGAGTATGTGAGAGTGTAAATGAGTTATAATTATATAAATAAATGGTAATTAAAGAAATCAATATAATAAATGTAAGCAAAATAAAAAATTATATTAAGTGTAAATGTATAATATTAAATCATAAGAAATGTAATTACCGCTCGACAAGCGAAAGCTTGACGGGATAAGTAGTATTAAAACAATTGTATTATGTCGTATGAGTGTTGTTGTGTTGTTGTGTGTATACATGAGGTGTGATTATGAGTGTATATATCATTATAACATTTATCACAAATATACGTTTTTAAAAAAAAAAAAAAAAAAAAGTCTGATTACTCGCTGTCATACGAGTGATAAGAAATTTCACACTAATAGGTCCGGCTGCTACCCGGCTTACATTACATAATTCGACTTATTGAATCGTATATCATTACCGGTTATAGATAAATAATGAAGACTGAAAATAAACGAACCAATTTTTGTGTCGACGTGAAAAACCCCTCGATAAGGTCAATTAGGAACTTTTATAGAACAATTTTAAACGGATAAGAGTGGACTATAGAGACGGAAGAGTAATAAAAATATTATACAAAAAACAAATAGCAATAATAAAAAAATAAAGAAAACGAAGCGAAAGTAACAATAGGAGAAGTACTGCATGTCACCGGGGATTTTCAATGTATAAAAAAATGACTCAAGAAGATAACGTAAAAAGCAGATTAAGGAATAAAAATGGAGATGAACGAATGTTGATGTTCTGCTTCGCTGATGTCATACCAATAGTGGGAAAAATGAAAAATAATCGAAAGAATAGATACAATATTTTGCAGAAATAATTGAAAACTATAATATGGTAATAAACGAAGAAAAGTCAGCGGTGATGAAATACGATAAGAAACAGGGAACAGTGAGCATACAAATGAATGGAAAAAGGCTAAAGTGAATAGACAGAGATATCTTGGAAGTTAAATCACCCAGGAGAAACTATTAGTAATGCGAATTAACGTAGCACAGACGGCGTTCAATAAAAAGCAATAAAAAGGATAAACATGGAAACTATACATATGGAGTAAACTGCTGCACGGGCCGAAAACATTTTTTGATTAACAAACAAATGTATAACAGAATAGAAGCTTTGGAATACGATGCTGGTGGAGGATAAAAAAATTAGTTGGATGGAGAAAATAATAGAAATAGTACGCGAATCGAGTAATGAACACGTTAAAAAGAAGACGCTTCAAGTGGATAGGACATCTATTACGACCTAATCATTAACTAATACAAATAATCAAAGTCTAAATTGGAGGCGAGCCAGAACAGATGGACTCCCGGGAATACAGAAAATCGAGCAAATAAAAGATATAGGATGAAGCTATGTAGATTTAAAACGAAAGATTGAGAGTGCTTTTTTGCCTTTCCCCCTACAGACCGATTTCAATATTTATCTATTGCTCTCCTCACATTTTCATATATTTGTTAATACATGAAATATAATTTATTAAATCGTACGTTAATTTCTTATTCAAAATTTTTACGCCGGGGTTAGAATACAACCATAACGGAGATTACTTTTTAAAATAGATCATGATTTCGATTTCTTTGATAAACTCACATAAATAGAAATCCAGTTGAGTCATTCTCGTTCCACATTCTCCTTCGCTTGCGACCACATCCGCGGAATTTGTGTGTGCGGCGTTAGAAGGATTAACAAAGTTTGTCGACTGTGTAATGCTGGTAACTCATACCTGGAATAGTTGCAATATTGTCATACACTTTCCAAAGGTCAGAGATTATCGTTGTTGTAGGATGAATACATTCACAGATCACCTGAAGCAAAGTCGCTGCAGTGCGATCTGGTACAGCGAATAAAAATCATTCTTTAGTTTCGCGACAATAACCACTAAGAACCCACTGCTGTGGAAATATTCGATATACCTGATTTTTTCGTTTCAAGATTCATCTATCGCAACATTGCGATTTGGACCGCCGATCACTGTTTGATTTTTTATCAACGAATCAGCACAAACGTCACGTAAGTAGCTTTTCCGATCTGTAACAGCTTCTGTGGTCATATTTAACTCTCTTTGACAAAATTTTGTCGTAATATATTCTTTCGCCACGATTTTATAAATAGAACCACTTTTTCCAGTGATAGCTTACTACCTTCTAACCACGTCCCGACCCTCAAACCTACTTCGTAACCGCATTCACGTTTCATACAACGCCATCATTCTTATCGGATAACGATAGAAGCATCATAATCGTTGAGGATGAAGAATTTCATGATCGCGTAAAAATTTAACAGCTTTTTCTTTCCTATCGATTGAACGCACTAATTCAAACAAAGACGAGATGATGCTCATGCAAAATAGCGGAAATAACTCAAATTAACAACAATATTTGGAATTAGAAAATATTTGGAATGCTCGATGATAAAACACAATAATATTCCGGTTGAATAACGCTGATATGGGGGTTTACCGACTGTTTCATTCGGAGCTTCGCAGAAACATTTAACCGTCCTCAATACGAAGCTGATGTTCCAGAAGAGACATATATATATATATATATATATATATATATATATATATATATATATAATATTAGATACTGATAATAATACACCAGAAGGATACATGTAAAAATCAATTCTTTATATGTATATGTACTAATCACAAAAATTTGTATGCCGGTAAAATTTTTCCGTTCATGAATCCCTCCACACAAAAATTATCTTTCTTCAGTTGTTCTTCGGTTAAATTTTTGTGCTGATCTATTTTTCGACTTTGGTACTTTTAAATTAACGAATTAATAAATAATAATTATTAAATTAAGCGACAATGACCGGAATAGCTAGTAAAACTATTTTGATACTGACGTTATACGTTTAATACAACGATGAGTTTTCATAATTCGAGGCGCCGAACACTGGCAATGATAATTATCAGTCTGAAAAAAAAATAATATAACGAATATTTAAAAAAAGAAAAGTGAGAAATCTCTCGTTCGACATTTTCCGGGATATCCAAATGTTATTTTTTTATATTGTTTTTATTTTTTAACCATTTTTTTCAATGTCATTACCCTTAGTCACATTATTACAGGAGTCCAACCAATGGTCGCTACGTTAGGTCACGTCCACTTTTGAAGGTCGGCCAATTGTATTCTAAGATGTAATTATTTAACCGTTCGTCTCTTTTTTTTTTTTTCGGGTTCCCATTCACACGTTGTTTCGTGGGAACGTTCCGGAGATGGTCGTTGCAAGATTTATCGGCTTGAATAAACGGAAATTACACATTGGGTGCATAATAATAATAATAACTAACCGGTAGTACCACTATTCTACCCCGGTAATTATGATATTAACACGAAATATGTTTGTTTATTACGGGTAGAAGACGGATTTAATTGTGTGATTTTTTTCATATATATAACTAACTAAGACACTCTTATCTTCTAATAATAGGTACATTCCTAAAACCGTGTTCGGAGAACAGGTATTAATAAAATAATTTTAGGAGTGAAGACGCGAATAGCCTTGTCAATTCTACTTGACTTAAATCTTCGCGGAAATTACCTTATTATCACCGATTCAAAAAGCGTGGTGACGGGCTGTAGATAATAAACGTAACGTGTCAGATACATTAATTGGTTTAGTTTTGCTAAAACTAAATAATTTGGAACGTGTGGGATGTATCCTTCTTGTGGGTGCCGGGTCATAGAGGTATTCCACGAATTTGTTGGCTCATTGGCTAATGGTGTGAGCTCTCCTTAGTCTCTCACAAAGATATCATTCACTTTATTCAGCCAGAGCATAGGGATCAATGGGAGCTAATGTACACTGAGAGCATTAGTCAATCACCTTTATTACTATCAGCTTCAGCCGTCTCCAAATTCAAAAAATCACAAGGGCAAAACTACAGAACAATCGGTCTCATAGCACATACTAGTAAAATAATGCGACACATGATTAACGAAGCATTGATACTATACACACACATATATATATAACTAAAGCTTACACAAGCCTCATAGACAACAAGAAGGCGTTTGACTGTGTATAGTGGAGAAAATAATACAAGTGTTGAGTGAAGTTTTTGCACCGCAACTTCTAATGGAATTGATTAAATCCCTGTATAATAAAACGAATGAAAAGGTTTAATGGTTATCTGATAAATCTCCGTTTGATGTATAGTGAATCCTACCTTTTTTCAGTTATACGGTGATTAAATTTCTAGAAATATGACAAATGAATGATACGGAATAAAACTAGAATGGACGTTTTTTGACGATTTTATGTTGAGGACATTGCCACATTTGATTCGTCAAAAGAAACGCTGCACGCTCTGTTGGAAAGATTGGAAACTATTAGCAAAACGTCAGGTTTAATAATAAATAGAGGTACGATCGTCGAATTAAATAATTTTCACGCCTTTACAACATGTGGACAATCTGTAAGTAGAGGATTAAAAGATGAATAACAGTTATTAAAACCACGCTGGCTCAGTTTTTACAAAAATTTAAAACAGTGATGATATCGTGATGATATTGTGAAGTTACCGCAAGTGGTCTTATGAAAACATTGCCTCTTTATTAACATCTCCGTGGCTGAACGAAATCTGTTAAGAAACTAAGGAAAACTAATTCTAGAATGTACGATCGAAATTCAAAAGAAACGAGAAAGGGCACCTATAATATAAATAAACGAGAAATTCGATAGTTTATTCGATTAACGGAGAACAGGAATACATGACAATCTAGAGTACAGTAAATTAAGGGGTCCGCAGTGAAACAGTATTAGATTGAACCTCTTTAAAATGTTACGTACGTTTGAAATTTTTATGTAATGTCGAAGCATGGACCCCGTGAAAAGAACCCGAGTAAATCGAAACGAATATGTATATAATTGAGTGTTACGCACTTCAGGGACGAAGAAAAAAGCCAAGTGATTTCAACTTTCAGAAATTTTCTATACGTATAGGAATTACTACATTATTGAAGCGTAGCTACTTACCATACATTGATCGCTACACATCGAGAGAAATACGTTAGAATATCCACGAAGTGATTGAGGTGACCGCAATGAAATTAAGAAAGCAACGAATAGAAATCGTGAACGGACGAGTAAATTCTTGAGGTTAGCGTATTTTAAAATGAATTACTGAAAGCAGTAGCTAATATAGGATGTAAATACACGTAGCATATATATAATAATAATAATTATTATTATATAAAATATGTCTATAACATAAATTTCAATTCTATCATGTTCTTTTTTTGAAACTTCAATGACTTAACTTTTAAAAAACATAAATAGTCTCGGACGGATACAACGTAATTCGACTATTCCATAATTCTACTCTGCTTATACGAGATAAATTCGTAGAGTAGGCTTTAGAAAGTAGATAAAGTTATTTTATACACACTTGGCTTTTGTTGCACATACATACACACACGTGTATATATATATATATATTTTAATCTAAATTATTCAACATTGAGGCCATAACCTTATTGATATACTAATTTTATAATATTCGTATAATCAGATTTTAATTAACTCATCGAGTAACTTTTTAAGCGATTATACAAAGAATTTTCATAAATTCGGTTATAATCCTAATCTTATTTTCACTAAGTCAATAGTTACAAGTGTTATGTTTCTTTCAGAACAATCATACGAACAAAATATTTAGACATGTACACCTTATACACACATATTTTACCCGTGGCAAAAAATACGGAGTGGTAACTGCATCGCACCGGGGAATGTCTTATTACATAAGTACCGGGGATGATATTTGTTACATATTGAAAAATCACTTACCTGCGTTTTTAGTCCTCTGAAACAAATGTCGATTTTCATTCTTTCTTCCTCCGTCAGTAATTCGCTGTACTCGATATTATAATTATTATTATCATTGTTATTATTATTTTCAGTGTAATCGCCGCTAGAAGCGCTGCTGTCGTTTCGTTGATCGGCGATGGTCGAGTCCGTCGTCGAATCGGTTAGAACGTTAGACGATCTACGATGCTTTTCCATACGTCGACTGTAATTGTCATATTTATCGTCGAAATGTCGGATAATCGCTTTCTCGGTAAGATCGACGCTTGATTTAGAAAGATCTTTAGCGTTCGTTTTAGCGGCTGTTGGAACAATAGCGCTGCAAGCGTATTCTTTTTCTCTCATTTTAGCTGCTGACGGCATTCGAAATGATTATCTGCGAATGAATAAGAATTATGCGATTATTATTATTATTATGCGAGCGTTAAATTTTCTTTCGTAGTTTCAATACGAATATTACGGTATTAATATTAAAGATATTTAGCGTTTGCTGTAACGATGAGTGTATTATTTTTTTCTCATTTTAGCTGCGAATAAGAAAAATTACCACCAGCGAACTTTCCCGGTGCATAAAATGGAACCGAAACATTAGAGCCTTACGATATAGTTAGAAAACTTACTATAGCACCGAGACCTGAACGGGCGGTGATGTTGGGAATCGGATTTTTAATAAGTTTCTCAGACAGCGCGCTATTAAACTGACGAATACAGTTGAATGTGCAGCATAATTGACACGGAACACCCCGACGATGAATATTGTAAAAATTGGTAAAATGTAGTATCTTCGAAGTAAACAAGAGTTTAAACATGAAAATGCACTCTCTATCATAAATAATAAAATTCTATTTTACTCGTAGAATGATCGTAGAATTCATTTAGTCATTTCGAAAACCAAGTACAGTATGTTTCGAACAAGCTTCAGTTTTATTATGTAAAGCATGATACGCAACTCGCGGTACTGATGCTAGAGCATAAATTGAATGCATGAGTATAAACAAATACACTCGTATATGTACTTACATAGTACTAAGTAAACTGGTGTGGTCACATAATGGTCTAGACATACTAGTGACCCAGTTTTACTATCTTTATTCATATGCGCGCTGCTTATATTAGTGCTATTTACACGGTGAGCATTTGATAACCGTTTGACTGTGGCTTTATTATTCGTTATCGGGGGTTTTTTCTTTTTCTTTTAATATATTTCTCACTCGCTTTACTCGTTGTAGCCATCGATTAGCCAATTTTAACAGTTTTTAGTTATTTGGTTCAATTATCGCTCTATTTTTACATCTTCGACAGTGTCATTTTTATGTCGCATACAATTAGGACCGAAAGATCTATTTTCATTTTTTATAGTATCCTATCTTCGCACATTCTAATCACGTATCCGATCTGGATGTAGTAGTGCTGAAACGGACGACGTGAGTCAACACTTAAATTCTTCTAAGTAACCCTGAATGTAGCGTCTCTGGTGATATTTTTCTTATTTTTGCATCATCGGCCCCACCCGTTTAGATTTATTATCAGAACTAGCGCTGCTTTGTATAAATCTTTGTTGACATTGAAAAATCTTTGTTCTTCAATACATTCTGCGCTAATCTGTTATACGTCGTACAGACAAATCCTAAGTTCTAATTATTTAAAGTCACCTACCTCGTACTAATTTGAATGATTTTCGTTTTTATTCTCGTTTATTAGAGGCTGTGTTATTGCCAAGCACACTAACATATCTTATAAGTATTTCGTTTTTTTATCACTACTTACAATTACAACGTCACCAACATGGTGGATACATTCTAGTTCGAATCATTTGACTGCTCGTAATGACGTACCCGAATTGAATATGTTACAGTATCATCAACAAATTTTCGGGACTCACTAAATGTACATACTTATTACGGCCCACATATATATACAACGAAATTAAAAACTATCGGAACAATGATTATAACAGTATGATTCCATTTTCATATACTCGTGAGTATAAATTTGTCAGATTAATATCCATATTTATAAACAATAATAATAATACGGAAATACAAACTTCATGCGTACACACACACATATGTTTTTTTACTTATTCATTTACACCTCCACATGTATTTACAAATCCAACAAGGTACGGATTTTTACGTTGTCAACGACTGTTTTGAAATATAAGTATTTGGATTTTATTTTCCACGAATTTCCCCTTTGATTATAAGTTGTAGAATCTTTCACCGTTAACTTCCGATGATGTATTCGAAATATTCTATTTTCCTCTTTGTTGTCCTTTTCTGGGGTATATTCTTCAATTTCGTCTTTTCTGAAGCTTTCCAATTTGACGTTTTGGTAAATTCAGGATTCTTCTCTAACCATATTTCTATTGTTTTACATCGTTCAGCTCATCGTTTATTGAGCACGCCCGCTTATAGACCATTGTGGAACGTACGCTTAGGTTGAACGATGTACCGCATAACAGGTTCTTGATCTTGTTTAATGTTGAACTTAACTCTACAATATTTTATGAAGAGGCTTTCGCCTGCACGTTTCGTCCTGTTAACACTATCGCTAGCTGCCCACTTCTGCTTATTTATCACGATGAAGTAGTTTCATTTTTACAGCTAAGCTCTGCATCTAGAGGTAAAATGCTAGCACATCCTTGGTTACAACGTGAATAAAGAAAACGTGTTCATTTCGTCTGTTACGGTCGGTATATATAATTTTAAGCGAACTAGCTTGACCAGTTAATTATTAGAACAGAACACATTTTTTATTTCAATAAGTAAATTTTATAGTTTTACAAACTAAATTCATTAGGCTAATTAATAAATAAACTTAGCGAATAATTAAAAAATATAAAACCGCTTGAACATAAATTAAAGTTAAATTTTTACAATAAATATATTAAAATAAACAAATTACAAGAAAGAACGAAAAGCTGTAATCAATTTCAAATTAGTTGTAATAATAACTTAAATCGCGTATTTTACTTTTAAAATAAATAAATTGAGAAAGAACGAAGTAGACATACATAACAAGGGGTTCATAAAGTTAAGTAGTTTATACCTTAACAGTTAACTTATATTACTAAATCTAGAAAATTAATTAAATAAATGTTAGGCTACACATGCATCTATACCATATTAAGTACACAAAATAAATAACCGACATAGACACTTAATTAAATAAATCATGTTTCATTCTACGATGTTTGTACCTAGTATAACGCATGCTGGGGCTTAGCATTAATCACCTATGAAATTAATTAATCTATTTCGATGTATTCTACGCCTACTATAAAACTTAAGATCTCTAATTCTGAGTGCATATCGGTGATTTAGTATAATTCTGCAACAGTGATTTTGTATAAAAATCTGCGCTTAAGTCTACGATGACTATATTTAGTGTAACGTTTGCGTAGATATATCGTAACTACCTATAATTTTAATTAGCTTATTACGGTGCTTTTCGCAATTTTTACAAAATTTTCGAGTTATTTCGATGCTAAAAAAAAAAAATATCGAAGTTTTAATCGATTGTGCAAGTGCGATATTTTACCATATCGCGTCATTCAGCGAAATTCTGCGGCAATAATTTTGTATTATCTGTAATTTTTTATTATCAGATAGTCAGACTACTATAGGACACGCATCATATGTCAATCTTGGTCGGATTACGGTAGTATAGATCAATTTTTTTTTTTAAATTTAATGTATCAAGACCGGACTTTTTACTAAATATGGGGTATAGAATTACGGATAGCTTTATATGGTCTATCGATAACGTGATAATTAAAAGTTTAAACGACCTATCCATTACTACTCGTAAATACTTAACTATTTTAACAAAACGGAACTTGCTCGGATTTCGTAACAACGTCAGAGACAAAAGTAATATCTGAGCGTTAAGGTTTAATTTCCACTTATAGAAATTTAGTATACAATTTCTCGTAATCTCTTACCAATAGTACATGTTCCTTATGAAGGGCAGCATAAAGCTAAGTCACCAGCATACAACGCGGTAACGGTATCTTCGGGATATCGTTTAATAATATTAGGAACAGGTAGACACAGGAATAATACGTTTTTATTATTGAGTAATTATGAGAGTAATTATGAGAGTAATTATGCGAGTAATTATGAGAGTAATTATGAGAGTAATTATGAGAGTAATTATGCGAGTAATTATGAGAGTAATTTGTTACATAACACATGTTCGTTTTGTTTAAATAGGATTTAGTTTACGAAAATGATAATATAAAGCAGTCAACGACTTGTATCGCATTTATAACGTAATTTTGAATTCTGATGCGAATTATCGATTAGAAATTTGATATTTCGCAACATTTCGAAATTAGCTCTTCAGTCAAGATGTCTCCTATAAGGTACGTCAGAAAAATTGTATATTTTCTGGTTGATGGGAAATGTCTCAATTGTAAAAATATTTATATAAACACGTTGAAAATTATCTAAAAAAAAAAACCTGTAATGCGTAATAAACAACCGGTGTAAAATAATTTTTTTTTGTATGTGTCAAGATTTGATGCGCCATAAGAAGGTTAATCTTATTGGAATAATGCGAACAATAACGTTTCTGGGAAGTTGTAATATTCCAAGGTGAACTTCGACGGAACGATTATCGAGTAAACGATAATAAATTGTCATCGCGTCTATTTTTAGATGTTAGCTAACCTTAAGTAACATATTTACAGTCTAATATGCGAAAATGCCTACTTAGATAGAGTGTTTAAAAAATTAAGGACTTGGCATATAAAAAATTACTCTGGTCAAATTATTACTTAACTCTTTAGGTCGTATGTTATAACATTTAGACACAAAAAATTATAAATTTTATACAGATGTTTATTATATAGTATTGATTCTTGAGTGAACGGTAGATAATTTTCAATAATTAGTTGTATCAAACGCAAATATATGTTCAAAATTTCGTTTTACATTGAATACATTTTTTTTTCACTTTCAGATAAATTGCAATCTAGCGGTTGAAGCAGCTAATAAACAAGTGCAATGGAGGACATATAATAAAAAGGATCGTCACACGTATATTATCCACCGGTGATATTTCGTACTATCATTACCAGTTAACAATTATGGTGTCAGAGATTTAAAAGATTTAGCCGATTGATTTGCTTGACTTCGTCGCTATTAAGTAGTAAATTAGTAGGCAGTGGATTAGAGTGCCTATCTAGTCTTTTTAGGTACCGAGCACTATACGTTCATATTCGACCTTTAACCTCTGGTACATTCGCATTTTATATTCTGTTTATATATATATATTCAATTGGTGGCGTCAAAATTAATAATTTAAGGCGTGCCGATGACTTACATTAGCTGTGGAAGCGTGAAGAAAAATTTTAAATAAACTGACGAAACTAAGACACATGAATTCGGACCGCGTATAAACGTAAACAATACAAAAATTACAATAGTGGATCGTGATAACGAAAACGTATCTAGTAGTGGCGTAGCCAGGGTGTAGTTTTGGGAGTTTGAACCCCCTCCTTTGGAATCAATCTGATAATAAGAAAATATATACTAGTTGTTAAATGCAGTTTTGCATTTGTTAAAACTATTTTGTCTTTTTCTTATTTTCATTTATTTTATTTAAATTTTATTGTTTTTAAAATAAAAAAATGATTTTGTAATATAGGAGGTACTAGAAGAATTTTGTAGAAAAACGCGAAGAACAGATTTTAAATTTAATTAAGTATTACTACGTATTATTCCTTCAAAAATATGAAATCATTATTTATCGTTTATGTTTTCGCGGAATTTATTGTACTTTGTAACCATCTCGCTCTGTCCTCAATAACGTACTATTAGTGTGTTCCAGTTAAATATTTCTGCCGTATATTGCTTCTAATAGAAGTACATATTCGACGTCTAATAAGTATAAAAATAACTCCGGTGAGTTGGATTGATTTGGGCTTGCCTACTTGAGTTTTGGTTATTTACTTAAATTTCAATTTAAGTTGGGTTTACTGTTATAATTTAGTTTTGTTTGAACCCCCCCTCTTGAACCAAGTCTGGCTACGTCGTTGGTATCTAGTATTGCGTAAAAATTAGACGGATATGAAATAGTCAATGAATTTGAATATCTAAGTAATAAAGGTGGATCGAGCAAAGAAATAGACGATTTGCGATGAGTTGAAATGATAAGTATAAGCTACAACGTATTTGGCGGGATGGAAATATCGCTAATTATTTAAAAATATAAATTATTCGCTCCCAGGTTCCGAAACTCCACGGATCAGCGACATAACGATGTTTTCAAAATGAAATGCTGGCGCATAATGTTGAGGATAAAGTGGTACTGCACCAAGTTTTCGGTCATATAACGCGTGCACGTGGCTTAGGATAGGACAGTTTTATTAGAACTAATGAACGGACATAGAACAAAAGGTCGGTCAACGACCCGATGAACGCAGCAAACATGCCGGCGTGTGAAACTGTCAATATTATATTTGGTGCACTATATATATATATATTATATATATATATAGTTATGATGAGCTGATCTAACTGATAAAAATAATTTATAGATAATAAACGGAGCAGATTTGCTTTAATTCAGTTTACTCTGATGAGTACATTTTATAGCGTAGAAAAGTTCTAAGTTATAAACGTAGACATATTTCATTTCGGGGTTTGCTGAAAACTTCACATTCGTCAAACTATGTTATTTACTAATTTAATGGAATTATTAGCATGTGTGAACTCAGCGTTCTAATTATAATTGTATTCTAGCGATATATGTTTAATGTTATCGGTTAAGTTTTACTTAGGTGCCGAACGAGAAAATAATATTTTAATTTTGGCGAGAATAAAAACGTGAAATATAGATATTAGGTCGAAAGATTTAAGTACAATTACATGCTTCCAAGATTGAGAATTATTTGCTCATTTTTACCTTTTTTCTCACACGTATATTATATATATATATAAAAACTACACATATGCACAACAAACACACACACATTTAAGGAGTGTAACAATTGTGTAAGGAACTTATTAAGTGTACTTTTTATATTGCAAAAAACAATTTTGTAATACGTGTAACAAAATATATTGTCTTTTTCTCAACGCTTATCATTGGTTTGTCCGTAAATGACCAACTCATGTTTATAGTTGACACGAAGCCAACGTATGTTAATACATAACTGTCATTTCGTCCTGAGAAATAAAAGTTGAGTAGGTAGTACCTTAGGTGTTGTTTATGATGTGTTTATTCATAAGTTCTAGGTAACAATTCGTGTACCTCCTTCTCTATATCGTCTGGACATTTTATATATATATATATATATATATATATATATATATAACGTACGCCATGCATAATTATTTACGTGTGTGCACGTAATACGTGTAGAATTAATAATAACCTGTTCGTATATATAAGTCATGACGACATTCGATTTCTTCAAACGTGTTGGTGACATTTTATTTATTAATATTATTCGAATTTAGGTTCAAACAATTGTTCTGAATTTATTTTCTAACTTTTAACGAACCGCGGTACGTTTATTATAATCAACGAAGAAAACAAAAGCGTTAAATAATATTTATATTAAAGTCTAAAGCGTTCATCGTGGAAAAATGTATATAATTACGATGAACCGTTTTCTCTACGAGTCGATTCCGAAAACATAGATAGAATGAACCGAAAATACTTTAAATTAGTACATAAAAGTGTAGGGATATAAAATTGTAAATAAATTCTATCATACTATTGGTATATGTTCGCTCGTTTAAATAATAATGATTTATATTTCAATCCGATTATATATACTTAGATGCTTAAGTCTTACAACCCTCGGATCATCGTGCCTAATGCTACCGGGTTTTCTAAGTTATTCCGTCACATGCAGTAGGTACTGGGGGTGCGTTCAAACATCGCCCCTACCAAAAAAAATATAAAATTAAAAAATTCGTAATAAAAATATTGGACAGGCAACATAAACTATAAACGATCACAAACAACAACGAATCAAGTAAACAACAATAATAAAAAAAACGCACTGGTTACGACCCGGGTCAGATTCGAATCCCGAAAGACCCAACCAACGGTCATTTTTTTCTATGTTGCACAGTCAGCTGGATTATACTATCATTTTAGCTGTGAAATTGTTTGGATCTTACAAGTTACGCGCCTTCTTGATATGTTTTTTATACTTTTCTAAGCCCTCTGGATGCTTAAGCCCGGTAGCCCCTCGTGGGTGAACCACCGGTCGTATGGTATAGCCGAAGAAAGTGGACATTTGTTTCCGAATATGTGTTGTAATCGAGCATCCGCATTAAACTCTTTTCGTATCGATAAATTTGTTCTTTTAGTAATTCATGGCACTTGCAATATTAATACATTTCGAAATGCGTAGATTCTTTTGACGTCTGTTTCGTTCAATGTCCGATACTCAAATGCTTATCTAAATAAGGAAAATACTAGCCTTTTCACGAGACGTACTTTAGTGACTTTTCCGGACCTTTTTTAGTTGACTTATTGCAGCCTTCGCGATCATTATTCATCTTCTAGTTTCGGCTGTTCAGCCAACATTTTTTTCGATACGTGACCGCGAGTAAACGAATTTTTCAACTACTCGGAGACAACCTAAACTTTGTCGATACTACGTCTCGTTCTTGCTATTCACGATCATTATTTCGTACCCAACGATTAACCTGCTCGTTTTATTGCACCATTCAATTTCTGAAAAATATGCAGCAGTTTTTTTTTTCGGGGAATCAATTATTACAATATCTTCTGCACATTGCAGGTTATTAAGTACTTTTCAAGCGACGTTAACGTTATGTTGAAAATAATTGAATTTAATACGCATCCTTGGCGGACTCCATTTTCCGACTTAAATTCATTCGCAAATCTTTTATCGATTTTTAGTTCGTCGCTATTAGAGCCTACGGGGATTTTCTTTAATCCATTAAACAAAGTGAAATATAAAATTCAATATATATATATGTATATATATATATATATATATAATACTCGAACAATATCTCCCACGCATACAAAACCGGACGAAATTGTTGTAATTAAGTCTGAATGCTTATTATTGTTTATTATAATTAGCTTCTATTTGACACTATAATTAAAGCGCGATTGTATATATATATATATATATATATATATATATATATATATAATTATAATCAAGTGGGGTTGTGCATATATATATATATACAATTGAGATCAAGTGGGATGGAAGTAAAAATTATTAATAGTTTAATGAAGTTTTCAATTCATTACGTCCGTTGAGGATCCTTTGTAAATGTTGAAAGCTGTTCTCAACGCGATATATCGTAGTTTAACGACCTTTAATAGGTCAGGGATAAATTGTACAAACGTTTGTTTTAAGTTATTAAGCTGACTGAAATATGGATAAATATGAAGTATTAAATAATCAGATTTCGACATGTGCGTTATGTTCGTTTTTTTTTTTTTTTTTTTTGTAAGCCCTTCTTCTCCTTATACAAACTTGTTGAAATAATAATTCGAATTAATAAATTATATCGACATAAGATACATTTATTTCGTAAAATTAGCTTCTCCATAAGTGAAATTAGCTTCTCCATAAGCGAAATTAGGTACATCAGGTATGCGCACGCTGTTAAAATAAAAACATTTTAAAACTAATTAACGATATAAAATTACAAATTTCGAATTTAATGAATCTAATTATCTACGAAAGCTGTTATTTTATATTTAAACCGTTCAAACGATCACAGCATTGTGCAGAAATAAGAAATTTCATAAACCGAGAAATGCAGAATCTGACACGTGATAAAATAAAGATAACTACGTTAAGCTAAATTCAAGTATTCCATAAAGAAATAAAATAATGAGGGCTGATGGTCAAGGTCTAGAGCGGAGGTCAATCGGAACGATTGTTGAGTAAGCATTATTCCACGAGGAAGAAATGTTTTATAAAGAAATCAGAAATCGAACAAGTTAGAGAAAGTTGACCAAAAAAAAATCTGAAGTTCGGACTTACACTCTGCCTTGAACTATCCACGAGGAAGACGTGTAAAGTAACCCGAAGATTCAAAAGCGAAAGTTCGGACCTACGCTTATCCAAGAGGACGAGGTAAAAAAGTATTATCCGTCGATGAAAGATAGAATTATACTGTTAAAAAAAAATCAAGATTTGTATTAACGTGTAAACTAATTATTCGTGGACTGTTCAAAATTTTCTGTTTATTTAACACATCGACGAGTAATAAAATTGTTCTTTGGAGATAAATTGCCTCGGCCACAGTTTATTGTTACACGTAACAAATTTTTTATCGTTTTTTCCGTACGCAATTATTGGCGTTTATTCGAAGTTAAATCCCGTTCGAATGCGATTATTATCGTTAGATTATTAACTCATACTAACAGCGTCGTAATTTATTTTCGCGATTAAAAAAATGAAAAAAGAAAAAAAAATATAAGTAGAAAATATTTCAAAAGAAAATGAAGAATTTTAGTAGATAATATTTAAAATCGAAAGAAAAATATGAAAAAAAAAAGAGAGAAACAAATTTAAAGCGAAGAAAATAGTAATAAAGAGGCACAGAAGGAAACAGAGAGAACACGAGCGGGAGAATATTTAAAGAACGGAAGGAAGGAAGATTAATATACTAGGATCCTAAGATCGAAGTCCATAATACACGAATATTTAAGGGCACACATCGCGAAAGATTCGCCAACTGCGAACGTTGTTTTAAGTAACTTTTCTTTCCTTTTTTTTTGACCTGAAGGTTTTATAAACAGGTGAGACACATTCTGAGAAGACTAACAGCGATAATTTTGTCACCAAAGTTTTTGACTTTAAATGTGTGCCCTGTCTAATTGGAAAAATGTCCCGTTATACTAGAAAGTGTTGTCTTTATTTGGATTCCGTATGTGAAATTCGGAGAACTATGTTACAATGTATACATAACTGCTTGAGGAACAAAGTTAGCAACGGCGCCCAATGTATTACAATCAATTTCCTTGGATTTTCTACGACCACACTTTCGCTAAGAGAATCTTCAACACCATATAATTCGGCTGCTGTCTAAAATACCATCGATGCTGTAACAACGAAGCCCCTCCTGCACAGAGTTAGTTTCACGTTCCTCTCCTATTTTATTAGTTTAGCTATTTTCAACCCGTACCTTTGGATGTTTATTTTAGATTAGTATTAAATTTCAGTTCGGCGCGTTACAAGAAACTTAACGAGCATTATCGGAAGAAAACCCGTGTCAATAGCAAGCGTAAGTTTTTTTTTTGTTTGATTAATTTCATGTTCAAACCAGTCGTACACACATACATATATATATATTACATATATGTAAATACACTCGAATAGAGTACCTTAATGTGTTTTTTATGTTCTGATTTTTGTATATGTGTTGCTGTGTGTATATATAGGTTAACCTATGACTGATGTGCCGACGATTTCAAAAATAGTATAGAGTAGGTTATATATTATATGTATAATATCTACATACCCCTTTAAAATACGTCTAAGAATTCGTATGAATTTTAATTGACTTCATATGTATTACTATTAGTAGTTTAATTGTAGTTGTATATACTATTATTATTATTGGAGTAGTATCAGTTCCAATTAATTTTTGTTTGCTCCGGTTTTCATATCATTAAAGCGTCTGAAAGAACTATCTGTACGACTGGTCATTCCCATATATTTTAGTATTGTTTAAAAACAAGCAACTCACAGATGTCAACGAATAAAAAGAATCGGTACATTTGTTTGTTACGCACACACTTATAAAGGAACATTTACCAGGCAATCGCGATTAAAATAACGGTTCCTTTCGTTACGTATTTATTCACGATTTTGCGGAAAACTTAGATGGACGTAATTTTACCGTTAGATTTTTTTTTTTTTTTAAGTAGGTAACTTGGAGCACGATAGCGTTAAACGGGATACGCTGAAAAACCCGTAACGTAAAAGATGAGACGCTAAGTAATAAATATATTAATTTCTGACCTACCTCTTGATGGTATATGCACACAATCAACGTACACATCAGGCATCGAAAATGTTTGGAATTATTCGAGAAAATAGTTACGAACATGTAGCAATTATTACGTCTAGCCATAGTAATTTTGAACCGAATAAGAAGAAAGAAAACTTAGCAGCCGGTTATTTTCAATAGTCGGGACTACAACTCTCTGAAACATTGCGTACGGATTTCATCTTCAGTTAGGAAAAATTGATTGTGAAAATAATATGTCACCTAATATAAGTCCGTATTGCATTAGTTGTAACGATCACGCGAGATAAAGATTCGTGAGGTACCCTATAACGAGGAGGGGCGCGCGTTTTGCGTAGTATGTTATTTTCGGCGTGAATCGATCACGACAAGTGCAAAAAGAGTTTTGAAAAGAATTCAAAGTTACGCGATTTTTTTGCGAGAATACCTTAAGAGCCACGTTTACGAAATACGTATACGAAATCTGGAGGACATAAGGATTCCTGAAGAAATTTCAAAAATTCAGGCACTTATGCTCGAAAAAGTTTTCGAAATTGCCGTAAAAAGACTGAATGAATGTATCGTTTCAAATGGCGGTCATCTGAACGATATTTCCAAAAATGAGTGTAAGCTAATCTCTCGTTTTCCAATTTTTAAATAAAATTACATTCCAAAATTTTGGTCGAGTAGTTTTTGAGTTATTCAAAAAACAACTAAACCATTCTAAATTAATTTACTTTTCAGACGTTTATAACGGGTCTAATCGATGTGGAAACGCGATGATATATAACGAAAGTTTTTCGTAGCGATGGTTTTCCGGAGATTGTCGGTATTAGGTAGGTCGTACGGTGATAACGATTATTTTATTATATGGATTTTCCGACGAGTAATAAATTCAACCTTTAGGATAAGTTGTTTATTCGCTGAAATGATCTATTACATCGTTCGGTCTAAAATAGGAAAAATCACCTTCCGTCAAATTTTACTTCACCGCGAGATCTGTCGTAAATATATGGATAAAAAATTCCGGTAGCGTAATTCGATAGCAATATATACGTCGGCTGTCGAATATAGGCGTGATTTGTTTTGCATCGTAATTTCTTATTAATTTTTGGTTCAAACCTTCGGCCGAAATAAACGATAAAGACGAAGTTATATCGGATATTTTTCTTCTCTCTCTCTATGGCTTGTTTTCACCATCTGGCAATTCGACATTGTTTAATTAGTTACTTGAGAATTAGTTTATATTTTAATTTTATTATATTTTATGTACTGATATAAGATGTAAGCCAGTTCTTGATCTGGTTTGTATACAATCTATTGGCATAGTCATATAAAATTGTAATAATTTTTTTATAAAATCTTTTCTGCGGTCGCTATATATTTCACATTGCCAGTTACTGTTCGATTGAGCCAATAAATTACTCGATATGGTTTACGTAATGTTTCCGCAGTTCTTATATGGCGTGGATTTTGTTCAAACCATTGCCGTATCGCTATCAAAGAAGATAAATCTATACATATCGCCTAAAAAATTGTAATATGTCCGATATTTAGCAATAAGATCGTGCCTAGTAGCGATACAGTAAAATACCTCGGTCTTCATTTAGATAAAACATTAACATGGAAAACACATATAGAAAAGGAATTAAATTAAAATACAGAAATATGCTATTGGCTTTTTGGAAGGAATTCGGAGCTGTCTCTGGAAAACAAATTACCGTTACATAAACAGATACGGAAACCAATCCGGACCTACCGATATCAACACTTTGGGGGTGTGCTAAGGCCGGTTATATTGCGCAAATATAACGTAAAACAAAATACCGAGAGAAATTACAAACGCTCCGTGGTACATCAACAATCATACATTACATACAGACCTCCATATAAGTGTAATGAGCAAATCAACAAGGTTGTAAAACTGTACGGTCGAAAGCTAAAGCAGCACACAAGTAGCCTGGCCGTTTCATTGTTGGATAACACCAATGAAGTTAGACGCCTGAAGCGGAATAAGTCAACTGACCTATTTTAAGGATGCGCTATGTTAAATAAAACACCAGATGAAACCCATATCGCTACATAGTAGTTTCCACAGATCGCTTCCACTCACACGTCAAGTGCTTTAGCCATATGGACACTTTTTTTTTTTTAAATTGCACCTGTCCGATACGTACGCAAATACGACGTGTCAAACGGTCGCGACGTAGCCTCGAGTTGAATTTCAAACGACGAAAAGTTAATCGAACGATTATTATCGAAATCGACATCTATCAAAAATTACGCCGCGTAATTACGTCGTCTTTGAAACCGCGAACGAGTTTTTACAATTGTACGTTTATATGCACAACCCTCTGGTGGTAAGAGATAACATTATATATATATATATATATATATATATATATATATATATATATATACACATCATGTATTGGGGTATTGCAATAACAGTTGTGTTAAAAGTAAAACATTTAATTAGAATGCCGGTTTAACGTTTCGAAATTTAAGCGTGGTCATTATTTTCACCCTCAGCCTTAGGGTATAATACCTTCGCGACTAAAATAATTGATATTTTAATATTTATCATAATCACCGAGCTCACAAGTAAAATATTACATAAAACGGTTGTGAAGTCTATCTAACAGCGTGGTATTTCGTTGCGGAGCAACTACCTTCCACAATAAAAATAAATTGGAAACAACTTTTCAATCGACAAAGAATGTTAATAATAACGCAACACGAAATTAATTCAACCCGAGGTACTATCCGTAGTAGGAAGCTCAAACGGTACGCTGGAAGAACTGCAACAAAAAAAAAAATATTGGGTCGAAAAAAAATATATAAACCACGTGTAGTGTAGGTCGAGATCTAATAAAGAATTACCTTATAATAAAATAAAAATTATACCCAACACATACAGTTTGGTTTTCGTATACAATATTCCATTACTTAAAAAGTAGCACTAATTAACGGAGTTTATTAGGCGTAACTTTAATCGCAATAAACATACTATTAGTACGGTTCTGCTGGATGTAGTAAAAGCTTTCGATGCAATTTTATTATTTACGAAATTGGACAATGTCGATTCGTTATGTAAATCTCAGCTATATAGCAGATTATTTTATCGATGAGTCAGAGTTTACTATGAAAATATGCTCAGTGGGGATTTTTCCGGTTAGTATTTTCGTTCCTTTTCTGTTATTTTCATCTGATTTTCCTAATTTACCCGATGTTCAGATTTACACTAACGACATAATTCTTCTCTGTACTTGTTATTATATACCTAAAGACAGTTATTAATAAGTTGCAGACAGGAATAAATCGCATCTTGCCTTATTATAATAAAATTTGAGGCTATATTTTTCACTCGCAGACGACCTACATTATCCGCTTAAATTACATTTAATTCGAAATCTTTACACGCGATTAATTTTGCTTCTCTAATTCCCAAGTAATGTTTCTCTCCCATCGGGGCCAAAGTCTATCTTTCCATTTCAGATCAAAATCAATCGAACTGCTGACACTTTGTATTTAATTTCATTCGTATTTGAAAAAAAAAACAAAACGGTGTTTCATCAGGTCTCATATTTTTATACTCGCCAATATCTCCTCTATTGAT
Source organism: Coronaproctus castanopsis (assembly GCA_032883995.1). NCBI lineage: Eukaryota > Metazoa > Arthropoda > Insecta > Hemiptera > Monophlebidae > Coronaproctus > Coronaproctus castanopsis. The sequence continues at coordinate 75,042,145 of CM065052.1, read as the reverse complement.
AACTATAGTAAAACGAAGAAAAACGGCGTACCTAGGTCATATAATAAGAAGTAATAAATACCGGCTATTACAAATTATCCTCCAAGGAAACATTGAAGGGAAACGGAGTCGAGGAAAAAGAAGAACACATCGGATGAAAAATGTACAAGTTCGGTTGAACATCGGGAAGGCTTCAGAAATCATAAGGATAGCCAGCAATCGAGATCAGTTTCGTCATATGACCGTCAAACTCCTTGAAGGATAAGGCACTTGAAGAAGAATAATATCTCGTATAAACTCCGAAAATATAATTTTACTTCCATCCTCTTCTTCACTTTATTTTACTAACTCGTATTCGGCCAATCTTTTGAATATTTCAATCGACGCGTCTACCTCCGGGTCCTTCTGCCTTATTAATTTTAACTCCATCATACTTGGTAAATAGCCGAATCATACTTGGCAAGTAAAGGAATAAATCGCATCTTGCGTTATTATAAAAGATGACAAATAAGACTGAGGCTTAAATTTTGCACCGACGGACGTCCAACATTAACCGCTGAAATTAGAGTGTTAATTCACCCTAGTTAGCTGGTCAAAACACGTTCGTTTAACCTTGGATAATAGACTAAATTATTCTAAAAATGTTAATCGTGTCACCGTTAAAACTAAGAAAAGCATATCTGTCGATATATCGGAGAGTAGCGATTTTATGAATTAATGAAACAAAATAAAAACATAGTAATAAATTTTCTAAATTATCTATGTAACGTTTATTTTGATAATGACGTAACTGTTGAAATAAACATTTTTTTATAGTGATTTACTCTAATTTTATTTTGTTTTATTAAAAGCATATATATCTATTATTTAACAGAAAAAGTCTTTCTTAATGTTAACGATTAAATAATTTCGTATTTGTCCAATGTATATTGTAAACGTGTGCGGTGCGCGAATTTTTTATTGTTAGAAAAAAAAATATTTTAATTAAATATCGTCCTATAATTTTATTGAAAATTGAAATTACGCAATCACATACTCAATATAATAGTCGGAAAGAGTGAAAAACTCGATGATGTATTGTATGAGACACTATGTATTAAATAATAAACAAAACTGGATGACAACAAGAAAAAACCGGACTGTAATATCTAAAAACGACCGTTTTAAACTTAAACCTGTACTTATTAAGAACTGCCTTGTAATACATAAAGTTGCACGCTGGCTACATTTTCAGAGGCGTTTATAACGTGTATGTAATCGAATTTGTTGCAATAATTAACGACAATTTGTACCGTAATACTTCCGAGAATTTTTCTCAATCATCCGTATTTCATATTTAGACGCTGCTTCCGTATAATAAATTCTAATTAGGAATTTAAAAAATAAATAAATATAAATGCATTATGTATTTAAACATTGAAATAACGATAAATTAAAACCGTACCAACATCTGCACACTGATGAAAATAGGGGAAATCGTTTCGTAGGGGACGACGTATATATTTACCAAAATGGCGACTTTTACGAATTAAACACGTGTTACGTTTTTAAAGAACCAAATACGTTTTTAGAAACCAAATAATTTTTAGGAACCAAAAACGTTTTAAGAAGTAAATACGTGTTCCGTTTTTTAGTAACAAAATATGTGTTACGTTTTTTTGAGAAACCAAATACTTGTTCCGTATTTTTAGGAACGAAATACGTGTTAGTTGTTTTTTTTAGGAATCAACTTATTAGGTTTTAAAAAAAAATACCTATTCTTTTTTTTTAGGAACCAAATTCGTGTTACTTTTTTTTAAGAAATACGTGTTACGTCGTTTTAGGAACCAAATATGCGTTACGTCTTTACGTTTTTTCTCATGTCATTTCTCTGTCGTTCCTTAAAATTTTACGAATCGCTAGATAAATATCGATAAATTAAAGATAAATTTCTTTAATTAGGCTCGCAAAAAAACGAAACCGTTACGTAAATTAAAGCTAATAATAGCGACAAGTAGTCGAAGATTTAAATTACTAATTAAATTTGAATTTTACTTCGATTGCAAAACACCGTTCGTATTATTACTTCCATTGTTGCTTCATCATCGTGTCATTACATTAAAATAGGCGTTGGCCTGATTAGTTACGCATATTCTACAAACGACAGAGTGACGTCCAAATATATATACATTATATATATATATATATATATATATATATATATATATATATATTCGAATAGTTGCAAAATATTTAATAACGACGAAGTTTCTACAATACAAAATCAATGTCAGATGAAAGTATAATTCTTAACGAAATTTGAAGACCTGTCATATAGTCCACCGCCATACTACGGACCGGTTTCATCGAGTTTTCCCAATTATTTACAGTGAACGAACTCAGGATCGAGGGCTTGTATAGTAAACATGTTGTTTTTTACATTATTTTTTTCCACTAATTAAGTTATTTTAAATTATAATTTAATATATTCTTTTCGTACATTCTTTATTCGAATAATTAAAAAGGTAATTAATTAATATCCACACACACACAATATATATTATATATATATATATATATATATTTAATACAGCTCCTGAAAAGGATAGCTGCTTTATTTCTGCAAGCTTTTTTTTTGATTAATGCATTTATTTTTTTCTTAAGATATTAGTGAATATAGTCTACTATATGTTAATATTGGATGACCGCATTTTCTGCACCACCGTTAGGTTTAATCAGACAGACAATTTTAGATCTAAACTAAATAAGTAGTACTTATAAATAGCATAACTTGCGCATTGGAATAATGACTGAACTTTGCTAATTAAATTAATCGGTAACGACCAATTGATGAGGTTTGATACGTTTCAGCCTTCTGAGATTCAGATCAGTAGGCAAAAGTGTCGATGTCTCCGGATTAGGATGGTAAAAAAGCAGTTTCTGATGCTGTCGAGCATAATCATATATCACTTCATTGACCCATTTGATCTGTAGATCTACATGGAGTGCGTTATTTTGTTAAAACTAACGAGTGATCAGCCGAAGAAGTTTATTTTGAGCTGTTTCGATTACTTTTTGATTCGTTGCTTTAGCACATCCCCATATTTGTATTCCGTAAGTCCTTATTGGACGTATAACAGTTTTAAATATTAGGAAAGCGTTCTCTAGCGCATCATTTTAGAGCGATGTCCAATGATCCAATACATTTCACATATTTTATACTTCGTACTTGGACAGCTTTATGATCGATATGTGTTTTTTGTTTTTTTTTTCAAAAATAGTATATTTGATAGAAATACAACTTTATATTATGAAACTTAAACTGACAATCTAATTAAGTTGAATGCCACTCTAAATTCCATTTACAATCTTAACTTACATTTTTAATTCGATATAATACTATTATCATCTAAAATGAATAGTGAAAATAACAATATAAGAACATTAAATCTTAGTATATCAAATTATAATTTTTTCTATTATTTATTTCCTCAATAGCTAACACGTTGAATTCTTTATATTTACTATTTACCAATTCTTCTGCTTTACATTCTATTACAATATCATTACAATTACACCCCTGCAAGATATGATAAACCGTATCCGCAAAATTACATCGAATACAGTTATCAGTTTCAGCAATACCAAAACGTTTTAAATAAGTTTTGAAACTACCGTGTCCAGTAATAAATTGCGTGTTATAATAATTGGGAATAAAATAAGTATTACGGAATCTATCATTTATATTTGGAAAATACTGATACGTTAAGCCACTATATGTATTCCACATGATTTGATATTGCTCTAAATAATATTGATTAAGTACTTTTTTCAACTATTTATCGTTTAAGTGTTTGCCTTCGTATTTATATTTGTTATTAATATAATCTACTTGATTAAATTCGTGTGTTAAATTAATATTGTTTTTAATGTAAAATAAATTAATATGTTTACGTATTTCTAAGTCTATAGGCATAATTCTCCGGCTATTACTATCGAAGCCCAGTAACTAGTAGTTTTATATCCTTTAATCATTTTAGTAGTTATTGTTCTTTGAAATGATCTTATTAACGTTTTAAACCTTTTAATTTTTAACATATCATCGTAAATACTACTGCTATAGATTATATTTGGCATAATTATGGATTTATACATAATTAGTCCTTTTTTATAATTTACTCTATTATTGTTATTATAAAGTTTATTAAAAATATGTAAAAATTTGTTTATTTTATTCTTAACATTATGGAAATGATTATAGAATTTTAAATTGTTATCAATTGTAGCTCCCAGGTATTTTATACTTGTCACGCATTGAATATTAATATTATTATTTGTTAAATTTAATTCTTTGTTTTTAAATTTTTTGTTAAATAAAATATATTTTGATTTTGTCATATTAATATTTAAATTATAATCATTTAAAAATTTTTCAATTTCCTTTTACACTCTACATATATTTACTTCCATAATGTTTTCCTTCTTATCCGCAATTATGATCTATATGTGTTCTTCATGTAAATTTTGAATCCATATGCATACCTAAGTATTTCGCAGAATTTGCAACTGAACACAGCAGATGACGATGAAATGTAAAATAAATAAGTTAAAATAAACAATAAAAATCGTTTTATTTCCTTCTTTTTTAGATCGATATTACGTTGTAAAGTACTCAACCAAAATTTTATGATTTATTATCTTATCGGTACACGAACAATCAAATCATCTATATTCATATATCAAAACATACTAATAGTATATATAGATACATTGCATAATACACTATTACACCCATAGATTCATATGATTTATTATCTCAAATCATCTATATTCAAATACTAAAACACACTAAACAACTAGTATATAGATATAATCATAATACACTATATTATACTCATAAATGAAACTTCTACAAGAGTTTTGGAAATATAATTTAAAAACGAGAGGAAAATTAAATAGAATTAAATTTCAATATTAGAAATTTATTATCCCTTATTCGATAGAACCATTGCAGACAATAATAATACTAATAATAAAGAAAGGTACAACACGAATAACATAGGGTGCATTACAAAATGAAGGTAGAAACAATTAGGTGTAAGTTCAAGTATACGTCGTGGGGGTAGAGTGTATTAGTAAAAATAGTAGTAGTAGTAGTAGTAAATTCAAGAAAATAAAATTAAAGTTTCAACTCAGGCGCGTTAAAAAAAACAATTACTTAATTAAGTTTAGTACAAATTTAAGTTCGTTAAATATTTTTACCTTATTTATTTCAACGCTATGTAAAATAATTTCTTTCCTCGGTGAAAATGTTTTTTTTAAATTGCAGCGATTATTTTACTTTTTGCTAAAAAAAAATCGATATTCGTTCGTGAACACACATAATTGTAGAGGAAAAAATTGGTTAACTATTCGATCGCGTAAACGTCGTTTAGTTCCACTTGTAATTATAACTTTTAGGTATAATTACTTAAATTCGTTCGTTTTACATAAGAGAAAGTCATTGATTATGGTTTTTCAAAAAAACATTTATATATATATATAAATATATATAATATATATATATATATATATATATATATATATATATATATATATATATATATATATATATAAAATACGTATAACAGAGATCGCTTCGGGTTACTTATTGAAAATAAAACGGTAAGACCATATAATATATGCATACTTATACACACACACACATATATGTATATATATATATATATATATATGTATGTACATATAGATAGATACAGATATAGATAGCTAGGTAAATAGGTAGATATTTACAACGAAAATTTAACATTATTATTACACAGATATATAGCTGTACTGTCGCACACGAGGAAGTTTATAATAACCGACAGTAGATTGAACAGATTGCATTACGAAGTTTCAAACGTCTATAATTTACATAACAGGAGCAGTTAGATTTGAATGCATGCCCAACGGGTACATATATCCGAGGATGTAATTTTCAACATAAAATAAAAAGGACACGCTCTGAAAATTATATTCAGTATTTTATTTCTATATTTATCAAAATAAACACGCACACGTGTATATGTATATATGTATATAAATATAAGTATATATATAAATATATATATACATGTTTCCGGAATTCTATCAGGTTAACCATGTTTTTGTATAAACAACTTCTTCACTTCGAGAGCACGAGAATTTTTATCTCTATCCCTGTCTGACTTCTCTCTCACTAGCTCTTTCTCTTTCATATATATATATATATATATATATATAAAAATTTGAACTGTTGTGGAATGTATTGATTTAAAGACTTTTTATTATACATTATATATATAAAGTAAAAGAAGAAAAATCGAGAATGTTTGTGTATGCGCCATTGCTTAAAAATTTGTAGATTAGAAACTGCTTGATATAATTAGTTTAAGAAACTTCCAGCTTTAAAAAAAAAAAAAAAAACATGTAAAAAGGGGATTTATTAGGATGTTGCTAGATTACTTTTTTTACTGTAAACGTTTTATTTCAGATGCTCTACACAAGGTTCGAAGTAAACCGCTATCGTTAATTATGTGACTTCGCCGAAAATTAAGTGGTAGTACGATTTTATATGGAGTCGTTACTAGTTGCGAAACAACATCGATGGTGATGGATAAGTCATGTGCTACGGTTGGAAAATGGTAGATTATCGAAAAGAAAGAACTAGTACTAGGAAATATACACGAACGCGAGCAGAAAGATCCGTAAGTAAAAAATTTTAACGGAATTGAAACGTGACTAGAAATAGTTGAAATAAATGAAACAAATTACTACGAAGATAATCAATTGACCCGAGAATTTAAAGAGTCCACAGTTAAAGATTTTGTAACTTCGATACATATTATTTCAACTTATTTCGCACTTAACTGATTACTAATATTTACTCTGAGCTTAAATACTACTTTATTCAAACATATTTATTACTATTTTGATCTCAGCCAACGAGGGCCACTAGAACGATGATATCAAGGAGGGAAGTTAATTGAAATTTCTTTTTTTTCCTTCAATATTCTTTTATATCCTCGCTGTCCGACTTCTTTCTTAGTTTATTCTATTCGGTAAAAATTTTTTCTTTGAATTCTTAACTGACGTTCTTCTTACTTAGTTCTCGTTAGATTGTTTTCGTAGTCTTCTGTGACTTTCATCTTTAGGATGCAATCTTTTTTTTTGGGGGCATTTGTTTTAACGATTTTTCCAGAACAACGAAATCTCCTTCGAATTTTTCTTCAGGGTTGGTTTGTTTCTTTGTTGCATATCTTTGTCAAAAATCTTCATCTATTTCACACTTTTCTTATTTTTCGAAACCATTCCCGTCTTGTTTCTCATAGTTTATGTCAAAAATTCAAACGGTCCTTTGATATTCAGTCGCAATACTTGAAACCGAAACTATTCCGTCCGTGCAATATATTAAATAAAATTTAAACAGTACTTGTTAAAAATAAAATTTTTCGACTCGTAATAAAAGCAAATTAAATACACCAAATCGACTAAAGCGTAATCTATTTGCAATTAAACTCGTTACTATTTCGATTTTAATGTTAACGGGTTGAGTTAACGGCGGTACGTGGTTAATTACACCGTATAATTTATAATTTTTTTCAAGTAATCAGCAGTTTTTTAATTTTTATATTTATTTATTCTCTCGTTTATTTATATTCGCTTATTGTTTGTCATGCATTATTCGTACTAAGTACTAGTTAAGACGTGACCCGGTACATAAATTATTTAATTAAATGCATATATATTATTAATAAATATCTATCTATTTTATAAGTATTTCATAAGATTAGGTAATCGTGTTCTTGAAAAAGTTCATCATTTTTAAGAAATAGAATCTATGTGGACAGTCGTTTCGCTTAGAAACTCCGTCACATTTCATTTTATTTTTATTTTTTTTAATTAAAATATGACTTATTTATATTTGTAAATGTATTTGCGTTCAAACTAACTTGATTTTATCAATGCGAAAACGGTTCTTCGATGGTGCAAAAAAAAATGAATATGTACGTAGTATTTAAAATTAAACCGAAAAGTAAATTGAATTTTATCAATCGGAAGACAATTTAATAGTCGAAATAAATTGTTTATTTAAATACATTTATAATCATATAGGTAGTTTTTCGTTATTTTAATTTTATTTCACCGATCCGAATACGGCTTAATAATCGGAAAGTTTTATTCATTTACTTAATTACAAAAATCACTAAAAAAAGTTTATTTCCTTAAATTTCACAAAACTTTTCGGCAACTACGCCATTATCAAACGATATTTAAATAAAATAAAGATTTAAAAAACACAAAATATTAAGTTAAATATAAGTTCACAATTTTAAAATCATTAATTGGATAAAACATTTTATAGAATTAGAACACACAATAAATAATAGTAATCAAAATTATAAAATTTTACATACAGAAAAACAGTTTAAAAAAAGAAAACTACTTGAAAAAATGGGAATAATAATAAAAGAAAGGGATAAAAATAATTTCTTTAAATCCAATGGTAAATTTTGAGGAAGAATTAATTTTAAAAAGTATATTGTAAAAAAATTGTATTATTTCTAGATATTGATTTTTGATTATTATAAAATATATATTTTTCATTGTTCAAATACATATTTTTAAAATAATTATTTTCTATGTACTGTTCTGTAAATTTTATATTACTGATATTTGATCGCGTTGTTTACCACAGTCGTTGTCAGATTGTTTTAAGTATTTATATTTCATTTTATATGTATAAAATTGTAAACTTATATTTAAATAAATATTTTGTGTTTTTTAAATCTCTATCTTATTTAAATATCGCCTGATAATGACGTACTTGCCGAAAAGCTTTGTGAAATTTAAGGAAATAAACTGTTAGTGATTTAAATTGATTTTCGTAATTGAGTAATAAAAAATCGCTACATTCCACAATCTAAACTTTATTCATTTATTCTGAAAAATGTTTTATGTAGTGATTTTTTATTCAAATAAACAATAAAAAAAAAAAGAAGTTAAAATCGCTAAAACAATTCTTTATGAAAAATCGCGAAGCTTTTCGGCAGTTCGGTTAAGAAAAATTTTACCGATTTTAACTTCTTTTGTTATTTTTTTACTCGTTTTATAATCGTAATAAGACTTTCTCGTTATATAAGAAAAGTAAAATATTTTATCATTCGTTTTGAACGAAATATATTTTTTTTAAAAAAAAAAAAAAAAATAAATAAAAAACAGAGAACACAGTCTACAATATTTTAGGTCATTCTAAAAATGTGGGTTTATTATTAGCCTGGCTATCTGGACAGTACCCGGGGAAAGATAAAGTGAAGAAACCATTAAGTGGATTGCATTCACGTTTGCTGCGTAAACGTTTACAAGAATTCTCGTCACATTATCCAACATCGCCGTTATTTCATAACACGAATATATATATATATATATTGTATATATATGTATGTTGAAATTAAGCACTAATAATTCTACATACCTCGTTTTTGTTATGTCCGAGATAACGTTACAAAAGAGACTACATGGGGAGCACTATTCCACTTTACAAGCTTTTAACCGTACGTCGTGTACCTTAAAAGCGATTACATGTAGACGACGGCCAGAAAGATTAACGTAATTAATCGATCTGGAGTTTAAAATCCTTTCCGTTATATAATATAACATAACGTAATGTAACGTAACGTAAGGCTACATGACGATTAACGGTTTTATTCGTACGTTATTACTTAGAAATAACGTGTTAAACTTATTTTGGTAATGTAGCTACGTCGTTATTACTTTATTAGGAAGTAAATACGCGAAAATTATGAATTAAAATAAACTTGATAATAACCCTCTTTTCAAAACATAAAGATTCGTCGATTCGATGTTTGGCATATCGAAATATGAAAGGACAAAAAATAGTTTAAAAATGTATTTATTTAAAAAGCCTCGGTGATACGTACTGAATAATTCACAACGTCGTCATGACTAAATGATAAACTATAAAACTGATGACAATTCAAAACATAACTTAAAATATAAACAGAAATCGATTGTGTTTATAAATATAAACGCCACAACTATGAACGTTTTTATATTTGGCTCCCACGATTTAACTACAAAAATCGAACCCCCGGTACGATAATTTGTTACGATCACTGCACAGTAGTTGCGGTCAGTAAAATAAAATTCTTGGACCGATAATAAATGCGTCTTAGCACGTAGCAAATCAGATCATTCGCCGTGATTTAAACACATTCCTCATGTATGTGAAGTCATTACGTGCATAGCCGTGTTACCAGGCTGAAAAATCATTAAAATATCCACGCATCGGATCTGTTAGATACGACGGACGATATAAGATGCTTAGGACGTATGAAGCCTCTGAGCCTAATCTAAATAGTTAGCAGATAGCAGGTACCCCAGTATTCACTTTCTGTTATGTCCTTCTTCCGAATACCGCGAAATAATCTCGTTGGTCAGCTTGTGGCAAATATTAACGGGAGAGAGAGAGAAAATAAGATTTGACGATAACTTTACCGGCTATCGGGTCTTTATGGCGTATTTTAACTCTAAATATCTGCGATGGATGTAACAGTCACGTGTACGAGGAAGATGTCACGACATTTCGCCGTAATTTTTTACATAGTTCATACACGGGAAATAAATATCGGTAAAATAATAAAGGATGCAAATTCTCATCGATATCCGTGATTCAATAATTTATATCATCATCATCATTATCCGCTAAATGCATTTGCTGAATTGGTCAGATTTCAACGTTCGTTTTCCTATACGTTGAAGTAATTATCACACGTTGAGTGAACCGGTTCCTATCCGATCACTAAAGTGCGAGTATGTGGATAGGCGGTTGTGATCTAGCATAATCCCTAAGTATACGTTAATAGCAATAATAACGATAATAAAATTATTATTATTATTATTAATTAATAATAATAACGTTTACAAGAAACAATAAGGTTACAAAGTAAACAATAGTAACTAGTAACGAACCTTTTTCCGCGGTTACTTTCAAGATAAAACAATATAAATAATAAATCAATTATGAATAATAATACTCAATCAATAAACTATTTTACCGCATCTAGTTCGAAACTGAGATGATTGTCAAATCGTAATCAACAATATTCCGCATTGAATACTATTAAGTATATTCGAAGTATGGTCTTTAAAACTAATTCATCACCAAATTACGTAGTTCTCGATTTCACAATACGAGCATAATGTAGAAATAACGATCATAAATTATGTTAAAGATGTTGTTCTGTCTTAGTTTGTTTTCTGACATTATTACCATAATAATCGAATCAAATCAAACTTATTTCAATTTCAATACAATATAACGGTAAATTTAAACAAAAAATGGAGATGAAAAAAAGAAATATAAAATAATGATTATTACGAATCGAAAAAAAAAAAATTAATAAAAAATCCAAAAAAAAAATGGATAAATTATCGTTGGGAAAATAATTAATTAATAATGCCGTAGTAACAGTCAAATAATATATACGTTTCTTCTTTAATTACGAGTGTATATAGGAAATTAAAACGAAAGAAATAAATATGCGCAACACTTCCCGAGCCGCGACAAGATTATTACTATTATTATAATTTTAACTTATAACAATCTAAATATTTGCTCGGGCTTATACTTAATTATTACAAATCCAAAGTCTTTATATAACCTGATATCGCAGCACTTGCAGAGAGAACTGAACGGTATACATTTATCCGGTATTAACCGAATGTAAAGTTCCACATTCCTGATTTTTCCTACAAGTTTAATAATTATTTAATTCGAAACAGTCGTCATTTAACATTTCTCTCGTCTTTGCAAAACAGATATTTAGTTAGTGTCGTTCATCTTTTTCTATGGAATGCATTCAGCCTAAATTGCCTGCAACCTAATTCTAGTCTTAAATGAATACGGTTGGCTTTTTTTGTTTCACTTTCTAATCGGGTTTTAAAATTCATTTTTAAGAACAAACTGCGGTAAAGTTAACGCGCAAATAAATTCTGATACGGATAGAACTTAATTTTCTACATTTAAATTCTCATTCGTGATTATTTCGTTTAATACGTGTTTTTTTTGTAAAATTTCGATAATCATAATAATCATAATAATTATAATAATTCAATTTGCAGGAATTTAATTTCGTTTTTAAAATGTTTAAATCGATTTGATACGTTACGAACTAAACGATCGTCGGTCTTTAAGGTTAATTACGAGATTAATCACGACCGGTAGACGAACATACAAGAGATCGTGTATTTCCGTCCGATTATTTTTTACACAAAGACATTTTTTTATTTTTATTTTTTTTATCGTCAATAGCTATCGGACTTTTTTTATTTTATTTTTTTTTTTATTTATTGAACTTTACAAACTGGAACGTTTTTCGTATATTAATTATAATAATCTACGCCGAACAATGCCGTACGAGATTTCCAGTTTATCCTGCGATTTTCAATCAGCTGTTTACAGCGAACAGGTTTTTTTTTCTGTTTACCGTTATTTCGTTAGGTTATTATATAATAACCCCAAATATAACCGTTATTCCTCGTAGCGTACCTATATTGACCGTTTTTTTTTTCGTTATCCTTTTTTTGTTTTAATAATGATAATTTCAATTTAAATTGATTTCGATATTATTCGTCATTGTATAAACATCATATATATAAAATAGCATTTAGTATAAAGAAAATATTAATAATCGAATTTTTCTTCTTCTTCATCCGCCATCTCCATTACGAAGGTCGGCAATCAACTTGACTACAACTCTAGTCCGAACTAATTGGATAGACGAACAGCCAATTTGCCGACGATACAGCGTTAGGAGCTATTGGTAAAGACAATAGCGAAACGTCTAATAAACTACGAAAAACTCTGTTGAATGTTGAAAACTGGCTGAGACGTTGGCGTATCAAACGAAAGTAAATGCACGCGAGTCGATTTTACGTTGCGAAATTTAACGCATCAACCGTTAAAAATAAATGGGGGGTGATTATTAGACAAGAAAAAGATTTTTTTTTTTTTTTAATTTCCATACTGTTTACCCAGGTCTGTATATTATGGAATGAATAAGAAAGGGCTACTTATAAATTAGGCTAAGAAGTAATGTAGGGACGTGTAAAATTAAATAATGATACCAGAATCTATAATATAGGAGTATATATATATATATACTTCAGCATTTTGAAGAGCTAAGAGAAATGCAATATTTATAGGAAATGGAACTTTAAGGCTGTGAAGAGCTTGATAAAATGCAACGCGAAAATTACTACGATGGGAACACTCTAGGATAACATGGTCTGCATCGGCCACTAAATAGGTATCCACAGGATGAGAGCAATTAGGAGAACTAATAAGTTTCAACTTGTGTAACGAAGCCGACTACAGCCGAGGCACGTTTAAACCATACACTCTTACATGTACTTCATAATAATAATATTATAATAATCATCATCATCAAATAAAATTTATTTTTTACAAGTGTACGCATTTTTTTTTATCAAATTGAAGTAATTTAATTAAAATAGAAGATAAAAAAAATATAACTGCGATCGAACTAAAACTATAAGTACGTATATATATATATATATATATATATATATATATATATATATATATATATATATATATATATATATATATATATATGTATATATATATATATATATATACATATGTGCTGTTATAGTGAATGGGGCCCTCATAACATCACATATGCGTGCATCAACGTTATATAGGATTAAAGCTTTGAATGCTAGAAAATAATGTACAACCGTCTAGTGACAGTATTCGGAAATGATGATGACACGTGTATATATATATATGTATATGTATATATATATATATTTGTATCGAATTCTATATGTCTGCGAAGGAAAAACTAAGAGAACCCTTTGTACCCTACGCTTCATTTAGTCAATACAAACGGTTTTATGTAATGATTATAAATAATTCGATTATCCTTTGTCCTCACAAAGTTGTACATGAAACGCACCGATCTATTTATCTAGTTCGTTGCAAAAAATAAATAATAAAATCAAATGGATAAATAAAAAAGCCAATAGTGGGTCTGCCATCATTGATCCAGTTTCCATTGACACGGTATACAAATTACTATAAAATATTAATATATATGTGTATATAAGTAATTTCGTACGCTAGGTAAATAATAAAGACTATATCGCGATATAAAGAAAGATCTGTGTGTGTGTACATGATGACAAGGATGCTGTTAACAGCTGCTTCCTTAGAAATTGTCGCTAAACACTATTTTATTATTGTTCTCACCTGTGGATAATGTCTTGGACATTGGTCGTATTTTTCGGTTCGTTATACCGTATTAACCTAAATAAACTGAGTATTATTATTATTATTATTAAACTATTATTATTATTATTATTATTATTATTATTATTATTATTATTATTATTATTATTATTATAGCAGAGATAATGTTCGTACTGAAATATTTTCTTTACGACCGAGCTAACTTTGTCGTCCCATTGGCCGAATTAAAGCTTGGTCACTTCCATTACGTGTATTTTAGACGGATGATGATAATCCGTCTGTGTGTGTGTGTGTGTGTGTAAAATATTATCCGGACAAGAATAACCTAAACGAAATCATATTATCTTTGTTATTATTATATTTATTTATATATAAATATTTTTGTTTTGTCCTCAGAAGTTCATCGGAAAAAAAAAGAGGAACATTAATAATACCTATTATTGAAATTTCAAATAAATTAATGCCATCGAATATAAAGATTTATCAATTTTTTTTCTTTTTTTTTTTGTAGAATTAATATTTCGGTGTTTAATATCGATAAATTTATATTGTAGCAACTAAGCATCCGATCTATAAATATATATAAAGAAATATTCTATACAGTTATACGCTGAGAGAATATATCATTGACGGATAAAGTCGTAAACAAGGAGGATACTTTAAAAAAAGAATAGAACAACCGGACGTAATAGACACTATCGATAATATGCTCGGCCATCAAATCGCGAACACTTCAAAAAAATTAATAGTTAGGAACTCCACGGACGCGATGATTAAAGAACGACGTAAAGATAAAAGGCGCTCCACAAGTTAGGGTTATTGCTGACCAAATTATTGCTGATTATATATAAACGGTTATCAAAGAATTTATACATTTATTCGTCTAGTATCGTTAGAAGATTGTCGCAACAAATGAGACAAAAAGGCAGAAAAATAAAGAGCGAATTGAGCGTCGGAAATACGGGCCATTTTGAAATAAGGATGCTGAGAATATAAAAGGTGTTCCGCAAGGTAGTGTCCTAGGGCCTCTTCTATACTTGTTACATACAGCGGACATACCGGTATTACAGGACACAACAATCGCAATGTTCGCTGATGATACAGCAATATTATCGATCAATCATTCGCAGGCTGTGGCGAATAACAACCTGCAGCATGCTCTAGATTCTATAACCGAATGGACGAAGGATTGGAAAATTCAACTAAATGAAATGAAATCTGTACACGTCATTTTCACCATGGTCCATATAAACAATCAGCAAGTTCAAGTTGCAAATTCTGCGAAATACTTAGGTATGCATCTGGACACAAAATTAACTTGGAGAACCCATATTGACCATAAAACTGTCCAAATAATATAAAAATTACGCCAAATGTATACTGGCTCATTGGACGGCAATCTACAATGAAGCTGGAGAATAAATTGTTAATATATAACACCATCATAAGTCCTATATGGAAATATGGGATACAAATATGGGGATGTACTAAAGCATCGAATCGTAAAATAATCCAGACAGCTCAGAATAATTACCAATACACGCTGGTTCCAACGAAATGATGCACTCCATGCAGATTAACAGATGAAATCAGTCAACGAAGTAATACAGGATTATGCTGACCAACACTAGAGAAGACTTTATCATCGTCCGAATTCGGAGGCTTTGGCACTTTTGCCCACAGATCGTGACTTAAGAAGGCTTAAACGTTTCAAACCTACTGACTTGGTTGTTACTAAGTAACATACGTAGCAGAACTTAACCATTGGGTTAAACCTCTGCACATGTTGAACAATCATGATTGCTGCTTATTTAAACTAAACTTTATGATTGCAGAAAGGAAGTAGCTGTCCTTTCTTGGAGCTACATTTAAAAAAAAATCTTAGTCGGCATCAAATTACGAAAAAATGAAACAATCTCGATTATCTCGGTTAAAATAATAACATTTCTTGTAACGTGTTACGCGACAAAAAACTTCCACAGATCGGGGTTACTCGTGGACGCATGCCGATGGACTGATGACGCATGGACAGTCGTAAGAAAGGCGTTAGTACAACATAGACGTGAATGCGAGGGTCACGGACACCAGTGCAAGAAACGGGAATATGAATTGTCGTCACGACATATATCCATTAGGAGTACGACTATTGGACATGGACCAATTCAAATGTATATATAAATATATGTATATATATATATATATATATATATATATATATAAATATATATAAATATATATATGTATATATATATATAAATATATATATATATATATATATATATATATATATATATATATATATATATATATACATACTGTGACACATAATTTCACGACGTTCTAATGTCCTGATGAAAGAAATATTTATAGAAAGTTCCGTTATCCTGAAATATTTTTTTCGTTACAAAGTATAATGAAAGAAAATCCACGAAACGCTATGAAAGAAAAATCGACTAATCGCTATTTTAGAAAATCGCAATTTTCTTTTACGAATAACGGACACCACCCTTTGAAGTTCAGCCGAATTCGAATACATATGAATACATTTACAGGTATATCTACCGTATACATATATATATATATATATATATATGTGTGTGTTCGCGCGTTTGTGTTTATGCATATAGGAAAAGGGCGCATCGTGATATATATAATTTTCATATATGTACATATAATATTTGTGCTGATGAAAAGTGATCATATCTGTCGATGAATTTACAAGTGTTAATCTCCAGCGTAAATATGTTGCTGTCTGATTACGTAAGAATGAACAGAAGAACAACTTTCCAAATGACTTTGCAAACCTTCCAGGCGAATAATAGTAATAATAATAATAATAATATGCATAAAATAACGGTTATAGCAATAAGTATAATCGTCATAATCCTAATAATCATTATCATCGCCATTGTACTAGCGACAATAATATTGCTCATATACCGTTCGTTATAATAGCACTCCTCTTTAACATTGTGTAGCCGGGTTATTAATTATTAGTCTATTTTCAACTATTATTTTGCATATAACGTTAATACTACGTATGTATACGTACATATAATCAGCTATATGTACAGGTTCGATTTCGATTGAGTAGAATTGGATACGCCAACAGCTATACGAATATTCTGCGATGCTGCTTGAAGTAATACGGTTTCTAGAGAACAAGTTGAAATCTCGTACACGCTGAAGCTGATTGGAAGAGGAAGAAATTGGTAGAAGAAAGTTGGGAATTAAGAAAAAGATATACGCACACACGTATGTACACTCATACATATACATATATATGTGTGTGTGTTCATGTTCGTGTATAGCTACGCCAAAGAAAAGAAAAATTCTTAACACCGGCATCAACTCCTGTCTGTCTTACTGTTTTCGGAAGTTACCCATTATTTATTATTCGGCGGACACAAGTTGTAGAACCAGTATCGACTGGATTCTACGGTCGCCGTTTACATTATTGTACTTATTCAATTTAAATACGACGATCCTCGGGCGAAGAACATTCCGTCAGATGCCCATTAATCCTGAAAGTAACCTAACCAGTGAGTTCTTGGAATTCCATGTGGTTTGTGACTCATCCTACCTCTTTCACCGCGCTTTAAACTCTATTACCGAAGACGAAATCAACGAACAGCTAAAAAAAAGTTCATTAGCATATCTGCTTACGCGTACACAAACACACACACATATATATATATGTGAACACCTATTCCTTACCAGCAGGTAATTGTGGTTGTGTTTTTTAGGAGAGACTTTCGAGTTGATTGTAGAAGAATAAAAATCGCTCAAGGAATGTATGTTCAACAAAGATGCGTGAATGAATTGTCAGCATTAAGGCTCGTGCTAATTAAATTATAACGTAGCTTTGCGATTAATGATTGAACCGTCTATAGTCTATATAGCACTTGTTATTTTTCTCAATAATAATTTTTAAACTATTGTTGTAAAGAAATATAAAATAAAATAAACTCCAAGATAATTAGAAATGCGATTTAGCGTTTTTTGTTCAAGTTATAACCGTGTGTTATATATATATATATATATATATATATATATATATATATATATATATATATATATATAAGTAGTAAAAATCGTTTCGTCAAATCTGAAGTTGATTGATGACATCGACTTGGTGATCTCTATCAAACCGCGACGATTGACCATAAAAATTCGATCATGCGAGCATAACGCTTGTGTAATAACTAACTTACTTCGATCCACTGCTGGATGTAAGCTTTCTCCCGATTCTTCCATGCAATTCGGTCGTTATCCTTATTTAGCCACATGATACCAGTTATTTTGCACATGTCGTCTTCTCACCTACCACAGGACCTGCCAACACTTCTCCGCCCTTCTCTAGAGGTTCATCCATAATCCGTGTGTTCCATATTTTATCTGTTCTAATTATAGTCCTTAACATCAATCGTTCTTCTGCACAGTGTGTCACAATAAGTCTTCTGAATATGGTTCTGGTGAGGGTCAACATTTCTGCACCACATGTCAGCACCGAAAGGATACTTCGTTAGTATACGTTCATTTTAAGTAAATTGGGATCTATTAATTGCTTATTGACATTGCTGAGTCTTCCGATTGCAATCCATAATAGGGATATTCGTCTATTTATTTCCTGAAGAGCGTTTTTATCCGTGATAATTACTTGATCTATATATATATATATATATACACTTCTGTCCGTCTAATAATATACTAATTCGTTGTGGGCTATTACTCATTATCTTCGTATTGTTAATATTTCGTAAACGTTTTGTACAATGCGTCCTTGAATATTAAAATTTTTTTCATGTATAAGGTGCGTTTCAGTTGTTCGAGGTCGTTATTAAATCGGATAAGGAAAACATTAGTAACTTGGATTGGTAATGACTTCGAAGTATGCTCAAAGGTTAAATCAAAGAAAGAAGAACTATCGGAAGATCAAGGAACACATCTTAAGGAACAACGCTAAATTAAAAAGAACTGCAGAGAAAAATGGAAACTTACTGTCAGGGCAATGGACCTGTCTTAGAACTGTACTAATGATGATGATGATTATCGCCACGTAAATCTTAAAATTATTCTTATTATTTCTATTATTTAATAAACTAAAAATTGATTTATTAAACTATGAACGTCGCCGGAGGAAAAAATTGATACAATTTATTCTAAATAAACGCTTAGCTTCAGTATCGTGAAGTATTATTACACTTTTTTGAAGTTCGTTGATAAGGAACGCATATTATGTATTTGATTTATATGAAAAATAGAAAAAAAATGAAGACATATAGTCTATATTTTCTTAATTCAAGTATGTAGACAGCACGTTTACTAGTATGTAAATTGTATAGACGGAACAATACGGCTGTAATGTGTGTATAGCCAGGTGTGCAGTAACTGGTCTAAATTATTTATGCTAAGTCTCTTAATATTTCATCTAATAATGAAAGCGCTCGTATTGTTCGGGATATTGTTCGAGCTTTATTGTGAAATAAGTTTTCTTTGTTTATAACATCGCGCGCAAAACTGAACACAAGTGATCGCCATTTCGTTTATTTATTTTATCTTTTATATTGCGCGCTTTCTCTTTTGAACTTGATTATATATACACTTTAATAAAGTAGTTATATACATATATATTCTTCCTTTTGGTGTGCCATACTCTTCTCAGAGCGTTGGCGATCAGATGACAGCTAAAACTTGCGTTCTCTTGCCACTTGAATAAGATCTTGGATAGAGCTGGTACTGGTCAGTTCTTGATGTTTTGTATTCAGTTTGTTCTTCGTCTTCATCAATCTTCCCCTGTATAATGAGTTTCAGGATCTCGAATTTTTCTCCTCTGATGATTATATGGCCAAAGTACTTAATTTTCTTATCTATTATTAATTTAACTAGCTTTCTTTCGGTCTTTACTATTTCCAAGATTATTTTATTAGATTTTTTGGTGACCAATGAGACCTTTAGCATTCTCCTATGGAGCCACATCTCTTTTGATTTTTATTTAGCGTTTCTGATTCTATACCGTACAATAAAATTGGAAATATGTAAATGTGTTGCCTGATGCCTAGGCATTGTAGAGTAGATTTTTCATATTATTGAAGGCTGTTCGGGCATAGTTACATCTCATTTCGATTTCGGTATTATGATCTGGATCTCGTAGCATCCGAGATATCTGAATTTATTTACTCTATCAACAATTTTGTTATTAATGCTGAGTGTGGCCTGATTGAACTGTTTCTTGCTGACCACCATCCATTTTGTTTTCTTTACATTGATGTTTAGATTATACCTTTTCCCCAACTAAGTTAAATTTGTTAACGAGATGTTGGAGGTCTTGAATGTTATCCACTAAAATAGCAGCACCATCGGCGTAACGGGTGTTATTAATTATTTTTCCATTTATCCGAATTCCGTACGGCAAATCAGAGATAGATTCTTTGAATATTTGTTCCGCATAAAGATTGAATAATAATTGGGAAAGGATGCCGTTGAACCTCAATCTTTATCTTATCCCGACGCGGTCCCAATTTAATTCTGCTTTTTGGTTCCAATATAGAAGAAGAAGAAATATATATTTACAAAACATATAAACAAAAATAATGAATACACGAATAATTGAATAATGAAGAATGTGAAGTACCTTATATATATATAGACCTTAACAGTTAACGTACTAATGTACAACGACATCTAATGTATATGTGATAAAATTTAAATTTAAAACTTAAAATTTAAAGTTTTAAACTTTTATGTACAGGAAAAAATTTAAAAAAACCCTGCAAGATTTAAAAAAAAAACTGCAAGAATATAGATTTTTAATAATTTGCATATCATTCTTGTCAATTCCGATACCTTGAAGGACTTTAATTGGTTTGTCATGTTGAACATTATCAAACGCCCGTTCATAATCTATAAAACAGATGAATTCATTTCTCTATTTTTTTTTGTAGTAAAATGTTCATTGCTGTTAGCGCTTCTCTAGTCCCAATACAAGGACGAAATTCAAATTGGATGTCTGAGAATTCGAATTCACATTTTGATCTAATTCGCTGATGAATAATCTTCAGAAAAGATTTTAACAAGTGGCTCATAAGATTAATAGGTTGATAGTCTTCACATTCTTTTGGGTGCTGTTTCTTGGGTATCAGGACGAATGAGGACTTGAGGCAGTCCAATGGAGTCTCTCCAGAACTATATATTTGATTGAAAAGTGCAATTAATTTCTTAATACTGTCATCATTTAACAATTGGATTATATCTCCTTGGAATTTTGTTGTATCAGAAAATTGCATGTTTTACTTCAGATTCCAAAAGTTGTAAGCTTTGTTCTGAGGGCAGTTATAGTTGTTAGATCTGGTATCACAAAATAGTTTCTTCAAGTACAACTTCCAGATTTTCTCTTTGATCTTCTTTTCAATAACCGGTACGCCGTCTTTGTCTACTAACGGAGCGGACTTGTATCGTGAACCTTTGCCTGTCATTGATTTAATTTGCTTATGAAATGCATCGTTTTTTTCTGGCTAATACTCCAATTTCTTTACATTGTTCTTCCATCCAGTTATTTTTAGCTTGTCTAATTTTCTTTTCGATTTTCTTATTTAGTTTATTGTACAGTGTTCAATTAGCGTTCTTGTAATTTCTCCTTTGGTCAACTAGGTTCATATTTTCATTCGTCATCCATTTATTCTTTTTGATGTTGTCTTTCTTAGATGATCTTGGCAAGAAGTTAAAATTGCTCGATTCAATCGTTCTATAGTTAGTTCTGTGTTTATTTGTTTCAATTTGGCATTTAGCTCTTCAGATATCTTAGTTCTAACATGTGCTGATCTTAATTTGTTTATGTCTATATTATTTCCATAATTGTTACTCCTCTGCGTCTTCTTGAAAATCAGTGTAAGTTTTGCAACCAAATAGGTTATGATCGGAATTTATATCAGTTCCTGGGAAAGTCGTCACATTTTTTTCCGGAATCTATTGTTCACTATGATATAATCGATTTGGTTTCTAGTAACAGATTCCTTACTGTCTCCAGGAGCTTTCCATGTATAAAGACGTTTGTTTGGTAACTTAAACAATTTGTTTGTTATGATCAGATTGTTTTGTTCGCAAAAATCAACTAATTTGTCCCCACGCTTGTTACTGTTACCAATACCAAATGGTCCAACAGAGTTTCCACGTTTGCCATTTCCTACTTTTGCATTGTAGTCGCCTATTATGATTAAGATATCGCGACCTTTAATTTTGTTTATTACTTTTTGAGTAGCTTCATAAAGATCCTCAGTTAGCTGGTCATATTTTGGATCAGATGTTGGGGTATAAATTTGGATTATATTTATTAAACATTGGGCACTTTGGATCTGTAGCGGTCTGAAATCGGTGTGTGTCCCACTATATATTTCGCCATTTTGTGTGACACCATTATCATATATATATATATATATATATATTGTTTATTTTATCGCGATTGGTTTCAGTTTATTTATGTGCGTACATGGGCCGAGCACAAGTTAGTTTATCGAATTATTTACTTATATATTTAAAATTATTGACAGCTTAGAATGTCGTTCCCGATTGAGTCATTTTAGTCAGTGTACTTCGTTAGGTTAGGGAGCAGTGAATCCAGAAATCGGCGGACATTTCAGCGGAATCAAATGTGCTTCGTCTTCTGAAAGCAGTTCCACAACCATCAGTGACCATCATACCCGGAAGACGAAATGAAGTGGTTTTTCCTAGCCTACGCGTCGGTCATGCCACATTAACATACGCTTATTTGCTGAAAGTTAAGAGTCCTCCTCTCTGTCACATTTTTGTAACACTCAACTAATTATTCTACATATATTAATCCTCTGGTATTTATATATACAAATATTCGTTCGTTCCTAAACATGTAAAGTTTCACTAATCCTTCAAAACATACCTTCTACTGAAAAACGATTCCTATCTTTCCTTAAGTCATGCGTGCGTCTGGCTCTTGTTGTAGTACACAGTACGGTGTTAAAAAAAAGTTATATTTATTCCGACCAAGCGATAATAAATTTCTGTTACATCGAAGATTGTCCAGGTACAAGTTGTTGAATATTACACTGACCATTTCGTTTATTACGTACACTTTGCAATGTTGAAGCCTAATAATGTTGAAATAAATTGAAATTGCATTGAAATTATTGTTCATTATCGACAATAGCTAAATGAACTTATCGTTGTCGACATTCACTTGGACGCGATACTGCTATAGCCCCTCTTCAGCTTGGTTTTTGTGCGCATCGATACCACGATATCGTCCTAGAGAAAGCGAAATTAACAGCAATACCGTAAGTCGACCGGTCCATCGTCGTAATTATTATACACGATGGTATGAAACAGAAATAGAAAGACTTACGGTACCGAAAAAGAGAGCGTAAAATAATCGAAAAAATCTACTAACAGCAGTGGTTTATTATTATTATGAATATTATTTTCTTTATTGTTACTATTACGGTATCGTTATTATCTTATCGATATACTTTCTAGATTCGCGAATAGTGAGGTCACGTCAATAAGAAATAAAACAAAGACCGATAAAAAGCAGAAAAAAAAATTATTGAAAACGACATGCGCTGGAAGAGCAGGTAATAATTTTAAATTGCCTTCGTTGTTAGAACATTAACCTGTTGAACAGGTGAACAGCACAGGGTTGATAACCGTGCATAATTACAAAATTACCTACTTTTATATTTCAAGATTAACATACACTTGCACATTTATATATATATATATATATATATATATATGTGAAAATATCAACAGCAATGTTATGCACTTCCTAAATGTACCAGGTTCGCAAATTCAGGTTCATGAAAAAAGATTTTTGTTTATTTGTCTGTTTATCTATCTATCAATATATATAAATGTGTGTGTGTGTGTGTGTGTAAAGAACGACTAGAATAAACAAAAAATTCAGGTTCATTCGTAATCTATATTGTGATGATGATGGTGATGAATTATGATGATGATGATTATCATTATTATTTAAAATATTAATGTTATCTTTATATATATATATATATATACATACATCATATCTATTGCGTAATATAAAATAAAAATATTTCTCATCATCATCATTACTTACTATCTAATCTAAGTAGATCAAAATTAGAAAGAAAAATTAAATAATAACAAAATAATAAAAAAAAAATTATGTATGTATATAAAGAAATGTTAAAAGAAAATGAAGCGTGAATGCTTGTGTATGGAAAAATATGCTTATGTTAGTATTTAGTTAAGTATTAAATTTTGTCATCAATTTATTAAGTTGAAGCTTATCGAACGATTTTTTTTTTTATTTATAAATAAAATATTTTGTTAAAGGTTAGTATTTATCGTATTTAAATGTTTTATCGTCATTAACTTTAATAGTATTTTAAAAAATAGTTTGAGAATTTATTACTTTTATATCTTCGTTAATGTAATCTGAATAAGAAGAAAGAAAATATCGTTTATTTAAATTGTAAACGTAAAATACAACACACATTGTATACTAAGTACACTGAATTACCATTAATAACTAATATAATAATAATAACGTGCAACATATAAAAGCTACGATGGTATAGGAAAATTTGAACAAAACCCCGCTACAATATAAGAGAAAGAAAAAGAAATACAAATAGCATGCAATTAAATTGAAAAATAGATTGCAGTTAATTTACTTAATATATAAATAAACAAATATAGAAAATAACAAATAAAAATTATGTTAAAAATCGGTGTTTTATTCGGCCATGTTTGTACCGCGTATTTACGTAAGCTGACCATATTATAGTCCCCCTATGACTTTAATTAAATTTTCATAAAATTTTTTAGCAAGCTCGTTGATATAGAAAAATAACAGTTCAAGATTTAGTTGAGATCCTGGTAAACCTGGTGATATTAAGCGAAATTCTGCAACAACGGTTTTGTAATATAATTTTAATTTACAATATGTATTGCTGGAAACTGAAAACCAAACGGGACATGCATATATGTTTTAACCGGGGACGAATAACAGTTGTATATAGTAGTTTTTTATTTGTAACAGTGAGCTGGGACTTGCGATGAGATATAAAGAATTCGAATATAAGCATTATCGACAGTATGGTTAATATGATTATTGAACGATAAATGCGAGATCAGAGTGACGCCTAATTGTTTGACATCTTTAACCCATTTAATACTTTTACCGTTAATTACAATTTCCGGCAGTCATAATGGGCGCATTCTGGAAAAAATAGTGGCTTCAGTTTTCTCGGTGTCCAGTTTCAGCTTCAAACGTTTATATTATTTATAGACAGCGAAGACGGCCTTTTGTAATCTACTATAAATTGTGTCGGGTCTGTATGAATCAAAATACATAGTGCTAACTTGTCGTTTTGTTTACCAATGTTTGAAAAATGGTTAGCAAGCAATTCTAGTTTATCATTTAATTTATAAACCAGCTGATTAGTTGCGGGATCTTTTAACGGGGTAAGTAATATGTTTTGTCAAAAATTTACTGGCTTTCCAGAGAGTATTATTTTTAGAAGTTAACCTAGATAAGAAATTGTTTAATTTTTTGTTTTTCCAATTATTTAATAAGAATGTGGAAAATCCCAGCGGAAAATAAGATATCTGTTTAATTTTCATGTACCGTCGTGTAAGTTTGTATTTAGGCACGTTTCTTTTATAATAATTTTAAAGAGAAATGATTCTTATAACACAGAACATTGTTAGTTTTTTTAAGTTGAGGAAGAGACCGAAATTTTTGAGATGAAAAGTTTCGTTCCATGTGTAATTAATTGAGTGAAATGGTCAATGGTTTTGTCTATTGCAGGTGAACTGTAAAAAGTTTCACTTGGATTAATATTATTACGAATAAAAGTTTTAAATCGATTCCCATCTGTATTTTTATATTGAAACATATTACGTGTTGGTTTTAGTATTATCTTGCTTGTCTGCAAGTAGTATATAAGATAATATAGGATTGTGATTGGAAGATACACACGATAGCGAAATTATTGTTGAAATCTTTGACTAATATTAGATCTATGACGCTAGGTCTATAATTAGCTTGCAGAGGTGAGACAATATGTTAAAATTAAGTTTTATTAATGTTGCTAATTATATGTTACCCGCGCTTTCATTACTGAAACAATTCCATGCCCTATGTTTACAATTAAAATCTCATATAGTGAGTATTGACTAAATATTAAATCGTCTACAAAGTACAATTTATTCTTTGAATATCGGTAAACACACACTATGCATAATGAAACACGATTCGTCTATACTTCGTAGCCCACATCATCTACACATCTAACTGATAATACTGGTAATATATTATGCTTAATTTAATCTTGTACAATTAGTGCAACACCCCCACTACGCCTACTATAAATTAATCGGCCAAAAGTTCTTAACTAAATATTCCTTATTACATACGGTTTAGTAATTACGTACAATCTCCGAATATCATTGGTTTGGAGATTGCGTCTATAAATGTTTTAGAAATTATCTTAAATAATTTAATCAAAAATAAGTTTAAAAAAAAGTATGTAATTTCTACACGCACACATTATTAACAAACGATAAAAATGAAAAACAACGAAATAAAATAGAAAATAAATGAGCGAGGAGAAAAACGCAAAAATAACGAGAAAAAGTATATTAAAAAACGGGTCTAAAGGGTTATTTAGATATTTTGAATATAACCTGTAAATATAAATTTGAACCTTTTTTTTATTGACTTATTAAATGTAATTAAATTTATTAATGATATCTGTTTCACAATTTTCTTCTTCAGATTATGTAAAATTAACGTGTATGCCCTTAATTCGATTAACGCCGTGTTAAATTATATTTCTTTCGTCTATATTAAATTTTAATTTGGCATTAATCATTTACTTCACACTTTTTAACAATTTTTATTCATTTAATAAAATGAGCAAATATAACGAAATTAAATTCTCGTCATTTAACTAATAAAGAAATCGTATTTTATTTAATATTTGATGGCGTTTCATTGCACGATCTTAGAATACCAATTAGTATCGTCGAATAACAATACAAGCAATATAGGTTTTGAAGTTAAGTTCAAGCATCAAAAATAAAACAAAACCAATAGTAACAGCGTGAGAATAAAAAATAATGGATTACACATAACGATATCATGGTTGCAACCTGGAATGTAAGATACCTATATCAAGCGGGTAAGTTAGCAAATGTGGCGTTGGAAGCAGAAAGGTTACAAATAGGTATCTTAAGAATCAGCGAAACGCGATGGATAGCACACGATAAAATAAATATGAATAATAATTTTGACGTCATATATTCAGGAAAAGATAAAAATAAATATGGTGTAAGAATTTGATTAAAAAAGAAATTAAGTAGATTATTAAACGATTTATTAAGAAAATCAGAGCATATATTTATGAAAATTGAAACAAAACCTAAAGTAATGTAATACAAGTGTATACACCATCAGCTGAGAGTAGTTCCGATGAAATAGAAAAGACGTACTAAAAAACACAGCATAATGAGTTCGCCTTTATAGCAGGTCAACGTCGAAGTAGGAAATTGTGGATATGAAACAACGGTGGGATCACATGGACTAGGAAACAAAAATGATTGACGAAAAAGATTCGTAGAATTTGTTGAAAAATTTCAATTAATGATCTGTAATATATGGTATGCATGCGCGAAGGTTATACACAAAGTCAAGTCGATATGATAAAATGAGAAATCAGACGGATTATATTTTAGTAAAAAATAATAATTGTCACGCGTATCCTAGTGCAGACTGCCAAGAAATGCGGCAAATCAAAAATTAAAGAAAATCGAAGATTGAATACTGACGAAACTAGTCCAAACATGTTGGCAGAATTTCAAACTGAGTTAGAAAAAAAAAAAGACACAGACAATAAATAAAACAGAAGATTACTCATAAACATGCAGTGACGAAGGTAGAGGATGAAAAATTAAAATTGAATATAATAAGATGAAATAACGCGTGGATTACGCAGGAAATAATAAATATGATAAATATCAGAAAACAAATAACTGATAAATCAAACACAGAATATAAAATCTTACATAAATTGGTAATAAAGGAATGCAAACGGGTAAACACAGATTGATATAACAAAAAATGTAGAGAAATAGAAGAACTATAAGAAAGATATTTTTACCGGGAAATGCGTGTCAAGATAAAACGTGATGAATCAGCGTGGAACACAAAAGCCGAGAATAATTGTAGTTAAAAATGAACAAGGAGTGGATTGCATAGAGAAAAAATAATACGAGAGATTTGGATGGATTATATATCATATTTATATGAATATATAAATAGATCAGAAACGTAAGGATGAGGACAACAGAAGATACACCGAGTTAGATTAATTGAAAAAGCAAGATAAAGAAAAGCTACGGGATAATATAGAATATCAGTAGATCTGATTAAACTCATGTTAGAAAAATACAAAATCACATTTGTTACATTTATTAAATACAATATATCGTGAAGGTAAACTTCCTGAAGATTTAAAAAAAATCTACTTCATTCCAATATCGAAAAAGGTTAACTGGAAAAAATATTCAGAACATCGAACAATTTCCCCCAATAAGTCGCACTTTAAAACTGTTATTAACAATTATAAACTACAGACTGAAACATAAAATAAATAAATTTTTAAGTAAAACGCAATTTGGCTTTACAGCAAATGATACCTAGAGACGTCATTGTACTATTCAAAACGATCTGACATAAAATATAAATAGAGAATTATGGACTGCGAGCAAGCTTCCGATGGAGTCGACCTCGCGAAATTAATTGAAATATTGCAAATGATATTGATAATCGAAAAAGAGTTGCATCGGAAGCAAAAAGCAATTGCAAGATTAGGGAGTGAATATTCTGAAAAGCGTTGCAATATCAAAAATGGTGTCAGGCAAGGATTTCCTTTGTCTCCCAGTTTATTTCATGCGCACGCAGAAGAAATTATTGTATCTCCAAAACTGAACGCAATGGGTTTTAATATAAACGGCCTCAAAATAAATAATATTGAATAATTGTGAATGATCGGAGTTTTCTTAAAACCGCATTCGAATATAGATAGTCTTTTAACGGGCATTTCAATTTGATACTAGATATCGCTATGATTAAACCGTTTATAATTAGAACTCGCTTAGACAATATGAAGGAAGCTGGTAGATTAGATGTAAGCGATGAATCTACATTCTCGGATGTAGAAATATATCAGGTGTAAATGGAATTGACTGAGGGGCCACTCTAAATAAGAGAGTTAACGTTGGAAAAAAGTTTAATATGGGTTCTCTTTCAGCATTGACAGACAAATCAGAACAGGCAAATCTCGTATACAAGATTAAAAATATATTTCAGGGCTTTGTCAAAAAGAGAAAGATTATATCGCCAGTTTAGTAAAATAATAATTATTATTATTATAGTTACGATCGTAACTAGGTGTTATGTAGATAGAGCTATGTAGCGGATGAACCGTTATGTGATTGTTGCGGAACGCGTCATCCCGGTGAATTCGGATCAATGGCATAGTCATCGTCACCCGAAATGAGCGACAGGTTGTATTGGAAAGAGAGAGTACATGATATAACAGAAAATACGGAAATAAATCGATAAACGGAATTCGGATTCGGTTAAACGACTATTTCCATTCGTATAAAGATAAAAACTATGCATATATATATATATATATATATATATATATATATATATATATATATATATATATATATATATATATATATATATATATATATATATATATGATACCCTTGAAATAAAATAAGAAAATTAGGATCTGCGGAGATTTTGAACGGATAATTTACATAAAATGATTCATGTACTTATTGATATGAAAATTGAAGTAAATAAACAAATAATATTAATGCTAGATTTTTATGAAATCCTCTCATGTCATATTAACTCTTATTTATACACACACACACACAAGCGCTATATATATATATAACTTTTTTCTTTTTGGAGAGGTAACATTTGTTCACGTATATAGATACAACGAAAAAATGTGTACATATATATATATATATATATATCAGAAAACTGAGAGAGAGGGGTAAATAAACTATAGTAGAGAAAATGTATTATTTTGCTGCTTTTGTGGGCGAGGTTAAAAGACTAAGGGCTAGTATATATGTATGCATATTAAGACATGTTGTATGTATATGTGTAGGAAGTCAATAGGATAATGACCATAATTTCTGGTTTCAAACCTATGTTATGTGAATGACACGACGCTTATAGTAAATTCGGAGCAGTTCGTAACATTTAGAAAAAATTGTGGAGTATAGTAAACAAAATTGTCTTTAATTATAATAAATGTATGAGAAGTTTTACAACGATCGTTTCAAATTAAATATATACATATATGTATATTTATATGTACATATTTATATATATATATATATATATATATATATATATATATATATATGCATATATTGGCGTAGAGGGAACGAATCAACACCCGTGCTAAGTAGAAATTAAAAGAATACTTGATACTGTTAAGAACGTATCGGCTGCAGAAGAATTTTGAAATATTACCATTTTCATTAAGAAAAGCGATTGATATAAATAAAAAAATAAAAAAATAAAATATATATATTACAATTACAATTACAATTACAATAGCCTGTATTTCCAATTTTAAATTACAATTTACAAATATTATTTTCTTAATGCTAAACTAGTATTAATATGTATAACTTTCTTAATGCTAAACCAATACTAATATTGTATGACTTTTAATACTAAACGAATATTATTATGTATAGCTTTCCTTAATGATAAACTAATATTCATATGTTTAACCGTATTAGGGAAATTAAGCTCGTGAACGAGCAATGGCCTCTTCAAATTTATTGAACGTTTACATATTTTTCTCTTAGCTGTTTCCAGTCCATCCGATTAAGTGCTTTACGCATCCAGACTGCACTTGCGTATTTGACAATATCGTCCCTCCATCTCATTTTTGGTCTTCGCCTCCATCTCTTCCTGTTGCTTGGTAACCATTCAGTACATTTTCTGGCCCATCTGCTTGTGTCCATTCAAACTACATGTCCAGCCAATTCCACTTCATTTCCAGTACTTTTCGGAGAGCATCCTCTGTTTTTTACTTATCCCGTAATACTTTATTACTGATTTTGTCCATCCTTGTTATCTCGATCATTTTCTTTTCCATAGCTCTTTGAACTATTAATATTTTTCTACTTTGTCTAAATGTCAGTGACCATGTTTGCGCGCCGTACGTCATGGCAGGAAGGACGCATGTATTGTAAATCTGTGATGTCCAACATTTTTTCCACCCTATCGCTATTCGGTGATTTACTTCTTTTTCTATTAGATCTTTGATGGATATTATTTGGTCTAAATATGTTACATCTTCTACCCAGTGTATGGTTTTTCTGTTCATTTCTATTTTTATTTTTTTCCCGTTTGTTAGTAGATTCGTTTTTTCATAATTTATTTCCAAATCCCTTAATTTCCATTAACATTGTTTTTAACTGTTTCGAGGAAGCTGAAATTATAGTTACGTCATCTGCAAATCGAATGTTTTTGATATATAAGTGCCATTTATATTTATTCCCTTTTTCTTCCAATTCAGGTTTTTAAATATTTCTTCCACCATAGCATTAAATAAAATCCTCTTTTCAAGGGAAACTTTTCTCCTTCTTTATCCAACATAAGTTTTCCGTATCCATTATCGTATGTGTTATTTATGATTATTATACATTTAGGATGTATATTTTTGGTTCCTATAGTTTCATACAAACTGTCATGATAAACCGCGTCAAAGGCTTTTTGGAAATCAGCAAATGCAAATATATTTTTATATTATGTTCATCAGCCTTTATATATATATATATATATATATATATACAAGTTTTGAACTAACCGCTGAACGGACTAGGTTTCAAATTAGTCCTCTTGTCTTGCTTCACCTTCTTAAAAACCACTATTATCGTAATCTCATTTTCCCCACTTCAGTTTATAAAGTGTCTCAGTTTTTTCTTCTTACTTATATTTCCATAGTTTAATCTTTAATCGACCTTCTATATCAAAGGGTATAATACTAATTTAGTTCGGTTATTTTTGTTCTCTGTACACGTATATCTTTGTGTTATTGTTTATGTATAATAATTTTATGTTGCTGACTGTTAATTGTGTTGTTTACCACATTCATTATCAGATTATTTAAAAATAATGTTTTATAAAGTTGATTATTTTTGTAAATTGTGTATAAATATCTTTCACATTTGTATATATTCTTACAATTTTTTTTTTTTTATATTCACTCGATAATGGCTTAACGGCCGAAAAATTTTGTGATTTTTCATAAAGAAAAATATTTTAGTGATTTTTCACTCCTTTTTTTTTTGTTTATTACTTTATTACTACCTTACGTTAAATTTAAGCCTTCCGCGTTTATGTTTAGAGTACACGAAACGAAGTGTCTTCTAATCGCGATTGACAATCGAAGATATGAACACGTTGTTTTAGTATGAATTGAAAAAATTCGGTACAAAATCTCTAATATAAGGCAGGTCAATTTATGCATGCTGTCAATACGAGTGTATTGAGAATACATGTGAGGCATCTATTTTGAATGACTCGTAATTTATTAAAAGCGGCTTTTGATATAGAGCTTCAGGCGAGACAAACGTAACAATTAGTGAAATATTTTAATAAATGAACAATTAATATTAAGAAAAACAAATCGGAAACGATCGTGTTTACTCAGAGTAGGCTGTAATTATAAACGAACGAGTTAAAATTAAAAATAATTTAAAGGAACGTAAAGACGATGTTACTCACTTAAGTTTTATTACGTTAGATATTAAAATTAATTACTTTATAAAAAATGTGTTAATCGTGTTTATATTTATAAAAAAATATATTAATCTATGTTTATGCAAAATCAGCCGAAGGTATGTATTCATAAATTATACTTCCTTATATACAGTTTCTTTTGACTTATCTACGACATTGTGCCCGTTTTAACCTTTTCTTCAGTCGCACGTTAGAAAATAGTTTTTAACGGGTTATATAAATATTTTTAGAATCGAAACTTTCAATATCAACCGAGTGCCTCTTATTATGAAAATACACAATTTTTTTTTAATATTAAAAATTTATGCAGACCGAATAGAATTATTAATCATTTACCGATCAAAAGAATGAAATATATTATCCCGGTTAGAAAACGAGTGGAATAAACAACAGCCGGAATAGTTGCTGGGAAGATGTAAAGATTGTAATTACGATTAGGAAAATCTGGAATTTAAAAACTATTTATGATTATTTTCCTTACATTTCGCTGCTACTTGTTGCGTATATGTATTGTAAACTGTGAGAAACAAATGATATATATATATATGTATGTGTGTGTACATATACACATGTAGGTAATAGTAAGACGAATCGTTGTACGATCAGGGAAGTAATAATTATCATTAGACAGGAAAAGGGGAACTTGTGTACACACAAATGGATGCACTCTGAAATATATCTACTAAACACTTATAATATATATATATATATTTACTTGTATACGAGTCCTTCAAGTGGGAAAATTTCTCACATGAAGCCAAGTGTTAATACATTACCTCTTGAAAACAAACGTATAATTATCTCAAACTGGTTAACTTATTTTCTTCCTTATTATTTGTATTATTATTGTTTTAATACCGTCGCTAACTACTAGCCTGTTTAGGGATATTGTAAAGAGTATTATTATTATTTTTTTAATACAATACTAGAAACCAAAAAAAAAAAGCAAGATAAGTCGTATCGTCACTAAATGAAACAAATTACCAAGCGCGAATTTTTCAGTAATTCGCTGAAATATAAGTTTTAATAACTTGGAGGAGATTATAAATTGTTAGCCCTGTGTGAACGAAACTATAAATTTGAACTAATAACAAACGCCAATTTTGTTCAGAGCATCTTTGTAAATCGAACTTTTTAAATTAAATTATTTACTTAAAACTGCGTATTTGTGTTCTGAAATTCTTTAAACCGACTTATATCCACCATTGCAATGTAAAACAGTACACTGCCATTAGAAATATACGTTCCTAAATATTATGATGTCGAAGCATAAAAATATTATGTATGCTCGAAAATTTTACGCTCTCAAAATGGCAATCACGACCACATTTCAAAGATTGATCGATCATTCTTACTACGCTCAAACTCTTTTGCAGAATTATTAGTGACCTTCACGATCCAAAACTCGTTCAACTGAAGAAATTAGTCGTCTAATTATAACGTTTTCACTCAGTTCTAGCGTGGATTCTTTCGTAACATATCGACATGCAGGGAAACGATCAAGCGGACAGCGCTGTTAACGAAGGTACACTGCTTCAGCCGTTGTCGCTTCTGCCTACATCAACGAACGGTCTTTGGACTTATATAAAGTCTTCAGTACCCAATGATCTACACACGTTTCGATTCATCCGTGATTTAACATTAAACCAGGCACTCTATCCTAATTAGAAAGACATAAGAAACTACGTAGTGCTTTCTAGTCAGCGCCTAGACCACACTAATATCTTCATAATGTCTTGTAGCGAATTTCAAGTAAATTTTTAAGATACATTCGACGAGGTAACGTGAAATATTTCAAGATTACCGAGATATAATTTTTATATCAGGACGTTAGGCGTATTTTATACGGGAATGGAATTTTCAAAAACATTAAAATGTGTAGACTATCCGAGTATTTATATTCTTCGTATTATTTTTTTTACAACCTTTTTTACATATTAAATAATCATCTAACTAAAATTGAAAAGAAGAAACAATGTCAATGTACATTTTTTATGAATTCAGTGTAGAAAATTACTCGATTGTTTCAATTTATTCGTAATAAAGCTTGATCTATGAAAGTGTGCTGGTTTGTGTTGTACACAAAAGAGGAGTGGTAAATGGAAAAATAATACGCGTGTACACCAACACTCACGTATACGTGTACATCTCGTATAGTATAATCTCCACAAAATTAAAGTAGTTATAATAATTATTAACATATATACATATAT
Source organism: Coronaproctus castanopsis (assembly GCA_032883995.1). Classification (NCBI taxonomy): domain Eukaryota; kingdom Metazoa; phylum Arthropoda; class Insecta; order Hemiptera; family Monophlebidae; genus Coronaproctus; species Coronaproctus castanopsis. Next base: position 75,006,780 of record CM065052.1, on the reverse strand, counting down.
ATATATATATATATATATATATATAATGATTGTATGAATGGGGGTGTGAATGATGTATGTTTTAATGAGTTTGAAGGGGGTGTGAATGATGTATGTTTTAATGAGTGTGAGACTTGTGAATGCGTGTAGTTTTTTCTGGTGTGCTTAATAGGTGTGAGGCTGGTGAATGTGTTCAATGTATTTTTCTTTGTATTTTATTTTTTTTACTTTTAATTTTATAATTCAGAAAAAAATTATTTATTGTATTATTTTATTTATAAGCCTACACTATAACTGTCTTTTAGCTGTTGTGTGGCTTCATTATATAAATAAATAAATAAATTAATATATATTTATTTATTTACATATATATAATTATTCATACATATTTTCTATTTATTGATCAATCTACCTATCAATCTCTCTATCCGTCTATCTACTTCTATCGATCTTTCTCTCTCACTATATATATACATATAATTTATATATATATAATTATTTATACATATATATATATGAATAAATATTACATTACACACATATATATTATTTTATATTTGAATAAAATAAAATATCTACATTAAGAAAATAAATAACCCATGAAAAATATTCTAGGCGATTTCTACAGTTTCGCGGTGAAAAATATATCCTCTAGTCCGAAATAAATTTTATATTTTGCTACTTTTAGTTAGAAACGGTTAAGAAATTCCTGCATAATCGCCGAATTTAGTGTGCCGAAAAGTCGCCTTTATTAAAAGTTACAATTGGTTTAACGCGCATAATGCGCTAAATTTATAATGATGGTCAATTATAAATTAAGTAATAATTTAGATTTTAATTTGTCGTTTCTCAAATGACTGTAAATTTATTAATCCGAACTCTCGACAACGTAGCCCCGTTAACTAAAAGAATTAATCGAAATTTAATTGATATAATATATATATATATATATATATATATATATATATATATATATATATATATATATATATTTAAGTGAATGCTGGAGATAAAAAAAAATCTGTCAGAACGAAAACACAAATTGGAAAATTGAAAAAAATGAAAAAGCCTTTATTTTATTAATTAACTTACTTTTCATAAAATTAATGACCAAGTACTAACCTTGGTAAATAGTTGTTTTAACTTCGTAATAAATTAAATTTTTAATATATAGTATAAATCTGATCAAAAAGAAATACAAGAAAAAAAAACTGCACAATAAAAAAAACGCTTTGAAGATAGAAAAAAAAAAATTAAAAATATTTAAGTTAATAAATCAGATAATTACAATTTACAATCGACAGTTATTAATAAATCGCGTAATAAAATAATAGTATACGCATCATGAGGAAACCATTTTTATAAAAATCTACGCTTAATTCTCTACACGTTGCTCATTAATATCGTACACGGAGATGTGCCATATCATAATTATAACTGATGTTAATTTATCGCGACGGATAGAAGAATTATCGAAGAAAATTTGGGGAAATTTTGTTAATAAATTGATCGATAAATCGTATGTTTGTTTGCTGGCGTAAATACGAAATTCTTGTATTACGCCTAGTATTTAATATAATTCTACAGTAATCATTTCGGACTATCTGAAGCTTTTTATACGTACTATTAGAAATAGCAGACTAAAAACAGGACAAGTATAAGTTAATAAGTTAATCTTGGATGAATAACAGTTGCGTACTTTTTTATTTATTCCGGTAAAGCAGGATTTTTTGTTAAATATTGGAAAAAGTGCGTGTAACAAATTGAAAATGACCTTTGAATTAACAAGAGGTACGCATAACCATAAATGAACGAAACTATATAACATCGTCATTAAGCCGCACAGTGCTTGCACGCAATCGAAAGCCTGAATTTAACTTGGAACATATATCATCTGGAAATCGGGGAAAGCAAAAAATAATCCGAAAAATATCGAACCCCGAGGAGGAGGAAATTAATAAATAAGAGGGAAGTATACGAAATGAAAATAAAAAGAATCGGCTTTAGAAGCGGATATTTTACGGAACATTAATAGAACGGATAAGGATGCCGTTGTGTTCCAAAAATGATTGCAATCTAATCTCTCATTTTCTTATTTCTAAATAAAATTTCATTCAAAAATTTTGAATGAAACACATATATATATATATTATATATATATATATATATATATATATATATATATATATATATATATGTATATGTATATACATAAACAACGCTGTAGTTGTATTTTAGAGATTAACGATCTTTAACAGATATATTTATTTATTTATTTATATAATGAAGCCACACAACAGCAAACAGCCAATTATGGTGTAGGCTTATAAATAAAATAATACAATGAATAATGTTTTCTGAATTATAAAATTAAAAGTAAAAAAAGTAAAATACAAAAAAAATATATATTGAACACATTCACCAGCCTCACACCCATTAAACACACCAGAAAAACTACACGCATTCACAAGTCTCACTAAAACATACATCATTCACACCCCATTCACACAATCTTACTCGAAATAAACGGACGAATAATCTTCAACAAATTAATAAATACGATATAAACCTTAACGTATATACTACATGTACATTAGTAAAGGAACACATATACCAAATATATATATATATATATATGCATGTATGTGTGCGTGTATTTGTATACACATAATTTCGTGTAGGTTGCATATATTAAATATTGTTGATAAAGACGGCAACCGATCGGGATAAATCTTGAGATTCAAATTAAAATATTAAAAAACGTTTGTTCAGTAATAAATTGCATAACAGTTTTAAATCTTATTTTCTTACAAATAAATCAATTCGAAAAAATAACGTTTTTCTATATAACGGCTCAGTATAATTATCGATTGTTAATCGTTTAAATTTCTCGTAAAAGTTGACGTCATAAAATCGTACGATAGAATAAAAATAACTTACCCTTAGGCGTTTCCCGATGACATTTGAAAAGTCTCGAAATTACGATCCCCGCGAACGTAGTAGTACTAATATTTCGTATATATATATATATATATTTTTTTTTTTAGCTTTATAAAATTAATATCGCGTAATTTTTATTTATCAAATGTTCGAAAATAATTTTCGTCGTTTAATTAATTAATATTATGAGAAAAATAAACTAGAAATAATCTAAATATCGAACGAACCTACGTACAGTTAAGCGAACGCGTATTAAGTACGAAGACGATTTCTTGTTTGGCGGTTAAGTTAACGCGCTACCTTAAATCGAAGGTGCCGCCGTTTAAGACGCGGACTAGGCTGTCGTCGTGAGCGGGCGAAGGTGGAATACAGGAAAGTATTAGTCAGTCGACCGCGTGACTCTATTTATTAAGTACTACGCTAATAAATACCCCGCACCGCTTTGATTATCGAAAGAAAAATTACTCACCTATGACTTTGTCCTGGCTTCGTATAAAATATTTTCCAGAAGAAGAGTACGCACCCACCCCGGGTGGTTTTTAATTTATCGTTTGGCTAATATTATTCCGATTATGTTTGATAGTTTCCTCTTCATTTATAAAATTAGGATTATTATTACGATCCTCGCTTTTCTCCCTTAAATTGGGGATCGTTGGTGCGAGTTGAGTCATCGTCGACGGATGAATGTATGACACATTCGTATATGCGATTCTTTGACGCATAATTTAAATCGACCTAGTAGGAAGTAAAAGAACGGTCGGTATACTAAGTGATTGCAGGTACAATTGACAATCAAACCGACTAACAGAACGATACTTCGAAAAAACAACCACATTATACATGTACATACGATTACATACATAAACACAGACATATATATATATATATACTGGTAACAAGGAGTATAGCAGAGTAATTAAATTTAAGTACGTGGCAGAGGTAACAACAATACGAACACTAGAGCTTTATGTAATATAATTTTAGATTGATGATTTATACTTGGTAATTTTCCACCTAAATGTTTAAATATATGTAAGTGTTGATTTATATATTTTTTATTGTCGATAATTACATCGAAATACTTAATAAAACTTGAACGAATATATATATATATATATATATATATATATATATATATATATATATATATATATATATATATATGAATGAACTCTGATCCAATACTAAACGATTAGGCCTAATTTATAAATTTATAAGAAAAAATTCTTGTTTAGATTTCCGATGTACGTAAATTACTGCTCGTTTATACATTATCGTATAAAATTAATGAATTATTATTTACTAATCGCGAAATTATTTGGCGATCATTGACTTCCAATTACTCATGGTAAGAGCGAGTATTTAGCGATGAGAAGAGGGAAATCTTGAAGAAGTGAAGAATTTCGTTATCGTTAAAAGAAAAGTTGTACAAGAATTACGAACCTTTTTATTATTATTACCAACGGTATGTTTTAGAATAAACAAATGAGAAGCAGCAAGAGCGTGGTTGAAGAATTACATAAACCAGAAAGGAATGTGCTATGAAGAATCTTAGGACCAACTAAGATAAACGAGGAATATAAACAAAGATATAACGAAGAAGTATACAAATATTTTGGCAGGTTGATTGACGCGACGAAAAGAAGACGAATTAGGTTTTATTTATTTCTTCTCTCAATATCTAGAACTGACGAGGTTATCCCGTCATCTACCAGATATAGTGAATATGAACGACTTTACAAGGAGTCTGCCCAATAGAACTCCCAAGTTATAAATGATGGCAACCCGAAAGCATTATCTGAAGTCGGTAACATGTTTTCATCTTAGCCTTCTGATCGTCGAGTGACTTTGTAAAACTGTTGCAAACAGATTTTCATGTGTTTTCAATCTCATCAGCTAACTGCAAGCAGCTTCATGGATTTCATGTTGTACATATTGTATCTACATATTTTTCTACATTATGTAATTAGGGACATACCACGGAGCGCCTGCTATCCTCCGTAGTATTTTATTCTGATATAGTTGTATTTTTCGAATGTTGTTTTCTGAGACACATCCCCACAGCTCACAGCCACATTGCCACGTTGCCAGATTGGTTTCAGGATCGCGTTGTATGATAATAGTTTATTTTTAATAGTTGCGATCTAGATTCTAACATCCAATTTAACATAGCTGTCTCGATATTTAATTCTGTCCTTTTTGCGTTTATATGTGGCGACCGTGTTAGAGACTGATCAAAGATCTATTCCTAGGTATCTAATCTTGTGGTATTGTTCTTTGACTTATTGAAACGATATTTTGTGCGTTCTATTTTTCTTATTGCATATTTACATTTAGCCTCGTTTATTGCTATTTTTCAAGTGCTAAACCGTTCAGCGGTCTGGTGTCAAGTGTAACCGGGAGATGCCGAGTTGTAGCTATCGACGAAGGTTGCTATAAATGTATTTTGTGGAGTAGCTCTTGTAAATAATGAATATAGGAGTGGCCCCAGTACGATGCCCTGAGGTAGAATTTTATGGGAAGATTATTGACAATTATTAATTATTACTTGAAAATATTGCTCTTCTAAGTATGACTTCAAAATATTTTCCGGTGGAAAGATTTGTTTCGTATTTATAGAGAAGACCTGAATGCCAAACTCTATCAAAGGCCTGTTTCATATCGAGAAATACAACTGTATAAATGTGATTTACAACTAGATGAACCTGTTGCACAGTTGAGTGTCAATTGCGAAATCCGAATTAATGATTCGAGATTGTCTCCTTTTTATCAATAATTTACCGAAGACTTCCTCTATTAAATTTTCGAGAACATTAGAAAATATTGAAAGGAGAGAGAGAAGTGTCGATATGATGTAATATTTTCCGGGGTTTTTCCTGGTTTTAATAACAGTTTAATATTTGCAAATTTTCATAATATCGGAAAGTACGAATGCCTTAACATAGCACTATACACGTATATAGAAATACTAGTGATTTTTTTGGAAGTTGCTTAAGAATGTTTGTAGTAATTAGGTCGTACCCGGGTTAGTTTTTTTTATTATAGTTCCTATTTCCATTCAGGAAAATGGTTTTATCTGTCTATTCATGGTTGCCTGAGGACTGATTTAGATAATACTTTAATTTCAAGATATGATTTAATGTTACGTGATTGGGAAGTGTCTGCTGCTAGATGAGTAGCGAATATTCTGTTGTTTTTTTTTAAATATTATGTAAATATATGCCGTTTGTAATAAGGAGACATGTGTCTAGTTTATATGTATGCTAAGAGTCCACCTTCTCTAGCAAAAGTCAGGATTCTAACTAGCTTGTGCCATCTGGAGGCCACCAAAGTTCTATATTGCTTTTACGCTCCTTAGGAAGGTTGTTCGTAAGGTCCAGTCGGTAGTCCATTCCTGTTTACTGTTGTTCATGAGTACGTGCGCTAATGTTGATGAAGGCGGTGAGTATTCTGGTCCTGATGAAAGTACCATAGACGAGCTTCAAGGTCTACTTTATCTCTATCGTGCATCCCAATGTGACTTAGGATCCACAGAAAGCGTATTTCACATCCTTTCTTATGTAGTTTGTGTAGGTTGTGTTGGATTTCTAATATTATGGTATTTTTGTTGTCTTAACGGCATATTAGTTGTCGAGAGGAGAGGGAGTCTGGTTATAAGCAATGCTTTTCGATGTGGAAGTACAAATGATCTGATCTACTAAATACAGTACATAATTCCATACAGCTCTGCATCCGGAGAAGTGCAGCCATTGCTTAGTCGGATTAAGTGTAGTGTAGCATCAATTTGGTAAGAGCAAGCTGCTGGTGAATTGTCACCGCCTGTTATAAATTTTGCTCCGTCTGTGTATGCGTGTGTGTAGTCATTGTATTTTTGAAGAGTGTTTAATAGCATTTCTTTTATACATTTATAGGGTGTGTAGATTTATTGTGCTGTTGAGAGATAAATCTGTTTTTGTTTCGGAAGGGTCCCAAGGAGGTATCATTATATTGTAATTCAATGTTGATTTTGGAACGAATCTTATGTAATATATTGATAGTATGCTAAGTAGTTTTGTTATAGGGTCATTTGGAAAATGGTGGTTAGGGGATCTACATTCTTTTGTGTATGCAAATGTTTTATTGTAGTCAAGCAGACGGCTTAAATAGAGGTAACATTAGTATTTTCTGTAGTATATAAGTAGAAAGGATCGTGCTAAGCACACAAGCTCTTTGATGGTGATGAGGGATGTACTGCAAGGATGGATCGAAATCCAGCATGATGTACTGTATCTAATGTTTTCAATATCCATAGTTGATTCGTGATAGGATTATAGATTTATAGATATTCAAAAGTATTTAGGTATTTATATTATATTTTGGGTTGGATAAATATTTCAGAATTGGGAACAGTTTTAGCACCTATTCTTAACTTCAGTTATATGGTAACGCCAGGTTAATTTGGAGTCGAGTAATAAACCGAGGAATTTCACTCTTGTTTTAGCTGTTAAGGGAGAGTTATTTGCACTTAAAGAAAATCTGGAAGATGATAGACGCTTCTTATGAAAAATTATGTATGATGATTTGGATGTAGAAAAAAACAAACCTTTCGTATCAGATCATTGCTGCAGACGATCTATGGTTTTTTGTAGGTTTTTTGTGCCTTAGAAGGAATACTAGATGACACAGTCCTTTCACAAATAACTAAAACGTCATATCAAAAGTTCGCTTATTTGGATTAAAAAACTAATGACTAATTATGCTTCATGTATACATATATAATTAATAAACGAATACATAAATAGTTATACGCATTAAGTTTGAAAAATTTGTAGGTTGGCTGGTAATTTCCAATGGAGAAGTTGAGAGTACATAATAGTCGTAATTTTAAATGTTAGTTGAGGCATGAAATATTTAGTTTTTATAAATATATATAAAAATAATATTATGTTTTTCCTAAAATCAAACTTACATATTTATAAAGGAATAAAATTTTCCATAATTTTTTTCAACGATGTATATTTTTATTAAAGGTGTGTATATACCTAATACACGCACACATATACGTGTTATAGACATCACGCATTGGTGTTGGAAAAGTAATGAGGGTCGATCAATAGTCCCCTATAATTACAGATTAAGGAAATTTGGTCGTAAACGCGCATGCGTGTTCCATCCGTGAGGAGGGCGGGTAAATTTTCGTAGAAAGTGAAATCGAAAAGTTCAAGGACAAAATTTAGAAAACAAAAAATTGTTGAACTTAAAACATCGTCTATAATGTGTAGTTTTTTGTATCGTTTTCCTCGGTGATACATATTTAAGTTAAACTCGTGATACGGTATAAAAGAATTTTTATTTTGTTTAGTGTAATACATCGTTTATTCACGGTTCAATAAAGAATGGTTGATGTTGTGGGTGTCTAAATAAAAACTTCTAAATAAAATTATGTCGAAGACTGAAACGTTTTCAAACTTATATTTAAATTATTTAATCGACTTATGTTTGTACTATAAATAACGAAAAAGTAGCCATATTCACTAAAAAACTTTTATATAAAAAGAATCGTAAAGCATTTCGGCCGTTAAGCCATTATCAAGTAATCGTAAAAAATATATAAAAATATATACAAAAAAGTAAAATAAAATTTAAAAAAACCCACTAATTTATATATGTAAAAATAGCTGTGAAAAACCCGGTATTTAAAAAGTTATCCGACAGTGAAGGCGATAATATTTAAATTAGTATTTTTTTATATTTTAATTTTTTTTTTGTTTTTCATTTTATTTTTGATAAATTGTATATATTTTATAATGTTTACGTTCATTTGATAATGATTTAGATTGAAAAGTTTGTGATCTTTTTATGTAAAAGTTTAGTGATTTGACTACTTTTTTGTTGCTTATACTTTAAAAATCACCACTTTTCAAATTATATTTATAATTGAAGTAGAGCGTATTGTTTACTTCTTCGAATAATTTCTTGTAACATTTCTTTACTCGATATTCTTTTAGAAAATACTCGATTTAACTGTACTCTTGAAGACACACGAGCGATATGTGCAGGTATCCCGAAGAATAATCAGAACTTACAAAGTAAATAACGGTAGAATGCATATGCAGGTAAATGTCGTTTAGTATGGTCATTGTGTTAAAGTGTAAAAAGAAGTCAGCAAGCGCATTAAGGCAGACTGCTGAAGCCATTACCAGGTAAAATACAGAAGATGGCAAACTAGGTTAAAATTGGAATAAAATTAAATCGCTATTCGAGAATTCGTATAATGAAAGAAGATGAGTATATATATATATATATATATATATATATATATATATATATATATATATAAGGGTTGTTAGATGAATTACGAGAATATGTCTAGGATCGATCAAAAAGTATAATTTAGAAGTAAATTGTGCACTCGAAAAGTCGAATTTAACCTATTTAATCGCACGATGTCCACTATGTGGTACGTGAAATTTTAACGCTGACATTTTTTTATACTTTCCGATCGACGCGAAATGTCACAAAAATATTTACATAGAAATACATCGAAAATTATCTACCCGTTCCATCTAAGAAGCCGTATTTTGTATACTAAACAGCCTATATTATAAAATTTATAACTTTGGTTGAAGTTTGATAACGTACGACTGAAATGATTAATTGACTAAGTTCGTATTGTTTAAACAATCTATTCGATCCGTTATATTGTATACTCCTGATACACTTTCTAATAATTGTAAACGGCTTCGAATAAAGACCTCCGGCATATTCGATGCGCGTATTTATTCAACCGTTACTTTTCACAATCGCCACATTCTACATGTTCGACTTATTAGTCGAAAGTGTATTATGACGACGCGAGACCTTTATTAAAACATTAATTTATATAAATACCCCGCCAAACCTAAACTACTGCTGAACTACACGACGAATAGATAGAGAGGCGAATGAACTTTGAAGATTCTGAATTCTTATTTCTTTTTTTTTCTCATTAGCCTAACGATCGAATCGTCTCGTTCTCATTATTATTAATTACGTCACGATACGATGATAATGATGATGATGATAATAACAAATTCTTTTTTCTATAAGCGAATTCTTCGAATTTTGTACGCTAACGAATTCGTGTATATTAATTATATGGTTATAAAATTTTTTTTTCGCCTCAGTCAACATTATAGCAGGATTAGTAGCTATAGATTTTAATTTTGAAAATGGTAAACCAAATCGAAAGTCACGAAAACAGATCAGTCAAATTAAATGGATTCTGGTAATACAGAACGAATCGAAAACTGGCAAACACGGGGCAAGTAGTCATAGAATATTCTTTAGTTAGCTTTCACGGAAACACGATTAACATGTTTAGAATAATTTAGTCTATTATCCGAGATTAAACGAACGTGCTTTGACCAGCTAACTGGGATTGAATTAACTCTAATTTCAGTGGGGAATGTGAAACGTCTGCTGGCGAAAAATATAGCCAAACTTTTAGCGCGGTTTAAATAAATTTTTCATCTTTTGTAATAACGCTAGATGCGATTTATTCCTGTCTATATAACTTATTATCCTTTAGGCATATAAGAAGTGCGAAGAAAAATCGTGTCGCCAGTGTGAAGAATGAACATTTTAGGAAGAAATCGGATGAAAACAAAGTTAACAGAAAAGGATCCAAAACACTACTCTCAAAAAATCCCGATGAGCACGTTCTCATAGTAGTCCTAGACTAATTGATGGTAATGTAAAATAATCTGTTTGCTAAGTAGCTGCGATTAACGTCAATTATATAACGAGAAAATTTACATTGTAGCATTTTGTAAACAATACCATTATACGAAGTTGTGTCGAAAGTTCCGAACAGAACCATACCGGTATGTTTATCGCGATTAAACTCGCGCATAATAAGCTCTGTAATTCGTGCTATTCGTTGGGTGGTTGAATTGTGTCTGGACGAAAATCGAACCGCCTGTTTTTTTTTTTTTTTTTTGGTTATCCGCATGAAGTCTTAGACGGGATTATATAATTTTTCCGCTATTTTACTGAGATTGTTTAATAAACTAATATACAGGACGTATTGAATGAGAGGCATTTTTTACTGGTTCGGAAAGAACAATAATATTTGGATAAACGTCTCTCAATTCTAATAATATTTATATAAACGCGTTGGTCGTCGAGTCATCTGAAATCCGGTATTATATAGGTGACCTAGAGAAGACGGACGGGTTTGTTTTCTGAATAACTCAAAAACTACTCGACCAAAATTTGGAATGAAATTTTATTTGAAAACAAGAAAACGAGAGATTATACAATCATTTGCGGCATACACAATATCGTTCAGATGACCGTCATTTGAAACGATACGTTAAAAAAATTTCGTTTCGAGCATAGGTCGCTGATTTAGCGGTTTATTTGTTTTCAATTTTTTTTTATTTTTTTCTGTACATCCGATTATCCATCTCTCTTTACACGGTTCTTTTAACTCTTTCGATTAAATCCGATTCGTCTATTCTATTTTATACACACCGTATTATAGGCGACACTTTGTTAATTCTGGTGTACAGTTCTTCACTTTGTTTTTTTGCTAACTGTAATTTCTTCACGCGTTACCCTTCAATTTTTAATTGTCTAACCTCTTGTTCGTCCATTTTGCATTCCGCTTGTACACTCTCAATAGCTTCTACCTTTTATTTGGAAATGTAACAATTTTACTTCCGCAGGAACAATTCATTACCAATCAGAAGTATCAAAATGTGATTTTTGAAAAATAACTTAATAAATAATTTAATTACAATATAACGTATACGAATGTCTTAACAATATTCAACGAATATTCATCGTACGAATCGAGAAAAATTCATTGGTTCAATCTAACCTGATCGGTATTACTCATTTTTATAAAAATAAGATTTTTGCCGATTTTACAAAAATCTCCGATTACCTATAGGTCTGGTGATTGCCAATCAAAAATTTAAAGATTTCCTATAGCGTCTCCGTATTAAGACGAAATTAATTAAGAAATATTTAAAAGCTAATTATTTATTTAAAAAGAAAAATGAAACAAAAAAAATTTAATCTAACTTAACCAAACCAACAAAGAGTCTTAAAACCAGGCGTAAAATAGTTAAAAACCTTTTATTAATTGTACACGTATTTTAAACAACTAAATTAATAAATAAATTTCAAAATAAATAACATAATAAATAAGTTAACGATTAAAAAATTAAAGCGTTGAAAACGGAACAATAATCACGAGGGACAACGATGAAGAATTTTAACAGTCACACCCACTGAGAAACCAAAACACGCCAATAAAAAAAAATGTAATATAAATTCAACCGAGAATAACACTTTTTCAAATAAAACAACTATAATAACCTAATTATTTATTATTATAAAAAAGTTATTCAAAAATAATTTCTAAAATACACGATTATATTTATCATATTAAAATAATGTTTTAAATAAAACAATACTTAAAATAGCCCCAATCGATATTATCGCTACAATGTATATGCGAAATGCAGCAATGCCTACACATTTCAGTATTATTATTAAATTAAATTAACATGCCGTGACCAGTAGCTAAGGCTAGAGGCATGGTAGGAAAAGAGGATTAGATTGAGGAATAGACCGGATCAATGGAGGAAGGTAAATAAATTCTACAATGAAACATGGTCATCTTGAAGAGGAAACGAAGTGAAGGAGATTAAGAGACGCTCTAAGCGAGGAGTATGAGGAACAATCAACTAAAATATGAGAAATGGAGAGTATAATGTTATAGCAAGAACACACTAAAGTTTTATTAATATGTTTGATTTGCCGTAATTTGTTGTTTTGTGACGTCAGCTGTCACTTCTTCTGCCATAATGCGAGAAACCCATTTATGATATATTTCTTAAGGTCAAGCGTTGGAACTGGAACATCCGGAACAGTCGAGAACGTGCCAGCTTCCCTGACCGCTTTATCAGCTAGTTCATTCCCATGAACCCCATCATGAGCTGAATACTCCGCCAGTACCAGTTTCATAATTTTTTTGGCTACGGGTGCTTTGATCATGGTTGAAAACGTCGCGGAGAGATACATTATTAGATTTACCTTATAGAAGAGGGGCTTTAATACTTATATATTAACAAAATTATTAACAAAACAAAATGAAAAACAATGTTAATGACTATAAAATTTATTTTATTTTCGCAAAGCTTTTCGATTATTACATCATTTTCAAGCCATAGAAAAACTTTACAAATTTAAGTTTTTGTATCGTTTGAAAATGATGTAATAGCCGAAAAGCTTTACTAAAATAAAATACATTTTATAGTGATTAACATTGTTTTTGTTTTGTTAATTCATAAAATCACTATCAACATTAACAAAATTATTAGTTGATTTTTCGTACAGCTAAATATTTTTTTTCTAACATTTCAATTTCATTTTTTTTTACAAAATTTTATTAAAAATGCGGTTCTTCCAAGAGTATCGTGTTTACTATTAAAAAAAAAAAAAAGAAACGAAACTCGGAAAGAACTGATTAGACGAACTGATCCGTTAGTATTAAGCGAGCCGGTTCGGAACCGTTTTGCCCGTCTCTAACGAAGAAGAAAAGCTATAGAAAACGAAATAGGAGAAAATCGGATGAAACTGAACGTTACGATTTCATCGCGTCAAGTTTCATGTGAGCCGATGATTGATGTTGCTTCATTTTTAATCTTCTTTCATCTCGTTTTCAAGGACGAATCCCCGTAATGGTAAATAATAATTTACGATATACTAAATTGGCGAACTTTCTCCAACACGATGGCGACCTTTTCGCAGTTATAATAATCGAATGCTGAAAAACCGGTCGTCGAAGAAATAAACGTTGAAACGGAATTGGTTATATTTAGACGGTAGAGATAGACCTAGTCGGAAATCTATTCAGTTCATTCACGACATCAATGACAAAATTTTAATTTTTATCGATTCTAACTGCCAAAAAATAAAAATATAGGCAAGACTATTAGTAGTTTAAATCTATCCATCCCGATATCTACACATACGTTCGTCAAGTATTATCGGTTACTATATACAGAATACGTCTCGGTAATAATCAGCTTCCAGACTTACTATTTACATATTCTTCCTTCTCAGTGTCTTTTCCGAATGTTCATACACCCGTCTTCAACATGCCGTTACAACCGATCGATTCGCGTACATATTTCCTATTGATAAACATTACTTTCTCTTTTAATAATACTAGAATTCCTATTGTATTATTTTACTCTTTATATCGATACGTAGTTATTTAATATGTTCTCACATCGTATGTTCGTTTACCAACATATTATTTTTTACTTACATATTACAAAATCATCATAAATCCTGGATTTTGTTTAAAGCGGTGGACAACTAATTTCAAATGTCACAATTGTCCGGAGAGCGCTGCCGTTTTTTTCACGTTGCTTGTATATATCGTGTTGTCTTTTAGTTGGATTTATTACATTCTCGGCCTTCCTCGCTATATTTCACCTTCTGAGTTCTGTAAATTATTCGCGTTAAATAATTTTCAACTGGACCGTTTATATCTTCGTCCTTTTTTTTAATATTCTTAATAGTCTTTTAGTTTCACGGATTAATCTTGTCCGTTCTTTCCATTGTTCTACAACGCCATCCAAATGTTACGCGTTATTTTATCTATCGTCCGAGCTTCCGAGTCGTGTAAAACCCTCCATACCATATGGTTCGATTATCTTCTGTCGTGTTAATAATCAATTCTTTTTCGTAAATGCCAATTTCGTCAATCATATTCTTTCTTTTATACCCTGTATACGCCTTCCGTCATTTGTTTTACCACGCTTCCCTAAAATATATTTATCCTTTTTATTTGTTTTATGAACGTTCCGTCTATTTTTACATTTCTTATTTGTTTCCGTTGAATCGCATCTCATAACTAATGTCTGTTTTTTGCGTCCATTCTCGCGCGTTTTTCAAATTTGACTCATTCGATTTTGAGCCCGTTCTAGGTCTCGCTCATTTTCTGTCGGCGTAGGAATATCCGTCGGTAAACCTGAAATACGTTTTTTTCCGTTTATTCGAATTCCCTTATTACATTTTTCTTTCAATCGTTTTATCACTTGTCTATATAAATATATTAAATACGGAACAGAGCGTCGTACTTCTTTTTTTATTTGCGTTTCACTTTCCGTATCATTTATCTCTGTTTTCTTTATTTGTTGGCTTTTTGATACAACGTATCTATAAGTTTTATATCTCTTTTATCGATAATTATTTTTTCACTATATTTTTCTTAGTATATATTCCAGTGGCATAAGGCCTTTTCTAGATTAATCAATATTTCTATCTTCTTTCCTATTATTAAAAATCGAAAATTGTTTTTTTTTTTTGTACCATTTTCTTCTGTGAAGCCGTACTGATCTTCATTTAACTCAAATATTGATAAATATAAAATTTTCCTGCGGATTAAATTGCGTAAATTAATGTATTTAATAAATATATTCGATAGGTAAATCGTCGCCGTGAAGCCCGATAGAAGTCGGATAAATAAATTAAGAAAAAAATTGTAATGAAATTAAAAGGTGTTTATAAATTTTAATCAAGTTCAATGATGTCAGTCGTGTTTAAAAGGGAGAAAGTTTTACTTACTTTATATCGATAAATTTTTTTTTTAAGCCATAAAGACAACATCGCTTAAACGACGACCTTCCCGATAAATTTAATTTTAACTGCGCACTCGGACTGGACTGCGTAGCTGTTTGATGTTCAACGAGGTTATAACGAGTTTATCAAGACGCAAGACGGCAGACTTTTCTCGGGTTTTCTCTGAAAATTTCTATCCCATACGTTTAGAGATTTTCCGGTGAATACGATTGTGTTAGTATAGCCGTGTGCACGTACAACTAAAAAATTACCCCGAACGCTCGTTGATATTGCCAAACTAAAACAGAATTTTTTTACGTTTGAAAACTCTCAGAATTGATATAGCCTTGAACACCGAAGAACTAATTTTCATCGACTTTAGAAATATGTAACGTGTCATACTCCACGTTCCAGTATGTGGCACGGGGCTAATCAGCTGTAATTATTAAAGCATGTATCTGAAATTTTATCCTAACAAAATATTGCGATACTTTTATATATATATATATACACGTAAATGGGTGTTTTATTTAATATTCTCATAAATCATGAAGAAAGCTGTTATTGAACATTACCTAAACGATCCGCATGAATTAAAAATTGAACGAGACGACGCAGCAGTAGCGAATGGTTTGCTGTTGACTCACCGATTTCTTTATTTCACAAACAACCTATAGTACTTAGTTGCCGACCAATTAGATGGATAACTTCAGTTAGCTAGAGATCGTTTTTCAATGAAAAATCCTTTAATATCTTAAATTGTATGAAATAATATGAAAGTAAAATAAATACCTATATTTTACTGACTACAATTTTATTATTATTGCATCACATTTTTCGAAGATTTCCAGTTGAATTTGTTTATAATATTAGCGTTTTCAAATTCATTTCATTGACAGGTTTTTAAAATGTACTAAATTTGAATTATTTTTTTTCTTTGTATGAATAGTTCGCAAATTATATTTATATTATACCCATATACTATGTAGCATATATATATATTATTATGTTATATTATGCCTATCTCAACTCACTGCTGGGTGTAGGTATTCCCCAAACACCTCCAAAGTTGTCTATATTCAACTGTCAACGAGTTAACTCTATTTCGTCGCTTCTGATACAAGGGGAGCAAAATACGAAACTACCACTGGAAAACATGTATAAAGCACGTGTACATTCGCAAATATGGACAGCTACATTTTCACGCGAGTGATAATATTTTTAATGTCGCGCATACGCTAATGGTGTGTAGCCCCAACATCATTATCTTTAATTATCAAATATTAAATGGACGGCGATGCAAAGAGCCGAGTAGCCGATGCATAAAGCAGTCGATGTCGTAACATGCTGAGCACCATAATATGTTTCTATCGTGTAACTAACCAGTTATTTATTATTTTTTGTATTTGTTTTTTTCCACCAAGATTATCTTCGACCTCTTAAAGCACTTGACCGTATACTAACTTATTTCGCAGCATACATACATACATGCATATATATATATATATATATATATGTATGCATACGTGCACGTATATATAGACATATTAATAATAACAATAATGCTCATAATAAAATTTCGCAATGGACGAAACATGACGAACAATTTTTAAGACATCTACATATCGGGTACGCTTTTAAATATATACTGTTTTATTAATATGTCCCTCAAAGTTATTTTTGTTGTGTATTTTTCTTTGTTATTACGTGTTTTATATTATAATGAATGAATTAAGAAAATTGTATATATATATATATATATAATCGTCGTAACAACGATACTTCCAATATATGACAATAGTAAAATAGTAAGTAGTAAGCAAGTACAAGGAACGCGAGTAACCTAGAAAATTTTACATTAAAAACGTTACAATTAAAACGGTGTTATTCTACAACTTTATTATTATCGCCATTATCGTTGTCGTTCTTTATTATCGCCATTATCGTTGTCGTTCTTTATTATTACTATTATCGTTATTATTATTACTATTATCGTTATTATTATTATTGTTGTTATTTTTAATCGGAAACATTTCCACTTCTTCTTTAAATAATCTGAATAATACGACAAAAGTTCGAAATACTTTAAGTCATCTACTAAAGGTTCGTAACATTATCAGGGACAAACTTAAGATCAGAGATCAGCCTCTCTAAGCGTTAAACTTTAATAATTTAAATGACGTAATTTTCAACATGTATCGCGAAAGTTTTAATAAATATTGTAATAAATATTTTTTTCCGTTGTAAAATGAAAAATGAACATTGATATGACGGACGTATCGATGTGGGTTATTAATAAACAGTAAACACAATAAACCACAAATGTGACACACCACGAATAGCACAATCACGGTAGATCACGAACTCAATAGACCTTGAACAGAATCGTCGGCGTAGTAGTCGCATGTCTTAGGACAAGAGATAGCGTGCAATTCGTATGATGCGACTTCTGGCACTGTTTCTTTAAAAGTTTTATTCGTTAAATTCGTCGAACAGAATAGACCAACAAATAAAAAAATGTTGGAAATTATGCGGTTACATTCGATTTTCCATTCAAAAAAATGCCAATTTTTCGTGAAAAAGTATAAACGGCGACGTTAATGTGCTAAGTTCTAGGGCGGTATATTTCCCAAATTGTTCGATGAAGACTAAAGTCAATTATAGTCGTGAGCAAGACAGTAGTGGAGAGCAAGACTGTAGTTGGGAGCAAGTCGATTAAAATGCAGATTATTCCAAAACGAGCGCAGTAACCATCCGACGGTTGAATTTAATTAATAGGGAACGATTATGGATTCACTCGAATGTACTAAATTTAACCGACAGCTCTGTAACTAAATTAAGAGCAATTGTAATCATTACGATTAATCATGCAGCTACACAATGTATAATAATATTTACGTAAATTTGACACATTGTATTTTCAAACGAAAGTCATTATGAGGGCAAATTCTGGACATGACGAAGTGGTAAAATCTGGCCAAGTGTTAACTTAAATATTTTTTTAAAAAAAAGCAACGCTGAGAGTACATAGAGGATACGAATTACTCTAGTCACTAGGAAATGAATTATCAATATTCACTCTCTACATTTTTTAACTGAATTATTTGATTAATATATATTTTTTTAAAGACTTCTAAATTAGGTAGAATTGTTTTATAAATTAGATTAACACGACGCTGTTGAATCATTTCATGTATTTCCCGCGTTAAACGTCTTGTCGTTTGTTTACACGTGAATCACGATGTACGTCATCGATACGTACGTACCAAGGAGCGCATTATTTCAAAAATACTTTGTTCGGAAATCGCTGGATGCAGCGCTCTACGGTTCAACTTTGTACGTCCATTTTAATAACATACTGCACCGTATAAGACTTTACTCCCGAACTAGAGATAGAAATGTTTACAACCAGTTTGCGGATCGTAGTTTTGGTGTTTAACGACACAGTCGTTCTATCTCTATATGAATCTTCGATTTATTGATAATCCGATATATGTTACTTTCCGTTAGATCGGTTATTATTCGGCTATTCATTAAGACCGATAAAATAACGTCTCTGTTTAAAGTAAACACGGCCTAGTAATTCGATTTGAACCGCGTTTACTTTAATTTTCCACACCTTCAACCATCGGTCGAAACGTATTAATGACTGATCCTCCGCAGTTGATCCGTTGCCGCACGATAAATAAAATTGGTGGTATCCATAAAATATGGTTACTTTTATTTCTTTTATACGTCCATGCCCCTAAAACGAAACGTGTATTGCAGGTGCCGGTAGTGGAAGTACATTTGAAAGCCTGTTAAATTTTAAACGATCTGTATCGCTGCCCCCCATTCTTTAAAACTTTAAATTATTGTAATTTCTTTCATATTTGTGATATCAATGTGAAACAAAGCTTAGAACGAATCCAATAATATACGTTATAAGCTGTGTGAATTTCTTCATTATTGCTTCAATAGTTTTTGAGTTCAATCGGAACAGACAGACAAAAATTAAAAAAAAATAGATTTTCTGTTTATGTGTGGTAAAAATAGCCCAATGCAGTGATTATAATGAACATATTCGCAAATCACAGACGGACTACAGTTTTATACATTAGTATAGATAGTGTATATATATATATATATATATAATAAGTATACTTTTTCATTGTAAACTGTATCCTATGAACGCTTATAGCCGCCGATGAAAGCCCGGTAGTTGCATCCCATTCTATTCAACTTCACCTACAAGAAATGGGAAAGTGGTGCACTAAATGGAAAATCAAGATAAATACCATCGGCAAATGTAACTTTTACATTACGGAGATATTCCTGTCCTCCAGTTTACTATGAACAGCAACAAATTACTGAGACTGATACTGTAAAGTACCTTGGCCTTATTATGGATAAAAAACTTACCTGAACTCCGCATATATTGCAGCTTGGAAAAAACTTAGATATCTCATTTCGGCTATTATATTTTATTATAGGAAGAAAAGCCAAAACTTCATTAAATAATAAATTGCTGCTCTACAACGCACTTCTAGCGGCGAAATGGAAGTATGGAATTGAACTATGGGGCTCGGCAACAAGTAGTAACGTCAAACGTATACAACAATTTCAGTCGAAAGCTCTAAGAGCAATATGTGACGCTCCTTATTATGTCAGCAATGATACTCTACATCACGACCTGCAAGTGCCCTACAGTTACAACAAATTTATCAGTATAAATATCAAAAATTCTTCGGTAAATGTTCTAGTCACGCAAACCCTCAAATTCGGCGAATCTACATGCCAACACTTCCAGATAATCCTGTTCGAAGGCTAAAACGACAAATGCTCCGGGAAGTACTTTCAACTATTGAAAAATGATGTCATATAGATCAAGACATTGCTGCTGAGGCAAAATTCTAAACCGGCCAGCTGTTTATTGTAACAGCGGCTGTATGTTAATGTTAATGTATTTGTATATATTTTTATTTAAATGAACTCATGTGCTTATTGTTAACTTGTACAGGTGCACATTATAAAAAAAAAAAAAATACTAAGAATTTATTTTCATTTGAAACACACTTTATCGGTATATATATGTACTTTTATGTATTTATAATTATGCAAAGGGGCATCGTGTATATTTATGTACGGATATAAATACATTACGTATACATTTTGTTCATAGTCGTTGGAGCAATAGCTACTCATCGTTTGTATACTGCATCATACATCAAATGCTTTCAGCGGCTTCTATTTTGTCTTGTTCCATTTACTAGCGCAGTGTATTTTTTTAAGCCGTCATTTCCCTTCCACATTAGAACTATTTGTTCGTTTTGCCGTCCGTAGAATTCTTAGCATTCGCTGCCAAGTCCACATTTCGAACGCGTCGATTTTTCGTTTGTCCACTTCCCGTATGAAGTACACGTCTTTGCTCCATATAGGAATAACGGGAATATAAGAGTTCGCTAGTCTGGATTTTATTAGATCGGTCTAAATCAAATGTAATCGAGCTGTCGCTGATTTTGTTAGTGCGATTCTACGTTTATTAATTTCTTTTCTCATCGTACGCTGTCATCGTGAGACATTTAACTGGAAACATCGTAGACGATTTTTATTTCACTGGTCCAGGATCGAGCTATTATCGTAGTATGTGTCCAGTTCTTCGTCTTATGCCCTTCCAAGTACATAAGTGTACTTTAAAAATAAAATTAATATTAAAACTATCTTCAATTATTATAGGGACAAATTATTTTGTAACAGTAAAAAGAGATATGTGTAATTAAAAGATAAAGATATATATTTTATTTTATCCAAATTTCTCCTTTTGTTTCTTCTTCATTTAATTTCCATTTTATCCGTTTTAGTCTTACACATTTTCTGACATATTTTATCGAATTCCTTGAAATATGTTGTACCTAGCAATTCTTTTTTTGTATCACATCGTTCAGCGGTATTTCTATTCCAAGCTTCTGCAACATTCACGCATATAGGTACATATTATATATGAAATAAGTGTAAACAGAGTGATGAAAAATTGTCATTTTTTCAACACTTCGACTTTGTCACTGTGTTTATTTCAAAACTAAACCGGTTATTTTTAGGAAATAAACTATATAGTTATTTAGATTTAACTTTATTACGAACTTTTATAACCGATAATATAATTTTATAAATTCAGACTTTTTAAATTTTTTTTCTGAGCGAAATTTATCGGTCGAAATTTTTTGAGCATCTTTATCTCGTTTGCATCGAACAAAATTGGATACGGTACTTTTACCATTCTGAAAATCTTTAACCGGTGTAACTCGATTGATCGTCCTGCTGAAGGTACACTAGCGGATTTCTTTAATTGCCGGAAATTCGCGAACAATTTTACAAATAAATCTTGGTCAGTCTCTACTTCGTAATCGCAGTTCGCTTTTTAATCGTAATCATCGTCATTTTGTTTCCCGTTACTATCATCGCGATAATTTTGGGCTATATTGTTTTAATCGCATTCCAGCCACTCTAGTAAGACATCGTGACAATCGAGTCGTGACTTCTATTTATACTTATTTTTGTCATCGTAAATCCTATTTTCGATTTTGTCCTTTTCTATTCTGAGAGTTTTCCTTTATTATTTTCCCAGTTAACCTTGAGTTTTCTTACTATTCACTTTTCAGTTTGGCCGTTTTCATTCTTATAATAACGGAATGACTGTCGTCTTTTTTATTTTTCGTTTTCATTTTAAAACAATCAGCGATGTCATTGTTTTTTTTTTTTAAGGAATTGAAGATTAAATTTTCACTACAACCTCGACATCATTAAAAGACGGTTAGACGTATATTAATATATACGTCGTCGAGATGGCCTAATGGCTAGAGCACGGACTTCTATACGCAAGGTACAGAGTTGGAATACGATCGATGACGTATTTTTGGTTAAAATGAAATGTGTCAATTTTAAAATTATTTTGAAAATTTGCTACAGTTCACCTAAGAAGTAGTACCGTATAATAAACGCCTGTATAAAATTTGTAATTTTGTGACAAAATTTTAAAATGTGTACGGCTAAAAGATACGGGCATATTTTAATATGTAAACTACGCTTCCGTTCTTTAAACAATTAAGTTCAAAAATTGATCTGTAACGTAAATTTTTACTTCTCATTTCAGCTCTATTCTGTTCTTTTTAAACTAATAATTCTATTTTTACTGCATATATATATATATATATATATATATATATATATATATATATATATATATATATACATTATCATCATCATTTTCGTTGCCGAGCATCGTGACTCTAGGTATTGTATGTTTGTTTTTACATACAAAGTGGGCTAGCAATCGAGGCACTGTGTGCAACGCAGATACAAGCCCAAACGATGTTATACAGAGTTAGAGTTATGTAATGACGGAGAACTTTCTACGATTTTTTTATGTTGCAATTTAGTTTCAAACCCTCTACTAGCCGGCCATTAGCAATTATGCCACCGCGACATTATATATATATATATATATATATATATATAGATATATATAGATGTATATCATTTATATTCGGTTCGCATAACAGCTAATATCAACCAGAATGCGAACATTGCAAAGTAAATAATTTAGTACAAGTTTACAATTCGCAAAGGGGGGTGGGTTGATGTTGGAAGAGCTATGTCGATCATCTTCATCCGTAAATTGGACAAGTGCAAATAAATTGATTGAAATATTATAATTTTCAATTATATTACAACGATGCCAGTCATATCCAACAGCTGTATAACGCTTATTTGAAAATAAAAATTAGAAGTAGATAGGAAGCGGTTTGCTACTATTTTACCCGGCATTTCTTTACCTTCCAGCGAACTACAAATGATTTAATGGATAGCCGAGTTGGCCCGAGGTTTTAATTTTCCGTGAGAAATTTTTGTCTTCTATATGCGACCGCGAGAAGAAGGTATTACCGTTTCCTCGCATAACCCTCAATTAACCTGTTCGATCGAAAACTTACTACAAACTGTTCGTCAGCTTTTACTATATCGTTCAGTTTGTCATCACTTATCGGCAACCATGTACGAGAATTGTTGTATAATATCCGTCTTGATGAAACTTCAATCGTTCTCATACCATTTCATTTTTTCATTTCGAAATAGAATAATAATTTATCGGTTTATCGTGAGCCTTAAAGTAAATAAATTATGTAACACCTCATCGTAAATGCAATTAGTAAACATAATGCCCTATGGAAAAACACACGAGACTGTGACCTGAAAACAAAGCGATTGCAATCAGTTCTGGTGTGTGTGTGTCTATCTACGCTAACGCCATATTATGGTTGCCTTGTACGCTATTTACACAGTAAAATATATATATATAGGTAAGTAGTTGTCTACCTCCGATACGGAGACGGGACTTAATGATGATGATGAAACATAACGCGAAGATAGTAAAGTGCGATTACTATATAGCGTAATAACACGAATAAGCGAAAGAAAAAAGAAGCCGTATAAAAACGGCAAGTTCAGTAATTAAGATAAATTAAAACTAACGAAAGCGATAACGAAATAACTGCGAGACGGCTCCGATTCGGCCAAACATTAATAACACACGGACATTTGTTAAGGCGTCATATTACTGTGGACACCGGGAAATTACTGTCCAACATCTTCTGCTAGTACTTTCATCTCTCTCAACGTTCCCAACTAGCATTACCGACAACAATTAAAGGCCCGCTAAATTCGAACGGTAACACCACCTATCTTTAAGTTATTCGCTTCTCGCACGATATAGCCTCTTCAACAGGATCTGAACTCTTCTCATCTGTACCTCCAGCCTAGCAGCAGTACACGGCGCACATTAATGGGAATCAATCAATCAAAGGACAACATTTGGCGACGTTATTAATTTAATTTAATTCAATTTAATTCAAATTCATTCAATTCAATTTATTTCTATTTAATTCATTCAATTTAATTTAACTTATGATATATTTATAATAAATTAAGTTTCTATGTTTATACTTAGCGTATGCTATTTTAACTAATAATAATGACAATAATTCCCAGAATTTTTATGTTAAATCATTTTCGCAGAGAAGGCTAATATACACGCCATTACATGATCCTGTTTATCGTCGATGACACACATCTCGAACTGATAAAAAATGCGGACGATTTTTTGCCACCTACGTACAATGCTGGCTGATTAAACGTATTTAATTAGTTTCGGAGGATAATTTTAAATATAAATTATATTTTCGCGTTTTGTCATCGTACATATTTAATAAGATGTGTTTTCTCGAAATAGATTTAATATACTTAGCACAACCGGGCGAAGATAATAATCGTGATTTGACCAAAACGACGATAATGAAGCGTTAAAACAGAAAACAAAATTAATGACAACGGTCGTTATAATAATAAAAATAATAATAAAAGTCCTTTCGAAGACAATTATTTCGTAATCGTAATAATTATTACTAACGGTTAAAGTATCGCGCACTCCTTACTCGATTAAAGCGATGACAGAAGAATATTATTATTTGTATCTCTCATTTAGAAGATCTCTTCTAAACGTCTCATGTAAATTTTCGTGGTTGTAATTTTCGAGACAAAAATTACGCAATCGTTTCGCTAAACGTCGGTGCGATTAAGACCGCTTTAAAAATATTCGCTATTAGCTATTTCCTTTTTGAAAAAACTTTAAAAATATTTTTCTTTGTGATAATTCTTTAAAAATCGTTCCTGCGATAGTGTTTCAAAATATTCGATATTAGCTTTTTTTTTTGCCATAACACTTTTCAAATATTTGATATCAGTGGCGTAGCCAGACTTGGTTCAAACAAAACTAAATTATAACAGTAAACCCGAGTTAAATTGAACTTTAAGTAAATAACCAAAACTAAAGTAGGTTAAACCCCAAGCACTAATCCAACTCACCAGAGTTATTTTTATACTTATTAGACGTCGAATATGTAATTCTATTACAAGCAATAGACGGCAGAAATGTTTAACATTACTGGAACACACTAATAGTACGTTATTGAGGACAGAGTAAGATGGTCACAAAGTACAATAAATTTCGCGAAAAAATAAACGATAAATAATGATTTTATATTTTTTTTAAGGACATAGTAATACTTAACTAAATTAAAAATTAAAAATCTATTCTTCGCGTTTTTCTACACAATTTTTCTAGTACCTCCTATATTACAAAACTATTTATTTACTTAAAAAACAACGAAATTTAAATTAAAAAAAAAAAAAAAAATAGGTTTAACAAACGAAAAACGGCATTTAGCAACGAGTATATATCTTCTTATTATCAGGTTGATTAAAAAGAGGGTGGTTCAGGCCTCCAAAATCACCTCCTGGCTACGCCACTGTTTGTTATTACTTAAAAAAATAATAAAATTAAAAGATACAATCGGACTTTGTTGGAGATTATCAGTTCATTATTGTTATATACGAAGAAAAAATGAAAATAAAAGATTGAAACATATGGTCGGTCAGTATATCCTTTTCAAGTATGTAGGAAGCCTTGTTTACTAGTGTGTATGTGTACAATTATATGTTCATAAGAATACGGCTGCGTGTGTGTGTATGTGTATTTACATCACAATGAAAGTGGTCGAATTGATGTACAACATTTTACTTCAGGTAGTTTGCATACTTTTTATACTTGTTGTTGTTTTGCAATACCACGCAATTGCACCATTTTCCGCTTGTTTATTACATTGAGTAAATTGGAAAATTTTAACTGTAAAAGGTGAACAGGAGCTTTAAAAGATTTTTAATTTTTTCTTCTAAAGTATTCGACAAAAGTTCAATTCAATCAATCGGGAGGGGCATATTTTAAAGGACCAGGAAAACTACAAACCATCGTCACCACCTAGGACAAATGATGTGTTCAGAAAATGTGGAAAATATTCGCGGTGAAAATACAACCCTTACCTGAATTTACTAAAATTATACCGATGAAGACCTAACCGATTTACTAGTGTATTTTTTACTATCGCGTTCGTCATTAAAATATTTATGATAAGGATTAATTTTATGAGACTCTAAATTTACTGATAATATTAAAAAAAAAAAATCGTTTACTCGAAGACAAGCCCGTTGATTGGGTACTTTACTATTATCTTAACACCCATTATGTGTGTGTATACTTTATGTATGTGGTACAACTTGTTTTTTTCCCTTTCTTTAATATCATTTATACGAATCGACGATAGCAATGACAATCCAAATTTTATAAATAGCTCCTTTAAAATAATTTCTCTTTAAAACATCCGGAGTAGAATTCTGGATATAATTTTGTCTACGTGTCGACTGCTAAGCAGAAAACAAACTTCTCCTTAATCAAATGATTCCGTGAACAATTTGATCTTATTTTGGTGATGTACTAAAAGGAGCGACATATTATTAATCGCGTCCAAAATAAACTAATACCCCCCCCCCGGTTTATTTCGAATAAAACTCTGCATACCGACCTGGACATCGATTATATAAATAAATAAACAAATAAAAAGTGTATTTTTACATTTACAATAAGAAACAACAATTATCATTTACATGTACACAATTGTTCCCTTGTATCGCGACGTAAATAATGATATTACAAAAAAAAGCTTAGGGAAAAATAAAATGCAGGAAAAACCAAAACAGGCATGGAACAAATATAGCTAAGAGAAAATATAACGAAATTATTAAGTATAAGATAACGTAGGTTCCTCATAAAACAGTAAGTGAAAAATAGAAAATACAAGTACCAATAACCTTAAATAAACTTTAAAGTTCAGTAATGCCGAAGACACATCATAAAAATATTATTATTTTACGCTTATATATCGCTTATATTTAAATTGGAGACTAGGACGTAGCTATGTTATTTGTGGTAGGATGAGTACTTAGAGTGCAATCACTGAAAAATTTCTTTGTTTGCTGATGTATTGTTTTGATGTACATATGGTAATTTCAAAGCTCTGTGCATTCGATCTATTTTAGCGTAAAACGGGGTTTTAATAATGATTCTATAACATTTATTTTTTTTATACGTTGCAGCTTAGATATGTTAGAGTGACTTGCGTTAGATCATGAAAGCTGTACAGCATTATTGGTCTTAAGATACTTTGAACTTATTGGCAGCATTAACGTGGTATGTATTTTTTTTTTTTTTAATCAAAGATAGGATATAATTTAAATAAAGTTGCTTGAGTTTTGTTAACGACATGTTCTGAAAAGGTAAAATCTTTGTCTAGAATGATACTAAAATAATTGATCTCAGTCTTCCACTGTATGGCTACGTTATTATTAGGAATCAGAAAGTTAGGTCTCCTCTTTTTAAATAATATTGACTGTGTTTTATCATAATTTATGTTAATTTTCCATTTATCGAAATATGATCTTAATTTCCCAAATCCTATATTTAACCTTCTTCGAATAGTATCTGTGTGATACGACGCACTATAGATAGCCGTTATTATCCGCATACGAAGTCATCGGCAGATTTCTATCCGTAGGAATGTCATTAATAAATAAGAGAAAAATGTTAGTTACGAGTATACTTCTTTGTGGTGCTCCGGCTAAGATGTACCTTGCCACAGAGTTACTATTATTTATTTTAACCATAAATTTCCTATTTGTCAAATAATCTTTAATAAGTCTAACGATATAATTAGGAAATTCAAATTATATATTTATTCGAAGACGCTCTACTTCTAGTTGATTTGCGTCTACAATACAGTACAATTTAGATGCTTATAGATAATATTATAGTTGTATTCTACCATATGTATATCAAAAACGTTTATAGATAATTTTAAAGGACTTAAACGGAAAAAGTTTACGTACTTCAGTATAATTTAAAATAGAAATCAAAATAATTCTAGCATATGTAGATTCAAAAATATATGTTCTGATATAGTTTTATGGTTTTTAAAAATCAGGAAGTACACTGCACCTTCGTCATTACCAGAGTGCATATTCTGTAGAAATTATTTTTATTTGTTCATATGAAAAGGCTTTTACACGTTCCTTGTTCAGTTTTGAACATGCGGATATGATATGTCTAATGGAAACATGTTTATTGCTACAAAACGTACATAGTGGAGGTTCACTTTGCAACAAGGGTATCTGTAGGTTAGTTTTGTGTGGCTGATGTTCCGCTTAGTACAATCTGTTCTCGCCTGCTTGCGCGATGTGAAGTTCTAGTATAACTTTAATTTGTCGTAACGTGTTGTCCGAATTTTTAGTTGAATTAATTTATCTATCAATTCGAGATGCTATTTAGTATTCAAGAAATAACTTTTTCAGCTACCTTGCTAAGATTATTGACAACAGAAACAGGACATAGATTTACAGGAATTCTTACCAGCTTTAGGGATGGGTATTACTTTTCACGTCTTCCAAGAATTAGGGGGAATGAGAAAGCAGTAAATTATAATTCATTATGATAGTTAATTTAAAGCTTTGATAGGTAGATTTTTAAGAAAAATCGTAGATAACTTCAACCCAACATACTTTTTTTTCTTTTTTTAGTATATTTATATGATTATTTATTTCAGCGACAGTAGCAAGATCCGCTGCTAATATTCCAGCCGAAGTTAGATATTTTTTACCGTTGGATTTGACTTAACAATTCTGATAAACAGATGCCATGTTTCAATTCTGAGCATGCACACCATAGTACATGCTCTAGCTATAAGTTCACTTTTGTCTTAATCTGAATAGGCAATTCTACCTTGATAGTTTAATGAAAATAAATATGTATTAGGATTCGTAAATAATTTAACCGTTTTGATTATTACAGGGTGATAAGAAGTTCAGCTTAGATCTTCATCTATTATTACAGTATTTACTTAATTCATATTTAACTAATCTACAGCGAGTATTTAGTATCAGATAAAGCTACAAGATACCTGCGCAGACTTCAAGGACATGATAATTTCTCTCACAGTTATGACAACTCGGAGGAAATTGGACGTTTACAAAATAGAAAAGTCTTCCACTTGACTCGATAAATGTAGAGAAGATCTAATATCACTAAAAACTCCTCCAGTTCCAGTGGGAGTGAATTTCATTCGACGTTATTTTTAACATATTCATTTCCCTTCTTTTTATATTCATTGCAGTCTTACTACTAAGGTTAGGTGTAAAATTAAAAGAAAAAAAAATGACTTTACACGTAGCCGTTTTTTTTTCATACGAATTTTTCTTTATCGGCGTATTGTAATCGAAAAAAATAATTCTTTTACGAAAATTTTGTTTAGTTTCGATTACATTAACGGAAAAACATAATTTCATGTTTTTAAAAATACAATTCGTGCGAGCACGCCCCTACAATACCGTTTATTACCTAATAGACGTTTAGGTTTTTTTTTTTTTTCGTTTATTTCAATTAATACGTATGACCTTGATAATGATGGTGTTACACGAGTGAGAACTAGGATATGATCGAGCTTAATAAAGAAAATAACGTACAGTAGGCGTATGGTATACCGAATAGAATCTTGATTGGAGAAAGTAGGACATAAATTATTAACGCCATAAAGTAAAGTAAAAACTGTGTGAAGATAATTTCATTCGCATTGTCCACGCTATTTTTTGCAATATATATATATATATATATATATATATATATATATGATATATATATATTGCGTGCGACACATGAGAATGTATAAGATGTTATCGTTGTTCTTTTCTGTAAGATTAATGCCTTAATGAAAAATGATAGAGAATTGAAAAGGTTAACACTATAAAAACTAAAGCAATCGTCTGGTCACACTACACGCGATGATGACTTCCTACAAGACGACCTTTTAAATTATACTCGTGATACCGGCGTCTTAATTATTATTTCGCGTCGTAGAAATTCTAAATTATGTTCCTCAATTAACAACTGTCCTTTAGATTAAAAAAAGAAAAAGGAAATAGAAGAAAAATAAATTAAAAATGGACGTTTTTGGGAAAATTCGAATATTTTCGCACGGGTTTTTTGCAAAAAAAGTCGTATTTTCGATCGATTGAAAACATCGTGCAATTTCATTCTTTCTCCCGTAAAGATTATTATGTTTTAATATAATTGCAACGCGACGTTTTTATTGTATTTTTCCTTTGTAAAATCGTGTATTTCAATAAGCTGACTTTGAAACTCTTTCACTAAATCTAAGTCGCGTAGTGAGAGCGTACGACTGCTCGGTATACATATTTTATGTGTATAGCTTAAGTTCGAATACATCGGCGACGAGAATTTTTCACCCTAAAAAAATCCCTAGCCAATTTGTTATCCATTCAATTAGTCGATTCATGAGCACCAACTTCCTTGGAAAGTAAAGAAGCCAGGGAAGATAATGTCGAACCACTCTTAATCGGCTTATGTGTCGTTTGGACGGTTCCTCTTTAAATATTAGAATTAATAAGAGTCGCTTAGTCGACGTCAGCTATCAACTTTCCAACTTGATGGAACAACGCTTTAATTTAATTTATATTTCTTCGCTGATGACGCAGCAATTCTCTGTTCAGACGTATCTGCCGTAGAGGCACGTAAAAACCTGCAAGAAACAGTAACCAAAATCGAAATATGATTTAAAACGTGGAAAATAAAAATTAATGAAGATAAATCAGCTACAGTAATATTTACTAACAAAACGAATCTGCCACCTGGACAGATAATTATAAATGATGTTGCAATCCCACAAAAGAGGAAGCAAAATATCTCGGTTTAAATTTAGACAAGCACCTAACATGGAGAAAACATATAATAAAAAAGCGCAATGAACTAAACATTAAACGGAAACAAATGTTTTGGCTATTAGGCAGACGATCAGAATTATCTACTTAATAAACTGCTTTTGTATAACTAAGTTTTGAAACCAGTTTGGCGATACGGCTGCCAATTATGAGTCTGTGCCAAGAAAAGTAATATTGCTATTTTGCAGAGAGTTCAAAACAAAATCCTTGCGACTATTGTCGAAGCTCCGTGGTATATAACAAATCTTACACTACACGAGGATCTCAAAGTGAAAACTGTAAAGGAAGAAATAGCAAAAGTTACTAAAAAATACGCCGTCCGACTAGAGAACCACCCTAATCATATAGCGATCTCCTTACTAGACAACTCACTCGTTATCCGCAGACTCAATAGAACGAAGCCAGTTGATTTAATATGAATACTATTAATGTGTAAAATTATACTTAAGCACCCATCAGTGGATGGGATGCTTCTCATGTCACATTATGCATAAATAATTATAAAACTTACTAAATTGTAAATTAGCAATTTAATAAATAAAAAAAAACTTTATATCAGTTCGTTAGAAGTAGTTTAAAAATATCTTCTTCTTGCAAATCCATCTCCTACCGGAGGAGTTGATGACCATCTGACGATATATTTTTTTATCTCGTGCCGTATAAACCAGTGTAGCCGTGTCAGACATATTACACCAATCTTTAAGATTTTTCGTCCGTGACATTCGTCTGCGTCCTAGACATCAGCTACCTTCTATTTTGTCTTGTATTATAGTCTGCAATGTGGCGTATTTTCCGGAACAGTTTAAATATACATTATCATAATTTATGCACGAAACTAATAATAAATTATTTTTTATTGAAGTAAGTGTATATTCACGTAAGCTACATTACATTTTTCACTTTTTATTTTGCTTAACCATAATGCTAGGGAAAATTTATATCAAATTAAAATCTCTTCTATTTTCTCGACAATTCATTTCTTCCTTAATTCTCAGTCGTTGTTTACCGTATTCGAAAGGTTCTTTTGGATTAATCTAGAACACAAAATGCTACCCATCCTACGCAATCTAACGTATGTAAACTATCTTTCTCCAGTGTTTCTTTCTCCAGACTTAGTCGTTTGTCGATAAAAAAATGGATGAAGATCATCATTCTAGAGTCATCTAGTGTTCATTGTAACCGTATGTGTAAACAGTGTGCGTTTATTTAATCTACGCAGCCTCTTGAAACTCTGAACTTTACTTATTCAATAAGTATTTCCTTAGAAGAATCCTACGCAATCTAACGTATGTAAACTATCTTACATCTCTACTATTTTACATTTTCAAATGATCTGTTTTTTTTATAGTGTATCTGAATTTTGTAATTTCCAGCTCTGCTTTTAATCTATACAGTTTTCATTTTAACATGGATTTTCACTAAATATCAATATACTTGGCAGAATTAAAATTGAGATGGGCTGGTCATCTGGCATGACCATCTGGAACTCCTCGAAAATAAAGTGACAGTAGACGCAACCCGTACAATAGGCAGACTACCGATACGTTGGGTTGATGATATAAATAAATTTCAAGAAGATGGCCGACAGGGAAAAATAGACAAAACTTCCAGAGAGCTACATCCAGCGGTGGATTAAAAATAACTAAAAGAAGAAGATAAACACCGCCGTGAATACGTACAAACTCTTACATGTACCAACATTGAAAATCGGCTCCATCAAATTGTCAAAGTAAACCCAGTCAATAATAAACGCCTTACACGTTTGAATAATTTACTCGAGACCAGTTTTTCTGAACTTAGAGTACCGCAAATTGTTCAGATATTTATTGCGTGGAATTCATCGTTCAAGTACACGTATTCGTGCGTTACAAAAGTCAGTTCGCATCCGTTAAATGTTAATTGATTAGAAGCGTTTTTTTACCAATTCCCGAGGAACTTGAAATTTGACGCAAGTTAAATAAACTCGTATTAAAATATAATGAAATAGAATAGACGAATATTTTGTACATTTTTGCGATAGTTATTTGTATAAATCGATGATATTTTTCTTTCTATAGCATGTAAATACACAGTTACGTGAATGTTGATGCGTGGTTGATACTGACCTTGTTCTTCCGAGAGTTAGCTATATATATATATATATATATAATAATAAACTGTATAAGAGTGAATATTTGTCGATTTAAGTGCACTAATTAATAATTCGAACACATCGTGTTAAAGTAATTAATTTATATCGGTGATCCAGAGAAGACGGACGGTTTTATTTTTTGAATAGCTCAGATGGCAAGACTGCTACACCGCAAAAGGCGTGTTCAACGTTTACTGTACACACGAGAGATTCGTTTTTGTCCAGTTTCAGTTATTACAGCGACCTATCACGAGAAGGAGCGCGTGTTTTGCGTGGAACGTTATTTTCGACGTAAATCGATCACGACAGCGGAAAGTGAGTTTCGAAAAGAATTCAGAGTTACGCGATTTTTTTACGGGGATACGTTAAAAGTCGCGTTTATGAAACAACGAGATCTAGAAGATCTGAAAACTCGGATTTCTGAAGAAATATCAAAAATTCAGCGACCCGAAAGAGTCTTTGAAATGTTTGTAAAAAGACTGAATAAATGTATTTTTTTAAATGGCGGCCATCTGAACGATATTGTGTTCCAAAAATGATTGTAAGCTAATCTTTCGTTTTGCTATTATTAAATAAAATTTCTTTAGAAAATTTGGGTCGAGTAGTTTTTCAGTTATTTAAAAAATAATAAAATCGTCCGTCTTCTCTGGGTCACCGTATACATTGTATAGAATAGATAATATAATCGTGACTACATGGATATAATTGTGTCTGTTATAATATACATACGTATATACATACATACATATATATATATTATATATGGGAAAATATTTCCATTGCACGAGAAGTAACTTTATTTCTTTATCATGAGCTACTTAACATTATTAAAAAATTCACACATATATATATATATATATATAGACACATATAGGTCTTATTTACACGCGAGAATCTTTTATTTAATCGATGATAATAAGAAACCGGTTGAAGTGAAATTCCGCGATGCAGATGCTTCAAGATTTGTTTAGCACGACTCGGTCAATTATTTATCATATTTCGAAGAGGTCTTCGCCTATGGCAATATGTCGTATTGTAATTATACGTAATATAATCGTCATACCGATTCTTACTTATATCCGTGAGCATCGCGTATAATTGCTTTTACTAATTGACGTATTAATTTATTATAGTCCGAGTTATTCGCGAATAGCTTATTTTAAACATACGGAACGTCATCGAACAGTGACGTAGAATCTATACGGTTATCTTACTCGCGATCGTTTTTATCAGTGAAAGGTCTCTAATACGCTCTCGTTATAACCAGAAGTCGTACAAACGGTGAAAGTATATACTCTCTCGAAGTAACGGTTAACCGACTCTAGTTTCGAAAAAAAAAAAAAGAATTAAAAATAAAGTATTTAAACTCCTCCGCGTAATAATAAACGAAACGATATATTCGACCGAACGTGTTTTCCAACTTGTCCGTTAATAAGTAATCTCGCTAACTTAATTAGTATGTAAACGTACAAAATTAATATTATATTACAGCCAACAGCCTAATAGAATTTTACAAAATTCTATAATTGAATCACCTTCGGTGTGATTTTATCGCTGACAAAGTTTTACACAGCTATGGTAGCAACCTGCTGTGACTGGTGGTAATCATTATCCGAGAACTATAGGTTGCCACCCGGAAATCTTCCTTATTTTTACCATTTTTTTGTTATCATCTACTTTTGTACTTTCTTTCAATTATGTTATTTTTCCTTTAGACCTTCGCGCCCAGGGAACTACATCGGTGACATTAATAACCATTGGAAAAACTGATTTATTTGGGTATTAGCTTCGGTATTTCTTCGAACGCGTTCTACCCCATCATATCCAGTTCTCGCGGTTTTTTTTTTCAAATATTTTTTCATAAAACTCCAGCGGCGTTATAATCACGGTATTATTTTAGCTACTTAGAAATTGTACGATCTAACTTATTCGAACTGGAATAATTTTATTATTTTCTTTTTGACCCGGTTTTCATCTTTGGGACCAGTTCAAATTATAGCGCGATATTATTAGTCCTAATAAAGAGCAAAAAAGCAGGTGGACGAAATCGGGTTCGCAATACGAAAATTTAAGGTGGCAATCCGATTAAGTTAATTACAAAACTTCATTTACAATCTTTTAATTACATTCTCCGATATCGGTAATTTTAAACTAAATACGAATAAAATCTACATCGAATTAACGTTATCTTCTTAATATAATCGACTATAATTTTTCCTATTTGTGATTTCTTCGACGGCTTAAATTAAATTCGTTATATTTACTATTTACCTAATTCCGCTATAAAATTATCCCTCGGCAATTAGTAAGCCCTTGCAGGATATGTGATAAATCCGAATTACACGCTATATACAATTTTCTATTTCAGCTATGCCAAAACGTCCTAGATATTTTTTCAAATTGTCATTAAAAATTATAAAAAAAAAAAACAGTACGATCGAGTGTGTCAGTCGAATTAGAAAAATATCGATACGTTAATCCGTTATATGTATTAGGTTATTATGCATGAGAAATTTTTCGACGTTTCTAGATATTCGGATATTCCATAAGTAAATTCTATAGGTGATTAATCTATACTAATTATTAATGCAAAGTATATAGATATTTGTTTAGTAGAGCTAGCACACCAGAATCGTTTATGTTACTGAGTCATTCAATCAGATTGGAAAAAAAAATGAAGATGTATACTTTTCAAGATCAAAAGAAGAATAAATAGATCACCAAAATCAAGAGACGCTATAAGTGTTGATTGTATCTATTTTTATATATATTATTTTTTATAAAATAATAATCATGTACCTACCTATAGTCAGAGAATGTGCGTGTGTGTATTATATTTGAAAATGACAGAATACGTGAGTGTTAGAATATGTATACGTGTCAATTCTATATAAAAGAATGTATAAACATGCATATAAATACTAAATGAAATTAATCTATCCGTTAACTAGTATGCTATCCTGATATCGCATTCGTAAAATTAAGATAGGATGAAGTTTGTGGAAAGGCTGAAATATTTGTAAATAAAAAACGTTCCGTAACAGTTATAGAATCAATAAAACACGTGGAAGGGCAATCCAGCCAGATAATGCAATCGTGAAAAGGGATCGGCTAAAAGAACTGGATGTTCGAAAATAGTAAAAGAACATGTTAAAAAAAAATAAAAAAGTGGATCACATTTGATACAAAACGTGGTTCAACTATTAATAACATACGCTCATCTAATATCACCGAAAGCAGCTACTATAGCAAATGTTTGAAAATATATACGTCATTGAACTTTAAAATAAAAAGCGTTCGTAAAATGTTACCATTCATGAAATATCAACGACAACGCAGATTGAAGATCGCTATTTCCACGCAGTAAAATGAACGAAAAGAAAACTAGGAGATGACCAAATCAGCGCGAGAAAATTCAGCCAAGCCAGTCCATGCGTTACCACATATATATATAATCTTAAGATGTTTTGTAAATATCACCTATTTTAACTTATATTTTTGCAAATTTATGTATATATTGTGTGTAAATTTCTCACGTTTCATGTGAATCAAATTTTTTTTATACATCATAATCATGTTAAGAAATAGTTGTGATGTAAATTAGGTTTGTAAATTTATACGGTATTTTGGTTAAGGCATATATTTTAAGACTTTGTAAGTTATAAAATTAGTTTTTCATATTCAGAGTAATATAAAAAGGTATCGAGCGTATAAAGATATAGAGAATAAGTAAACCTCAAATAAATTTGCAGTTTACTTATTAGTTGGCGGCGGTGTTATACTAATTTAAAATTAAAATAAAACACACTGGATTTGTAGTGGATAGACTATTGTTATACAATAATAATAGTTAATTTTAGTTAATAAAAGTGCAGCCAGTAAAATTAATTTTGTTTAGTCAAGAAGAAAAAAACAGTAAATTAGTTTGACCAGTTAAAAATACAGCCAGTAAAATTAATTTAATGTTGAATATATTGGTGAGCAGTGATTTTATTAATTAATAATAAACCAAACAAAATATAACACAATCACTAAAGGTTTTTAATCGCGAAGCTTTTCGACAGTTACGTCATTTTCAAAGCACGTATCAAAATTATTACATATTTTTTTTTTTATATATGAATTACCAGAAATGTTTATATAACGACAAATTAATATTTGATATACATATTTCACTGACGTAATTTCAATTTTACATTTATTTACAATAAATTTTATTTAAAAAACAGATTTTGAAAAATTCTTCATTAAAATTGATAAAAATCTCAAGAGGAGTATACACCAGATGGACCGATACCATAAGGAAAGCCACAGGGAAATCGTTCGTAGAATGTACACGAGCGGCTGAAAACTGTAATAGATGGCGTACATTAGTACAGGTCGCAATAACATGGTCACGACATCCCTTTGGGGGATTACGATCAATGATTATATATATATGAAATAAACACATACAGTATACTATACATATATATTTAAAAAAAAAATATATATATATATATATAGTGGCGCACAGTTATTATTTTTAGACTGTATGCTGATGTTTTGACATGAAGTCAACGGTCGACGGGGCAAAAAGCAACGAACACAAGTAATAAAGCCATCGAATAAGTTGGCCAAGGATATTTTTTCAGCTAATTATAGTTAAAACTTCGAGTTTGTTTCCCATACGGTTTAGCAGGAAAATTAAAGCTTTCATTTGTTTTCCACACGTTAGTTAGTGCATTAAACTTTTCATGGTAAGCTAAAGTTCTCTTTTTATAATTTGATACATCCATGGGAGTGGGATACACATTTATTAGTAAGGAATGCACCTCGCATGCAACTGTAGACCTCGAAGGCAGCGATTCAGCCGGATGTGATTGTACCTCGAGACCATCACTTCCAATGTGCCCGTTTAATTCTTCACTATTTCTTTCCTGAATACTAGAAGCATTTGGCTTTGAAGTTCTACATGGCTTAAAAAAAGTTCAGCAAAGTACCTTTTCTTTTATTATCCATCGTATGAATATTAAAGCAATCTGCAAGCAAATAAATATTAGATCATGGAGCTCATATTTTTAAAAAAAAGGAAGAAAGAATCAGTAAGGTTAGTTTTCAATACAGTCAAAAAACATGAAAATGAATAGTTTCTTAGTAAAATTAAAAAAAATAAATTGCCAGATTCGAATGCGAACGACCCTACCGGCGCAATTTTTTTTCTTTATGTTGCACAGTCAGTTTGATTTCCCAGAATATGACGAATATTTTCTAACAGTACTTTTCAGCAATCTAGGCTGTTTTTACACGCTCTTCAAGATGAAGTTTTATTAGTGTTAACAGGAGCTCTTTCAAACATTCTCTTCTGTTTCAACTATCATTTTATCTGCGAAATTGTTTGGAGCTTACAAGTTACGCGCCTTTTTCATATGTATTTTATACTTTTCTAAACCTTCTGGATGGGCTTAAGCCCGGTAGCCCCCCCATGGGTAAGCCTCTGTATATATATATATATGTAAAATGTTTTATACTTTATATTTAGGTTGTAATGATCTATCTGCATTAAAAGAATAAATATTATGATAAAAAAGAATATATGTTAAAATCGGATGATATGAAAAAAAGATACATACCTGTTATACATAAATCTAATTCTATACAATTGCAATTAATAAAACCATGGTACTATATAATAAACGGTTCGTTATCCACTCACATAATTAAATATTAGTAAAGGTTTTTCCTGGTATATTAATGAAAAACCGATGAATTTCAAAAATTACGTTAAATTAACTGAAAAACAATCACTTCACATAAATAAACAATTTTTTTTTTTTTAACGCTTAAAGATGCGTGCAATCTGTTCGGTTGAACAATAAGCAGCACTGATCTGTTTTCACCACAAATATCTTCAAAATGTACGAAAAAAAAGTAACAGGTTCTGGCCTTTACTGAACCATACAGATTCTGATACTAATCAAATACTCTCTCAAGAAAACAAAGAACCGACCGCATTCAAAACCAACGAAGTTAAAAACTTGCCGAAACCACCTCCTATAATTATATACGGGGTAATTAACTACAAAGAAATGACAAATTGCATATCTTCGATTATAACAAAAGAAGAATACACTTGCCAAGCCTTAAACGATAACAAAATCAGACTGAAAACCAACAGCTCTGACAACTATAGAAAAATAATTAAATTTTTGAAAGACCTAAATGTAATCTACCATACTTACCAACTTAAAGAAGAAAGAGCATACCGTGTGGTAATTAAAAACCTTCATCATACGATTCCGCCCGATGACATAAAGGATGCGTTATATGAAGCAGGCTTCATAACAAGGAATGTAATAAATGTACTTAAACCTAAAATAAAGCAACACCTTCCAATCTTCTATGTAGACTTAGAACCTGATAGCAACAACAAAAACATTTACAACCTACAATACTTACTCAACACGAAAATCAATGTAGCACCACCATACGCAAGTAAAGGGATAATACAATGCACGAGGTGCCAATCATTTGGTCACAGTAAAACATATTGTACATTACCATACATTTGTGTTAAATGTGGCGAACAACACGAAACAAGGAACTGTCATAAATCAATGGATACACCTGCAAAGTGCATCCACTGTGAAGGTAGCCATCCGGCTAATTACAAAGGATGCACTATATATAAACAGTTACTACAACTAAGAAACAATTCTAATAAGATACCGCAACGAAGACGAAAACAACAGCCGCAGCCAACTGATACAAATTATTCACAAACTATCCGTCAGCCTGATTCTAGACAAAGTAATCATATTTCTAATAGTACTTTCGCTGATGTGCTAAAGTATTAAAACTAACCAAGAAACAATAGATCCTGATAAGAATAATCGCGTAACTAATAACGAGATTATCAGTAATGACAAAAATAATAACGATATTATAAGACAGCTCACCGAAACTGAATTCAGAACCATGTTCAATCAATTAATTCAGCAAAATGGGATGATAATCAACATGCTATCAACGGTAGTTAACAAATTAATATAAAAATGAGCAGGTTTTTCAGAATAGCTATTTGGAATATCAATGGTCTGGTGTAGTACCGCCATGAAGTGGAAGCGTTCTTAATTACCAACAAAATAGATGTATTAATGTTATCCGAGACACATTTCACTGATAAAAGTTACGTTAAAATTCCTCAGTACACCATTTATCATACACTACATCCAAGTGGTAATGCACGCGGAGGTACAGCTATCCTTATAAAAACGTCTATGAAGCATTATGAGATGAATAAATACTCAAAAGAATACTTACAGGCTACTACTGTAAAAATTGACACCTTCTTTGGTCCACCCGCACTATCGTCTGTCTACTGTCCTCCAAAACATAATATACAACAAATTCACTTTGAGGAATATTTCAAAAGCTTAGAAAATAAATAAACAATGAAAAACAACCGTCACTTCTATAACACTACCTGCAAGACACCTTCCAACAGACTGACTGAATCACTTCAAAATGTTAACTGTACAGATCTGAGATTGCGCAACAATTAAGGATTCTCTATTGACAGGGAATGAAATGATCGACCAATCAGAGGAGCCGCATGATTCGAACATCCTTTTCATTCACTCTGGCCACGCCTTGGGTATTTATGGAATTTCCATCATGCCAACGTCTCGAAAAACCATTACAGAGAATGACAGCGTATTCTATCTTAATATAGTTGAACTATAAGTTCCTAGTTTTCAAGAAAAACAGTAATAATAATAATAATAAAAAATCATTCTGATTTAATTGTTATATATTTATTTTCTTAAGATAGATCCTCATAACCTAATTATAAAATATCATAAAAAAGCTGTATATATTATATATATATATATATATATATATATATATATATATATATATATATATATATATATATATATATATATATATATATATATATAGTGTATATATATAATATATATATGTATATACAGTATATATATATATAATATACATACAGTGTAGTTTTCCCATTTGTATTATATGTGGCAGACACATGGACAATGAAAGAAACGGATGAAAGGTGAATCAATGCTTTCGAATTATGGACGTGAAGAAGAGTTCTGAAAATACCATACAGCACGCGTAACTAATGCTGTCATAATAGACGAGATAAAGGAACCAAATAACCAAACAGGATCAGTGCGACTTGAGAAACGAGCCCTTCAATTGTTTGGACACATCGCAAGAGATGGAGATAACAGAATAGAAAATACGGCATTGTTAAGTGAATATATATATATGTGTGTGTGTGTATATGTATATGTATATATATATATGTGTATATATATATGTATTATATATATATAAATAACCAAACAGACTCAGTGCGACTTGAGAAACGAGCCCTTCAATTGTTTGGACACATCGCAAGAGATGGAGATAACAGAATAGAAAATACGACATTGTTAAGTGTATATATACGTGTGTGTGTGTGTGTGTGTGTATGTATATATATATATATATTTATTTATAAGCCTACACTATAATTGGCTTTTAGCTGTTGTGTGGCTTCATTAAATAAATAAATCAATAAATAAATAAATAAATAAGTTGTATTTGAAGCGTATTACTTGTGGATAAAAGTTCAAAAATAAAGCTGTTTCTATTTTTTTATTTGGGGCAGGTCCAGATCTGATGTTCGATGCTATTTCGATATTATATATCTCACAAACTCCAATTCGAATGATCTCCAATTTGGCAAGATTACTAGGTGTACACTTATCCTTAGTCTAACAAATAAAGAGACAAAATGTTTATGGAGGAGATCCCCATGTTTAAACCAGGGCTTTTTTGGAATTGTCTTTTGAATAATGGCGTATTTTTTACCTTTTAACAAGCTTTGAAATTCAAAATACGATTGAAAAGAACCGTACAACATTTCCTTAAGCTTCGGTATTAACTGTCTCGATTGTAGTTTAACGTGCTTCTCAATAGCCGAAATTAGATCCGATCGAGTAATCGCATCCGCTTCCTCATTTCAACGGACGCCACAGTGGGCAGGAACCCACTTACTTTACCCTAGTTCCACGCTTGTGAAATTGCCGAAACCACTGCCGTATTGATAGCTCTAATATACTCATTGAAAATTCCGGGAGTCTAGATAGTTGTGAAAGAACAGACATGGAGTCAGTTAGTATTAGGATATTTTTTTTCTGATATAATTTAATAAAAGAAACAGCCTCGCATATGGCATACATTAAAAACTGATGAGCTTGAATATGGTATGCGGAACAACTTAGACATGTTTCTACTGTGGTAAAAAAAGGTTGCTGTATATTTCTTTTTAGAATGTTCAATAGAGCAATCGGTATAAATAATTTCATAATCGTTGTACTCCTTCTCCAATACTGACTGGACAATGGAATTGTTAACGCCGTTTGTGAGACTCTTCGATGTATTGAAAAAACTAGTATCTACGATTAATCTAAACTGTAGTATCTGGAAGGAAGTCTTATAGAAGTGATCCAAAGACGTTTGTACTAAACTTATCTCGTGCAGTTTGCTAATGAATAAGTGGGGGTAAATTTTTACCGAGCCAATATTTATTATCGCGTGCTTTGTACATACGAGTAAGTCGTTTTTTGATTATGTGAGGGTAACGCTGCTTGACTCTAAGGTAAAATTTGCCGGATATAAATTTCTGTCTTAACGAAAAAGGAGGCTCCGCAGCTTCTGCCTGTATGATATTAATGGGAGTGGAGCGCATGGCGCTCAAACATAAGCGAAGACAGCATTTTGCATCAGCTGTAACTTTTTTTGCTGTGTATTATTAAAAGTAATGAGCGGCGCAATATAATCTATATGGGATCTGATGAGTGATTTATAGATCTGAAGACCTACTACTGGATGGGCACCATGGCTCGTAGTATATAGTCCTTTGTTGCACTTTTGTAACAAAAATCTGGTCTCTTCATTTCAGGATATTTTAGGGTCAAACATTACCCCCAGGTATTTGGCGGACTGCTCAAATACAATATACTTTTTATTAATGCGCAGTAGTCGTGATGTACGGAAGAATTTTCTTGTGAACAAGATACCACGAGTCTTATCCATATTAATATCCAATTATAATGTAACCAGAAGACTTTGCAATTTATTTAGCGTTATCTGTAATTTTTGAATTGTTAAGTCTATACAAGCTGCTGCTCCACTTATCACCAGATCATCAGCATACTGATATATCACTATCGAATTATTTTGAATTTATTCTATAGATTTCGTATAAATTGTGTATAATAACGGACTGAGGAGGCTCCCTTGGGCTAAACCTTTGCCCGATTAAACCGAGGCATATTGCATACCTTTATATCTTACTGTTAGCTTTCTACCATTAAAATAGTTAAATATCCATGTAGAAATTTTTTTGTTAACCCCACGTGTTATTAACTGTTTGTATAATGTGGACAGATTGACGTTGTCATAAGCCGACTGAACATCAATAAAAACAGATACGACACTCCGTTTATAGGCCAGATGATTCTGAATATATAATGTAAAAGAACTTAACGCATCAGTAGAACTAAATCCTTTTCTGAAACCATATTGGATTGTCGAAATTGAAGTTATAGGCCCACCATTTGAACCTGAACTTCAGAATATTTTTTAACGTTTTCCCCATAAACGATAATAATGAATGGTCATCAGGATTTTTTCCCGGTTTGAGTATAGGTCAAACATAGTGTTCCTTCCACAGAGGGGGAATGTATCCTGTGTTTATCGATTTATTATAAAAAATTAACAACATATTTTTAGCTTCCTCCGGTAGCTTTTTTATCATTTTGTATGATATTCTATCCACTCCTACCGTTGTATCTTTATTATGATCTAGACTACGAAATAATTCCTCTTTTGAGACAGAGTTTTCAAAAAAAGCGATAAACATACTCCGTTCGTCCATCAGGCCTGCTCCATTACAAGAATCGACTGGGCTTTGAAATTGTCGTATAAAGCTTGTAAGCCACTGGATATCAGTTGGGTTTACATATGTAGGAGGAAGGCTTGTAAACCTTTTAATTCTCTGCCATATCTCCTTGGTTCCCAAACTTGGACTAATACTACTACAACATTTTCGGAAGTTATTCCTTTTTTTTTGTTTAATAAATCGTTTAGTTTCTGCTCGTTACCTTCTATATTGTATATAATTCTCCATAATTGTAAATTACTAATGCTCTTCTTCGCAGAACAACGTATTGATTACATTCTGCATCCCACCACCGTTGTGGTATTGAACG
Organism: Coronaproctus castanopsis; assembly: GCA_032883995.1. Lineage (NCBI taxonomy): Eukaryota > Metazoa > Arthropoda > Insecta > Hemiptera > Monophlebidae > Coronaproctus > Coronaproctus castanopsis. The sequence goes on along the minus strand of CM065052.1, from coordinate 74,962,140 downwards.
TGCAGGAGACGTGCCAGAGAATTTCTTAATCAGTTGTGCTGTTTTACTCACCGCTGAAAGAATCATGTTATAAATAGTGCAATATTGAGATTGCGGATACATGTCCGAGAAAGACTCCAAATTTAGACTTTGTATTTCTATGGTTAAACACCGTTAGTATTAAGCCCAGTCGACTCTTTTATGATCTCCAATGAAGCATGCCTTCTGGGTATTTTTTGTTATGGGAAAATATCCAAAGACTGAGTATAGATTAATTTTGACAAACACGGGTAAATGATCGCTACTCATGGGGTCTTTTCCTAAAGTCCAATCAATTTTATCAGAAATACCAGAGGAAGCTAAAACTAAGTCCAAGTTATTGGAGCCTTTACCAAAGCCACCTATGGTTAATAGAAGAAACAAACGCCATAATCTCAAAATTCAACCTAAATTCTCGCAGTGAAACCAGAACTCGATATATCTATACCCTGAAAGCTATAAAACGACACTACTTAGAAATTTGGCAAAAAAGATGGGAACAAGATAATACTGGCCGACACACCCACAGCCTAATCCCCAATATATTAAATAGACACAATATTAAAATTACTCCTAATTTCTACACTACCCAATTATTAACGGGGCATGGAAAATTTGGGTCTTATTTATTTCTTCTTAAGTTAAGTAATGATGACAAGTGTGAATGCGGCGCAGTAGAAACTGCGAACCATGTACTATTAGATTTTACAATAAAAATAATTTTAACCTACTAGACAAATACAATGCTCGACAATTCCAATTATTCGCATTTAATGTAATGCATAAGAAATTCCATGGTCACTGAAGTTTTTGCGGTGTGAAACCGTGATAAAACGTTTACAAGTAATGTGTACAATCTGCACGCGTACATGTATGTACGGTGGTGTTTGTGTGGAAATAATGCATATAATGTTTAAGTTCTGTATATGTATATGTGTATGTATGTGTCATTATGGATAATTCGTACATTTTATGCATCTAGTATACCTAAGTTATAATTTTAATTATTAACTAGTATAAGAAGTTATAAAGGAATACATGTATACTATGACTGTGAGTGAAACTGGCGCACAGCCCGCGCAAATGCGAGTGTAAAAGTGGTTACTATATTATTGTTAACTATAGAGTATTGTAAAGGGGAACAATCCACTGATTAAGCCTAAGCGGTGGTGCAGTGTATTGCTCCTCTGTAAATGCAACAAGTTGTACATTATTAATTTGCATAATGAAGTATTAATTAAAAAAAAAAAGTACATGGTAACTGACAAAAAAAAATGAAAATAACGAATTTGTCTAAAATATTACCTTATAAACCGGCTGAACTAAAAAAATTTGGGTGCAAAGATCATAATTTCGTTTAAAATTTACAAAATTTCCATAAACAAATATAATATATATTAAACCATCAAATTTTTAAAGTAAATTTTAAACGACAAAACATAATTTCGTTTTTGCATTATAATGTCATTACGACTATCTTTTAAAAAAATCAAATACTTCAGAGCTCGTTAATGACCTGTTGTTTGATCTGCAATACATAATTTCAGGTGCGCCGACTTGAAAAAACTTTTTTTTTTGGAGGGGCAAAGGAATATTTTATATCTTTATGAATTATAAACAAAAAACTATGATTCGAACAATTCGCAGAAAAACGCATATCTTCCGCTCGATATAAGAAGATTAATTTAAAAATCTCCGGCAGCCAGAAAAAACTAGCAGTGCCTTCGATCTCCGTCCTTAAAAATAATTTATACGAGGCTGCAAATCGAATTAAAAAATAAAATAAACGAATATAAAAACAATTATTTCACATTTACCCCAGAAAGCGGCTATTCTACTCTGTTATATTTTCAACGCAATATTACGTATCGGTTACTTGCCTAAAGTATGAAAAAAATCAGTTGTAATCATGCTACCTAAACCAGGCACCAAAAAAACATCAGTTTCGTCCTATCGACCGATCAGTTTACTTTCTTCGCTTTCTAAAGTACTCGAAAAATTAATTTTAAATGGCGTATACGCTGCAATAACGATCAATACCAGACCATCAGTTTGGCTTCCGCGTTGATCATTCCACTATACAATAGTGTCACCGATTGATCGACGCAATCTTGTCAACTTGTGAGAAAGGAGAGGTGTGCTCGGCTGTCTTCCTTGACGTCGCGCAGGCGTTCGACGAAGTTTGGCATCCAGGATTGCTCTACAAACTTCCAAAATGCGTGCATCCGGATTTATACGTATTCTTTAATTAGTCGAAAAGACATTTGTCGTTAGAATTAATGATTCCTTCTCGGAAGAGCGAAAAATTTTACCTTCGGTACCGCAGGGTAGCTTACTTGGACCGCTACTGTACTCCATCTACACCAGCGACTTACCCATTACAAAATTAACAATTGTGGCCCAGGCTAAAACTGTAATAACTGATAAAAAGAGAAATGTAGTGAAAAAATCCCAGTAGTAAGGGCGTTCATCTTGAGAACACGTTGACCTATTCTCTAACCTTCAGAAAACAACTCAAGGTCTAAGTGTGCTCAAATGAAGCCCTTATTACATATATATATATATATATATATATATATATATAAAGAGAGAAAGAGAGAGAGAGAGAGAGAGAGAGAATAAGAAACAATAACGGAAATTTTGAAAATTCGCAAGGGGTATCCAGATTGAATGTCAAAAAAAAAATGGGAAGTATTGTTAATAAAAAAGTGGATAAAGTAATGTTTAATTATAAAATGATTATTTTCTTCGTAATGGGTTTCTTGTCATTGGGATTGACGGATATTTTATAAATTCACAAGGAGCAGAACGATGCTACTCTCGGAATAATTAGAAAAGTCTGGTCCGGCATTATAATGATAGTGGCGTAGTGTTCTGTAACGGTTTTTTGTGTCGAGGGCATAATGGAAACTTCCTAAATTCCCAAGGGGTTGGCTTGTATGAAAGTCATGAAATGTCAAAGAGGAGTGGAAAGTAACGTTGATAAAAAAGTGGATAAAGTAAAGTCAAATTTAAAATGATTATTTCCTTAGAAATGATTTTTTCTTGTCCTCGGGAATTACGAAAATTGCTTAAATACCAAGCGGACCGAATAAGGAATCTCTCGGAAAAACTAGGATATTATAGTTCAACTGTCTAAAGATAGAGTGCGCTGTCATTCCATGTAATGGTTTTTCGAAAAGCTGGCACGATGGAAATTCTATAAATACCCAAGAGCGTGGCCATAGTGAACGACAAGGATTTTCAAATGATGCGGCTCCTCTGATTTGTCAATCATTTCATTCGTTGATAATAGTGTATCATTAATTGTTGTGCAATCTCAGTTCTGTAGGGTTATCATTTTGTCAGTCTGTTGGAAGTCGTCTTGGTGGTAATGTTATAATAGGGACGGTTGTTTTTCATTGTTTATTTATGTGAAGTAATCGTTTTTAGGTTAATTTAATATAATTTTTGTAATTGTTCGGGTTTTCATTAATATATCAGGAAAAGTCTTTTCCGATATTTAATTATGTGAGTGGATAACGAACCTTTTATTATATTGTTCGATGGTTTTAGTAATAACAATTTTACAGAATCAGATTTCTGTATAGCAGGTATGTCTCCTTTTTTCATATCATTCGTTTTTAACATATACTCTTTTTTATCGTAATATTTGTTACTTTAATGCAGATAGATCTCGTATAAAATATGAAATATTATATATATACATTGCAACGCCACTAACATACCGTCTAATAATACATATCCAGATTAGTGTGACGTCACATACAATTGTTATTATTATTATTTATTACTAAATTGTTGAAATTAAAAAAATTATATATATATATATATCTATATATATATGTTACCGATATTTACGAATTCTCCAGATGGGATGCCACGTGGATTCCACCGTTAATTAAAAATGAACAAAACAAAACAAAATAAAACGCAGTTTCTATTTTTATTAGACTTTTAAAATAATAACTAAAAAAAAATAACTGATAGATTACGGATTTACGAACGGGCACGATTTTTAAATACGTTTATTAAAATTAAAACTGAAACTAAATTAAACTGAACGAATAAAACTATACTAACTTTAAACTAGAATGAAATGAATTAATTTAAAAACTAACTATAATTATATATTTATTAAAACTTTCGTAGTTGTTTTTCATTCGTCTAGAATTATTTTCGGTGAAAACCACTTCCTGATTATTCAAAAAATTTAACATTTCGAATGGACTTACACCACTCATCATCAGAAATCAGAATTCTGATGATGAGTGGTGTAAGTCCATTCAAAACGTTAAATTTTTTGAGTTAAATAAAATTAATTTGAACTAACTAACTAACTAACAATTAGACTGAACATCTCCTTTTATACTAAAAAATATGCATATATTAAACCCACATATACATATATACATGCCTAATTAGAACTTTCTCGATTTTTCTGGAAAGATTCGTTTATTATTATTGTATATATTTATGGAACTTCTAGAAAAATCTTCGTACATTTAAATATGTGTGAGTGTATTTTTTGATTGGTTTAACATAATTTTTAATATCCAATCATAAACGTGATTTTACCGAATAAATATTGAAAATATGAAATTGAAACATTAGGCGAATTATCGTTCATATTTTTATATAAGAATATTGAAAATTGAAAAACCATGTGATGTTTGTATATATAATTATGGTACGTTATTCAATTTATAAACGTATGTATTCTAACTAAAAAATTGTTAAAAAAAAACTATTTTAAATTTTTGATATCGTTAGTGAATATTAATATGTATATAATTTATACAAACATTGTTTATAAATGTATATATATAGTTAAACAATAAGCAGCCAGGATAATTAAAGCCAGTAGGAGAGTGGTTGATCTGATTCGTGTGTGTTGGATGCTAAGGAATAAAATATTATATGGAGTGAAGAAGTAAATCAATCGTGTTGACATTGAATATCTGAAAAAATGGATTTTATGATGTAAAATAGGATATGTTAGCTTAAATGGATAAATACGAAATATTTGGATTGTTAGATTGAAGACATGGATTTCAAATTAATATATTTATCTATGTTGGAATTGGTAAACATGGATTCAGTTAGGACGCTCGATGATAAATTAAATTACATTATTAAATATTGTTGAGTAATATTTCATTTGTTACAAGAAGATATATCATTTGTGACAAGAAGTTGTTGGTGCTCGCTTATCTGCAGGCGATTACTCATCATGGTTGATATTTATCATTTTGAAAGTAAATCGAATTTGTTTTAAAAGTAATATTAGTTACATCACAAGATTCTATAATGGAAATGGTTTAATGTCAGAATAAGGTGGTTAATATTTTAGCGACCTATGTAGTGTTATATTATTCTTAGATTTGAATTTGTTATATGGCAAGTTGGACCAATATATAAATAGCAAAGTAATGTCCGCTAGTAATAAAAAAACTAAATTGATGAAAATGCCTAATTATTAATAGATCATGAAGATACAATTAAACATATAAATGATCAAGCTAATTGATTCTTCATTTTAATGCAAATTTTAAAGAAGAAACGAACAAAGCTTTAATAAAATAATAAGTGATGGACTATTAATTATGTTGAAAAAATCCAAATTGGGAAAGAAGAATACTATGGAGTCTCAAACTACAGCGCTGCAGAATATTACATATGCAACACCTATGTATACTTAGTACTCCGAACCATATGATCAGTCAACACTCGAATATGGTTGTTACATGTTAGTGATTAACTAAATAAGATGAGTTTGAGAATTAAAAAATAAGTAAAACTAAACATATTATATAAGAGTGAGTATATGTGTATATATATCTTGCGTATATATTGTTAGTAAAAGGGTCAATAATAAGTTAAGATGACACACAAGGTTTATTTCAGTTTTTTTGTCGTATTAATTACACAATAAGTGTATGTGTATGTGTGTGTATATATATATGAGTTTGTGTATGCCTAATTTTCTAATGAAAAAATGAGGAGAAATTTAAAACATTTTGATTGGTTTCTAATAATCGTCTGATCGACGTATTAATAATAGAAATACACACACACACACACAAATATTATAATATATTAAATGACAAGACACGTGAGATGCTCCAAGTAGAGCCGGGAAAATTACGTTTATTATTGGATATTAAAAAATTATGTTAAACCAATAAAAATTACACTCACACATTTGTAAATGTACGAAGATTTTTCAAGAAGTTCCATATATATATATATATATATATATATACAATAATTATAAAGGAATCTTTCCATTAAAATCTAAAGTTCTAATTAGGCATGTATATATGTACATGTGGGTGTATATATATGCATATTTCTTTCAGTCTAATTTTTAGTTAGTTAGTTCAAATTAATTCAAGTTATTTTTTTAATTAATTTATTTCATTCTAGTTTAAAGTTAGTATAGTTTTATTGGTTCGGTTTAATTTAGTTTCAGTTTTAATTTAAATAAACGTATTTGAAAATCGCGCGCGTTCGAAAATCCGTAATCTATCAGTTTTTTTTTTTAATTATTATTTTAAAAGTCTAATAAAAACAGAAACTGCGTTTTATTTTGTTTTGTTTTGTTCATTTTTAATTAACGGTCGTGGTCCAATCAACGTGGCATCCCATCTGGGAGTTCATAAATGTAGGTAAAATTTTGTTTAATTTCAACAATTTTAAAATAAATAATAATAATTACAATTGTATGTGACGTCACACTAATCCGGATATGTATTATTAGACGGCATGTTAGTGGCGTTGCAATATATATATATTATATATATATTGTTTGTATGTATTCGCATATATATATATATATTTTTTTTGATATTTTGTAATTAGGTTGTAAGGATCTATCTTAAGAGAATAAATATATAACAATTAAATCAGAAAGAATTTTTATTATTGTTACTGTTTTTCTCTTCGCGAGAAATGAAGTTTCATAAATTTGAAAGGGGTCCGAACGAGGCATCTCTCGGGAAAACTGAGAACTTATAGTTCAACTATGTAAAGATAGAGTGCGCTGTTATTCCTATTAAACATATCTCCTGGCGAAATTAAAAATATTATAAAAACGATGAATCCGACAAAAGCACCAGGATACGACCTGATTACAGCAAAAATTTTAAAAGAATTTCCGAGGAAAGGCTTAATACTTTTCACGTATATCATCAATGCAATGCTGAGATTAACATATTTCCCAGTTCAATTAATATTTTCACAAATCATCGTAATTAAAAAACAGCAAAAACTCGCGACAGAAACAAGCTCATATCACCCCATTTCGTTACTGCTTGTTCTGTCTGAGTTATACGAAAAACTACTCCTAAAATGAATACTACCAATTGTCCAAAACAAGTCACTAATACCTGACCATCAATTTGGTTTCAGGGAAAAACATTAAAATAGAGCAGGTCAATCGAATAGTTAAAATTATTGAAAAATCTACTGAAGAAAAAAAAGTTGGTGACGCGGTTTTCTTAGACGTAAGTCAAGCTTTTGACAAAGTTCGGCATAAAGGTGTATTACAAAAAATCAGTTGTTACTTTCCACATCAAATGACTTGGATATTGTAGTCATACCTACATGAAAGGTACTTCTATGTCAAATATGGAGAAGATTAATTACAGATTTATCCGGTAAAAGCAGGTGTACCACAGGGTAATGTATTATACAGCAGATATTCGTATTCCGACAAACATCGAAATAGCCACCTTTGCTGATGACTAAACAATTCTCTGTTCTGACGTGTCTGTCGTAGAGGCATGTAAAACCCTTCAAGAAGCAGTAACCAAAATCGAAACATGTTTAAAACATGGAAAATAAAGATTAATGAAGATAAATCAGCTAGAGTAATATTTACTAACAGAAGAAATCTGCCAACTGGACAGATAATTATGAATGGTGTTACAATCCCACAAAAAGAGGAAGTCAAATATCTCGGTTTAAATTTAGACAAGCACCCAACATGGAGAAAACATATAATAAAAAAGCGCAATGAACTAAACATTAAACGGAAACAAATGTTTTGGCTACTAGGCAAACGATCAGAACTGTCTACTGATAATAAACTGCTTTTGTATAACCAAGTTTTGAGACCAGTTTGGCGATACGGCTGCCAATTATGGGGTTGTGCCAAGAAAAGTAATATTGCTATTTTGCAGAGAGTTCAAAACAAAATCCTTCCGACTATTGTCAACGCTCCGTGGTATATAACAAATCTTACACTACACGAAGATCTCAAAGTTAAAACTGTGAAACAAGAAATAGCAACAGTTGCTAAAAAATACGCTGTCCGGCTAGAAAACCACCCTAATCATATAGCAGACCTCCTTATTAGACAACTCATTCGTTATCCGCAGACGCAGACTCAACAGAACGAAGACACTGGATATAATATGAACACTATTAATATGTAAAATTATACCTAAGCACCCATCAGTGGATGAGATGCTTCTCATGTCACATTATGCATAAATAATCATAAAACTTAGTAAATAGCATTAGCTAAGTGTAAATTTGCAATTTAATAAAAAAAAATCTTTGTAATGGTTTTTCGAAAAGCTGGCACGATAGAAATTCTATAAATACCCAAGAGCGTGGCCATAGTGAACGACAAGGATTTTCAAATGATGCGGCTCCTCTGATTTGTCAATCATTTCGTTCGTTGATAATAGTGTATCATTAATTGTTGTGCAATCTCAGTCCTGTAGGGTTATCATTTTGTCAGTCTGTTGGAAGTCGTCTTGGTGGAATGTTATAATAGGGACGGTTGTTTTTCATTGTTTATTTATGTGAAGTAATCGTTTTTAGGTTAATTTAATATAATTTTTGTAATTGTTCGGGTTTTCATTAATATATCAGGAAAAGTCTTTTCCGATATTTAATTATGTGAGTGGATAACGAACCTTTTATTATATAGTTTGATGGTTTTAGTAATAACAATTTTATAGACTCAGATTTCTGTATAGCAGGTATGTCTCCCTTTTTACATAATATACTCTTTTTTTATTGTAATATTTATTATTTGAATGCAGATAGATCTTTACAACCTAAACATAAAATATAAAACATTTTATATATTAGAAGAGATAATATGCAAGTAACTGTTGTCACAATTTTCAATAATAATACAGAAATTAATGTAGCTGCAACCTACTTTCCGCCAAGTAAAGGAGGTTTAAAAATAACGAAAGAAGAATGTATCACATTGTTTAATCAGTTAGGAATGTTGTCAGACAAGAAAATTGTTATTCACACAAAATTAAAAGACTGGTCAAGGAGAGACGTACCGCAAGACCTATATGGCATAACACTAGAAGACCAGAAGACAAAGCAATATTCAATCGTAAAAGTTGTATTGTTTATGTGTTTAGTAAAGGTCAATATGCTGTCTAAAGTAACACCCAGATAGCGTACCTGGTCACTCTAATCTATTGTAGACTATCTGGCAACGTTGGTCTTCTACGGGTAAAAAAGATGGCTTCAGTTTTAGTCGGATTGATATTAATTTGCCATTTATTATAATAATTAATAATGTACTTTATTCCTAGTTGCAATCTACTGTGTATAGTGTTTGGTCTATATGAGCTGCAGTAAATTGCAGCATCGTCTGCAAAAAGAGCGACTTGCATATTAGGCAAAACAGGGAAGTCATGTAAGTACAATGAAAATAAGAATGGACTAAGTATGCTAAATTAGTATCACTTGACAGCAGATCGAACTTATAACTGCGTTTGGTGAAAGTTTTACATACTCTCCACAAACTATTACCTTTATAACTGAGCTTGTCGAGAAAATTGAAGAACTGAACATTTTTATACCTCACAAGGTAGATACGAACAAGTTTGACTAAAAAGTACAATATTTGTTTAATTAATGGTGCATTTAAAGAACTACGGTTTCTTGTCCATAGTCGTCTAACGTAATATTTTATTTTAATAAGTAGGAGTATAGAGGACGGATACTTAACAGTCGGAGCGTATGTAAAGGTTTTTTCAGGAATGTGATAATCAACTGATTTCAGAATTAAATGTGTAATATTTTTAACGTGTTGTTCAATATCTGAAGCATTGTTTATAATGGTTTGTAATAAATTGTGCGCAACATATTTTTGAAATTTAACCAATCTGCGTTTTGATAATCTAGTTGTTTTACTTCTACCAGCTGTTTGTTGACATAGACAGTAGTGAGTGTGGGATTATGATCCGACGAAAGGGCATTAACTGACACAGGGGAAGAAATGCTTAAATTTTTTAAAAGTGCCAGATCCAGTACGCTATTTTTAAATTGGTTAGGAAAGAATGTTGGTTCTTTGGGAGCTATTATATGAAAATTGTCCTTATCCAGCTTGGTTTCAGACAATGCTACTACATCAATATCATAGGCGCCAATAAAATTATACAGCTCGTTACATTTCCCTGCAATTGAATTACAATTCCAAGCAACTAATCTGATACCTTTAGTATTAGGAACCTTAAAATACGTCTACAATGGTTTTCAGTACAACCTGGATTACACTGGAAACGTTCTTATTACTTAATGATTTAATTCTACTAATTATAATTTTAGCTACATTAAAAATAGAACTTAGATCAAATTCACAAAATAATGTTTTCGGCCTGTTGGCTAAGATCAAAGTGTAGTATCTGTTCTTATCAGCTTAATGATGATGATATATATATATATATATATATGTGTGTGTGTGTATATATATATATAGTAGTTTATAATGGTTTTTGTTTTCACTAGGAATGAAGGAAATTTATAAATTCGAAAGGGGACTGAACAAGACATCTCCTGAGAAAACTAGAAACTTCTAGTTCAACTATAATACGATAGAATGCGTTTAAATCATTGACAGGATAGAAATTTCATAAATACACAAGGGCGTGGCTAGAGTGAATGATAAGGATCATCCAATGATGCGGCTCCTCTGATTGGTCGTTCATTTCATCACCTGATAATATAGAATCATTAAATGTTACACAATCCTAGGCTTGTGTAGTTAACATTTTCAAGTGATTCAGTCGGTCTGTTGGAAATCATCTTGCATGTAACGTTACTGATGCGACCTGTGATTTTTCATTGTTTATTAATTTATGTGAAGTGATCGATTTTTGATTAATTTAACATAATTTTTTAAATTCATGTGCGTTTCATTAAAATATTTCTGATATTTAATTATATAAGTACATAACAAATCTTTCATTATATAGTTCGATCGGTTTAGTAATTACAATTTTATAGAAACGTCTTTAGTGTTTTCAATTAGTAATTAGTATGGCGCAACTATGCATGACAGTGTGTATAACAGCAATGTTCAAAGATGTTCCTCCCTTTAGCTTCACAGATCTGTCGATCATTTCATTCCCTGATAATTAAAACTATTGTACAATCTCGAAGTCAAGTTATTCTCAGTTTGTTCAAAAGATCTCTCGCAGTTAATGTTACCGAAGAATGGTTTTTTTCCATTGTATGAAATTTAATTGGGTCGATTTCTGCATAGCAGGTATGTACCCTTTTTTCATATCATTTATTTTTAACATGTACTCTTTTTTATCGTAATTTATTCTTTTAATGCAGATAGATACTTTCAAACTAAATATAAAATATTATATATATACATACATACATATACATACATATATATATATATATATACATACATATATATATATATATATACATACATATATATATATATACATACATATATATATATATATATATATATATATATATATATATATATATATACATATATGTGACAGGATAATGAGGCACGAGGGTGCAGAAGGACAGCTTGGTGAACTGTCCAATTAAAACTCAACATAAACCTGCTAACTGTCTCATCCTTGGCGAGTCTAGGCCGCCATAAAAGTCTAAACAACTCTACCTCACCAGTAGAACCTGGAATTGGGCAGCAGCAATTTCAGTACCAAATTAAGGCATAAATGAAATGATTGTGGATTGGCTTAATTTTCGATTATCAGGAGGCATAGATGAAGATCGTCAAATATGGCAATTAAACTGAGATGAGGAAGGCAAAGGAAAACCACCTCATTATAATTTCTCAGGATCTAATTTTTTTCCAATATATATGATGTGTTCCTCTGATGTAAAAATAAATTCCGGAGTGGAACATGGAATGTGAGAACCCTAAATAGATGTGGAAAGCTGGAAAATTTAAAAATGGAAATAAAACGAATGGGAATCGCTATTCTGGGTATTAGTGAAATAAGATGGTCCACTAACGGTGATTTCTGGTCTGACGAACATAGAATAATTCACACTGCAGCAAGCAACGGAATGGCAGGAGTGGGGTTTGTAATGCAAAAACATATAGGTAAATTAGTAAAAACAATATGGATGTAAAATGAAGGAATAATATTGATTAGAATTAACACAAAACCTAAGGACACGGTTATTGTGCAAGTAGAGATTGAGAAAGTATATGAACAATTAGAAGAAGTTATAGAAAAAATTAAAGGCGATGAAAATCTAATTTTGCTAGGAGATTGGAACACGGTAGTAGGAGAGGAAACATCTAACAGTAAAGCAATGGGAAATTATGGGCTAGGTGATAGAAATAAGAGAGGGGAAAGATTATTAGAATTCTGTGAAAACCATAAGCTGTTATTAACAAATACTTGCTTTGAACACCATAGAAGAAAAAGATTCACTTGGAAAATGCCTGGTGATATTGGAAGATATCAATTAGATTATATAATAGTTAAACAAAGATTTAAAAATCAGGTTAAAGATTGCAGAGCTTATCCTGGAGCTGACATGGATTCTGATCACAATTTGGTAATGATGAAGTGTAAGTTGAAATGGAAAACGTTGAGGAAAACAGGAACTGCGCAACTAAATCTGCATAAGTTAAACAATCCAACTATCGCTAGAGAATTTTAAGAGCAATTGAATAAATCGTTGATACCAAAAAGAAATGAAGATATTGAAGACAACTGGACTGCTTTTAAAATGGAAATATTGAAAAGCGCGGAAAATAAGCTTGGAAAAGATAGAAAAACCGCAAGGAAGCCCTGGATTTCTGAAGAAATAATACAAAAAATTGATGAAAGACGGAAATACAAAAATAGTAAATCGCAAGGAGATAAAATAAAGTATTATGCGATAAGAAATGAAATAAACCGATTGTGCAAGCTAGCGAAAGAAGATTGGTTAAATAGAAAATGTTATGAAATAGAAAAAGAATTCAATGAAGGAAGAATTGATATGGGTTATAAATTATTAAAACAAAATATGTATAAATCCATATATAAATCAACAACTATTAGAGATATAAACGGTCAATTATTAATAGAGGATCATGAAAAAGCTCGAAGCTGGAAAGGATATTTGGAAGAGTTATATAATTCAAATGAAGAACTTGCGCAGTTAAAATATAACAATGTGAGTAAAGATGAAGAAAATGAAATACTAAGAAGCGACTACGATAAAACTTTAAAAGAAATAAGGAATAATAAGTCAACAGGTATTGATAATTTTCCGATTGAGCTAATAAAAGCAGGAGGAATACAAGCACATAATTTTCTATACGAGCTGATAAGAAAGATATATAAGAATGAGACAATACCGATGGATTACAGGAAAAATAATTGCAATACCAAAAAGAACGAACTCAGATAAATGTGAAGATTTTAGAACATTAAACTTAATCAAGTCATGCATCAAAGATATTGGTAAGAATATTGTATACAAGAATGGTAAATAAAGTATAAATTGTATTAGGAGATGCTCAGTTCGGATTTAGGAGACGTGTAGGTACTCGCGAAGCAATTCTGACACTAAGACTGTTAATCGAACAAAGGTTTAGAATCGGAAATTCACTTTATATTGCATTCGTAGATATACAAAAAGCCTTTGATAATGTCAATTGGAACACATTGTTTACAATATTACAGAAAACGGAAATAAACAAGAAGGATATTAAATTAATATATAAATTATACGAAAATCAGAAAGCAATGATACAGATTGGCAATGTGAACAAAGAAGTTAAAATATTGAAAGGAATTAGACAGGGCTGTATCGCCGATATTATTCAACCTGTATATAGAAGAAATAATGAAAGAAATTAAAGAAAAAACAAAGGAAAATTGTGTAAAAATACAAGGTGATATGTACATTACAATTTGCTGATGATATAGCTGTTATAGCAGAAAATCGAAATCAATTGAAGGAAACATTAAAAGTAATGGAAGATGTATTTAAGAAATATGGAATGCAAATAAATAAAAATAAAACAAAAATTATGATCTGCGAAAAAAATAACAGTCGAAAGAAAATAAGTGCAGATATTGACGGTGTTAAAATACAAGAAGTGAATGAATTTCATTACTTGGGTAGTAAAATCACCAGAGATGGCAGGTGTAGCAAGGACATTAAAAAACGGATCAATCAAGCAAAGCAAGTTTTTTACGATCGGAAAAATATTTTAACCAACAAGGCTATAAGTACAAATTTGAGAAAAAATTTTTAACCTTATTTGTTTGGAATGCAGCGTTGTACGGATGTGAAACATGGATGATTGGAAAGGCGGAGAAAAAAAACATAGAAGCCTTAGAAATATGATGCTATAGGAGAATGCTGAAAATAAGATGGACCGATAAATTAACAAATGAAGAGGTCTTAGAAAAAATTGGCGAAGGAAGAACATTATGGAAAAAAATAATAAAGCGAAGAACTAATATGATCGGTCACTCCTCACATGTACGAAAATAATAATATAACGGCCGATGAATTATGGAGAGAATATCAGTGATTCATGAAACTGTGAAGAAAATTCACAGTGAAGTACAAACAAAAAAGAAGCCGTGGATCTCCGAGGCAATATCCAAACTAATTAATGAGAGGAATCTAATAAAAAACGGGAAAACTAATAACATAACAGATTCAAATGATTATGAGGATCTTAATAAACTAATGAATAAAGAAATCCAAAGTGATAGGAACAATTACATAATAGGAATTTGTGAAGAAATAGAACACCGCAAAAAAATGAACCTTATGATCTATATAAGAAAATTAAATGGTTAAGTAATACTTTCAAAACAAGAACGTTGACAATAAAAGATAAAAATGGAACGAAATTAACTGTAAAGTCAGAAATAGCAGAAAGATGGCGCCAGGATTGTCAAAACCTTATGTAAAACAATGAAATATCAATGTTAATGCAGGACTTTGAGCTTGAATTGCCAATTATGAAAGCTGAAATAGAAGTCGCATTAAAGAAACTAAAAGATCAAAAGGCGATAGGAATAGATGGTAGAGCTGAAGAAATGCTAAAAGCAACGAAAGAATCAGGAATAAAGATATTGCGTATGATTTGTCAAAAAATATGGGAAACTGGCAGCTGCCCAGAAGAGTGGACAAAATTAGTATAGGTACCACTACACAAAAAGGGCCCTACAGAAGATTGTCCGCAGACAGTGAGCTGTGCGAGTGTGGAAAGCGGCAAGAGCATAAATACCTCGATGTCCGTTTGTACCAACAACTATCAAAGAAGAGAATTTTGTGGACCATGAGCATCAATGACAAAGCCCGGAAGGCTGATAAATTACCGGAGTAATTTCTACGTTCATACTTCATATTGTATTTAATATTTTATGTGGCATCTTGGACACAATAATAGTAATAATCAGTAAGCGTTGCAAAAATACCATTATTTGCTGTTTTATATATGTGACGGTCATGACGAATCGTTTAATCCCTGGTTTAAGAATTATGTATTATTTTTGCTGCGAAAATGCTCGTGACGGATGACGGTAATGTAGTAATAAGCCGTACGAAAATTTACGAATCCACATAATACAACACCGCGAGAGACTTATTGGAGTAGGTGAATTACATATGATATACGCAAGAGGAAATAAAAATTGAAATATCTTTAAATAGGCGGAAATATTCAGAAAAATTATTCTAAAGATAAGGGCGAATTCGTGTATCACACCCCCCTAACAGACGTCAGGCAACTCGTTAGTTGTGTACGTAATCAAATTATTTACTCTAAGCAAGTCTACACTTACGACGCCGTATTTATATTCGAAAAATTTCTTCGTACATAATAAAATAAAAAACTGTAGTAAATAAAATTCACCGGATATGCGTGTAAAATTAATCATAACAACAATAATAATTTCAACTTGAATTTATTTCGATATTAGTCATCATTTTACAAAAACATTTTGTATATAAAATAAAGTGGCACATATTATAAATTAAAAACGAGAATAGCAAAGCAAATATTCATAAAATAAATAATTCCGAGTAATAACCGAGACTATGTGCAAACTGCACGAGTGTCGATTTAAGTACAGGAAAAATTGCAAAAAAAAAAAAAAGGATAAAATAAAAATTTATTTATTGGATTACAGCTTCGTTGAAAAGTAATCATAATTAAAATTGCACGTCTATAAATTAATGGGGGTGAAAAGAAAATATCGTACACAAACAAGATTTAGATTATTATACAAAAGTAAACAGTTTAGACTCGCCTAGTAATGATAAAATTTTCTTTTACGACGCTTATATAAATCAAAACGTAACGAATTCGGTAAGCTGTTATATGTAATTCGGCTCCTAAATATAACATGCCTGTATTTTCATACGTGTTTTACCAAAAAGGACAGGATAATAACGCGAAATAAAATATTCGCAATTATAAACATTATTCACACATACATACCCGTAAATATGAACATACATAAACACACGTTAATTTTATATAATTTTTTTCTTAAAGAACGTTTTTAAATTCTTAACATATAAAGAAATATATACACGTCCGACTACATCCGACAATTTAGTCTGCTGCCTTGTCCACGTGTTAGTTTTCTGGTCTGATATCTTGATGCCCAATATTAATCTTTCGTGTGCTCTCTGTGCCACAGCAAGTTTCTTAATGACATACTTCGTTAAGCTCCGTATTTCCGCTTCATATGTAAGCACTGGAAGGATGCACTGTTCGTATACTTTCTTTTTTAAGCTGTTAGGTATATCATTATTTTTAAGGACGGTACTCAACTTTCCAAAAGCTATTCCCGAGTGATGCGTTCGTCTTTTAATTTCCTTACGCATTGCTTCCTTTTCTGTGGTAATAATTTGACCTAGCTATATATGACCTGTTCCACTATCTGGTCATCTAGTTTTATTTGTAACTTTTGAGGCGTATTTGTCCTGACCTTCGTTTTATTAATATTTATCGTTAATCCTGCTTTTTTAGGTCAGTTATCATTTCCCGTACCGACATTATTACGAATCAACACAATATCGTTAGTAAAATGCAAGTGACTGATTTTTTCCCATCAATAAAACAAATTTTTGAACATACGTTCTAAGGCTACTATAAATAACTCCAGAGATATTGTGTCTCCTTGTCTGACGCCTCTCTGCTTGTTTTTTCCACCAGCTGTACTTGTACCATTGGCGAATTGTAAATAATTTTTATTACGTTCATCTATGCCACTTTCTTCAAGCGCTTTCAACATTGTCCATGTTTCCACAGTATCAAACGATTTATGATAATCGATGAACGCCATGTTCCATGTTGTATTCCTTACACTTAGAGATTAAAATCCTCATAGTGTGAATGTAATCATGCGTGCTGAAACCGGATCTAAAGCTCGCCTGCTCTCGCACGGTTGGCAGTAATCTATTTGTTTTGTCATTCGATTTGCAATAATACATATATAGAGCTTGCAAATATGTGATAATGAGCATTTTATAGGCTAGTTGTATCACTCTTTTTGTGTATTAAGATAACATCTGCTTCATTCCATAATTGTGGGATAGACTTCTCTTTTACACATTTGTTAAACAGATTTTTCAGCAAATCTAAAATGTCATTTTCTTCTTTAATAATTTCTTGGATTATACCATCCGGCCCGCTAGCTTTGTAATTTTTTATTTTCTTCAAAGTATATTTGATTTCACTTGTTGATATATCCGGTAGGTTTCCCGTATTCTCATTTATTGGTAATTTATCTTTTACTGTAGCTTTAACTGTTGTATCATAGAAATCTGTATAGAATCTTCCTACCTCATTGGACAGTTCAGTTTTGTCTGTAAGGATATCTCCGTCACGATTTTTCAAATTCGTCAGCAGCTTACTTCCCATTGACAATAATTTCTTGAAAATTTTAGGTCCTCTGTTATGCCCAATTATTTCGGGAATTTTATTATTATTCTGACGTATATCACTTCTCAATTGTTTTCTAATTAATTTATTAAATTCTACTCACTCAGTTTGTTTTTTATCTTTATCCACATTCACGTTCCTCCTTTGTGCCATTAAATCTTTTTTCGCATCACTTATATTATTATTTACCTTTTTTGTACATGGTGCAACTTTAACCGCAGCTCCTTTCAGAATTTTAGTAATCAGTTCACATTGTTTATTTATTTCCAGTGTTTTAATTTCTGTAATTTTAGTTCTTCTCGATACTTGCTTCTATCTTTTATTAATTTATCAGGATCAACTAATTTTGTTTTATTTCTTTTTACTCTTTTTAACACTGATATATCCTGGATTTTTAATATACCTCTCGGTGGTCGTTGCCGTTACTAACACTGTTCAAAACGTCTTATAATATGTTTGAATTATCAGAGATGATATAATCAATCTCATTCCTGTATTCAAAAGTATAGCTCATCCAGGTTCATTTCCTTTTCTGCTTTTTAAGAACGTATTCATGCAGTAAAGCTTATTTCTTTCGAGAAAGCTTGCTATAATTTCTTTCCTTTTGTTTTTTTTTTACCTACTCCATGGACGCTTACTGATGTTTCTCGCATGTCTTGTCGGGTCCCAAGTTTAGCATTAACATCGGCCCATTATCAATGTGTTTTTGCATCTATCTCTACTTATCGCTTCTTCTAATTCATCATAGAAACATTCTAGTTCCTCCTCTATATGTGATTCTGTCCGAGAATATATTTGCACTATCTTTCAGGTGCTGTTCTTATCGAACAGAAGTATTATGTATGCAATTCTGTCTGCAACACCAACATACTTAACTACATTATTAGACCATTGCTTATTTATTAAAAATCCTACTCCGTTTTGATGATATTCGGAATCCCCTTTATAAAATAATATAGCCTGTGACTTCAGCTTTATGACATTTTCGCCTTTTCTGCAGACTTCGCTTAAGCCGATTATATTCCCTTTTTATTTTATTCAATTCTTCTAACTCCAAAAGTTTCCTTCTGAAGCTAAAGTCCGTACATTATAGGTGAAAATACGCATAAGGCAATTCTTAGTTCGTGCATTATTCCCCAATTTGTTGATGTTTTTGTCAAATCCGTGTGGTATTAATGATTCTATCCGGTGTTTGCTTCCTTTATTTGTATTTCTACTAGGCGACAAGGAAGCAGGATTCAATTCAGATATATTATATATATTCGAATAGGCTAACTTATTAGGACCACGATATTTCAACTGTTTAATTTATTTTTGTGTCGATTTCTTCTGTATCCAAAATTCCCGCATTTGCTGTCGATGTTGTTCTTTCCTTTCTTCGCTCTACTTTTTGATGTACATACACATACATATATATATATATATATATATATATATATATGGTATGTATGTATCGCGTTGTGAGGAGAGGTCTGTTCTTTCGGGTTAATGTTATCGCGTTTAATTCCTATTCGTTAAATAATTCGGTTTCTTATCAGCCAGTAGATAACGAAGAATATCTATATTAGGTAAGATTACTTTATTACCGTTCTATTATTATATATTATAAATTAATCAATATATCGTATTTAGTAAAATCGAAAATGAACGAAGAACACTTTAAGCAGTTATTTGAGGCTATTAATAATTCAAAAAAAGAGTTAATGGATGAAATAAAATCAATTAAAAATGAATTAAACATATTAAATTTGCAAAATCAAGCGAAGGATTCAGAAATTTTAGATTTAAAAGAAAGAATAAATAATCTCGAAAAAAATGCGAAAAGGAAGAATATTGTTGTATATGGAGTTAAGGATGATGAGACTTTAGAATCAACACAAGATGCCGTTCTTGATATTATAAATAAGTGCAATATAAAATGTAGTTTGAAAGATATAGATTTTATAAGAAAAATAGGAAATCAGCAATCGAAAACGAGACCGGTGGTCGTATCTTTTTGTTCGCAACTTGTAAAAATGGAAGTTATGAAAAATAAAAAGAGACTTAAAGGTTCAAAAATTTTTATCGCCAACGATCGGTCAAAAGAAGAAATAGAAAAGGAGAAACCTTTAATACCTTTGATGAAAAATTTTAGGACGGAAGGTAAACATGCAATTATAAAAAACGGTGTCTTATTTGTAAACCATATAAAATATGAATCTAAAGACAATGTGGAAGTTACTACGGTTGCAAATAATCATCAACAGGGTAATGCAGTTGAAGTTTTTAAAAGAGAAACCAGGAAAACCTCCAAAAGTACAGATAAAAGTAAAAGCAAGTAGCATAAAATGCCTCCCACTCAACGGTCATTTATTTATTACACGAAAAAACTAAAATATAGTTCCGGTCTGCCAATAGGATTGGTTCCCATGGCAGGCTGTAAAGACCAAACCCCACCCTCGATTAGGTGTAATCAGACTCTTAAAGAATTAAAAAAGTTTTCAGCCGGTAATATCTATAAAGCAGAAAAGAACATTTACCTTTGCTGTTTAAATGTAAGAACATTAAAAAGTGAAGAAAAGTTATTGGAATTAGAAAATGCATTAAACGATATAAAATGGCATGTGATTGGTTTAGCTGAAATTAGAAGATCGGAAGAAATTATACTAGAGCGAAATCATGGTAATATTTTGTTTCATTCAAGCAGTATTAACGGGCAAGGAGGAGTAGGTTTTTACGTAAACTATAAGTTGAAAACTGCTATCGAGGAATTTAAAGCAATTAATGAAAGAATAGCGGTGTTAAACTTAAAAATTAATAACAATGCAATCAAGCTAGTCCAGTGTTATGCGCCTACAGCTGCTGCGAGTCAGGAAGAAAAAGACGTCTTTTATAACTTATTACAAATAATTATGGAAGAAAACGATCACGATAAAACAATAGTAGTAATGGGTGATTTCAATGGTAGATTGGGTAACCGGCAACATGGAGAAGAATTGATCATAGGAGATTTCACTGCTGGAGATAGGAATGAGGATGGCCAACGTTTGGTAGAATTTTCGCTAGAAAATAATTTAAGAATATCCAATTCACTCACCAGAATTAAACCAGCTAGAAAATGGACTTGGCGATCTCCTAAAGGTCAAACATTTGAATTAGATTATATTCTAATAAATTATAAAGTTAATTTTTGTAAGTTTGAAATTATTAACAGTTTAAAATTTGATTCAGATCACCGTCTATTGAGAATCAAAATACAGTTACTCAATGGTTTCATTCGAAGAACACCTCCTAAAGCATTACGACCTGTATTGCATGATTCAAATATAATAATTAAATACAGAGAAATTTTAGACAAAGAATTATTATTGGTTAAAATGAAGGAAGATATTCATGAATGGTATAGTACACTGGTAATTTTAATGACAAATGCTTATAGTAAGGCAATTCAGGGTTATCAAAATAAAACTAAGAGAACCAAACTATCAGGTTCAACAATAAATATATTAGAACGAAGGGAAGAACTGAAAAAACGTTTAAAAATATACAATACGAATATAATCGAGTACTGTGAGATAAAGAAATTAGCCAGAAAACGAATTAGGGAAGATATCAGAACACATTTTGAAAAGGTTTTAGAAGAATTTTTACCATCTTGTGCTATGAAAAAAGTACAAAGGAAATTATTAGACGGGAAAAAGTGGATAATAGGAATACAAGATAAAAAAGAAATAATAGTTAATAGAAGCAAAATTATCGAGTTAGCTGCAGAATATTATGAAGATCTATATAAAGATGATGAATTAGATAGTACCATTTATGATCACGTAGAGGCTGATATGGTTCCTAAAGTTCTTGACAGTGAAATAACTGCGGTAATTAAAGAATGGAAGAAAGGAAAAGCTTGCGGATTCGATCGAATCTACGCTGAACATTTAATGGGAGCGCCGGATTGTTTCATAAAAATTTGTGCAGAATTTTTCGATAAAATATTCGAGTTAGAAAAATTTCCTGGAGAAATGGCTATATCCAGTATTATATTACTGCACAAAAAAGGATCTCGTAGTAATTTAGATAATTATCGACCGATAAGTTTGATTCCTGTTATGTGCAAATTGTTTATGAAGGTCTTAGAAAGACGCGTACATAAAGTACTAGACGAATACCAGCCGCAAGCACAAGCTGGATTTAGAAGCGGGTTCTCAACTATAGATAATATTCATATAGTTAATCAGGTTATAGAAAAATGTCGAGAATATAATTTGAAGCTATATATTGTCCTTATAGATTTCAGTAAAGCTTTCGATAGGATTAAACACAGTGCGTTGTTCGATGCTTTACATCATGCAGGCGTGGAAACAAAGTATATAAATTTAATTAAGGAAATATACAAATTAAGTATGGCTTACATTTCACTAGAAGAAGATAGTAGAATATTTAATCAATCCAGAGGAACAAAACAAGGCGATCCAATTTCTCCGGCACTTTTCAACACGGTACTTGAATTTGCTATAAGGAAATCAAATTTGGAAACTAAAGGAATAAATATAAATGGACAATATTTATCTAATCTTAGATTTGCAGACGACATAATTTTATTTGCGGGATCTGCAAACGAACTTTCCATAATGTTAGAAGAACTCTACCGTAATTGTAGAAATGTAGGTTTAATTATAAACAATAGCAAAACTAAGCTTCTTACTAATAGTACACCAGAAATTATTTGCCTAAATGGAGAAAAACTGGAATACATGCAGGAAGCAATCTATTTGGGTCAGTGTTTATCATTCAATGATTGGATGGATAAAGAACTAACAAGAAGAATTGCCGCAGCATGGAAAAAATTTTGGAGTTTAAAAGGAATTTTAAAAAATAGAAGCTGGAAAATTAACCTACAAGCAAAAGTTAACGTTCTGGAAAAATGCGTCGTACCAGTTTTGTTATACGGTTGTCAAACGTGGTCTATGAAAGCAGCACATATTGACAAAATCAGTCGTGTACAGAGAGCAATGGAGAGATCTATCCTTGGAATTCGAAGATTGGACCGAATTCGTTCGGAAACTATTAGGTATAAAACTAAAATGAAGGACATTGCGAAGTTAGCAGTCAGCCTGAAATGGAACTGGGCCGGTCACATGATACGTCGGGATGGTTTGGCCGCAGATGCAACCAGGTGGATTCCATATTACAACAAACGAAGTGTAGGCAGACAACCGTTACGGTGGGCAGATGACTTCAGACGGCGGATGGGTTCTACTTGGTTGCGATTAAGCTCCGATAGAGCGGAATGGAAGAAAATGTGTCAATTATATGGTGTCCTTAATCATGGTTAATTGTATGGGTATATGGTATTTTTGTTATGTGTTTCATCATTTTATTAATAGTTTCATGGGTGGGAGGCCTTCGGCCAATAATTGGCGAAATATAGGCTTATTTATTTATTTATTTTATTTTATTTTATATATAAACGGAATTACAAACGTTATTACAGTCGTACGCGAAATAAAGCAGTAACACAACCGTGAAAATAAAATATGGTACATTAATTATTGAGGATACTGAGCAATCTGTCAATAGAAATTGAAACATTGAACTTGCAAAAATTGATGTTCACTGGTTTCGCCAAACAATTTAATCGGGTGATTAAAGAAAAAACAACCTATATGTTTTAAAAATATGATGCAGCTATACGCGACAGTCTACAGGGCAACGTTGTTCAACGGTCGTTCACTACATTCTCTAATCACAGAGATTTCTTCCTGCGGCTTCTCTGATTGGTCGATCATTTCATTCACCGATAACAGAGAATCATTAATCAACCCTGTACGGTTATCATTGGAGTTGTTCAGTTAGTCTGTTTGAAGTCATGTCGCAGTTAAGACGTGTTACGGAAGCGACCGGTTGTTTTTCATTTATGTACGTGTATCCGTATAAAGAAGTGATCGTCTTTGTTTTTTTTTTCAACAAATTTATCGTTTTTTGCACGCTATTTCGTTTCTTTTTGTTTAAATTTAATTCGGTCGAATTCTGTATACCAGCATTATTTTCACCTTCAAGTTTTTTGTATATAATTATTGTTTCTCCGAGCCAGATACACGAATTTCGGACTAAAATTCGAGATTTCCATCACGTGAGTGTTACTGTTTTTCCCATATTTACATTTTTGGCGTTTTTTTGAACTATTAACATGTTTGCGAGTATTCTGAATATACAGCTCGAGCGTATTATGTATATTGAAAGGAGAGTCCCTGAGGCCAAAATATATTTCTATCTAAATGTGATTTTTGCCGATTCTGAAGATGGTCGTGTAGTGAGCCTATTATCCTTTTTTCATTAAACATACTTCTAACTAACCTAACTAAATCAATAAGAGTTTTTTTTTTAAATAACGATTTTGTTATATATATAACTAGATAAGTTTTGTTCAGGGATTCTTCATATTATCCTTGAAAGGGTTAACCAAGGATGCCGAGAGTGGCAAAATTAATATGTATTCGATCGCATTAGTTCGATCTACACTGAGAATGTTAAAAAGTTTTTGAAATAAAATTGTCGATGAGCATGATCAACTTATGTTTGCCAAGGGATCTGAAATTTATTTCTGTCACGAGTACCTTACAAAGGAAGCCGATTATATTGTAACACAATGGTTGTCAATTCAGAGGATGCATTACATGAACGGCTTTCAGAACTGTGGAAGCAGCTAAGCCCGAAAAGGGTGCAATCTTGCTAATATATCCATGGTCGATGCTTATCACAATATATCCCAACTTCCAAAAACTGAGCTTCCTAAATTTTCGTGCAATTGCCGTGAGTGGCGCCATTTTTACGATTTATTTGTGTCAATAGTGAGTCTTGTACGCTTATAATTTTGAAGTTGTTTAGTCAGTATGTTCGAAGTCTTCTGATGGTTAAGACGTGTTACGGAAGCGACCAGTTGTTTTTCAGTATTTATTTATGTATGTATATTTATATATAGAAGTGATCGTCTTTTTTTTTGTGCATTTCACTGTTATAATAATTGAAAATAAATGAACTGTTCCGCGTGCGATATTTCTCTTACTGTTTAAATTTAATTCGGTCGAATTCTATTTTCACGTTCAAGTTTTTTTGTACAATATATAATATTAAACGAGCAATTCTTGTTTTATATATAATCCTGGAAGAGTTCAATGCTGGACACTTCGTACCACTGCGTCAAATTTTGAATCCATGTTATTCTTTTTCTTCCTGGTGGTCTTTTTCCAGCGATTTTTCCTCGCATATATATACTGGGTCATTTGGGATACGGACTAATGATTTCGATGAAATTTTGTTCTCGATTTTTTTTTCTCCAGTCGTCTTTTTTTCGATAATTAGTACATTCAAAATTTAAACTCGATCGCATTAACCGTTCGAATGTTATAAACTTGTGAATTTTTTACTGCATATTTATGCGTTTGTAAATATAATTTTGATTTAAGGTATCGGATCTCCCCGGGGAAATTAAATCGAAAAAAATTATAAAATCTGATTGAAAAATTCTGTAATTATTAAAAAAAACAACACATTTTTAGTTAAACTCCAAATTCCGAAAAAACACGATTCTACAAAAAAATCAGAGTAAATCTCGATTGTCCAGATATAAAATAAATATGTATACCAGTGGCGGCTTGCACATAAAGCTTGCATGGTCGCACAACCACCAGATATATTTAATGGTTGCACAGCCACCAGAAATATTAAGAACAGCATAAAAATTGATGATATAATAAAACAGTTAAAAGTACTAATTTTTTATAGAGATAACAACAAAATAAGTAAATTTTAATTATATAATTTTCATAGAATAAATTATAAAAAGTTAAAAATCTTTTGAAGTCCTTTAAAATTCAACAGTTTGATCAGTCGATGCAACCTGAAGAAAAAAGCTGTATACAGCATTATATGGAGAATTTGCTGTAAAGAGTTTATATGGGACTATATTGGCGGTTGCTAGTTGCTATCGTTTTGCAATCAGACGGCAGAATAGCTGTTTCTCATTGTGTTGTTCATAACACGAGCGCTGAGAAAGATTCTAGTCCTTGCAAGAGTATATGAAAAACGCGATTTTTTTCAAACATCACATTTAGGAATAAATTTTTTTTGCAAAAAGCAAAATTTTTAACAACTGCATCTTAACTGTAAATTTCGAGTGTTGTACTATCTATTATAACAATACGAATCTTACAAATCTATTACTTTCGATAGAGAGCGCTAGTGTTAATTCCTACTTTGAAAATGATTTTAAGGACTATAAATTCAGATAGTGCCGCTATCTATTATAACAATACAAATCTTACAAATCTATTACTTCCGATAGAGAGCGCTAGTATTAATTCCTACTTTTGGAAGTGATTTTACGAACTATAAATTTCGATAGTGCTGCTATCTATTATAACAATATAAATCTTACAAATCTATTACTTCTGATAGAGAGCGCCAAGCGCAATTCCTGCATTTGAAAATATAACGATTCGTTACTCGGCCTGTTGGACGCGATCAAACAAAGTGAAGTATCTATCTATTCTTATCTGCTTAATAACTGATACAAATCAAACCTAACCTGATACCACTTCTCAGCCAGTTGAGCACAATCAAAGTTTCTCTTCTAATCAGCTTAATTGTGATACACCTTAAACCTAACTTGATATTGCTTCTCGGCCTGTTGAGCAAGATCAAAGTGTAGCATCTTTAGTTTAATATTTGATACACATTGCAATTTGGAGTCAATGTTTATAATTTGTGGGGTTTTATTTTAACATATTTAACGCCTGCAAATAATCCATTACGACACCTGCACATCTTTCAAAGTATAATCGAGTGTTCTCAAAATTTGCAGGCATTTGAAAATGAATATTTTTAACATTTAACAAAACTGATTTTGTCCACATCTTACAGACCTCTGACTATATGTAAGCAGCATAATTCTGACTATAGGATTACTATTATGTAATCGATTGCCGCATCATAAAATGATTGGACGTCGCTTTGACATGGAGCAGCTTTGCTATCAATGTTAAAATACCATAATGATTTAAATCGCTCCTATAGAATGGAAATAGAAAAGATGATTAATTGTTTCCTTTGCAAAAAATCACCATAAAAACTGCAGAAAGAAAATCAGAAAACCAAAGTCGTTTTGCCATAAGAAAAGACAATAAAATCGCTCATTAGCATGGAAAAATCGCTCAGTTTCTTCGCCATTTATACGAGAATAAAATCTATCTGTATTTAGCAGTAAAATCGCTCCATATTTAGCATGGAAAACTCACCGCCCTTAGAATCCTATAAGGCATATATGCATATATATATATATTTGTATATTACAACAAATGTTGAATTTATTAGAGTCTTGTTTATTATATATATACATATATAGTAATTGATTGTTTCCTTTTTTTCTGTTGTTTTTATGATGATAGTTCGCAAGGAAACAATCATCTTTTCTATTTCCATGCTATAGGAGCGATTTAAATCGTTATGGTATTTTAACATTGATAGCGAAGCTGAGCTGTAAAAGTGACTTTTTGTCGTCGATCATTTTACTATGTGGCAATTGATTACATAATAGTAATCCTATAGTCGGAATTATGCTGCCTATATATAGTCAGATATCTGTAAGATGTTGACAGGTAACATACACTTCCGGGTATTATACTATAACAGATGAAATCAGTGCAATCTTTAAATGTTAAAAAATATTCATTTTTAAATGCCTGCAAATTTTGAGATTACTCGATATTACGTTGGAAGATGTGCAGATGTCAGAATGGGTTATTTGAAGGCATTAAATGCGTTAAAATAAAAGCCCACAAATTATAAACATACTTGGGATTACACTAGTGATGTGCAGGTATCGGAAGGTGTTGTTTGCAGGCGTTAGATGTGTTAAATATTGTAAAAAAATTTTACATTCCGCAAAGAAATGTTTTATTACAAGTCAAAATTATAAAAATTTGATTTTAGTATCAAATGAATTCCATAATATGAAGTATGATATTAAATAAAAGTGTGTAATTCATTGTAATATCGTTTTTTAAAAAAAGTGAAAATTGTCTGCGCATATTGGTGAGTAAATTTGCCTATTTATAAGTTTCTGTTCATTAATTCAATAGAAGTAAGGTATGATTTTTCTTTGTATATGCTAGATTCCAGCCAATGGGATTCTTCAAATTTCTATCATTGTTTCTTTCTTTTTACTGTGTACATTTCCGCGTGTGAATTGTTTCATCGCCTCTCTTCAGGTTATGTTATTCGTATTGTTAATATATGTAGAATTTTTTCTTGCTGGAGCTTTATTATTTATACCGCAATTGATCATTTCATTTTCAGAGAATTGTTTTGTGTAAATTGTGAAAAAATAGGAATACTTAACTATTATACGTTAACGAATTGTTTCGTTTTAGTATTTTAAAATTTTTTATACTTTTCTAATTGTATAAATTTTGTACTTATTCATGCAGAAATAAGTTTGTAATTGAATATTACAATTTCTTATCTTAGGATCGATAATCTTCGTAATTTTTAGTTTTTCTGATTACAGTTTTAAATGGTTCTTGGATTTGTATTTCACTTTGTTGAAATTTGACATTATTAATGTTACTTTGAGATGTGTAAAATAAAAAAAAAATTGTGTATGTGTATATATGTTTTGAAGGAATTGCAACCGCTAAATTTTTTAACCATGAACTGCCATACACACACATACATATATATATATATATATATATATGTATGTATGTTGTAACATAAGCATGCTCGTATATAATTAAGATGGGAAACATAAATAATTGTTACCGAGATTTAGTTAATGGGTCAATATTAAATGAAGAACTAAATTAAATTAATTATTATTACGATTTAACAGATACAACCGATAGCTTTGAAATATTCGAATATACCAGTCGATTACAATTCGGGGACCAGTTCAGGTCACTCGCTGAAGATTTGGTTATTTTTTTTGATATTATGGCCGATTATAATGAAATTTGGTTATTCTTGGTTTCTTAAAAAAAAAGTCGATCCGATAATGGCCTATGGTCGAAATTACAAATGAACAAAGGTCATATTCGCTAACTTCTCAATCGTCTCATATTTTAAAAGGATTATGTATGTTTATCACTTATATATGCTATTATATATATATATATATATATATATATATGTGTGTGTGTGCGTGTGCGTACAATAGACATCTTTAATATTATTATATGAGATTTTCGTGACAATGGATCGCTATAAAATTTTAATATTTTCTATACGTTTATCTGGAAAATTCACGAAAACGATTTTAAATGCGAGCATGACCAAAATGTAATGAATGTAATTCTGCAGTTGTTATTTTTAATACTTGTTAAGAATACTAATAGTGACAGCACATAAATTTAACTGAATAAAAATACAAATCGTTAAAATTACTATACATTGTTGTTAAACGAGCAAACGATTGGACTGTTCATAATATTTAGAATTACATAACGTACTTCCGGATGTATCAAAATCCTATCGTATTTATCGTTAACTATGTTAATGTTTGTTTACTTTGTTTTCAATTTTATGAACGCGATAATAACTTGAGAAATTTGTTTATTAACGATAATGCACACACACACACACACACATACACACACACACATATATATATATATATAAATAATAACTAATAATTTTTATTTAGCCATTATTACGAGTATTAATCGGTCATGGGAAAAATTAGTAATTTAAAAATTAAATAATATTTATACGCCATTAAAGTTCTGTATGGACAACTTATAATTAAAAAGTTTTAATCGACCAAAACAATTAATTCTTTAATAAAAATTCTAATGTAAAAAATTAAATAATTAAAAATTAATATTTTTATTTAACCGTTATTACGAGTATTAATCGTTTAGTACGTTTCAAAAAAATAGTTAAATAATATTTACACGTCATTATAGTGATATATCGATAATTTTCTCCTTAAGTAATTTGGTTCAAATATAGGTCAATTTGTATTTTTGAAAATATAGACTGAAACGAATAATAAGCCAATAAACAATATTTTAGTTTAAAAGAACACTCAACAAGGAATACGAAGTGGTTTACATACAAGAAATGTAGGTAAAGTATTATTTTTAAATTTAAAATAAGTTTTTAATTAGTATTTTATTTCATTAATATTGTAAATAATTATAAATTATTTAATCTATCACCAGCTTTCAGCGACTAAACTGTTCTTATATGCTATTATTTTTTGTTCAATAATAGTTATCAATATATTAAGCATAAGTGCTAATTAATTTTACAATGATAAGAAAAACTTTCCAATAATATATAATCATAGAATCAAGTCTCCTTTACGTTTATTCATGAAAGTTAAGAAAAGCAAGTTTAACTTTTTTAAAGCTCGTTTTTTTTCCAACTCAATGTCAAACTATCCCGCGTGAAAATAATAACGTACAAAAACATGGCAGGCAACCGATAATATTATAATCAAACGAACGGGACTTTGAATAAATAATACAAACAGGTCAAAAATCTAAAAATACCTACTAAAATATTCAAAACAAAATTAATCCGTAACGTACAAAAACATGGCAGGCAACCGATAATATTATAATCAAACGAACGGGACTTTGAATAAATAATACAAACAGGTCAAAAATCTAAAAATACCTACTAAAATATTCAAAACAAAATTAATCCGTCTTCGCCGAAGTTGTGGTGCGTTAGATTTGTAATTAATATAGATTTATACAAGTACGTGCTCTATTGACATTTGTTGTGGTTTTTTCCCATTATCTTGCCTTCAATAACATCCTTGAAGATATTTTGATTTTGGCTTAATGCTTGATCCAGCTACTCTCTTTTCATTGTTATTTACATTGTCAAATCAATAATTTAATTATATTGGCATGTATGTATGTGAAATAATCACGATAATTTTAAAACATTCAAACATCTGTATTTTAACTTTTTGTTTATTTATATTTACGAATACATTCTAATTTTTTAAAATAATGAATTTTACACTATTAGTGGAAAGTTGTAATTACTTAAATTATAATAAACACCTGTAAATTATATTAGTAGTCGGTAACGACAGAAAAACACATTATTACACACTCAATAAATGTTACTAAAGAATCGAATAATCCATAACTTATAAACCAACTAAAATTAGTTGTTAGTAGTCTACTAACACTATATTACGCGTTCCTTAAATTATAAGCTACTAACAAAAAGTAACTAAATATAAGTAGCTTATTTACAATATGCGACTAAATTGTTTTCGTAGTATAAATGCCGACTAAATAGTTTCACCGCTACCGACTTAACAAGTCCATAAACAACTTTTAAAAAAATCATTCGATTATATTATATTTTTATGTTTTTAATAATTTTTCATTAAAATAATTTGTAATTTACATTTGTCATTATTACTTTTCGAACGTTTTTAGTGCATGTGGAAGATCGTACATCGTATATTATTTGTTATATTTTTATGTTCTAAAAAAATCTGTCGCGAGTTAGGATAATTAAATTTAAAACTAACGATATTTAAAATATAAACAGAATTGAAAATAATTAATGATTTATGATTAGTACATTACATTCGACATTACATATGAGGAAAACATTGACTAGATCTGTTATTTATGTGAAACAAATGCAACTTAAAATAAAAACGATTAATTCGTCGATTTTTAAAAACCGATATTACTAATTAGTCGGTTTGTGTGAATAATAATAATGTTGATAACTTTTTTCGTATTTACGAATTTGACCCTGTTCATTTTTTATAAATCTAACAACACATTTGTAGCAATTCGTAATATTCGCATTTTACGTAATAAATATATAATTCGGTGTCTACTGAGAATTTATTCATTTATATATATTTATTATTTTATTATCTTACATATCTAAAACAGGCTTCGAAGACACGTGTGTTACCTTTATATAATTATGATCTTTTTTTTTTTTTTTTTTTTTATGGGCACAGGATTTTTCACCCAGATTGGTATAAAATTATTAAAATGGATATGTTAAACGTTAATATTAGTTGATGCAATATAATTATAAATAGCTAAATATACATGAATGCGATTAATAGTAAGTAAGTAAGACATATTTATTGGCAATGGTACTTTGAGAGATATAATTTGATTATATAATAAAGATTGTTGAGAGCTGTAGTAAGAACATTCAAAAAATACATGATCCGCATCTGCTATTTTGTTGTCATCGGAAGGATGAGGGCAAAAAGGAGAATTTATATTATATTGGTATAGGGACGATGGAAGACGATTTTTTCCAAATCGTAATCTACATAAAGTAGTAATGAAACATCGAAGTATGTTATTTGGTACTTTTATATCAGTAAACCAGCGGTTAAACAGGTTTTCGAATCGGTAAAACAGTATTGAAAGTAATTACTATATATCTTCATATACATACAACCTTATTTTACATCGTTCGATATATTTTTAATTATAGATATTTTTTAAATTGTACATACATATTAAATGCTCTGTAATTGTGTAGCGTGGTGTTTTTCATGTTAAAAATCTCTTAATTATTGTGAAACTGGTTACTTTCATATCTCAAATATACGATTTTACTATAATGTCAAGTGTATTTTACTCGTAAAATGAAGAACCTATTAGATATTAAACAATGCGTACACACACATTATATATATATATCATATGTTCAGTTCAAGATAATGGCGATAGACCGGTCACGATGGCAGATGGAAATAATGATGGCGAATCAGTACCTGAACTGAATGACCACGATATATATATATATATATATACATATATATCTATAAAAATAAATAAAATATATATAATATATACGTTTAAATTGTTTTAATATTTAAATTTTTGTAGGGTCATCCGTGAAGATTCTAAAATTTTCCTATTCCGCAAATATAACGCGAAGCGATATCAGGTTAGGTTTGAGCTGTATCAGGTATTAAGATGATAAGAATAGATAGATACTACTACACTTTGATGTAGTCCAACAGGCCAAGAAGCGATATTAATTTAAATTAGAACTAGAATTAAATATGTTTTGCAGAGGTAAAGTCGTTATTTTCAAATGTAGGAATTAACGCTAGCGCTCTCTATCGGAAGTACCAGTTTCGTAAGATTCATATTATTAAAATAGATAACGCGGCACTATCGAAATTTAAGATAGTTCAAAATTTTGATTTTTTCGAAAAATTTTGCTTTCCGAATTTTTTTTTTTTATTTCAAAATTTTAAAACAAAATCTAATAGCAGCGCTGTTAAGTAACATAATGCGACGTTGGAATTTTTGATTATACAGGAGTTAAGGTGATATAGATTGTACAAGATGGACTAGGAAAATAACTGGACTATTTATGAGAACGAGAAAAGAGGAGATTTTAAATCAGATAGTGACGAGGGATTTGACCGTTTTCAGGACTAGAATATAAGTTATTTAATAATAACTGTTTAATACAGTGATTTAATTTACGCCTAGTAAGTAAATAAATAATCGTAATATGTCAACCTTAACGTTATTATAAACTGATAGAAGGGTTAACTATCGTATTTTAAATTACTATAGTAACGATAATATTGATTTTAATTAATCGGTCGGTTACATAATATTACGGATAAGTTTCATCGTCAATTTGTTTTTATCGCAATTAAAAAACTGATTTAAATATAGTCAGATAAAATATTACGATGCTAAAACTTTTCTTTACTTATCGTTCAATCACAGTCGTATTTCATTATAGAAACGCTAATAAAGATCACTTTAAAATATACGTACCTACTGATAAAAATGTTTTAAAACTTACAGTGGAATTCTTAGAATTAGTCTTCTATTGCCATTACTAAATGACACGTTCACGTTAAAATTACAATACGTACAGTTTATATATTATGATTATTTTTAAATAAAGCTGCTCGTTTAAGCCTTAAAATATATTAATTGTATTTTATAATTTTGAAAAATATGCAATACATAATTATCTGTTACTAAAACGATACCCCTATTTTACATACCAGTTAATTTTCAAGCGTTGTAATTCAACTCATTAAGCACGAATTGATGTATACTTTGTCCGATTCTTAAAAGTCAATTTCAGGCTAAACAAAATAACGACGATGAAATTCGATTATAATATTCGCTTTAAAAATAGCTATTGGCTCATCGTACGATTGAAAAATCTAAAACAAAATATAATGTTGATCTATTGCGGAGTAGTGATTTTGTGAATTAACGAAACAAAATAAAAAGAATGTTAAACGTTATAAAATTTATTTCATTAAGGCAAAGCTTTTCGATTTTTACATCATTTTCAAGCCGCACAAAAATTGAAAATTTTTTGTAAAGTTTTTGTATGGCTTGAAAATGACGTGAAAGTCGAAAAGCTTTGCTAAAATAAAATAAATTTTACAGCGACTAACGTTGTTTTTATTTTGTTTTGTTAAAACAAAATTGTTACGATTTTAACGGTGGTTTACTCACCGAATATATCTATTAGATTAACTTACGCTATTTACACTACAGAGGAATTCGCATCACATATAATAATTTCAAGTCCCGTGTATTTTACAGAAACAAAATTTTTACATTTTTAAATAGTTTGGAAAATTTCAATCATATATTAAATCACCGCGTCGTTGCATAATGGTATTATTTAATCGCAAGTGTACTTGGAAGTTTAACGTCGGACAGTCTGAAATGATTTCTTTTATAGAGTTATATAAAAATACGTTGTAAAACTACACACTATAAATATAATCAGCAGTGTAAACATTATCATAGAAAATCAAATGAAGTTATCTTTTCTTTTTAATCAGCCGCACAATCGCAAAAAAATAAAACGCACAAATCTAACGATATACGCGTGCGCATGCTTAATGTACAGAATTAGAAACCATTAAATTAAGTAAAACTTTTTTCTTTTTAAAAAGTCGTTCAAATATTGTATTTTTGACGAATTTAATGTTTTCAACAAATCGTCTAATATTTTAATAATTGTAATAAAGATACTACGATCAGTGTTATACATAATTTGAAGTTAAATTTCAAACGAAGGGATAAAAATTATTATTTTTCAAAAATATATAACTAAAAAATTCATCAACTACAATAATTGTAAACTGTCGCACGCTGTTGTGCAATAAAACTTGTCCTCCGTTCGTAATAGGAATAATGAAAGCTCGTTTCACTGACTGAAAAATCACCAGCGAAGAAAAATAAAACATTTGATAGTGTAATATTATTTCGCGAAATATTCATAACCACGCACGCCCGCACACACACACACACATATATATATATATATATATATATATATATATATATATATATATATATATATATATATATATATATATATATATATATAACTAAATATTCGTGATAATGTATCCCGTAATATGATTGATTATTTATGTAGATATCATTATATTATGGTTGATGACCGTTCGGATTCTGCAACTGCCACCTCCATGTATCTTCGCCTATACGAACATTAGTAAATAATAAATTACAAGATGAATGTAAATATGCAGGTAAATTAAATTTTATTTTTCCGAATTTTATAACGGCGTTTATTGTGATAAAAAAAAAAAAAATTATACATTAAAGGCGCGGCAAAAATATGTATCGTTCGATCAGTGAACGCAGTAGGGTTTTTTCATTTTGTCGAAATAGCGATTTACACAGTTCGTAACTTGGGAAAACGCTTTCTCGCTTAAAAAACGTTATTTACCGAAAAACATTGAAGAACTTGAGATTAAATCACAACAAGTGGTATAGAGGGAAGCAATAAGAAACGTTTTAACCGTGTTCGTATCTTCTCTCGCGCATATGCGCACGGCTATTATTTCGTTCAAATTTTCGCTGCTTTGGGGTATAAGTCTTTGGCTCGTTCGCTCGCTCGTTTTACGTATTAATTCCCCATGTACAACGTGCCAATAGACGTTTCACTTCAATATCTGCGCTTCCAAATAGAAAACTTCAAAGGGATCAGTTCCGCCGCATGTCGGATAGAATATTTCATCAAGATCTCAGCTACTATCAAATACAAAATTATGTACACCCAATAGTTCTGAATTGCAGATTATCGCTGGAACAGTATGGATTTTAACACGGTATATATTCGACCAGTGGCGTAATTGCTAGAGCGTTCGACTGTGAACTCGACGGTCGAGGGTCCCAGTTTGCTACGATAAAAAGTTTTTCATCATTAAGAAACACTTAATTATTACGGACAAGATAAGGACACTCCATTCTACATACGCGCGATTATTGCCTCGAACGCTAGTGTAATTTGTACGTAAAAATAGCTTAAAATGACTAGTCACGATGTTCGGTGACGATCATTTCGAGGGCGCACTTAATAACGACATCTATAAATAGAGAACTTGACTGAACTAACTGGTACGACCCGAACTGTCGAGACGAACTACACCATTATTTTTTTAAAGAACCGTTTAATTTCGTTCGGTAAGGGGAGGTTTTTAAAATCGAAAGTCAAATTTCGACGAAAATTCTGGCTAACGTTTATGAAAATTTTGTTTAGAGATTCTGTAAATGTATCGAAAACGAAGGTCGTCATTTAAATAATGTTATGTTTTCAAATTATCAATATATACTGTTATGTTGGAAGTGTGCAGTGCTCAAAAACTTTTTTCATATATAGGGTGATCCAGAGACGACGGAGGGTTTTTGTTTTTTGAATAGCGCAGTTGGTAACACTGCTACAACGTACGTGCTCCACGTTTAGTGTACATACGAGAGATTCGTTTTTGTTGAGTTTGTTATCATGACATCCTATAACGTGACGGAGCGCGTAATTTGCGTGGAATGTTCGGGGCGAATCGATCAGACAGTGCAAAGAAAGTTTCAAAAAGAATTCAAAATTACGCGATTTTTTTTTATTTTGCAGAAATACATTAAGAGCCGCGTTTACGAAAGACGTTCACAAGTTCTGAAAAACATGAAAACTCGGATTTTTGAAAAAATTTCAAAATTATGCTCGAAAAAGTCTTCGAAAATTTTGTAAAGACTGAATGAATGTATTGTTACAAATGACGGTGATCTGAACGAGTGTTCGACAAATGATTGTAAGTTAATCTCTCGTTTTCCTATTTTTAAATAAAATTTCGTACAAAAATTGTGGTCGACTAATTTTTGTGTTATTAAAAAACGACATAACCGTCCGTCTTCTCTGAGGCACCCTATCATGGTTACCACGATTAACTTCGAACGAGGTGATGATCGATTAAAACAAGTTTCGTTATCAAAATTATAAATAGAATAAAGTTAATTTAAATAAAAAGATTACTTTCAAATGTAACTGTTAACGTAGAATATGCCTAACGTATACAACGTTTGTTTAAGATACATGATTCTCGGTCTTAAAACATTAATTTCACATACATACACCGCACTAGTAGTTTATAGAGAAGAAAATTTAATAATAAGATCGATTACTTAAAATTTTCGATAGAACTTTGTCTATGGATGTATCAACCCTCCCACATACACGTGCGCAGATACGCTATATGTATATATATATATATATATATATATATATATATATATATAGAGAGAGAGAGAGAGAGAGAGAGAGAGTAGGTTTTAAAATAGTTTACACATGTCGTTAAGTCCGTATTTGGTTTGCCAGTTTAGTTCCTTTTTTGCTAAACTTGCATCGTAATATGATGAAGATATATCACCGATCCGTCTCTCTACAAATCTGTATGGAATATCACAGCCGCACGCTTTTTTGAAAGCGTTTAGGACCTTAACAAAGTACACAGAAAGAAATCAGTCTAAAGATTTCGTTTTACACGATATTCACAGTAAATAAGATGAAAAAAAAAATGATGTTATCTTACACGCTATAACATCTGCATTAATGTGCAACAATATTCGTATAAGCGAGATATGACGTAACATTTTAAAACAACAAAACATAAAATATTCTTCAATTAGTCAACTATCAACGCTAAACGACCGTATAACACAAAATTCACAAATTACGTCCGGGCAAAAGTTGATATGAAAAAAAAAATAGAGTAGCCTTAATCAGATGTGTAGAACTAGCGGAAATCATTAATAATAAAAAAATTGTTCCTTTTAAACTTTAAAGAGAACAACTGAAGTGATCTTTTTAGATGATTAGTATAATTTTTAAAACTATTTTCGCGGTCGATATTCATAATTAGATAAAAATAAAATATATTTTATTATTAATAAATCGGTTTTTTTTATTTTATTATTAATAAATCGTTTTTTTTTTTCTAAATTGTACGCGGTTATTCCGAAATTATTTTATCTAAAGATGATTAGTAATTAGTTGTGAAACTTTTACAAATTTGTTGCCGTAAAATAGTGCCGCTATCTATTATAACAATACGAATCTTATAAAACTATTATTTCTGATAGAGAGCGACATTTGAATTCTCTAAAATTACGAAATATCGAATGGTCGATTGCACGTACATACATACAAGAGAAGACACTTAATAAAACGCCTTAACAGAATACACTGTAAATTAATAATAAATGTAATCTGCTAACTTTTTATATATATGTGTAAATATAATTATATAAGTGTGTATATGTGTATTATATTATATATATATATATATTTGTTTTTGTTATTTGTTTTCTATTGAATATAGGACGAGCATCTTCATAATGTTTAGAGAGAGTGACATATGCTTTTGAGGTGTAATGCCCATATATAAACATGGTGTTTAATAAATTTGAAAATTTAACCACTGCTTTCAATGAAAGATTTTTTATGGACGATAGTGAAGATACTATCATTGTCAACAGAATTTTTCGATTTGACGACTTTTAAAGCGTCAGAGACTTTATTAGGACTAATATAATCGACAATACATTGTACATTGTTTGCAGATTTTCCACAGACTGTTGTCTTTAGGTGAAAGCTTTGGGAGAAATAAATTAAATTTATCATTTTTATTTTTGTTCAACAGGTAACGTACTAGTTTATTAAGGAAAGTTAACATTCTTTTAATAATTGGCGATGGGTTCAAGTATCGATTTTTCACGTATAATCTTCGAACGCGATTTTTAAGTTAATAATATCTACAACATAAGACGGAATAGCACTGTACGGAAAATTATACGCAGAATTTTTTGGGTATAAAACATTTGGCGGAAACAATCAAATTTCTGAATGCAAACGACTTTCAATGTTTAGAGAATTAGTTATCGACGCATTTAAATTAGAATTTTTGAATTTTCTGAACTAGGTTCAATTTACATTTTGATTATCAAAAACTAACTTCTCATACATTTGTTTTTTATCTACTGAGATGACAGTAAATATGGGATTATGATCGGATTGGAGTTGACTAATAGAAACTGGAGGTCACATAGACACATTTTTTATAGCAGCAAAATCAATGACACTATTTCTGAAGGTTGATGCTGAGGAAAAATAAGTAGGTTCCCTCGCAGTAAGAATACGATAATTAGTTTTTGCAGATATTTGATACGAAATGTTACCAGCTGTATTATTACAGAAACAATTCCACACAGCTTATTTCTAGCATTGAAATCATCGATCAGAATTACACGTTAACTCTCATCAAGGAATGGATATCATTCGCAAAATTCTTCATACATTTGGGAGGTTTGTACACTTACAAAATGTTATAATTATAAAAACACAAATTGATCATTTTGTGCGCGTGACAATAATTGAAAATAAATGGTTCTGTGCGCGCTATTTTAATTTTTCCTGTACAAAGTTATTGGTTCTCTGGCCCGGATACGGATTTCAGACTGAGTTAAAAATTTCCATTATGTAAGTGTTCAATTCAGTTATTTTTTTATTTCAATTTTGTTATTTTTCTGAACTATTAAAATGTCTCAGTATTACGTCTATGATTTTTTCGGTGTAAACCATTATCGTATTTTTTTCACGTAACGTTTTGAAAATACTTTCAGTTTTCATTAAGGTTCGATAATGAAACGAACCGTGTATATATATATATATATATATATATATGTATATACATACATATACACGCGTATCATCATCATCATAATTGTTATTAAGAGCCTTATTCTTGTTTTTGTAGCTTAAACCATTATTCTTTTCCATGTTTGTCTATCTTGAGTTGCGTTCTTAACATCTTTATCTGGTCTATCCATGTGGTTCGATGTCTACCTCTCTTCCTCTTTTATTTTAATTTCCCTTCAATCATTGTAGAGGTGTGGTGGCGTAGAATGTGTCCCAAAAATCGATTTCTTCTTTCTTCTATTGGTTTTAACGGCTTCCTTTCTTCTTCTACCATTTGTAGTATTTCCATATTTGTTTTCTTCTATGACCATGCGATGTGTATTAAACGGCGCCAACCCCACATTTCGAATGCTTCTAAATGATCCTTAAGATTTACTTGTTCTAGAGTTTCGTTGTCTGTTTTTATCCGTATTCTCTTTTCCTTGTTTGCAGCTACCAATATTTTTGTTTTTCAATTATTTATTTTTAATTTATTCTTTCTAAAAATTTCTGTAATGTTGATACCTGTTGTCCATTCTCAGCTATTAAAGCAATATCATCCGCAAATATTATGCAATGTATTTCCACTCCATTTATGTGTACTCCTTTATGTTCTCTTTCATCTTATTAATCGGCTCTTCTATTATCAAATTACAGAACATGGGCGATAATGGACAGCCCCGCCATACTCCTCTTTGTATTTTTGCTTTTTCTCTTAAACCACTAATTCTTATTTCTGCAGTTTGTATATCCGTCCATTATTTGGTTGACACACCATACGTATATATATATATATATATATATATATATATACAAATATATATGTAAATATATTATATATATGTATATTACGACGATCTAAGACGATGGGGGTACTGATGGAAAAAATAAAAATAAAAATAAAATAAAAATAAAAATAAAATTTCGACAATAATTAACGTAATATAATATCGGTCAATAACCGAGGTATTTCCATCAGAATAGTTTTAGATCGTCAAAACTGATAAGTTACAACATAGAGCCATAATGAATAGGATGATGACAGCAATAACCTGGGAAATAATAAGTACTATTTAATTAAATACGAATTGCCAGGTTATGAAGGAAAAACCGGGGAATAACGGCGGGTAGAGCCAGCAACCGGTGATCGCGTGTTGTATATGTGTGAATAGATATATTGAGATATATACATTTTGTCTTTAACCGTTAAGCCTCGTGTCGATTTAGTCGCATATTATTTTTGGTCCGAAAAGATCGTTACTTCTAGTCAATTCGTAACAACGAAATATATTCGTTCAAATTTTATCGCGCGTTTTGCCTTTTTGAAGAAGACGTCACATAGACGTTACACGGTAGAAATTTTATACAGGACTATTAAAATTATTATATAAAAAAAAATATTTCTCTAGTCAGTCGAATACGTAGTCAGAAATAAATAATCGCGAACTGAATAAGACTGCATCTGAATAAATTTAAAATAATAAATTAAATTAATTACGCTTTAATTTACGGAAACCGTACCACCATAAAAAACATACGGAATACGATCTGGAGACATCAGGCCTTCCGGAAACAGCAGCAGCGGAGACCGTGGTACCACAGGTCGTACGTTTTGTTTTATTATTTGTTATTTCATGTTGTTTATTGTATTTATTATATGTCCGTGAATAATTTGTGTGGCTTAATAATTGTATAATATAAGTAATTGTTTTCTTTTATTTTAAAAATCATATTTGTCGATATTTACAATGTATAATAATATATAAATTAAAATCACGTGTAATAATAATTAAATTTTAATCGATATATTAGTGTGTCACTGGCTGCGAGTTCTACAAGCAGTCCAGGTTAGGCACTGGCGACCGCGATCCTATAATTCTTTTATCAAATTACGAAATAAAGCCCTCCATTTCATAATAAATTATCCGCCACCTATTCCGTAATAAATTGGCGATCAGCACGAGGGGATTTAGCTCCATTTGTACTAAATTGGCCGATCACGACGTAAGGATTAAGGATATTTCGTAATAACTTGGATCACCACGACGTGATTAAGCTATATTTCGTAATAACTTGGCAGACAACGACGAGTTAAGAGGGCTATTTCGTAATAATATATATATATATATATATATATATATATATATATATATATATATTTTTTTTTAATGGTCCAGTTATAACACTCTTTGACCAGTCTAGTTCTAAGTTCTTAATTTATAATATAATTTGTATACATATGTCTATTAAATACAAATCTTGTTATCTTTAATAAATTTATATAGCATTTTTGCC
Source organism: Coronaproctus castanopsis (assembly GCA_032883995.1). Taxonomy (NCBI): domain Eukaryota; kingdom Metazoa; phylum Arthropoda; class Insecta; order Hemiptera; family Monophlebidae; genus Coronaproctus; species Coronaproctus castanopsis. Next base: position 74,919,614 of record CM065052.1, on the reverse strand, counting down.
GCAGGAGAACATGGTTCTGCTAGTATTTCATTAATTGCAAATGGGAATGTTCCATACTGTGCAAGGCACACCGAAAAAAAAGGTTCACGACCTTCTACACAGCTTGGACAGGTCCAAATGAGATGTGTCAACGATCCCTCTTCTTGTCCGCATAATTGACAAAGACTCGAATCAATAATATTCATTCTAGCTAGATGGTCTGTAGTTCGCGTATGACCCGTTCTAATTCTTAACATGGTTTTAATATAGCAGCTTTTCAAGTTATCAATTTGATACCAAAGTAGTTTTGGAATATTCGGCTGTATATTATGATAATTTTTTCCTTTGGTTATGGATAACAATTTATACTTCTTATTCCACGCATCGTACGCTTTTTCCTTAATCCAAGTAATATATTCCGTCCATTCAATCGGTTTGTCTTCTATATCATATATCCGACCTCTTGTTAATGTGTCTACTACTTCATTTCCGAGTATTCCTGTGTGTGAAGGTATGCACTTGAAGTGTATCTCGTTTTCTTGTTTCTTTATATATATATATATATATGGCCGTGATGAGGAGAGGCTGCTCACCTAATAGCTACTCTGATCATGACTGAAGATTCATCTGCATCAGCTAATAAGGTGTGGTGTAATCTGCTGATGATGATGTTGGTTATTGGATATATGGCAAATTCATATACGCTACGTGTTTAAAAAACATGATGCAAGTATACAAGGCGTTATTTAAAGGCCCGTTAAATGAGAGATTTCTTCCTATGGCTTCTCTGATTGGTCGATCATTTCATTCACCGATAAGAGAGTCATTAGTTATTGCACAATGTCAGTCCTGTACGATTATCGTTTTGAAGCTATGCAGTCATTCTGTTTGAAGTCTTCTCGCAGTTAAGACGTATTACAAAATCGACCAGTTATTTTTGTTTATTTATTATATATCTATATATAGAAATGATCTCCTCTCGTTTAATTTAACATAATTTTTATAATTATTGAAAACAATTAAATATTGTTTCAGGATTTTGTTAACACTTCTGCATTTGTCACGCGATGCTTCCATGTTAGAACATGCAAATTTTCGACATTGTAGTGTTACGGATATGATAAATCTCTCTCAGGCAATTAGTAGAGAAAACCATAGAACAAAACATCTCATTATGTATGGCTTTTGTTAAAAAGACGTTCCATTCAGCAAACAGAACAGGCTTTGGAAATGTTTAAAAACAGTAGGATGTACACAAAAACTACTACATTTGATAATGCAACTTTATGATAAAACAAAAGGATCAGTCCGTGTGAGACACATTTGATATTAATACTGGCGTAAAGCAGGGATGTGTACTGGCTCCTACGCTCTTCAATTTTTACATGGGCATGATAGAAATGGTTTTACAATTACGGTTATCATCGGAAGCGGGGATTGAAATAAAACTTCTGGTTCGATAAAATCCTATATCATTTAGCGAAATACAAGTCGTTCCAGCAACCAACACCTTCAAAAACAAGTCTAGAATAATTCTACAATTTTGTTCATTAATCTAATAATGCAACAAACGAAAAACGTTTTACTTGTAAGACGGAATAACCAAAGCCAGTGCCCAGATTAAATGCTTTGAAACCACGAAAATTATCTCCTGTATTCGATAACATCTTACGTAGAGCGTATACGTGACCTTCCGCTAAATCCATAATATATATATAATCGCGAACACCTACATAATAAAATGTGTAGTGATTAAAACGAAGATTAACAACAGTTTTCGACATCTTTGTTTTCTGACATATCATTTTTATATAATTCATTTAACACGATTAGCTATAATCGAAATATTGATAATACATTCTTTCTTATTTTTCTTTTTAAGAAATCTTTATAATTGAGTTAAAAAACAATGTACAGAAACGAAGAAAATGATTTTTTAATATCGATGTTAGGCCAAGCGTAGTGATTATTTTATAGTAAACATCGAAAATTAAATCGCTAAAAATGATATATATATATATATATAAACGCATTTTGACCATTACATCATTATCAAACACATGAACTAACAGTGGTAACAGTTTGTTTAGACGTTTACGCGTTTGATAATGTCGTAATGGTTGATTAAAAAAGGCTTATGTTTAAGTATATTAGAGATTTAATTTTGTTTCAAATTTTGTCTTATTTACAGATCCGACGGAATAATTAAGTGTACCATTTTAGCGATTTCATTTGTTTTTGTTAAACGAAAATAAAACGTTTCAAATTTGGGCTCATTCGTAGCATACTTGTACAACTCAGAATCGATTGGGCCTTGGATAAATTGATGTATTTTGCTTCCCTAAGCGAAATAAAAAATAAAAAAAAAAACGCGGAAAAAATTTTTAATTGTAAATTACAACCTTTTAAATTTTACTTATAAGTATGTTTATAAACATATCTAGGTTAGGTTAAATTCAGTTAGGTTAGAATCGGTCAGGTTTATTTTGGCTAGTTAGAAGTAGAATTAAAAGAAAAAACGAGACTTTCAAAAATGGTTTCCGCGGATTTTTAACTTCGTAACTCGTTAAAAATAGTAATTTTTGATATTTAAAAAAAAAAAAAAAAACGAAAATCGGAAGTGTACAAGTATTCTACGAATCTACCCAAATTTGTTTTTTTTTTTTACAGATAGGTTGAAATAACTGATGGCCGTTTAAAATTTTGTATAATTCGATCGATTACATCACATAGTGCCACTAAAAACGAAATAATTAATTAACCAGTTCCATCTATCGTATCGTAATCATATGCAAATATGTTTAAAATTTCTCGTTTTCCAATCGCGACTTGAGCGATGTAAGGCACCAAATTATTCGGAATACCACTTGGATCTTCGCCAATTCGACCAGTTTTATGAGCACCGACCGGATTAAAATAACGCAAAGAAATTATGCGCCCTTGCTATGAAATAACAAATAAACTTAAGAAAAAACGACAAGCATATACCAAACACTGAAGTAATTATATATTATTATATACACATTAGTAGATACAGATAAGTATATACCGTTCACACACACACACACACTCTGGATATAATCCATCAGTAATTTGGTCACTACACCAGTTTTCTCAATGCTTTAACCACATTCCTTGTGTCCCATCTTATAGATATATATTGGAACTCCCATTACCATGGTCAAAATAGCTCTATGTCGATAACCTGTAAAACATCACGTCTCAAAATTGTATCTCGCTACATGCAACATAAAATATAAGCCTCTAACTATGTAAGTTCAATTTTTAGTTTTCAATTTTATTCAGTCATTTTGATTCTGTGTTTATTTTATTTTTAGTGCGCATTTTTCTTTTAGAATCGATATTGTATATGTGTAAGGTTTCATCCTAGCTTGCACTATTGGTTGTGATAAAAAAGGTAAAATGTACATAAGAATTAAAATATAAATTTTTACATTTATTTTCCTCATACAGTGGACTCCCGATTATCCGTTGTATTGGGTGGCGTGGCAACCGCGGATAATCCGAACAATTTTCAAAAGGTCAACAAAACAATTCAAATCAAGTCAAAAAGTTGATTTATTATGTACATACGCACATGCATACATATATGTATACATATTATGCAATTTATAAAGTAAAGGAGGTTTTAAAAGTTACTTGTAGATTTCACAAAAAGTCTATCACGAATTTTTGTTTTTTCGAAATCAAACACCTCTTTACTTGAGATTGAATTCTGACTCCCAAGCAGTATTTATATCATAAATGCTGTCAAGAATCGTGTAATCTTTCCAGAAACTGTGAAGATCATTTCCATCTTCAATCCTTTTTTGTTTGTTCTATACTTTTTTTTCATTAACGCAATCTCACCCTGGTCCATTGGTTGGATAAGAGCAGTGACATTGGGAGGCAAAAACTTTACAATGAAATTCTATTTTCCGATTTTAAAACGTTTTCCCCTGGGTGAGATGGGGCATTGTCAATTAGCAGTAGAGCTTTCTCTGGTAAATTCTTCGACTTCAGACGTTCTTTGACTTGAGGAATAAATTTTTTTTCAAACCACTCTTGAAATACTTGCAGGTCCATCCAGCCGTTCTTCTGGTTAAAGTAGTGTACAGGGAGGTTTTCAAATCTTGTCTCGTTAAAGGATCTCGGTTTTCTTGATTTACCAATCACTACCAATTTTAATTTGTGAGAGCCTGGTGCATTGCTGCACGTCATTATAGTCATTCGCTCTTTACTGGACTTATGTCCTGGAGCATGTTGCTCGCTCCCAAAGGCCAATGTTTTCGTCGCAAAACATTTCCAGAACAGTCCCGACTCATCAGCGTTGTACACTTGATCGCATGAAATTTCCTCTGATTGAAGAAATTCTTCAAAATTGGTCTTGAAATTTTCCGCTGCCTGTATGTCGCCATTTAATTTCTCGCCGTAAAGTCCAATCTCTCTTATACCGTGGCGTTGTTTGAACCTTGTTAACCAACCTGATGTTGCATAAAGTGTTCCTTCCAAACCTAGCATCTGAAAAAACTGTTTTGCTTTTTCAGCAATAATAGGCCCTGAAACAGGAGTTCCTTCACTTCTCAATTGACTTACCCATTCTAAAAGTGCCGCGTATAATTCTTCATAACTGCCCTTCTTCATAGTTTTTCGTTTTTTCATTGACGAGGAGCTGTCTGATGTGGATGCAAATTGAATTAATTTATCTTTTTGTTTTAAAACATCTCTAACAGTGGATTCTCCTATTCCATACTGCAAGCTAATTTGCTTTTTCGAAGCGCCATTTTCAATTTGTTCTATTAATTCTAGTTTCTCTTGAATTGATAAAACCGCTTTTTTTCTTTTTATCAGTCATCGTAAAATAAAATAAAACCACGAATCACGAAACAAGCACACTTTTATAATAAATTTGGCAAAACTAAAATCACGATTCACTAAACAAAGGAGCTACCTTTTATGGCCAAGTTGACAAAACTGACGTGAACGAGACAGTAAAATGTTGAAGCGAAAAAAAAGTAAGACGAGAGTGCGGTTCTGAGAGTTGTGAATACAGACTTCCGGTAACAATGACTAATACACTTAAGTAAACGAACGTTTTTTCGTTCGCGTTTTTTCTCTAGAACAAAAAAAAATCAATACTAGAAAGACTGTGGATAATCCGCCAGCGGATAATCAAGAGTTTATTGTATATATTTTTCAATTAATCATACTTCTTGTTTATCACAACCAATTTGATTTCAAGTTTCCAAAAATAGATTCATGTTATCTCTCTTTTGACTCCTCACGTTTTCAGGAAATAAAAATAAACTCTGATCGAGTTAGATGAAACATTTTTATTTTTATCGAAGTTAGGTAACCAGTGGCGGCTCGTGCATAAGGGCTGCACTACAAAATTACCAGTATAATTTTTTTTTCATATTCAAAAATCAATTAAAATTATCCAAAATTTTGAAATTTCGTTTAAAAAAGTAATTTTTTCTCTTTGGATGCTCATTCCAGAACGTTGGTGAGGGCTACGTATGATGCAGCTCTCGTTGGCACGTTTAGGAAACATAAAAAGCGTGGTTCCGCGAGAAAACGATGTTAAAGGCGCATGTGCAGTGGTTTCTTTTTAACCGCGTTCGGGCTGCACAAAAACCAGCCCAATACAGCTCTCGTTCACGTGTTTAGGAAACATAAAGTGCGTGGAAACGGAACCAGACGATGGTAAAGGCGCATGCGCAATAGTTCTTTTTTTGCCCGCGTTCGGGCTGCACGAAAACCAGCCCAGCCAGTAGACTTGTATTTCAAGATTAATATTCCAACTGCAGAATGAAATGTTGACGCGCGCGTTCTTCTATTATTGTTGCTCATTTACTTATGTTTTATTGATTGAATAAATATATTTATTTATAAGGATTTTATTACTTCGATTGTTTTGGTAGAAAGGCTAACTTTAATTATGGCTGGAAATAGCGATTTTCGTGAAAGTGAATTGAATTCGGTTTTGTGTTTGCTGAATAACAAATTTTCGCGGTTATGGTGTGCAGAAAAGTGTAACGTTAAGGCTCGTGGGAGGCCGACTCCGCAATTGAATATTATACAAACGTCATCTAGTCGAAACAATACTTCTGAAAGAAAATTTAAAGCGGATATGTATTCAAAATGTGACTGGCTTTGCGGTTGTGAAATTGAAAACGCTTTCTTTTGTTTTCCTTGTCTACTTTTTGGCGGTGAAATTTCTTGGACTCAAACTGGTGTGGTAGACTTGAAACATTTGAATGAAAAAATCAAGAAACACGAAAATTCAGCACAACATATAAAAAATTCGATAGATTTTGGTATGCTGGGAAAAACGACACAGGCAAGCGAAGTGTATAAATTAAATATCAGAAAGTTCAATGAAAACGTCAAAAAGAATAGGGATATTTTATCAAAAATCATCGACCGCCTGATATTTTGCGGTAAATTTGAACTTCCGCTACGAGGACATAATGAAAAAGCGGGTTCCGATAATCCTGGTATTTTTCGAGGATGGTTAAATTTCGCAGGGAAATTGGATGAAAATTTGAAAGTGCATTTTGAAAATTCTACAGTGTTTAAAGCTAACTCAAAAACAATTTAAAATGAATTGTTGGATTGTATGTTGGACATTTGTCGAACTGAAATTTTTAATGAAATTGAACAAGCTCAATTTTTGGCTGTTATGTCCGATGATACGACTGATATCTCTGAGAAAACACAGGAGGTAATTGTTTTTCGTTATGAATTCAATGGAACCATATACGAAAGATTCTGGGGATTTTATAACCTTGAGTCACAAGATGCAGAAGGATAATCGAAACTGATTTTGGAGCAGTTGAAAATTGTTTTAAAAGATAATACTGGGAAACTAATTGCTCAAACTTATGATGGGGCCGCAGTTATGAGCGGAGCGCGTGGCGGTGTTAAAAAAATAGTAAAAGAACTCATCAATTAAATTTAGTAATGAAAATCAGTTTCAACTAATAGAGAAGTACGCATCTTTTTTAGTAGCTTGTCAGGAATTCCAGCATTTGTTTCGCGTTCTTCTCAGAGATTAGCTGAGCTTGAAAATTGCATGTCAAGTAGAATTCCATGTGGTTCCGATACAAGATGGAATTTCAATTCAAGAGTCGTAAATACAGTTTTTGAAAACATTGAACAGCTGAAATAATGTTTCGAAAAATTGCAGAATTCAAATAATACCCAAACGGTTAATGAAGCATCCGGTCTTCTTCGTCTTCTCAATGACAACAACTTTATATTTTGGCTTGGCGTCTTCCATCCTATTATGCCACACGTTGATTTACTATACAATGCATTTCAAAATCGCAATATTAATTCTTCGAGCGCTTTTTCATCACTGGAAAATTTTTATCGCGCAATTTCTTTAATCAGAGAAACGAATTTTGAAAACTTGGTATTCTATGCTCGTATCTCGTAAGAGGAAATGTGATGAAAATCGAAACGCCGCTGTCAAAGAAGTTTGTGACGCAATATGTATGCAAGCTAGGGTTAGATTCGAATTTACTGGTCATCTATCTGCAGGAAAGTTGCTGTTACAAGAGAAATTTGAAACGTACTGCAGGCAATTTCCTTCTCAAGAATTTAACGAAACTTACCAGGCATATCCCATGCTAAATAAAAATCGTTTGCAAACTGAACTTTCTGTTCTATACGAAAGAAATTCAGAATTTTCCCTTGCATCGGGAGTTGCGCAACTCCACCAATTGTTTCGAAACACCGGTATTTACAAAACACTCGGCAAAGTATATGTTTGATGAACATTTTGTTAACGTCTCCTATGACAACTGCTGGAGCGGAAAGGTGTTTTTCTTCCTTGAAAAGAATTAAAACATATTTATGGAGTACAATGCTGGAAGACAGAGTTTCTGCGATGGCATGATAAGTATTGAGAAAACTCTTATCGATACAATTCCTAACTTCCACAGCAAGGTAATTGACCGGTTCGCGAAAATGAAAAACCGTCGTATGGACTTCATATACAAATAAATTTTGAAGTAAGTGCTTTGAAATTACACATTTTTTAAAATTTTCTTAGAATGGCCGATTCTAAATTTTATTTTTGTTTCAACTTATTATACTCTATAAAAAATATATAATTAACATTAACTTATTTTGTTTTTATCTCTATAAAAAAATGAGTACTTTTAACTATTTTATTATATCATCAATTGTTATGCTGTTCTGGATGTTTCTGGTGACTGTGCAACCTTTATGTGAAAATATATTTGGTGCTGTGCACCCATGCAACCTTAATGTGTAAAAAAAGTAAAGTTCCACAAAAAACCTAAATGACTAAAATCATTTACTTGATAACACATAAAGCCAAAGTGTGCCCAAGTGACATCCTGAGGGAAAATCTTTAACTCAGTACTTTTAATAGTACCAGTAGTAGGAACAGTAACAATATTAATAACAAGAGTGATGAAAGTGGGAACTGTGATGTCCCTGTTAACGATAATACCAATGCTGCCCATGAAATAGAAATGGAAGAAAGCAACAATCTTAAAGAACCCATTAAATCAGTACCACCATTAAAGATTGTATCATAACCGCATAATACTTGGCAAATAATCCCTACCCGAAAAAGGGTGTGGATTCCAACGCCGGAATTATCACCACAAATATCTTCAAAATGTACAAAAAAAAGTAACAGGTTCTGGCCTTTACTGAACCATACAGATTCTGATACTAATCAAATACTCTCTCAAGAAAACAAAGAACCAACCGCATTCAAAACCAACGAAGTTAAAAACTTGCCGAAACCACCTCCTATAATTATATACGGGGTAATTAACTACAAAAAAATGACAAATTGCATATCTTCGATTATAACAAAAGAAGAATACACTTGCCAAGCCTTAAACGATAACAAAATCAGGCTGAAAACCAACAGCTCTGACAACTATAGAAAAATAATCAAACTTTTGAAAGACCTAAATGTAATCTACCATACTTACCAACTTAAAGAGAAAGAGCATACCGTGTGGTAATTAAAAACATTTATCATATGATTCCGCCTGATGACATAAAGGATGCGTTATATGAAGCAGGCTTCACAACAAGGAATGTAATAAATGTACTTAAACCTAAAACAAAGCAACACCTTCCAATGTTCTATGTAGACTTAGAACCTGATAGCAACAACAAAAACATTTACAACCTACAATACTTGCTCAACACGAAAATCAATGTAGTACCACCATACGCAAGTAAAGGGATAATATAATGCACGAGGTGCCAATCATTTGGTCACAGTAAAACATATTGTACATTACCATACATTTGTGTTAAATGTGGCGAACAACACGAAACAAGGAACTGTCATAAATCAATGGATACACCTGCAAAGTGCACCCACTGTGAAGGTAGCCATCCGGCTAATTACAAAGGATGCACTATATATAAACAGTTACTACAACTAAGAAACAATTCTAACAAGATACCCCAACGAAGACGAAAACAACAGCCGCAGCCAATTGATACAAATTGTTCACAAACTATCGGTCAGCCTGATTCTAGACAAAGTAATCATATTACTAATAGTACTTTCGCTGGTGCTAAAGGGTCGTATTAAAACTAACAAAGAAACAATAGATCCTGATAAGAATAATCGCGGAGCTAATAACGAGATTATCAGTAATGACAAAAATAATAACGATATTTAAGACAGCTCACCGAATTCTTAACTGAATTCAGAACCATGTTCAATCAACTAATTCAGCAAAATGGGATGGTAATCAACATGCTATCAACGGTAGTTAAAAAATTAATATAAAAATGAGCAGGATTCTCAGAATAGCTATTTGGAATATCAATGGTCTGGTGCAGTACCGCCATGAAGTAAAAGCGTTCTTAATTACCAACAAAATATATGTATTAATGTTATTTGAAACACATTTCACTGATAAAAGTTATGTTAAAATTCCTCAGTACACCATTTATCATACACTACATCCAAGTGGTAATGCACGCGGAGGTACAACTATCCTTATAAAAACGTCTATGAAGCATTATGAGATGAATAAATACTCAAAAGAATACTTACAGGCTACTACTGTAAACATTTTCATCTTGTTTGGTCCACTCGCACTATCGTCTGTCTACTGTCCTCCAAAACATAATATACAACAAATTCACTTTGAGGAATATTTCAAAAGCTTAGGAAATAAATTTATATCCGGTGGCGACTATAACTCAAAGCATATTTCATTTGGGTCACGGCTGACAACACCGAGAGGAAAACAGCTTCACGCATGTTATTGCACTCTATCAGATGGAATTCCATCATACTGGCCAACTGACAGAATAAAAACTCCAGACTTGCTAGACTTCTTTATCAGTAACGGAATTAATAAGAACCACACATTAATCGAATTCTCTCTGGATGCTACCTCCGATCATTCACCAAAAATTTTAAACATAAGTACCAGTACAATACAAATAGCAACAAAACCAGTACTATCTAACAAGAACACCGATTTGACAGCATTCCAAGAGTTTGTAGAAAGCGGAATAAACTTGAAAGTGTCGTTGAAAACACGAACAGGTATAGAAATAGCTGTAGAAAACCTTAGTAAGTGTATTCAGAAGTCTGCATACTTAGCCATGCCTGAAAATGAAGATAAAATGATTATAAGAAAACATCATAAAGTAATAAATAAGATGATCTCGGAGAAAAGAAAATTGAGAAGAATTTGGCAGATTGATAGAAATCCCGTTAATAAAACTATTCTAAATAGAGCAGCTAGACAATTAAAAAAAAAACCTTCTAGAACTATAAAACGAAACATTTAGAGAGTATATAGAAAATCTTACTCCAACTAAAACAACTGTTTACAGCTTGTGGAGGGCTATAAAAAATATAAAAGCAGATCACACCTATCAGTGTCCCCCTATAAGAATGAAAAACAAAGAATGGGCACGAACTAAACAAGAAAAAGCGGATGTCTTTGCCAAATACCTAGCAGGAATTTTTGAACCACACAAAAATGAAAATTCTATTCATGAAAAGAAATTAATGGAATATCTAGAAACACCATTGCAGATGTCACTCCCAATTAAATTAACATCGCCTATGGAAATAAATGCACAATTAAAACAACTTGATATAAAGAAAGCTGCCAGACACGATTTTATAACTGCAAAAATTCTAAAAAAATTACTGAGGAAAGCTGTTACTTTAATAACACTCATTTTTAACACAATCCTTCATAGGGGATATTTTCCTCTGCAATGGAAATTTGCTTCAATAAAATTGATTCCAAAGCCGGGTAAACCTCAAAATGAAGTGTCCTCTTACAGGCCAATTAGCCTGTTACCGGTTCTCTCCAAAGTACTGGTAAAACTACTTCTCAGGAGAATCAAACCAATTCTTGAAGAAAATAAAGTGATACCAGACTATTCGACATCGAAAAGGCCTTTGATAAAGTCTGGCACATTGGCCTATTGTATAAATTAAAACTTAAATTACCTCACGAGTACTACCAGCTAATGAAGTCATACCTAACAGAAAGATATTTCCATGTTAATGTTAATGGGAATTACTCACTACAATCGGGCGTACCTCAAGGCAGTGTACTCAGACCAACACTGTACCAGCTCTATACATACGACTTTCCAATTAACGAAAATACAGACACAGCTATGTTTGCCAATGACATTGCTATTCTCTCGACTCATCGTGATAATAATTTAGCGACTAAACAACTTCAAAACCATCTACTACATGTAGAAAAGTGGTTTGGACTGTGGAAATTCAATATTAACGAATCAAAATGCAAGCAAGTTTTATTTACTTTAAATAAAAGCAAAAATTTACCGATTAAGTTAAATGGGCACACAATTTCCGAATCGTGTAACGTAAAATATCTTGGATTACACCTTGATAAACGGCTTACCTGGAAAAATCATGTTATTGCTAAACGTAAACAGCTCAGCATTACATACTGAAATATTTATTGGCTGATGGGCAAATATTCAACACTGCTGTATGAAAATAAAGTATTACTATATAAAACAGTCTTGAAGCCAATCTGGTCATATGGTATCCAGATTTGGGGTACAACGAGCAACTCTAACTTAGACATAGTACAAAAATTTCAATCTCAAGTATTGCGGAATATCGTGTCAGCGCCATGGTATGTCCGCAATGACAACATACACAAGGATCTCGGTATACTGTCTGTTAAAGAGCTAGTCAAAAGCTACGCTGGAAGATACTTGCATCGACTTCAAACCCACATCAATCCACTAGCAGTTAATGTTCTACGTAACGGCGTGCAATTCCAACGACTGAAGAGACGCAGTCAGATCGAATTGGGAAATCGACTGTAATGATCAACTAGTTTATATATTATATATCATATATTATATTATATTATATTGTATAATAATACTAAGATAAATTAAGGGATAAGGACCATTGGGAAGTGTCCCGTTATAGCTTTTAAACAGATCAGTGTTGCCTATTGTTCAACTGAACAGATTGCACGCATCTTTAAAAAAAAATTTGAAAAAAAAAATAAAAAAATTGCAATTTTACAGGCTAAACCTCAAAAACAGATAAAAAAGAAATGTAGTCTTGTAAACACTTTGCTCTCTGACCTTCAGAAAACGACTTAAGGGCCCTTACAATTATATATATATACATATACATATGAGAGAGAGAGAGAGAGAGAGAGAGAGCAAATAAGAAACAAGAAAAAATTATTACTTTCATAACAGTTTTTTGAGTCACTGTGCATTACAGCAATTTCAAAAATTTGTAAGAGGATGCCAAAGTGAATATCAAAACGTTAAAAAAAAGTGGATAAAGTAAATTTTAATTATAAAGTGATTATTTAATTCATAGTGGGTTTTCTTGTCAATTGGATTGACAGAACTTTCATAAATTCCAAGGGACCCAAATGTGGCATCTGTCTGAAAAACTTTGAACTACTAGTTCAACTATATAAAGATAGAATGCGCAGTCATTCTTTGTAATGGTTTTTTGGAGTCCATGGCGTGATAAAGGCGTGGCCAGAGTGAATCATGATCAAAGGCGTGGCCAGAGTGAATCATGATCGAATCATACGGCTCCTCTGATTGGTTGATCGTTTCACTTACTGATAACAGAGAATAATAAATGGTTGCACAATCTCAGTCAGGTATGGTCCACATTTTGAAGTGATTCACTCAGTCTGTTGGACGTCATTTGCAGGTAACCTTGTGGAAACGACCGGTTGTTTCACATTGTGCATATATTTGTGTGAAGTGATCGTTTTTTGGTTAATTTAACGTACTGTTTGTAATTCTTTTACATTTCATTAACATACCAAAACAAATATTTTCTAATATTTCAATATATGAGTGTATAACGAACAGTGTAATATATAGTTCGATCGTTTTAGTAATTACAATTTAAGAAAATCAGATTTCTATATAGCAGGTATGTCTCCTTTTTTCATATCATTCATTTTCAACATATACTTTTTTTTATTGTAATAATTACTCTTTTAATGTAGATTGATCTTTTCAATCTAACAATAAAGTATAAGACATTATATATATATATATATATATATATATTATATATATATACTGTATGTATATATTTTATATTATATATATACTATATGTATATATTTTATATTATATATATACATATATATATATATATATATATATATATATATATATATATATATATATATATATATATATATAAAATATATATATATATATACTGACATTTTATATTTTATATTATAAATATATATATACTGTATGTATATATTTTATATTACATATATACATATATTCGTATACTGTATGTATATATTTTATATTATATATATATATATATATATATATATATATATATATATATATATATATATATATATATATACTGTAGGTATATATTTTACATATATATACACTGTATGTACATATTTTATATATATATATATATATATATATAATATAATTGTTTCAAATTAGCTATCAATGAACTTTTTCGTCTTTTTTTTCATACTACTATCATCCC